>OX465387.1:12865512-14298269 GCA_950005105.1 Lycophotia porphyrea
TATACATATTTTTACTTAGCGGTATTGATACATTGTTTATAGGGAAGTATTATAACAATATTGGATTAAGATATCGATACTTTGTCTCTTCGAAAATGTTTGCAGTTTCCGAATCCGTTGCGTTTTTACAAAGACTGTTTGGCTGGTGTTTCTGACGAACGCGCAATGAATGTATCTTTGGAACAGTGTACTTAGATCAAATCTCTACAGCATGTATGTAGATGTCTTGGTGTGTACTATAGGCACACTGAATGGTACAAGTTCAAGTTGATGGCGCTGGTTCGATGGAGTGCAACGTCCCCATTCCTGTCTACACCATCCCGTTGTGGGATCTGCACGTCTAGCCTGGTTTTAGAAATACCTGTGCGGAACACAAATTCAAAATATAACGTGAATCAAATAGGTGATTTCTCCGAAATGTGGAAATTAATATCAGTGTTAGTAGTTTGTGTGTGCACAACGTATGTGGTAAGTTTTGAATGACCATTATTTTGATACTAGGTCACCACCATAATTCTTCATTCACCATTCTAGGTCATTCACCTTGCAAATCCTGATTTAAACGGTTCTGATAGACTCATAACTCATATTACAATTATAAGAGCATTAGAAATAGTTGAACTAAACCGTAAATTATTAAAGGTGGGAGCAGAAAATGACACTGAAACTACAACGGAACCCTTGCCTGAGGCTGAGGAATTTGGACGAAAGTGTCAATGTCGTAAGTACTGCACTTATAATAATAATAAAGACAAGCTTATTCCGGTGTGCTTTAAGGTGGAAGCGTCAGGGTAGCCGCGAAATTCAAATTTTCTTACGTTTTTTGCAATTTGCCGGTGAGTATAAGTTTTTATGTTGAACAAAATATGATTCGCAGCCCTAAAACGTATGTATTTACAGAAGTGTAGTTATTAAAATCAATAATACAGCCTCTTTCAGTTCATTTAATCCCATTCTATGACTATTTCATGAAAAAGTCATTCAATGGTGTTAAATGAACTTAGAGGGTTGTATTGATTATTTTAATAATAATAACTCTGTAAAGCCGTTTTATATTATTACGGTCGCGATTCTTATTTTAATCACCATACATCCTGATACTGACCAGCAAATTGCAAAAAACGTAAAATAAAAAAAATTGGCGGGATACCCTGGCGCTTCTACCTTAAGGATAATCTTTACTCAGCACCTCTAATCGTGGATGTGTGTAATATAAGGTAAAAGCTTGATTGCTGTAAAGCCTTTCCCAACTGCGACATTTTTATAAAAAGTTTCTAATCTTAACATGTTATCGAGTCACGAGACTGTGTGCTGTTAATTTAGATTACTGGTTTTAAGAATATTACTATCCGAATGTGGGTTATAAACTTAACTAAACGTAATATAATTAATTAACTGTTTCTAAATCCTAAATTAATGGTAATAGAATCAATAATAATCTATTCTAATAATCAACCGCATTGGCGTTATAGCTGTTAGTGTTATTTAAGATTTTTTTTAAATAATAGTACATTATGGTACAAGTGAGTAATGTTGGTGATTACCGCTGAGGCGCCATTGAGACCCGAGCCGTTAGGTGAGGGTCTCAAGAGAGCCGAGGACGGTAATCATCAATACACACGTGTATCATACGACGTTTTTCAACACACTTGTGAAGAAAATAATACTAAAAATTCATTTTATTTAGTAGATAAAAAGTTTATTTAAAGAAACAATTAGTAAATGTGCAGTTAGTAAAATTATAAGTAACTGTTTTTGATGGCCATGGTTCTCTACGTATTTTACAGTTATATTTGTTAGTTCTTGTATCCTAAATGCACCAGTTACACCAAATATTAAAGCAACCTGAAAAAAAGAAACAACAATTAAGTTCAACACACAACACAGGCTGAAGTCACATAGATATTTAAAATTAATTTAACTAACCTTAGTAGCCAGATATTGGTTATATGGAGACGATAAAAACTTTGATTTCTTGCTTCTAAATCCATCGGATAGTCTCTTGGTGATAGTTTAGTTAAGCTGACACATTAGACTATGTTTTTTAAGTCCACTCCATTCTTTGTTCGGACTGTACTTTTTAACATTGAGTGTTACACCACAAAGAGATAGGTTTGCACTTAGAAAATAATTCTTTAAAATACGCCATGAACACATTTTCTGAAAAAGACTGCGTATTCTTGTTGTTTTGCCATTGTATGAAATTTTGGTACGCCAATAGATATTTGTCCTTGGAATTTTCAGGTAGTAAACATTCCATAACGCTAAGGGCTTCATCATCATCTTAAATCGGGCGGAATACAACATAAATTATTTTCTTCATAACTATTACTTGTAGACATTTTAATTAATAAATAACTATAATTTCAACAGTGAAAACGAATTGTGAAAATAATTTCGTAATGGCGGGAAACATTAATCAGTTTACCTATGCGCGCGCATCTAACAATGGCGATCGGCCATAGACTAAATAATGAGATTTCTTTTTTTTTGGCTTTTCGCGGATAGCGTTTTATCCACGTACAAAACGGGGAATTCAAAGTTTTCTTTATTACAGAGAAAACTAATTTATATTTGAGTGAAAGTTTTATATATTAAAAATGTACAAGTTGAAATTATCTATTTAAATACGAAGTTGCATGAAATGAGCGAGAAATAAGTACGTTATAGTACATGTACACACGTGTATCATACGACGTTTTTCAACACACTTGTGAAGAAAATAATACTAAAAAATAATTTTATTTAGTAGATAAAAAGTTTATTTAGAAAAACAATTAGTAAACGTACCGTTAGTAAAATTATAATTAACTGTTTTTGATGGCATGGTGGTTTCATCAGATAGATTATTTGTACTATTGCACACGATCTTTTTTTGTATCGAAACTTTAAGAACAAAGCAACTCAACCAATAAAATAAAATAAAAAAACCCTATAACTCACTTGTGAATAATAGCAATGAAAAAGTCACAGTTTGATTCCAGGTGTCATTATGTGCCTAATTGCGGTGAAATTAGAGCCATTTTATGAGCAAGTGTGTTGATAAAAGTTTATTTGTACAATTGAACACGATTTTTTTTTGTATCGAAACTTTTTAAGAACAAAGCAACTCAACCAGTAAAATAAAAAAAAAACCCTATAACTCACTTGTGAATAATAGCAATGAAAAAGTCACAGTTTGATTCCAGGTGTCATTATGTGCCTAATTGCGGTGAAATTAGAGCCATTTTATGAGCAAGTGTGTTGATAAAAGTTTATTTGTACAATTGAACACGATTTTTTTTTGTATCGAAACTTTTTAAGAACAAAGCAACTCAACCAGTAAAATAAAAAAAAAACATATAACTCACTTGTGAATAATAACAATGAAAAAGTCACAGTTTGATTACAGGTGTCATTACGTGCCTAATTGCGGTGAAATTAGAGCCCTTTTATGAGCAAGTGTGTTGAAAATTTATTTGTACTATTGAACACGATTGTTTTTTGTATCGAAACTTTTTTTAAGAACAAAGCAACTAAACCAATAAAATAAAAAAAAAAACCCTATAACTCACTTGTGAATAATAGCAATGAAAAAGTCACAGTTTGATTATAGGTGTCATTATGTGCCTAATTGCGGTGAAATTAGAGCCATTTTATGAGCAAGTGTGTTGAAAATAATAAAATACTATTCTGCCGTCATAAGGAAAAAGGGCATAACTAAATTTTTTTTTCGAAATTGAGTTATATACATATTCGGAATCAGAAAAAAAGGCAATTCTGCCAGAATTTTTAACTCAATTTCGAAAAAAAATGTTAGTTGTGCCCTTTTTCCTTATGACGGCAGTATTGACCAATACGACTCCCGCATAGTTAGGAAAAGACTAAGCAGATGATGATGCTGATGACAACCAAATAGTTGACGTAATGTTTAATTCCATGATTTACCTAAGAATTATAAAGAATTAGAATTATTAAGAATTTATTATTAAGAATTATTAGTAGCATCAGGTCCGGTAAAGCTAGATCTACCTCTAAAATAAACGAATTTTCTTCTAAAATGATTAAACATCTTAATTTTTCATGCTATGTTATTGAATTCCCGCCATATATTTGCTGTATTTACTCACGCAGGTTGTGGAGAACGCAATGAAGCCTCCCGAATAGTTGGTGGTGTGGAGACGGCCGTCAACGAGTTTCCCTGGGTGGCTCGACTGTCCTATCACAACAAATTCTACTGCGGGGCATCACTAATCAACGACAGATATATTCTCACCGCTGCACATTGTGTTAAGTCGTAAGTATGAGCAATTTTTAGCTGCTTATTTAGTAGTTTTTCTGTGTCATTTAGGTTGTCTGCCTCGTTGGTCAAGTGGTCGCAAACGCGACTGCTGAGCATGAGGTCCTGGGTTCGATTCCCAGGTCGAGCAAAGTTTTATTAGGTTTTTCCATCAGAAATTTCTCAGTAGCAGCCATAGAATCTGGATTAATGCCCTTTTTATGGCAATAGGCTGGACCCCTATTACATTAAACATAACTGGCAAAATGTGGGTGTACTATTAGGTACACCTCTGCCTAGCCCTTCGAAGTATCTATCGTGGTGTTTATGTATAGTTTGTCATTTTAAACTTCATCTTCGTTTCGTATTGACGGTTTGGGTGTAATGTGAAACGAATTTGTATCGACATAATGATTTACTACTGGATGTCCGTAATGTTTTTTATTTTGCTCTTGGGTATCATTTACCTTGTTTCTTTGTCCTGTGCCGCCGGGTATAAAACTGTATTAGGAAGGAAACGGGGAGCATTTCAAAGGGTTTGGTTCAAACGTTAACATAGCGTAACATTTCGCTTAAGGTTGCAACATTGCGCCTTATGTGTAAGTCTTATGATCAAAAAGATCTATAAATTTTACTATGACTTCCAATATACTTTTGAAATCTACACACAGTAGTAACATCTTGACATAATAGTTTCCTCCTTGATCATTTAGTATCCATCTTTTAACTACCTTCCAATATTATTCCAGGTTCATGTGGTTCATGATAAAAGTAACCCTAGGCGAACACAATCGCTGCAACACCACGCACCGGCCGGTGACGCGCTTCGTAGTCAAGCTGGTCGCTCATAACTTCACCTTCACCAACTTCAGAGATGACATCGCCGTGCTGAAGCTGAATAAGCCAGTGCGGGTGACGGACAGCGTGAAACCCGTCTGCTTGCCGACAAATGACGGTAGTACATACCTATAATAATTCGCTCGGAGGAGCTCGTGGCTAAATAATAACAGCCGCTCGGGTCGATCTTTAGGTTAAGTCGTGCTTGCCTAGGTTGATCTGTGGATGGGTGACCACCCTTACATACCAAGTTTCCTCCGTACCTCGGAAAGCACGTTAAGCCGTTGGTCCCGGCTGTCATTTGTAGATCTTTGACAGTCGTTAGGCAGTCAGTGGCCCAAAAAGTCTGACAACTAGTCTTACCAAGGGGTATCGTATTACCCAATACTAACTGGGTTGAGGAGGTCAGATATGCAGTCGCTTCATGTAAATTACTGGTATTCAGCTGCATCCGGTTAAACTGGAAGCTGACATATGCCTATAATAATTCAAGTTTTTTTTTTGTTCTTCTTTGTTCTCTACCATTGACCTGATCAGCAGTGATCTAGGTCTCCATACAGTGCTTCGAGGAGGCATAATGTGTACAGCAGTGAACGCTAAATGTTGAGTGTGATGTTGATTTTTACACTTCTCGTGGCGCAAAATAATTCTCATAATAAACGTTAGTATAGCGAAAAGCTATAGTCAATATACTCAATCAGTGTGCATTTACAGGGTTATGACTTCCCATGAGTCATTTATTTGATCATGGTCGTTGATCCTTTGTTTATTAGTTTCTCACTGTAATTTACTGCCACCCACATATTATTTAACGTCCTTATAACATGTCTGAGAATTTCTTTGACCAGCTACCATAAATATTTGTTTGAATGAACTACGAGTATGCAGAGTTGACCTTCATGCTTTATAACGGTTTGTTCTATAGTTATTGAATATAGCATTGAATGCTTGGCACATTCGTCGGAACAACAAGTTTTTCGATAATCATATTAGGTACCCTCGCTTGTTGAAGAGGTAAGCGCTAGGGTAGCTCCAGTTTCTATCCAGTTTCTTACGGTTTTTGCAATATGCAGGTCAGTGTGAGTCTGTATGTTGATAAAAATATGAGCGAACTGTAACAAATACGGCTTTACAGAGTTATAATCATTAAAATCATCAATTTGTTTGTATTGATGAATCATTTAATCTCATAGAATGACTTTTTCTTGAAATATTCAATGGGATCAACTAACGAAAGAGAACACGTAAGTTTGAATTTCGCGGGTTACCTTTACTAATACTCCTGGAAAATTATTTGGCGATTACGATCAATGGACACCAAGCAAGCACAGATTTGTTATTAAAAGAAAAGGCCGGTCTGCGGGATTCATTCTTAGACATATCATTGTAACTCTAGGTCCCATAAGCCGGCCTTTTAATAACCTTTCTTCAATTTATCAGATAAGGCATACACTGGCGTCAAGGCAATAGCCGCTGGTTGGGGCACGGTGGCCGAGGGTAAGAACCACTCCTGCTATCTTCAAGAGGTGGAGCTACCAGTTTTAAGCAACGAGGCTTGCAAGAAGGCCAAGTACACACCGAATATGATCGGTGACGGTATGCTCTGCGCTGGATACCCTGATAAAGGGAATAAGGATACTTGTCAGGTGGGTCAATACTCAACAAAAAAATAATAACAATAATTAGTAACAAAAATAGTAGGTAATTATGATTTTTTTATATTTTTAAATGTTTTTTATATTGTTTTATTATAGTAATAATAAGAAACAAAAACATGTCATGCTAAAACTGACTTAGACAAGTTAACGGAACGCTTGCCATGCTAATAAAAGCGCACTGCTGAATTTAAGAGAGTTGAAATTCCAACAGTACAATAATATTCAAGCATTCGATATAAATTCGGTTTATTCCACAGGGTGACAGTGGTGGTCCTCTGTCAGCTGAGAGGAGTGACAAACGACACGAGCAATTAGGTTGGTATCTTTGTTATGCATTCTGAGAAAATATATGGAGTACTATTGTACCGTGTGTGAGTGTGTGGTTGTGTTTGTATTGTATTGTATTGGGTGTACTATTAGGTACACCTCTGCCCAACCCTTCGGGGATTACAGGCGTGATGTTATGTTATGTTATAACAGAATAGGTTGTGGAACTCACTTCCGCCTAGCATTCGTGATGTGAAGACCATTTCACTGTTCAAAGCCAGAGTGAAAGATCATTACCTTTCCTCTCAATTGTTATAATTTATTATATACATATATATTTTTACTAGGTTATATATCTTAGCATTATGTATTTATAAAAGTATGTATTATTATTTACTTATATGTGTAATTATATTTAATATTATAGGTTAAGTTAGGTAAGGCACATAAACGCATTATTCTTGTCCTTTTCTCACACACTTTGTCTACGTTTCTTTTTCATTTCTCCTTTTGCAGGTCTGCTGGCAGAAATTTCTTAAGAAATAAGCAGTACCTTTGTACTCATATTTTATAATGTTATTCTCCTGTGTTGTCTACTGTGTGTACATAAATAGTAAAATAAATAAATAAATAGTCACAATCCTATCACAGTTTGATTTTGCATCATTGTCCAAGTCACACTGATCTGATTTTCTTTCCAATAAAGTTGCGTTGGGTTAGCGTCACCGACAAGTCTGTAAAATTAGAGTGATCTTTATTTGCGTTACTATAAGGTTATTGTTGGGTCGCTGCTGTCAGAAGTACCTAAATTAAGAGTAAAAGTAAGTGTCTTTAATTTGCATGTAATCATTTTTCATTTCTTTTTTTTTTTTTTACTGGTGGGAAATCATCAAATGACTTCTCCCGCTCTGGGCAGAGCAGAAGGGAGTGTCAGACTTGTACTGACTAAAACCCATTCATGTTCCTTCCTTGCCCTTTGTGTTCCAGGGCCGCGGTATCTCTTTCGAATTTATTTCATCATCAGGTCTCGAAGTGGAAGTCATTCGGCTGAAAATATGATGATCGGCAACCCCATTGAATAATTTTTTTTAAAGTGGTTAAATGAACTTAGAGGATTGTGTTGATGATTATAATGAATGTAATTCTGTAACTACATACGTGTTACTGGCGCGACTCATTTTTCATCAACATACAACCTGACACTGACCTGAAAATTGCAAACAACCTAAGAAAATTTGAATTTCGCGGCTTATTTTTCATTTGTTTCTTTAAATTAAATTATTTTGAATTCAAACTAGGAACAGTGACGTGTCGGCGATTACTCAATGATTCTTGTTCCTAACTTTTTTCTCATCTTCATTTGTTTTAGTAAAGAAGATCTTGCCCTCTTCATCCATTTGAGTTGTTGATGTAACAGTGTTTGATAAACGTGATTGTATTTTGCAGGAGTGGTGTCCTGGGGCATTGGTTGTGGTCGTCCGGGATACCCAGGTGTTTACACCCGGGTAACCAAGTACCTGGACTGGATACGAAACATCGCCAACTCTGGATGCTTTTGTACAACCTGAATAAGAATGTTTTTTACAGTTTATAATAGTTATAGGAAAGTGTTTTGTCGTAAATATTTATTACAAACTAATTGAATTGTTTTGATGCTAATTATATTTTGTTAAGGAATATGAAAAATAAAACTTTTGTACATTTATTATCGGATTTTCAAGCGGCCGAGACACCTCGTGTCACTATTTATCGTACGTGTATATGCAGGTGGTTGAAAAATAATACGTGCTGTATAATTCACTTGATATAATTACAATGATTTCAACAGAACATAATCAAAATAACTACAGATTACAATAATAATTACTGATTAAATCCAAATTATGATAATTTTTAGACTGCCAATGGATTTGTTTGTGATCACCGGGTGACAGTTATGTCAACACAGAATAAAAATAACCGATTATAACTTATTAAAAGTGTTGCAATAAATCAACTAAATCATTGTTATATAATATACATTTTTAAATATTTTTAAAGGCAAACGTAAATTTAAAAAAATATAAAAAATCGTAACCCACCAGTATCGGGAACAGGGTCCAAGCTACCGGTGGTCAGGGCTCTTGAAAGAGGAGCCTCCTAGCAATAGGCGCCGGGTCCAGAAGTACTGATTTCTAAATCGAGATCTTGATCCAGATGCCAGGCGAAGGCCTCCTCAGATCTCAGATACTGGTCGAGGCAAGAGCCTCGACCAGTATCTGAGATCTGACTGGCTGTGAAAGTGTGAAGCCATTGGCCGACACCACTATCAGCACAATGACTCTTGTGCTCACCACAAGTCGACAACATCGCGCTTTAGATCAATATAATAGTACTTCTCATTTGATTACTACTAAAATGGATTACATGTATTTAAAATTGATTTTGCGCACTATTATTTATAACCAATTTCAAAATAATAGATGATATAAATCATCTATTATTTTGAATGTAATGTGCAATGTAAACCGCATTTTTAATTAAACTTTGTTATAAGTCAAGACCTACTTAATCATCTGCCTAGCCATTTCCCAACTATGTTGTTATAATTAAGCCACAAGATCCTCATTATAATCAAGACCTACTTAAGAAAAATCCTAAATTTACTAACAGACAGAACGCTGAGCCTGACTGAACCTTGGGCTCTAGAAGCATGTAATTTTGCACAAGTGTTCTCATGCAACAAAGGATAACCTATTTTTTATTAGTTCGTCATTTTTGTCGATGGGCAATCCCACCAGGTACACGTCCAACAAGCAAATTATCTAACAACTAGCGTCTCGCCCCTCTTTCGCACCGCACCACCTTTTTTATTTTATTTAACTCTTCAAGCACAAAGTACTTAATGCCGTAGGTATTTTCTACCAGTCAACCTTTGGGTGATGGAGAGACAAACAGTGGTATGTGTATATCTGAGAATAATTTTAATTTAATGTTAAGACAAGAATATATATCAATATACATATAAATGTAAATTAACATATACACGGATTTGTTAAAATACCTATCTCGTCATATCCTATCTTTAAATCTGCATAGTAATTCATAAACGCTTCGATTCGATTTCGATTCGACAAGTCGTATGTCTGTCTTTTTTTGGCATTACGAAAGCGAGCGAGATAAATATACGACTTACCGAAGCGAAGCGTTAGTGAATAGCTATGCTGGAACCAAACATGCGCATTCACAAAATTTCGTTTAAATCCGTTGGGTGTTGAGATTAATGTGTACGAACATAGTGACACGTGATTTATATATATTTAGAATATCCTTTAATTTGTAATAACTTTACTGTGGTGACATAATTATGCTAATCTTCTATGTTCATTGACACAATATTGCAGCGTCGCTTTATGTCATTGAACTTCCTTGCATTTTGATCACGTCCATTATAAAGGTAGTAAAGTCTGTGCATCGATATTTAAATTACTTATGTATCCCACAACTTATCTTTTTATAATGTGTTTTGGTTTCAGGTTAAACAGGTCATAATTGAAGTTAGAAATCGAGTTCTTGTCAGAAACAAATAACTAATATCATGACAAAGACTCTTTGGAAGAACAAAAGGAAAAACATTTCTTTTTTACGATTTTATTGTTTTATCAATCTTTTTTAAAATTACATTTTGCTATACTTAATGTAAATAAATATTATCACATAAGAAAAAAATGAATACTACTACTATAAAATCATCATTTTAAATTGACTGTACAAAATTCAATAGGCATAAAATTAAAAAACGATTTAACCGCGTCTTGAGTTTATCTGCATGACGTTGAAGTTAAGTACATCTTTTTCATGATTCAGAGGTAGCCCTTCAGGTTTGAGTATAGCATCAGGTGCCTTGAGCGTGGTGTTGTAGGTAGGGTTAAGTGGATGTACCGGTCCCCACGCGGTCACCGCCGCACGCGCCTCATCGGTGCCCAGCTTGTGGTGACTGCCGTCACCTGCCCTAAGTATCCGACCCTGTACCTGTGAATTACAAACATTTTTAAAGAATCAACTGCAATTGCAATTGTCACGAAACACATAACAAACTGTTTATTGTAACTTACCACTTCAGGTGAAGCAGTTTTCAAGTCATAAGCTAGACCGATCCTCTCGAAAAATCGAATGATACTCGCTGACTGATTGAAATGCATGGTCAGCTCGGCTGCCTTGTAGTCCCAGGGAAACGCGTGGTGGTAGTTGTGCCAGCCTTCACCCAAACTTATCATTGAGACGAACCATGATTCCACTGGCTGCAATTTTCTGTAAAGTTTTCGAAGATGTTATTTACGTAATTGTTTTTGGTGTTGTTTATATTGGACAAAACATCTAAGGTGACTGACTTCCCCAGACCGCACGGGACCCGCGTGGTGGTCCAGTCCCTCTCACAGAGGGGAGGTCTGTGTCCTAGCAGCAGAAACGTTCAAGGCTGGTGATAGTGTTTAATCTACCGACGAAGATATACTTACTGGTCGTAAGGCCGAGTCCCATACAGATGAGCAGCGCTATTGACGAGCCAAGTCCCGTTTAGTTGTAGCATATAGCGAGTGAAGTAACATGTTAAGATTGTTTGAAATAGAGGTTCACCGAAGTAATGCACTGGCACCCACACAGGTAGAACAAAGGCAAGTATAAAGTATAATGGATAATAATACCTGAAAAAAAAAAAATTAAAGATATTATTGGACTGAACTAAAGAAAAAATGTATTAGTGGAAGAAATATTCAATGAAAATTGGGTTTACTTCTTTTGGAACATGACCATCCAGTCTGCCTGCAGGTCACTCATGTCTATCTTCCTGCCGAGCTCGATGACATAAGGGTGCTTCTTGTGCATGAGCCACCCGATGTGGCAGAAGAAGAAGCCACGCTTAGAGTTGTGAGGATCAGCGTCCGTATCTGAGTAGCGATGGTGCAGCCGGTGGTCGCGACACCAGATGAACATAGAATTCTGTAAATTAATTATGATTTAGAAGCTGAATTACGGGCGACGTTTAAAAATCATATTATTATGTTGAATTTAATTTGATTACCTGTCCTGCGATGGTCTGGAAAAATAAAAACACAGCCTTGAGAAACGTAGTTGCTTTAAATGATCTATGAGTGTAAAAACGATGAGCTCCGATTGTAACTCCTTCTGAAGCCAAGAGACCGACGCAGAAAACTGAAATAAAAAGTTGTATTAGAAACATAACATATGGAGAAGACGAAGAAAATAATATAATTAATGCATTTTATAACTTACCCCATAAAACAGTCATCCATTTAAAATAGCCTGTTAAAAGAAGACCGAGTCCCCAAGCAGCAAAAAAATGCATTATCAAGAAGCCTATGGCGTTTTTCCAAACAATTTCATGCTTGTAAGAATAATCTGTCCCAATCACTTTAGGTATAGAAATGGATTCTGTATTAGTTGTGCTAATATTTTCATTGTTTGAGCTGATCGAATCGTTTGTATTTGAAGCAGGAGCTTTGCTTTCCACGTTTGCAGCAGTCATTGTAGAGCTTTTTGCTACACACTGCTCTTCTTGCTCATCAACTCACAACTGGTCTATGCAGAGTATGTGTCCCTTTTTAAAAGGGATAATTGGCCTTTACCAGTAATAACGTAATGATTATTTCAACAATTGAACGAACTTGAACTCGCCTTTGTATGTAAAATGGGGTATTTACAATATTGTGTATATTGTTGTCTCGTTTGTACATTGTAGTAATAAGTTGTATTAGGTTTCATTGATTGATGTTGCCTATCAAGGGTTAGATGTTTGTTCTAGTTTGTACAGTTAAAGTACAGTTTGAAAACAAAACGGGTATCAAAAAATTTTCAAAGTGAAAAGGAAAAACCCTTAGTGAAAAGTGTTGTATTTAAATGCCACATGATATACGCAGGGAATTGCTTTAAGAGAAAAGTGTCTATCTTCTGAGAAAAACGGGTAAGATCATGCTTTATTCTTGAGGGTCTTGAGACTACTATTTTGTGTGTTGTCTACATATACAGTTTCTTTGGCAACGGATTCGAGTAACTCTATTGGGTGTACTTAGGTATACTGAGTCTCAGAAAATCTCCTAGCGTCTATGGGCTAGACTCCCAATATTTTTTGAACTTGCGATCTATTATTTTTTTGCTATAACAGTTTGGTTTTTGAAATGAAAACTTCTTTAGGCGCGTTGGGTATTTTTGAGACGGGGAAAAACAATTGAACTCACGGCACCGTTAAACGACCTCTTTTTCGTTACAGAGTTAGCCGTTTTTCTATATATTACAAGCCCAAAAAAATACAGCGTATAGTCAAATGTATAAGTAAAAGACTTATGCAAATCTTATCCAGATCTTGTAAAAAAAAAATAAAGTTTTATTTTATTTGTTCTACTAGGTACGATCTCAATGTACCATATACTGAGAAATAAATAATACAATACAAAAGACTTTATGACAAGACGATACATTTTCTTGGAACTTGGAACACCAGGTAAGGTACGGTAGATAAAGGTAAGGCAATTCATGGAATCTTAAAGAACTTAGTTGAGATTATACCCAAGTAGGTCAGCCATGCACTGCACTAATTTTGTTGTTTGGACAGATATTAATAGTGTCTGCGGCTTCAATAGACCTGTGCTAACGTTGGACTTTTTTCAGTTTGTGATTTTAGAAGTTGTTTATAACCAATAAACTCTATTTGAATGTGCTACAATTTCAGCGTAAACATAGCTCTGTAAGTCCAATAGAATCCGAGATACAGCACTTTAAACCTTGGCTATTTACATTGGCTCAGCTATGGCTGGATCGGATGACCGACAGGACTTCTGACGACAACACACAAAGGTATCTCCGATAAATAAACCCTTAGGTAATTATTTTTTTGGATTCCCGATTTGTTGCTGTTCATACGCTTGCAGTGACTGAATGTGGCGATGCTGTACATTATAATTATCGGTTGTCTTCCCAACTATGTTAGATTGGACACAGAACGATTGAATTTTTAATCTCCATAACCCAGTCTCTGAGTAACGCGATACACCACGGTAGGACTGGTTGTCTGACTTACGCTTTAGCTTTCAATTCCTAAAGATATGGATTTTATATGTTTATTTACTTTTTCTTTTATGGTGTGCATTGTTTTAATAGGATAATTCAGTTAATGCTTGTATTTTTTAATTTGGTGCTGCATTCCATGAAGGGTATTGGTTTATGTTATGTTGTATTGGTGATGATACAGAGAGATTGAGTCTACCTTTTGATTATGGCTCAATCAAAAAACTAAATTGTTGGTACTACCTAGTACACTTCATCGCAAATCCATCGTGTCTTAGGTGTGTAAAGACCAAATAGCCCATAACCATTGCTATACGCTGAGAATATGTGAATCACCCTCTAAAAGTCTAAGTTGAAGTGGAAATTATGTTTTACCAACACCTCCGCTAGTTTTTTTTGATTCATTTCGTTGTGGGAACGAAGACAGTTTCATTGTTTCTCTGAGCTTCGTTGAGCTTCATTGTGTCGGCGCTTTTCTGGTGGTCGCCACTGTTGATTCTGGCTTTCAGGAGTTGCAGGGGTTTGGGAATAGTGTGGCGGGCTTGTCATCCTCTAAATTCTAAAACCGTGAATTGTAAACAATTTATGCAACGATTACAATGTTTGCTGACAGTGATAAGGACCTAAATACTTTTTTTTCTTCTTCTCTATCGTGTGTCTAACTAACCTGGTGTCAGAGTTTTTATAGCACCCATGGGCCTGACTGTCGAGAAATATCTCTCAGGCATGCTGGTTTCTTTGCGATTTTTTCCTTCATCGAAAACAAGTGACATTTATTATATTATCCCTTTAATTCGTAACGTTGGCTATATTTAACATTCACAAATCGAAAAATCCACTGACAACATTATCAGTTTATCTTACGATTTTTTTCAATTAGTAAGTAAAGGACATTACTATGCGCCCCTAGCAAAATAAAATACGTCATTCTAATGTCAATTTTGACAGTATTGTGTAAAATGGTGTTCCGATCGAGAGCTGCTCCCGCGCAAAAGGTAAGAATGATTTATTTTTTAATTAAATTTCGTATTTCATGTAAAAATAACATATTATTTATGTTTCTATGATTGCATTCTACGACTTTACAATAGCCTTGTTACAAATAATGCATGTGAGAATGAGCTGTAAGTTGTTAAAGTTGAATGTTAAGTAGCTATGGTTAATATTGCGAAGATACCGGTGATTGCCATAGAGAAAAGAGTGTAAAAAATAGCTAACATTGCGAAATGGTGGAGGATGTACATAATTGCTTTTATTGGTGTTTGAGGGTGTTCGCATGCATAATTTTGCTTTATTTATTTTTAGCGTAACCCGCGATTCGAGCGTGTAAGGAAAATACTAGCACTTGTCCCACCACAAGATGCTTCTTCCAGCGATAGTAGCACTACAGAAGATAATGTCTCGCTGATTAGATTCCTCGTTTGAGCGACTTAATGTTTTAGAGAATGATGATGATGAATGATAATGCATGGATTATGTATATGTATGACTCACTAAAATATTTAGAATTATGATTTACTATGAACTTCTCTCGAATCAACGAACGCCTGCTGCTACGAGTACGTCTTTAGAAAAAACTAAACAGGCAAATTTTGAAAAAATTCAAAAGCCCTCTGGGCCAAGGCCTACTGACGCTATCCGCCGTGATAACATAGGTCATATGCCTGACTACTCAACAGCGCCGGGTAGATGTGAATTCTGTAAGAATGGGATGACTAACGTAATTTGTTGCAAATGTAATTTAAGATTATGTTTTGTGAAAAAACGTAATTGTTTTAAACAATTTCCTTAAACATTTGCTTTTATTTTAATAAAATAATATTATAATTATACAGTAATAAGTTTTATTTTTAATTCCCTGCACATTTCGCAAAGTTAAAAATACATAACATGTCTTTTGTACACTTGAACACTGTCTACTTCGCAATGTTACGTATTTTTAACTTACTATTTCTGAAAATCTTTTTAGTACAGATTTTTAAGCTATTGCATAGCTTCTATCGCGGGCCTTGAGCGTGGAGACCGAATCCAGAAATTCCGTAACGAAAATAACATAACACCTAGTGCCTAACACGTAGTGTCAGATATTGACAAGCCTAGGTTATTATTTTTAATCTACTGCTGGAGCTAGGAGGTTAGGTTGTATAGGTTTACCTATACAACCTCTAGCTCCAGCTCTAGCTCCAGCGGTAGATTAAAAATAATAACCTAGGCTTGTCAATATTTGACACTACGAAAGTGAATAAATAATTATAATTACATAAGTTGATAAAAAATGCTATGCAATAGCTTTACCGCGGCAGTCTCCGAGTGCCACACGTCTTTTTTTTCTATTTTTTTCAGTTTAATAGTAATATCATTAGCCAGAATTACTAAAAAATAAATCATTTATGATCATAACTTTTTCTGCGAACTAAAGGCTTTAAACAATACGCGTATGAATCTGAAAAGTCAGAGGTGCATGTCTTGGGATCGAACTCAATACCTATGACTTGTCAGTCCAATCGTTACACCACTAGACTATCAATGCTACCCTAATTATATGCTAATAATTGCGCTGCTTTAATTGTTCTGCTATTGCGTTTCTATTGTCAAATAAATAGTCAGTTCAAGTTTGAATATGTAGCTACTTTATTTCATTTCGTAAGCTACGCTTTCTGGAGGCTGACATCTCTGTTGTGAGGCATGGCGTGAGTTGTTTTACAATATGAATATCTACTGCAGTCGGCAAATTGGTGCGGCAAAGTCCTGTTGGAATTTGGGTATAGTGTATGGCAAGGCTGGTCAACCCTAGGCCCGCGGGCTACATTATAGCCCGACAATAGTAGTCAGCTGACGATAGTACTTTGAAAACCGATTTCAGGATTTAAAAACCGGTAAAAATAAGTGGTTGCATGCAAGGAGCATGCAACATTTATTTTTACCTGTTTTTGAACAATATATTCTAAGTAAATCCATATCCAACTAGAAACTACAGAAATCACTATTCAAAAAGAAGACTGTCTTGCAATGTATTAACTTGCTTTGCAGGTTTGTATAAATTTTCAACTCAGTTTTTTGAAAAACTGGGTCGGTTTCCAGTCTTAACGGATGCAGCTGAATACTGGTAGTAATACTGTAGTAGTATTTTACATATAGTGACTGTCTATCTGACCTCCACAACCCGGTTTGTACTGCGTAATACAATAACCCATTGTAAGACTGGTTGTCAGACTTTCGGGCCACTGAATACCTATAACGGCTGTCAAAGGTCTAATCATGATAGTGGGAACAACAGCGTAACGTTCTTTCCCAGGCACGGAAGAAATTCGGCTTGTAATGGATGGTCACCCATCCCTAGACTGACCTTGGCAAACGCTGCTTAACCTGGAAGATCAAACCCTGTGGCTTTTATTATTGACTTGAGTACACTATCGAATATTTGTCACACTCGATTCGGCAATATTTGTAGAACAACCGGAACAAAAACAAACGGTTTTCAAGGTTTAATCCCATCTCGGCACCCATAAATAGGCAAACTTCTTTAGGCATCTAACTTCACTGGATCATGTTGGGATCGGCTCGGCACATTTAGAGCACTAAACAAAGTGGCCGTTTCCCGAACGTATATGTCTGGGTCGATTGGCATCGATAAAATGTTTTGTGTAAAATGGGCAGATTCTTGCTAATTGTAATTTATCCTAAGACCATTGTAATGTAGCTGCAACGGTTAAGATCATCATCATCACCCTATAATATTCCCACTGCTGGGACACAGGCCTCCTCTCTAAGAGAGGGAATGGGCTATAATCCACCACGCGGGCCCATTGCGGATTGGTAGATGTCACATGCCTTCGAATTTTTGGTTCTAGGACATGCCGGTTTCCTCACGATGTTTTCCTTCACCGTTTCTGAGAGCAGTGGTGATGAAATAAATTACACAAAGTAATGCGCCTGCCTGGGTTCGAACCCACGACTTACTTTTCGTAAGTCAGGGTCGCTACCGCTGGGCCACCGCTGCTCTCCTAAGATAGTACCCCTTAATGCCCCGCTGAAAGTTTCTATCCTGTATAATACAGTAGGATAAACTAAGATACCTATACCTCATTATGGAGGAGCTCGTGGCTAAATAATAACATTCACTCGGGTCGATCTTTAGGTTAAGCCGTGCTAGCCTAGTTGGTCTGTGGATGGGTGACCACCCATTACATACCGAGTTTCCTCCGTACCTCGGAAAGCACGTTAAGCCGTTGGTCCCGGCTGTCATTTGTAGATCTTTGACAGTCGTTAGGTAGTCAATGGCCCAAAAAAAGTCTGACAACCAGTCATACCAAAGGGAAACCGTATAACACAGTACTACCTGGGTTGTGGAGGTCAGATAGGCAGTCGCTCCATGTAAAATACTGGTATTCAACTGCATCCGGTTAGACTGGAAGCTGACCCCAACATAGTTGGGAAAAGGCTGGCATATGATGATGACTTATTCCTCATTAAACCTCATCTTCCTCGTTCCTGTAACGAGCCTCTATACGTCTGGCGCGCTCTGGGCAAACAGTGAGTTTCCACAAAGATTGGCTAATCCTTTCATTTAAACCTATATCAATCTAAATTTCTCTCATAAAACCGGCTTTATGCGTAGCGTCAATTAACATTGAAAGGTACTTAAGACAAATGAGATATTTTTTCCGATGTCTACGAATCCCAAAATGCCCAGAATCCACTGTGAGATATTTTGCATTCAAGAAATCCATCAGAATGAAATTCAAAGCCACAAATTGATGAACTTACACGTTTATCACCGGGATCCACCACTCGAAGCACGGTAGCGCAGTTGCAACGCTGTTTTTGACTCCCGGCGTAAACATACTATTCACTAAGTGCTCTAACGAGATTAGCATACAAAACCTTGAATTAACTAATTGATGTAATTATTCTGGATGTTTGTTACCTTCAATTCAATAGCCGTGATAGTGACCTATATTTATCAGCTACTAATTACCATTACCATTCGGGTTCCATTGTTAATTAAGTAGTCCACTGTTTCGATTTGAATAATATTTATTTTAAAATGTTCTCTTGTAAAGTAGTAATATCTAAATATCACAAACTCACTTAATTGTAAAACTATTCTAAATAGTTCTACTTAGTTAGCACTTCCGTCCCAAAGTTCAGTGCAACGCACAACATTTCGTTCACGCTAAGGTATTGGAGCTTATGACGGTGGCATTATACAATAGTTCCACGATCAAAAACTACAATCCGATCCTATGCATAACAAATCAAGCAGCACTCGAGTTCCTCTGCGATACATTAAGGTTAAGAAGATCCTTTTCATGGAACAATGGTAGTCCTTCAGGTTTGAGTATAGCATCAGGTGCCTTGAGCGTGGTGTTGTAGGTAGGGTTGAGCGGATGCAGCGGGCCCCACGCGGTCACCGCCGCACGCGCCTCCTCGGTGCCCAGCTTGTAGTGACTGCCGTCACCTGTCCTCAGGACCCTATTAGCTACCTGAAAATTGTACAAAAAAATATATTCAATTACATGATTTTGTACTAGGCCATACCTTCTGGTTATGAAGATACCGAAGGTTAAGCTTTAAATGTTATTAGTGCATGCTACCGTACTGTTACTGATACTGTTAGCTTGCGTCATCCCACTGTTGGGCAAAGGCCTCTCCCCATGACTTCCAGTATGCTCGATGCAGTATATCTGATGCTACCGTAACCACAATTTTTTTGACACCAATCAGCTATTAGTTTTGTTTAATATAACTTGGAATGATGTACAGACCGCGTGGATGTGTTACCCCAATTTGCTTTTAGAACATACCATTTCTGATGACGCAGTTTTCAAATCATATGCTAGTCCGATCTTTTCGAGGAATTGAATGAAAGTTGCTGAATGGTTAATGAGGTCACTCAATTCTGCGGCCTTGTAGTCCCAAGGGAACGCGTGGTGGTAGTTGTGCCAGCCCTCACCGAGGGTCATGAAAGACACGAACCACGATTCCACTGGCTGAAGGTTTCTGCAAAAATTAAGAAGAAAACATAACATCGTGGAGGTTAAGGGTGAGGTTGAGGTATACTTATAATACAACCCCATATCGCCAGTTATATTTAAGTCCGATTTTATATAGAATAAGCTGCATTCCGACTCCAGGCTGCCCGACCTGACCTCATGCTTAGCAGCAACGATTGTTGTTGGACTCGGAGATATCGAATTAAGGTAACAATATTGTAAACGCCTGTGTAGAGCGACTGGTGCACTAAAATATCACTACTTACTGGTCATAAGGTCTAGTGCCATAAAGATGCGCTGCGCTATTCACAAGCCACGTCGCATTCAGTGAAAAGACGTAGCGAAAGAAGTAGCAAAACAGCAAAGAGTCCAACCAATGCTCTCCGAAGAAATGGACAGGTACCCACGCAGGTATGAATATAGCAAGTATGAGATATAAAGGATAGTAGTATCTGAAACAAAAAGAATTAATAGTAAGAAGTACCATAATAGATAATAGAAAAACCTAGATTTTGAGCCAATAATCCTATAGAGCCGCTATCAGAAGAATTGTGACTAAAAGAATGAGATCCTAAGGCTGTGACGCGTGACGATTTAAAGCAAAAATACATACTTGCCAAGTTTGATATGTAGACTTTAAACCGACAGCAACAATTTGGCTCTTGCAAGCAGCTGAAGAGTTTGTTCGCTTTGTAAGGTTAAGGTTAAGTTTACTTTAAGGTACCTAATCTATTAATTGATACATTCCAATTAAAAGAATTCTCAAAAAGGTGAACAATTACTTCTTTTGGAACATAATCATCGAGTCAGCCTGCATATCACTCATGTCAATTTTCCTGCCGAGCTCGATGACGTAGGGGTGCTTCTTATGCATGAGCCAGCCGATGTGGCAGAAGAAGAAGCCACGCTTCGAGTTGTGAGGATCAGCGTCTGTATCCGAGTAGCGATGGTGCAGCCGATGGTCGCGACACCAGATGAACATACAGTTCTGAAAGATTACAGGATATTTTAGAATGGATTATCTCTTAGATGTCTTATATCATGGTTTGGTAGATTTTTTGCCCGCAATTTCAAGTTTTCAGAAATACTCTGCAGAAACGCTCTGGGCCCTTTGCTATTATTAGGACTCATATAGATCAAAGACAACCATGGATTATATTAAAAATCTCGTATCACGGTGTTTGTGGTTGCAGTTCTCCGGAAAGGCTCGACCGATTTTATGAAATTATTATGTATATTTGGTCGTAAAGTATATTTCACACCATAATTTATATGGCAAAATAACGTGCGCAGGGTCAGCTAGTGTTTTAATAACTTTTAAAATCCACGGTAATAGATAAAGTGAAGGATTCAGTAAGGATTACCTGTCCAGCTAACGTCTGCAGTGTTAGTAGAATAGCTCTGCACAGTGGTGTAGCTTTGAATGTTCTATGTGTGTAATATCTGTGGGCTCCCGTGGTTATGCCTTCGGCCGCAATGTAAGTTACGAACACAGCTGAAAAGATTACAATGTTTAGCAAAGCAATCCAGTGTAAATAAAAAAGTGAAAGAAATCAACGCTTTTACTTACTCCATACAATGGTTTTTAGTCCAACCCCTCCGGTCAGCACAACTTTCAACCCCCATAGCCCAAGCAAATGTAGGATCAAAAATCCTATTGCATTGGGCCAAACGACTTGATGCTTGTATGAGTAATCTGTTCCTATATTTTTAGCGATCAGTGGTACGTGGTGTCTATTTTTTTCTTGTATGTTTTCCATCTTTATTTTCATTATGTGTTTCTAAATGTCTCAGGAGCTCGCTTAACTGATTACTATCCTGATACTCTATCGCTATTGATAGTTCTCTCAAAGTACGAACCTTTTTAAATAAAATTTATCAAAACTGAGGCATTGTTTTATCATTGTATTCAGTGTTGTGATAGACAGAACTTGAACCCTTGGTCTTGTATGCTAATTAGTTACGACTCAACTATGTTTGACATTGGATGGTTTAGTTACATTGATTTATTCGTAAATGACTGATTAAACATTATTGTTGCAGATGGCCGTGCTTCACTTTTTAATTTAAACAAATATCATATACTATGCCATATATAATGTGTCTGTACCTAGCGATTGACCATTCCCTGCGTTTTAACGAATACATTAAATAATTAGATCTATATTTGTTCTATCGAAATATGCATAGTACACAATTTGATCCGTTTTAGTTTTTAAAAATACTACTTCACTACTTAAAAGAAGATTCGTTTTTAAAATACTACTTTTTTGCTTTTATATACTTCTTCTATAACAGTTAGCCGGCGATGTACTTTTAAATTACGCACTTTAAAAAAACAAAATCTATATAGGCGATTAGTTCTACATTAACTCTAATTACTTATCAACTTTATACTTATAAAATTCATTACTTTAAGCTAAAAAAGACAATACAAAGAACTAAACCTCTTATAATATGACAGTTTTGTCCCAATTACAATTCTAATTAGATTTTATTAATATTACAACTCATTTAGTATTTTATTATGAATTTTGAATTACCTGCTTAGATTTTTTTTTTTGTAATAACCTATTAGTTTCATTTACTTCTAAAAATTACCTGGCAATTTAAAACACATTAAATGGGATAATATAATTAAAATTAAAAATGTAGAGACAATTTCGATCATTAACATTATCATAGTAATATTTTTCTTTACAATACATCGCTAGGTTTACTTCTTTGTATTGTATTTTTTTACCCAAAGTTATGAATTTTATAAGTATAAAGTAGATAAGTAATTAGAGTTAATGTAGAACTAATCGCCTATCTAGATTTTGTTTTTTTTAAGTGCTTAATTTAAAAGTACAGACGCCAGCACATCAAGCTACTACAATCTGTCAGATTTCTTTAATAGATTTTCGACTTTAATGTCAAAGCTTTAGGTCGAAGGTTGATTGGGAAAATCTGACAGTTTCGGGTAGCTTGACCTGCTGGCGTCTGTACATCGGCGGCTAACTGTTATAGAAGAAGTCATTATTTTTAAAAACTAAAACGACACATTATATATGGCATAGTATATGATGTTTGTTTAAATTAATAATAACAACAGACATAGTAAAATTCTTCAGACACGTTTTTTTTTTTAAAGAATTATCGTTGTCCCAACACACATACAACTGAATTAACTAATTCGTGTGATAAACATGGACCATTGTCTTCACGAACGAGTGAGCGAGCTACATTAGTTATATAAAGTCAGACGAAATATTTTCAATCGTCTATTTATTATTAAAATATTCCAATAAATATCATGACTAAAATTCACATCTACAGACACATGTTTTTATACTTATCCTAGATTAAGTTGTTAGTTTTCTTTTTAATATCGCTAATAAAGACGTCATTCTCATGATTAAGAGGCAACCCTTCAGGTTTGAGTATAGCGGCAGGTGCCTTCAGCGTGGTGTTGTAGGTAGGGTTGAGCGGATGTACCGGTCCCCACGCGGTTACCGCCGCACGCGCCTCCTCGGTGCCCAGCTTGTGGTGACAGCCGTCACCTGTCCTTTTTATTCTATTTCGTACCTATATGGAGAAAAATATGATAATTATTTTTTTTACTTTTGAAGCTTCTTACTAATTTTTTTTCCGAGCGTCATCAATCTTACCATATCTGGAGATACAGATTTTAAGTCATAAGCTAATCCTATCCTTTCGAACCACCTGATGATGCTCGCTGAAAGATTAAAGTGCATGCTCAGCTCTGCTGCCTTGTAGTCCCAGGGGAATGCGTGATGATAGTTGTGCCAACCTTCTCCCAGACTCAATAAAGACACAAACCAGGATTCAACAGGTTGCAGGTTTCTGTGGGAAATAAGTAATGGCACTTAATGTCTAATAGATCATAGGTAGGTAGAATATACGGATAGTTTAAGGAAGCCTGAAGAGTTCTCGATTGGCAAACGTGTATCAAAAGACTGCATTAATAGGCCCTTTTAAAGGTGAACCGAAGGGGTGTTATACCTATATTCTGTGGGACTTACTGATCATAAGGCCTTGTTCCATACAGATGTGCAATGCTGTTGACGAACCATGTACCGTGTAGTTCACAGACGTAACGAGCGAAATAACTCACTAGCAGCGAGTTCCACCAAGTCTCCCCGAAGTAATGAACTGGCACCCAAACTGGGAGGAATATTGCAATTGTAAGGTATAGAACATAGTAGTATCTGAAACAAAAAAAAACCTTTCCAAACAGTCCCTATAAGAATTTGGCAATCATAACGACAATTTTGGATTAGGAATAAGGACTTGTATGAAGCTAGGATACAATGCATTCAATGAACAGAATTATTAGACTCAGATGTTTTTGTGATACAGAAGCGGTATGTATTAATACATATAAGTAGACAGACCTATGTAACACCAAAAGACAGAACATAAAAGTTAGAAATGAATATCAGAATTGAGTTTTTGATTGAGTTCGAGCTGGTGCATGGTAACATATATACAAGTTATGCTGATGCTTGCAGCTCTGTAACTAAAGAAAATGTACTACAACAATTATAAATACTTTTTCTGAAACATGACCATCCAGTCGGCTTGCAAATCACTCAAGTCGATCCTTTTCCCGTGTTCAATGACGCAGGGGTGCTTCTTATGCATGAGCCATCCCATGTGGCAGAAGAAGAAGCCACGCTTAGAGTTGTGAGGATCAGCATCCGTATCCGAGTAGCGATGGTGCAGCCGGTGGTCGCGACACCAGATGAACATAGAATTCTGTGAAATTGTTACAAGAATTGTGTTGTGTTGTTGTTGTTGTTGTAAGAGATCGGGACTCATCATCATCTGCCTAGCCTTTTCCCAACTATGTTGGGGTCGGCTTCCAGTCTAACCGGATACAGCTGAATACCAGTATTTTACATGGAGCGACTGCCTATCTGACCTCCACAACCCAGTTACTACTGGGAAATACGATACCCCTTGGTAAGACTGGTTGTCAGACCTTTTGGGCCACTGACTACTTTAACGACTGTCAAAGATCTTCAAATGACAGCCGGGACCAACGGCTTAACGTGCTTTCCGAGGCACGGAGGAAACTCGGTATGTAATGGGTGGTCACCCATCCACAGACCAACCTAGGCAAGCACGGCTTAACCTAAAGATCGACCCGAGCGGCTGTTATTGTTTAGCCACGAGCTCCTCTGAAGAGATCGGGACTAAATACATAAAAATACGAAGATAATATGTAAATAATGTAAATACAGACATATTAATCACATACTATCTTAATTACGATATGAAAGAGAAAGGAGTAAATGATGCTGTCACGTCTGACCGGGGAGAATGGAAGAAAAAAAACGTGTTGCGCCGACCGCAAATAGAATGGGACAAGGGCAGGAAAATGATGATGGTGATATGTGTTTGGCAAATGACAATAGGTTAGGTTCTCTCCTATTACCTAAGGCTTACATATTACAGGCGTGAAGTGGTGAATCAAGAAATTCGGTATAATTTACTACGTTATCCTGATATCATAACATACTAAATTGTTTTCCGGCCATACTAAAAAAAATGAGTCTCAATCGCACTTAATGGGTTTACATTTGGAATTACGTAACGACCATAAATTACAGATTAGGAAACGTCGCTGCTGTAGAAAATTAACCACAAACATCTAGTTTAATAATTTGTGTGGTTTTATAAAAGTAGATCCATTCTAGGCTTGGGTTTCTTATGTTAAATACAGCTTGGCTTTTGTTGATGAAAATTGCTTCACAAAGATTTTAAAACTGCTTCTGGCGGTTTTTTGAATTTTTTGTTTTTAATTTATCCAAGACTTCATGAAGTTGTATTAAATATGACAAAACGCTACTGACGCCACGACTGGCGTGGCCAGGTAATTTGACTATACTTCTATGGCAACAAAAGAAGAAGATTGGAAAGTTCAAATGAGTAGTTGACCTACCTGTCCAGCAAGAGTCTGTGTAGCTACCATTATCGCTCTTAATAGGGGCGTGGCTTTAAATGATCTGTGCGTGTAAAATCGATGGGCTCCAATAGTCACTCCTTCCGAGCCAATGTAAAGCACACACAGCGCTGAAAATTTCAATAAGAAAATGAAGATACGAAAGCTTAAGTAAAAAATCCACTCCGGGAGTGGCAACAAAAGTGAAAACTTTTTTATTTAAGATTCTTGATTATTTTTGAAAATATTTTTGCATAAGTCTTTTACTTATACATTTGACTATAAATTGTATTTTTTGGGCTAGTAATATGTAGCAATACGACTAACATTGCAACGAAAAAGAGTTCGTTTAACGGTGTCGCGAGTTCAATTGTTTTTCCCCATTTCAAAAATGCCCAACGCGGATTTACTTACCCCATAAACTGGTCTTCCATGAAACTACCCCCGTAAATATAAAAGCTAGCCCCCATAATGCAAACACATGTAGTACAAGAAATCCTATCACATTTTTCCAAACTGTTTCATGTTTATATGAGAAATCTGTCCCTATATATTTTGTAACTATAGTACTATTTACTTTATTAATATTTTCGAGAGCACTTTTTGTTTTGCTACAATCCACTGTTTTATTTTTTTTTAATTTGTTATCACTGGCAGTCATTTTTAATTTACTTGACTCTACTCGGTTAGTATTTTTACTAATGGAATATTATGAAGAGCCTACATTTATAAGCGGTTTACTCAAGGGCTTTTTGTATTTTAATAAGTGTATTGTTTTCAAGGGGAATGCACTTTTATTATTTCGTGATTTTATTGACTTCTTCCTTTATCAGATACGTCATGCAGTATGGCTAAATTTTTGAAATTATTTCGGACTGTCCGTTCCTTATTTTCTGAACTATGTATAAGGTTTTTCCAAGATCAAGAGCCATCGTCATAATAATTTCTCAAAAAAAAGCAGTTTTGCTGTGTGTACAAATCAATAATCGAAATCATCCGTCTTGAAATTCGTGTAAGCAGACCATTCAGGAAGCCGTCAACCAAGTATTCTGTACATCAAACTAAGTAACTCTACGTAATATCAATTACTATCTATTGGTAAGAGCTAGGGCATCTAAAAACTCCTCCTCAACGCTGTCAGCTGGTAATGTGCCCAAGAGACTGGCGGCGTTGCCACGTTGTATGGCAACACTTAGCCTCTGGCCAAGGTAAAAGCCAGCCCTTGGGTCACGGGAAGCGTCAACTAGGCGTTTCGAAATTTCCTTAAATAGGCTGTGAGCACTCGGACTCCACGGCCCCAGGGTTTCAACCCCAAACGGCTCGAAAATATAGTTACCACAAAGGTTTCTATATGGCTGGCTTTTACCTGGGCCAGAGGCTAAGTGTTGCCATACAACGTGGCAACGCCGCCAGTCTCTTGGGCACATTACCAGCTGACAGCGTTGAGGAGGAGTTTTTCGATGCCCTTTTATAGTTTGTTGTTAGTTTATTTATTTTAGTTTAATAATTTTTAATTATTAATGTATATAGTTAGTTTATCCTAATAAAATAAAGTTACTATGGTAAGAGTGCTGCTAGTGACATTACAGAAGCAAGTTCCACAAGTACAGACGCCAGCAGGTCAAGCTACCCTAAACTGTCAAATTTTCCCAATCAACCTTGAACCTAATGCTTTAGCAATAACGTCGAAAATCTATTAAAGAAATCTGACAGATTGTAGTGGGTAGGAAAGACATCGAAAAGAGGATACTGAGGGATTTTCATTACTAAATCATGGTCATGCTAAAGAAAAAGCAAAGATCAACTGTGGAATAAAAATACATCTTGATAATTTCCTTTGTGCCCTTTGTTATATTTAATTAATTACTGTTTAAATGAGACCGGAATAAAATTATTCAAATTGTAATGTCGTGTCGTTGACTGCATTTTAATATAATGTAAAATCATATTTAGTTTGAATGTTTTATTTTGCAACGTGCTCTCATCTAAATTAAAAAAAAAGGAAAAATCAATCAAGTCCCGACCGTAATCTACGCACGATTGAGCTTCCAAATCTAAACAGAAATTTAATTAAATTCTTATGTACTCCTATTACAATTTATTGGCAACGAAATCATTCTAGCTATGCCGATGATGATGGATTTCTTGAGGACTGATTACCTGGGATTAAGTACGCCCATAAAATGATACAAAGATGGTCCATACTGGCTGTTGTTATCAGCTGGGTGAGAACTTATCTTTTAATTTTTACTGAATCTGAGTACTACGTAACACCACTTTATATATTTTTTTTGTTTACTTAAAAGTCTTTGTAAACGCCTGAAATTCCATAGTAAAAATTAATTGTGACTTTCACAACAAATTCATTTATTATTTGATAATTTTCTATTTTTAGGTATGTCGAGGATCAATCTGTGCACAACATCAAGCATCGATCAAGCAGGTACAACAGACACACGCAAACAAAGTACTTGTAAATGCATCATGTGGTAAGTTTCCAAACATTTTGTCTTCGATTAGTCAGACGTTTTTCTTAATGCTTGCGTTTTTCTAGAGTGCGGTATTGCCCGCACCAACCGGCGCATCGTGGGCGGTACCACAGTCCAGCCGCACGCGTACCCCTGGCTGGTGTCCCTCATGCTGGGGCCCCGGCTGCATTGCGGCGGAGCCATCATCACCGACCTACACATACTCACAGCGGGGCATTGCATTACTTTTGGGTTAGACTTTTAAAGCTTCATTCAGAGGAAACAATGAGTGTTCAAAAATACATTTCAATCCTTCTTCCTCGGTTGGTCTAACTGTTGTTTCAACGTATTTTTAGGGTCCATTACCGTGACTTGACCATCTATATTGGCATGCACGACCGCTTGGATACGTCATACAAAACAGTGCGTGCCGTGAACGGCGTCAAACACCCTCACTTCACCTCCAACGCCGTTCGGGACATCAACGACGTAGCCATTCTAACTATCGATAAGAAAATCCAATTCACTGAGAAAATTCGGCCAGTATGCTTACCAGATCCAAGTAAGTTGGTCCCCATAGCGGGAGCTAATAACAGGGCGAGGTTTTTTATAATGGGTTTAAAAGTACCCTTAACGAAGTCATTGCGATGTTTTTTTGTTCTAGAGCGTACTTATGATACGGATACCTTCTAGATACGGAGATATTGGGGGTGCAAGTTTCAAGTTTTTTTTTTAATTCAAGTTTTTAATGTTATAACTTTACTTTAAATACCTCCACGAACCCCGAACAATGTTTTGAATGCGTTACATCGACTCCTATCGTAAAACGTAGTATAAAAGTCGTTTCCCATGTGAGAGTTACTTTGTTTGATGTACAAAAGAATGCTTAGTTGACGGCTTCGTGAAGGGTCCGTTTACATCCTGCAGGTAATAAAAAAATAATAAATAATAAAATAATGAAGAATTCTGAAACTGTACCTACCAACCTACTACAATATTGCCACAACTACAATTGGCAACTAATCGACTTTTAAAATTCAATCAAAGTTAGATCCCTGGCTCTGTCTTTTTTAGGTTCAGACCTTAAAAGGATAATCGGAACCTTTATTCGATTCTCTCCTAGTTAACCTTCTTTACGGAAAGAGCTTGAAAAGCAGGTATCGATTTTAAATTATTTGCATTTATTTTCAGCAATGGATTTTAAAAAAACGCCTCTTACCGTGGCTGGCTGGGGAAAAACGAGACCAGGTGCTTTGACATCATCGAGATATTTGCTTGAAACCAAAGTACAAATTGTGGACGGCGATCATTGTAAAAAATCAAAAATTTATAAGGATAATCTGCGCAGTGATACCATGATGTGCGCCTACAGCCTTGGAAAAGATGCTTGCCAGGTAATCATTTCATGTCCAACGGATTACGAATCCTGGAGGGTTTAACAACCATTGACTGGTTTTACATTACTTAATTCCAGGGCGACAGCGGGGGACCATTATTTTCTACGCACAAGAAAACGGAAAATAAAAAATGGTACCAAGTCGGTATGTTTTGCGAATTTGTTTTTAATAAATATAATGTATCGTATAAAGAGTATAAAAAGACTCTTAACGAAGCCGAAAGGCACTTATTCTCCCCATCATTGCGATCATTTTTTTGTTTTAGACCATACCTGGGAACCTTCTAGTTACAGAGATATTGGGGGCCACAGTTTCAAATTTTTCACTAGGTTTTTTTTTTTAATACATGTTTTTATAGTATTTTTTTTGCTTTAGACACCTTCCTCCCGATTACCTCCACCTTCCTCCTTTCTCACGATCCTCGTACTATTAAATCCATCCATCAGCACAATGTTTTGAATGCGTTACATTGAGTTCTATCGTAAAACGTGATTTTTCACCCAAAAAAAAGCGTAAAGTTACTTAGTTAGATGTACATAATGCTTGGTTGACGAAAGAATCGGGAAGTCTGTTTACACCTTGTATATCGCGTTTGAGTTCCCATTGACACGTGTAGGTGCACGAAAACCAATAAATATGATCATAAAATGAAACTCTCTTTCCTAGGTATTGTATCTTGGGGCATAGATTGCGCCATGCCAGACTATCCAGGTAAAATCATTATAAATCTTATATTTTTAACTTTTATTCCTTTTCATCTAATTTTAATTATGTATTCAGGTGTCTACACGATCGTAGCAAAGTACATTGCCTGGATTAAGGAGCAGACGAAGACGGGGACGTACTGCGTATAGTCATAAGAAGTCACCATTTTGTAACTTACGGACATTTAAAAAATAAAATTGGATAAAATATAGTATAATTTAACCAAGAAGTAATTATCCTTGCCTAATTTGTTGTTGAAACAATTTAACACGATTTAGTTTATATTCGTTTTTGATGCATAAAGTTTTATTATGAAAAATTTACTCATTGTTAGTTCTGGGAGAACGTATCGGTTTGGCGATAAGAAGGTAAATTGGCTACAGAAACAAATTGAATCGTGAATACGATTTGACAAGTTTACGACCTAAGAAACATATTTACCGAAATACTAAGGACGGAATAGAACGCTTCGTGGATATTATTTTAAATTGTTGTGGGACAAACTAAAAGCTTCTAATGGGTATCGGTTTGATTTAATTATGACATTTGGAAATTATAGTTCTAATGTTCACGATAAAATTTATAACCTTCAGCGTGTTAAATTTACAAGGATATTATCGCGTGGATAATTTCTGCGTTTTAAATCCGTGTAGAGCGTAAATAAGCAAGCATCGCTTGCAGAAAACAGTGCGGTGGTACGGGCTATGAGTGAGTGCAGTGTCCAACATACATTCTGAAATGTTCACAGTACTAAGCACTATTTACGTGTTAATCGGGCTCGGTCAGGTCTGTATAATTATTCAAAATTATTGACATAATTACTATACACGCGATATCAAAAAGTGATCATGTTTTAGGTGGTGTTGGTGCGTGGCTCAAACTGTCGTAAGTGAATTGATGTACCTGTTATATCGTTATAAGGTCGAAACTACCCAAAACGTGTGAGCGAAATTAAAATTAAATATAATCGTTCAGCCGTAATGGCTAGAAAAACTTTAACATCGATATCATCGGAACTAATATGTAAAACTGAGACGAAATCTGTAATTAGTCCAGTCTTAATTAAATTACCGGATTTGATTTTCGTTGTTCAAAAATGTTTGTTATTGGAGACACATTTTTGTTTGTTTTCTTGTTTTGAAGGTGAATCTTACCTTATGTTAGTATTTCTGAACGTTATAGGCTGGTATATACCTAGATAGGGGAGTTATATATGTATTGTGTACGTGTTGGTTCCGTCGGTTCACTTGCATGTGCAACACACGCGCTGCTCACCGTTGCAATTCGCAGGAGCGACGGCGACGCCCGAGAAACGTGTCACCCGAACCCGTTCCAATTGTGACGGAACAGTTAGCCGTCCGAATGATCTGATGCTTATTTTGTCATTAATTGACTTTCTCTGAACCAAATTCTCGATGCAGTTGGCGCAGCACGCAAAAACGCAATGTCAGTCACCGAAAGCTTCTCATTCCGTCTGTATTTGGTAGTAGGTAGGTACTTCGATTAGGTACAGGGTGGTTCAAGTTGTACTAAACCTATAGATGTCTATTTTGGACGTTATTTTGGCCGTTTTGTGAAAACGCCTATAGAAGTACTATTTTAACTTCTGAGTCTTAATACCTATCAAAACAATCATATTTTCTTTCCTTGAAATTGCGCTGTAAGTTTACTGAATTTTTTATTTGTTCTACATTTCCTTTGATCATTCGATGTTTACGACTTGCCACGTACCTACGATAAGGATTGAATAGAAATCCCATTAATGGATCAATTTTTACAGTACAATAAATTCTAAGACACTAATAGTAAAACATTATTATACTATTCAAAAACATACAAATGAGAATGATGATCTTAATTCAGTCTATCTGAAATAAACAGAACTACCTAGATATTTTACTACGAACAAGAAACATGCATAGAAACTGTGTCTCCAATTAAACAATTTCATGAAAATAATGTCCTGTGATGAGTTTCTTTGTCAAAAAGGACCATGAGCATTTTGAACCAAACAAAAAACCGTATGGTAATATGCCCATGGTTCTTTTGATCTAAGAATAAAAATGTAAAGAAAGAACCTTCATATTTCACGGGCAGTCAATTTCAATACCAAGATCCCAAATAGAGTTAAAGGAGGACAATGAATAAAGTTAGAGACAAGGACTGGACTATCACATTCATACTAGAAAATCAAATTTAACTCTTCTAACTGAATTTTCGTAACTTTGTTTATATCATAAACATGAATACAGAGGTACTTTTTAAAGACAACACTTATTCGTAATATTTACATGAAAAAATAGCGTAATAAGAATCTTCAGGCATAATATTTTTGTGATGGGAGCAGAATGCGGCAGGCCTTCAGACAATGTGGTATCAATGAGGATAGTGGGCGGAAGGAGAGCAGAGCCTCATTCGTTCCCGTGGACTGTGGCCATCTTGAAGAATGATCGCATGCACTGTGGAGGCGCTATGATCACAAACAAGCATGTCCTAAGTGCAGGGCATTGCTTTAAATGGTAAGTTAGGAGAGAGCAGAGCATCATGTACGGTGTCTTCTTTTTGGCGTATCATATTAGCATAATCAGCCTATAGTGTTCTCATTGTTGGGTCACAGAACTCCTCGCTTTGAGAGGGAAGTAGAGTGGGCCTCGAACCTAGCTACGAGGTTGGCGCCAATCATTGTCGTCCATCAATCCCCGTAGTGTGCAGGCATCAAGGCACGCAGGATACTACAGGGTGGTTAGTTACAGGTGGGCAATGCTATAAAGGAGTTAATAGTCATAAATATGAGCAACTTTTACCATGGAGCTAACTATGAAATATGATAAAAAAAAAACTATTGTTGCCTACATTTTTTTCCAGTTACGCGACCATTAATGACGGCATGGTTGGCGAAGTGGCTAAGCGATTGGCGGCTGCCCGTGTCGCGGGCTCGTTTCCCGCACGGCATAAATATTTGTATGGCCTACAGGTAGTTGTTCTGGGTCTGGCTGTTGTATGTGAGTTTACATGTCACCAACACATTCACGATACAGAAGAAATTACTAATGAGAGGCAACATTTGAAAAATAGCGATTTCATGGTAGTGAGTTCGTGTAGTAATCATGAAAAGAAAAGTATTGCCTACGTTTAACAAATCACTCCGTATATCAGGTGTCTCATTGTTTGATGTGCATTATCAATCGATTGTTTTAATTAATGTATGTTGGCAAATATCGCTTTATATTTTTATGTCTTTTATCCGTGAATATTTAAATTACATTTGAAAATAGTAGGTATTCGTTGTCAGTGGGTATTCCCACTGAAACGAAATTGCAATCGGTAATGCATGGGTGTGGCTGCCGTGGGTCAAGATGACTGGCACACAACAGCACGCGTAGCATGACGGCCGTGGAAACGGGTTTTGTCGACGTAAGAATCTACAAAATGTCACATTGTAGAAAGATTTCTGTCGTCGTAAGCATGGCGATAGAAAAGAAATCTTTCTATTCTTCAGTCGACAAAAGTCTACAATGTCAAGCATGAGGATAATTTTTTCTCTACTTTTGACACTTGAAGGTAGAAACATTATTCTTCTCAACAAATGTCAAATACTCTACATCACATCGGACCTATACAATATTCTTTTTCTATTCTTTGTGTTTATTATACCTATATTGATTTTAAAAACATGTTGGGGTTCTACCGTCGCTGTCTCCTCAGTTTTTAGGTCGAAAAAAACAAAGTGACTACGAAAGCAATGCTGTTCGAACATTAACCGGGGCTCTTGATCTCCCTGCTGTGTATGGCAAAGATTTATCAGACAAAGCCACCAACACTAAGTGACACCTAAGCGAATGCCTTATTCCTGTTTTCATCAACACTAAGTGACACATACGGGCGGGCTGCAGACATCGAGTCTATATTTATTCTGCAGAAAAGTGCTGCTATCAGAGCCTTATATGATACTGATATATGATATTATATATGTTTAAGGAAACTAACATCATGACAGTACCTTGTCAATACATCTATGAAAAGTTCATGTACGTTAGGAAAAATCTGCATTTATTTAGTAAAAGGGGTGACAGGCACCACTATAGTACTAGAAACAGAGACCAACTAGTACAGCCAGGTTTTAGGCTAGCTAAAGTAGGCTCATCTTTCATGGGGTTCTGTTCTGTAAAATGTTACAATAAAATACCTCCCCACATTCTACATCTAAGTGAGACGAAATTTAAATCTTGAATAAAACGCACACTATGTAGGCAGGCATATTATAAGTTGGGGGATTAAATTGATGATAAAAATGCTTGGCTCAATGCTGGACCTGCTCCTCAACCATAGGAGCAAACTAATTGATTACCATGTGAAGCTATTGTGGAAGCTGCAGTAGATTGTAATAATATCTATGCATTGTATAGATTCAATCTCTCAGTATTACTATTAGCAGATGTGTGAGTAGTGTGAGTACTATGTACTGTAAAGCTACCATTTACATTGAGTTATCTTTCATTAACTTGAATTTTTCCTGGTAGGTGAGAGAATGTCATGCTCACTCAAATGTCTCGCTGATGGTGGCGAGTGTGTCGGGTCATTTAACTCCCTTCAATATTGTTGATCTCAATGGGGCTGATCCATGCGTCATTTTCGTGAATGGGCGCTGTCAGTTGTACTGATCATCTCTAAGCTGCCACGGTTTATTTTAACTACTGACTTTGTTTTTAAATTGTTGATATAAACTTTTACTCTGGAAGCTATTAACGTGCACGTATTTCTACATCCTTCCCACATATTATGTATAATCTTAACATGAATGATGTAACCAAGATTTTGTAGTAATATTTTGATTGAAAACAGTGTCTATGGAGTTTCTTGCCCATTCTCATCCATAGAGATCTACGCTTTGGAAAGGGCAACTCAAACTCAAACTCAAAAGCATTTATTTCAATTAGACCATTACAGGCACTTTTGAATGTCAGAAAATCAAATTAGGCTAAGCTACAGTCATAGACACAAGGCATAATAACTTGTGAAAGTACTGTAGTTGCCCATTCCAAAGTGTAGATCTCTATGGGCAAGAAACTCCATGGACACTCTTTACAATCAAAATATTATTACAAATCTTGGATACATCATTCATATTGAGATTATACATAAATGTGAAAACGATGTAGAAATACGTGCACGTTAAGAGCGTCCAGAGTAAAATATCAACAATTTAAAAACAAAGTAAGTAGTTAAAATAAACCGTGGCAGCTTAGAGATGACCAGTCCCAACCGACAGCGCCCGTTCACGAGCATGACGCATGGATCAGCCCCATTCAGCTCAACCATATTGAAGGAAGCTAAATGACCCGACACACCCGCCACCATCAGCGAGACATTTTAGTGGGCATGACATTCTCTCACCCACCAGGGTAAATTCAAGTCAATGAAAGATAACCAAATGTAAATGGTAGCTTTACAGTACATAGTACTCACACATGTGCTATGCAATTATATAATACTAAGATATTGAGCCTATACAATGCAAAGATATTATTACAATCTGCAGCTTTCAACTACAGTACTTTCACAAGTTATTATGCCTTGTGTCTGTGACTGTAGCTTATTAGCCTTCTTCTTTGTTTTTCTCACATTCAAAAGTGCCTGTAATGGTCTAATTGAAATAAATGCTTTACGTTTGAGTTTGACACCCAATTCAATGCCTAATGCTGGCTTTCACCAACACTGAGTGTCACCTAACTGAATGCCTAATTCCTATTTTAACCAACACTAATAAGCAACACCTAAATGAATACCTAATACCCGTTTTCATCACACTAATAGTAACACCTAACTCAATGCCTAATGCTCGTTTTTACCACACTAATAAGTAACACTTAACTCAATGCCTAATGCCCGTTTTCACCAACACTAAGTGTCACCTAACTTAATGCCACTAAGTGATACGCAACTCAATGCCTAATTCCTGTTTTCACCAACACTAAGTGATACAACGATCGAGATTCGTAGAATATCTACATGACTAGCTACTTCCCCGTTACTATGGAATTTCTGTCTTTGTCTTCGTAGAAACTAGAGTCCACGGTGCATGGGTGGAAAATAATAAATAAATCTAAATCAAGTTTGCCACATGATACAATAACTGCCATACAAAAAGATCAACTTTCCTTAACTAATCCTATTGACATATCTAATGAATTTAATAACTGCTTTGTTGACGAACTCGAAAATAATATACAAAATGACATGAAGTTGAGTAATCAAAATAATATTGGAAATTTGACAGCGCAATCCATTTTTATGTTACCTGTTTCGATGACCGACATTATTAAAATAATTGACAATCTAAAAAATACAAACACAATAGGTTATGATGGTGTATCTACTAAAGTTATTAAATATGTTAAAGAAATTATAGCGCCACCTCTCGCACACATCATTAATTTATGCATCACTGATGGCATATTTCCGAAAGGTCTAAAAAAAGCCATAATTAAACCTCTATTTAAAAGAAACGACAAAAAAGATGTAAAAAACTATAGGCCGATAGCAAAAATCCAAAATAGATTTCAAAAATATTAGAAAAAGTAATCTATAATTCAAATTTATATGTACTTTGAAAAGTTCAACCTATTCTGCCAGGAACAAAAAGGATTTCGTAAAAATCATACTATTAATATGGCACTGTACGATTTATCATCTCATCTTATGACATCAGTAGATAAAAATAATCCAGTATGTGCAGTCTTTACTGATATGACTAAGGCATTTGATTATGTAGATCACAAGATATTACTGCAAAAATTACATGGATATGGCATAAGAGGTAATGTTCTGAAACTTATTGAATCATACCTTAGTGACAGATATCAATACACGGAAATATCTAGAATATGTCATAAGACTAAAATGCAGATCATATATAGATCAAAACCAAGACACGTAAGATATGGCGTGCCCCAAGGTAGCGTGCTAGGGCCGTTATTATTTCTGATACATATAAATGATCTGCCAAAAATAATACGACACAAAATGATCCTATTTGCCGATGATAGCACAGCTGTTATAAAATGTAATAATGTGACAGCTTATCAAAGTAATGTTAATAAATCCCTTCTCAATATCATCCGTTGGATGAAAAATAATAATCTTGTTATTAATTTAAATAAACCAAGGTGATGCACTTTCATCAACGGAAACTACATCCAAATATTGATGTAACTTATAATAACCACAAAATAGAAGAAGTTAATAATGTTAAGTTTTTAGGTATTACCATCGACAATAAGCTTACTTGGAAACTCATGATAGAAGAACTTTGTAAACGCCTGAGTAAATCTTATGCGCTGTTTCAATTATCAAAAAAGGTGAATAAAGATACGTTACTGGTGGCATACCACGGACTTGTAGCTTCTGAGTTACGATATGGCGTAATTTTTTGGGGGCAGTCGACTGACCGTGAGCTTATATTTAGGATGCAAAAAAGATGTGTCAGAGCAATGTGTAATATAAAAACAACGGATAGCTGTAGACCCTATTTTAAGTCTCTAAAAATACTCTTACCCTTCCAGCATTGTACATATTGGAAACCGCGTTATTTGTTAAAAGAATCACACAATTATTTGAAAAAATATCTTCCGCTAAAAAAACTCCATTGCGTGCCCAATACGTAAACAAACTATGTCATCTTAAATGTAAGACCGCATTAATGCGAAAAATTTTTTTTGGCATGGCACCTAAAGTATTTAATAAAATTCTTGATGACATAAAAAATATGACATTATATAAGTTTAAAAAAGCTCTTATCAAATTATTAATTGAAAAATATTATTATAATGTAGACGAATTTTTGAACGACCATTTTTAGAATATGACATTTTTTATTTTATTTTTTACCTTTAATATGACTATTTATTAATTCTATTGTATTTGATGTCTTTTTTTATCCTTTTTTTTTCATGTATTAATAATTCAAAATATATATATATTTTTTTTTAATGACACAATGTAATGACACCTAATGGGTCACTTATAAATTTGTATGTCTTAATTATGAAAAAACATAGTGCACCCCTATTTATGTAAACACCTATGTAAACACCTATGTTTCACAAATAAACTGATTGATTGATTGGGTCGCCCTATGTTCGGGCCAAAGACATGTCGAGTTGTACTACTGTCAAGAAAGTACCGGGAAACGATCAATAATACACAAAATGATATTTATTCATCCAATCTTATTTTATCGCCTTCAAATTATGCTACATACGCCAACGAATAATCAATCATCAAAACGTTTTTTAAACGCTTTTTCCGGAATTGAGATCAGTTCTCGGCACGAATACTCCTTTATGTCTTCTACCGAATGAAAACGGGTGCCACGAAGTGGTAATTTGAGTTTAGGAAAAAGAAAAAAGTCGGCTGGAGTCATATCTGGTGAATAAGGTGCTCGATTGTATTTGTTGAGTTTTTGGTCCAAAAGTCGTTAACTATGATGGCCTTGTGCGAAAGCGCATTATTGTGGTGCAAAATCCAAGAATTTTCTTTCCATAAATCTGGCCTTTTTTGTCGAATTCGCTGTAATAAACGTCGCATAACGCTCAAAGAACATTTTTTATTTACTATTTGACCTTCCGGCAAAAATTCTGAATGCACAACACCACGATAGTTAAAGAAAACGGTCAACATGACTTTGACTTTTGATCGACTTTGGCGTGGATTTTCGGTTTCGGTTCAGTTGGAAGTAGGGATTGAAAAATTCGGATTTTTTCGAAATCCGGATTTCTGTATTCTCGTCTGATTAAAATCCGGATTATTCGAATATTTCGAACTTTTGAGTGTTTTAAGATGATTTGATAAAACTGAAGTAAAATAGTGTAGGGACACAAGCACGTAAGGCAGAGTGTAACGTTAGCAAATTGTATGCGCGCATGATGTATGCTTTGGAACGACCAGTTACTGCGCACTGGTCCGGGCGAAAGATATTCTCTGGGAACACGCGAAATATATTCTGTATAGATTATTTAAAATCTGCACTTATTCACTCAATTCACAGCACGACAGAATAAAATCAATCTAAAATAATCAACAAAACTTTGGGCATCAGTATTTTTCTCGTTATAAATTTACATAATCAAAGAGTTCATATTCGTCGATGTGGTTGTACAATCGTCAACATTCATGGATGCGGCTTGATAGTACACATTTTTAATTTCTTCATCATCATCTTCCTGCCCTTATCCCATTCTACTCGGAGTCGGCGCAACACGTTTTCTTCTTCCATTCTCCCCTGTCAGACGTCACGGCATCATTTACTCCTTTCCCTTTCATATCAGTCTTCACACAATCTTTCTAATCTTTTCTTTGGCTTTCCTCTTCCTCTCCATCCATCATCATCATTCATCACTCTTTTAGTCACATGCGTTTCATCCCTCCTCATTACATGTCCATACCAAGACAAACGACTTCCTTTTTAATTTCTATTTTTTATTTCTTCATATGTATGTTTTTAAACGAACCTTCATCTTCCTCAGTCCCATTCAAAAATTGATTACACAACCCTATTGTGTAAGTATTGTAAGGCACCGGCAACAGTATAGAGCCTTCTCTCTTTAATTCTCTTATTTCATGAATTTGTCAGTTGCTTGGCAGATATCGTGTCTTGGCTGTCTAATGAATTTATCAAAAACTAGCTGATGCCCGCGGCTTCGCCCGCGTGGATGTCGGTTATCGCGACCAAAAGTAATCATGAAATTTTGATCCCGTTCCCGTAACTTTTTTCCGACACGTCCAACAAATATCATTATATTTAGCCAATGTACAAAAACTTGACAAAGTATATACTTAAACCTTCCTCGAGAACCACTATATCTATTGGTGAAAACAGCATGAAAATCGGTGCAGTAGTTTTTGAGTTTATCACGTTTATATGTAGTGTTAGTGATTTAAAAACTGTATCGGCCGTTAGAATGGTGGCATCTATGCGGCAGAGTACTTCCACCGTAGTTCTTATCATGTCCAAACAAGTGTACAGCGCAGCGTGGTGTGGTGCCGCGCTGCTTAGTGTATGGGCATAAACTGAATCAATCACGGATTTCGCACCAAATTCGCGCAAACAATGCTGTACCTAATCCTACCAATTCAAATATTGTTCGGATTTGCGCATTAGAGTAGGTAATATCGATCTACCGATTATTTACAATGATTTATTTGAGGATAAATATAAATATTATCCGTTAAAATTAGGTTTGACTGAAATCCGAAAAAAACGAATTTGTGTCTTAAAAACCGGATTTAAAAAAGTTAAGAATATCCGGATTTTTCAGTTATTTTAGAATTTCGAAGAATCCGGATTGCAATCCGTTGTTGGAAGGCACCACTCCGAAGCTTATTGACTAGTTTGCATGTCAAACTCGTGAACCCACGTCTCGTCACCAGTAACAAAGCGTTTCATGAATGTTGGGTCGGAATTAACCTGTTCTAGCATGTCGTCAGCGACTCTTATGCGATAGAGTTTTTAGAGAAAATTCAGGTCTTTTGGGACTAGCCGAGCGGCAACATGTTTCATACCCAAGTGATTATTTAAAATGGTACGGATCGACTCGTGAAACTTAAATAGTTCAGGGGTTATCTCTCACAAACTTGAATGAGGATTTTCAGTCACTATTTCGATCACTTTTGCAATGTTAACTTCAGTTGAAGACGTTGATGGCCTACCAGAGCGAGGCAAATCTATCATCACATCTCGGCCGCTTTTGAACGCTTTGTATCATTCATAAGCACGTGTTTTAGATAAAATCGATTCACCGTAAGTATTCTGTAACATTTTCAGGGACACCGAACACGAAATTCTTGATGTTTTTGTCCATTATGAAAATCTCAATGATGGATTGATCCCAGTACAGTGTGATATTGCCATTTTCGAGATCTGGGTTGGGCACATACCTATAGTACGGCATTTCCGATTCGTCGTGTCTATGCAAGTACTCTCCGTTAGCCAGACGAGAACACCCGGAGATAATGTGACGGATTGATTCACCTGGACGGTGGCATGCACGACATATATCAACCATGCCGTCACAATAAATTTCCGGTAGTCATCATAACTTCATCCATAATTGCACAGACAAAACCTTCGGTTTCTCCAAAGAGGTCCCCGGATCGAAGCCAGGCTACAGACTCTGATAGGTCTACATCGGGCGCGCACACGCAGGGCCCGGAAAAAGTGTTATTTATTATTAGAAGGATAAGGTGCTGCATAGTTATTTTGACGCTTGATTGTCAGGAGTCAGGCGTTATTGGTAAACGTTTGTAATTGTGTTGTTGGTAAATTGACTGTGGTAAAGGTATTAAAAAACAAGACAGGCGACGCGTCAAAATAATCATGCAGTATTGGACCGACAATGTGTCTATTAAACAAAAGCAAACATCCTACTTTCAGTAGGTAGCATTGCTGTGCGATTTCATTGACGACTGTACACAAGGGCAATGGCTGCCGCCCGAAGATACATATATTCTGAATGGAGCAATAAACTTACTTATACATTATTTTTATTTCAGGGATATGTTTCAAACAATGGAAGTGTTGGTAGGGTTGGACAATTTGGATGATTTGAAGAATGTTGAGAAACGAAATATTTCGTACGTTATGATTCACGAGCTATTTACTTCGACTGCGGTTAGAGATGAAAATGACATCGCCCTAGCTACGTTAAACCAGCCAGTTGTATTTAATGAATATATTGTGCCTATATGTTTACCAAAACCAGGTTTGTTAAAGAATTAAGAAGTGCATATCGATTTCTTTAAAGATTATTTCATTCTTCTTAGCTTATTCTTTCTAACTATCATGGTATGTTTAAAACTGTTCACTTTCTTTGTGCCAAATAAGTTTTCCAACTATTCGTAATGTACTTAATGCTAATCACCGTTGGTTTAGTCGGTAAAACAAGTAAATAATGGTTTGTTTATACTTTTACAGGCTTTCTTAACAGCTTGTTAATTTTTTTCACACATTCAGTTCAAATTAAACGGTTTAGGTAAATTAAATATTTTTAGAACTAACACTACAAATAAGACAAAGATAGTGAACGAATATATACCTACTGGAATTTCAATAAGGAAATAAATCGTATTTAATTTCCTGGCTTCATTTAAGCTCAAGCTCAAGAAATTCTGATGGCCATGTTATTTAACTAAACCTCAAAACAGTTGTTACTTTCACCTTCTCTTCCCCTGTAACTGACTAAGTGGAAATTTGACCCACTTCCCGGTTTGAAACCTATGCATTTTGAAATTTTGCATACATGTTTTGTTTGGATCACAATGCATGGCTAAGATAAGGGACGTCATTCTAAATCCAAAATGGCGGACTCACAAAGATGGCAGACTAGTTATTATTTATGCATTACTAGGAATGGGTATCAAAAGAATGGGTTTGCTGAGAAACTTAAACGAGAAATAAAATGACGTCACTATGTTAAGCGTTTTTTGTAAACTATAATATTTTTATTTTATCCTAGTTCTTTTCCTACGTCACATCAATTTGATTTAGATTGATTAAAATTATAACGTATAAAATTACAACCATTTTTTTTTTCTTAATTAACATCGTTTTTTTTCCACCAATTACAAAATCTATTAAAAACTCTTTGGTGCATTTTTTATTTCATTATGCAAATATTTTTGACGTGATAACTTCTTTTAAATCGATGAACGCCGGCTGCACGCATGAAAAAGTGTCACGTTCCGCCTGAGCCGAGCGCGCAAGCGAGAGCGCCGAACAAGAATTAGAGTGAAACGAGCGGCTTAAGCGTTCGGCTTGTGACGCACTAATGTACTACACATAATAATGATAATCCATTGATAATAATTCAATTTAACTCATAAAAGTATGCAATTTTTCATCAATGTTTTCTTATGACGTTATCACATGAAATTATCGTTCGTAAACCGATTTTTTTTTTTAATTTTGGGTATTTAATTTATAAACTGCTTTTAGGTGAAGATTTCACAAATAGGATAGGAACTATTGTTGGATGGGGACGAATCGGCGTAGAAAAGTCGTCTTCAAAAGTGTTACTTAAAGCCAGTCTTCGAATTCTTTCCGATGAAGACTGCATGAATTCGCAACTGGCCCAGCATCTCAAGGCAACTATGATGTGCGCTTTCTCGAAAGGAAAAGATGGTTGCCAGGTAATTTGAATGGAATTACCTTCGAATCAATTGCGTTTGGAATGTTAACTTTATTGTTAATCTAAGACTTTGCGCAATTAGAAAAATCATTTTTATTTTATTGCCCAGTAGAAAAAAAATACTCCCACGACGGCTATTGTAGCCGTCCTACCGTTTACCTAAAAAATTAAATTCGTTTAATACATTATCATTCAGCATCAATAGATGCCCAACAAGCGGCATCCAAACACATAATTTTCCTTCTTCTTTTCTGTGTACATAAACTGTTAAATAAATAAATAAATTATGTTTTACATATCTTCTACATGTGCAATATGTGAAGGTATGTAGACATACTAGACAACGACATAGCCTACGAATTCCCGATTAAATTAAATTACCAATATTTATTTTTGAAGAGCTCTTTTCCGACAACTGACGAAAATATTGTGGTGCTTGTTTTTCTTTTGGTAAAACCTATTAACTAAAATGTTGCAAATTTTCAGGGCGACAGTGGTGGGCCGTTATTAGTCTTTCAGCCTGAAGGGAAATATGTCCAAGCAGGTAATAAACTTCCATATAGTTGCTAATTACTACGGTACATCGATTTCCATTTTATTTAAACATTTTACAACGGAATTAGGTAGGTATACACGACTACATTTTTATCTGATGGTTAAAGTGAAGGCTTTTATCTAAGTTTCTAGTATGTACGCACGTTTTATTGTATGAATGTCAAAACCTATCAAAATCCTAAAATCTTTACACTACAAACAAAGATGGAGAAAGTCATAAGACACCTAAACTATCAATATCTGACACGCTCAAGTATTTTCATGTAATTGTTTTTTTTTTTCATTTCTGAAAACCTGCAGACGCTTCCCCCACTGCGGAAACGGGAAACATTAGATTTTAACCTTTTATTCTTCCTATCATCTAATCTTCAAAATCGAATAGGACTCCCCTGGCCCTACTACAGTCTTTATATGATCTCCACAACTCAGTAACTGGGTTAAACGATCACTTGGTAAGCCTGGCTGTCAGACTACCAGGTTTCTGACTACCTCATAAAGGTTGACAAAGATCTACGAATGACAGCAGGAACTAACAGCTAACCTACTTTCTGAGATACGGAGGACATGTAATGCATGATAAGCGTCCGTCATAATATTGTCGGATTAGAAATTTTTAATACTCTTGTTCATCTAGTTAGACCCTGTCCTAGAAGACTTACTTACTACTGGATATCCTGAACTGGGTCTCAAATAATTTGCAACCATATTGTGTAACGCATTTTCTATCACAATTTGAAGGATTTTGTGATCCATTTCTCATTTCCGTTATTGATAATTTTGAAAAAAGTTCTGTCCGATAAGACAACGTACCGTACATAACGCAATGAGATATAATGGTTTAACCGTCAAAATAAATACCATTGGCATTCATTGTGAGTGTGTGTGAGTACCTACACACACAATACACACACACATATATCTTGCTGGTCATCAATGTGTCAGGGAAATCAGATTGGAAAAGATACCTACTTTTATGCTTATATTTGACGATTGCAAGGGTTATGAGGTCTTCTTGATTGTCCTTCACACAATTTTGACACGCCTCTTACAGAATCCGTTGTGAATTGGTTCATTTCAGTTATGACTTTGACGTTTAATTGATAAGCGACTGCATTTTGTTGATTAACTTACGTCGCATACCTAATCGCAGCTGCATCCGTCTTGCTTTCAAATAATAAAAAAGAAAGCAATTAAGACGACTTAGAGGACGTAGGTGATGAATGAATTTGCATGCACGTGACATGCAAATTGAATTCAATCGAACCTTGACCCTTTTATCTGAGACATTTTCTGTTTTGTATGCAGGAGTCGTGTCTTGGGGCATCGGATGTGCGGATCCTAGATATCCTGGTAAGTTTCTATTGTCTTATTTTAGCTTTCTTGTAGCAAGACTCCAGGAGGGAAGAATAAATTCTTGTGTTTTTCAATTTGATGCGGTCTAAAAATGGGTGCACCACCTGAGCCACATTTGGGTAAGGTTCCTTTAGAACCTGAAGCTGATAAAATATGGTTTTGTTAATTTACTTAAAATTATTGTAAGGATCGGTCCACGGTAATGCCAATGTAGATCTCCGTTCGTGAGGGTTTTTCGCCCATTATCAGAATGTGTAGGCTACGTCGTATTCTAGTGGTTACTAGGTAGGTACTTACAGCGGTTGCATAATACTGAGTAGGAGTTACGATGTACGGATGTACCTATGTGTACATACGAAGGCTATACAAACAAAGTGTAAGGTGAACCTCCGTAGGGCACCTGCCATCACCGCGCGTAGCTAGGTGTCTTGCCCAACTCCATTTGAGTTCCAAAACGCGATTTCCAATATCGGAGACCTTCGTACGTCTCCGGATTTCGACGCTCGGAACTTTGTCTATTAGTTTTATGTCGAGCATGAAACGCTCCATGGCTTTCCGAATTTTGGCTGATTTCAGAATCAAAACTCAAACTCAAAAGCATTTATTTCAATTAGACCATTACAGGCACTTTTGAATGTCGTCCAATCTGCTGAATGCAGCCTAGCTGGATTCTTCTCGATATCTCCGTTGTTTGATGCACCTTGCCAAAGGAAAGAATATGGCTAGGATAGAAATAATGGTCAACCTTCACCAACCTTTATTTTATTTTTTTACATATTGGAAATCATCAAATGACTTCTCCCGCTCCGGGCAGAGCGGAAGGGAGTGTCAGACTTATACTGACTAAAACCCATCCATGTTCCTTCCTTTCCCTTTGTGTTCCAGGGCCGCGGTATCTCTTTCGAACCCGCCCTTGCTGACATCTCTTTGAGGCTCGCGTGGAATACGAACGCGCCGTCTACACGGCCTGTCGTCAAAAGACGGACGGATGGCGAGCCCGTTACTCACCGTCCCCCGTGACCCCCGACGCCCGGGGCGTCTCCCGCGGCGGCTGGGACGAAAGGCTCTCTCCCTCTCACGCTCCGCCACCTGCTTCGCTAGCATGACTGCTTCGCAGAAGGAGGTGACGGCATCCCATTCCCTCTCGCTCCGGACCATGGATTGGGCCAGGGCCGGATGCGATAGGTCGCTGCCGCCGATCGCCACTATGAGGACACGGCGGTGCTCCGCACAAGCTGGGCAGACCTCCACCGTGTGCTCCACCGTGTCCTCTGGGCGATCCTCGCAGTGATAACACCCGGGTGTTTCCTCCCGCCCGATTCGGTGCAGGAACCTCCCGAAACAACCGTGTCCGGTGAGGACTTGCGTCAGGCGGAAGGTGAGGGTGCCGCGGCGCCTCTCTAACCACTCTTCGAAGAGAAAAAAACCCACGTAACGCGAATCGATGTGCCAGTGATGGAGAGCGTGGAGAGACTCCGTGTTAGATTACTTTAAACCCTGCAGTCAGAAATAGGGCTACGTCGACATTGCCTTATAACAACATTTTGATATTTACTTTGACGTTGATTTTATTCGTGTTTTAATTATTTTATGCACAGAGAGCATTCATTTTTATAAATTTTCTAGTATTATCTCGGATTTGCTTACAATTCCTAGGAAATGCATACATTTCACAGGTATATCTTTGAAACATTATTTTACACATTTCTTAGTAGGCTTGGCATTGTATACATATCCTAGGAATTCTGTAGGTACAATTCCTAGGTTTCATACATTTCCTGTAACATACTCACAATAACATTCAAAAACTGCAATGTTCATACGATAAGTGCAAGTTAATGCACGTCACGCATGTGTGCCACCCAAACTATTTACATTAAATTACGTCATGGTAACACTTACCTACTGCCAATTTGATTACCTTCACCTTCAAGATAAATCTGAAAAAATCCCGCATAAATTATCCGCAATAATGGTATTTCAAATGACGTTCTTCGAAAATCAATAGGAAAGTCATTCTTGCCGTTACTTGAATACCTCATATCGTATCAAACTACCAATATTTTATAGCCATGCTGAATTGCTGATGTTGTACAGCGGACGTAATATGACGACGCGATGTCGCATTTTTAAACAAATTCTTTAAAAGGAGGAGGTTATAATCCACCGGCACCTTTTTTTTCATGTACGTTCATCGATTACTCTGCTGTGATTAGTGGGCCGATTTACGTGATTCTTTTGAGGTTTCCGTACTCAAAGGGTAAAAACGGGACCTTATTACTAAGACTCCACTGTCCGTCTGTGTGTCTGGCTGGCTGTCTGTCACCAGGCTGTATCTCATAAACCGTGATAGCTAGACAGTTGAAATTTTCACAGATGATGTATTTCTGTTGCCGCTATAACAACAAATACTAAAAACATAATAAATATTTAAAGGGGGCTCCCAAACAACGAATGATTTTTTGCCGTTTTGACGATAGGAAAAATATTCACAGAATATTTGCCCTTGAAATATTCACAGAATATTTAGTTGTATATTCATTTTAAAAATGAATCGTTACTAAATTAAAATAAATATTTAAGGGGCACCCCCATGTAATGGGCTAGCTCGCCGTCCGTCCGTCTTTTGACGAAAGGTCGTGTAGACGGCGCGTTCGTGTTCCTTCCTTGCTCTTTGTGTTCCAGGGCCGCGGTATCTCTTTCCAACAGCCCGCGGTCAGTTAGGTAGGTCTAACTTCGAGAAAGAGGTCAATCGTCGAATCCGACTCGGCTGGGCAGCGTTCGGGAAGTTGCGTGGTATCTTCTCGTCCAACTTACCGCAGTGTCTCAAGACGAAAGTCTATGACCAGTGTGTGTTGCCAGTGATTACATACGGGACCGAAACGTGGTCGCTCACAATGGGCCTCATCAGAAAGCTTAAAGTCACCCAAAGGGCAATGGAGAGGGCTATGCTCGGAGTTTCCTTGCGCGATCGAATAAGAAATGAGGACATCCGCAAGAGAACCAAGGTTACGGACGTAGCCCGAAGAATTGCCAAACTTAAGTGGCAGTGGGCAGGGCACATTGCTCGCAGAACGGATGGCCGATGGGGCCGTATAGTTCTGAAGTGGCGACCGCGAACCGGAAGACGTTGCGTTGGAAGGCCTCCCACTAGGTGACCTGATGAAGGTTGCGGGGATCCGCTGGATGCGAGTCGCACGGGACCGGTCAATGTGGCGACACTTGGGGGAGGCCTATGTCCAGCAGTGGACGTCTTTCGGATGAAATGATGATGATGATGATGACCCCCATACCGCAAACGTGATTTTATTGCCGTTTTTTGCTTGATATTAATAACGGCAATAGGTAGAGTAGACGCTTGAAATACAAACAGAACATTTATTTGTATTGTATATTCACTTTAAAAATAAATAATAATGGTACGGAACCCTTCGTGTGTGAGTCCGACTCGCACTTGGCCATTTTTTTTCATTAAAGCCTGCGCGCATACTTTGACGACATGATGGTCCCTTAATAACTTTTAGAGTATCAAAGCAATATCTTTCATCTTTCATTCAAGTTTAATTCAATGTACCGGGAAGCAAAATTTAACGGCCACTGTAAATAAAAATGTGCAATTCACACGTGGTACAAGTGACCCCTTCAAAAATATTGGCTTCAAGATAAACACTGTATAATGCTTCCTATCTCATTTTCTCCCACGTTAAATCTTATGAATTTATGTGGCAGTCTCTTTTTTTACTGTCGCTTTTTCACTCACAACGACTTTCAAATCACAACGATGCTAAAGAAGTTTCACTTCAAAAATTGCCTAGACAAGAGAGGAGGCCTATTTTCCGTAGTGAGTGCAATTACAAGCCTACAAATGATAATGATGATTAGTAAATTAAGCTGTCAAAATAATAATGGTTTCTCGAACTTGTTTCTCATAAAACTGTCTTTTGCAGGTGTTTACACGAAGGTCAGTAACTACATCGACTGGATCGAATCACACACTTCAGATGGAATAAAATGTAATTCGTCATAAGCCTTTTAGATAGTTAAAATTTAATATGTATATACAATTAAATAACTGTAATAGTATCTACCTATTGTTTAAATTAAAATAATCTAATTTTCGAAATGGACTATTATCGATTCCTCCAAATCCAAGTAGTACGGTGTCTTTGATCAGAAATTGTCACATCCCGCCTGTTGCCGATCTTAACAACGTCTCTAGCGCCACATGAACTACGCCCGAATAGTATTTAGGTATATGAATGTAACGTCAATACGAGAAAAAAGAACCTGTTGAATAGCCTAAAACTGAAACGTTTAGGTGGTAGACGTGATCTTGAGTGGAGATCGCGAATCGGTAAGCGCAACGAGGGACGCCCTCGGGCTCGGTGGAGCGACGATCTTCTCAGGGTGACTGGAAACAACTGAATTAGAGTGGCCGAAAATCGAGTTTAGTGGCGTGCGATTGAAGAGTCCTATGTCCAGCAGTAGACTGCAGTAGGCTGATGATGACACGTTAACCTTTCAACAGTCTTCTTTCAACTTCGACTGAATATGACAACATTCAGAGGATTCAAGTGTAGTAAGTGCTTTGAGCTTCAGTTCCAGCCTGTTGTCTGACTTTATGTTAGAAAAAGTTTTCGTGTCGGGTTCGATTCCCAATTTTGCGGTAATCTACTGCTGGACTTGGGCTGAAGACTGGACGACAAATGGGGTGGCCTATCTCCAGCATTGGACGTCTTTTGGTTTCGGCTGATATGATGATTAGGGATTGGATATTCGGTTGAAGTTTCACTGTTAGTTAGTATGAACTACTGAACGATGAAATAAATTTGGTATCAATTTTATCCTTTTAAAGCCATGTACAGACTTACAAAATGTTACATGCAATGTAACACGCAATGAAACAAATTTGCCGTGTCGTTGGGTTACATTTCATGTTGCATTGCATAAGTCTGGACGGCTCATTCGTTACATTTCACGTTACGTTACACCTATGTGTACATAATAAACACCGATCATTACTCGCACCTACGCTACGTCCAGCCGTTTCAGCATGAAGGAGGAATAAACATAATTAGTTATACACACCCATAAACAAGCTTTGGCATTTTTTATACATCACCTTATCACTTAGTGTGATTAATTATAAGCATAACAAACGATTTTGTAATTGTATGTGTAGGTACCTACACAGTAAGCGGTGAGGATGTTGTTTATTAATTTCTTTAAAAGATGATGATATGAATTTTGATCAGAGTCAATCTTAACATCAATTTTTACTTTAACACCTAGTATAATTACTTAACTCAGAACGCAGCGCCGCGTCGGCGCGGCTGCGGTGCGGCGGAGGGTTGACGACTTACAGTTTATTATTAAATACTACAATATATAAAATTAATAAACCGAAATTTAACTTATCATCAAGCATTCTGTCTCTTTGGATTTTTTTCATTTAAAAACCATGGATATCTACAACGTAACACCCTCCCAACTAACATTTAGGCGCTAAGACAAGAGTAATAGTTAATCTATTAGAGCGCTAACCAAATCCTAAAGTTATAAACAAACGTTACGCATTTGGAGTTAGAGCGCGCCATAACTCTACTGTACCCCAAAAATGGGCACACTTTTTATCACCTTAGGTTGTTTAATGGTGGTAAAGCAGAGTTACAGAATGGGTTAAGAGGTATAATAAAGTAATAAGAGGGCTATAATAGCGATAACTGAAACCACAAGGGATAAAAACTTGGTAAATAGGCGAAAGTCAACTCTTTTAGTGGTACAATAGTGTATAATCACTAGAGTATAATAAATAGGGTATAGAATACAGTAAAATATCGTTTATTGTCTCTTTGGGTGCTAAGAGGGCTGCAAATAGGTACGCTTAATACCTTAAGCGGTATGAAAGAACTACAATGTCGCTCACTATATTTTTAAGTTATAAGAGGGTAGCAAATAGGCGATTATTACAACTTTGAGTTCTAATATAGATCCAAAAAGGCTATAAAAACTAGCCTCACTTCAGGTGCTAACATTTTTAACATCTAAGGATATTTTTTTGTTGCATCAACATAATTAAATTTAACCTCTTTATCGGATCCAACACATCTGTTCATACATACATACATAAACTTACGCCTTTTTCCCATGGGGGTAGGATCTATTCCTTTGTGGAAATGAAATTAAAAGTAACCTTTTAGTTTCAACTTTGGATACAGAAGTTTAAGACTTTTTACCTGCGTGTGTGTGTATGTATTATTTACAAATTATTCAAGTGCCAGATTAACTGAAAAGAAGTATTTTATTCAATATGGAGTAACATAAAACTTTGGTGATAATCTGATAAAACGTTGCCTATTCAATTTTAAAGTATCGTGCTAGAAGTATTAGAACACAATGAAGCAATATACTTCAATTAAACCGTGTTTTCTTATGTTTTTCTAACCTTAGTCAAATCAATTAGTAACCCGAACATGGTGGGCCAAAAAATTTAGGGATCCGTAGTTATGGCCCAAAACCAGTGAAGGAATGAGGGGTACAGAAGTGGTATTAAGCTCTATTACTCTACCTAAAGTTATACAGAAGTCATATTAAGCACTTGAAGTTCTAAGATAGCGAAAAATGTTCCTGCTGTTCGACTTTAAGTAATATTTGAGAGATGTTTGTACCTCTTTAGGCGTTTGGTGCTACAAAAGAGTTTATGAGCACCATTGTAGAACTACTAACGTTGTCCAACTTTTGGTTCGTGACGAGACTTTATTATCGCTTGTATAGCACTTTAGGGGGTTGTAGTCAATGCTTCCTTCTTATTTAGATCTTATAGTTGTAAGGTTTACTTAAAGCTATAACACAAGATACTTTACCCGTATTGAAGTGTTAAAAAATGCTGCTGTTTGTCTTTAACCTTTAAACTCACCCTGTTATCGGTTATCGCCTTTGTAACTGTGGTATAGCTCTAAGTGAAATATTTTGTTTGTTGTAAAATGATACATGATGATAAACTTATATCAGCTTTCCCTAATGTGGAAACAGCCCTACGTATATTTTTATCGCTTATGATTACAAGTTGCTCAGCGGAACGTTCTTTTTCAAAATTAAAAATATTAAAAAAGGACAAAAATGATACAAGAAAGGCTCGATAATTTATCGATACTATACATAGAGTCCGATATGTTAAAAACGTTAGACGTTAATACTATCTTGCGGGAATTCAATGCCCGAAAAAGCCACAAGGCGCATTTCATAATAATGCTTTGGTTTTTATTGTTGTCGCACCTACTCCACTTCTAAGATACGTTACATCTCAACATCTTATTTTACAAAAAACTAATGTTTTTAGGCGGTAAAGGTTTAAAGACCGATTCTAGTTGAGATACGGATAGGGGGGCCCACAGTCGTGGATTGCGTAGGTCATCAAGTAGTCTTAATCCGTCACTGGTCAAGTAGTCTTAATCCGTCAGTGGCTTTGGGCCCAACACCCGCGAACTAAGAGTGATATTCCGTAAGAAAGATAATTAGCAATTTTATCTATCATGAACAGAATACGTATTAGTGTATGTCTTGGCTTTGTAAAATCATCCACGAATAATAATTTGATAGCATACATTGTCGTTACAACGTGTATCGGAACGTCATTCGTATGTATAAAATGCGACCAAAACGGAAATAACAATTCACCTTGTTCCTTTTCATCGTTTGTCTCTTTTTAACTTATGAATAGCAGCATCACTTTGACGTTTCAACTGAGGGATGTGTAGTTATATTTTAATTTATCCTCATAGTTCTTCCTTTCTTTTGTTTGACGGTCGTTCACTCCACTCGTTCTCGTTGATTTGGCCGATGTTTGGCCTAGTTGCTAAGTTATTAGATTTTAGTTCTAATTTTCATAAATGTCGTGTTCAGTCCTACTCTTATTAATATTACAGTGACATGATTATGTGATACTTAAAATGCCTGGTATAAGGAAATATCGACGCGACACCAGCGAAGTCAGCTGTTGTTTGAAATATGTTATTTTTGGTGTGAATGTTTTGTTCTGGGTAAGTGGAGACCTTTTAATAGTATGGAGTTTTTTTAATTATCATATTAATTAGGGGATTGACATTCACACATTTGGCTTATCAAGGTTTTTTATTATTATGGTTATAAAATGTGTGGTATCTTAGAGATGCTAAAGTTAGTGTATGAGATGCATTACGCTCGTATTACTTGTAATGTCTGAGTGGGTATTGGTTTCATCTCACCTATGCATATTGCCAGGCAATTGGGGTCACCTTAGACTTGTTTAGAGGCACCTACATACATGTAATTGTTATAACTGTACTATGACTGTATCCTGCCAATATGCTGTAATAAATAATTCCTAATTAGAGACTTTATTACAGTAGCCTTGAATTTACAAACAAGTTTGAACAAAAAACTTGTTAGGTAGTTTATTCATTTATAAGAACACAAACAGTTTGCTATCTTATCAATTTGCAAAGAATTGTATTTTTTAATGCATGATGACAGTAAAAGAATTTTAATGTCTATAGCAGTCTGTAGCCTGTACTACAATAAATGAAGGTTCAATTAGCTTCGTATTTCATGATCAGTAGGTCATCTGTACAGTTAGTGTAGGAATCTGTATGCACCAAGTCTAGAAACACAATTATAATTATTATTTTAGCTACAATCAGCACATTGGATCAAAATAATCATTTTTCATCAAAGACAACCTGACACTGACCTGCAAATTACAAAAAAACGTAAGAAAATGTGAATTTCGCGGGCTACCCTGACGCTTACACCTTAAATCATTTTGATAGACAAATACCATCAGCCAAGTGTGGGTTAGACTAAGCCAGTAAGGTTTCCACACAGGCTTAGTAGAAGGGGCTTGTAACAGTAAAAAAATTGTTGAATTTGCCAAAAAATTTCATGCAAGACCTTACAAATACAGGCCGTACGCAAAATACTCTCTTTGGATGTGGAATTGCGGGCACTAGCCTGTTATATTATACATATACAGGGTGAAAGGGAAATCAATACACAACGGTTACCACATATTTTACTATACATACTTCATTCTGAACTTACACCTGAACATAGAAACTTTTCAGCTGTTTCCTACAAAAGTACAGTATCTAACATGGTCAAAACGTAAGGAAAAACTGTTTAAAAAAAAACCGGCCAAGTGCGAGTTGGATGCGCGCATCGAGGTTTCCATATAAACTTGTAAGTATTTTGTTATTAAACTACATATTTTCGGTACTCAGATTTTTTCTTTTTCATGTGCAGTAAGACATTGCTTCTTGCCAAATTTCGTGATTCTAGGTCAATGGGAACTACCATGTAGGTTTTCGACCCAAAACCTATAAGGTACTTCCGGTTGACCAAGAATTGTCAATTTTGGTTAAAAGCAAGGTCCTACAGCACAAATAAAGGGAAAGTTCCGAAAAATAAAAAAAAGTTGAAAATTAAGGTAAATTTTGGTACTTACAAGTTTTCGCGAAAATCTAAATTTGCCCATATCTTTTTATCGTGTTGACTCAGGACCTTTATTTTAATATACACCTAATAGGGACTATAAACCTCAGTATCTCGTATGAATTTCAACTTGCTAGGTGAGAAAATCGGTGGTGAGACAGGGCCAGACAGACGGACAGATGGACAAGAGAGTGATCTTATAAGGGTTTCTTTTTTTACCTTTTGAGGTATGGAACCCTGAATACAGATGAAATATTTTTATGCATATTCATGGTAACCGTTTGTGCATTGGTGTCCCTTTCACCGACAAAAACAACAGAATGCCACCTGTTATGTTACCATACTTCTTTTGCTTGTCCACAGACAAACATTCATGCACTTATAACTTATTAGTCTGTTACTTCTTTTCAGTTTACTCTTTGTTTATGGTATCTCTTCTATTTCAGTTCCTTGGTCTGATTGTGTTAGCTGTTGGAGTGTGGGCATGGACGGAGAAGGACACTTTCAACAATTTGTCGAGACTTACTAACATTGCATTGGATCCAGCATTTATTTTAATATGTGTGGGTTAGTACACAACCATATTTCACTAGCCATGTTTAAGACCTATGTTAATGTATTTATTGTAGTGTTGCATGTATGATCTTTATCATAGTAGATGCAAATTTGCAGTCAGTGATTCATTTTTTTGCTGAACAAAACATTTTTGACTATCCAAAGATAAAAAAATGCCAATAGGCAAAGCTTTTTTAAGAAGTAAACCAATAGATGAAATTTTTCTTTAAAACATCAATTAAAACTTTTATAGTAATCTACACTGCAAGTCTGCAACATTATAATCCAATTTGGGTGGGCTGCCCAAAACAGCCAGCAATCGGGTTTGAAACTGCACTAAATGTTGCCACATTGACTCCTTACTGTAAACATGACCCAGTCATTGATTGTTTAAAGTAGTTTTATTACCACCAGTCACAGATGTTCGTATAGTTAACAGTAAATTATTCTGACCAATGGGTGTCCGGAACTCAAAGCGGCCTTGTTCACAAACTTCATATAACACTGGCTATCTATAAAATCTGCACTAATACTTGCTGACCCCACTAACGTTCTGCCATATAAATTATAGTATGAAATATACTTTACGACCTATTCTCACAGCCCCAAATATACATGAAAAAATTTCATAAAAATCGGTCGAGCCGTTTCGGAAGAGTGCGGCCATAAAAACCGTGACTCGAAATAGATTTTTATATATATGTATAGAATAAAATTTATGAGTTTGGATGTAGGAATATCCGAAATAATTACTTATTTGATTTTGAAACCTCTTTCACTGATGCAAAGCTACACCACACCCTAAGATATGTTTCCTCGACGTGTATGAAGTCGCGGGCCGAACCTAGTATTAAATATAGTACACGATCTTTCGAGTTATTAGTTTATGGGAAAAAAGAAAACTCACTTTCTAATGTTGGATGTTGTAAGAGACAACGGACTGTCGAATTATGGCAGAAGGTCAAGCAGCTATATTTACCAAAAGCCTGTGATGTTAGAAGCTTGTGCAGTCAACCGCACATTGAAAATGACCCTTACTGCTACGACAAAGGTTGTCAATGTCAAATGGTTACTACTAATGTAAAATGCTTTTTGGTTGATATGAATCCTGCATTTTTATCACCGTGCCTACTGCCTTATTTAGTGCAGTAAAATGGTATTTATTGTTTGATGATGTGATTGCAGGCACAATAACGTTTATAATCGGGTTCACGGGCTGCGTCGGTGCACTTCGTGAGAACACGTGCCTGCTAGCATGCGTGAGTATTACCATTGTTATAGTTGTATAGTAAACACAGAGTAATTACAGAATGGAGGGCGAAAACGTTCGATGGCGGGTGAATTTGTTAACCTGAAATGTCAAGGTTCAAATTTTATTTTAAATCTTTCTGGCTGCCAATTTCTTTGTTTAAGTAGCAAGTCAAGTGTTAAGAGACATCTTGGGACACCTTAAATATGTAAAATTTGTCATCGCCAATCAGTGTGAGCGATCCGCGACTGATTGATTTTTGCATGCTGTGCACGATTCCAGTGAAGGCCATTGGATGATAGAAAAATTAGATAAGACACGGTATAGTGCTTGCACAGAAGTCCATGGGCAGTCACACTGTCACACACCTTCACATAGCAAATCTACTTAATTGACATAGCATAAACTTAACCACTGAGTCACGGAAATTCCAATAATGTGAAGTAAAAGCCCCATTTTGTACTTATTCAGAGCTGATATGTTCGATACGTATGCCTTTACATAATTACTTCATTTTCTTGCTACTCTAAGTCTGTTTTAAAGTAAATCGGAATTTTATTATCAGCATTATGCTCGCATCGCACGTAAGGCTTGTTAAGATTTAATGAACCTTCATTGAGGTTTCAGAACAAAGGTTTGGTGTACATGCTCGATTATTTTAGATAATACAAAACGTAATAAGCGTGGGATATTGTAATTGCGTGATATGGGAACCTGGACTTTATATATTAGTATTATGGCTGAATTTCTATAATAGCTTGTTTTGTCTGTGCGTTCATTGTGCAAACTGCTACAGTAAAACTTAATGTCTGTAGTCTAGTCTTTAAGTGAATAGGCAATTTATACGCAACCATATGCCATTGTTCACCGCATGATAGTTGAACACTTGCGATAGTTTTCAGAGCAAAGAGATCCAAATGCATTTGCTGAAGATAGGTTTTAAGTACTCGAGGATGTTGGTCTGCAAAACCGCAGTAGGTAGGTAAAACGGGTTGACGCCCAACAACGGAACTTTTGATTCATAACTGTGACTAATTTAACTATATCGAGCATTTTATGTTGAGAACGAAATGTGGCAGATAAAGATGGGTTCTTTATTATATATTTAAATTAGGTATAATATGTACATTTGATTTATTCCAAAATTAATCTAGCTGTGTTAATGCACTTCCTGTTTAATTTCAGTACGCTGTTTTCCTCGCTTTGTTACTGTTGGCGGAGATGACGACTGGGATACTTTTCTTTGTCTTCAAAGATTGGGTAAGTCTTGAGTATTTCAGCTGTAAAATTTTGAGAAAGCAGGAAGTTTTCTGTGTAAAGTTTTTGCTGTGGTAGAAGAATATAAGTTGGTGACTATTTCATTTTCTTTCAATAAACAGCCCAGCTGCTCTTTGTGTGATATAAAGGGTGTAAAATGACTCATATCGAAGCTCAAAGGCACTTGTTCTCCCCGTTATAGCGACCATTTTTTTGCTATAGACCATACCTGGGAACCTTCTAGTTACGGAGATATTGGGGGTCAAAGTTCTAACCTTTTCACTAGTTTGTTTTTTTAATTTTTTTTTTACCTAAGTCGCGTTCACTCACCCCCGCACTATTCAATCCATCCATCAGCACAATGTTTTGAATGCGTTACACTGAGTCCTACTACCATGAACCGTGATTTTTTACCCCAAAAAAAAAAAGTCGTTTCACAGCAATTATTTTTGCGTAAAGTTTGATTTACAAAATGCTTGGTTGACAGCTTCGGGAACAGTCCGTGTACACCCTGTATGAAAAAGCAGTTGTTGACGTATTATTGAGGTCTCTGACGGTCTACCACTTTTCACCCTTATGACCTAGTTAATAAGGTTGAAAAGGCAAATAGAAAGCTTGATCTATTGTGATCCATATCTAATGAATTGAATGAGTAAGTACTTAACTGTTTTTTTTAAATTTATTTTGCAGATAAAACAACAAGCAACTACTGGCTTCCAAACGTTCATCACACATTACAGGGAAGACCCAGATCAACAGAACTTGATTGATTGGATACAAGAAGACTGGGTAAATACGATTACTTTATTACTACAAGTACATAACTACTATTATAAACACAAGTCCTGTGCCTGATGTTCTTCCCACCGGCAAAAACACCGTACTAACTTTTACCCCTTGTTCAAAGTCTCAAGGGAACATATACACCGTGACTTTTAAGTCGTCTGACAACGGCAGCCCACTTCATGTATCCAATGACTACTATACATTCATAAGAAAAAAAAATGGTATTTAAGAGAAAAAAAAAATATTATTCATTATTATGATGCATAACGCAGTTGAAATATTCTGTTGCGAACGAAGATCTATCTACTCGACTCGTGCGATGGTTAGGTAGGTTCCACTGTTTGATACATAAACATTATTAACAGGATGATGTTTCATAATTCTAATGTATTATTTATTTTTCTTTGTACCTATTATCATAATTAATTGTAAAAAAAAACACGCCTAGAGGTATTTTATGTCGGATACATTGAGTGGACCACCTTTGTCAGACGACTAAAAAATCACGGTGTTTAAAGTTAATTAAAATAGATGGACAAACTTTAAGAAATCATCCAGACCACCAAAATAAGGACAATGGAATAAAAAAAAAGAAAAACGCATTGGATACTTACAAGAAAAAAAAAACAGTTAACGAAAATACACTATACACACTAACATACACAATTTATTATTTTAGGTCAAAATAAAATCACCTTAAATTTTTTTTTTTTTGCTTGGATATCTTTTATTAGACGTACTGAACGCTGTGTTAAAATTTGTCCATCTATTTTAATAGGACCTTATACAAAGTTGATACGACAGATAGGCTTTCCTTTAAACTGCCTATACTAGGTACCATTTTCAAGCTCTGTACCAAAAATCAATTAAATAGGAGCAGTAGTTTAGTCGCAAATGATTTTTTAAGTTTTTGCCCCGTTTGAACACGATGTATCTTTCCTAACAGCTGATTATGTCTATACGCATAGGTCATGCACCTTAAAACGATAAATCGGAGTATAACCTACGATGCGTTGTTGCCGCTCTGACACAAGTCACAAGTACAACCAAATATTTTCGCTAAAAGATGGCAATGCAAACAAGGAAGCAATAAATACACACACTTGCACTTTCATTACGAGAGTGACAATCATAGCAAAACATCCCGCGAGTAAAAGAAATAGAAATAGGTCATTGTGTTGCTACTGCATCTTAGATAAGTAAGGTAAGCCGCCGTCCGCCGGCCGACCGCTTTGATACGAAAGAACACACGCGTGCCGCGCGCGTGCGACGTTGCCGCTTTAATACCTAGGTATCTAAGGTCAGTTAAATTTATTTACAAAGGGTGTTTGCGTTTTACTCTGATTTGTAAGCTATTTAGTTTGTTTGAAAAAAAAAAAAACTCATTTTTATTTATAATTTAATTTATACCGTATCGAATTAATACTAAACACGTATAGTATACGTAGTGTAATTTAATGCCTCTCGGTCATATCAACTCTGTATAATTAAGTCTTGTGCAAAATATTATGCTTCTAGACCCCTTGATATTGATTCCGCGTTACATATCATAATCACACCTATAATCCCAAAGGGTTAGGCAGAGGTACCTTAGAGTACACCCACAATTCGCCAGTTATGTTTTAGTCCCACACTTTGCCCAAGCTGGGAGTCAAACCCAGGACCTCATGCTCAACAATAGCGCTTGCGACCACTCGAGCAACGAAGCAGTCCATCCATAAATAAAAGAATTATCGTTCATCATCATCGGCAACCTTGTTCCACCCACTGTTTGTAAGGGCATCCTGCCTTTTGTGCCATGCCTTCCTGGTCTTCGCGACTCTCAACCAGGTCTTACCCGCACTGTTCTGAATATCATCCACCCATTTGGCTGTTGGTCTGCCAACAGTTCATCTACCATCTCTCCGGAATCATTCAGTGAGGGTTCTACTCCACCTGCCAGCCCCACGTCTTGCCAAGTGACCTAACCACCTCCATTTTAGAGCTCTTGTTCATAATGTAGTAATTGAAAGATTTGGTGGTATTACCCAATTTATTTTTAACAGGATAATGCATCAGTTTTAATACTTGATACTAAACAGTAGCAGGAAATTTGAAATGTACGTACCAACTCAATCATATTTTACCTATACTGACTACACACTGAGATATCAATGTTTTAAGGAAATAATAGGCTATAGTTGTAATTACAATGTAATCCTTCCTCAAAATTTGCTTCCAAAAAGTTCCACATTTGCAGATAATTTATCTCCCCATTTGTTTTTAACCTCAGTGTGAGTTTTTAATTAGCCGTTGGAATGATTGTTTTAACAAGTAAACAATGTATTCATTAGGAATTACACACATATTGGAATTAGGAATTACAGACATTGATTTGTTGGAATTCCAGGAATGAGGTGATTTTGTTTATTATTAAAAAACATTGAACATGAATGCGAAATAGAGGAAACTAAAAAGGTTATTGAACGCAGATATATAAATAATTCCCTGTATTAATAACTGATATAATACTTGAAGTGGATACCTATTTAGTGCAACTGCTACTTTTATGTTGCAAAGTGTTCAATAATAATAATGATCAGTGTTGACATTGTGGTGATAGATCGATTGGAGCGTCGTGCAATGATTGTTGATATAACAGTCCCCCATGACGAGAATCTCGTGAAAGCAGAGAAAGATAAGCAGTTCTATCTGGCTCGCGAGGTTGGGAGGTTCCTCTCTCAAGAGCCCATACCACCGGTAGCTCGCTCTAGACCCTGCTGGTGGGAAACTATTTTTTATATTTTTTATGTTAGCATATATAAAAAAGTAATAAGTTTGTATGTTAATAAATAAAGGAAATGCGTTCATGTGAATTAAAGAATGATGGACATGAATGTTGATGCATGGGAGACGGAGAGGAGGGCCAACAAATTGGGATGGATTGTGTGAGGAATGATTTGAACAGACAGGGCAGAATGGAAGCAGAAAACGTGTTGCGGCGACCACAAATAGAATGGGACAAAGGCAGGAAGATGATATTATGTAGTTTGTGACACTACCCCATATTCACACCCTGCTGCCATTCCGTCGAGTTAGACCCACTTTACGACGTTTTGGAGTTATGTACATCTTCCCACGTGTCATTGCTTATGAAAATAACCTTTATTCCTTCTTTTCCAGTTACAATGCTGCGGCGTGGAAGGTCCCCGGGACTGGGACCGTAACGCGTACTTCAACTGTTCGAGCGGCGCGGTAGGCTCGCGGGAAGCGTGCGGCGTGCCCTTCAGCTGCTGCAGGAACAAGCCGCAAGACATCATCAGGAACAAGCAGTGCGGATACGATGTTAGGAAACCTACTTATGTGAGTACACTACTCACGACTTTTTATAAGTAGTCTGTGTGTAAATTGATATCAAATGTGTGTTTCTGAGAACTCGTATTCCAGCGGCTAGTTTACAGACCGCAAGGCGGCTTTGGGTAAAAGAAAATTAACGGCACGAGAAGGGCCTTCATAGTATTAATTGACTGTGGATCTATTGTTCGTTTTTATAACTCTATCGCGGTAAAGTAAACTTATTTGTATGACATATTAATATTACGAGTATGTTCCCATTTACCTAACGGGAAACAATTATTTCATACAAATACTAAATATACCGTAACGATTAAACTTGTAGTCACTGTCCAGACCTGAAGCCATCGTTTCGTATTATTGGTACTATAGCCTTGGAAGCGCACTTGCACGCCTTCCCGCATATTTATGGCGATGGTTTGGATCCTTACTATTTTCTGATATGATACCAATTCCTTTCGATTGAAATTTGGCAATATCGGGAGTATTCTAGCTGATAAACTGACTTGCCACTTGCACTAGCAACTGAGCGAGCGAGTGATACACGAGCGCGGCTGTATGGCGGCGGGCGAGGACTGGCTGCAGAGACACTTCGCGCCAGTGGCCGCCTTGCTGCTCGGCCCCTTAGCACTTAAGGTTCTAAACGAGTGTTTTGGTTGACACCGGCGTTGTTTTTGTTGAGTCGTATTTTTGCATTGCGGGAAAATGTAAATAAGGTAGATCAGTAAAAAAGCAAAAAAAATATGACGCAAATCGTGTTTTTTTTTTCAATTTTGGTAAATCGAAATACTTACGTAGAATCGTTTGGAAAAATTTACATTTTCTCAATAAATTGTTTGTAAGTCTGCTAGTCTTGCACATCATAATTTTTGCTGCGATTTACCTGCGTATGTTGAACCTAGTACAATCCTTGCAGCAAGACATAAGCTTTATTTTTTTGTTTTATTTACTAACACATTTTGTGTTTTGTCATATGTGAGTATGTTAAGTCTGTAATCTCAAGACCAAAGTAGCCTGAAATAAATTAATGTTGTTGTTGTTGTTTATATAGACTGATTCGTCAATTGACACCCACTGGTGTCACAAAAGATAACCCTGTAAAGTTGCCCCTCTTCCTTTCGTTTTTTTTGTCATTTACTCAAAAGTATAAAATCTTATGTCTAGTTGCAAGAAATGTACAGTATGTAGCATGTAGTGGCCTCCCGTTGATGTTTTTCGTTTCTTTTTGTTCTAGAATTATGATAGAACAAAGATAATATATGACAAGGGCTGTTTAGAGGCCGCTGAGGAGTGGTTCGACAACAACCTGTTGATAGTAGCCACGTCCGCTGTTTGTACTGCTTTTGCACAAGTAAGTTTTTGTTTGTAGATGCACTTTTGGTTTGTATTTTTTGATGGATTGTGCTTTTATGAAGCTTTTAAAGTATGAGTTACTCTGTTTCACGAATGGTTAGATTTTAATTAAAGAAATAAAAAAAAAAACTTGTTTTTATATTCAATTATAATTACAGTAATACCAACGTAACTCATTCCTTTTCATCGGTCTAAACTAGGCATTAATTTTGTTCGTGAAACAGAGTATAGTAAAAACCGGATGTCTTGCTGTTTTTGCAAAGGATATTCTAAGTTAGGGTAAGGTATATTATTGCATTTTGGAATCTCATGTCTCGGTGCTGAGTTGAAACGTTTAATATTCAACAAATAGACAAAGTACACTTGATTGTAAATCAAAAAATATTTTAAAGGTTACCAGTGTTTATATTAGCGTCTAAGCATAATAGATACGGATTTATCTCATAATATTACAAATTAAATACTAATCGTTTTCGTAATCCCCACAGATCCTAGGCATATGCTTCGCGCAGAACTTACGCGCCGACATCTTCGCGCAGAAGGCGAAGTGGCACTGACAATCAGCGTCTCCTGCCGCCGTGTGACGCGCGCGCACGCGACCGCAGCCGTCCGCACGCCGCCGCACGCTCGCACACACGCACTGTACGGGGCTCTACGCCAGTTGATGTGCTGAACTTACATGAACTGTGACTCTTCTTCAATTTAAGTTTTTTATACCTTCATTTTTTTTCTACATTTTTTAATATGATAATGGGGAAGTTAACGTAACTCTTGTGCAAGCAGGGAAATTAAGTAAATGAACATCGTGAACTCATGTTACGGCGGTCCGTTTAGGAAAATATGGCGGGTCGTTATGCAAAATATATCGCCATATTATTAAAACCAAACGCCTTCGAATCAAGGCCGAATGTCATTGCAATGCGCACGAGTTTATCTTTGCTTGATATTCAATCTCTTCTTTCGTCCACAGTTATTATAACATCGGTACTTCCTCATTGTAACTTTAAACTAAATATTGAAACTTCCGCACATCAACTAAAATGATACATGCATTTATGTGCATAATAGTTTAATGTTCATGTCGTGCAGATTATTTATATACACCACAAGTGCTCATCTTACCGTCCCTAGGCTTTCTGACGATCACTTTCAAATCTACTAAAACACAGAGGAGTAACGAAATGGAGTGGTAATGTTAGACATCAATTTGTGTGAGCTTTGACATCACAAGGTCGATGATCCAAAAACAAACGTAAGCGTAACTTTCAAACTCCTTCTTTTATTCCCATGTTCGTTTATGTGGGCTGGTATCGTTTGAAAACATAATAAGTACATGAGCACTCCATCTACTTACTACTCCGTGTTTCCTCTCACTGGCACTCTATCATCTTTACTTCCAATACGTGGATACTCTTGAACTCTGTCTTTGTAAATAACATTATAACATGTTGATACTTGTTGATAGAATTATCCAATGTGTATATCCTTCTATAGTGGAGTTAGCTTCGGAACATACCGCAGCTGTTTAAATGTTACAACATAAAACAGTTATTTTTGACAGCATAGGCATTGTGTGATCATAATTTATTCAAAGAGGTAGAAATCTCTTTAAATAAATTATATACTGCCTCGTTGGTCAATTGGTTGCAAGCGCGACTGCTGAGCATGAGGTCCTGGGTTCGATTCTCGGGTCGGGCAAAGTGTTATTGGGTAAATAGTTGAGGTTAATTTTCCATTTTCTCAGTAGCACCCAGCGGAGTTTGGATTTGTGCCCGGTTGATGGCAATAGACTCACCCCCTATATCATAGGACTTAAACATAGCAGGCGAAATGTGGGAGTACTATTTGGTACATCTCTGCGTAACCCTTCTGGGATTGCAGGCGTGATGTTATGTAGGTTTCTATTGGAGTCAATTGTCTCAATGACACAATAATTTGTCGTCCAATTTAAAACTTATTTAAATAATGTTTTTGAAGCTAGCTGCACTATAAAGTGATGTGTTCAAATTGGCCAATTAGCCTTAACGGGAGCTGTGAGATGAATTTAGTATTGGAATATATAAGTATAAGAAGGTTAACAAGTTTGTTCATGAAAGTGAAGCTATTTAATTGTTATATCCCTTACAGATATTAAGGGTTGTTACGGAAAATGTGACCAGAAAATACTAACCACTGTAAACTCCGCGTGATTTTGATTCTGCGCAAAAAATCCGGAAATGTTGTTTATACTGGTCACTGTTAAAGTTTCATTTTTTAAATGTAATGGTGCTGGCGTTAGTGGCAACCCTGTTGATTTGTGCAGGAACTCGAGTAGGTGATGTGTGCTTGACTGTTGTAGGCGCCGTGCTACGGTTGTGTGTTATGCAGCAGGAGAATAATGGCTAACTATATTCTTAGGACAGAGTTCTTGTACAGGCGACGGCAGTAGGGTGTAAACAGACTCTTAACGAAGCCGAAAGGCACTTGTCATTGCGATCATTTCATTCATTCATTCGTTCTAGATTCATTCATTTGTTCTAGACCATACCTGGGAACCTTTTAGTTAGGGAGATATTAGAAGTCAAAGTTTCAAATTTTTCACAAGTTTTTTTTGAAATACTTGTTTTTAATGTATTTTTTTTACTTAAGACACCTTCATGACCCCCGTACTATTCAATCCATCCATCAGCAAAATGTTTTGAATGCATTGCGTTCTACCTTAATGCGTGATTTTTCACTCCTAAAAAATGGCGTTTCCCAGCACAAATTTTTGCGTAAAGTTACTTAGTTTGATGTTAACGGCTTCGCGAAGAGTCTGTTTACACCCTGCATAATTTCTCTCTATTTCGTCCAGTAATACTACCGATAGATATTTTTTTAGTTATTTAGTGCTGTGTACTTGCATAATATTATCATGGCAACTTTTTATACTGTATTTCGGTTTAGTTCATTTCCACCGACATAAGTCCACCGCCTGTCCGAGCTCTGCCTAAATGATAACGTGTTAAGATAAAATATTTTATTAAAAAACTCAAATTAGTGATAAGTAATACTCATTTAGAAAACAAAATTATTATTATACATTACGAAATGATTTACTTAATCATTATCCAAAAGTATTGCATGTTTAAAAAAATGTATAAATCGCTTTGGTATTTGTTAAAAACCTCTTTTGAGGTTTTATGCACAAATTATAATTAGAAATTATGTATTACAAAAGTCTATGTTTATTATGGTTCTTGTTTTTTATTAGGTTAGGAATTAACACTGGTTTTATAGATGTTTAAGTACATGCTTCTCATTGCGCTGACATTAGAAGATACTGTATACTCTCACTCTGAATAATCATTCCTTATGTTACTACAATTGACACGTTAAAGTGTTATATGCCTATATCTACATAGAATTATATCTTGAATTGTTTGATAAAATGTATATTTATTAGCCATTAAATATCACTGCCTTATTGACTTCGACAAAGTATTCGTTTGTATTTAAAAGAAATCAATTTAGATAGAGGTTTTCGGGTGCATTTTACTAACCGCTTAAAAGTATTTTTAACAGTATAGATTAAGACTTAATTCGTTTATTTTTTTGAATCTGTAATCAATTACTTTAAAGATCTTATATTTTAAGTTATTTTATATTTCTTTTTAAGTGCCGAATTTAATATTCTTTTATACTTAAGTTGCTACAATTCAAATAAGTTTGGTTATGTGTTAACAGTATAGAAAGCTAGTCTTTGAGAAAAATATTAAATACTCGTAACTTTTTTGAATATTTTGTTCCAAATGACATTTAAGAAAAGTATTTTTTTTAGTAATCTCAATTCATGATGAAATTGAAGGTACTATTTTTATTTTTGAAATTGTATTTTCGGTTTATCGTATTGTCTTACAATGTAAAGTATTGAAGAGTCTGGTATTCTTTTATGATGCCAGATGCAAAATGTCCTTGTATTTATAACGTAGGTGTAGTATTTATGTAATTTTCAAATGACTTAAAATTAAAATCGATATTTTGTATGGAAATATAAACTGTATGTACAAAACTTTTGCATTTTTAATCGATTACCTAACCATTGTGTCCGTTAAAACGTCTAAAACTTGATCCTTAAACAGCGAAAGTCGTTCACCGAAAAGCTGTGCTGCATTTCTCTGCTCTGACAAGAGAAAACCGTATTAATACTAAATCCCAGTCAACCATAACGACACCACCAACCTCGTATCCGCGCCGAGCAAAACTGATTGATGCCAGAGTGGCTGGGCTTTCAGCAGGATGCCACGGCATGCCACGGAACGCCGCGGGATGCCGCAGTACAACCTGCCGTGCCATGCCATGCCATGCTGGCAGTGAGCGCCGGCCCTAAGTTTTCCTTACAAACGCAAGGGTGACTAATATCGCAGCTGTGACGATGCCACTGCCAGCGTCATGTGTATATTTAGAACGGCTTGTCCATCCGGGACTTTCCGCATAACCTTTAAAGAAACTAAACCGAACCCTAATAAATCAATACGCAGCTCATAGGTACGAACAAAGTACCCACGTCGCCACCATTAAAACAAGATTTACAATCGCATTAAGGTTAGCGTATACAGTAACCCCAGTTGCAATACACAACAGACTTAGTTGTTCGACACTGAGGTCACGTCTCGGGGCGTAAAGTTTAATAAGTTGGACAGATATGGTGCATTAGTTTCAGTTAGGGCGGTCCAAATGGATTCGGACAAAACCGGATTGTGACTTAGACGCTAGGACATATACTCATTGCGGGAATGAGGACTATATTGAAACTATAAAGCAGGGGAGAGGTCAGACGGTAAGCGACTGTATTTTAGCGAAGTTAGGTCCAGACACCGCGTCTACTTACAAAGTTGGTAACTTACTTATATTTAGATATCCTAGCTACTTAAATGTTTTGTTTTGTACGTACAAGTGTACCGAAATACGATATAATGTACGTCGCAAGCAGAACCCAACAACTATGAACGAGGAAAATACGATCAATTCAACGACAGTAGCACGGCCGGGCACAAATCCAGACTCCGTGGCTGCTACTGAGAAATTCGATAAAACCAAAATTTTTGGTTTTATCGAATTTCTCAGTAGCAGCCTCTATTTAATAGTGGATAAAACCAATAACACTTTGTCCGACCCGGGGTCGAACCCAGGACCTCATGCGCAGTAGTCGAGCACCAATCCAGAGTTAACCAAAAATTAAACTAAGTAGGTACCCGAGATTTCATAATAGAGGGTTAGATGATTAGTTGATCTAAGACTCTAAGTACCTACATTATGACTGCTTATGGCACGCTAATTTATTTTTATCATCGGCCAGTGAGTCGGCAAAACTAGTATTCAACCCCAATGTTGACGGTCCATGACTCCCATGGAATCAGGAATCTACAGTCTAATGATCTTTTTTGTCAACACAAACCATCGTTGGCTTAACAAAAAAAACCGAATCAATTTGCTCTTGCTCTTCGTACCATCCAATTAGGGAACGTCAGCTAAATTCTAATCGGATCTGTTCAATTTATTTTTTATTTGATTTTATAAAAGTAATCCATCTTATGCTCATTTGGACGAGACGTAAGGTATCTTTTTGGAGTTTGGATTGATGATTTAATCCCATCTGCGGGTTCATTTTAATACGCGAACCTAATGACTTGTCTATAACACTGATAGGATTATGAGTTAGGTAAACGGCCCTTATATTTATGAACTCTGGTTGAGTCCGAACCGACCAGGCCCGGTCCTAGGGGGGGTCATGACCCGCCCCAAATTCCAAAAATCATACTCGCTAAATTGATACTCCTCCGTTTCTACCAAATTCTTGGCAACGGCCCTGTGTGGCCCCTCACCAAAGTCTTAGGTTGGCTATTCAGGTTCTTAGATACAATCCGCACGGGTTAACCACTATTTTTTTTTCATTCCCTTGAGCACCCAGGTAGGTACGTCCACCTGGGTTCAGGTCCATTTCAATATTTTTCATTAAAATAATACCCGAATTGCGTCTATCTATCATCCATGCATGATTGATGCATTGCCGGCACATCAAAAAAGAATTCCATTATGAATATTGCTACAGAAATCTCTAGAAAAATTGTCATAGGTGGCAACTGTGGCACTGGCAATAAATAAGAGATTTCACTCAGCCGAAATTCGATTACGCGCGTGTCGTATCGGATTCGCGTGACGCTGGCGTGTCGCTGTCGTATCGTATCCGTTGGCGTCACGTCGCACGTCATTTGTCACGACAAGCGCGTTGCCCGCTGCGAGATTACGTACGTGCCGATAAATGCATACTTGGACGGTTCAGTGGGAAATGGGAATTGGAAAACAAGCGAATTTCAAACTTGTTAATGTGTCGATAAAAAGCTTTATTTGCAGTTGCATTCACGTTGGTGTGCTGGTTTGCTTTTTATGTCGCAAGTGTGCTTTTCCCGGTAGGTAATTATGGCATGATTACATAAGCAGGTAGGTTATAGAACTTCGCCATAGTAAACGTAGCTATGCCTGATTAACACGAGAGTGAGTAGGTATGTACCTAGTCACCCAGTAAAGCCTTATTTACCTACCTCTCAATATCTACACTTTTGAGGGATGAACAGCATAACAAAAAAACCACAAAAATTTAAAAACAACTTCAAAAGACCCCTTAGCTAATCGATCATCAACAAATAATTTGTTGCGAGAAAGTTGCCGTACAAATGATGACACGACCTCGTCAAAGGGTTACAATGGGCGACAGATCGCAAGCTGGCCGAGGGGACATAAATCACTGTGGTCCCACAATGAGTGACGTCACTAACGACCTATTAAGCCGACAGTATCTGGATACAAATTAATTTGTTTGTCTGTAAACGCGAGTCAGAGGTTCCGTCGTACCTCCGTCTCTACTTTTGACATTAAATGTGGCATAACAAATTAGTGGCTGTGGTCTTTCATTCTTGGAACTACATGAGATCGAGAAGTGTTATCTCATTATGCGGCACTGAACTATTTGGCTCTCTATTACAATGTACTTATGGTACCTAATTGTGGATTTGGTAATTGTTGGTTTCTTGTGGCTTTTGTGAACAATCTCAGTTCTAAATCACACGTGTTTTCTATGAAAATAGATGCGAGTAGTACATGTCATGCAAACATAAAGTACTTAATCAAAAAATATTGTTCTAAGGGAACAGGGTTCAGAAATCGGTCAAGTAAAGATTGCAACAGCTTGCAACGTTGGTGAACATTTGATCAAGAATTAATCCGAAAAAGCTACAAAAACAAGATAGTTAAAACTGTTTGTATTTAATCTTCAATTTTCGGACGTAAGGAGTTTAGGTCGATGTTTGGGATTTCAAATTTATTGCTGGCTCCCAGAAGTCTTTGTGAACTGTCTAAAATTCACTAACTAGAATTAGTTTAGCTAGCTTCACGTCGGCACGGTAACTAGAAATTTCAGGCCGTTTGATGATTGAGAAGTTTTTAAGTTGTTCAAAAACTTCTTGGGTAGGTAGGTAATATTCGTTGGGCATCCAGGGTACAATTTGTAACTGCAGACCACCGTCTAAGTATAATATCTAAAGACGCTTTTACGATACCCACGGCAGTGGTCAATGCAGTAACTCCACGAAAATTTTATACAAAATAGGCGAATAGCATGTCTGCTAAGAAAATTCAATACAAGTAAACTTTTCTTATCGCGCACGCGGGAGCGTTTAACAGTATACAGCGACACACAACGTCGCGTGTTACTGCTGGTAATACGCAAACGACTAAATCTAACTACAGCAATAAAAGAGAATGCGGTGAAACTTCGTGCAGTGAAAAAAGAAACTGCAAATAGGTAGGTAGGTATAATTACAAGGTACAGTGCATCCAACTGAAATGTGCAACGGAACGCCAGAGATTTTGCCGTGCCACCGACTAATTTAAATAGAGCCGAGGCCTTAGCTTGTGTGTTGTTTTTTGCGAGTAGTTCTTGTAGCTTGGCGGATCAGGGCTGGCTGGTCGGTGGTAAGACCTGAGGACGCGAGAAGGGCTCCTTTGTCCGCGTCGCTCGGAGCGCTGGAGGCCGTCGCTCATTTGCTGAAAGCCCCCGCCTGAAGTGTCGACAGAAATCCGGCCATTTTCGTTTCGTTTTGAATTTCAAAAAGCCGTTTTCATTTGTTGTAAAAAATGATGGCTGTTAACAAATACCACTTTTATATAGTGGCTTCTGCTAAGAGATATTAAAAAAACTGGCCACGTGCGAGTCGGACTCGCGCACGATGGGTTCCGTACCATTATCTATGCAACATTAGACAAAAACGGCAAAAAATCACGTTTGTTGCCATACAACAAACGTGATTTTTTGCCGTTTTTGTCTGGGCCCCCCTTAAATATTAATTTTATTTTAATTTAATTATTTATGGACTGCCTTGTTGGTCGAGTGGTCGCAAGCGCGACTGCTGAGCATGAGGTCCTGGGTTCGATTCCCAGGTCGGGAAAAGTGCTATTGGGTTTTTCCGTCAGGAATTTTTCAGTAGCAGCCATGGAGTCTGGATTTGTGCCCGGTTGATGGCAATAGGCTCGCCCCCTATTACATGGGACTTAAACATAACCGGCGAAATGTGGGTGTCCTATTAGGTACACCTCTGCCTAACCCTACGGGGATTACAGGCGTGAAGTTATGTTATTTTTAAAGTGAATATACAACTAAATATTCTGTGAATATTTCAAGCGTCTACCTGTGACTCGCCGTTATTAAATATCGAGCAAGAAACACCAAAAAATCACGTTGGTTGTATGGAGAGGCTGCTTTAAATATGTATTTTATTTTTATTCTGTTTTTAGTATTTGTTGTTATAGCGGCAACATAAATACATCATCTGTGAAAATTTCAACTGTCTAGCTATCACGGTTCATGAGATACAGCCTGGTGACAGACGGACAGACGTTTTACCCTTTGGGTACGGAACCCTAAACAAGTTTTGCATTGTTGACACAAAAATCTTTGTTAATACATGAGTACAGGTCAATGCAGCCCTTAAGCCATTAGCCAAACGAGAAATCGTCGCAGACGCCTGCCGTATTCTCGGTATCTGATACAAAATTCAATAATTCGATTAGAGCGAAACAAAACGAACGGAAAATAAAAAAAAAACTAGTTTACTTGGCTCGGGTTACAAAGTGGATCGAACAGATTGCTCAAGTCTGGGTCACCGGGAGATTAGTTTGCATTATCCAATTTAACCGTAATTGGGTCTGACACGGTGAGGGGACTAAGTTTCAGGTCTTAGCTATTGCACTTACTGATCTGAAGAAGTTATGTTTTCGTAGTGCTTTGCGTTCAGATCAGTCCTTAGGTACTACTGAGTTCACTGAGGGTTCACCAATTTTCAACCTTATTACTTAAGAGCAGAAAAAAAAAAAAAACCCGATAGTACTTCAACACGGTTGTCCTAGCGCGCAAAATTCAGGCTCTAAGTAAAAGGTTGCGTAATGGCGGCTATCGCGCAAGAATCCGCCGCTAGAGGCGTTCGTGTAAGGTCTTCGGAAATGTCAGATGTCATAGAGTTCTCGCGCGTAGCGTGCTTTTTTATCACGTATTTTAACTAATATTCATGATACTGGTCTAGATTGAGCCATTCCTGATTAATTATGACTTGAAGATTTTAAGTAGCAACTTAGGATCTTAATTGTTAGTACTAGGAGGTAGAATGATTTTTAAATATGTATCTGAAGTTTACACTATGTTTATATACGAAATGAAATAAACTTTTTATGAAGTTATTTGTACTTTACAGTATAAAATCGAATTAATGACAGGACCTTACTCGACAGTGGCGCCATCTGGTGAGTTTCAGAACGATAGCGCCCATTACTTTAACATGGCTATTATATAGATACAAATTCAGAACAATCAATCCGATCAGCAACAAACTCCTCCATATGATATTAAGACCCAACAACAATAATCCGCTTCCCATTCCTCGGTACAATCCTTACCTAATTCCCGATAATAAAACAACACCTCGGGTAACAACTTTCCTGTTATTCGTTTTCCTCAGAAAAAAAAATTTTTGCAGAAAGCAGTTTTAGGGTAATGACGATAAATGTAAGTATGGCTTGAACAAATTCCACTAGAACCTCTAGGTACATGGATGGTTTGGCGCAACGTCTTTTTAAATGGAGAATGTGCCAACCTTGTTAGGACTCGCGCATTTAATTCTGCAAGGCTAGCGGAGAGTCAAGACAGTGCGAATTAGCAAGGACTGTGCTAGTATGCTAGATGGCAAAAATACTGCAGTGGGTAGGTATATGATAATGGAATCGGTTCAGATAATTATACAACTGGAGATTCGCTGCAGATGATTACCAAGAGTGAGCACTGCTTTTCATACGCCATTCATTTATTTCATTTTTTCATTATTCGTTTTCGGAAGAAAGGCTTGTTAAACCCTAGGAGATGCTCATGCAAAATAACCCGGACCCGGACGGTGGGGAGTTAAGTCCAATACAGAGCTTGCAAAAACCAGATAGGTGGTTTTCTTCTTGCGTGTCGATGGTATGACTCGTTTTTTCTGGGGCCCACTACGTGGCCATGTTAATCTGTGGTGTTCTTAGGTCCTCTAAAGTGCAGGTGTTAAGACACTCCAGCCAGTGGGTTGACTGGTCGGAAGCACCGCATTCACACAGTGTGTCGGGAGGATCTTTAATACCCCATTTTGCCAAATTGTGTTTACAGCGGCCTACTTGGGTGCTTATAATGGTAGTACCTATCCAATCTTCGTAGTTCTCCCGCTACGCTAACGGTCACTTCCCTTATCGAAAACAATCTAAATTGACATTTACAGAACAAACGGTTTATTTATATCCATAACCTTTTACGTAAATAAAGCCTTGATATCCATCAGTTGCAGACGAAGCCATTAGAATCGCAACAATCACGTTTATATAAGAATATCCCGGTCTGGTACGTCATTTGCATAAGGTTGTGGCGGCCGCGGTGGGCGCCCCGTCGTGCGGGACTAGTGCTGGTAACTATAGTGGTCCGGGACCGGGATTGAAGCGGGATGTGAATATTTTACAACATCAAAATTGTTGGTTTAAGTGGGTACTTATTTGTACTTCACTGAGTATTTAGATAGTGTTTTAAACGAAGTTTAGATTAGATTTAGATAGTGTTTGAAACGACCATGAGAGTTCACTGCTGCATAACACTTTCAAGTTGGTAAAGAAAAAGTTTAGAAGTTAGGAAGTAATCAATTTCCTAACTTCTAAACTTTTTCTTTGTGAGTCGCGCACTTTTTATCAATGATCAGAACACTGGAAAGGTTACAAAGAAATAGTTTTTCTTTATTCTCTTGAGCCAAAACTAAAAGATAAACACAGATGCCACATATCCTTATTGTAAAAAATTACCTGTATCAGTGGCTGGGTAAACTTAACCCGGGACATAGATCAGGTAAGTTCCAGAAAATCCCGGGAAACCGGGACAGTGGGCAGCAATATCTCGGCTGCATGATGTGGCAGGGACTGGCCCTTTTTACGACACTTCATTGCCAGTTTCATACAATCCCAACCTTTTTTCCAAGTAGCTTCACTCTTTTAGATTTTACCCTTTTTGTCGTTTCTGCGATTTTTATTCAGCGAAGAGTTATTTTCGATTGAGCCTTTTTAATTGTATGATTTGTTTGTATTGGATGAGGAAGGCGAAGGACAAGGTTTTGTGGCGTAATTTTGGACAGTTCTATGTTTAACAGTGGACTGCTATAGGCAGAGTTGATTGATTAAATGTTTAATCATGGATAATAATTTTTGTGGTGTTATGATAGTACCAAGGTTACCAAGTATTCAATTCATCATTCTGAACCCTGCCACATAGTAATTTTTGCACTTTTGTAGGAAACAGGTGTTTTCTTTTTTAATTACCGATGTATATAATGTAATGCATGGTAAATACGTCGGTATCCCATCCACCCTGTATTTGGTTATCAAATCAATAATTTAGTCTAGATTTTGAGCCTTAACGTTAGCTTATTTACCAAACGATTTCAAAAGAACCATCTAATATGTATTTTTTGCCTTTTTGTTACTGTGAAGAAGAAATCAATGAATTAATTAGATATTGGTAGCTAAACATTCAGGGTGAGATGAGCTGCCAACAAAGTTGTTATCACACAATCCATCTGGAAACCCATTTTCGATATAATAGTATATTATGATATAAGTGCGGTAAGTTGAAAACTACAGCCGAGCCGATATTGCTAGCCTGAGCCGTAGGCGAGGGCTACAAGAAAGCAGAGGCTGTAATTATCAAAGCACACGTATGTCATACGACGTTTTATAACATATTTGCGAGGAAATAAATAAAACTCAGACTTTCCTAAATGAAATTTTGATACGCCTGTAAGTATCTTTCGGTGGATTTTTCGGGCAAGAGGCTTAGAGTAGCCTTTTTCGCGGCCTCTGAGACTTCAGGCGGTGTCGAATTAATAAATTCATCATAACTTGACGACATTTTCAAATAAAAACAATACAGCGAAAAGAAAAAGCGCGCGGAATAATTTTGACTTGTTCACAAATTAGCGAGGCGCGCGCATCAGCGCTTTTTTTAAGGCAAAGGCACAAAAAACAGCCTGTATTACTAATACAGTAAATTAATATTTTTGTGTTTTGTTACAGATTGTAATTTATTGTCAAAATTAATTAAATTAAAGAATTAAATGTTTATTTATTATATTTTGTCTCCCAAAGTTAATTTTATTCATAAAATGTTGACCACTTTTCTGACATAAAAACTCTTTGCTATGATTTAAAAAAGTACCGTTCGTTTTTGACGGAGCATCTTGGATAAACCTTGCGTTTTACATTACATTATCGCACAAGTTCGTAATGAGATACAATACGATATTGAAATTGGTGAAATAAACCCTTTACGAGCCAATGTGTTATAAAACATTTTTTGCTCAACGCAGAATCGAACCTCCTTTCTCCGTCAACCTACGCAAAACCACCCCTTCCATAACAGATAGAAATTATAAAAAGGGGATGCACCGGTTAACCCGGCAGTGGCGGCCACACCGTCTATAAATCCCCACCGGCTTTAAGTCCGCGATCCTATGTCCTGCTAGCTCATTAGTCTTAATAAACGGCCACAAAAATGCGGGAAACATTTATATCAATTCTTGCTCTGCTCGCCGTGGCTCCATGTGCGAAATGCTCAGACGTCGGCAAAGACGGGTTCAATTTCTATAAAGGTACGTTCTCGATCATTACTCTTGTTCTTTTTGCGGTTTTTTCGCGGCTGCAATAGAATGATGTTAGAGCGTGGAGCTTTTTGTCGTATTTCATATGATTTGTGTGTACAGTGAGTAGGTTTTTAGGCAATTATATTATAAAATACCCACTTACTTTTATCTAATACGTTATACTTTGACATAATTTGAAGTTCTTTTATATACTTCACCTCTATTTTCACAATCCAGCAAAACAATATGATTAATTATTAATATTACAGATAAAATGGTTTCCTATGTAGGTTAATTTCAATTACAACGTAGGATATCCTCTTTACGGGCCGCTTCATTTTTCACTTTCATCGTTCGTTCGAAAATAAAAGATGGAAGGTTTATTATGAGTCGAAGACAGCCTTTCAACTTCGTAATATGAAACGGAATCAGAAGAGAATTTGAAATTAAAAAAATATGATTAATTTTTAATTTCTTCATTCCTGGGTCGTGGAAACGGGAATAGGCTTTTTTTTTTAATTTCCAACGTTATCTCATTATGAATGTGTTATTTATTTGAATTTTTAGGAGTCTGACATAATGTAATTAAAGTGGGATGTTCTAATATGTGTTGTAAAGAGGAATACTGTTTACAAGTACCTCGGTGGTTAAAGGGTTAACCACAATGTCCATCGTCCACAAGTTAGTAGGTTTTGGATGTTGAGTTCAGGACGTTCGCTGCTGTGTTGGACAAATTGTGAATTAACCATCCGGAAATGCTAGTCAACGTCTTGGCCACTTTCAGGCTTAGTGCTGCTCTACTTAGTAAGGATGGAGGCAATTGGAATACCGACATCAATTTAGTTATATATTTACCTACATATTTACTTGTTCTTTGATGAGGTTCTTCAAGCGGACTTTTAGATCTTTCAGTGATTTTGCCTTTTCCCAGTCAAAAATATGTACCTATGTATGTATATTCAAAAATTGCTTCTAACTTTCAGATTACTTGCGTGCCCGAACTGATGACGTCATGTCTGAAGGACCTGCGGCTGGGGAACGCATGCTATGTAAGTACATAATTATAGATTCACGTGGTGCGTGGGCCAGTCCCTCTGACAGAGAATATTCTTGTACCCCAGTACTGGGAATATTGCAGGTAGATTATTCTTAAATGAAGGGAAGATAACTCATCATTTTCTAGGACGAGGTATTGCGGTTGGGAACTTTTTAAACGGGGCTGCCGAGTCATTATTTCAATTGAATATAATTGAATGCTACAACACGGGTCAATTTTGGGCTCAGGCTACAGAGTTACATAAATGAAAACATAACAATATTTCCTATTTGTGCTAAAACTTATTGTTGATCTTTATTGAATGAGCGTTTGTTAATTATTTGAGCTCACTGTGGTGAACTGTTCCCCTGGGTTGTCAATTTAAATAAAGGTATCGTGTGGGATATTATTTGGATATAAGTATTTTAAATTTGCCAAAAAGGTGTGTACCTATGTGGTTCACCACGGACCACTAAGTCCTATTTAAGTACACACATGAGTGACATAACATGAAGCCTGTAATCCCCAAAGGGGTAGGCAGAGACGTATGAAATATGAGTATTTAAAGCCTGTATTTAGGTAGGTTAGTATATAAAAATCGCTCTAGGATTTTCTTTTTAGTAACAAGTGAAAAACATACACGTCCTTATTGATGAGGATCTTTAGAAAAGTCAGGTACATAAAGGCGCATATCCACCGCGGCGCACGGATAGACTACACTCGTGTGTTAAGCTTCGCTTTTTTCAAAAGAATGTATATGATTGTGTCCAATGCAAAACACGCTATGCATGTATTGACGTTTTAGTACATGCGTGGCTTGCTCGAATAAGGCGCTCACATAGCTCAACGCTGTCAACGGCATGCACGCTGTGCATGCGGTACACGCTATACACGAATATTAACCCACGACTATGTATATGTATCGCAGCACAGTTTTTTAAAACACGTGCGTAGCCTCTCCGTGCGCCGCGGTGGGCGAGGCACGTTACAGTTGTACATATTTGTGGGTGTGTAGCGTGTACTGCAGTAGAAACGTAGACCCACCTTGTTAAACAAATTAAGCCACGCAGTTGAAATGCGCTACGTGCCCGTGCACAGCATGCACCGCGGTGGGTTTGCACCTTAAGAAGAAATGTGGCTGATCTTTTTTCCATACAAACGCTCTCGCCTGTTTTCTTTCTGGTTTATGACTTTAAAGCTATGATTTTTTATAGTTAAATAAATATCAACCTCTTCTATGTCCCTATGTTTCCTTTTTGATGATACATAGTCTGTATAAGCACTAAAACCTTTACAAAATGTTCAAAATTGCCTATGTAGATCGCCTGTTAAATTAGTGGCCTAGGGTACAAATTTGACAACTATTAATGAAAAACGAAAACATAGGGATATCTCTTATTAAGTTTATGAAATATCTTTTAAATTGGTCGAGAGTCAAACCTCGAATTATGACTTTTTACTATAGTTGTCCTTATCGCACCAATGTCGAAATCACGCTCGCAGAACGACAGCGATAGTTTCTTCAAATACCTACCGTGTTTCCTTTTAATGGATGTGGGCCAGGCGAAACGAGTATGTCAGAATCATAGCAGATGGCGTTCTGTAGTTTCTGCCCACCCCCTATTGGAAAAGACGTGAGTTTATGTATGAAAAAAAATCTGAGTTTCTTTTTCTTCCAGACTTCTACCGCACTCCTCTGTCGCTGTACCCAGGTCTCCTGCCTGCTGTCGAGCAAGAGTACAGGAAGAGAACAGGGAACGCCTTCAAAAGTAAGTTTTTGAAGTGAAAACTTCTTTAGCATCATTGTGATTTGAAAGTCGATGAAACGAAAAACCGACAGTAAAAAGAGACTGACACATAAATTCATAAGATTTAACGTGGGAGAAAATGAGATAGGAAGCATTATACAGTGTTTATCTTGAAGCCAAATTTTTTAAGGTTTCACTTCTACCACGTGTGAATTGCACACATGTTTTTTTTCTTTTCTCTCTTGTATGACCCTTCTCCTGAATTCATTCTGCAGTTTTTCGGTCAAGGTATAAAGATACAAAAGGTAGCTGGGTATGACTAGGTACTGGGACTCCATTGCTCATATAGTTACGGCCACGGCTAAAGTCATTGTGAATAAGGTTTTTTAAAGTACCATATGGTAAATATTTAGTTCGTGGTTAGACTGGTCGCAAGCACAGCTGTTGAGGTCCTGGGTACGATTCCCGAGTCAGGCCAAGTGTTATTGGGGTATGCTCGCCCCCAAATATATGGGACTTAAAACATAACTGGAAAAATGTGGGTGTACTATTACGTACAGCTCTGCGTAACCCTTCGGGGATTACAGGCGTGGGGCAACCAGAAGTAGATGCTTCGTTCAATTGTTGTTGGTATGGATAAATGACATGTCAATACTTACAATATTTCATTATTTTGTTTCGAAATTATTAATTAAATACAGAATCTGTACTCCTAAAGTCCCAGTCGACCTCGAAATCTTTTTGAGACAAAATAACGGCGTCTTGTATCAATTTTCCAATAAAATAATGAGATTGAAATGAAATTTTCTTTTCATAATATTTTATATCCGTTGCTTTAGGCAAAATTGGAAATTACTTGAATATGAGATGTTAAGATTTACATTACAGATTATTAGAAATTAAAAAAAAAAGATTATTTTAGCCGTCTTAGCCTGTTGCCGAAATGCGGAACGGTTTGAAAACGATTTTATTACTATTTGTCTAGGCTCTCTGAATGATATTAGAGCAGAAGGATCTACTATTCAATATATTTTACACAGCACAGTTAAGTACCGAATGCAGCTTTCTTTTTTATTTTATGTCGATATTTCAAGAACCGAATTTGAATTGAATCAAAGCGCAGGTAGAGAGCGCTAGCATTTGTTTTCTCGTCATAGAAACTTTTTTTAAATTCGGAATTTTTCCGTACAACAATTCGAAAAATAAAAGTTGCAAAGCATGGCTGTTTTGGCGCTGGAATGACAGGAGGTCGTGGTATAGTATAGTACGGTACTTTCATTGACGTCGTCGCTATCTTGATTTTGTTCTGATTATCGACGAGGGCCCAAAGATTTGTGGACACTTCCTTGCAATTCACTAACTCGGGACATGATTGTGGTCCTTATGCCTGTGTTATAAAAAAAGTAAAAAAAAATCGAATGCACATCCGTTACGGAAATATTACAATTACAGCGCTAAAATCGAAATAAAGCTTGTACGATTTATTATTTTTGTCGCATGTATTTGCAAAAAAAAAGAAATAATGTGCAAAAATCACGCGGTAATAACAGTTTGAACAATATACAGCCGTATTATTTGAAATGTGTGAGAAAAGCGCTGCAGCACGAGTCAGCGTGTATTTGCTCCATTTATAAGTGCTGGCTTAAGGTCTCCTCAGTTTTATTTGTTTTATATAACTGTTTCTTTCCCACCTTCGCTATTTTCAACATTTTCCACTTTAGTGGGAATTGTGGCTTACATTTTTAGGGGTTGGTTTACCTGGCGTCTTTAGAATACCAAACAAAATAGGTACCTATGTATTGAAAGTCTCAGGCACGATATAAAAAATATAAGAAGAGAGATTAGCACTCTCAAACTGTTGCAAATTAGCGGTTTGTAGATAGAACATTCAATCAACCAAACTATGATAAGACGATATCCTTGAGCATATCTTTATTACACTAAGAAAAAAAGCATATTATTGGACCTGGGTCTAGATAAACCTGCCAGGGCTGCGGAACTGTTCGAAATAGATACCGAGGCCCTGGAACAAAAAGGGCAAAGCGAGAGGAGTCATTTGATGATTGCCCATCCCAAAAAAAAAGGGTCTAGATGAAGTGACTTCTATCAGTGAAAACGATGATGAAAAGTCAATTTACGTGATCGAAATAAACTGCCGCATAGCTTATGTCATTCCTGTTACACACAAACACCCGCACTACTCGGTTACAACCACGGCCTGTCGCATGACCGGCCGATATTATGAACAATACTTACTGGTCACATGCGGCCAACCTTTCTTCCTGCACGCGTAGCATGAGCACCATAGAAGAAATTTGCCATTTTGTCTTCCGTCGACAAAACCCGTTTCTACGGTGGTCATGGTACGCGTGCTGTTCGAAGCTTCAGCGGCCAAAAGTCGTGGTCGTGGCTGCGTAGAGCGCGAGGTTCCTTAGCATTTCTGTACCCAAATTATTCCAAAATTTGCTTAGACTAAGCTACAATTTTTCATACTTACGTGCAGTTACAAGAGGTTGTTTCTTCTAATTTCAGATCACATGTTAAGTAAGGACCTGTGGGTTGGCGACACGCTGGGCAAGCGCGGCACCAAGACTGCTATCTCCCTCATCATGCAAGGCAAACACCCGTACTATGTGTAAGAAATCAACCTCATTACCTATTTGATGTTAGCAATATTTTTAGTGAAGGAAATCTAGTTTGAAATACCTATCTGAATGAGTATTTTGCGTATTGAAATAACCATGTGAATCAATACCATAATGACCGCACTTCAAAAGCGGGCTAGTGTTCCGTGATTTTCTTTTTCTGATACTGCAGGCAGCTCCTTGAAAACAATATAATATATTGTATTCAATGTAGGCCATTAAATGTTACAGAAACACTTGTATTGTAACTAACTATTCTTCATTAATTTTCGGCAATTGAGGAGAGTTACCAAGCTTGTTTAATTCGCCGATCATTTAGAGGGCCTAAAATTGCCATTTTAGCAGAATCATAAAAGGATAATAATATGAATTACGTTTCAATTCGTAAAATGGTCATAAAGTGAAAAAATCATAATATTAACTGCGTCTGTGACCGTTGTTAAGAATTTTCACATGGCCCCTGATTTACTTTAGGGTAGTTAATTGGTAAATGTAATTCTTACAGAAGTTGCCAAAATAAACTGCCAAAAATCTTCACGTTTATTTCCTTCCCGACTTGACCATTGAACCGGTCCACTCAAATGCAGCCTGAACCTAAACACATTTAAGGTAGCACTGCCATTGCGTATGTCTGCAACATCCTGGTATTGCTGCACAGTCCGCGACTAACTTCCGTACGGAGCATGACTCTGCATCGTTATCGCACTCAACAAGTCACTAGTAAGACAGCTAGCTTAGTCTGCAGAATATTATTATTATCTTTAGCAGGGTTTGGTGCTTAGCTGGGATATTTAATTTTACTGTAATGTTAGTTATACTTGAAATAACACACTTACGATCACCGTAGTGTTTTCGTTAGGAGTTCTTACATATCTAGGTAAGTAGTAGTAGGTGTAAGTTAGTGGACAGTGATAGCCCAGTGGTGTGACAGTTGGACTGTCAAGTCATAGGTCTCGAGTTCGAACCCAAGACACGCTCCTCTGTGTTTTCGGATTCATGTGCGTATTGTTTAATTATCGCTTGCTTCAGTGAAGGAAAACGTGATGAAACCAAACCAGCATGCCTGAGAGATATTTCTCGACGGATGTAAAGGCAATCAGAGGCCCAGATGAGCGGCAAGAAAATCTGACACCAGGTTAGGTACTGACCACACGAAAAACAGTGAAGTGGACCTGGGGAAAAATTATTTATCTGATACGTATTTACATAAAATCAGAGGCATAGATATATTTTTTGTATACACAGATTTGAAAAACATACAACCTCACATACAACCAATTTTGATTTTTCTGACGTGTTTTATCCACATTCAATTCACAAGCATATTATTCTACTTTCGTTCAAAAGATTATCAGACTTCATTTTAAACTTTTTAAAAGCAGTGTATTCAAACATCCAACCTTTTGTGTCCAACACTTACTGTCGTGGCAAAGGAAGAGAAGAATAGAGCCAAAGAAAACTAAAAAAGCTACTAAAAGGAAAATTGTAAAACTTCCTCACGTTGCCAAGATTTTTCTGAAGTTATTTATAATTCAGGAGTTTTACTCAATTCATGTTATCGTGTACATTGCAGGGAAGAGGGACACTATTGTCCGTACGGCAAAAGGGGATGGTGGTGATAGGTAACTCCGACTTTTTTCCTCAATTTCTGTTGTTGGTTGAGCGCTTTTGTGAGTCTGCTTCTTTCAATCATTTAGGTTACCACCTTTTTATTCTAACATCTTTTACGGGTTATGGGCAAAGTGCTTGTAGATATTCCCTATAAGTAACGATTTTGAGTTTTGACAGAAAACAAGTTTTTAAATGTAGGCGTGATGTCATTTTTATCGTATTTTTCAGAACCCCTTTTTAATTAATACCAATATCATGGGGGTGCATAAAAAATAACTAGTCCGCCGTCTTTGAGAGTCCGCCATTTTGGATTTGGAACGGAATCACTTAGCTAACCACGCATTGTCATCCAAAGTAAACGTGTGTAAAAATTGCAGCTAACTCGATTGAGGATAACTGTTTAAAAATTCAGCTGCAAGATTGACGGAAACAAACATACATGAAAACATTGCAAGTTAAATAAAATATTGCAAAAATCATGAATAATTGACAAAAACTGAAGACTAAAACATGCAATGTAAATAATGAACTCTTTTTATCATTTAAAATACAGATAATGTCTTGGCTTATACCTTGTGTTGTTTTAAAATATACCTAAGCCTAAGCTAGTGAAAGGGGATGGCTAGAAATGTACCTAGAGCCTGTACCTGTAGCTAAATAACTATAACATTAAAATAGGAACTAAATCACAGTCATTCAGCTGAAAGCTCATTTGAGTACATTGTGTTGCACAAAAGGTTAGCTACAATTTAAAATTTAGTTAAAAACAAATAACTTTTATGAACAAAAAATTAAACTTTACCTCACTTCATTGGTCGAGTGGTCGCAAGCGCGACTGCTGAGTTCTAGGTAGTGGTAGTGGTTGTGGGTTCGATTCCTGGGGTCGAGCAGGGTTATTGGGTTTTTCCATCAGGAATTTCTCAGTAGCAGGCAGGGAATCTGGATTCGTACCCAGTTGATGGCATGGATTCACCACCTATTACACGGGACTTAAACATAACTGGCAATGTGGGTGTACTATTAGGTACACCTTTGCCTAATCCTTCTGGGATTACAGGCGTCATGTTATATGTAATTGAAATGATGAGCAAAAACAAAAAATTATGTACATAATTATTTTGTACACGGCAAACATTAAAAAAAAAATCTAAGTACAATGTACCTTGTTATGTACGTCAAACATGACGTCAACCTAAAACATTCATCTCTTTATACATAACTTGAAAATGTTTTCTTATTTCATTTGTTTCAGTACCGAGAGTCCTCGGGGAGACAACAATATGGAGCCAGAGCCAGTAGAATAAAACAAAGTATATTATATACTGCATATACATAACTGTTGTAACCTCACTAGTCAAAAAATATATAGTAGCTAGTAGCAATATAGAACATTATTTGTGAACTAAATATGTATTATTTCGACGATGTATTTAAATAAAATAATGTAAAAGTGCAACATTTTGAATTGAATTAAATTGTGAAAATATAACGTTTGTGAGTCGCTGTTTTTTTCCATAATGCCTACTTTTTTATATCAGCCCATTCTATCCCACTGCTGAGCAAAGGCCTCTTCCATGGCTTTCCAACTGTCTTTACAATTGGCCTTCTCCGCCAAATCCGTCAAGAACGAGTCCAATTTATGTTGGGAATGGAGGAATACTGTTCCATATCAATTTCTCTCGTTCTCATCGTAGCCTGGGTTCACTGAGAATGGATACCTATTGGTTGCAATGAAATGCACTATAATCAAAATGAAGTATTGAATTTATGATACCTCTTGTTCTATAAACAAATTCAGCTTCAAATTTGAAAATGGAACCGAAATCGTCCTGGCACCCATACAACTCATCATAAAGAAACATTGTAAGCATACAACAAGTCATAACAATGTATTTACAAGTACGCTCGTCTAAAACAACTGCAGCCGTTATTTTGTGTACTTATGCACAAACTTGTACTATAAAAGAAAATTATGTTTAGTACACGGGGCATTCGGAACTGTTCGCTTATGCATTCAGACTCTAAGACAATGCTATGAAGTTTAGAGAGCTCGTTGAGCACTTTTACGCAGTTAAGCGCAATGAACACGAGCACTATTTGATTTGAGCGGAATTGAAAATTTTGTTCGCCACTGTACATTTTAAGGATTTTAACAAGCCTGGTTCAAACTATTTTTGTTAACGGAAAAGACTCAAATAGTAAGAAAGAAACGATAGATGCTGAATTTCATAAAGAAAAGGGCCCCAAAATAAAATAGTCTCTAAACTACCATAAAGTACAGACAATTTCCACCAAATAACATAATTTATTTTCAGATGGCGGGATAAATGTAAATTCTGGAATATTCAGAAAATAAAATATCCTAGATTAAACCCAAAGCGAAAATTTTCTATTCCCCATTTTCTATTCCACGGTCGGGTGTATTTTCTCAAGTCGGAAATTTTGCTCCAAAGCCCTGGCAAAGATACCTACTTGTATAGGTAGGTGGTTAGCTACAATCAGTTTGGGATGGATATTATCGAGAGTGGCTCGCAGTCTGCCAGACCCCTGTAATTCTATCCCCCGAGATGTTTCCCAGAGCCTGTCAGCATCGATTTCCTCCCCCATCCACTTATCATCAGTACCTATACTTTTTTGGTTTCCCGATAAATTGGAGTAGGGATCGTCTAGTTAGTAAGTTGGAGACTCGCAGAATAATGTTTATGGGTTACAACAAAGTTTGAAAACCCCCGTTTTGTATAGTTTTTATTACAATTTATTGTTATGGAAGAACGATAACCTGTAACATTATCGTTAGCTATATTATCATAATAACCATTTTTTTTTTTTTTTTTTTACGGATGGGAAATCATCAAATTACTTCTCCCGCTCTGGGCAGAGCGGAAGGGAGTGTCAGACTTGTACTGACTAAAACCCATCCATGTTCCTTCCTTGCCCTTTGTGTTCCAGGGCCGCGGTATCTCTTTCGAACAGCCCGCAGCCCTGGCAGGCATCGGCCCTTGCGGGCCCCTCCCTATTTGCTGACATCTCTTTGAGGCGCGCGTGGAACACGAACGCGCCGTCAACACGGCCTGTCGTCAAAAGACGGACGGACGGCGAGCTAGCCCATTACTCTCCGTCCACAGGTCCGCGTCTACGGTGGCCATCATAATAACCCTTGCTTACGATAAAAAGGTGACAAGTACATCACTCTTAAACACTAGGTGACAAATCCCCACAAATCACATTCAAGATCCCAAATCAACACTCAAATGAAATAAAAGAATCAACTTTTAAATTAAAGACAGGGTCCAACCATAATTGAAACTTAGTCTCGGCAAACAATTTCTCTAATTTGATTCTATTTCGTTGAAAATTAATAAAGGACGTGCGTCGCGTGCAAAGTCGCGCCGGCAGCCATGACGACTCGCTCAATTCGTCCGGCAGTTCCCAAATTAAAGCGCCTTATTAATTATAGCGGTTAAATAATTATAACGTGCCGCCTGAGAAACTTTCCTACCAAATTGCTACAAGACTTCGCCAGAAATGAAATAATTATACTTCGATAAATTATCACCCAAATGACAGGAGCGAGTTTTGCTCAACTTAAGTTAATAGTTGGGCGCGTTCGGCCACTGTCTTTATTAGAGCAAAATAACGAAAAAGTGAATTCACCGACGCAGCTCACGTACTTAGTATTAATTTTGGGTTTATTGAATAATACGTGACCCACATAAGCAATCTGTACACACTACACTTGATAGAGGTTCCGCAAAATTGCGTCCACTCAAGTGGATTGGGTCACTTATTCCTAATAGAAGGTGTTTCCCGACCTGAAGACCTTTTCCGAAGGTCTAGTTACATAATCACTGTCCACTTTAAGTGTCTCGAACTGAAATTATATGAGTGGAGCATCGTGCAGAAATCAATAAAGTTACAATAATGGCGGTACCTGACCCCTTTAGGTGACACAAAACGTCCGAAACAATTCTGTATAATGTGAAAAATTTCGATGAGGGTGTTTGGAGTTTGCCTGTTGTGTACTTAATGACGTTAAGCGACCTCAAACGCGACAGGGTTAAAAGCTTGTTTCGTGAAAGTGTATCTAATGTCAAATAACAACAAGAGCCCTTCGTGAGAGATGAAAAAGTAAATTGTGAAGCTGGTGGCAGCGTCGGAGCCCATTTACTGTGGAACTTGTGAAAACTCGCAACAAACGACGGGACAAGCGGCTTTTAACGATGTCTGACGATCGACGAGCCTTCCCCCCGCGCACCGCGCCCTCTGGCAATGCCTCCCTGCAATACGCACATTACTTGTAATGCTAATTTCATCCGTCTTGTCTTTTGCAAGCTTTTGTACAACCCACTTTATAGCGAATTTTCATTAATAATTTTAAATAAGTAAGTACAAGTTTGCCGTAATTGAGGTTTGGATAGGTAATTACAGTCAATGTTTGTACAGCCCCGTTCCCGAAAGCTTTCTAGGAAAAAGGGTTACCAATATTATATTAGCAAAATAATAAGAAAACAATATACGAACCTAACCTACCTACGAGTAGCTTACTTGGAGACTGCCGATCGCCGAATAATACGGTCCTCTCAGTAGCTACTCCACATTGTTTATTATTCTCATCAGCATCATAAGTAGGGACATGAGGGCAAACGTCGTTTGACAAAATAGTTCTTTATCACTTTTCTCTTAAATTCTCTTTAGTCATTCTGTATACGGAACCCAAAATGAGCGTCATCGAATTGAGTGGCTCACGTAGTCTGTATCAATTTGTAGGGACGTGCTCGAGATGGCAATAGTGTGGCACGACCAAATTAGTGCCTTATTCTTTTACCCGCGCGGTAATGATCGCCGTTTAATTAAACTAATGAGGTATCTGTAAAGGTTTTATTAATTTCGGTACGCCATTTAGTAACCACTAATGGAGGGACGGCCCTTTATTGAACGATTTGTTGCTCATTATATCGATGTATCGGAGTGATTTCGTTCGATAGCACAGTTAAGCGCTGAGTTGTGTGCGTTTGTGTTGTTAATGAGAATTTTGTGTGTTCATGTATATACACTGTTGGCCAATAGCGATTGGATTTACATCAAAATTTCTAATTTAGCAAATTGAAAATTTTGTGGCTATTAGCGTTTGTCATTTAGTATGGTTAATCAGAGTACAGCAGTGGCGCTTTGATTTCCATGAATATGTAATAAGGAGATTGTATTATTTTTAAATAATGCCTTCCCATAAACAATGGCTTGCCAGAAATGCTCGTATGGATTGGTAATCCATTCGAGCATTTCTGGCAAGCATTAAGAAACTAATATTCAATACAATAGTGTAATCAGAAAACCGTTTAATAAAACAATATGATTTCCTCTGCAGAAAATCTATAGAAACTAGCGAAAGAACTCCAATAAATATCGAACAAAGGGACAAAATTTGCAAAGGGTTGAAGTTAAGACGAGTTTTCTTCGATAATAATCTTGAATTCTTGAACCTGGAACAAACGAGTTCAAACCTAGGACCAGATAAGAAGTTCCAAGTCTCTTGATATAAACTTTAAAAGCCATGATTCACAGAAAATGGCCGGCACCACAAAGACAGGGTCATAAACATGAATCTTGATAATAAGAATATGGCCGACGACTTGCGGCTTACAGATGTGGCTGTTAATAATGTTTACGGTATTGCAGAAAGATTTATTTTCAAATTGAACTTTGAATAAGATATTTTCCAGATTTTCGAAAGTCATGTGGAACTGCAAAATTGCAGTTTTATGAGGCGGCTAAACTTGTAAGAAAGAACTTCATGGACTTTGTTCTTGAAAACAGCTGCCTTGTGTAAAGGCTTATTTAGTATCGAGAATACAAATAGAGGTTTTTAAGCTAAGATCGTTCTTCAAAAAGTTACTGAATGAAAATTATATTGAAGAAGAAAATAGGCATTTTTTTTTTCAATCAATTTTGTCATGCTACCTCTAGTCAAGTTAACGAACAGCACAGAAGGTGTTAATTAATCAAGAAGGCTATCTCCACACGGCAAAGTTTCCAGTATTAATGTCGTAATTACCGCGAGATGGCACTGCAGTTCACCGCCTAAACGCGAATATTTGGCCAAGCGCGGTGGCAATTAATATTGCTTTCTGACGCTATTCGCATTAATTTAACTTAACAATACAAAGTTGGCGTTTTGCGTGACTAAATGGTACCATGAAGGAGCTAGAGTAGAACAGGGTGGTTCCTTAATGTGATTAATCGACGTCGTATAGTGGCTCCGATTTCGGTTATAATGGGTTATATTGAGAACATAATAGATACTAAGAGACAGCTGAGTGGCTAGGAATGTGATTAATATATAGGCCTAGTGGAGTTGGGATTGGAATATCAATTTGCAATCTTGGCAATGATTTATTGGAGAACCTTGGCTTTTGCCTGTGGTTTCGCCCGCGTGGGGTAAGGTTACTGGAATCATTTACGGGGATAAAAAATGTGACATACAATCTTTTGAGATGAGAACCCAAGTCTTACTATGAGTAAAATTTTATCAGAATCCGGTTAGCCATTTAAACTTGAACAGCAGAGAGAGTGACAGAGGTACTTTCGCATTTAGTTCAGTATGGAACAATATGCATAGTTTGTGCCTTTCTAAAAAAGGTCTTTTCAAATAAGCTGTGATAAGTATCCTATGGCAATGGTGTCTTAAGGACTACCTACTTAGAAATCTTTTAGAGTAACATTTCGTAATCCGACTGCTCTTTGGGTGAGGAGAGCACTTAGTAAAAAACAGCATTTTAATTTGCGGATAAAATCACCTTGTCCCTTAGGTTAGCCTCTTGACATTGCCTTCTATCATTTTCATCATTCTCTTCCCAATTTATTTGAGGCTGGAGGGTAGGAGTTACGGCTTGTCTTTTTCTACCATAAAATCTCTCTTAAACAGGCTGGCTATTTAGTTATCTGGATCCTTCAAAGAGAAACAACTCTCGCAATGGAAAACTTATATCCGATTTATGAAAAAAAAGCTTTTTATACCAGCATTGCAACAGTGTGTCTACAGTTGGATAGGATTTGTTTTTTTTCACGAATCTGTTATGAGTTTTTTTGGGAAAGTTGTTCAATATGACGGGTAAACTAATGAACAGAATCTAGGTACAGTCAACAAAATAGATAAGTATCCATGGTCGTTAGATACAGTTGCAGGTTTTTTAGAAACTGTTGCGCATCTTCAAATGAATTTGAATTAATTTAACCAATTGTTTATTTTTCTTCATTTCATTTTAATTTCATTTTAAAACACCGATCGGTGTTTAAGAAAATAGTAGATTATTAACCAAGGGGATAAAGCAGTGTTTTCTGTCGCGGGTGACGATTTAAATCGTGAGCGTAACGAAGGACTCGAGGTTTACTCCCGAGCGCAGCGAGGGTGTTAAAAACTTAAATCACGAGCGAAGCGAGGGATTTAAGTTACATTTTTGTTTGGTACATTTATTGTTGACGAGTTGATTTGAGTATTTCTCTATTCTTGCGTCTGAGGAACTTGCGTTTCATTGTAGATAGTATACGTCGGAGATAGTGGTGGTGGTGCATCGTGAGTTACGGACGAAGATAAGATGCCGGAAGTTGATGGTTGTGGCTCTGATGGATTAAGTTTTATATTTTTGTTAATTTGACTGCTTAATATGGTTTTATTCGCCATTGAGCTTTCGATATATCCCTCAGCTACTCTATCAGAGCTCCAACCACCGTGTCTTTTTATTGACGTAATATCCGCCCCTGAATCCGCCAAGAAAGTCGCCGAAGTTCTTCTAAAGCAGTGCCCGGTGTAGAGTTCAACATCTTTAAGTTTTAAATATTTAGCAATTTCCTTTGGCATATTGCTAATTTTATTATTTCCGCAAGCCATCGAGTACATTTCCCATTCCGATAGTTTATAAAAAAATCTATGGTTTTCCATATTGGTGGGACGTAATGCTTGGTATTTATGAATGATTTTAGTATATTGTCCTTGTACAATAAATTACCGATTTTTCTTTGTCTTAGTTTCCTTTACATTTATCAGCATTCATTGGAATGATTTTCAACGTCCTTCACCTTTAAGTTTACAAGTTCACATCCGCGGCAAGCACCATTGAGTCCAAAAATTAAGGCCACCGATAACAAAGATAAAAAACAGGTAAATTTATAGAATAATTACCATTACTAAGATACGAAATATTCATAGTTAAATCATGTATACTTACTTTTGTGGCCAGAAAAATTTCGTCAGGAGCTTCATTAACAAATTTTTCCACATTTTGAGTCGTAAAAATTTTAGACTTCTTTGCGCAATGCCCTTCTGATTTTGTTTTTAAAAAAGCCAGTAATTTCGTGAATCAATTTATTCCAATGCTGTGTTTGATGCTTATTGTAGCTTTCAGTTTTGAGTATATGCACCAAAGTGTATTCGGATTCCTTGTCCTGGATAAATAATCAAAATAGACAAGAAGTACTGATTCTGAAATCGATAGGCCTTCCGCACTTCTCCACGTTGAAAATTATTCATAAGTTTTTAAATAATTTTCCTTTGATTTGGTTCGAAGCAAATTATTTATAATTGCGGCAGCATTTGCACTGATGGAATCCGACAATTCACTGACACTGTCATCGTAACGTATTTTTAGAACATTAACTTATTTATAAAAACAATTAAAATAAACTTAACGTTTATGTATTTGAAGAAAATAAAAACGCGGCAAATTCCTAGACTAATATTTTTTTTGTCGGAAAAGCAAATCAAGCATCAAGCTCATACGGCCTCGTCGGTTTTCGTAATTTTATTTAATAATCATAACTGCATAAAAAATGTGTATTCCTTTTTCAAAAAGATGTATAATGCTTTATATACAAACTCAATGGTGTAAACACAGACGTAGTTCAGTATAAATTTCGGTAAGTATTCCAAACTTAAATCACATTCTCCCCCTAGAGGATGAATGAAATTCGGTACAATTTTCTTTCCCTGTTTTTAACAGATTAAAAATGACTATTGTTATGTTCGCTTTTTGTGGCATAGAATGTCACTTTTTTGAGCAAGTGGTACGAAAAATCAATTATATCTTTTGACTCTGGTTACTTATCTATTTTGTTGACTGTACCTAGCTAAATCGCCACCCTGTATATCATGACAACCACATATCATATAGTTTAAATTTATAAATTAATAAAAAAACATAAAAGACTCCGTACAAAAATTTTACAGCACGTAGTTTTTTTCTCTTGAAAAGTTACTTCTTTTACGAGGTTTTCACTCTAAGGCGTCGATATCGTATCATGATTACCACACCATTTCAGTCACCGATGCCACTTTTCGACTTCCTATTATAGCGCTTTATTTTTAAAAAGCAATGGATACGTTGTTACCGTATTAACTTCACGGTAATTACCTGTCAACCTGAGCGTGGATGGCCACCACATCAAAATGCAGTGAGTCAGTGACGTGACGTTGGTGATACGGTGATTGACAGGCTATCAGATATCCACGGTTTATTGGCAAACTTCGGTTTGTTGCGAGTTTATTGGTACTGTTCGTATAAGTAAAGGTGTGTATTCTATAGGTACATCATATTATTTGGAGTCGCTTGGTGTGTCTATCTGCGCGTTCTTCCAATCGGTGATGCAAATGTTGCGATTCACCACCCACGTGGAATTCGGCTATTGTCCTACGGGTTCGTACTACCGAGATAAAAAAAATCTTATGTAGGTTTAAACTATCTGTATGCTAAATTTCATGCAAATCCGTTCAGTTGTTTTTTCGTGAAAGAGTAACAAGCATCTAACCACCCTTATAAATTTTGGCATTTATATTACTAATAAGATTACATCACCGACAGAATGACGAATATTTTAAGCATCAATAAACACTTATACCTCTTTCTAAAACACTCTGTAACCACAGATTATTGATTCATAGTCATAGTCATAGTCATAGTCATTTATTCATTAACAAGTAATTTGTATCTGAATTTAAACACAATAATTAACAAAAATTACACAATTACATTAGACACACATAAATAAATTACATTTATATTTCATAGAGTCGTACAACAATTTAACATCAACAAATGTTCACATTTCATCAATATGTCGACATGTACATAAAACAAAATGACCAACAACTTTAAATTTAAAATAATAATAATAAAATACTTAACAATAAGATAATTAACAAAGGATAAATTTGATAGATTGATAATTATAATTAATTAAAAAAAAAAAAAAAAAAAAAAAACAATAATATTGAATTTATATTCAGATCAATAAATCAGAAGGAATGAAATCCAATGAAATTCAACATGGTTTTCTCAATAAATATCAAAATTACAGTTCAATAAAATTACAACTCTTCTACAGTATATAGACACTTACTTAATAGGAATTCCTTTAGTTTTATTTTGAAGGTGCTACTGTAGACAGCACTTTTTATGTCTAGAGGTAACCTGTTGAATAATTTTACAGACTGGTATCGTGGACTGTGTCTAACAATTCCTAGGTTATGATTGGTGAAATTCTTGTTCTTCAAGTCTAGTCTACGGGTGCCTTCCCTTGTCTGTCGTTCTTTTACTGTCTCATAGTCTTGTATGTATTTGGCCAAATTATTCAAAAGTACCAGTACATAGAGACTTGGTACTGTAAGTATGCCTAAACTGATAAAATGTTGTCGGCAACTTTCGCATTGTGAGATGCGGACCATAGTACGAATTGCACGTTTTTGTAGTACGAAAGCTCTTCTACTATTATATTCATAGCTGTTTCCCCAAAAAAGTATGCTGTATCTAATTTTAGACTCCACCAACGCAAAATATACCATTTTTAACTGTTCTATGCTAATTTCATTTCTCAGGGCTCTCAGAGCGTAACATGCAGACGATACCGATGCATCAATAGCTTTTAATTCTGGTTTCCAATTTAACAGTTGGTCAATAAATATACCTAAAAATTTTACTTCGGCAACGAGCGCAATTTCGACTTCATTTATGGCAACATTTAAATTATCTTTATTTCGGGATGTAGTTTTAAATAACATTATTTGAGTCTTTTTACTATTAATAAACAATTTATTTGCCGTGAACCAGACATGAAAAGCTTGTAGCGTAGCATTCACCATTTCTGTCAACTCTACCATGTCATTAGCTGCCACTATGGCATTTGTGTCATCTGCGAAAATTACTAATTTAATGTCCGGTAAAATTGTATTTAGATAATTAATCAAGTCATTAATAAATATTAAAAATAAAATAGGTCCTAAAATAGATCCCTGAGGAACGCCTGTCGATATGCGTACAATTTTGGATGTATACCTTTTCTTATAATTATTCTGAGTTTTGTCAATTTCCACGTACATTCGCCTGTTTTTTAAGTAAGAAGTGAATAGTCGCAAAGCATTTCCCCTTATTCCATAATGACTCATTTTAATCAGAAGCAATTCGTGGTCAATTGTGTCAAATGCAGAGCTTAAATCTAGAAAAATCCCTGCAACTCTCATTTTATTATTAATTTTGCTTATCACATCATCCAATAACGTATATATGGCGTCTGAAGTGCCAACACCCTTTTGATACCCAAACTGTCTATTATTTAAAATTTTATTTACTCGTAAGTGTGCTAAAAGTCGAAATTTAAGTATTTTTTCAAATATTTTAGACAACACTGGTAGTAGAGAGACAGGTCTATAGTTTTTAGGATCAGACTTACTTCCCTTCTTAAACACAGGTATTACTTTCGCCATTTTTAGTTGTTCTGGGAAGATTGCTTCTTTTATACATTTATTGAAGAAGTCAGATAGAGGCTCGGCTAATACTTCAATGTGCTCCTTGAACAGACAAATCGGAACTTCATCATACCCACAGGAATGTTTATTTTCCATTCTTTTAACTATAGTACAGATCTCGTTTGGAGTGGTAGGAGAAATATGCATGTCACTACCAATCTTGTCCGTGTATTTATGAAGTAATACCGTAGCATGGTCAGCTTTATTTTCGTCAGTAGTACTTTTATAGTCAAATTGATTTACTAGTAAATTTGTTAGTTCCCCTGGATCCACTACAATTTGTCCATCAACCTTAAACCTAAGTTCCCGCTGAAACACTTCCTTTTTATTAGTGCATTTATTTACAACTTTCCAAATTTCCTTACTCATATTTTTTGATGTATTTATTTGTTTCATTATAGCAAGCTTTTTAGCTTTAGAAACAATCTGTCTATATAGCCTGACGTACATGTTTTTGTATTTTAAAACACTTGGTTCAAGATTGTTTCCATTGCGTGCACATAAAAAGCGTTTCATTTTGCTGGAGGTACGTATCCCTTTAGTGATCCACTTTAGTTGTGATTTATTTTTAAGATTAATTTTACATTTTCTCTTTCTATAGCTATTGCGAAACACTGTATAGAAACATTTAAGAAAAGTATTAATACCCATATCAGCCCAAGATTCTTTTAGAATACCCTGTACAAATACTGCACTATTTTTAGTGTTGAATACTCGTTTATCTATGATAATAAACTGATTCTCATTCAAATATGGTTTGGATTGATTTTGCAAATGAACCTCGGCAAATATACCTGCATGTCCGTCGGCCAAACCATTGTGATCTACCTCATCACCTAAAACACATTCATCAGACAGATTGGTTATGATATTGTCGATACATGAAGTACTATTATTACGGATGAAAGTAGGAGCAGAGATTAGATGTCTAAAATTATAACATTTTAACAGACTAAGGAATTCCGTACTTTTTTTATTGTCCACTAGCAGATCAATATTAAAATCACCGCATATTATGCATTTCCTATTTAATAAATAGTCCAACAACTTCTCCAATCTTTCCAAGAACTGTTCGAAATTTTTGTCCACAGGATTGCGATAGCAACAACAAATATAAAGACCCGTGATAGTATCTTTAGCACCACAAACTTCAAAACATTCCATTTTATACAATTTATTTATTGGTTCACAAGTTTCGGTCTGTCTATCCACATGCCCCAAAATTAAACTACCACCCCTTAATTTATTCTTTCTTGTATTGTAAGCTACTAACTTATAGTTATTTAGACCAAAAACCTTTGCAGTGCTCTCATTCAAGAAGTGTTCACTAATACACACATAATCCAGTCTTTTATCAAGAGTTTCCACATAAACTTCTAATTCATTTTTTTTATTCATAACTCCACATAGGTTTTGGGAGGGATTTCCTAGAAGCTCTTGAAGCGCTCTCCTCATATCCAGTCCTGTTTGGTCAGCAAAAATCATCACCTGATGTTTTTTAGCGATTAGTTGACTTGTTTCTGTTTTTGATTTTGTATTATTTGTTAAACTTAAGTGTTTGTTTTCATGGTCTGAAATATTACTGATATCTATAGTCCGAGTTCCAACTGTCACTGTGTCAACTATTGTCCCCATGTCAATGTTACCTTGATCTGCAATGGGTCGATAAGAAGGCTGGTGACAAATAATTGTGCTTTGTAAGTCACATTCTGATGTTAGGGGCTGCTCGAAGAAGCAGCTTAAATTGTAGCTTTCGTTATGTTTTTTACCATCCCTTACTGCGTTTAAATCTATTTCTTTAGACGATGTTCTTGTTAAGCCTTTTCTTATACCAAACGACCCGTATCGCTTTCGATACTGTGGAGAATAGAATTTGAGAGGCGAAGCAATTGATTTATCATTCTGATATAATTCTAAAGCGCCGACAGATTTGTACAGATTAATTCTATGTTGGGCTAATGATAACTCTTTTTTTAAGGCGCTATTCTCAATATTCAAACTTTCTATCTCAGAGTTTGCTATTTGCAGTTCCTCATTTAACTTTTCAAGTTTATCGTTTAGTTCTGTCACCTCATTTTTATTAATAAGGTTGTTTGGTAAACTTTGATATGATGTGTTTAAATCAAAGTCACTATCATGCAGACATAAACTTGAACGGCGACCTCTTTTTTGAGTGTTAACATTTTGTATAAACTCCATATTTCAATGATTGTGTAGTTATATATCATACAAAGTTTAGTAAACATTCAAAAAGCATTTTTCGATGGCCGGTCTCGAACCCACGACCATTCAAGAAACTCGTACTCAATGTCGGCCCGTTCCGCAATGCGCCATGGTAGCCGTTACAAAAGTGTTCGAATTCTGACCTCAGTTGTGAAAGCTGTGCGTAGGCGACAGCGGGGACAGCGGTGGTATGCGCGGGAGGTATCGAGCGCTCTGCGGGTTGTCGTAGGTCAGGGACAAAGTTCGTTAATTCACTTTTCAAATTTAAGATTTTTTTCCAAAGTTTAATATTGATATAACTTTGCTCCACCGAAGCGGATCACCATAAAAACTTCACAGTTCGATAGGTCACTTCACTGGCTTTAAGTAAACCGTATATTATTAATAGAATTTCCACGTTTGACTACTTAACTTATTTAAAATCCGAGGAGCAAAAATAACAACATTGTGTCTTTACCAACGTACGTTGTTCACTTACAGATTTTTTTTACAGAAACAGCCAAAAAACAAACACTACTAATTTGTAGGTGCCTTTTATCTTCTTAACTACCCAGCTAAATACAGCTACAACTTCATTCCCGTAATCTCTCCAAGTCTCCTGCTTGCAGAACTTTTTTACGCAGATATGCATTTCATTCTCTTCCTGTAACTAAATACATTTTTGCACAGCAAAGGAGTTTTCGTCTGCAAAGTAAAGTAGTCAGATTGAACTGAAATCAATGTTCCTATTCAATTAGAGCCGTTGTCTGGCTGCCATTTTGGGAATTAATTAAAAACGGCGGTTTTGTACGAAGGTTCTGTCATGAATAGTTGAAAATTATTACAGTGATTTTTTTTTTACATGTCTTGGTAAACAGACTTCGGCGCGAAAAGTACATCAAATCCATTAATTAAGTCATTTGAATTGGGTGGAAATGTATTAGGGTAAACTTTATTCTGAAAAGTCTGTGCTTACAATTCTCACAGGGTGCTATACAGGGTGTAAACAGACTCTTCACGAAGCCGTCAACCAAGCATTATGTACATCAAACTAAGTAACTTTACGCAAAAAATATTGCTGGGAAACGACTTTTTTTTTGTGCTGAAAAATTACGTTTTACGGTAGGACTCAATGTAACGCACTCAAAACATTGTGCTGATGGATGGATTGAATAGTAAGAGGACCCTGGAGGTGTTTAATGTCAAAATCTTACATTAAAAACTTGTATTTAAAAGAAAAACTTGTGAAAAAGTTGTAACTTTGACCCCCAATATCTCCGTAACTAGAAGGTTCCCAGGCATGGTCTAGAACAAAAAAATGATCGCAATGACGGGGAGAACACGTGCCTTTCGGCTTCGTTAAGAGTCTGTTTACACCCTTTTTATTACAACGAGACGATACCCGCTCAATGTAAGCAATCAGAAAAGTAATCATTTTGTGACGGTAATCGTTAATCAGAGGAGAATGGAAGAAGAAAAAACGTGTTGTGCCGACCCCAAGTAATATTGTACAGTGGCAGGAAGACAAACAGACAGTCAATCTATAGCGATGCAAATATTTGGGGTATATTTGTTTATGAAAAAAAAAAACGAATAAAAAAATACCTCTCATATAAATAACATTACTTCAGTAAAGTTTATACCGATGTTTTCTGTTTATTTTAAAGTTAGTTCGATGGAGTGGTTCGTTTCAATCGAAGGTGAGTTGTTTTCATATTTGTATTGTTTTTGTTTGCAATTGCAGGCTGCATGTATCCTGGGAGGCCTTTTATCTGATGTAGTTACGCTGTTGTTGATATTCAGGTATGTTTTTTTATTTGTTTTGTAGTGAGAAGCATGAGTTTTTCAATGCAGGAATTAAATGAACAGAAACTTTATGTGCAATGAGGCAAATCAAAGGCAATCTTAGGAAAATTTGTACCCTTGGTGCAGTATGTGTTGTGTCCCGTGTCTACACGTTCTCACCAAAGCGATTGGTTGCACCAATATGCGATATTCGGATTCAAATGTCACTCATTCGCTAGGAAAACCGCAAGTTTGCCTCCGTCGGCGTGACCATGCGTTTACACCACTCAAAATGAACGCGATGTTTGTGTTCGCGCGACGATCGCTTTGGTTAAGACGTGGCTGGCTGGGCTCTATATTTGAGTCAGTAATGGAAGATGCTTTAGTAAAACTTGCAATTGGTAACAAATCACTAGTTATCTGTGGTGATTTTAATGTTAATATTTTAGACAAAAATTCAGATAGCAGTAGATTCTTACATCTTTTTAAATCATTTAATTTGTTAAACGTGTTTTCGGAACCAACTCGAGTTACTACAAATACTGCTACATGTATTGATAATGTATTTTGTTGCTGCGACTACTTAGATAAATCGATTGTAAATTACCTGCCTTCTGATCACAGTGGTCAGACCGTTATTTTTGAGTCCTACACACCATTACAAAAAATTCAGATAAAATCTAGACAAGTAACACCCAGCAATTTGAATAAATTTAATGATAACCTAGTTAGTAATTTAGGCATTCCGGGCCATATTATTGAAAATGTTAATCAATTTTATGAGGAATTCTTTTCGGTAGTTAACACAGAGTTCAATAATACACTAAAAATGAAAAGTAAAACTATTTGCCCCAAGTTTATCTTCAGTGACTGGGCAACTAAGGGTATTAGGAAAAGTAGGGAGCGATTGTTTGAGCTGTACGGCCTTAAAGTTACATCAACTCGGAAACTTTTAATAAATATGTTGCAACTTACTCAAAAAATTTTAAAATCACTTGTAAGGTAGCTAAAGCCTTATTCATTAGCAACAAGATTAAATCCGCCGATAATAAAATAAAGACGGTTTGGAAAATTATCAATAGTGAGACTAATAGAAATAAAAAATGTAATAATGATATCACACTAGAGACTTCTCGTGGTCTTCTAAGCACTAAAAACGAAGTTGCTCAAGAATTTGTAGACTTCTTCACTAGTATCCCACTTAAAACTACTGAAACCTTAAATTCCTCACCCTTGCTTTCTATTGAGTTATTAAGAGCGAACGTTCCGGCCTGTCCGGTTGAGTTTCAATTTAAGCATGTAAACCCCATAGCAGTCATTAAAGCTTTTAAGGAAATCAAAATCAAATTAACCGAGGATCTATGGGGAATGTCGGTTAAAGTTTGTCAAGCTATTATTGAGACTATTGCACCGTACTTAGCCTTAATATTTAATTTGTGTGTGGACCAAGGAGTCTTCCCGGACCTTATGAAATACAGTAAAGTAATACCACTTTTCAAATCCGGGGACAGAAAAGACACCAATAACTATAGACCCGTATCCGTGTTGCCGGTTTTCAGCAAGGTCTTTGAAAAGGTTATGCTTAATCAAATGCTCAACCACTTTAACACCAATAAAATCTTACATGAGAAGCAGTATGGTTTCACCAAAGGACGTTGTACGACTGACGCCGGTGTTACCTTATTAAAACACATATTTACTGCGTGGGAAGAGGCACAAGATGCCATAGGAATCTTTTGTGACCTCTCGAAAGCATTTGATTGCGTAAACCACGAAACCCTACTCTTTAAACTCGAACATTACGGTTTAGGGACACTTGCGATTAGGTTAGTGAAATCGTATTTGAACGATAGACATCAGCAAGTACACATAAATGGTGTCAATTCAATGGGTTTAAAAGTAAGTATGGGTGTACCGCAAGGTTCAATATTAGGTCCTTTCCTCTTTTTAGTTTATATAAATGATCTACCCCATTTATTTAAAAACCAACCACAAATGGTGTTGTTTGCTGACGATACCTCTTTAATATTTAAGATAAACAGACGTGCCACAAATCTTGACGACGTAAATAACGCCCTACTGCAGGTCCATGATTGGTTCACCGCGAATAATTTAGTATTAAATGGGAAAAAAACGAAATGCATAAGATTTGCTCTACCGAATGTCAAAAGTATTGTTAGTGACATAGTATTGAATCAAGAGAAACTAGAATTCGTCGAGGATACTGTTTTTCTGGGGATCACGCTCGACTCAAGGCTACAATGGGGTCCGCATATAACATCTCTTGCAGGACGGCTGAGTTCGGCAGCATATGCTGTTAGAAAAATCCGTCAATTTACTGATATAGATACCGCGAGGCTAGTCTATTTTAGTTATTTTCATAGTATTATGTCATACGGTATTTTACTATGGGGACGGGCTGCAGACATCGAGTCTATATTTATTCTGCAGAAAAGAGCTATCAGAGCCTTATATCATCTACGTAGGCGTGATTCTCTAAGAGAACTGTTCAAAGAAATTAACATCATGACAGTACCTTGTCAATACATCTATGAAAACATCATGTACGTTAGGAAAAATCTGCATTTATTTAGTAAAAGAGGTGACAGGCACCACTATAGTACTAGAAACAGGGACCAACTAGTACAGCCAGGTTTTAGGCTAGCTAAAGTAGACTCATCTTTTATGGGGTACTGTTTAAAATGTTACAACAAAATACCTCCCCACATTCTAAAACTAAATGAGACGAAATTTAAATCTTGTATAAAACGCACACTATGTAGGCAAGCATATTATAAGTTGGGGGATTACATTGATGATAAAAATGCTTGGCTCAATGCTGGTCCTGCTCCACAACCATAGGGGCAAACTAATTGATTACCATGTGAAGTTATTGTGGAAGCTGCAGAAGATTGTAATAATATCTTTGCATTGTATAGACTCAATATCTTAGTATTATATAATTGCATAGCACATGTGTGAGTACTATGTACTGTAAAGCTACCATTTACATTTGGTTATCTTTCATTGACTTCAATTTACCCTGGTGGGTGAGAGAATGTCATGCTCACTAAAATGTCTCGCTGATGAAGGCGGGTGTGTCGGGTCATTTAGCTTCCTTCAATATGGTTGAGCTGAATGGGGCTGATTCATGCGTCATGCTCGTGAACGGGCGCTGTCGGTTGGGCCTGGTCATCTCAAAGCTGCCACGGTTTATTTTAACTACTCACTTTGTTTTTAAATTGTTGATATAATATTTTACTCTGGACGCTCTTAACGTGCACGTATTTCTACATCGTTCTCACATATATGTATAATCTCAATATGAATGGTGTAAACAAGATTTTGTAACAATATTTTGATTGAAAAGAGTGTCCATGGAGTTTCTTGCCCATTCTTCTCCATAGAGATCTACACTTTAGAATGGGCAACTACAGTACTTTCACAAGTTATTATGCCTTGTGTCTGTGACTGTAGCTTAGCCTAATTTGTTTTTCTGACATTCAAAAGTGCCTGTAATGGTCTAATTGAAATAAATGCTTTTGAGTTTGAGTTTGAGTTTGAGTTTACTTCCGAGTTATAATAAGAATTATTTTTCATTGTTTTTCTATCTCTAACTAAAACTAACAATATTCCCCCTCATAATTGTAGCCCCAGCCTGACAAAATGGTATGATGAGTAAGTGATAGTGTACAATGCCAGATGCCAGCTAAATATCGCCCGTATTCACGAAGCTCCTAACGATTACAAATTAAACTCTTTGCTTCACACTGCAGTATCGCGGATTCAGCTTTGCTCTGTAATTTGTCCGTTTTATTCCAAATTTTAACTATTCCATCGACGTTTTGTTGAAAGGTTCGTTCAGTGGAACGGTTGGTTTACTTTGTACTTTGTTAAATTGTAGCTTTATGTTAAGTGGTTCATTATTAGCAACTTCAAATACTTTTATTTGAAGCCGTTGTAAGTTGAATAGAGCCATAGTTGACATCGTGTTCAGAACGTTTGTAATTTTTACTGGCATAAGTTATTCAGCAGTACCTAGAATGTAGTGAGTGGAGTTTACGTCAAAAGAACTATTTCGACACGGCCTTTCACCGACTGTGCCATTAATTCCACGAGACAAGAACAACGACAGTACGAACAGGAGAAGTATAATAAATGAAGATAACTACCCTAAAATCACGTCATTAGTGGCACAAACTGCACGGGAACATGACCTTTCTGAACGTTAAGGATTATTTCCACCAAACAGCTCGTATCGCATCGGATCGGAAAGGATACGAACGCATGCAGCGACAGCCGGTCGCGGCCGGCACGATGTTGACACATACGATCGGCTCCGTTCGGTCTCGCTTGCAAACGTATCCGTTTCTACGCTTAGTCAAATAGTTGCATTCCTACCGTGTCGGATACGACGACAGGTGAACGGAGCCGATGCCGCGTCACAGCATACTTTCGGCAGTCAAGTTGCTGTGTGCGACTTGGTAATATAGACTTGAAATACTGTGTACACGATTTAATATCATTTAAAGATTGTAAAATCTATTCCGATCCGATGCTATGTGAACCGTTTGGTGGGAATCATCCTTAAGAATACGCCCACAACCTTTTCCTTATGAAGTTGTGCGTGAAGGAAGATAAACAAAAACAACATCCATATTCTGTTGACAATAAAGCCAGGTGAAACTAAGGTTCTATATGGCGTGGATTTCGGCTTTGATTTTCCTGTAGTGGCTTTTTGATCAAAGGAAATCTCGAACGTAGAAACTCAAGGCTCACGAACGTCAATATGGTTTTGTGTGAGAGTATTCCTATTTGCTATGAAAATTCATGAATCATAAAGACTGATTGTTTTTTATTTATTGACTTATTTAGACGATATAGATTACAAGTTTCTTTTGAAGGAACTGTCTTTATCAAGTAGCTCATCATCGCGATATCCAGATCCAAATCTTCTTTTTCTACCTCTCTATGATCAAACTCTATCCATCAGACTTCACTTCAGGCCTTCTTCCTTCTCTAGATAAGTCTATCATCCTTCGGATAAGTAATCCAACCAACCAACCAACAACCTTGAAAATGATGCGTGTTATTCGCTTAATGATGTCTCTAATTTTCCATATGTCGGATCAGGTCATTAGTATGGACTTACAATGAATCGCAAGGGCGCCTTGTGCGACATCACGGCACCTAGTTACAAGTCTACCTATACCATAGGGCGTGCTTTACAGAGCCTTGATGTTTTCGGCTCGACGCTGGGACGACAGTCAGTGTCTGATCGCGGCCGAGTTTAGACCTCTTGGAACTGTAACCGATTCATTGTGTTATTGTGTTAAGTTGTAATCTCAAGTAATTCGTTGGTTTTGCTAGAAACAGTATTTCGTACCAAGTGTTTTCATAGCACGCTGCACGAAACCCATCGTCTACCCACATAATGCTCGAGCCTAACGGAATAAGTCCAGACATTCCCGACACATATATAATTATTTTGCTAATAATTGTCACCCTCCTGCCTCCTCATTCATACCAAATTTATTTGGAGTTGTCGCAGTATGTTTTCTTCTTCCATACGTCTCTATTAGTGGACATCTCAAAAGTCTCCCCTTATAGTCAGATCATCTATCACACAGTCCATCAATAGTTTCTTTGGTCTTTCCCTGTGTAGTGTATCGTTACAATCAACTAGATTGGAGTCTATGATACCGATGACATACCGTGACTGTCGTCTCTGGTTAAGTACTGCGTGGGAAAGTGTGGGGTGGTCAGGAGTCCTCGGTCAAGAGGTGTAAGACACGAAGGCCTAAGATATTAATTATAAGACGTATGTTTATCAGGCGATTCGATATAATATACAAATAGTCACACTACACCCTACTTACTCTGTTAATAATAACTAACTGAAAACTGTCGAGATATGATAAGTAAGCAAACAAATTCAGTGCAAAGCGCTTACTGAGCCAACCTCGGGGGAAATTTGCGGCTATCCAATCGCCCATACACAGCTCATATTTCTGCATTACGTGCCTACGCGTTATGCACCGATTTCAACTCAAGGCTTTGTCGCGTTTGCCAATCAGAGACCTAATTTTGAACGGTTTAATTGCTCTTTTTATGTACTTGTGTTGGTATATAGGAAGTTTTGTTCAGTTAGGTTTAAGCTGAAATCGATAGAAAGGTGTCCTAATCCTAACTTTAATATTATAAATGCGAAAGTAAGTTTGTTTCTTTGTTTCCTTTTCACGCCTAAATCACTAAATTGTCATACACGTTCTTATGACAATGATAGATGGCGCCACTTGTCTTTTGAATCATGACTGACTTATATTATTACAAGCAGAGTCCAATCCGAATTGATTTTCAAACTCCAAACTAACGCGAGCGAAAGCTGCGGGCAAAAGCTAGTTAAATTATAAATGTTGGTAAAATTATCATAAAATTTTTTTTTTAATTGAGTTTTGATAACAATTTTAAGGGTATTTTTTGCACAGAACCCTTATCCTTTTAAAAATAAAAGTAGTCTAAGTTATATCTGCTATCTACCAAAAAAAGCCCCGTCAAAATCGGTCCAGCCGTTTCGGAGATTACGAGAAACAAACTGACAGAGAAATAAGATACGAGTAAAAAGTTAAGAAAATAATATTAGTGAACATAATATTTTTTCTAATCGATTTATTTTATTATGTGAGAGTGATAATACTATAATAACAGCTACTTCACGAATTCCAGTCGTCTCTATTTTTACAAGAGAATAATTTTGATCATATTAAATTCTTTTCCCCAGGGTACGAAAACAAGTCCTACGGAAGGAGAAAAGAATTCATTTTGAAATAATTGAAACATTTTACAAAGCTGTTTAATTAATTACACAAACTACAAAACAATACAACTTGTTTCCATGTCATTTGCAAAATGAATATTCAAACACAACACAATTATTGTTAATAATTATGTAATGTAGATTGATTGATTCAGCGGCACAATACAGGGTCGTCAGTCGCCAACCAATCAGGTCCCAGTACGTTCTCATTTACATCGTTGTTAATAAATCAGTTTTCTATGTCAGCGTCGACGGATTACGCGAATAATTAATCTGTCAACCATAAGCAAATGATTCGCTGATATCCATTAACAGGAATAATAAGCCACATCGAAATTCAATTCAGCTTTTAATATGTTTCACTAATGGATGACACAGTACCCTGAGGCATACGTCATTACTTTGCTTTCAAAATAATCCCAAATGTAGCGACAGTCGACATTTGCAAACATAATATTGTAATGACATTTACGGAAAGTTTCAAAGAAAACGATATTCATGTTAACATATGCAGGATTCCAGGAATCTAATATCTTCAGTCGAATTGAATATATATGTGAAGAATAATTATGTGTTTCTTTATTCTTAATTCCCGTCCCGTGAAGACTTTCAATGGTCGAGAATATCTATAATAAACTGTAACAAAATCGCAGTAGTTCGCGAAAGCTGAAAAGAGGAAAGGAAGGCCTTTGTCGTGAAGTGGAATCATAATATGTATATGTCATAATAATAAGTTGGAACAAAAATGCTGCGATAGTTGGCAAACATTGTTACCTACTTGCATTTTAATGTGACTGATCATAAAAGCCAGTCTTTAAAGCGAACCCAATCTAATGTTTTCCCAAGACTGATTTTTCAAAATCACTACCCGTAACTTAAGGGCTGATTTTTACCTTGGCTAGAGGCCATACAACGTGGCAACGGCACGCAGTCTCTTGGGCACATTATAAGCTGACATTGTTGAGGAGAAGTTTAGTTTATTTAATCGTTTTTAATTGTTATAATGTATATAGTGATTTTAAAATTAACAATTAAAATGCACTTCGTCTTACCACTTAAACAAAGCTCCAGCAGATAAAAACAATAACTCTGACTAACAGATATTATTACAATTTCATCTCGCAACCGTATAAGATATACACAATAATGTTATCAGCACCAGACACGTAATAGATACTTCAGCACGTGTACCGCTGTCTGCAATATACCTGAGATTCCTGAGAATACCTTGGAATACACCTAGGTAGATGTATTACGTGTACAATTTAACTTCAGGGATTGTCGAACGTACTGTATAATAATATTCTCTCTGGAATATTCTCTTAGCCTAATGAATGTTTATTTAAGCTGTGTGGTAGTGGTCCTCTGGAATGACGAGAACGGAGTTAGCATAATTGTATTGAAAATTCAAGATTAGGGACTGTCTGAGTGCCTGCGCTTGTGGATTTTGTAGTACCCTTTGTCATCTTCAGAGATGTTGTAAAATGGTATCGAATGTGGGTCTCTTTTCCGATTGTAATAACATACAGCAATGGCCTAGACTGTTGCAGAGAGGTAAACCCCATATTAAAATAGACACCAAAGACCAAACCTTATGGAATCTCTTTTGAGTACAACAGAACAGTGGCTCGGCTTCCAGTCTAACCAGATGCAGTTTTTTACCAGTATTTTACATAAAACGATTGCCTATCTGACCTGCACAACCCAGTTAGTACTGGGTAAAACGATACCCCTTGGTAAGACTGATTGTGAGAATTTCGGGCCACTGACTACCTGTAACGGCTGTCAAAGATCTACAAGTGACAACCGCGAACCCCTTAACGTGCTTTCCGAGGTACGGAGGAAACTCGGTATGTATGAGACGTCACCTATCCACGGACCAACCTAAAGATCGACCCGAGCGGCTGTTATTATTTTGTTACGAGCTCCTCACACGTAGCAAAAAGTACTGCACTTTTATTCAGGCCCCTATATATTCCAGAAATACAGTTTGCCAACGTTATTGTCGAAATATTCAAAATGCTATCCGAATAATTCACAATTTGCCGGTGTATACAGTCTATTGTAGCATGAGCTATTTTTAAATTACATTTTTGCAAACGTGCGCCGTACCCGAGTGCTCATCTTACTGTGCAAAGTTCGCAAGCTGTTTCTATTCATTTTGAAAAGTTTTGCGCGTTATTGCATGTCTGCGGAATAAAAACAACGCTTTATTATAAGCTGTGGTGTTCATTAAAGTTTATACTGCAGGCTGGAGTCCTGGGGTAGTAAAATGTATGTAGTGGCGACAGATATCAAGAGGTACCAGACTGGGTGGACAATAAAACAAATGTGAAGAAGTTTACTAGCGACTTACAAAGGATTGTAAATTCTGGTGAAAAAATAACAAACAGCAAATTACCAAAAAATCCAAATGCAATGCTGCTAGCTGTACTTAGACTTTATTCAATCATACGGAAATTGTTTTTTATTTATCTTATTGTGTAAAAATGACGTGCCACTATGTTCGTGCACGCTAATCTCAGAAACCCCAAAACCGAAAACAATATGGTTTTGATCCAACTTGAAAGATAGCATAGTTTTTAACCCTATGTTACGATACTATTAGGTGACACCAGGCGAAGCCTGGGCGGTTTGCTAGCTTCAAATAATAACAGTTATACTCTTGTATGTAGTACAGTAGGTACACTGTTCACCAGCCAATTTCAGTATAAACCGTTCATACTATTCGACGTATCCTTTTGCCTTTAAAATTGAATATCCGGCTTCATATATGCAGCAGACAGTAAGTCAATATCATGGACTGTACACACATCAGCTTGCTCGGGATTCATCTCGTCCTTTTCAAAATAACGTAGTTTCAAAGCTAACACATTTTACCAGTTTATTCATCTGTGTTTATTCAGTGGCTTGGCTTTGAGTGGTCCTCTAGACCAGTATACTATCCTAATGTAAGCCACCGTTTTGTAGGTGTATAATGGTACAGTAGTGAATGGAAAGGTGCGGGTATTGATGTTATTTGTGAGTATAATTTCTGTCTTTATCAACTTATTTGGATTATAGCAACGCGGCAATATAGGTTTCAATACTGCAGTTACATTAGGTTTAGGGGCTATGGAGAGGGCTATGCTCGGCGTTTCTCTACGTGATAGAATCAGAAACGAAGAAATCCGTAGACGAACCAAGGTCATCGACATAGCCCAGCAGATAAGCAAGCTGAAGTGGCAATGGGCAGGCCATATAGCGCGAAGATCGGACGGCCGATGGGGCAAACAGATACTGGAGTGGAGACCACGCATTGGAAAGCGCAGCGTGGGACGGCCACCTGCCAGATGGACCGACGACATTGTAAAAATTGCAGAGAGTCGCTGGATGCAGGTGGCATTGGACCGGACACGTTGGAAATCTATTGGGGAGGCCTATGTTCAGCAGTGGACAGCAACGGGCTGATATGATGATGATGATGATGATTAGGACGAACTTAACTCAAAGCATTTATTTCAATTAAATCATTCACAGGCACTTCTGAATTGTCAGGGAGTCGATCAGAAAGTTGAAGGTATGAATTGTAGTATACATGTAAATTTATTATAAGGTATAAAACGTAGATCTCTATGGAGGAAAGCGGGCAAAAAACTTCATAGACAATTGGACACCCTTTGTCAACTCACTCAACTAATATCTGTCACAATATCTAAGGATTTTCTAACCCCAATCTGCTATATTCAATACTTTTACGGACTAACCAAAAAAAAAACATATCAGAACCTATTAATGAAATCCCGGAAATCTGCTTAGCTCACTTCCAATCCAAAAGGACCAATGGTGTGAGGGCCAAATTATTCAAATTATTTACTTTAATTGTTAATACTCCAAGGAGCGTTATCTAAAAGTAGCTCAAAATTAATTTCCCGCCGGTGTGACCCACGTCTCAACCGTCACGTGCTTCAACGAAATTTGGTACCTACTGTAATGAGAATAATAAATTTTTGGACGAAAAATAAATCATCATAAGTATGAGAAAGAAAAATGGCGAAAGCGCGGTGTGAAAATACTTGGCCGCCGTGTTTATAACGCGCTTTCTGTGACAAAAAAGTAATTTTATTTACATAGGAATGTGTCACGGGGTTGAATTTGAAATGTATTACGGTGATGGGTTGAAATTGAAATTCTTGTGCTTTGAGGATTAGTTATAAAAGTAATTTAGTTTTATGATTTGGAATCTACACTGATTTTATTGTGCAACATATTGCAATTTTCATCGAGGTACTCTTCATGTAAAACACTGGTATTCAGCTGCATACGGTTAGACTGGAAGCCGACCCTAACATAGTTGGGAAAAGGCTAGGCAGATGATGATATTGCGATTTTCGCTTCAAGATTGCATACAGCGTGTAAGGAATTCTTCTTAATGAGTTACACAAAATTATATTGTAGATTTTAACCCATCTAAACACTCTTCGCTGGTTCTTAACAATTGTATTATTCTTTTAATCTTAACTTTATCAACACTTTTACCAACAATAGTTCGTTACAATGTTACTACTATAGAACCAGTTACAAACTATCATTAGGACATACAAAGCTCATATTAGAAATACTTCGGCAAAGCTCGTGAGATGTTGAACGAAACTCTAGTGTCGTACCCAAGCTACATTCCTACTTGAAGTGTATCACAAGTGAAACTTTACAAAAGTTGTGAGTTTTCAGAAGAAAGCAACTTTATCGTTCATTGGTTACTTGGGAAGCTATATTTGAACTCTGCTGGAGGTACTTTACGATGTCTTAAAGAATATCTTAAGCAGTCTTTCTATGTAAAAAATGAATATTGAACTGATAAGGATATATTTGTGACAAGTGCTGGCGAATTTCAGTCTCCTAGGAATCTAGCGGATTTTCATCTAGGCTGGCTAAATTATTTTCCATTTTCATAAGGATTCAATTATAAAATATCCAAAAAATCCGAAAAACATCTGGTGTGCTTTTTGCTTCATCAATTTTATCGCCACTGATGGATACGTCTTTTAGTTCTAAATTAAGTTGATTATTAATGTGTTAACCCTTATAAGGTCAATCAACTCTTTTAAGTTCATTACGCACTTAGTTCATTATCGACTGCTACAATTTACTCAAGCACATTCATTAGATTTCTAAATATTTTAAAAAGCCGCAAGTTACAGTGAACCACGTCGGTTTAAATTGAGAGGGGTAGGAGGAGAAGAGGGTACCAATTCTATCAAGTAAAGTTTGCGGTGGGCCAGCATAGATGGTGGTTATCTTTGCATTAACTTTCGAAATAAATAGAAATGCCTGGAATTCCACAAGACCCTGAAAAGTTATGAAAATAACTCCCATAAATTCACAGTAAAAAATACCTAGAACTGGAAAATGTGTTCTCACTACCTAAATCTAAGAAGATACCCTCATCGGAAAATAGGTTTTTCTCATTTATTTTATTAGGAATCATTTATCTAGTCGCATTGAAATTGCCAGTGCTTCATTGTAGAAAAATAAAAAGGTTTTTTTGAAGGCCTAGGTCTGTTGAGACCTTAATCCAATTTCCGTTCATTGCTAGTTACGTTGGAGTACCGTTATCAATTTAGTCTAGAGTATTGGGGAGAAATGAAGAATTCGAAAGCCTCTCGTGTGGAAAATACCCTTATTGTGTTACGTCTTGGGTACGTTGGGGGCGTGTTACCTATCACGCTGTTATCATATTAATGAGGGTGACGTCTCACATTTCGTATGATACCCTTCCAACAACGTGCCATTATATAATTCCCAGTACATTTGTGTCGCTAAATAGGCTAATACTTACTTACTTTTATTTCTAGAGATCTGGATCTGAGTACCTATATATACTTACGTATTAATATTAGAAGTTTTTTGTATCTCCTTGGAGTACAGCAATCAACTTTGGTTGAAAGGTTTTTGACAGACATATTTATTTGCAAATTTGGGTGTAAGCACAGAATAGAAAAGTAAGTAAATAGTTGTATATAATTATTATGTATCACAATTTTTCACTTCTATGTCTCACATTATTACTGCTGCGTTTAAGTTCATCAATAAAGCCAAATCCGTACTTCAACTCCGTTCAGTCAAAGAATAATGTTAGTATAACATTTCTATGTTATACTAACATTATTCTTTCTTTTTCTTTCTTTCTTTGGTTCTTTTTTTGTTCGGATTTGGGTTTCTACCCTGCCGGAGTTATTTTTTAAATTAAATTTTTCGCGAACATAAGTCTCTCTGAGTACCGGCGCTGCGGAAATCCTCACGGAATGGATTTGCTGGGGCTCCCGCTCAGGTCGCTTGCATGATACGCTCTCACGCTTCAGAAATTTCATTTAATACAAGACTTACTTCCAGTTTTTTATAAACAGATTAGATTGGGATTCTTTGAATACGTTTGCTGTTGTTAGCAATGTTGAACTTCTTACTTATTTGTTTAATTGAGTCAGGAATGTTGTAACCTGCTTCTAAAGTTTTGTGCTGATCGTGAATATTCCTGCAGATAAGCTACAAAATGTATCATAAAGTATTTTAGTGGTATACCTACTGTTTGCCGCTGCGTGCTTAATAAGTGTTTTTTTCTTTTTCAATAGTCTTAGATGTCCCACTGCTGGGCAAAGGCCTCCCCATATCCTTCCAGGTACTCTTTTCCTGCGCCACCTTGAACCAGCCTTCATGATAAGCGTCTGTATCAAATCGCTACCTCTTTCTAGGCCGGCCTCAGCGGTGCCATCCATACTCAGGCACCCAGCGTGTTAAGACCTTTGCCCAGCAGTCGTTATGCATGCGGCTGACGTGACCCGCCCAATCCCATTAAAGTTATTAATTTAAAATTACTATAGGAAATATATGGTTTTTTCAAATACGCAAAGCCTTGAAAACTCATTCTCCCAAACACTAAATTCAAATCTAGGTAATAAAACCGCATTTCATACAAACTTAACATTCTTACCGAAAACATTATTTCGTCGTCCGTTTTATGAGTGCCTACATTTGAAAGTATTGTGAGAAGGATACTCTTTCCATTTATTTTGTGAAGATTTCGTGAGGCATTAAATTGGGTTTGCGGATGGCCGCAGATGTCTTCGGGAGTATCCGGGGATCCGGAAGCATATGGCCGACCCGCGAGGATTTGAATAGGCTGTTCTCGCTTTGCCTTCGCCCCTGGCTGCCCGCTTTATGCTCTCAAGACGTTTCTAACCCGGCATTATAAAATTGTTGTACTGAAATATTTCGACGAAACTTTTGTACGTCAGTAAATGAAAACTTCGAATTCTTACTGGCTTAATTTGACTAGTTTTTTTTGTTGTTTTATGTATTCCTCTAGTTTCTACTATTATTACTGCGATGCCAAGCAACAGGCCTGGCAATTGTCCTGGTTTGTCACAATTTTTTTTTCCATACTAGAAGTCCCGTTTCGTCAACAGAAAAAAAAACAAATTTTTCATTTTGAAGTGAAGTCCCGGTTCGTCATCAGTGTAAATTTGCGTGTCAAAAAGTACAGTTAGTAAGAAAAATATAGTATGACTCTTAAACCAAAGATTACATCGTTAGATTCGTGTGGTTAGTGCTTAACCTGGTTTTTATGCTACTCATGGGCCTCTGACTTAGCTTAACATACCGTCGAGAAATATCTCTCAATCACCGCGTAAAAAATCCATGATATTTGAATAATATCGTCTCGCTCCCTTATTTAGAAAGTTGTATATTGTATCTATCCTTTGATGCGGGGACTACGGGGTGTGTAAGTATAATTGGTCCCCCCATCACGACAAATCTTCGTCATAGAATACGAAATAGAATCCAAGTGAGGTGCCATGAAGCAACTAGTCTATATAGTAGTATAGTTGTAAAGGCAATCATAATATAGAAGTTTCGTTTGAGACGTAAGCCCAAAGGGTAAGGAAATGACCCACAGAATATGTGTTCGGTGGCCGTGAAACCCTCTTCTAGTTTTCATTATGCCATTAGGGCTCGTTTTATTTGGAATTCGTAGGTCAAAGTTTTCGGTACTTACCTATTTCGACGTCTTAGAATTTACGATTTAGGGTTCCAATTTAGAAAAGATGAAATGACAAATATAGAGACAGAAGCTATAAACTAAACGTAATGGAAATTAGAGTCTACTGTAGAATTAGCTCGTGGTTTTTTTATGGGTTATTTAAATATGTTAACCTAAAACTCTGAGTTTCATTATACGATTCCTGTATATTATTAATATAGCTAGCCCATATTGTCCCACTGCTGGGCAAAGGCCTCCCTCCAAACCTTCCAACAAACAGAATATTAAAACAAGTAAATTAGAAAAATAGATATAATTATGTCCTAGATATTTCTACCAAATTCGTCCTCCAAATTGTTTAATTAAGTAAATATCAGGCAACAAGGAAGGTGTACGAATGACAAATTCTTTTTTTTGTCTCAACAAGCCGAACAATAATATTTATTAGGTGTTGTTTAAAGCAAGATGAATAGCCCCCTGACTTCCTGAAACTTTTTCACGACTGTTGTTGTTCACAGCCTCATTATAATAGACTTTTTTTCGTGAAACTTAGGTACTTTTTAATAAACTGTAATTTCTTTTCTGTTTTTAATAAATAAAATTACGTTGAATTGTAGACCAACTAATTTAGAAGTGGATTGTTGTAACGCACGAATATCAAGAATTCCTCAGTAGCAGCCACGGAGTCAGGATTTGTGCACGGTTGATGACAATAGGCTCGCCTTCTATTACATGGAACTTAAACACAACTGGCGAAATGTGTATTTGTTGGGAAAAAAACCTCTAACCCCCGTCACCCTCCGCCCAAACAACCCCTCTTTGGTCTGCCTAACCATTCCAGGATTCTTCAGGATTACAAGGCGTGATGTTATTTATTATTAAAAAGCTTACACTCTGTAGGTACAGACGCCAGCAGGTTAAGCTACCCGAAACTGACAGTTTTTGCCAATCGTTCTGCCAAGATGACCGAATGATTTTCTGACTAAATATGGTAATTATAGTGACTTGTGGTGCATATAGGCCTAAAAGATATTCAAATTATAAAGTCAGTTTCATACTTATACAATTGAACCTCGTTGATTTTGGAAAAAAAAGCACATACTGCATAGGAATATTGATTTTTAGGGTTCCGAAGTCAAGAAGGAACCCTTATAGTTTCGCCATGTCCATTCGTCTGTCTGTCCGCAGCTTAGCTCAAAGACGCTTAGTACCAGAAAGCTGTAATTTGGTATGCATATACAGATTAGTTACGCCGACAAAGTGAAATAAAATGTTGAAAAGTAATTTTTAGGGTATCTCCTGTACACGTAAAGTGGGGTTGGTTTTTTTTACTCGCGTACCACATAGTGTGGGATGTCATTGGATAGGTCTTTAAAATTATTGCGAGTTTATTCTAATAATTTTTCGATTAAGGGATGCGTTTGTAAAATATTAAGCTTTAAAGTGCTAATTTTCGTTAGACTCAAGAGTCCCCCCCCCCTTCTACCAGATAAACGGTTGTGTTTGGGTGTGTAAAAAAATCACAATAGTAGTATGTATAACGAAATTAAAAGGAAAACTATCACAGCTAAGTAGGCTTTACAAGTTTACGGGTAATACTCGACCAAGTTATAATATGTACTTGGATAACATATTTTCCTAAACATAATATATCGGAGTACATGTTTTTCAACTGCAAATGTAAGTTTATTTTATTTTATTATTATGGGCAACTATGCAACCCTACATTGTGCGTGGCCGGACAAGCACTTGACGTTGGCCGGTTTTTTTTTCAAAAATCCAGTGAGGCTCCAGAATTCTTTGAGAAAGGACATGGCTAAATTAAAGTATGGACGACTGCCCCCGCAATGAAAACGCATGTATAAACATGGTACCTAGCAATATGTAATGCTAAATAGCTGAAATTAGTATTTTGTAATTTAAAAAGGTTCAGGAACTTTTAATATTTGCACAATCCTAAAAACAAAATCGCAAATCGCCTACGACAAAGGTACAAAAACTTCAAACAATGGCATTGCTATAAACTTTTATCTAGGCGTTTTAATGTGTCAGCGACGATTTTTATTGATAATTGTGTTTTTGACTGGCGATTTTGCACTAAGGTACTTGAAGTAAATATCTACATAGGGGTAATTGCAGCAAAAAAAAACTTGATACAACGAACTTTCGGTATATAATCCTCAGCTCTCCAGCAAAAATCAAAATAATATAAGTATTCTGTTGTAAAACCTTAACTACTTATCCAAATGAGTTGAAATAAAGACAGTATTCACAGACAATGTAAATAATATTATGGCTGAAATGCCGCCGCAGTTTTTGCGTGGCTACACCACAATTTATGCACCGCATGATTGCAATTCAAGTCCGTGTCGAGTAGCGAGAGGTCAGTAGGTAGGCGAGCAAACAATAAGTCCAATAAATAAGCGAGGGTCAATGAAAATCCAAACTAAAAAGCACAACGAATAAGTAAACGGCAGAGCGTTCAAACGACGTCTGACGTTTTTTTTTCATAGAGATGGAATCTGATTTAAATCGATAAAATAATCGAATGGACTGAAAGAAAAAGAAATTGTTTTTGTCGACCTCGACGGACAGAAAATATGTATTAAGATTGTGCGCCTGAAGTGTTAGTAATATGCTTATCCAGATACAATTAATCAATTAGGTAGTTTCAGAAAATAAATCGTTTTGATAACTGTTATTAAATATCGATTGAAGTTCAACTTATTCGATTTGGCATTTTGGTAATGCAATATGTCTCTTCCCTAGCTGTCGGTATTCCTTGACCTTGTCATGTCAAACCAAAACAAAGCATAAATACAATTAAGAAACTTTTTTATGTTTATTAGTTCACGAAATTTATAAGAAATTATTAAACACTAAATAATTCATGAATTAATATTTAAATATTACTGGTTAGTGTAAGGTTCCTATTTGTGCTAGTCATGTTGGGGGCAGTCGTTTAGCCATCTCCTTTTCGCTAATTCCCATTGTTTTAGATTTGGCCATCCACCCCCACTTAAAAATTTCACCCTGTATACGGGTATAGTAATAAATTACCTAGGTCAGTCGCATGTTACGAGTCCGGGTAAATGTCAGCTTTTTTCTACCAATCGCGTGCCCCGGAAAGTCAGAACAACGGCAAACCACGTTGTTACTACAATGTAAAATGCATTTTTATGAGGGAAACACCATCCCCTTATTTTAGAATGAAACATGAAAATGTCATAAAACTTGGAAAAAAATTATTTCAGGGAATATTATTTATATTTTTTTGTTTGTATGTTATTGTTTAGACCTTTAAAGTTACTCTAGCGATGTAGTCAAGTTTTGTAAATAGGTAATAAGTACAGTCAACAAACAAAACTAGAGTCGAAAGATATATGTAGTTGAAGTTTTCTTAGAAAAATGATCGATGTTTTCGAATGAAATGAATTTAAATAAATAAAAATAAACAATTAGTTAAATTAATTAAATTTTTTTTTTTTCCCACTTTCTAAAAAAACTGCAACTATATCTGACGACAATAGTTACTTATCTATTTTGTTGACCGTGCATCATGATCCGAAAAATAATCTTTTATGTTTAAATAGTCGTGATTGGCATATGACTTGCTCGTTGCCATCCGGGTGAAACCGGGTATGAGGTTAGCACAAACAGGTGGAAATTGACACAAGCAAAGAGATGAAAAGAAAACATCGCACCTCCGTATAGAGAAAATTCACCCAGCCATGTGACAAACAAGGCCCAAAGGGCTCGTAAATTAAAACTGACTTCTAACATCATGACATCACCCATTGTAATCCCCAAGGGGTTAGGCAGAGGTGTAACTAACATGAGCGCCCACATTTCGCCATTTATTTATTTATTTAATGACTTTGGAAGACTTACAGCTAAATATAATAGTATTAAATAACAGAATGATAATCTGACAGCCTACAGTGGTACTGTATGGTGTCGGACGTAAGGAATAGCACCATCCCATATCTTCCCGAGGGTGTCGTAAGAGGCGACAAGGGACTTACCGGAGAATGGGCAGCAGCGTTCTCTGTGCTTTTGTAACAACCGCACTGCGATCGCCAACCCGCCTGCCAAGCGTGGCGATTATGACAAAACCGCCCTTTGGGGGAGGCCTATGTCCAGCAGTGGACGTCTTTCGGCTGAAATGATGATGATGATGATGATGAATCTGACAGACAATTACACACCACCAACCGGACACGAATCCAGACTTGGTAGCTGTTACTGAGAAATTCCAGATAGTAAAACCAAATAACACTTTGCTCGTGCCGGGAATCAAACCCAGGTTCTCATGCTCTGCAGTCGTGTTTGCGACCACTGGACCAACGAGGTAGTAAACTAAAATCTATTGTACAAAAGTTTACAATAATTTACCTGCTACATTAAGGTACCTAGATACAGAATAGTATCAAAATGCAAAACCAAACCACTCCACCCAAATACACTAAACTTCACTAAATCGGTATTCAAGTATAGCAGTCACTTAACAATGATTTGAGTGGCGAAACAATGCGCGCCTGTCCCGGACATAAAGACGACAGTCCCGAGCTCCGGACTCCCGGACTCCGGGACTTCGAAATAGTTGCTTTGTGCTGCTATCGGTGATTTTAGGAGAAAAGCGAGTTTCTAATACTTGCTGATCTGATTTATTGAGTGGCCACCGCTGTTTACTTGTAAGATGGGAATGTTTCGTCGAAGTTTGGTGTGTTAGTATTTTGTTGAGGATTTTGGAGAGTAGATTTTGTAAGATATTTCCTACTTGGAACCTGCTGTAAGTTTAATTGGCATAAGGCGTACAGTCTAACACCCGTAACTATAGTCAAGTTAAAGTAATTACTAGAGTAAGTAATTACATTTTTAAGCAACAGACAATAATTAAAAAAAAGTTAGAACCGACAAAGAAAGCAAAGCTAAGAATTTTAGTTTTTGACAGTTATAACTTCAAGCAGTTACTAAACTACAGAATAAAAAAGGTATCTTAAATAATACAGAGGAATCCGTTTATAATGACATCGAAGGCAATTGACAATCACGTCATACTAAGCGAACGTCATACAAAGCATTTTTGAAAAAAAAACAGCCTTCTTTTTTTAGGTAAATACTTATTTTAATAGAGAAACATAGCATATTAAATCAAAATAAAAATGCAGCTTTACACATGTATGTATTGTATGTACATTTTTCATTTTTTAATTAAGAAATCTGTAATTTTTGTCTGCTTTTGTTTTTTCATTTTATTGTAATAACAGTCTCCAATACTATTATGTATAGAAGACATTGCCATGGTCAAATTATCATTTTTAATAAATTCCATCGCGAGAGATAAGTTTGATTCTCCATTTTCAAATCTGCATATAATAGCACTTTTCCCCTCAATCGTAAATGCTTTACGACGTTGAGATGATATTTGTTTACATAGGATATCACTAAAAACTATGCGTGACGTTCAACTGTCAACTACTCACTGAGCTTCAAAACAAAAACAAGCCATGTGCCGAACATCGTTGGGAATCAACGAACATTGCCGAAGGTGTAAAGAATCATGTCGGTCACTATAAACAGACAAAAATTATTATAAATGGGTAAGCGACATGTCACTGTAAGCGAAGTCATTATATCCGATTTTGTTAGAAATTATTTTATATGAAAACCAAACTTCATTGTGTAATTACGTCATAATAGGCGGTTGGTCAATATAGGCGGAGTCATAATAAACGGATTCTACTGTAATTACATTTGAAGTACATTTTATGTGTATTATATACAGACTACAAATAGAACAAAAATGCGAACCTTGTGTTGCTCCGCATCGGTGCTACTGCGGTGAAGCTGTCGACAGCCTCGGACACCATGGCCTGTCCTGCTACAGGAGCGCAGTTCGCATTGCACGGCACGCCAGCATCAACGACATTATTGGTGGAGCTCTTGCCAGTGCCGGTGTACCAGCGGTTTTAGAACTAAACGGCTTGGTACATGACGATGGCAAGAGACCCAGACGGCATGGCGTTGGTGCCCTGGAAGGTGGGTAGGCTTTTGGTGTGGGACGCAACCTGTGTCGACACCCTTGCACCATCCCACGTTGCAAGCACGGCGGGCTGTGCGGGCGCTGCTGCTGCGGCTGTTGAGATCCTCAGAGGCGTAAATACTGTAACCTTATTGGTAACTACAATTTTGAGCCGTTTGGGGTCGAAAGTTCCGGTGGCCCGAGTGCGCGTCTCTTTTTTATGGAAATATCTCGCCGACTGGTCGACACTTCGCGTGACCAGAGGGCTGGCTCTTTCTTTGGCCAAAGAATTAGCCTTGCCATTCAACGTGGTAATGTCTTCTGGGCACGTTTCCGGTTGACAGCGATGTGGAGGAGTACTTTGACGCCTAAGTGTCCTATATATTGTCGGCGTTGTAAATGTGTAGGTACTTACTTTTAGTCTTCCTTTTTTTAGCATTATTTTTCTTAAATAATAACTTTTACTCACGTTAACACTGTGATTTGTTTATGCAATACGAGTGTAAAACACCTGCTTATGAATAAACACAGAAGAAGGCTATGCCAATCTCCTGCCAGGGCTGTGGGCTGTTCGAAAGAGATTCCGCGGCCCTGGAACACAAAGGCCAAGGAAGGAACATGGATGGGTTTTAGTCAGTACAAGTCTGACACTCCCTTCCGCTCTGCCCAGAGCGGGGGAAGTCATTTGATTTCCCATCCGAAAAAAAAGGTTATGCCAATCTGAAACCACAAAAAAAGTAGTAGGTGTTGTATGTGTGTGAATATTCAAACAGAAAATTTGTTTCATGGGCAGTGTCAAGGTGCACTAAAAACGATTTAAAAACCCCGTCCTCGAGCTGATTAAAAAGCAAACGACGTCAAGAACAATAACCAATTTAATTATATTCGTATTAACGAAATCAAATACTTTTTTAAATATCACCCTAAAACTTAAATATTAATCTCACTAAAACAATATAAGCTCATAATACTTTCATGACATCTGTTTTAATTTAATTAACAAGAACAACAGGGCTTGGAACCGTCTTTTATTGTTTCAATATAAAAAGAAACCTTACTCTATAAGAATATTAAAAGACAAAAGGATATTATTTCAAGCTCGACATTTTATGCATCAATATGAACACAAAATCTCTTTTATTAAAGGATTGTGATATTCAACCCGCTGCGCACCGCATTCAGCCTCGGGGTAATATTAGGCTAGTTAGTCTCAAAAGGAATATTTCGTTAGTGGTTTAAACAAAATTATTCTCTTGAGGCAACAGTGTTTCAGTGTAGTCTCGTTGGGACTAAATGTTTCGCAAAATAATGACGAAATAAAAGCATTCGAAGTTCGAATTGAATTAGTTTTGCAAACAACATTTTAGTTGAGTTAGGGCATGTCAGTTTGGGCATTGTAAACGATTTGCAATTATGTTTATCTTGTTTGTAATTGATGACAGAGGCATTATAATGTGAATGCTGGTTGTAATTAAATTTACTGTTAAATATTGCTTTGAGTTATTTAGTAGGATGAATGCTTGCCAGAGGCATCTAGACTGAAATTAAGTTCATTTAATTACGATTAGTAAGGCTTTGAATTCTTTGTCAGCGAATGTAAGGTAATTGCTAAGTATTCAGTTTATTTTAATTAAAAATGGGTATAGAATTATTAATCGCAATATAAACATAGACGAAGGGTAATTTAGACGTATAGATTCTAAAATTTTGGTTTGTGGCAATTCTTAACTTTAATACTTAGCAACGTGTAAGCATTGAAGCATGGTTTAAACTAGAGATAGACCAAACTACTTTATTCTTGCTTGCCCAACCCAATGCATTCAACAGGCGAAACAAACTTACCTAAGTAGACATATACCCGAATCAAATATACATACATAGGATTGTTTAAATAAGACTACGACTAGTCTGAACTTGCATCTCAGTATGCCATACAACTTCACAGTGTCAACACATTCTATTCAAAGGATACGGAAAGAGCTTTACGACAGATACCTACCTATAGAAAGCTCTGGCCACATAGAAGCGAATCCCACGTGGGATGCATGACGTGACGTGACCGTCGATTGTTTAAATGAGTATACGTATTCACGCAACTATTCGCGCCCTTTGGAATACCTCCAATCAAATTAGTTTACAGAATCGGCTTTACTGGTAAAGATTATCCTATTAATTTATAATGCAGATAGGAACCTGTTTTCCACAAATTATGGTATAAGTAGCTGTCCACTTTAATAACGCCCACTTCTGATATTAAGATTAACGCCTACGATTCTCCTCCGACCTAATAACAAGCTGGCGCTGTTTAAGACCTAGTACAATATAAATGAGGTTTTGACCTTTCAAAGTATTAATTTTTAAACATTTAAGTAACGTCATAGATTTTTGACTTTTTTTTTGGTATTACGTCATTTGGGACATAAGCAAATAATTTTTGAGTAAATATTTAGCTGATACATAATAAAATAGCAGCAATTCAGTGGTTAATTGTAACAGATGATTACAAATGAAAATTATTTTAAATATTTATCAATAAATTGAATGTGTGCGTTGGCAGCCTCCATGTTAGAGCCCTCATCTGCTCGTTTGCTATGTGCAACGTCTTAATCAGTGCTTTTTCAATTTCACTATATAGACGTACGAAACTCCAATATTCTCTTCCATTTTATTTGTTTATTTATTTAAACTTCATGTGCAAGAGTGGTACATAGGTTAAATTGTAACAAAGGGTGTAAACAGACTCTTAACGAAGCCGAAAGGCACTTGTTCCCCCCGTCATTGCGATCATTGTTTTGTTCTAGATCATACCTGGAAACCTTCTAGTTACGGAGATTTTGGGGGTCAAAGTTCCAACTTTTTCACTTTTTGTTTTTTTTTTTTAAATACATGTTTTTAATGTAAGATTTAAAACACCTCCAGAACCCCCTTACTATTCAATCTATCAATCAGCACATTGTTTTGTGCGTTACATTGAGTGCTACTGTAAAACGTGATTTTTCAGCCCAAAAATAGTCGTTTCCTAGCACTTATTTTTGCGTAAAGTTACTTAGTTTTATGTACATAATGCTTGGTTGACGGCTTCGTGAAGAGTCTGTTTACACCCTGTATATTTCTATCTTCCAATCAGAAAGTATTTGGCAGGACAATCCTCTATCACAAGAAATTCTACTTTGTATTGAAAACATCCTTCATAGTATCTTTGAAACATCCCACTTATGCCTATACCTATGTATATGTTTTCTTATTTTCTATGAAGCTCATAGTCATACAAACGCGTGTAAAAGACAAGGAGTCCATTCGACGATACACGTGTCACGTCTGGTAGCGTGACGAAGCTTTGTCTTAAAGCGTGTTTGAATTCCGCGTGATAGTCTCAGGGGCTAAGTGTCACTTAAGGCGTGTTTGTGCCGACGAAGGCACTTTGTTTTACTTAAGTTTTGCAAGGTGGAGAAGACGTGAGTTTAGTTTAGAAGGTATTACTTATACTTGGGAAGTGTATAAATCACTGACGACTATATACTCTGAGTGACGTTATGTTTAGACGGAATACAACGGTTATACAGCGTGCCAGAAATCAGAAAGAATCAGAAAGAGAACTCAGATTCAGTGATCAGAATTGTGGTCATATTTTAAGATATTAGAAAATAAAACGATACTTGCATTTTTTTTTAATTTACGAATAGCTTTTGCCCGCGACTTCGTAATAGAATCGTTTCATTTCGTTGCGTTTCGTAGAATCTAGGAACTGTGTTTTTTTTGTGATAAGCTGAAGCCTAAATTTTAAGTTAAGCAGCTAGCAGTAGAGCGATGAAAACTGCGTTCAAATCTATGTCAGTAGTTTTTGTGTGATGCGTGTACGAACATACAGATAGAAAGACAGACAACAGGCAAAAAAAAAAAGACTGTTGTTTTGGATTCTGTTGCTCTATTAAAGACCCACCCCTATATATATTTTTTTTTCAATATCTTCAATGTACAGACCTGCACCTTGCCTGTTACAATCTTATTATATGTATAGATAGTGAATTTGCGATGTAAAATACTGGTATTCAGCTGCATCCGGTTAGACTGGAAGCCGACCCCAACATAGTTGGGAAAAGGCTAGGCAGATGATGATGAGATAGTGAATTTGCGATGTTGGTCCCATATAAAAAATTGTGTAGTATCATGGTTTGTCATTCCTACACAACAGTTTTGGAAAAAAACCAATCTGGTAGAACAAATTTCTCCTTTCTATGGGTACTGAAGAAGTAGCAACTGTTCAGCATCACTTCGACAGTTTAAGTGGGAAACTAGTTCAAATTCTGTTCCACTGTTTGACAAATCCTTAGACCGGATTTGCCAATCTTGTTCGCAGTGGTGTTCGAAATCTACGTTCTTTGAATTGTGGTCGTTATGTGTACTGATGTCCTTCAGTGCAGTATTAACAATGGATTCTTGAAGGTAAGGTAAGGTGAATTTAAAGTAGGAAAACTTTTTTAAAGTACGATCGTAATAAAACAATTTAACCCTATTGGAGTAAAGAAATTCCAATGAAACCCGAACCGTGCACCTTTTTATCGACGCCTATAACTAGGCCTATGAGAAATAAAATATTTTGATTTTGATTCTTAAACTACAAAAAATTATATTTATTAATCTTCATTATAATAGTATATTATTTACGTCACTGGCGCTATTTTATCATAGAACAATTTTAACGTTAAATAGTTACAGCAGTTTTCAGAAAAAGTGTTTTCATCCTGAAGTGTAGGATCCGAAAAGGGCTTAAATAAAAATCTTTCTGACAAAGTATGAGCGTTTAAGCCGGTAAAATCGTGTGTTGAGTTTTTTCAGGAAATCACTAATAATACTAGATTCACTTTGAGTTTCATAGTAGAACAAGGGTAGGAAATGTGAATATGATTTCTGGAAGTGGTCTAACAATATCATTACTAGCACGCTGCACAATTTTATAAAGACTAATCAAAATAAGTTTTGAAAACAGAAACCAATTTGGATTATTTACGTAGTTCCATGAAAATATTATTTTGTTTTCAATGCGCTTCTAAAGTACATTTGAAAGATGAACTCGTCTCAAGGGTGTTGTTCTAAGAGCTAAGAGCGTCTAAAGTGAAAACTAAAATCGATTTGAAATGTTATACTCTGAATGTGGTAGATAAAACAAACCCCTGCTGACAAAACAGTGAGACGGGCGATACGAAATGAAACTGTTTCATTTCATTGCTCAGAAGCATCAAAGTTTAGACAAAAGGAATATCGCATAAAGTCTAATACGTCTTTCGTTCTTGTAAGTATAACGCGGTTTGTAGAATCGACCCCCAGATGCCTTAACTTCAGCACTATCGTGCGCAAAAGCTGTAACAAACGTTGATAATGTTGTCCGCGCTCGCTCAAGGGAATGCACAGAATAGGCCATTTGCCAGTACGGCGTCGACAACGTGACAATATTCCCAAGAATGTGCCCAATAATGGGAAATCACGACGAGCCTCAACGTCGCGTATTGATTCCAGAATACGTGCCCAGCTTTATGTGAATGACCGTCGAGTTAATTTCTATTTTCGACGTCGAAAATGCTTTTTGAACGTGACAGTTGTGGTTACTGTGAGTTTACGACCCCGACAAAGCTCACGCAATTGTGAGTTGACCGTTTTAATAAATTATTATTTTATGATGCGGTCCTTGTTAAATGAAATGTTATTTTATATAAAGTTCACAGTGGTGCTGGTGGTCACAAAATTCGAGTCACAGAGAGCGCTATTCAAATATCTTTATCTACATTTTGGCCACCTTTGTTTGCATTTCAGGAAATGCATATTCTATTTTCATGCTCCGCCGTGTGCTCTTTACAAAATTGAGAATTGAATTTCGTGTTACAAGATCATGCCTCCTGAATTTTCCCGCTGTTTTCATCAAGGGGAGACAAACAGGATCGTTTAACTTACGACGTATAAAAATGCCTATCTATTTTAGTGCCATTGCCAGAATGAAATTTTCAGACGTTTTAAAGTGGTCGTAAGATTAGGTGAGACCACGATTTGTTTGATGTCGCGACATTATAGATTTTATTACGGAGATTTCGACTTTAAGACCTTAACAGACGACCTAGAATTATGCGACGCTTATAAAACTGCCTGTCATTAAATTGCGGCGGTAAAGGTAGGGCTGCCGGATGCTGCTGATTCAAATATTCAGTGAAGCGAATTTTCAACTTGATATCCAAGTTGAAGCAAATTCTTGATTGTAATATTTTTGAAGAAACCTTTTTTACTTGAGTTCCTGCTTTTGCTTGAGTTTTGGAATTCGATTTCCTTAATTCAAAATTTTGATTAGTTCTGTTCAGTCGTTATTGAACTGCTATTGCACATTTGAGACAGCCGGCATTTTCTTTTCTGTCACGAAAAGTGATTTAGGTTCGGGTAAACTTTCCTATTTTACAAACCCTAGCTGTAAATAAATATATATTGTATGTGTGTGCGTAATGCGGGTGTATTTTAATTGAGGCACAATTATGTTTGGCGGTCTTTTGTACGTTAAAGCGGGAGCCGTGAAGGAACTGCGGCAGGACAATGGGGAGCAATGGCCCGCTTATCATTTCTCCAGCGGGTGCGGTGCCAGATTTTAAAAGTAATTACGAGGTCTGAAGACTTTATGAATGTTCTCCTTGTGAAGTTGTTTTATAACTTTAATTAAAATGTGGCCTGGTTCGTATGTGCAATAGAGGATGGTAAGCGTTATGAAACTTTTCATTGGAATAAAATATTATTCATTATAATAATGAGAAAATACTCTGAAGAAAATCAAACTCAAAATCGGTCCAGCCGCTTAGAAGATTAATCGGAACAAACAGACAGAAAAACAGACAGACAGACAAATATCGAAAACAAATTTTTTTTTTATGTTTTTTATTTCGAATATAATTATGTTTATATGCATCCAGTAAAAAGCTGTTATTTTGATATTACAAACAGACACTGCAATTTTATTTATTTCTATGGATAATAATTAGAAAATACTCTGAAGATAATCATACTTAGAATAGTTAGATTTTCTATCTTATACCTAACTGTAGGCTTTTCAATATTAATGGAAAGAAAATACTTTCGTTTTATTTCTGTATTATTAAACTTACAGAGTGTCACGATATTAGGACATTAGAAATACCAACATAGATGAAGTTTTCTTCATAATACATGACCAGGTTTATAATAAACATATCAAAAGTTATTTCAGTCCTAATCTCAACGAAGTGAAAATCCCGGAAAGCTTTTCAGAGACCGAACTAATCTTCTACCTCCACTATTGTCCCAAAAGACTGTCGACAAAATTAATATTGTTTCGGTTTTCTACGCTAAAAGGGGTTAGTAAGAAGGTCAAATTTCAATAATATGAGTGTTTCAGCTCTTTACTTAAGGCGCCACGGCAACTATCTTGACTGAATAATATATAGCCCAAGAGAGTACTAAGTCTCGTGGCTTAATTGACCGACCAGAATCGGTTTGTATTGTACGGTTTTAAAGATATTTTACTTAATGGAAAATTGTCCTTTCGATATTGGGAGTAAAAGAAAGTTTCAAGGTCAAGAGAAAGTTTATTCCGACTTGTGACCTCTGGTTGGTAATTAAATCTGAATCCACGGCAACTATCTTGACTGAATAATATATAGCCCAAGAAGTCTCGTGGCTTGATTGACCGACCAGAATTGGTTTGTATTGTGCGGTTTGAAAGATATTTTGCTTTATGGAAGATTGTTCTTTCGATGTTGGGAGTAAAAGAAAGTTTCAAGGTCAAGAGAAAGTTTATTCCAATTTGAGACCTATTCTGGTTGGTAATAAAATCTGAATCTTTGTTGCTGTATATGTTAAAGTTAATCATGTCTGCGTCCTAGTTTCCGAACTAAAATTGTATACCTCTATTGTTTATTTTTAGTCAGTAAGTTCTAAATATATGTATAAAAGAAATCTACAAACTACAACTAGTGATTTTGACAAATATAATTACGACGATCGAAAGTCCAATATAAAGCTGGTCTGCAACGCACGGCCTAAACTGATGTCTGGAATCATTTTTTGAACAAGAGAGGGAGGGTTCAGTAAGGGCGGATATTTGAGAAACCATCCCCTATAAGCATTAAATAGCTCCTCTATTCCTCATAACTCCTCTGCTGCTCTATTTTGTGTAGTAGTTCGTCATTTGGTCGTAAACACGTAGAAAACAAAACATCTCAAGTACATAAAACAACTTACAACAGCATCTTTGTAAAGAGTTTCAAAGGAGATGAACAGGTAATAAGGTATCACTACATTTCCCAGCCGCCTGCACACATGTTAAGACATACAGAACTCCAAGGAAGAGTTTGCGCTTCGGGGTATATCGTCGTATGATCGTCTATCTTTGGGGATACGAACGATGAGTTCTAATAAATGCTGTCACAACCGTGGGAGTGTTTAGCAACCCTAACCGCTGCCCATAAAGGTTAAAACTTTTGAGTGACTGTTCTCAGGTTGTCATCTAAAAATTTGTGAATTATATAATTAGGTAACATGACAGTGATCAAACTTCTTACAAACACGCAATAATAGTTCTAGGCTACGAAGTGTGGCAAGAGACCCATTTGACGCTTGGTTTCTTTGGCGTAACATTCACGCTAAAGCTAAGCGTCCAAAGCGACAGAATCGGAGCGTACAGAGCAAAAGGATTCGTTGCTTGTATTGATTTTTATGGTAAAGCGTGCACTGGATCGGATAACTGGGCCTACGGGGCGCACTCCGTACGCTCCGTATGCTCCGATTCTGACGCGTTTAGCTTAATTCGGTAACACGAAGATAACCGAAGCGTATTCCTTTTCTAGTTTACCTGGTACACTGCGAGTACTGTCGGAAATTTGAAAGAGCATGAGGGGCTAAGTAGTTTCATTCCATTATCTCACGGCTGCAGTGTGGTAACGACGTCTGTGCGGTCTCCATGTTTTGCTGTGAAACCGGGAAAGGAGGACGTAGCCTATATATTCACTTCATGTTAAAGAATAATGTTGGACTATTTTTAAACGCTTTACGCTGTTCCCATGAATTAACAAATGGTTCTAACTCAGATCTCTAATAAATGCAAAAAAAAAAATTGGTTAGTTTCAGAATCATATACATACTTACAGTATTCTACTATCAGTTGTTTACTACTTATTAATAAAAAAAAAACTAGTCTGTCCCAAATGTAGGGTACTCTTGACAAGATGTTTGTTCTTGTTATACATAAAATTTATACTTTTTCGCGGGTAGGTGTTAAAAAAAGGCAGACGTTTCTCTAATATTGTTTTTATATTTAAAATAGAAATTCAAAGTTTTTTCACTGTATTGTCATAAATTATCAGTATATAACCTCTACACAACGGGTACTCACGTTTGCAGCACATTTATGTGACTCAAGTTATAATTTGTGTGTGTTATGTATATATGTATTTATTATTATATTTTATTCTTGGAAATTTTCTATACTATTGCACCTACTGTTTTGTCTCTGCATCACCCTAAGGTAGACTGGTAGAAAATGCCCAAGGCATTAAGTCCGCCTTTGTACATTATGTGCATAAAGTTTTAATAAAATAAATAAATAAAAATACAGGATACATTTATGCAAAATACACACCTAGTTAGTTAGGTGCCTACTATTTATCAGTAACTATGTATTTGTAGATATATCTACTGAAAATAATACGAGACAATCGTTTTTTAATATTGTCGGGTGACTACCTATCTCAAAGTAAACGTAGGTAGTTTCCAGCCCTGAAGTATTTTACTTACAATTTTGCTTTCGGTATTTTTTACGCGTCATTTGAGTTTGGGTTCGCAAAGGAAGTACATTAGGCATCGTTTCAGTTGCCGAGAGCCTACTTTGTCAAATTGCCAGACGAGAAAATACTTTTACATCATATTAATGATAACTATCTATCTTTTTGTACCTACTGTTTTTCGTGAACCCCATAAATTATATACCAGTTCAACCACTGTTAGTTTCTCGTGTAGTATATTTTATTTGTCTATGTTTAAGGGTAGGTAGGCATGAAGAATTAAAATGATATCAAGGATCTTTAATCAGACTTTTTGACAGTGAAATGTTTACAAAAAAATCGAAAACCTTTCTTTCTACGAGTGTTTTTGTAAGTAAGTTAGTTAACATGCGTGGTGGCTTCCGGCCACCATAGACGCGGACCTGTGGACGGTGAGTAATGGGTTAGCTCGCCATCCGTCCGTCTTTTGTATTGGCGACAGGCCGTGTAGACGGCGCGTTAGTATTCCACGCGCGCCTCAAAGAGATGTCAGCAAACAGGGAGGGTCCCGCAAGGGCCGATGCCGGCCAGGGCTGCGGGACTGTTCGAAAGAGATACCGCGGCCCTGGAACACAAAGGGCAAGGAAGGAACATGGATGGGTTTTAGTCAGTACAAGTCGGACACTCCCTTCCGCTCTGCCCGGAGCGGGAGAAGTCATTTGATGAATTCCCATCCGTAAAAAAAAAAGTTAGTTTACATACATACAAAGACATACATATAATGCAGGATAAGTCTGCAGAGATTCACAAGGGTGGCTACCGTACGTTTCCTGCTGAACTTCCACGCTCACATTGTCTAAGTTTCCAGATGAAAGATGTTGTTTTGTATTATTTAGCCGCCATTACGGGCTTGATAAGGATTTACTTCAGTATTGAATTGTTCCGTTTTTAAATCCCTCTGCGATGTACTCGCTTCGAATTCTAGAACATTTTTCATTTCAAATTCTTTTTATTGTCTAGTAACACTGTCTTTGAGCTTACTTATTTAGATAAATGGTACCGGGACTAGTAATTAAGTAAAAGTTACTTTTGTTAAATAACACATAATATCACGACTGGTTTCCCGTAGGGTACGGCAGAGGTGTTGATATAGAACACTCACATGTCGCCTGTTATGTTTAAGTCTATATGATAGTAGGGGGCAAGCCTAAGGTCATCAACGGGGAATAAATTACGATTCCCGGCTTCACCTAAGAACTGAATGAAAAAAACATGAAATAATGTTTAGTTCACGAGATAATATTTTAATGTGTACAGGGCAACTGAGTGCTATAAAATTAAATCTCATTTGGATGCGGGTTTGCGTTTTCATAATTTTAACTTTCATTACACGACTGACCAAAACTTTCTGGAATTTCGGTTTTATAAAACATGCAGTGAAAAAGTTTAAATTACTTGTCGAAGCGCAGCGAATTTGATGGCTCTGCCAAAAAGGTTATGTATTTTCTGAAAAAATAATTTTTAATAGGCGGTAAGGCTATTATTGCCATTGACCGGGCACAAATCCAGACTCCATATTGTATTTCCAATGGATAAACAGTCCCGGAACTTCACTTCAAAATGAAAAATTCATTTGTTTTCTTATGATGACGAACCGGGACTTCTTGTATGGGACAAAAATTTGGCGACAAACCGGGACAGTGACGAAACGGGCATAAGTCCTCAGTAATGTTGCAAGCACTTGAGGTGCTTTTAAGCCGCAAATTTTGGGTCAGTACAACAATCGTTCTTGAATACCAGCCTAAAACAGCCTACCTTCTTAATGTATTTAACCCGAGCTCACAATAGTCGCAATCACCCAGTCCTATCTGTGACGTCACTATTATTGCTCCTCCTGTCTCCGCCAGATGTCTGGTGTGACCGCTAATTTGCCCACTGAGCATCTCATGTCCCACAGATATAGATGTACCTAGATAACGCAAGAACACCTACTTTCCTGGATTAAGCATTTTATGCTTAACGTGGCTACTGTCGCAGCAAGCTAATTTCTTTTAAACAACAACGGTACAACTCAAGAACTTACCTAATTCTAGACATTTAAAAAATAACCTATTCGATTTTGTTTAGTAACTTGTTTGTTTACGTAATTAAATAGTGCTTATGATGCATACAGGACGGAAGGGACATCGACGCTGAAACGGTTATTACGTATTCATCATTCTGAACACAGTACATAGAATTTTTTCTTCGGTTTAAAAAAAAAAGTGTGTGTGTACTTATGAACGTTAGTAAGAAGTTATTCTTCCTTGGCGTATAAAATTAATATGTTGACTAGCTAACTTCAGGGTGTATCTTGACTAGCTCTACAACTTCTTTGAATTGTCCGTTTGAGTGTCCTACGATTTAAAAGGTTCACTCAAATTACTAATAATAGTAATTTATACACAAGAGAAAAAACCTCAGGGTGTCAGTTTTTCGTGATGGTGTGCACGCGTATCGTAAAAATTTACTCTCATCATTTTTCCCTAACGCGCCAAAAGAAGTATAACTTCAGCTCTTTCCTACAAAACTGCAATACTTACACGGTCAAAATGTATGGAACAGCATTTTTTTTTAATTACCAAGGAAGTATTTATATGTAGGCTTTATAAGTGGGGAATGATCCACTAAATATGTGGTAACCCTTTAGCATCGGTGTCCCTACCATCTTATATAGTAGGTAGGTAGGTCAAAAATGGCACGCTTGGTTTTCATTCGATCCGGATACTTGAGTTATCTAGGCATATCTATATCGATGTAATATCCCTAATGTTCTACACTTGGCGCACATCAAGTCGTTTGCTCCAACGCTCGACACAACGGAATAAGGCGCCCACACGGATTGCGACCGAATTGCATACTTAGTATTTATTGTTCTTTTCTGACACCTAAGTGTTGAAATTTTAGTAGTCTTGTTATTAGTTTTTGTTGAATTGCTGTTGTTGGGTATAGGTGTGTTAGTTTTAAGGTTTTAAACTTGGAATATTTATGTCAGTTAAATTATTTACAACACTTTTGAATTGTCAAGGTTTACGTAAGTTTTTCTGTAAAATAGTGAAAGTGTGTGTGAAAATTTTGCAGTAAAAGCCTCAAGATGTGGGTCCCTCGTAAACCACTTCGAAATAACGTCGTCAATAACCCAACAGTCAGATAACCCAGGAGATTACATAACATAACATCACGCCTGTAGTAATGTTATCCCCGAAGGGTTAGGCAGATATGTACCGAATAGCTCACCGACATTTCTCCAGTTAATTTTAAGACCCATGTAGTAGCGGGTGAGCCTATTGCCATCAACTGGGCGCAAGTCCAGACTCCGTGACTGCTGCTCAGAAATTTCTGATGGAAAAATCCAATGACACTTTGGCCGATCCAAGAATCGATCCAGGACCTCGTTGCTTGCAACCAATAGACCAACGTTCTAAATTACGTCGTCAATTATAACCCAAGAGATTACTCTTAGAAAAAAACTTTAACTTATACGTGAGTTCATGATAAAATAGTAAATAATGTTGTTCTCGAGATAAAAATGAAAACAATTATTTATATTTGAGGCCTTTACCACTCTGAGTAAGTCTTGGTAGAGGGGTTTAATGCCCCCATATTAATTTTGCAGCTCCTTGAATGATATAGACTTAAAATTAACTGTTTCACAATTTAGTAGAAGTCAGAGTTATTGTTATAATACGTTATAATTTCAAAGGGAATTTATTTTAGTTTAAGTTTAATGGCAGGCTTATTTTGATTGCATTTATTTTATATAAATGGTTGGGTATACAAACTGAATTACATTTTATTCGTTTTGTAATTTAGTTTCTCAAATTATTCTTAAGTGATATGTCAAACTGCTGTACAGTCAGCTTAACAAAATGTGCGTTTAAAATAACGCGATAAAAAGTAACTCATACTGTTAGATAAATAAGTACCCTTTAGTTATAAAATGAACAAAAATAAAACAAACAAACATAAATCGCGTCAGAATTTCAGCTTTCAAAAGCCAATATTTGAAAATTATTAGCTCCAAGTATAGTGCCGTATTCTTATGCACATAGGCATATAAAACGCCTGTCAATATTTACTCTGTGCGCCATTAAAAGAGATAAATCTAAACATGTAAAAGCAATTTAAAATTTGTTGGTACAGCCCTTTCCATCTAATAAGTTCAAATAGCTATTGACAGGCAATTTATTTAGTACGTGTTTTTTTATTGTACACTTGTTTTTTTTGGCTGTCTGACATTTATTTGAACGAACGTGTACTATACATAATGCTATTTTCTTTTTTACTGCAGTCGAAGCTGAAATGTATAAAAATGCAAATAGCATTGCGAATATTTTATAGGTTTATACCAATTGAAATATAAATTCAGTTATTTGATTTAGAAACAATTGATATTTTTGTTAGAGTACTATCAAGTACAATAGTGGGGAACACATTTTGATAACACATTTTCGGATGATTATGTACACTCGCATAATTATTTACCTTTACCTGTTATTTAAATAAACATTGGTCAGTTCACTGTTTATAATTAATACACTGCTCTAGTTTTCAATGAATGCTGGCAACAAATATTGTAGCTGTAGATTCAGTACCATATTTGATACAATTTCGCACAAGCTCGCTCATCATTTAAATTCTGTTCACTCACTCATTCGCGATATTCACTGGCCTTAAATTAATAAAGGAGGACTTACCTGCTTAAGGTTTGTAAACTATTCTGTGAACTATGTTATACACACCAAAACCATTGTGTTCCTGACAATAGCGGTCTCACAATTGAACCGAATCCACGAACCGACAATGGAATTACAATGACGCGGTTGGCGCAGTGGCTGAGTTATCGCCTGCTGCGCTGCGTGTCGCGGGTTCGATTCCCGCACGGATCAAATATTTGTATGGCTTACAAGTAGTTGTATGTGTATGTGAGTTTAAATGTTTGTAAACGCACCCACGATACAAGAGAAATTCCTAGTGTGGGGCTACATTTTTTGAAAAAAAAAAGAACAAAAAGCAATAAGCTGCATTACTACATCTTCACCAGATATTGAGGCTTTTGAAAAGCTTGTTATCAATTAATAGTGCTCTAATTAATGATATAGCATACAACATAACGACAACGACAATTTAACATAACATTACGCCTGTAATTCCCGTAGGGTTAGCCAGAGGTGTACTTAATAGTACCTACACATAGGGGGCGAGTCTATTGGTATCAACCGGGCTCCAGACACCGTGGCAGCTACTGAGAAATTCTTAATGGAAAAACCTACAAAAATGGTCGTCCCGGAAATGGAACCCAGGACCTCAAGCTTAGTAGTCGTTCTTACGACCACTCGACTTACTCGATAATTTACTGACCCGTTATGGGGAACTAGCGGACGTCATGCAGTTTCACCCGCGTAGTTCTCGTTCCTGTGGGGAATAAAATAGTCTATGTTACGTGTACGGGGATAAAATATAGCCTATGTTACTCGCGGATGACGTAGCTATCCATTGCTGAAAGATTTTTTTCAAATCGTTATGTACAAAAATACAAATCTTTCCTCTTTATAATATTAGTATAGAAGACGACCCTTTTTGACCTTACTATCGAAAAACTACTACTGTCAAAATATTTTATTTAAAACTTGACTAAAGAATATCCATTCGTTAGAGATAAATTCCAAATGCTATAATATCGTTACCCTTTAATGTTTTAGTTTAAGCAGCTAATCATCAAGTTAGAAATAGCCCTTAAAAGGTTTGCTCACTCTAATAAATAAAAGCTTGATATTATGGAAATGATTCAATTAGAAATCTCAAAGAGTTTTTAAATTTTATTTCGTAGATTAGTCTGATAAAGCCTCTTTACATCGTTCTCACATACATGTATAATCTCAACATGAATGATGTAACCAAGATTTTGTAATAATATTTTGATTGAAAAGAGTGTCCATGGAGTTTCTTGCCCATTCTTCTCCATAGAGATCTACGCTTTGGAATGGGCAACTACAGTACTTTCACAAGTTATTATGCCTTGTGACTGTGACTGTAGCTTAGCCTTCTTTGTTTTTCCGACATTCAAAAGTGCCTGTAAGGGTCTAATTGAAATAAATGCTTTTGAGTTTGAGTTTGAGTTTGAAAGTGCGTGATAGTTTTAAAATGGTTTTTTTTATTAAATTAAATTTAAAAAAAGTTAATAAAAAGCCATTATACTGACTAATCGGAGTATTTATAAATCAATCAATTTTTTTAAACATTTTCTCACTGATTGTACCAGTACCATTCACAGACAAGTTCGTAAACTGTCGTTGAAACAATTTAATATATTCAAACCTTCAGCAATAAAATTGGAAATGACAGAGGTACATTTCAACACAAAAGTTTACTAAAAGCGTTTTCATTTTACGTCTCACATGTACGCTGTTTTATATTTTATTACTCGGAAGTAAAAAGACGAATAAAAACTTGTATGTGGAATTCTGATTTGTTTCTCCTGAATCCTGAAAAAAAGGCTTCTTAGGTTTTTAGTACCTACATATGCCAACGTGGCCACATTGACTTCGGCTAAGTTTCAGACCGAATAAACCATCTTATTACAAAATAAGATTTATCTACAAACCCGGATTTAAATTGGTACTTATTAAACTGTATTGGCTTGAAGTTGTACCTACCTACGCTGTTGCATGTCAGAAGAAAACTTCGTTTTGTAATAGGACTCATAAGGTATTACTGTGCAGCTAATATTTGTACAGTTTTTGCGTATTTTCGATCATCGCGGGGAGGAAATGTCACTTCAAATAAGCTTATAGTAAAAAAGATTTTTATGCATACAAAATTACTTGTCCGCCATCTTTGAGAGTCCACCATATTGGATTTAGAGTGACGTCACTTAGCTTAAAATACATTAACATCCAAACTAAACGTGTATGCATTTCGGTTTATGTCGGTTGAGGATAACTGTTTTAAAATTTAGTTGCAAAACTTGACTTAAATTAGCAAACACACATAAGTAAGAACATTGCAAGCTAAATAAATTATAATTATTTATTATAGCTAGCTCATATTGTCCCACAGCTGGGCAAAGGCCTCCCTCCATTTCTTCCAACGGTCACTGTGCTACTTCTTTCCAATTTTCAGTTAAACTAGCTGATGCCCGCGGCTTCGCCCGCGTGGATGTTGGTTATCGCGACCAAAAGTAATCAGGAAATTTTGTTTCCGTTCTCACAACAAAAACTTGACAAATTATATACTAAAACCTTTCTCGAGAACCACTCTATCCATTGGTGAAGACAGCATAAAAATCTGTGCATTCGGTTCGGTATTTGAGTTACAACACAGACAACAGCATATAAACTGGCTTTTCCCCTACAATCTAACACCATTCTCTCACAAAACTAAAGTGGACTACACACCGTTGACACGACTATAACAGAGCTGTCGAATGCACACAGCATTTTAATCTTTGGGGGCCATGTATCAGTTCTGACAAGGGTCCTGTTTTGTAGTCGAGTGCCGATGCCGTGCCACCCTGTCCGGCAGTTAACCGACCTCTCTAAAACCGGACGACGCCGGACGGACATCAGCTGATATATCGCCTCCTTAGAAGTTAGAAGACTGTAAATAATGATGCCTTTTGCAGCAAAAATGACAGCATGATGCAGTAAAAGTGTGTAATTTGGTTTATATTGGACAGTGATTTTGGAGTTTTTTCGCTTTTGTAACTGATGATATTTTCTACTATATAGCACGTTGAGATGTCCAGTCGACCATGTCAGTAGTAACAATATCCCAGAGCTGGCCCAGCGTAGTATAGAGCTTCAATAGAATAAGAAACCAACTAATACTGGTTTGGTTACCACTGCATGGCACTGACGTGTTCTTTACGAATACGATATCATAAAAAAACGAGTGTGCTCTAAACCACACGACTAAAGTAAAACTTCTCCTTTAACTTTTTTCGGTTCGCCTCGTAATGTAACTTTTCGTAACGCATTCGCCAGCTTACTCCCCAAGTCAAGCGTTCGCCTCGCGCGAACGCGTCGTAACGCTTTCGTAACGCATTCACCAGCTTATTCTCCAAGTCAACCGTGCGTAAAGAAGTTTTACTGCAAAAATGGAATCAAAGTTAAAAATAGCGATTACAATCAGATCTTTTGTTCCCGAAAGTAAACGCTAGCGATGTCGGGCCTTATGACTGTTTAGTTGTTTACTTCAACATTACAAAGCAAATAAAACCATTTAGTACACCCATAACCGCAAACATCTCCCTTAAAACTTAAACAAAAACGATAAACAAACTGAAAATCACTAACAACAATTTCAAGAACTACAATGGCTATAATACTCCACCCAACTAATCGTGTTATGTTCCCCTAAGGACTGTTACGGCGCATATTGCTCACATATGCAATTACCAGTTGAACGGTCTCTGTTTATTCGTGAAGCAGTGACTTGGTCGTTTATGGCCACAATAAAATGGCCGACCGTAAAACTTTAGGCTTACACGGTTTGCTTTGGTGCTTACCAAGATGTACTATCGTAATGAGGCTGGTTGTCTAGTGAAGAATTAAAGAACTGGAAAGACGTTTTTTAGGATTCTGTACCCAAAGGGTACAACGGGACCCTATTACTAAGACTCCGCTGTCCGTCCGTCCGTCTGTCACCAGGCCGTATCTCACAAACCTGTGATAGGTAGACAGTTGAAATTTTCACAGATGATGTATTTCTGTTGCCGCTGTAAGAACAAATAATAAAAATATCCCTTATGTGCTCCCATACAAGAAACGTGTTTTTTTCGGTTTATGGTACGCAACCTTTCGTGCGTGAGTCCGACTCGCACTTGGCCAGTTTTTTAATAATTTATTAGACTTACAAAAAATGCCAGACGAATCAAGGAAATAAAGAAAATACATTTATTTAGCACAGACTCAAAGACACAAGTACACCACGTCATGTTTTAGAGTAAAGACATTAGGGACTACTAGGTATCAATAACTCGTCTAGTTTGTGCTTCACGAATGTCTTGAACGTCCTAAGATCCAAAGTCGCGTCAGTCCCTAAAGATCCACGACATTTGTTCGATTGCTCCTAAAACCTACTATACTTGCTTGTAGCTATATTGATATGTACTTATGATTTTGCTGATCTCAGTTTATAAAACAAAACGAATTTAATTCAAATCAGATTCAAAAGTGTTTAACTAAAAATACTGCTTGGACGCTACATCACTTTTGCATAGCTAACATGATAACACGAATAAGAAGCGATAGAATTACTTCAATTTCATTGGAATCAAACTGAAATATTGTTATTTTCAGTTGTTTTCATACTATAAGTGGGCAACCCACCGTACTACCGAAAACTTTGGCTTACAAACAGCATTTTATTATAAAGTCGCCTTTGCCAAAGAAACACACACTACCAACAACCGCAACAAAACCTGTTGTTAGGTAAATATCTGAAACAAAAAAGCGATAACACAAAAAAAAAACAAATGCTTACATATAACGAAATTGAATTTCATTGAAAAGATCCGGACAAAGATTTTGCAGATTCCCCGAGGTCGGGTTTAGAGAAATACTTAAAGTGGCTTAGAGTCCGCGATTGCGTGCGATAGGCAAATCCCGCGTTCGTCTTCGGAGCAATATAAAATGGCTCTAAATACGGACATGGAGGGTGCGGGTACACACTTGAGTGTAGCGATAGAGGCACTTATGTGTCCTTTACTTGTTCAATTACTTTTTTTCTTGGTTTTATTGATGAATTGATTTCAGATTTCATTGAATTGTAATAATTATTTTTTTTAGCCGACCCCAACATAGTTGGGAAAAGGCTAGGCGATGATGATGTAATAATTATTTTATAAAGTAGGTACCATGAAACCTTAAAGTGGCACTAAAGTTATAGAGGGCAATCGCATTCAAAGCTTTTTGTATTTTTATAACAATACCTACAGGATTGACATCCCAATCGAAAGCAGTAAGCTTTACGGTAGCTTATGTCAATCCTAGTTTCTGTAATCATTATCGATCTGTGTTATCAAGAGTCACTTTCAGGTAAAGTGACAATCGAAAGATTAAAATTTGTATTTGGAGCATAGTTTACGTAGAAACTACGTAAATTAGCCAGCACTAAAAGTAACCTTCAGGCATGAATTCTTATTATCACTAGTACTGAAAACACACCATCTTATAAAACAGTAGAATCGCACTTCTCATTTCCAAACCACAGTCATTAGATTGACATCCGTTGAGGCTAATTTCCATAACCAGTGTGTTTCAGAAATCTGCGTTTCTGTACTCACGTATAGAACTTCAGTATGTATTTATTAAATCAACGTTTTCTTTTAAGTATTTACATAAACTTCTTGCTTTATATTCATCATTTATTTTTGTAACAATCTTGGGAAAAGGCTAGGCCTAGTAATTACATTTTTAAACACCATCTTTTTATATATAATTTAAAAGGACTAAATTATAATCGTGAAATTTATTATCATCTTATTAATCATTCCACCGCATCCACCGTAAATAAATAGAATTATTAGAAAGTCCAATTTAATCAAATCCAGGGGTTGACCTGCGAACTATACGGCTATTCAACTATCGTATTGAAATATTATGGTTCTAAATATCTTTAATCAGTAGGCTTAACTCCGTGCCAAAAGGTCCGATCCATTCAAAATATGATGTTAATTCCCCTAACGATGGTTCTAATCACTTAGGAAATCTATAAATCTGAACTAAATTGCATCGAGTATTCATTTGAATGTATTATCTATTTGAATTGGACTGTTTCCAACAAAGCCGCTCTTAGGACCAGAAAGCCTTATTTAGTGCTTACGTATTCAAGGTTTTGTATACGTGGCCTTTTAGTTTTGGGTAAAAAGACCATTTACGTGTGCTTGTAAAATTTTTTTGTAAGTGTGCAGTTTTGGGAGTTCGGTTTTCTTGTAATTGCTGTAGCTAAAAAGTTTTAGTGCGTGTTATGTTTTGTACCCAAATACATCCCCTTCATTAAAGTATTAGGAAATCCCAATTATAATAACGAATAATAACATGTTGAATAGTTATTATCAGCCATAAAAATTGAAAATACTTTTTCAGTATTACGTTCCACAGAAATTTCACATGATCATTTAAGAGCATTTTCTAACTTCCGTTGTTGAGGATGTTATACCAGAAAAACGTATTAAATGTAATATACGTGTGATAACACTTACGAAACTGTATAATTTAACATTTGTAATTATTAAAACAGTTCCACTGCAATAGTCATAAAAATAAAAAGACGCGGAGCTTCAAATTACAACAGAGAAATTTTCTTGTTCGCTCACATTAAAATTCTTTCCACATGAGACGGTGCTGTAAATTCCTTAATGTTTTACAGGAATTCTGAAAATAATTAAAAGAGTTATGGAGGCCATTAATCGTTGTAATAATACCAGTCAAACGTGAGCCAAAATTAATTACTTTACTATGTTCGGAAATATTTTCTGTTTGAGTATAAAAGTTGGTCTTTCGGTCTTGTTTAGTCGACTCGTGAACTTGTTTCTATTATGTTGGTCTTTGGGGCCTTAGGCTTGGAGCGCGTGAAATAACTATATCATGTTTTTCATTTTCAAATAAATGTTGAAGATAATTAATAATGAAGGAGTACCTAATACTACTGGACACAGCTCGCAATGTTAGGAGGTTCCTCTCTCTGGAGCCCTAACCAGTAGGTTGGACCCAGTCCCCGATACCGTTGGGCTACTATTTTTTATATTTTTTTTAGGAAATATTTGAAAATGTGAATTAATATGTACAGAAAGTAAATAAAGGATAAGGACCAGTAAATAGTTGGGGATGATGTTGAAGATAATTCACATTTATGTTGTTCCTAATAAGGCTTGTATTACTGTTGTTTTAACATAATTATTATTTTCCTTGGCACCACTCTGTCTAAACTATAGATGGTTCGTGTTATCTTTTATCCTAACAACATTTATCCAACAATTTATTTAAGAATACAGATTCTTTGCATGCATTCTCAAACCATTACTTTTTAAAGAATTGTTAGTAGTTTTAATTAAACACTTGTTCAGACAGCTCTGGCGGCTAGATAAGGGTCCTTTGTACATTTAATCACGTTTCGTTACGACACTAACTTTAAAAGCACCTGTTTGATGTGCATTCATTGTTCTAAGTTTTATTGTATTAATTGTTCGAGGAGGCAAATTGATATGTTGTTGGTATGGTACGTCTTATTGATGAACATTTGATTAAGTGTTCAGATATCTGCGTCAGTAGGGGGAGAATGGCAGTGTAAGTCATCATCATCTGCCTAGCCTTTTCCCAACTATGTTGGGGTCGGCTTCCAGTCTAACCGGATGCAGCTGAATACCAGTACTTTACATGCAGCGACTGCCTATCTGACCTCCACAACCCAGTTACTACTGGGAAATACGATACCCCTTGGTAAGACTGGTTGTCAGACTTTTTGGGCCACTGACTACTTTAACGACTGTCAAAGTTCTTCAAATGACAGCCGGGACCAACGGCTTTACGTGCTTTCCGAGGCACGTAAACATTAATTATTGAGGTGGATAGGTTTAGTTAATGTGGTTTGTTTAGTTTAGATTGTTGTCTGAGAGCTTTGAGACGAAAGTGAAACATAATTCAATCAATGGTAGTGTTTTGTAACCATCATGGTGTAACAATATTAAATTAATTTAAAATTGCCGAGACTAATTGTTGCCATCGGAGGCAAAACTTGAATAAGGCTGGCATAGGGACGCATAGATTGGCCTAAAGAAAGAGAGGCCAATACCCAACAGTAGGTGAATACAGTCTGTGGATGATGATGAAGTTAAAATGCACTCAACTCAAGCATTGTTTAACAAAATAGTGAATAATAAAGTTGGACAAAATATAAAGTCTATATTCGAACAAAGAAACCAAAAGAATTTCCTTTAGGTACGAAAGCCCGCATTTGTCCAAATTGTTCATTATAAGTTTGTAGAGCTTCAAAACAAAAGTTAAAAGAAAAAGAAACCTTACCTAGCCATATTGAAAACAAACTCGGATATTAGGTAACTCTTGAGAGTGTTTTGTTTACTTTGTTTTGTTTTGTCAGTCAGGTGTTTGTTTTTCATCAACTTGGTAATTGAAAGTGGAGATGTCAGAGGAATTACCGATCTGAGTGACAACATTGCGAGAAATTTCGGTAGGTTTTATCGCTGTTGGAGATAACATCTGTGTCAATATCACAGCTGTACAGACGCCAGAACATCAAGCTACTGTACGATCTAAAATGTTTAATTGATTTTTAACTTTATCTCTAAAGCACAGATTGCTTCTTTTTCAATGTAAAACTTTCATAAGGCAAGGTTGATATTTCAATATGTTACATTTGGTCTCAAAAATCCGTGTCCATTCGGTTCCACGTTTCCGTTTACGTTCCGAATTCAGCGTAAAAAATATTTTATGAAATTAAAATTAAAAGTTGACCAGAAACTTGTGTGCAGTTAGTACCAAGCTACAGACGATCTCTCTGTTTTTCTTTCATTACCATCAGCGCTGGAAACAGCACTGAAACATTATTTTCCTTTCTATTATTAGATTCACCCTCATAACTGAATCCCTGTCTTAAGCAATAGCTTTCTCTCAGCTTTGTTTTCGTTCCAAATTCAAATTATGGTACTTTAGCTCAAATCTCTGAAGGTAACGGTTTTATACAATTTTTTTCTTGCTTTGACAACGTCATGTCCGTCTCATTAACTGTTTTAACCTTATTTTATTACTAGACGTTTTGTTTCTAAAATATTATTATAAAATGAAAGTAGCATATTTAAGACAGGTTCTAGGATTAGGGAACATTTTAAACACATCTGAAATACCTCAGATTATCACTTTGACATGGGTTTTTGATCGGCTTATGGAATTGCCTTTTAGTCAACGTTAACCAACATTTTCTGTTTATTCTCTATGAGGTAAACGTGTAGGTAGTAGCCTTAAGTATTAAAAAATCCGGCCAAGTGCTTGTAGGTATTTTGTTATTAAACTACATGTTTCCGGTTTTCAGTTTTTTTTCCTTAACATTTGTTGTAAGACATTGCTTCTTGCCAAATTTCATGATTCTAGATCAACAGGAAAACCCTATAAATTTTGATTTCGTTGAGAGTATCGAAATATACGTTTTTTGCGGCATAAACGGCCGTTTCTTTTTTTTACGGCAACTTAAAAGTTAAAATTTTTTACAGCTTCATGGAACTGTAGACCTGACCTGAGTACATGGGACGAGAAAAAAAGGGGTCTTGACAGACAGACGGACAAACAGACAGACAGACAACAAAGTGATCCTATAAGGGTTCCGTTTTTTCCTTTTGAAGTACGGAACCCTAAAAACATGTTTTTTCATGCTAAAATATGGGCAACGTGTAGCAAGTTGCCAGCACAATTGGCGATGGCACCTCGACTGCGTTTCTTTTTAGTAAATTTACATTTATATTACCCGAGTTTACCTGCCAACGCGTTGCATTTGAAACTAACAGCAATGCGCCACAATTTTCCACTTCTTGCACACTGATCGAAAGCACATTTCACGAAAGAAATACAATTTTTAAAATGAAAACATGGATTATTCAGAAGTTTTACCTAAATTTAAAAATAAGTGTTATGATGATTGGAAAGAATATTTTGACGAGCGCTCATTAGATAAAGGAATCTGGTATAAAACCATGCAGGGTCAGCCTTTTCATGTGCCCTGGTTTGTAAACATTAATTTAAGTCGAAAATTAGTTGTTACCGCTCATAGACTCAGATCTGGACACATTCCATGTAATAAGTTTGCGTTCATGATGAAGAAAACGGACTCGCCTAATTGTGTGGAGTGTGGAGTTGTTGAAGACTTACACCACTTATTAATGGACTGTGTTCGGTATGAGTCTGAGAGAAATGTCCTGTTTAGGGTCTTGAGGTTGAACAGACTTGAAGTAGGCATGTTTCATAAAATCCTGGCTCAACCAAATAGTGATGATGCGAAGAGTCTGTTCAGGTTCATGGCCCAGATATGAACAATGTGTATTTAGGTTACGATGGGACTGACATACGCATTGCGATTATAAATGTCCCTAAATAAATAAAGAAAAAAAATGAAAACATAAAAATATTTCTCCAACTCCGTTAGTATCGTATGCTGCGGCAGCGTAACATAATATTTTGATTAACAATTTCTAAGAGATTGATTTACATTACTTGTGAGAAAATACTTCAAAGAAACGAAATGAGAAAATATAATTTGAGCCCAGTGAGTTTTCTTAACTGTAGTCAAGTTTCTTTAATTTTACAAATATAAATGATTTTAAGACTAAAAGGAAAAAAGATAAAATAATAATATATTTTTAAGGAAAATAATATCATTTTAAAATACATAGTTACAGTTTTTGAGAGAGTCTAATGTATTTCTTGATCCATTTGATCTTTTATTACTAGTAAAATTTCTGAGAACCGCCAGCTCCCACTGAGTTCTCGGTAAAATATTTCAAGTCCACTTTGAAGTTCTACTGGCCTATTAAAGATTAACTAAAATACGAGTACACAGAACTGGCATTTTTATATATGTCGGGAATTGTCTGGATTTATTCCGTTAGGCTCGAGCATTATGTGGGCAGACGATGTGTTTCGTGCTATGAAAACACATTTAGAACGATACACTGTTTCTAGCAAAACTAACGAATTACTTGAGATTACAACTTAACACAATAACTCGGGACACAATGAATCGAGTACAGTTCCAAGACGTCTCAATTCGGTCGCGATCAGACGCTGACTGTCGTCCTCGCGTCGAGCCGCAAACATCAAGACTCTGTAAGCTCGCCTCGGTGGGAGTAAGTACGTCGTCCGACGTCACCACAGGCGTACCGCGATTCATTCCAAGTCTATACCAATGACCCGCTCCGACATATATAATATTTTTATTTGTTATATCGTTTATATATCTACTTCAAAAAATATTTATGATATAATAATGGAATGTCTTAATTTGTATGTTTTGCACTATGACACTATGTGAATTGAAACTCAGAACAGTTAATTACGATAAAAAAGTACTGAATTTGAAGGTGCTGTTAACATGTAGTACATTAAATTACCGATGGTTATAAAAGTAGACAAAAGGGTGTCTTGTTTTTAAAAAATACTGAAATTATACATAAAAAATAATTTTGAATGATACATCAACGCAAAATGGTAAAGCAAAAAACTTTTTGAAAAAATAACCGACTTTTTAGTGATCTTCTTTACGTTGCCATGTATTGCCACATCTAGTACAATAACTCACTTTTAGTTTAGATCCGTGTTTGCTTGGTTGGTGATTAGCTAGCAAATACATTTTTTTTTTTTTGTTGTTAAACAGATAAACATTTTATTTAAATTTAGTTTCTCAGTAAGTGAATTATTGTTAATAAACGATTCTTGATGTATACGAGTAGAAAACTAAGTAGCTACATATAAAGTATACATAAAGTAGGAGAACTACTGCTATTTAGGTTTTTTCAGGTACAAGATAGAGACATTTGAGTCCAGTACCTCCCAACAAGGTTCACTGCCACCCCTGCATTATTCATCCACCCTCATAACTTCCCTAACAATCGGGAACATTAGATCTTACACAATACTGGAAAAATACGTTTTATCTTCAGCTCACAAAATAATTATTATTTAATTTGCTTCTTTTTATTCAGTTATCCGTGTACGAAGTTACCGGAGTTATTATTTGTTGGGAACAAAGAATTTTACCTTTTTTTAAAACGCGATTTATGTCAAAATGTTCATTCGTTATTGTATGGAAATGGGAAATGAAGTTAAACTGTTGTGATGCAGGGGAGCGAGTGATGTTCAGAGTGGCTTACAAAAGAGGGAAAAAATATAGGGGAACCGGGGGTACGGCATAAACAACAACGTATACATGTACGGGTATATTTATATTGTTGCATTTTGAACCGAATGCCGATTAGCGAACTTTGCGTTCTGTTTGTGTTCGTTGATGGATTCTATTGAATCCAGCTGAAAGAGTGGAATGCCTGTCGGAACAGTTTTGTGTAGAGTTTTCAATCATTTCTATCAACATGTTCGGGATAACTGTGGATTTTAAGCTGTAGAACAACTCTAAAAGCTGCGTGTGTACGAGAGTAAAAAATGTTGAGCGTTCTAACAAAAGCGAAGATGTTTTAACCTGCTACCAGCTGCAGCGTATTTCTTTTGTTTGAACGCGTGGTTCTTAGAGCTGACGGATTGTCTTTTAGATTTCCAATAAAAAAAAATGCCATTAGAATGCGACGACCACGAATTCGGGCGTCCGATCGCTTTGGTTAGGTCGTGAGGTAACTATATAGAAAATCAAGAATGTCGCTAAAATTACGCCAAGCTAGATCATATAAGTAGTCACAGGACAGCTTATGAGCCCGAGAAGAGTTAACTAGAAAACTGCTAATATCTAGAACTTAGACACTTATTCTAAAACAAAAAAAGAAACCCTACACACATTTCATAGATACCTACAAGCCAATAAAATGGCTGCCATCCAATAAAATGTTACGAACATTCCAACTATTCTTCCCTTCGCTAGTTCCCTTCAACAAGCCCCAGATAGCTGTCAGAGCTCACCCTCAACCCACAATGAAAGGCGAGTTTGTGCCAGTAATTGAAAAGGGATCGCTGGCCAGTCTTTTCTCCGCTGTCAGATTGACGTTTAACTGCCAAATTGACAGCTGCCGGCCTCATCTATCTTGATAAAGTTACTGAATATGTGCCTGTGTCTATTTATATCTTCATATTGTGATGGATAATAATAGAATACAAGGTGTGCGCTCGATGACTTTTTCCTAGGTTAAAGGTGACGTGAATTTCCATACAAACTTATTTCCTGAGCATTATTTAAGGCTTTTAAAATTTTTAGGGCCTACCCTAAAAATTTGATAAAATTGGATAGGATTTATCCGCTGACTGACAACGCTAGGGCGTTGTCAGTCAGCGGATAAATCCTATCCAATTCTATTAAATGGGCAATTTTTGTATGTATACATAAATTTATATATTTGTAATCACGTTCTCGATAACGGCTCTAACGATTTCGATAAAAGTTGCAATATGTGTGTTTACCTTATAACTGAGAAAATTTATTTTCTCTATTTTCACTCGAGCGCAGCTTGGTAGCCCAGGTACTAAATATAATAAGGTTTATATTAAGAAGAAGATTACCACTGGATTTAAAAAGCTTACAAAATTACTAACATCACTCAACAAAAAAATTGGTTAATATCACTCTGTCAAATCAAATCTCTTGTACACTAGACAAAAGTAACAGCAGTCAACCACCACTAACTGCAGTGAGTTTTCGAAAACCAGTGGTAAATTTTTTCGAATACAGAAATACGAATACAGTCAAAGTTTTTTGCACTCCTCTGGCAACCAAGAACTGTTTCTAAATTGACTGGCTGGCTGGACAGTAGACAGACGGTAAAAAAGAACAAAACGTCAAAAGTTTAAAAAAAGATACTTAACAGGTTGGCTGTAAAGTTGGTTTACGGACGATAGTTTAACGTGACCACGTCATAAAATCGAGTGGAAGAGAGATAGATGCGGCGCATGCGTACAATGAGCGTAACGGGACACTTTTTCGTGCATGTAGCTGGCGTTCATCGATTTATTAGACGTTATCATGTCAAAAACATTTTGGATTGTAAATAAAATTTGACTCCTAGTCGTTTACAGAAGATTACTTCACCATTAACGTATCGCTATATTATGAGAAGTTGGTTTTGAAATAGTTATTTATTTATTTATAAGTTAAGAACACAAAAACATTGGAAGATTGTATCAGGTGTTGCAGGCATAGGTTGTTGGCAAATAATAATGGCGAAATCTGCGTTTCTGTACTCACGTATAGAACTTCAGTATGTATTTATTAAATCAACGTTTTCTTTTAAGTATTTACATAAACTTCTTGCTTTATATTCATCATTTATTTTTGTAACAATCTTGGGAAAAGGCTAGGCCTAGTAATTACATTTTTAAACACCATCTTTTTATATATAATTTAAAAGGACTAAATTATAATCGTGAAATTTATTATCATCTTATTAATCATTCCACCGCATCCACAAATAAATAGAATTATTAGAAAGTCCAATTTAATCAAATCCAGGGGTTGACCTGCGAACTATACGGCTATTCAACTATCGTATTGAAATATTATGGTTCTAAATATCTTTAATCAGTAGGCTTAACTCCGTGCCAAAAGGTCCGATCCATTCAAAATATGATGTTAATTCCCCTAACGATGGTTCTAATCACTTAGGAAATCTATAAATCTGAACTAAATTGCATCGAGTATTCATTTGAATGTATTATCTATTTGAATTGGACTGTTTCCAACAAAGCCGCTCTTAGGACCAGAAAGCCTTATTTAGTGCTTACGTATTCAAGGTTTTGTATACGTGGCCTTTTAGTTTTGGGTAAAAAGACCATTTACGTGTGCTTGTAAAATTTTTTTGTAAGTGTGCAGTTTTGGGAGTTCGGTTTTCTTGTAATTGCTGTAGATAAAAAGTTTTAGTGCGTGTTATGTTTTGTACCCAAATACATCCCCTTCATTAAGGTATTAGGAAATCCCAATTATAATAACGAATAATAACATGTTGAATAGTTATTATCAGCCATAAAAATTGAAAATACTTTTTCAGTATTACGTTCCACAGAAATTTCACATGATCATTTAAGAGCATTTTCTAACTTCCGTTGTTGAGGATGTTATACCAGAAAAACGTATTAAATGTAATATACGTGTGATAACACTTACGAAACTGTATAATTTAACATTTGTAATTATTAAAACAGTTCCACTGCAATAGTCATAAAAATAAAAAGACGCGGAGCTTCAAATTACAACAGAGAAATTTTCTTGTTCGCTCACATTAAAATTCTTTCCACATGAGACGGTGCTGTAAATTCCTTAACGTTTTACAGGAATTCTGAAAATAATTAAAAGAGTTATGGAGGCCATTAATCGTTGTAATAATACCAGTCAAACGTGAGCCAAAATTAATTACTTTACTATGTTCGGAAATATTTTCTGTTTGAGTATAAAAGTTGGTCTTTCGGTCTTGTTTAGTCGACTCGTGAACTTGTTTCTATTATGTTGGTCTTTGGGGCCTTAGGCTTGGAGCGCGTGAAATAACTATATCATGTTTTTCGTTTTCAAATAAATGTTGAAGATAATTAATAATGAAGGAGTACCTAATACTACTGGACACAGCTCGCAATGTTAGGAGGTTCCTCTCTCTGGAGCCCTAACCAGTAGGTTGGACCCAGTCCCCGATACCGTTGGGCTACTATTTTTTATATTTTTTTTAGGAAATATTTGAAAATGTGAATTAATATGTACAGAAAGTAAATAAAGGATAAGGACCAGTAAATAGTTGGGGATGATGTTGAAGATAATTCACATTTATGTTGTTCCTAATAAGGCTTGTATTACTGTTGTTTTAACATAATTATTATTTTCCTTGGCACCACTCTGTCTAAACTATAGATGGTTCGTGTTTTCTTTTATCCTAACAACATTTATCCAACAATTTATTTAAGAATACAGATTCTTTGCATGCATTCTCAAACCATTACTTTTTAAAGAATTGTTAGTAGTTTTAATTAAACACTTGTTCAGACAGCTCTGGCGGCTAGATAAGGGTCCTTTGTACATTTAATCACGTTTCGTTACGACGCTAACTTTAAAAGCACCTGTTTGATGTGCATTCATTGTTCTAAGTTTTATTGTATTAATTGTTCGAGGAGGCAAATTGATATGTTGTTGGTATGGTACGTCTTATTGATGAACATTTGATTAAGTGTTCAGATATCTGCGTCAGTAGGGGGAGAATGGCAGTGTAAGTAAACATTAATTATTGAGGTGGATAGGTTTAGTTAATGTGGTTTGTTTAGTTTAGATTGTTGTCTGAGAGCTTTGAGACGAAAGTGAAACATAATTCAATCAATGGTAGTGTTTTGTAACCATCATGGTGTAACAATATTAAATTAATTTAAAATTGCCGAGACTAATTGTTGCCATCGGAGGCAAAACTTGAATAAGGCTGGCATAGGGACGCATAGATTGGCCTAAAGAAAGAGAGGCCAATACCCAACAGTAGGTGAATACAGTCTGTGGATGATGATGAAGTTAAAATGCACTCAACTCAAGCATTGTTTAACAAAATAGTGAATAATAAAGTTGGACAAAATATAAAGTCTATATTCGAACAAAGAAACCAAAAGAATTTCCTTTAGGTACGAAAGCCCGCATTTGTCCAAATTGTTCATTATAAGTTTGTAGAGCTTCAAAACAAAAGTTAAAAGAAAAAGAAACCTTACCTAGCCATATTGAAAACAAACTCGGATATTAGGTAACTCTTGAGAGTGTTTTGTTTACTTTGTTTTGTTTTGTCAGTCAGGTGTTTGTTTTTCATCAACTTGGTAATTGAAAGTGGAGATGTCAGAGGAATTACCGATCTGAGTGACAACATTGCGAGAAATTTCGGTAGGTTTTATCGCTGTTGGAGATAACATCTGTGTCAATATCACAGCTGTACAGACGCCAGAACATCAAGCTACTGTACGATCTAAAATGTTTAATTGATTTTTAACTTTATCTCTAAAGCACAGATTGCTTCTTTTTCAATGTAAAACTTTCATAAGGCAAGGTTGATATTTCAATATGTTACATTTGGTCTCAAAAATCCGTGTCCATTCGGTTCCACGTTTCCGTTTACGTTCCGAATTCAGCGTAAAAAATATTTTATGAAATTAAAATTAAAAGTTGACCAGAAACTTGTGTGCAGTTAGTACCAAGCTACAGACGATCTCTCTGTTTTTCTTTCATTACCATCAGCGCTGGAAACAGCACTGAAACATTATTTTCCTTTCTATTATTAGATTCACCCTCATAACTGAATCCCTGTCTTAAGCAATAGCTTTCTCTCAGCTTTGTTTTCGTTCCAAATTCAAATTATGGTACTTTAGCTCAAATCTCTGAAGGTAACGGTTTTATACAATTTTTTTCTTGCTTTGACAACGTCATGTCCGTCTCATTAACTGTTTTAACCTTATTTTATTACTAGACGTTTTGTTTCTAAAATATTATTATAAAATGAAAGTAGCATATTTAAGACAGGTTCTAGGATTAGGGAACATTTTAAACACATCTGAAATACCTCAGATTATCACTTTGACATGGGTTTTTGATCGGCTTATGGAATTGCCTTTTAGTCAACGTTAACCAACATTTTCTGTTTATTCTCTATGAGGTAAACGTGTAGGTAGTAGCCTTAAGTATTAAAAAATCCGGCCAAGTGCTTGTAGGTATTTTGTTATTAAACTACATGTTTCCGGTTTTCAGTTTTTTTTCCTTAACATTTGTTGTAAGACATTGCTTCTTGCCAAATTTCATGATTCTAGATCAACAGGAAAACCCTATAAATTTTGATTTCGTTGAGAGTATCGAAATATACGTTTTTTGCGGCATAAACGGCCGTTTCTTTTTTTTACGGCAACTTAAAAGTTAAAATTTTTTACAGCTTCATGGAACTGTAGACCTGACCTGAGTACATGGGACGAGAAAAAAAGGGGTCTTGACAGACAGACGGACAAACAGACAGACAGACAACAAAGTGATCCTATAAGGGTTCCGTTTTTTCCTTTTGAAGTACGGAACCCTAAAAACATGTTTTTTCATGCTAAAATATGGGCAACGTGTAGCAAGTTGCCAGCACAATTGGCGATGGCACCTCGACTGCGTTTCTTTTTAGTAAATTTACATTTATATTACCCGAGTTTACCTGCCAACGCGTTGCATTTGAAACTAACAGCAATGCGCCACAATTTTCCACTTCTTGCACACTGATCGAAAGCACATTTCACGAAAGAAATACAATTTTTAAAATGAAAACATGGATTATTCAGAAGTTTTACCTAAATTTAAAAATAAGTGTTATGATGATTGGAAAGAATATTTTGACGAGCGCTCATTAGATAAAGGAATCTGGTATAAAACCATGCAGGGTCAGCCTTTTCATGTGCCCTGGTTTGTAAACATTAATTTAAGTCGAAAATTAGTTGTTACCGCTCATAGACTCAGATCTGGACACATTCCATGTAATAAGTTTGCGTTCATGATGAAGAAAACGGACTCGCCTAATTGTGTGGAGTGTGGAGTTGTTGAAGACTTACACCACTTATTAATGGACTGTGTTCGGTATGAGTCTGAGAGAAATGTCCTGTTTAGGGTCTTGAGGTTGAACAGACTTGAAGTAGGCATGTTTCATAAAATCCTGGCTCAACCAAATAGTGATGATGCGAAGAGTCTGTTCAGGTTCATGGCCCAGATATGAACAATGTGTATTTAGGTTACGATGGGACTGACATACGCATTGCGATTATAAATGTCCCTAAATAAATAAAGAAAAAAAATGAAAACATAAAAATATTTCTCCAACTCCGTTAGTATCGTATGCTGCGGCAGCGTAACATAATATTTTGATTAACAATTTCTAAGAGATTGATTTACATTACTTGTGAGAAAATACTTCAAAGAAACGAAATGAGAAAATATAATTTGAGCCCAGTGAGTTTTCTTAACTGTAGTCAAGTTTCTTTAATTTTACAAATATAAATGATTTTAAGACTAAAAGGAAAAAAGATAAAATAATAATATATTTTTAAGGAAAATAATATCATTTTAAAATACATAGTTACAGTTTTTGAGAGAGTCTAATGTATTTCTTGATCCATTTGATCTTTTATTACTAGTAAAATTTCTGAGAACCGCCAGCTCCCACTGAGTTCTCGGTAAAATATTTCAAGTCCACTTTGAAGTTCTACTGGCCTATTAAAGATTAACTAAAATACGAGTACACAGAACTGGCATTTTTATATATGTCGGGAATTGTCTGGATTTATTCCGTTAGGCTCGAGCATTATGTGGGCAGACGATGTGTTTCGTGCTATGAAAACACATTTAGAACGATACACTGTTTCTAGCAAAACTAACGAATTACTTGAGATTACAACTTAACACAATAACTCGGGACACAATGAATCGAGTACAGTTCCAAGACGTCTCAATTCGGTCGCGATCAGACGCTGACTGTCGTCCTCGCGTCGAGCCGCAAACATCAAGACTCTGTAAGCTCGCCTCGGTGGGAGTAAGTACGTCGTCCGACGTCACCACAGGCGTACCGCGATTCATTCCAAGTCTATACCAATGACCCGCTCCGACATATATAATATTTTTATTTGTTATATCGTTTATATATCTACTTCAAAAAATATTTATGATATAATAATGGAATGTCTTAATTTGTATGTTTTGCACTATGACACTATGTGAATTGAAACTCAGAACAGTTAATTACGATAAAAAAGTACTGAATTTGAAGGTGCTGTTAACATGTAGTACATTAAATTACCGATGGTTATAAAAGTAGCCAAAAGGGTGTCTTGTTTTTAAAAAATACTGAAATTATACATAAAAAATAATTTTGAATGATACATCAACGCAAAATGGTAAAGCAAAAAACTTTTTGAAAAAATAACCGACTTTTTAGTGATTTTCTTTACGTTGCCATGTATTGCCACATCTAGTACAATAACTCACTTTTAGTTTAGATCCGTGTTTGCTTGGTTGGTGATTAGCTAGCAAATACATTTTTTTTTTTTGTTGTTAAACAGATAAACATTTTATTTAAATTTAGTTTCTCAGTAAGTGAATTATTGTTAATAAACGATTCTTGATGTATACGAGTAGAAAACTAAGTAGCTACATATAAAGTATACATAAAGTAGGAGAACTACTGCTATTTAGGTTTTTTCAGGTACAAGATAGAGACATTTGAGTCCAGTACCTCCCAACAAGGTTCACTGCCACCCCTGCATTATTCATCCACCCTCATAACTTCCCTAACAATCGGGAACATTAGATCTTACACAATACTGGAAAAATACGTTTTATCTTCAGCTCACAAAATAATTATTATTTAATTTGCTTCTTTTTATTCAGTTATCCGTGTACGAAGTTACCGGAGTTATTATTTGTTGGGAACAAAGAATTTTACCATTTTTTAAAACGCGATTTATGTCAAAATGTTCATTCGTTATTGTATGGAAATGGGAAATGAAGTTAAACTGTTGTGATGCAGGGGAGCGAGTGATGTTCAGAGTGGCTTACAAAAGAGGGAAAAAATATAGGGGAACCGGGGGTACGGCATAAACAACAACGTATACATGTACGGGTATATTTATATTGTTGCATTTTGAACCGAATGCCGATTAGCGAACTTTGCGTTCTGTTTGTGTTCGTTGATGGATTCTATTGAATCCAGCTGAAAGAGTGGAATGCCTGTCGGAACAGTTTTGTGTAGAGTTTTCAATCATTTCTATCAACATGTTCGGGATAACTGTGGATTTTAAGCTGTAGAACAACTCTAAAAGCTGCGTGTGTACGAGAGTAAAAAATGTTGAGCGTTCTAACAAAAGCGAAGATGTTTTAACCTGCTACCAGCTGCAGCGTATTTCTTTTGTTTGAACGCGTGGTTCTTAGAGCTGACGGATTGTCTTTTAGATTTCCAATAAAAAAAAATGCCATTAGAATGCGACGACCACGAATTCGGGCGTCCGATCGCTTTGGTTAGGTCGTGAGGTAACTATATAGAAAATCAAGAATGTCGCTAAAATTACGCCAAGCTAGATCATATAAGTAGTCACAGGACAGCTTATGAGCCCGAGAAGAGTTAACTAGAAAACTGCTAATATCTAGAACTTAGACACTTATTCTAAAACAAAAAAAGAAACCCTACACACATTTCATAGATACCTACAAGCCAATAAAATGGCTGCCATCCAATAAAATGTTACGAACATTCCAACTATTCTTCCCTTCGCTAGTTCCCTTCAACAAGCCCCAGATAGCTGTCAGAGCTCACCCTCAACCCACAATGAAAGGCGAGTTTGTGCCAGTAATTGAAAAGGGATCGCTGGCCAGTCTTTTCTCCGCTGTCAGATTGACGTTTAACTGCCAAATTGACAGCTGCCGGCCTCATCTATCTTGATAAAGTTACTGAATATGTGCCTGTGTCTATTTATATCTTCATATTGTGATGGATAATAATAGAATACAAGGTGTGCGCTCGATGACTTTTTCCTAGGTTAAAGGTGACGTGAATTTCCATACAAACTTATTTCCTGAGCATTATTTAAGGCTTTTAAAATTTTTAGGGCCTACCCTAAAAATTTGATAAAATTGGATAGGATTTATCCGCTGACTGACAACGCTAGGGCGTTGTCAGTCAGCGGATAAATCCTATCCAATTCTATTAAATGGGCAATTTTTGTATGTATACATAAATTTATATATTTGTAATCACGTTCTCGATAACGGCTCTAACGATTTCGATAAAAGTTGCAATATGTGTGTTTACCTTATAACTGAGAAAATTTATTTTCTCTATTTTCACTCGAGCGCAGCTTGGTAGCCCAGGTACTAAATATAATAAGGTTTATATTAAGAAGAAGATTACCACTGGATTTAAAAAGCTTACAAAATTACTAACATCACTCAACAAAAAAATTGGTTAATATCACTCTGTCAAATCAAATCTCTTGTACACTAGACAAAAGTAACAGCAGTCAACCACCACTAACTGCAGTGAGTTTTCGAAAACCAGTGGTAAATTTTTTCGAATACAGAAATACGAATACAGTCAAAGTTTTTTGCACTCCTCTGGCAACCAAGAACTGTTTCTAAATTGACTGGCTGGCTGGACAGTAGACAGACGGTAAAAAAGAACAAAACGTCAAAAGTTTAAAAAAAGATACTTAACAGGTTGGCTGTAAAGTTGGTTTACGGACGATAGTTTAACGTGACCACGTCATAAAATCGAGTGGAAGAGAGATAGATGCGGCGCATGCGTACAATGAGCGTAACGGGACACTTTTTCGTGCATGTAGCTGGCGTTCATCGATTTATTAGACGTTATCATGTCAAAAACATTTTGGATTGTAAATAAAATTTGACTCCTAGTCGTTTACAGAAGATTACTTCACCATTAACGTATCGCTATATTATGAGAAGTTGGTTTTGAAATAGTTATTTATTTATTTATAAGTTAAGAACACAAAAACATTGGAAGATTGTATCAGGTGTTGCAGGCATAGGTTGTTGGCAGTATTTGTAATATCGGTTTATCTTGGATAAAACCCTTTTCTTTGTACATCACAATTTTAAATATCCCTCAACTTAGTGTTTATTAATGCTCAGTTCTACCTTCGATCATCTACTGTAGGCATTGAGCATAACTGTGTTATAGATATTAATCTAACCTATCTTGCTAATCTTTAAGCTGCGATTTGAGCTTTCGTATTGTAAGGAAAATGATAAAGAAAATGAAGACGAGTCAGATTATTTTAACCTTTTTTTTACGACTGTCTTTTGGCCACATCTTTACGGTCAGACGAAACAGTAAAACTTCGATAAAGTAGCCCACTTTCAGCTAAAATGTTCCTTAGATTTTGGCTCAAAATTCAGGAAACAATGCAGATATAGCTTAGCAAAGAGCAAGATCTCGTGAATGGGATGAACTTGTTTTCACCAGAAGTGCATTTGGTTATGACGGCTTTTGGCCCAGTTCAGCGAATTCTACGAGTATTTTAGCAGTTTTCTTTAGCTACTGTGGAAATTAATTTATACAATTGTATTTTGCGCCTGCCAATGGCAGTTTAGATTAAAAATAAGTATTTCAGGAACAAGACTTTTGGAAATATAATAACTAAATAATAAAACGTTTTCATATAAGTGAGTATAGTATTGTAAGTGTTATTAAATAAAATAAATAAATAAATATTATGTAAATATTATATATATATATTTTAAGAGCCTTTTGTGTCCCACTACAGGGCAAAGGCCTCCCTTCCATTTTTCCAGTCTTCTCTGTCTAGAGCTATGTTTTCATATTAATATATTTAAAATATGATTCTTTCTTCTTTTACCTTCTAATGATAGCCAGAAACAGAATTATGATTAAAATTCGTATTTACGTAATCTTGAATAAGAGGGGGTTATTATGACGTCTTAAATCAGGAATAATTCCAGTGGGAAAAAGACAGAGCTATACAAGTCACCTAGCGCCATCTCTTTCTCTCACTGGAATTACTCCTGCTTTAAGTTGTCATGGTAGGCCACACGGCCTTTGTGTAGTTGTGGGACGATACAGGTTGGAAAATAAATAGCATTCGCATCATCTCTGATAACAGATGAGACAGGGATAAAACGTAATCCGTTTAAAAAGAAAACACGTTTGCAATTCACACGTGGTAGAAGTGAAACCTTCAAAAATGTTGGCTTCAAGTAAAACACTGTATAATGCTTCCTATCTCATTTTCTCCTACGTTAAATCTTATAAATTTATATGTCTGTCTCTTTTTTTTACTGGCGCTTTTTCGTTTCATCGACTTTCAAATCACAACGATGCTAAAGAAGTTTTCACTTCAAAACGCAAAGGTACACCTACGTAGACACCATTAATTACAGAGCCACGTAAACGCACAATATTTTTATTTAGACAACCTGAGGTGGCAGCACGAACGCGCGGTGTAACGTCGTAAATACGTTGAATTAAAAATATACGGTTCACATTATATTTTAATAATATTTTCATAATTTTATCTATGGATGATACTGATTGTGCTTGTTGCTAACAAAACTAAAAGGCTATAGATGATTGTATTTTCAATTAAAATTCGACGTATTTAGGTACTCTCGCCAGCACATCAAGTTACCACAAACTGTCAAATTTCTCCAAACGATTTTAAACCATAAAATGTTAACGGTTACGTTCAAAATCGAATGAGAAAATTTGACAGTTTGAACTAACTTGATGCACTGGCGACTGTACGTGACGTTTACACCGCGCGCTCGTGCTAGAGCCTCTGTTATTGCCAAACCGAACGACAAAAATATGATTCATGAATATAAAACTCACATCAATGCAAATTGCTTTAATTAATTTCAGGCTGCCTAATCCTGTTAAAGCTTCACAATTCGTCAAGGTAGGTAAACAAACAAAAATCTGTTTCGAAATATAATATGAAAACGGTTATTTTTGAGCAATTAGTTATAACGAGCGTACGGGGAACGGTAAAATACGTAAACGTTTTTCAAATTATACTTTGGTTTTAATATGACTTTGATTAGCTAAGACTAAGTAATTTTGCAACGTAAATTAATTTAGACGGGATGAGTTAAAATAGAGGGTGTGATTTTAAATTTAGAACGTTTGGTTGTCAATATTTAACGATTCAGTAATGGAGGATTTATTTTGATTCCATGTTCCCTTTTTAAGAGCACTCACATACAATTCCTCCGCGTTTTTTTTAAATATCAGTTGCCAAAAATTTCTTGGCATTTTCATTGGGTTGACACTTTCGATTCCATATTTGTTGAAAAACAAAGTCGACCGAAAGAAACCAGAACACATTCAGTTCAGCAATTACGATCGTTGAGTCATTTTCGGAACGACTTGGATTAGTTAAGGCAGAGCCGAGCGGTTTCTTTACAAGTTTGTGTTTGTTTCTTTATGGTTGTTTAAGTAAAGGTCTGATTTTCCAATCAATAACATTTACCTGAAGAGTAAATGTGACGTTTTGACAGTCCGTCCATACAAAAACTGTCAAAATCACAAACTTATTCGTCGGATAGAATCGAATAGTTCAATCGCCAGGATTGAAAAACCGGCCCTAAGTCAAATTTTGCAACTGAATTTTAAAACAGTTATGCCCAATCGATTGAGCTGAAAATTTGTATACACGTTTAATTTGGATAACAAAGCATGGTTATCTAAGTGACGTCATTCTAAATCTAATATGGTGAACTCCCAAAGAAGGCGGATTAGTTTTTTTTATGCACCCCTATGATATGGGTATCAATTAACAGGGTTTGCTAAGAAGAATACCAAATGACGTCAGAATTATGTTTAAAAAAAGGTTTTTTACTATAAGCTTGTTTGAAAGTACGTCTATCTACCATATTTAATTTTGCTACCCGACTGTTCCGTATCCAACAGTGTACCCAAGAGTGTAGTACTACTTACACATATAAGAACGCTTTTAGAAAATCATAGCACTCATTCTTATTCCCATATTTTGCCTACCCACGTCCAAGTATTTGACAGTCTAATCTAATGGATACTACATTTATGAACATAAATCCTCAGTTCGGAGGATGAAGTTCCCAAAACCGTTGTTCTGAGCGAATGCTACTTCCAAAGCACGTTTTTACCGTACAGTGAACTGATATTGCAAACGTTTAGGATTCTTCACCTAAACAGGAAACCGCAGGTGGTACTATAATGAAATGAAGTTTAATTTTAGAGGGTTTTTCGTTATTCACATTATTGCAGCTGAAAGACCGCCTGCTGCAAAACTGCTGGACGTAGGTATACCAAGCGTCACCAAATCGACCAATTTTATGGTTCTGGCACGTAGCTCTGGTTCCCGTTATTGTCCCAAATACAGGGTGTAAACAGACTCTTCACGAAGCCGTCAACCAAGCATTATGTACATCAAACTAAGTAACTTTACGCAAAAATTAGTGCTGGGAAACGACTTTTTTTTTTGGGCTGAAAAATCACGTTTTACAGTAGGACTCAATGTAACGCACTCAAAACATTGTGCTGATAGATGGATTGAATAATTAGGGGGTCCTGGAGCTCTTTAAAGTAAAAATCTTACATTAAAAACATGTATTTAAAAAAAAAACTTGTGAAAAAGTTGGAACTTTGACCCCCAATATCTCCGTAACTAGCAGGTTCCCAGGTATGGTCTAGAACAAAAAAATGATCGCAATGACGGGTAGAACAAGTGCCTTTCGGCTTCGTTAAGAGTCTGTTTACACCCTTTATTGTTGAAAGGCACCGCCGTAAACACAAAGATTTACAGATATTGTTTATAACGCACAATAAGGGAAACATTTTTCCTGTTATTTAATTATTTATGAATGAACAGGTCACGTGGACTGTTCTTGCAAAAATAATGATCCACGTGTTTCTCTGTTTTGAGACTAAACAATAGAGTATTATACAATTATCGCTGTGCCTCAGGGTTTTGTTTGTACGTTTTTGTTAAGCTTGGCTCCTTAGTGATTATAACCTTCTTAAAAAATTGGATTTTCAAATACAAAAAGTATTTTTCAAATTCTTCTGGTAGTTCCCCAGATAATTAATAGTTAAAACAAAAAAAAAGAAAAGGTCTCTTCAGTTTTGTAACATATGTATAAGTAGACTGCTCACGCAATGTAATGTAATTGTTGCAATATATTTAAAACCCGATTTTAAGGTCTATCTTTCATTTTCGTGTGGTTAGTGCCTAACCTGGTGTCAGAGTTTTTACGCCACCCATGGTCCTCTGAATTGGCTTTAATTGCCGTCGAGATATATCTCTCAGGCGTGCTGATGCAAGCCTCACGATGTTTTTCTTCACCGAAGTATCTGAAAATTAAACAATACGCATATGCATCCGAAAAATCATAGCAGCGATGAATCCCAATGAATGACTTTTTCATTAAATAGCCATAACATTAAAAGAACTTAGAGGGCAGTGTTAATGATTATATGATTTTAATTCTGTGAACACATACGTACGTGTTACGGTCGCGAATCATATTTTATTCAACATATAACAGCCTGACACAGACCTGCAAATAAAAAATACAAAAAAAAAATAATAACTTCGCGGACTACCCTGGCGCATCCACCTTAAAACATGAATATAATAATAGCTTCCTGTAATAGGTGAGAGGAAGGCTGTCGAGTCTTCACTTTAGTGACGTCACTTGACTATAAAATTGTTTACTGTGCGCCGAGTCAGGTAGATGTTAGGAGACTAAAGCTCTTCTAGGAAACAGCTTGTTTCGGGCTAACTACGTCAAATTGAGGAAGCGTCGTTTATATAAAGTAGTAGTATTATTTAAAAGTAGGTAGTTTATTATGGGTGCATACCATTTGACATAATAACAAAAGTTCTAACGATCACATGACGTAATTTCATTTAATATAATTATTTTTTAGTATGACGATGAAATGATATAATTAATTATTGATATAATTTCAGTTTACCTAATTTTACATGGTTTTATAAACATTTTCTATAATGCACATTTGAACTAATATTCAGTTAGTATAATATTTAGTTAGTATAATATTCAAATTCTATAGTAACGTTTAATATAATTTTGACACTACCACTACACTACACTACTACTACTTATAACATTGTTGTATGAATAAATAACTACGAATTAATATGTTTTTTTGTTCGTTCATATTCACCTCATATTATTATATACCTGCGTCAGATCCCCTCTATGGTCGGTGAAACATGTGGGTCAGGTTAGGTTAGAACCATGACCATTAGCGCACGAAGGCGAGCGAGCGAAGCGAGCGTGCCGCGGCAGCGGCCGCCGAGCGCCAGATCCCTTCTATTGTTGGTGAATCGTTTGGGTTAGATGAAGTTATAACAGTATGATGTTTTCTGATATTTACTTATTCACTACAGAATTTGGGCAGAAAATTAGTAAATATGAAATTTAGGTCAAATGAAAATTCAACTGAACGTCATACAAAAAGAGCAATATACTAATTGAAAATTATATGCGATCAATGTTATACTAAAAGTTAATAGAGCTAAAGAAGTTTATATGAAATGTAATATTAGATCACATGAAATTAGGTTATTTGTTTTTATAGCATATGAAAATTATATCATGTGAACGTTATTTCAAGTCATAATATATTATCTGTTATTATGGCATATATTACACACCCGTTTATTTTTAAGTACCAAACGTCGGTTTTCATGAAAGGAATATCCTTTTGTCAGATAAAATATAATATGTGAATGTGTAAGTCTAGTAAACAGATTTTTTAACACCACCTAATGTGGTGATGAGAGCAGCGGTGGCCCAGTGGTAGCGACCCCGACTTACGAACAGTAAGTCGTGGGTTCGAACCCAGGCAGCCGTATTACTTTGTGTAATTTATTTCATCACCACTGCTCTCAAAAACGGTGAAGGAAAACATCGTGAGGAAACCGGCATGTTCTAGAACCAAAAAATCGTAGACATGTGACATCTACCAATCCGCACTGGGCCCGCGTGGTGGATTATAGCCCATTCCCTCTCAAAGAGAGGAGGCCTGTGTCCCAGCAGTGGGAACATTATAGGCTGTCGATGATGATGAATGTAGTGATGAATAACCTACTTAAGCTTTCTATGAATAGTGTGCTTTCATATATTGACGTACAAAAAAAGAGGATTTAATTCCCACAAGTATATTTTCCACCGAAAACCCAAAAACCACAATAAATATCGATGAAAGATACCACTAATTAATGAAATGCAGTTCAGATCATTGTTGTTGTTTTGTGGATTCAGTTCATTGTTTAACTTATCTGACACATATACGAGTAGGTTTCATTGTCTGAAATCTGTATGTGCATTGGCAACAATGGTGTAGCTCACAGAATTCTCATTTTAATTAAATACTTCCAAACCAATGAAATGCAAGCCTTTCGAAAAATCGCGTAGTGTTTTCAGCAAATTAATTAATGATGAACATCATTGTAGCTGTGGTTGAGGACATGAAACCACACGCTATTCATGATACGATTGTTCCTGATGATTCGATTAACAAAGGAAAATCTACAAGAGTATGTTCGTGCGTTTGTTTCAGCGTTGAATTGGTTGTTGTTCGTCTAGTCTAGAAAATGCGATATTCTCTAATATATAACAGAACTAGCTTATGCCCTCGGCTTCGCCCGCGTGGAGTTCCATAATTGTCACACGAGATTACAGTACCAGTATAAAAAATATGCTGTGTTTATCCAGGTTATAAACTGTCTGTGTGCTAAAATTTCATCCTAATCCGTGCAGTAGTTTTGGCGTGAAAGAGTAAAAGACATTCATCCATTCATCTATCCATCCATCCTCACAAATTTTCGCATTTATAATATTAGTGGGAAGTAGGATAGTAGGATATCGCTTTTTCTAGACCCAGTCACACGTCCAGTGATAAAGATGGTGGAGAAGATAAAAATGTATGTGTGTATTGAACTAATGACCTAAAGTGCTGAAAGTTTGTGTCAATCTATGTGAAAGATATTGTAGAAATACAGAAAGGTTTGAAAGTGATAGTCACTTGCCCCTTTAGTGAATCCCGTTATCTTTGGAATTCCTCATCGGTCATCTGTACCTAAGCTACCAGGTGTCCCAGCTGTTAGCAGTTTCATTGCACCTGTAAACTTTTACAAGATATAAAGTTGAGAAGTCTCAGTTTCCAGCCGGAACACAGCAACGCTCCAAGACTCGTCACTTTTTTAAAAGAACAAAACCATTTTTTTTTTACGGATGGGAAATCATCAAATGACTTCTCCCGCTCTGGGCAGAGCGGAAGGGAGTGTCAGACTTGTACTGACTAAAACCCATCCATGTTCCTTAAACCGATTCTCTATGACATAGTAAACCACAGTATGCGCCACGCGATTTTAAATAAAGAAATACCCCCTCTTAAGGTTATATAACGCTCAGTTACGGAACTTCTGGTCGTGCAAATATTGCGGGAAACAAACTTCGACCAATATCTTTTTGTCGTCAACCTCGCGATTAACTTTGTTGCGTCGCGTCGTTCGCCTGTTTTATTTCTTGCTACATACGAGCATCTTTTGTTTATTTTCTTGGTTAAAAAGTTGTGAAGTTGATACGTCGGCTTTTTTATCTTGAAAGTTTATTTTTGGAATGAAAATGCAGAGTTTTTGTAATGTTGGTAATAATTTGCGACGGTTTCAGGTAATTTTGTCGCAATAGTAGTAGTAGCATTTAATCAATCATTGGTTGCTGAATGTCCATAATAACTCTGTCGTTATCGACAAAATTAATAAAATCACACTACACTACTGGATATAGTTCTCACAAATCTAAAATCTGCGGCTAAAAGTTAAAGTAAGTTTATTTCTCAAGCCAGACAACCGTTAGACTCGCACAGACTGTCTGAGATACATCGGCGTTTTGTGATGGTTCGAAGCGGGTAATGTAGATACATTTATATGTAACAAGGATGATAATACCATACATACATATGTATATTATAAACTTACGCCTTTTTCTCATGGGGGTGGGTAAAAACTACAGAACAACTTCTGCTTCGATCCTTACATAAATTCCTTTTGCTCAGTCCACGGCATTATACATCTGGTCTACCATCACAAATGCCTACATTACGAAAATTCTAAACTAAATTGACAAATGGTTCATAAAATCTACACAAATTTACGTTAAACCGTAGCATAATTATTTTAATACGGCAAAGTTGCAAACTTTCCTATCCAAATATATTGCATGCAGATAAGAAGTATTGCGGTAATTTATGAATAGATTTACTGAGCGGCCCCGGCGTGCATTGAACGTGCTATTCCAGAGCGCTTTGCTTTGCCAATTTACATTTTTATTATCCACCCCGTGTGAGCTGTTTGCACTGTGACAGTACAAACATTTTCCGAAGCTTGTGTCTCTCCAATTTGCGATACACCAAAGGTTTGAAGCCCCTGCTAACCAAACTAGTGTGTTTTTAATTTGAAAGCGTTCGGCTTGTTGCTCCCTCGGTCGGAAGAATTAGAAAAACGAAGAGATTTCCGTTCGTTAAGTGAGCATTCTTTTATATTGGAAAAATGTTGTTGCTTCTGGGAAGTTTTTATTTAGCCAGCTTGTGAAATAGGCACTGCCTTTTTTATAAAAATATGAACATAATTCTTAGAAACGATTCGCCATAGATCAACACTCAATTTATTAAAAGAAAACAATATATTCAAAAAAGTTAATAAAATATCACAATGTTGGCAAAAACTTGTTCCCAAAATTAATTTCTGCTTTTATAAATCCATGTCTCATTTACTCAATATATTATACCAACTGACATCGTATAGATAGATGTTTCTAGTACGTGTCGCATGTGGCTGGCAATCTCTTACATCCTTCGGAGATAGAGACTGTACCTCGGTTCAATATCCGGACCATGCATCGATCGCTTTACCTTCATATTTCATGTAAAAGTGTCCATCAAATTTGTATCCATCTGGAACAAGATTTCTGGCTTGAGTTGCTAGGTGGGTCCCTAGATATTGATTGATTTTCTACGTACCTTCAACAGAGGTTTATTGAATTTGATTGATGGTAGGTATTTTATTCTATGGAATTTAACTCTTGGAATATTATTAACAGGTACTTGTAAACCTATAAAACAACCAGGGGCCTAATTCTGCTAATTAAATCGTATCAGCATGACCATTGGCTCAGGCTACCAATTTAAAAGATAAGATTTTGAACTTTAATGGCGTTGTCAAAATGACCAATCATTGAAAATAGCAGAGTTGCCCCCTGTAGAATTGCGTTCAGAACAAGGACCGTAAAGGTAAACAAAAACCAACGATGAACAACAAATTGTAATCTGCAACAGTTTCCAGAACCCAAAAATTGAGATCCCGTTAAGAGAATTCGTAACAAGCAGTGCAGTTCAAATAAATCTAGTTCACAAGAAAACTTTTTGAATTCAGAATCCAGTCACTTTTCAGGAAAAGCAAATAAGCATTGGATTTTTTGCAATGGCAATGCATTGGGGACTGATTAACGAGGACGCGTCGCGTTTCGAGACCCCTGACGTTTTAAATGCTACACTCGTTTACCGCGTGACTGAGAATACGCGCCAAGTTTTGATTTTACCTTCCCTCTTTTGTTTTGGCCTTCCCCTCTTTTGTTTTGCTGCCGCGGTAGATATTCGTTTCTGCCTTTAGGGGTTTTGTATGCTTACGGTGTAGTGACACACTTTCGTTGTTCAGTATGGTTTGGGCGTTTGATTTTTGCTTTGTATTTACTTACTGGAATGTTTTAAGTATTTCACCGTTTTGAGCCACTAACTGTTTCAGTTTAAATGTGATTTGAAAGAATATATCTGCAGAATGAAACCATGAATGTTGGTGATAGGCTTTTGAGTGGTTTTTCTAGTAAAATACCCTATGGTTGGATAGTTGTATTCATGCAAATAAGAGTTTATCATCTGGTATAAAATGTCAAGATGTTAAAACAGCCATTAGGAAAGATATCCGCTAGAATTGAGAGCTTCAATTTATAATCACGAAATGCACAGAAACAATATTTGACACGAACAAATAGCATTACCCACTTCTTATCCTTCAATTATAATAATTGCTACCAGTAGCTGAATGCTAGCATAAAATTTCACAGCCGACCTTCTATACTAATTAAGGATAATTAAATAATAATTATTATGTGAAGATAAACTTACTGCAATGCCGAGCCGTACCAAATTTTATTAAATTGAACACGTTAATGCTCTACGACGACCACAAAGAGTATCCGAGCATAAAATTGAAGCGAACACAGTTAACCAATAATTTAATGACAAGCTTCAATGGCCCAGAATGGAGTTCTGTCCAGAAAATGGTATTCTGACCAGAATAACCAGAGAGAATTCGAATGCACAGACATGCCAATTGAATTTAATAGAAAAGTAATTAAGCTGATCTTTAAAAGCGGCGGTCAATTTATTTTATCTGGTAGCGGGACGAGATGGGAAATGAACGTGTCCACAGCGGGAATTGTAGGGTTAACTATCTGGTTCTAACGTTACTTTTAACTGGCAGAGAAAGATTAACCGCGATAGCGGATTGTTTTTAATCGAAATTGAATCTAGCAAAGAAAAGCTCATTTATAATTCATCAATAAAACCTTTTTGTAAAACGTCAACAATATGCTAATTTAGCTTTTAGCTACATGCTATTATTCCTTAGAAAAGTAAAAGAGTGTTTATCCAGACTTCAACCTTAAAATATTTTCGTTTAACTTTAAAAGGTATGAACAAAATTTTTACTCTTTCGTAAATCTTCAGTTTAGTACTTAGCTAATAACTTAAAGGATTTCGTTTTTACGAAAAAGGCGTAAAATGTCGGCTTAAAAGTTTTCCGTGAATTTTCTAAAGGAGGATTTATCCGATGGATGGTAAGTCGCAAGTGGCTTGTTTGTGTCTTCCGCAGAAGCATGGCAACCCCGTCTTCCCATAATTGACTTTCCTTGTATTCCTTCAAAAGTTATTTTAACACCCGAGGCGAGAACTTGAAATTCTAGTAAAATGTTAGATAAGAACTCTTTAAGTAGCGAGAATGGAAGTGTTAAGAAATATGTAATAGCCAATCGTTTCATGGAAACAGGATTTAAACTTAAGTTTTGATATAAAAGTTCTAGACGTTTTATTGAGGAGCAACATTTTTATTCATGGATTTAGCAGAACGTTTGAGTAGTGTACATGCGATAATAATATTTTTACGTGTTTGAATAAATATGCACGTTCGCTTATGAAAGTTACAGAGAGAGATTTCGAAGTATTATTACTGATTTATACGACACGGATAGTTGATTTTATTCAAAAGGCAATTATATGTAATGACAGAAATATATAATTATATAAATATGTATAGAATATTATACAAAGTAGGTGAACGCACCTAGACAATAATACATTTTTAAACTGATATGGTCACTAACACTAAGTTTTGAGTTCCCGATATTTCGGCGTTTTTGCAAACTGAATATCGAGAACTCGAAACAAATAGTAAACAAGGTAAACATCCTGTCTTTAGTGTTAATAAAATACATTTATAAATAATAGTTACGCATTTGTTTTCATTACACAGATTTACAAATCTAAGTCTATTCAAGTAGCTAATCTTCCAGCGGTCGACGCACGTATGCCAGTGACGTTTAAATAAAACTTCCGCCATATTTCGGAGTTGTGGAGTATAGTCCCACGAATGGTAATAAGTACTAGCGCGAGTAAATGGCTAGAGTTCGCAACTCGCCCCGGGGCTGTACTGAATAGGGAAACTTTGCCTTAATATGAGATATTTTTATACTGCCATGTCGTTTTAGCGTCGAAAGACACCGTAACGACGGAAATCTCATATTATCTTAATAGTTTTTTAAGTGGGAATCGTGGGGGTTTAGCATCTTCTTATAAAAGTTTATTATAATTTACTAGCAAACCGCCTCGGCTTTGCACGGTTGCAATGTAATTATAAACGTTCCTCTTGAATCACTCTATCTACTGCTGAAAACAGCATTAAAATCCGTTGCGCAGTTTAAAAGATCTAAGCGTACAGACTATGCGGAAGCGACTTTGTTTTATACTTTGTAAAGATGAATAAAGTTGTGCATGAACAGTCTTTTCTTATAAGAAAGCTAATCCAGACACTCCAAATCGACCCCGAAACAAGTCCCAAGCTTGCAATAAACTAACGTTAAGAAAAAACAAACGGAATTTAAATCACGCTTTAAAATAACAGCGCAACATCTCGTTACGGTCGACTGAATGCGCTCCTAGGCGAACTATGAGCCTCTCCCTGCGGCCGTTTAAATAATCTCGGGGTGCAATAAAACCCGTCCAGGCTATATATTGCAAGTACACCGAACCCATTAGAGGGCGCAGTGCAAACATCCTCGCAAACTAATGGCCCGGCCATGGGTAAACTACGCCTAGACGTACCAAGGAACACAGTCTAAGAGCCTTAAACCTTGTGTGCATTGCACTCGATTATTGGCGGCCGATTAGAACTAGTTGGTAAACATCACTAGTTGAGTTGTTTAATCAACTAGTTGTATTATAGTGAAGCTGCGGTGGTCCGTTTACGTAAAGGAGATTAAATAAGTTGGTCCAACTTTTTCGTTTGATCCCTTTTTAGTTAACATACGAATTTAGTTCATGGACGATGTAGTTGTAGGCTTTGTGCGTTATGTAAAGAAGAAAAATAGAAACGGATTTTTTATTGATCAGCGAAAAACCCTCTTTGGGTCAATTTTTGGTACTTACACTCACATTATTGCTAAATATTACATACAATATTTTGCCTTTGGTATCACTCGAGAATGTTGTTTTTTTTTTCATTTAAAAATATCTAAACATTCTCAAACAAAGAATTAAAAAAAACAACAACAATTCCACTAATAATTTAACTATAGTAGAGAAATTATAACAAATACCGTCCACTTCAATATAAAATAAAAACTTACACGTAACATAATTTTGTTTGAATAAGAAAATTATTTTTAACAGCGGTCTATTCTTAACCCTCCCATTACGTTCACTAAACAGCTTTTAAAATTTTATTCGTACAAAAAGACCGCATTTTCCCACGCGTGGCTAGTCAGATACCTACACATTACACACTGCTTATTTCCCAGTAAATAGCTGGGTAGTTGCTGTCTGGTTACTGGTTGGTTGCTGGCTTATCTCAGCGCGTCGTTAGATGTTTACAGCTACCCCCGGTCACTTGATACTAATATTTGCATACAAGCCCGCCGGGATTAAGCTGTGAAAACAACATAACAATATAAGTAACCATCTTTAAAATGTTAGTGGCTGTGTCGGGGCGAGAGTAACGTTTCTTTGGCGAACGTTGTAAAATGAAAATTATAATAAAATGTTGATGTAGTTTTGTGTTTGTTTATGGTAATAATTTTGGACTTCCTTACTGTTTTGGGACGAGGAAAATAAGGTCGAAGGTATACTATATCTACGGAAGACAGTGTTGTGTTGTTAATGTAATAAAAAGACTGATTCGCATAATATTTAGCGCATTTATTTAAGTCCTGTTAGAAAATGGGATCAAATCCTCATGACAGTTGACATTTAACGGGTACGTATAAGTTCGGAGCATAGGTCCGAAGTTAAGTACAGACAAGAAATATGAATGAGGTACTAAACTTGACCTTGAGTTAACCAAGTTGATGATTTGCTACGAATTCGTAGCCGCGTAGCATTCAAACTGTCTTGTCAGCTACGTCGAAGCACAAGCTCAGTTTAAGTAAAGGTTCGGTTCGGATTTTTTATTCACTTCTTTTCTTAACATATTTACCTACCAACTTAATGCTTATTAATCTTCTAGTAGTTCATGCTTAACTAAATGGTGTCAAAAAATTCACACTCAAACTATTTATTTATTTAATTTAAAAGAAAGCTTACAGACTAATAACAATCTTAAATAACATGCATAAGTAGGGACATTTGCTAATTACAAGCTTCCACATGTATAAATCTACTTAGTTAAGTACGCGTTATTTGCGTTGACCTGCAGTTACAGCGATTTGATAAAGTAAAAAGATTACAATATACACATATTATAAGTATGTCAAGTCGTGCAATATCAAAATTAAAGCTATTTATGGTTGTCACCGAAATACTCCTTATTTAAATTCTTTCTAATTTTGTGTGTGCTGGTGCAAAATAAATCGATTTCCAGGTGTGATGGTAAACTATTGATAACACTACGTATGCAGAAGGCGTTTTGCCTGTACTTTATCGATGCGAATGGTACCTGGAGTAGCGGCCGTTTCCTTAGGTTGTTTAAATTAGTGCGAAGAAGTATTTTACTAAGTAGTTCGGGACAATCAACCGAGCCGTTTGCGATGTTCACTAAGAATCAGATATCGCTTACAACGGTGTTCATAGTCAACTGAGAATTGCCCAGCCTTGAAGTCCAAGTATCGCAAAAATTTCCTCTTAACAGACTCAATACGAGCTTTATAGATTTCATATTGAGGGTTCCATACTGGATAAACGTACTCAAAGTGGCTACGCACTAGAGAACAATAAAGAACCTTTAATGGTTTTAGGGAACGAAAGTTAAAACAAGCTCTAATAATGAAACCTAAGGCTTTGAACGCCTTGTTGACAACTGTTTCTATATGATCATCAAAGAGCAGCTTGCTGTCGTGTACCATACCAAGATCCCTGATACTGGTTTCTTTACTTATGTAAGTGGCGAGTGAATACTACGTGAAAATATTTGATATTAATTTCTACTTACTTTCCATGTTTAACAGAATATTCAACAATTTTCCAGCACCATTCTTTCAGAGTCAAAATAAAGGTGCCACGCTGCTTCTGAATATTTTTAGAAAGACCTGTAGCTGAAGGCTTTGTGAGCAGGTCTTAAGTAGATACTGCTTTTAAGTAAGTACCAGTATTGAGTGTAAGCTTTATATTTTGTTTTTAAATATGTAAGGATACCAAACAGGTTACGAACCCCTTAATATTTAGTATTCATATTCTAAAAACACTTTTCAAACAAAAATACAATTTTTAGAATTTTTCTTTTACATGTGCTGTAAGAAATTGCTTTTTGCCAAATTTCTTGATTCTAGGTCAGCAGGAAGTAACCGTTTTGATTCCCTTGTGATATTGCAAAATATGCGACATAAACGGTCATATCTTTTGATCGCGTTGACTTAAAAGTTGAATTTTTTCACTGCTCCAAATGATAGCAGGCTTTTTTTTTTTTGGATGGGAAATCTTCAAATGACTTCTCCCGCTCTGGGCAGAGCGGAGGGGGGTGTCAGACTTGTACTGACTAAGACCCATCCATATTCCTTCCTTGCCCTTTGTGTACCAAGGCCGCGGTATCTCTTTCGAACAGTCCCGCAGCCCTGGAAGGGATAGCAGGCTTGAGTCATCATCATCATCATCAGTTTACAGCAGTTTACTACTGGACATAGACCTCCTCAATCGCACTCCAGTCGACTCGATTTTCAGCAACTCTCATCCAGTTGCTACCAACCACACTGCGAAGATCATCACTCCACCAGCACAGACCAGACCACCACCAGCAGCACCAGCGTAATCTTCAGTATTTGATATTAATTTTAGCTTGATACCTCCACGCGTTCCTGAGAAAAAGGGTCTTGACAGACGGGCAGACAGGCGGACAACAAAATGATCCTATAAGGGTTCCGTTTTTGCCAACTGAGATACACGAGAACTCTAAAAACGACCCCAATATTAATACTATACTTCTATTTTTTGTGTAATATGTACACGTGCCGTGATTCTGATGGACCCTTTGTGTACTTTTTGTGTATAACTCGTGGAATAACTGATAGGTTTTTTATTTGGAAAAGTTTTGGGTGACCTTCACTCTCTTTTCGCGTAGAAAGGGTATTTTTTTATCAGGCCATGATTCTGTTAATGTTTTTAATGTAGAAATGTTGCTACGATATGTCAACCCAGGTCAGATAGGCATTGTTATTGGATTTTTCCATTAGGAATTTCTCAGTAACAGCAACGGACTCTGGATTTGTGCCCGATTGATGGCAATAGGCTCGCTCCCTATTACATGGAACTTTAACATAATACTGTCGAATGTGGGTGCACTATTAAGTACACCTCTATCCAATTCTTCTGGGATTACAGGCGTGATGTTATGTATGTATAAAATACCGGAATTATTTTGGGTCTCGAAGTAAAGCTGTCAAATTAATCATGATCATCATCATTTCAGCCGAAAGACGTCCACTGCTGGACATAGGCCTCCCCCAAGTGATGCCACATTGACCGATCCCGTGCAACCTTCACCAGGTCATCGGTCCACCTAGTGGGGAGGCCTTCCAACGCAACGTCTTCCGGTTCGCGTTCGCCACTCCAGAACTTTACGGCCCCATCAGCCATCCGTTCTGCGAGCAATGTGCCTGCCTATTGCCAAACTTAAGTGAAGTTTTGCAATTCTTCGGGCTACGTCGGTAACCTTGGTTAAATTAGAAAGACGTATTATCCAGATGTTACTTACTGTGTAAACATTTACGCAATGAATAGTATTATCGGTTTTAAAAGGACCTTGCTTGGCGCACATCTAATACTTTACTTTTATGTTGCAGTAACTGTCCTTACTAGTACAATTCCCAGTTTCTAACTACAACAACATTCCGATACAATGGTCCTGTTGAAAGATTCCTTATCTACTACATGTTTTATACAAAATCGTTTATTGTTGGTTTTATGCAAAGACATTCAAATATTTACGAGCGATAGACAAGTCAAGACGAAGAAAATCGTAATCTAATACTTGTTACTCATCATCTGCCCAGCCTTTTCCCATCTATGTTGGGGTCGGCTTCCAGTCTAACCGGATGCAGCTGAATACCAGTATTTTACATGGAGCGACTGCCTATCTGACCTCCACAACCCAGTTAATACTTGGTAATACGATACCTCTTGGTAAGACTGGTTGTCAGACTTTTTGGGCCACTGACTACCTGTAACGACTGTCGAAGATGTGCAAATGACAGCCGGGACCAACGGCTTAACGTGCTTTCCGAGGCACGGAGGAAACTCGGTATGTAATGGGTGGTCACCCATCCACAGACCAACCTAGGCAAGCACGGCTTAACCTAAAGCTCGACCCGAGCGGCTGATATTATCTTGCCACGAGTTCCTCAATCTAATACTTGTTACTGCTAAGTAATAAATCAGTCAGTCTAGTATCACACGCCCGCTTGTCAGGAAGTTAAGTGTTCGTGTGTCAAGATCGAAAATGTACGGGATAAAAAATTTGGACGACTTTATTCCCTATATCCGCTAATTATTATTTAAACCTCTTTGGTGTTATGCAGTTTCTTTTTCCAGACATTTTTGTTTCACATGCCCCTTTTCAATAACTTTACTTTAGTTGAATGTATTTCAACTGCATACATAAACTCACGCCCTTGGGGGTAGGCAGAAACCACAGAACGCCACCTGCTACAATCCTTACATACTCCTTTTGCCTCGTCCACGTTCATACGTCTGGTCATACACGCACGCCGGTTGCAAGTGCTACACACCTAACCTTTCTTTAGCTAAAATGCACCCAGTAAATAGTTTCAGAAGAAGTTTAAATTCACTTAGTTGAACTTACACAATAGTGAAAATGCAACGAGCAATTTCAATTGTACTCTATCTATTTTTCGATAGAATTCACAATAAGGTGGTCTCACAAACAAAACAGTAACTTCTCATAATGTTCATTGTGGTCCACATTTTTATTGCAAAACATTGTGCCGATTGAGAAGATATCAGGTGTTTCAATTTCTATTTGCCACGCTTTCGGCAGATGTTTCATTTGTTAGGTTCTTTCTGGATCAACTACTAAATGATCGAAAAATGAAACGAAATGAGTTCATGAATGTTCATTTCTATGTATAAAATAGAAATAACTTTGACAAGGTAGTGTGAGTGTGGAACATTCACACTAGTGTGGAATGAATCAAAAATGGACATTCACTCGAGCGAACCATTCCCTCGAGTGAAGCGTCTGAAATAAGCAAATGTACAATAAATCGATCGTTTGGATCCGAAACCGAGAGAGTAGTACTATGCCTAATACCAGAGCATTATGGTCGGATAATAATCGCTGCATTGTCGCGAGCTGGGCCATGATCTCGGATTACCAGGGCCATTGCCGGGACACAGCAGGCCGGCTCAACTCTTCGTATATACGCCGTTCACTGGTAGAACGGGGTACTCGTATGTGTATGTGTAGATTGTCCTATATTGAAGCCAGCCTGCTAATCTGTTAAGCTGCGATCGTGAGAGATACACCTAATATAGGGGTATTTACAGTATAATTAGTGGACTCCGGTCCGGCCTGATTACGTGGAAATAGATTGATGTAGAGAATAAACCAATTCAGCACAGCCAGCCGGGATTATAGATATCTGCACGTATTAATGAGGGTGATTTGGCGTAGCCGTTACATTTTATTGCTGTTTTCCGCTTGTTCCACTTCCTTGTGTTTTCGTTTCTTACGTGTAGGATTTTATTAGGGCAGGTTAAGTTATGTGGGTATCTTGTGGGCGTTTGATGTACTATAATGGACTAATTTATCATGGAGATCAATGCGTAGGATGTTTTTCGATTGGGTTTATTTTTTACGTCTTAAAATAATGCTTTTCTGGAAACCCCACCATCTTCAACTTAGCGTGTCGATGGCAATCTAAATTGTGTCGGCTCGGAACTGAGTCACTAATTTGGTGTCTTCAGTAGCGTCCATCAGTTCCTGTAATGAACACGAACCACAGCCATGTAGACTCGTGATGTGCTTTAGCAAAACACCAAGCACCAATTCAATACTACAATATAAAATTCTTATATCTACAATAACACTTTTCCAGTTCCATGTTCCAGTAATCTAAAAGGTACCTCTCCTATCTAATCAGTCTTCAAACCTCATCTAACAAAAGTCTTATACATGTACAATTCATATTTCATAGTTGCAATGGAAGTCCGTTTCTTGATAGAATTTCTCAGACCATGCCTATTCAATGTTCGCTACATTATTAGGTATTTCAAACACATAACAGGTACAGTCGGTCAAGAAAGTTGTATACGGTCATATTCATTTTAGTAAGTCTAATCTTATGACGTTTAACTGTATAGTCGACCTCGTAAATGTTTCATGATACTTAGATTGAATGTCCTCTCCACATCATAAAATGATAACAGGGCCCGAAAGACAAGAGGCTTTCAAAGCGTTTTCGATTAGCCTAAGCTTTTTTGTAGCATAAGTCAATTCCAATACATTTTTGACTGAACGTAGTAGGTGTAGGAATTACGAACTCGACTGTACAAAGCGAATTTCTATATTAGATTCTGTAGACCGTTTTTTGATCGATTGTACACATGCCGTACAAAGGCAGTCGAAGAAAAGGCTCGCAGTATGGTGAGTATTGATATATCATGTATCGTATGAGTATCGGTCTAGACAGGAAATGATATAGAGGACAGACTCGCAATAGCTGCCTTGACGTCACACAGCTTCGGAGATGCTCAGGATATGTGATATAATGCAGTAAAATGCATTAAACGTTTGTGTTAGTGTGAAGTTTGTAGTCTACATACACCGAAGCACAAACCACGTTACCACGTATTCAGTACATGACGTCTATGTCCCTTGAATGGTTCGTTAGAGTGTACCTATAATATACTCACATTCCGGCAGTTACGTCAGTTACGGCTTTAAGTCTTATATGTTACAAAGGGCAAGCCTATTGCCGTCAACCGGGCAAACAACAAAATAAAAATAAGAAGATAGGATTCGGAAGAATTAATAAGTAGGTATACAGTTATTCTGTAACATTTTCTTTGCAATAGTTTATGGAAATAATTAAGTAGAATCTAGATTTAATAAACTTAGTTGCCAAATTTTACGATTTAACTCAAATCAGTTAGGTACTCTTTATTTTCCTAAAGAACTGAAAACCATTTTCACAATAACGGTCTCTTTTTGAAGCCAAATTTCATAACGCCATGCAAAGGCAAAAATACAGCAAGAATCAGTTTCCTGTATAAAATAAAGTCAGCCAATATCACTTCAAACACAAAATCAAATAAAACTCAATACGTATTCGTTCGCAGTTGACAGTAGTCATACACTGGAACGGTAGTGAGCAATTGTGATGTGAAACGTCCCGTGCCCGCCCGTTTCTCATTTACTGACAAAGACGTCGCGACGTCGATACCGTCGATGCCGTAGATGTACTCTCACCGGAGAATGTTGCCATCGTCTTGTATTCACACGTATCAAGCAATATTTTTCCAGTACAAACTGGTCTCACTTTTTTTTTTAGTTATCTTATTGGCGACTTAAAAGCGTTTTTCAGAAATTGGTCGGAAAACCACACGGAAAGCAGAGTGCAAGGCTATGGGAGAGGTCTTTGCTCAGAAGTGGGACATTATAACTACGGGCTACGGAACCAAAAAAAAGCTTACGCCCTTGCGACCTCTGCCGTTAGTCTGTCTTGGATTCAGCAAGGAAATTAATCAGAAAAGAACAGCAGCAGAGTAAGATAATCTTAATTTTCATTTCCCGCCATATCGAGTAGGAGACAGAAAAGAGTTATTCTAATAGGCAGAGAAAGACATTCACAACTGGGATATGCCAAATTGCTTAACATAACTGAGTAAAATAAACATTAATAATAATGGGCATGGCAAAAACGCTTTGTATGAGCTTTCCGTTTCGAGTCAGGCCAGCTTATATTGGAAACATGTAGCTTAATGTATCGCCGAGCGTACTTACGTACGTTATACTCGTAACTATGTGATATTGTTACCGGCACAAGCAAAGCGCACTTTTCACAAGTTTTTGAACATCCAATGTCGTGTAAAATTGCACAGTTTCGAATGTTGAAGGTGTTTATTTAAAAGGTGCTGTGATGGATTTTAGGTAAAGGGTTTTTTCTAGAGAAATATGGTGATATTTTACATGTTCATTTTTATCATTAAATTCAATATCGATTATTTATTATATGTGACGGCGCCTCTGCATGGCGTCGTCTAAGCAACATTGTAACCTACACAGACGAGAGAGATACTGGCTGGTATTCTCTCTGGCGGAACGTCATCGCGCTGCGGGCAGCCATATTGACAGAGCGGTTGTCAAGGATGGTGACGCGTAACAAGCATTGACGGATCGCCGACGTCTGTTTTTCTAAATCTAATTAAATCTTCCTCAATTTTGTATCAACGTTATATTTTAATGTTAAACTACGTTAGCAGTGCTAAATTGAAGATATCTGTAACATAAATTTTGTAACTGAATGATTATTATAACAGATTTCAATTGAACGAACATTGTTTATTCTGAACACTAATTATCTTGCCACAAATCATGGATGATTCTGATGAGATTGGGCAAGAGCCTTTATATGTATATTTATTCTAAAGATTTAACAAGCTTTTATCATTCCTAGATGAATTTATTTATAGTTCTCCAAAGCTGACTGACTGCCTCGTTGGTCTCGTGGTGGCAGGCACGACTGCTGAGCATGGGGTCCTTATTTCGACTCCTTTTTCTATCAGGAATTTTTCAGTAGCAGCCCCGGTGTCTGGATTTGTGCGCGGTCGATAGCAATAGGCTCGACCCCCTATTACATTGGACTTAAAACATAACTGGTGAAATGTGGTTGTACTATGAGGTAGACCTCTGCCTGACCCTTCGGGGATTACAGTCGTGATGACGTTTTCTCAACAATCGCACTTTTGCACGTTTGTTTCAACGTGACGACGTTTGTGTAAGATTGCGCAGTTTCCACTGTTGTATTTTTTCTTTTTATGGTTATGTTTGTATGCAAATGCGTGGATTTGAACAACGACATATTTCCACCTTTAAGCTAAAATAGCAATGCTACGTAATTTTTTTTTCTTTTTTGTTAATGGCATCTCGCAGTTCAGCCTATGAGGCTGGCTACTGCTTCACCGGTCTATTCCTATGGATGCTTTGAAGTTAAGGCCTCCAGCCAGGGAACTTTAAACTAAGCGACTACATGCTAAGGGTACCCCCTGTGGGATACGAGCCTCGGCTTAGGGCGTCGCTGGGGAGGGGGAAGCAAGGGGACAGGCTGTATCTAGATGAAAAGCTATGTAAACCTTGGTTCGTTGCATTTATAGATTTTTACTGTGAAATCGATTCTTGTGGAATATTTCGATATTCTTGTGGAAGTTCAACATTTTGCCCACGTCTGCTTATTTTAACGCGAAGGTTTTTGAACTCACTGCTTAGCGCTGAAAGTTGAAAATTAAACAGTGCGCTTTTTGGACGCACTGTGCTCTGTTGTATCCTCATTGCTCAGCTCAATACAGAGAGTTGCAAATCCATGTGCGATATAAAATCCGTCGCGTAAAAAACCTCCCGTGCGAACGAGGTCTTCATTCAATTATAACCAGCCTTTGCCAGCCAGAGGAGACCTGTGTTTTACCCGAAGAAACATTTCTTCGGGTAAAACACAGGTCTCCTCTCTTGGAGAATGGTAGGATTATAGGTCCTTCCTTGCCAGTGCGGGTTGGTAGATGTCACATGTCTTCGAACTTGTTGGTCCTAGGTTATGCTGGTTTCCTCATTATGTTTTCCGTTGCTCTTTGGAGAGTAGAATTAAATAAGAATTGCGCCTGATTGGGTCGAAACCACGACCTGCTATCCGTAAGTCGGCTCGAGCCACGACTACTGGTCCACCATTGCTTCAAACAACAACACGCCTGTAATCCCCGAAGGGCTAGGCAGGAGTATACCTAATACGCCCACATTTTGCCAGTTTCGTTTAAGTCTCATGTAAAAGGGGTGAACCTATTGCCATCAACCGGGCACAAATCAGGAATCCGTGGCGGCTACTGAAAAAAATCTAATGGAAAAAGCCAATAACATGTTGCCCGACCCGGAAAATGAACCCAGGACCTCATTCTCAGCAGGCCCACTTGCATCTACTCGATCAACAACGCAGTCGAGGCAACGAGGTCTTACTTAAAGTAAACTACGAATTACAAATAAAATACTTTTGTAAATAATTATTTAACCGTTTCATATTTATCTGAAACCAGCTTTATTCATCCTTAAAACTGAAATCCTAATCCGATACCCATCAAAATTGCTTCGTGACTTGTTTGTTATATACAGCTTTTTATTCAGTGTTAAACAGACAAATCGTATTCTAAATAGATTAACTTGTCGCTATAAATCTTATTACGGGACACTGTAAGCTTATTTGCATGGTTTAAATTTGGATACTAGTAGCGGAATGAGTAATGCGCACTTAGAATAAATTGGCTATGATGGAAACCTACTTTTATTATTTGAATAATGTTAGTAAGAGCCACTCTTTTAACTGTATTACTAACAAGTCTTAAGTCTGTTTTGTCTTTAGTTATCTGTAGTCTTTCTTTTTTCTCATGCTTGTTTTTTCCGTTGGGTTGGGCATAGTACACACTTTGAACAAGTCAGTTTCACGATGTAGGTACCCCCTTTGAAAGCACCTACGTTCCCAACTGTGGTACCCAATTAATGCAGCTTACCGTACACAAACTTTTTGCCAGTTATGTTTAAGTCCTTTGTGGTACGGGGGCAAGCCCATTGCCATCAACTGAGCACTCATCATCATCATCATTTCAGCCAAAAGACGTCCACTGCTGGACATAGGCCTCCCCGAAAGGGGGCGATTTGCCATAATTGCCGCGCTTGGCAGGCGGGTTGGCGATCGCAGTACGGTTGTTACAAAAGCACTGAGCACGCTGCTGCCAATTCTCTGTCAAGTCCCTTAGTCGCCTCTTACGACACCTACGGGAAGATATGGGAAGGTGCTATTCCTTACGTCCGACACCATACAGTACTGAACACTACTCCAAGGTTATGCATATCCTGTTAAAAGACAGTGCGATAGTACGAACCGCTTTAAAACCAATTTAAATTGCCACTTGCCTTAATGACGTTTAAGTAACATTCAACCTTATGCTGCGTTGCCGACCTCAGGCGTTGCCACATGCGACAAGCAACACACGCCTGGATGTTCCTGCGCGCCACATCCCCAATACCGTCGAGTCACTGTGATCTGTGGCGTGCACTAGTGGCTGGGCCGATTTCAAAGCAAGACCGGCGCGCCAGTTGTGTGTGCCGGTCGGGCGTTTCGTTATGTGCGACTTCAACGACCGGCGCACGTTGAACAGTTAACGCTATCACACAAGTCTATGGATACCAAAACACAAAACCGTTTTTTTTTATGATGGCATCTCGCAGTTTAGCCTATGAGGCTGGCTACTACTAAACCGGTCTAATCCTGTGGATGCCATGAAGTGAAGGCCTCCAGCTAGGGGCATTAACTTATATACTAAGCGACTATACGCTATAGGCACCTCGACGTGACGACTGAACATCACGGCACTCAAAAATAGCGTAGAACCTATCGGTAGCTAGATATGTACTTAGACGCACAAAGAAAGGGAAAGAAAATTAAATGTCATCTACGGTATTCCTATTGTTAGAGAGAAACAAATAGATTTCTTTAGTTACGTTGTCATTCTATACACACGGCACGAGACTTACCTCAGGCGCCAGCCGCCATTAGAAGCCATCGAAAAAATAAATTAAAATACATTTTTCTTGATACTTACGCATGAAAGGATACTTTTTTATTTTTACAGTTGCAGTATAATTTTTACATCCCCTAAAAACACAAGGCGGCATTTCTTTTTTGCTTTTTGGGGAAGTTATTCACATAAGTTATTTTAATATCACGTACAGCCGCGACACTGGTTAGTACGCGACTAAATGGTGTGCGGTAATTACCTCACATTCGTGTTGTCACTATAGAGCGCGGATAACGTATCTTTAGTTTATATATCATTGGGAAAGTTCACTGTAGACGGCGTGTTCATATTTAGTTCCCAATCTGACCAATGACTCTGACCTGATAAATTGGCATTAACAGATTTTCAACCAATCACGATGTTGGGAACCAGCTAAGTTATTGCGATTAGTTTCACACTTCCGAAAAAAAAAACTTTCCTTCCACATTAAGAGGTTAAAAATTTCGGCAATGCAACGACTCGTTGTTGAACAGTCGTTATGAGTTTGTAGGGTAAGTTTAGGCTTTTAACAAAAAAACCAAGTCGGAATATTTATATTTATTCGTCTTCTTCTGAGTGCTTGCGCGATTTATTTTTGTGATTAGCGGATCTGAGGTATGTGTCATCCCTATTCCTATCCCTATCCCTATCCCTATCCCTATCTCTATCCCTATCCCTATCCTTGTTCCTATTCTTATGATCCTTGTTTTCTTCACCACAGCAGTCTATACAACATTTCCATTCGTCTTGACCGGGCCTGCAATAAGAAAGGTTACATTATTTGGATACTTGTATGGTTTTAAAGAAGATTTTGAATGTAACATACTTTTAGATTTGCGTATAAGATTTGGTTAACATCGACGATCCTATACAGGGTGTAAGTTCAAACTAAGGACTTACTTCAAAGGAGCGAAGATCGCACTACCCATGATATCTTTGACCAATCATGAAATTAATAGGTAAGTATATATTTTCGTATAAACTGACAAATTAAGGAACCGTTTTTTTATATTTCAAGTTGGTCCCATATTAAAAAACAATCCTAAAAGTATGTTCATTGTTTATTAGCCTAACACGCTGTGTACTTTTGATTAAGTTATTTTAGTATCATAGGTGAGTATTTATATAAGAACTTTGCAATATTACAACTTTTCAAGGATCAGCAGAATCTATTTTCAGCTTATGCGTTTCTCAAGAATCCGAGTAAGTATCCTCAGTTTTTGAAGTGAAACTTCTTTATCGGGGTTGGAAAAAAAAATTGTGTAACATTTTTTCGTTACGCGTCACATTTTTCCGTTACGCGCCATCTTTTTGAAGTGAAACTTCTTTATCGACGTATATAAAATAAATTACTCATTAATTGTATGCATGTCTATAATAATAAAATAGCTTTAATTTAATACGGAAAAAAATGTTTTTCTTAAGGCTTAAGCCTTATCTACCCCATTTTCGTGAAGTTGCAAATAGTAGAAAAATGATATGTCGTAAAGAAGTTTCACTTCTTACCTGTGTACTCTGGTACACACACATATTTTTTTATTATGTCAATTGTTTTCTTATTGAAATTTTAAAATAACAATATTTGAATTTTAAGTTGTGCCTTTAAAAAGGATTAAACAAAAGAAGCAAGTTTAAAGGTAAATAAAAACCGACCAAAACTGCCGTATCATGAAATTTTATACTGAAATGATGCAAAATTATCTGGAAGCTTATTTTAAATAAAATAGCGGGAGAAACGAGAGCGCTGGGAACAAAACAGCAAATTGACAGCGTCACATTGACAAGCACCGTTCGTTTTTTGCTTTGTTGGTTTGGTAATCTGTGTTGGCTCCTATTTCGAAACATATTCTTGACAATATTCACTAGAAGGAAATGTGTGGAAACATTGATAAATGTTTTCAGGTGACAATTTTGTCTCTAATCAGAAGTAAAAGCAATGAGGTTGTCCGTATTTCCTATTTTACTTTATGTATCTAACTATAGTTTTGGCAATTTTTGTGTTTTTATGAAAAAAAGTAAAGCTCTTAGCCAAGAAACTCAAAACCATATAATTGGTAATGTACAGAGGCCAGCATATCGAGCTAACCCAAATTTGTTAAATTTTCCCAGTCAACCTTGAACCTAAAGCTTTAGCGATAAAATTTAAAAACTATTAAAGAAATTTGACGGATTATAGTAACTTGATGTGTTGGCGTTCGTACGTAGTGCAATGTGAAACCACCCTTAATATTTCTAGAAATCCTATCAACAAGCAACGCTACCTACCCACTCAAAATACACAAATTATTTCCAGAACAAACAGAACCTTCGACAAAATCGAGAGAAAGAATCCTCTTAAAAAATCGCTGCCTCTGAACGAATATCGGAATACGGCGCCGACGATGTCGCCGTCACTCACTCTTAGCGAAGTGATCTATCCGCTAGTGCCGTGAAGACAGTTTTCAGCGGTAACTACCGAGCTTCTATCCTTCTTTAGGCGTCTGTCCGACCACAGACGATTAGCAATAAGCGCGTAGAGCAATTAGAAACAAGTCTCTCAGCGAGTGCAAGCATCGCTGAATTAGTTATTATTTTGAAAGTATTTGTTGCATCGACAAAGTATTGGAAAGAGAGTTTTTGCGTGCGATGGTACTTTGAATAGTCAGAGATCAAGCTATTAATACAGGGTTTAAAGGACAGCCCTCCGCAGACTGATGGTCACCCCATCGTCATGAACGTTACGGAATCCAATAAATTTGATTTCTTTTATTTCCTCATACGCAATGTATCGTTACCATGGCAAAACGCATGTAACGAACGGCAAGCGCGACGACGAGTTCGATGAACTCTGTAGCTAGGCAGGAAGTGAACAGCTGATTTCACGCGTCGTTCTATAGAGCATTTTAATATTCAATATTGTTTTTATTTTAGCCGTTTTATTCACTTAAATGGAGTGTTGCTTACAGATAATGTAATTTTACATTGAAATAAAGGAATAGTAACTGAAAAAACTATACAAAAAAATTGTTTGTCTGTAGAGTTGGTTTACGGACGATAGTTTAACGTGACAACGTCATAAAATCGAGTGGAAGAGAGATAGATGCGGTGCACAATGAGCGTAACGGGACAATGAGCGTAACGAGACACTACCGGGCCACTTTTTCGTGTATGAAGCCGGCGTTCATCGATTTATTAGACGTTGTCACGTCAAAAATAAAAATTTCCTGCGAAAAAATCCGGTAATTCAAAAAAAGGAGCTCAACGTCAGTTGGCGGATGGCTGTTCCTTATACCCTGTATATGACTGTATTTCTTTTATTGACACGGGAACTCCATCTTTGGTACGTTTATTGAGTGACAATAAATTCGGCATTAGTCGCTTTCTCATCGGCGGTGCGGCAGATACCTTAGATCCAATATTTTTCATGAAAAGAAGCGGAAATAAAATTATCTGACGGTAAACAGCCAGTCACTTTGAAGCCTCGTTTTACATTATTTTACGGAAGTAGCGACTTTACACAAATATTTCTAGTTTTATTAGTATAGTTTTATGTGTTTGAAAACGTAGCTGGAAATTCCATGAATGCAGGTTTTGAAACATTTGTAACGTTGATGATATTAGTTCTAGTGCACATAATTATGTACAAAATACAACAAAATACAAAATATTTATTACTTCTTAAACATTGTGTCATACATAAACTGAGGCAGCCCCAGTAAGTTACAACAGTACTTGACTTGATGTGAGTTGGTAAATTGGAAAAGTAGTTTGTTTTTAAAATGGAAACTGTGATGTATGTACGAGTATTCATAATAATGTCATAAACTGGTGAATAAACGTGGTTATCACCATTCAATTCAGTATATGGATGGAATGAAGTTCACTATGCTTTATACGCGTTTCTGTAGTGCTTCAGGGATATTTGCAGAAGCCCGCGTTGATTGCTTTTATACAGTAGGTAACGTGTAAGAGATGCACATCCCTGGTACGTAGGGTGCGGGGCAGCACCAACAGCATCCTAAACATGATCTCTGGCCGGCTGGATTGCGCGATCGCTAACCAGTGCTGCAAAATGTCTGCTGGACCTGCAGCTTAATAACGTTGTGTAGTTGTATGTTGCATTCTTTTCTTTATCTGTGTTTAATTTATTTTACTAACATATATTTAAGTCAGATTGTTACTAACACTATTAGTTATGAGCAGTGGTCGGAGTAGGTAGAGTTGTTTGGGGTGAATGACCGCAAACATTGATGTTAACATGGATATGCCTCTGAAAACCCGGGATTTTGAAATTGTCGATTGATTTAAGTGAGTTAATATGGGTAAGTGGGCGGTTATGAGCAGGTAGTAGGTGAGCACCCAAACAGTATATACTTACTTATATACACACACAGGGATCCTGGAATGTTGTTAGAGGTAGCTTCGTGAAATATGAATTAATTAAGTAAATCTGTTAGAAACAATACTAAATATACTTTACTGCACAAGGAAATATTCCGAGAATTCCCGGGATGTCGCAAGTAGCAAAAACAGCTCCACCTACTCCGACCACTGGTTATGAGTTATGTTACTTGAATAAATAATTGAATTCAGTAATATGCTAGCAGCGTGGTTCGATCAATCAAGGTGCAGAAGGTAGAAGTAAAAATTGAAGATCTTTTTTCAAAAATGACAAATTAAAAATATAAGGTTGTAAGCCAGTAATTAATTGAAAAGTTTCAAACTTAGTTAGGTAGTTAGGTTTAATGCAGGGAACACTGCTCTTTACAGAATAACTCATTGAATAACAATATACAGGGTGTAAACAGACTCTTCACGAAGCCGTCAACCAAGCATTATGTACATCAAACTAAGTAACTTTACGCAAAAATTAGTGCTGGGAAACGACTTTTTTTTTTGGGCTGAAAAATCACGTTTTTCAGTAGGATTCAATGTACCGCACTAAAAACATGTGCTGATGGATGGATTGAATAGTAATGGGATCCTGGAGGTGTTTAAAGTAAAAATCTTACATTAAAAACATGTATTTCAAAAAAAACTTGTGAAAAAGTTGGAACTTTGACCCCCAATATCTCCGTAACTAGAAGGTTCCCAGGTATGGTCTAAAACAAAAAAAATATCGCAATAATGGGGAGAACAAGTGCCTTTCGGCTTCGTTAAGAGTATGTTTACACCCTTTATAATTCAATAACACATTTCTCTGACGATGATCATGTAGTAACGCCAAAAAGCGATAGCTGTATTTGTGAACCGCGGAGAATCATGATGGTTCATTATACTTACGGTAAGTGCTCTAAAATCCAGGCGCAGTAGCAAGTCATCTTCATCCCTATAGCCACGTGGTCACCTTCACATTCCGCTCCGCCGACGGTCACAGCCACCAAACGTCCCTCACGGACAGCCGGTGCCCCGGAGTCATCCTGCATCAAATATTTATACTTCGAGAGGACAGTAGAAATACTATGTAATGTAGTTACGTGAGAGTTAACGTTCTCGATTTACGTGTCGTAAGGTCGTGAGTTCGAACCCAGGCGCCTGCATCTTGCTTTATGTTATTTATTTTATCATCTCTTTCAAAATGTTGAAGGAGAAAACCCGCGTTATTAATCAACAAGACACATCATCATCAGCCTATTAATGTTCCCACTGCTGGGACACAGGCCTCCTCTCTTTGAGAGGGAATGGGCTATAATCCACCACGCGGGCCCAGTGCGGATTGGTAGATGTCACATGTCTTCGAATTTTTGGTCCTAGGACATGCCGGTTTCCTCACGATGTTTTCCTTCACCGTTTTTGAGAGCAGCAACAAGACACGAAACCATTTATTAAAAGACTGTAATAAAATAAAATTGCTGGTATTTATGTTGATTTACATACATGCGTACATATTTCTCTCAAGGCCATGAGTGATCTCTGATTATATTTTTCTCAGGTGTTCCCTCTATCTCGCAGACTCTTGATGCTCCGAAATTTATTTGGCAAAACACACTTGGCATAATCTTGTAACGAATATTTTTAAGGGATAAAAATTATTTAATACAATTATTTTTTGACCGATGTTTATACATACTTTTAAGATGGCAAAATTTTATAGTTCTTATGGATATGAAATGTATGCCTTAAGATGATTTTGACTTACAAAATTAAATTATGATAAATGAGTATTTGCCAAACGATTTTCTGCGAAATGCAGTTTATGCTATCCGCTGTTATGCAAAATAATATTATGACATAAAAAGTTCTGCTATAAAGGGACCTTTTTCTCAGTGATAAAACAATACTACTTACATCGCTTATGAAATGCTCCTCAGCTGCATAACAAACAACTTCATTGGTATCTGTTTCAAAAAAAAATAATTTGTCACTTTCTCTTTTATGGCAAAATTTTAAGATTGAAATTGAACGCGATCATCGCATATAAACAGCGTTCAAGAGATTTCAGTGATAGTATTTTACTGTGTGGTGTCAATTTGATGCTGATTGCGTTCAGTTTCGTTTTCACCAATGCAATCTCAAAATGCAGCACCTTAATCGAACTAAGGATTAAAAAGAAAAAGTTTCAACATAGGATTTTAGAAAAATGTAATAATATACACTAACTTATTTTGTACAACTTCGGCAATGCCTTGTCGATTAACTTCTTACAAGTCTGTACATTTACAAAACCAAACGTTTCAACCGTTAGTTTCTTATCCTGCAAGCAAAAAGAGACAATCTTACGACACTATTGTCACAATTTACGAAATAGAAATTAACAAATATTAGGTTCTAGTATTTACCTTTTGAGGTGGATGTTTATGTCGCTTGCTATTTCGCCTAATCATAATTGGTTGTGTTGCTTTTTCCTGCAAAATAATCAATGAAATGCTATCCTTATGAATACCTTAATACAACATGATTTTCGATTGCATAGATTGACATATCATGTAATATGACAACGCTACGTGGTCATATGTTGCGAGGACTTTATGTATGGTATTAATAATATTTTTATACGAACGGGAGTACTTAGCTGTAACTGACGAATTTCCATTACAATCTTTTATCTCCTATCTAACCCGTTAAAGGGACGATTTTTTTTTAAACTTCACACTTCTAAACTCAGCAGTTTTGGCAGTATTGAGTGTCAGGAAATGAGTTTACTTTAACATATTTACTAAGAGAGCAAAAATTAATAGTTTAGAATACAAAAATAGTTTTGAGACACATAACCATAAAAACTTTCAAAGTGATTTTTTCAAATCTAAGGATCGGGCAATATCTTGTGCTGCATATTCAAGCTTTAATGGCGAATACAACAAGCCATAGGTGATTCGAAGCCGTGAGATTTTGAGTTCAGCTAATTTAATGTACTGCGGCTGGCCAATTAACTTAAGTTAAAAAAAAAAAAACACGAACCTCATCCTTTGACACGTTAAGCCCAGCTCTTTGTATCACAGTCTCGAGGACCTTCGCCCAGTCCTGTTCCTTAAAATAAGACATTGGTTGCAATGGTATCTAATGTAGTTATACTATTTACTAAATTAGTATTACAAAGATGTAAAGTTGTTTGTTTGTAAGAGGAAATCTCTGGAAGTACTGATTATTGTTGATTGTGATATTTTCAGATTCAGATTTATTTATTTGCCATCAATGTAGGTACAAGTTTAAGATGATACAAATAGCCAAATTAAATAAAGTAAGTAAAATAAGTAAGTAAGTATTTAGTAAATTTTTGTCAAATTGACTGGCAAAAGTCTATACAACATACAGCTAAATAATAATATAAAAAAGGCGAATTGAGCGGATTCATTTGATTAAATTTAGGTTTCTACCTCTGTAGACAAATACTCTAACACATTTTATGACTGAACTAAAAACAGAGAAGTCATTGGTATTCGAAACTGACAATGAAGTGATAAGTGCAACACCACAATAGTGACAATTGAAACACGCCGTATCTACCAATTGAAAAATAGCAATTATGTCAAAAGAATGAAATAAAATCTGAGTCGCTCCGTACATATTAGTAGGGTTCCGTTGTAAATGAAATGAATAATGAAGAAGTGTTTAATTGGTATACATATTTCAAAAAATGTTACTTCCAGTAAACTGCACAGCAGTTTATTGGCAGATGTAGCTCCCAAATTCAATTTTACTAACTCACGAACCCAGAATTCCCGTACAGCGGTCGGACCACTGTTCACTTGCCGAGACAGGTGAAAAACACAAAGTTTAAGACAAATAACAGTCAATACTCAATACTCAATCTTTATTTGCATTCCACAATGTGTCCTTAGGTAAACAGTAGGTGGTGGTGGTGGTTCAGTTTAACCATGACATCGATTTGTATAGATTTCTCATACAATAAGAGACCCGCTTGTACTGGTTATGCATGGCGTGATTTGTCCTCATGCGACTAATATTTTTTGGTCAAAATTACTGTTCATGAACCAACATTTACTCTCAACAAAATATCTAAGTAACGTTTAGGGATAAACTGATATCTAAAATCACGATAACATAAAGGTGAAAATATTCTTATTAAAAACAACGGAACCCTAAAATTTGTTTGTATTGTTAGCAATAACTATAGCGACGTAGAAGTGTATTGTCCAATTAGTATAGTGTTTTATTGTCATGAATTTTTATCACACCTCGTCGAGTTTTATTACGTGATTGAAAAACATTCGCCATTGTGGTTGGTTTATTTTATTAACCAATTGTAGCATGACGGTTTTTCATAAAACACTATAATTTGACTAGTTACTAGCTTTTGGTCGCGGCTTCGCTCCCATTATATCCGTGACGGATTGGGTCATTGGTACGGACATAAAATGATTCGCAAGCGCGCCAGTGGTTGAACTACTTGCAAGTCTACCAACACCACAACGTGCTTCTACAGAGCCCTGATGTTTTCAGCTCGGGGCGAGAACGACATTCAGTGTCTGATCGCAGCGGAGTTGAGACGTCCTGGAGCTGTACCCGTTTCTTTGTGTCCTGTGTTATTGCAAGTAATTTGTTAGTTTAATAGAGACAGTGTATCGCACCCAGTGTATTTTCATTGCATGAAACCCATCGTCTGCCCACATGATGTACGAGCCTAACGGAATAAATCCTGACAACCCGACATAGGAAAATTAACCCACGGGAACGTTTTAAACAAAACATAGCTTATGAAACTCGGGGATTAAGCTTACTGTTAAGGAAAGAATTGGAATTGGATCAGTAGTTCCGAAGATTACCCCTACCTGCATACTTACAAACGAAATTTACCTCTATATAATATTAGAAGATTATGACATTATGTTTTGGAGAAGAGCTGTGCCCCAGGAGTTGAAAAATTATAGGCAACTCCAGGTCTAGTTGAAATTCAGCGGCATAATCATATCATTTGTATGATGGTGCTGCAGTGATCCTGTTTTTTTGCTTCCTTACTTGTGTTTACTTCATACAGGATGTAAACGGATTCTTCACGAAGCCGTCAACCAATCATTCATATCAAACTAAGTAACTTTACGCAAAAATTATTGCTGGGAAACGACTTTTTTTTTGTTGAAAATCACGTTTTACGGTAGGACTCAATGTTACGCATTTAAAACATTGTGCTAAAGGATGGATTGAATAGTACGGGAGTCGTGAAGGTCCTTAGTATAAAAAGTACATTAAAAAAATGTATATAAAAAAAAAAAAAACTTGTAAAAAAGTTGGAACTTTGACCCCCAATATCTCCGTAACTAGAAGGTTCCCAAGTAGTCCATACTTGGGAACCTTGTAGTTACGGAGATATTATATTATATTATATTATATATATTATATTACAAAATAAAGATGCAATGGCGAGGAGAATAAGTGCCTTTCGGCTTCTTTAAGAGTCTTTTAACACCCTTTATTATGCTAGTTATCAAACTGTTGCCGACTTACCTTTTCGAGGTTACCTCCGTCTTGAGTCCTGTCGATTGACGTTGCGTTTCGATAGGCTTTTTCGTAGCGGCGTTTTTTAGTAGTTTGTGGCTTACTAGTAACTTTTTTCTAAAAAAGTTATAAGGATATTACTTTTTTTTTAAAATAACTTTTAACTATTAAGGATCAATCCATTAATAAAATTGTAGTCAAGAATTACTGGGCTCTATGACCTGTAAAGGCTGGGTTGCTTTACGATTATGTACTAATTCAAGATGAACTGTTATTTTAAGAAGATGTAAGGTCTCTGAAACGTTCGATTTATCATCCCAGAACTAAATTTTGGTGCTCTAACACGAAGTTGAAGCCGGACATTTCCTGGACCTAGTTAAGGTGGAAGCGTCACGGTAGGCCGCGAAATTCAAATTTTCTTAAGTTTTTTGCAATTTGCAGGTCAGTGTCATCATTGTCAGCCTATAACGTTCCCGCTGCTGGGACACAGGCCTAATCTCTATTAGAGGGAATGGACTATAATCCACCACGCGGGCCCAGTGCGGGTTGCAAGTAACACGTATTTAGTTAGAGAATTACAATAATGAAAATCATCAATACAACCTTCTATGTTCATTTAACCCTATTGTATGACTGTTATATGAAATAGTTATTGATTAGGGTTTAAAATTTGAATTTCGCGGGTCAGCCTGGTACTTCCAGCTTAATTGATAATAATGATGATCAAGTAGCAAGAGCCCATGGGCTGTCTGGCTATTACCGTGTATCCAATGGGGCTTAAACAGAAATAAAATAGCACTGAAAGAATAACCACTAACTTTTGATTTTTCTTTAGCTGGGATCAAATAGGGACTTCTTATCGATAGGATCGGTTTTTTCACTTCAGTTGTTTCATGCGTCTCTTTGGATTGAGGGGGTCCGTTTGTTGTATCATATACAAGGGGCTTAATATTCTCATTGGACGGTTTGGTCTCTTTACTCTCTTTGGTTTCATCACGTTCACGATCACGATCAATTTCACGCTCACGATCACGTTCACGGTCACGATCAATTTCACGCTCACGATCACGTTCACGGTCACGATCAATTTCACGCTCACGATCACGTTCACGGTCACGATCACGTTCACGATCACGATCAATTTCACGTTCACGATCACTTTCACGTTCACGCTTACTCTTACGATCACGACTACGGTCACGATCTTGATCACGATCTTTGTCCTGCAAAAGTGTCTTTACATTCATAGTAGTGGGTACTTCGCCGGAGTTCGAGGTCGTCGATGATTTTGAATCAACTTTTGCTTGAAACGACCGATGCTTTGAATCAGTTGGCTTTAATGTAGAACCTTTGTTACCCTTCAAGGATTGCATGAAATAAAGATATCATGTAAAATATCAAAAATCATAATCATACTTATTCACAAATATTTAGACAACGATACAGAGAGTAACTTAATAATACACAAAATAGATAGATCGTTGAATGTGAAATGGTACAATGTAAAGATGGTTTGGGTGTCTTTAGTTTAGACTGATTCGCCCTATCCCCCTCGTACTAGTATAAAACTGTATCACGAGCGGATAGTCTTCCTCAACCTTAGATTAGAACAACAGATTCCCACAAGGTTCCAGTTACAAGTCACACAGCAGCAGTTTGATTACATACTATATATGTAATAAATCATAGTACAGATAATTATATTAATTAAGTTACAAATGATTGGAATTGTCTGTGTTTGGGTATGGGTATATGTATATACGTTTCTGTATGTGTACAGTTAAGGGTGTTTTATTATTTATTTGTTTTTGTGCATTATTTATAACATCGTTTTTAATAGTAGATTTTCAGTGCTGTTGTAATCTAGTGCTTTCAAATATTGTTCAATAGCTTTTTTGCAATTTTAGATCTTTAATTATTTTGTTGTAAAGGCTAGGTCCGAGATAATTGTGAAACAATGATTATCATCTTTTTCTTATGAGAAAGGATCTGCATACAATGGATTGCAAACACAAATAATTTATTGGTTTCTATAAGAAAGGTATTTTACCTCACCGATTTCTGCACCCTCTCTAGAAATGGATATCATCTCTCTAAGCGGTTTGTGCTTCTTTGATTCGCAAAAATCCTAACAACATAAACACAGATAAATTATGAAATCTCATAACATGACGAGTGCAATCCCCGAAGGGTTAGGCAGAGGTGTACCTAATAATACACCCACATTTCACCAGTTATATTTGAGTCCCATGTAATAGGGGACGAGCCCCTTGCTATCAACCGGATGCCATTAAAGACTCCGTGGATGCTCCCGACCCGGGAATCAAACCCAGGACCTCTTGCTCAGCAGTCGTACTTGCGACCACTAGACCAACGAGGCAGTCCTTTGCTGTTGGTACGTTGCTGGAATCTTGAAATAAGTTTAGGTGACGATGTTTAATGCTATTTTTCGCACTTCCTGCATTAAAGCCTGGATCTACTTGTAGACATAAAACAAAAACATTTTCGTAACATTAAACACAAACGTAGTTATGCTGATGAGACATGAAAAACATGATTATTTAAAAACATCTTCGTCTACAGCGTCAATAGAGCAACAGGTCGTAATCAACATTACGACTTCTTGCATGTCATTTATTTCTTTAGCCACATGGCTACTGCCGTTTGATGAAAAGTCTTGAATATTGCTTGTCCCACTCCGGGGTTAAACTGGATAATTCATCATTAGAACAGTAATAACATGAAAATCATTCGAAACTTACATTGCCCTCTTCAGAAGAAGTACACTGCGGTTTTTTACCGCTGGGAGAATGAGTCCCCGTTAATGGCTTCTAAAATGAAAAGAAAATATTATTAATAACCGCACTAAAGATAACATTCTGCCGCTGTAAGTGTGAAGGGAGCTGTCCACTTTAGCATCATCAACCTAAAGTGTTCCCACTGCTGGGACACAGGCCGTCTGCCTCTGAAAGAGATGGGCCGTGATTCACCACGCCACCCAATACGAGTAATCTGATGTCAGATATATTTTTGTTTTATCCTCTACGATACCTATTTCAAAGGTTAGTTACAATGAATTAAGTAACTTGCAAAACAATTGAGTTTCGGATTATAGTATTGGTGACTCCGCAAACGTTGTTCTGCCATATAAATTATGGTGTGAAATATATACTTTACGACTTATTCTCATACCTAAAAATATACATAAAAAAATTCATAAAAAACAGTCGAGCCATTTCGGAGGAGTGCGACCATTAACACCGTGACATTAGATTTTTAAATATATATAGATTTGATTATTGAACGTTTTTTTAATTCATTCGAAAGATTAAAAAAAACATATTTCAGGTATCAAACTAAATATACAAACCCTTTAAAAGTCTTAAAACTTACAACTTGCTCTTCACAATAATTTCCCCAACTAAGAATGGTAACATTCGAGTCTACAGGAGTTGATTCATTCTCTTCAACAATTGGAATGATGCGTCCCGGCCTGTCTATTGTCATTCCTGCAAAAGCGAATACCAGGGCGAGATCTGCCGTCCACCCTCTGTAATCAGGATGCGTTATAACCCTCTCTATTGGCAAGTAGCTCTCGTATCCCGTATCGAACATCTTTTTCGTCCCAATGACTATGAATGAGCCAGATAGTTCAACATCTATGTATTCGCTGCCATGGTTTAAACTGGGAACAATGTTATAGATCATTACTGACCATGATATAATAGATTTTAATCTGCCTAGGCAGATCCCTTCCCAACCAGGTTGGGAAAATCTGTAGTCACGCAGTGCCTCTGCCAATTCGAGCAAAAACAAACAAACAAAGGCAAAGCCGTACCATACCATCCTTTTCTCGAAGCCATTCAGGGACCCTGACTGAGATGGCAATCGCACACGGCAATAGAATCTACATACAAAAAACCTACCAAATATTAGCACCCTGAACGCTTTATTTATATGAACATGCAATTAGCACTCTCAGCTAGCAAGGCAAATTGCAATGAAGCCCATTTAAAATAGTAGATAATTCTTATGTGACTTCTTGTGTGTTTATTCTTATGTTGCCGTGCGATGGTACAGGTCATTTTATTTAAGAAATTAAGAAATAAAGATGTCTAATATTGATACAGTCGAGAGCATTACAGATCCTACAACTTTTTGCGGTAGAACTGCCTCACTAGACTTGCATTTTGTACATGTTATGTTTTTGATGGGATACGTATTCTTTATGAACCGACGGCAGATGTGACCGCCATAACCCAGTCACAGGGTGATACCTAACCCTTAGTAAGAATGATTGTTAGACATTTAGGTTTCTGGCTATCCTTAACGATTGTCAAAAATCTGAAAATAACAGCTGGGACCAACAAATAACGTACTTTTCGGTGAGAAAATTTCGTGTATGAAATAGTCGGTGACCCATCCACGGACCGATCTCGACTAGCGTAGCTTAGCGTTCAATCGACCCATGCTACTGTGATTATTATTTTAATAATGAGCCTTTCTCAACATGGGAAAAATTGAAATGAAACTCTATTTCGATACACCCAAGAAACGATATTTCCTAACTGTAATCGAATGTCTGTAGGTATTATTATTAAGCATTAGTACATAATTCAGCAATATAAATTACTCCTGTTTCATACGGCCATTATTAACTTATTGACGAGGGCATTAACTGCTTGTTCTGGAAAATTGTAGGTCAATTTTGAATTATTTGTGACATTATACACGTCTAAAGAAAGAAACCTAGTAGTGTCTAGTATTAAAGAATTGAACTGAATGTCATGCTGGAATTATTGTCAGTAAATGTTCCCATGCTTGTATTTTTTCCTGTCTGCACCTAAGTGGAAACCATTGTTCAGTCTATTCTCGGCCCTCGACCCCTAAAAAAAGATTTGTTTATTTGTTTCCTCTCAACCCTTAAACATAGTTCACACTCGACCCCCAGAGGGTGAGACTGAAATTTCATACCAAGGACAGGCATATCTCGTCCACTTTCAATCCCTAGTTCGGTAAGTACCCAAAATTGATATTTTGGTACAGTATGGTATACCATACTGTACCAAAATATCAATTAGATAGGACTAGAGGCCCACCACAACATGGAAAAATCTAGGCAGATAATGTTGAGAACTGAATAGTGCCTTTAGTCTATAGACTAAAGGCAATATTCAGTTCTCAACATTATCGAACTGATTTATCGAACTGAATATTCAGTTCTCAACATTATCTGCCTAGATTTTTCCATGTTGTGGTGGGCTTCTAGTCCTATCTGAAGCAGCTGAGTACCAGTATTTTACATGAAGCGGCTGTATATCTGACCTCTACAACAGAGTTACTGCGTAAACACGATATTTTTGTCAAACTATCCGTCCTACTTAAAATCAAAAAAAATATTCGAATGAATGTGTCATCATCATCTCTGCCTAGACTTTTCCCAACTATGTTGGGGTCGGCTTCCGGTCTAACCGGATGCTGCTGAATACAAGCATATTTTACATGGAGCGACCGCCTTTCTGACCTCCACAACCCAGTTAGTACTGGGTAATAACCCCTCCTTGGTAAGACTGGTAGTCAGAATTTTTTGGGCCACTGACTACCTAACGACTGTCAAAGATCTACAAATGACAGCCGGGACCAGCGGCTTAACGTGCTCCCAGGCACGGACGAAACTCGGTATGTAATGGGTGGTCACCCATCCCCAGACCAACCTAGGCAAGCACGGCTTAACCTTATGATCAACCCGAGCGGCTGTTATTATTTAGCCACGAGCTCCTCCGTTCCTCAATTCGAATGAATGTGTAAAAATGCAAAATCTTAGAGGTAACTATCACAAATTCTCTGGCGGAAAGCGCATGACAAAATTAACTCAAAAGATCTTCATGAGACCTCAGATAGTGACAAGCTTGGATGAATATAAACAGTTACTTACAAGCAATGGGCAGCGGTGATGACGACATTATCATGAATAATGGTACCAGTACATATACGCTTAGTTCCATCTACGAAAAGAATTCTGAAAAATAAAGAACTGAATTATTCACTGTCTCAAGATTGAATGATTTTTCGAAGACGAAATCAACTACAGAATCGGTTATTAAATTTATTACTATCTTAAAAAAAAGGAAACGAATGATAAAGTTTTTGATATTTACTCAATCAACGCCACAAATGAATGATTTTCCAATGGACGCTCCGTGGGCTTATCGTCACCTTGAAGAATAATTTTATGTTTTAAAACGTTGACTCCTTATCAATTACTTACTTATTGCAGCCGTACAAACCTTCAGACGAAACAAACACATATTTTGTCACTGAAGTCCAAGCGAACACCGAAAAAACAATTTTAGCAAAAAACATTCCGAAATTACTTCATACTCGAACGTGGTGATGTTATGAGTTACATGTTTAATTAAATTGATAAGCCAAGTGCACTTGCTTGGACCGTGAAACTGTAAAATACGAAATACTTATCAAATGATTTGTGTAAACCAAATATAATGGAACAATTTCTCTACTCGATAACGATTTGAACATCAGGAAATGGGTTTCTTGATTATTTTATTTAACCGTGCATTTTTTTTTCTTTGCATGTAAGGTATATTTTCTTGAGATGTTATACTGATAACTCAATTAGTAGGCCGGTTTTACCGGAACAGCTGTTTTCTTTCAGTCATGTTTGAGGCAGTACCTCTACCTACTTTGACTTGTCGAAATTAGTCTTCCGTACGTATTTTGTTTGCACCATATACAGTTGCTGAAGTTTCAACATTACCAAAACAAATAAAATTAATATAATATTGCGATCCGATTTATCAACATGTTTGACAACGTTGTCCGACCCATAAACTCAAGCAGAAAGGTCGCTAAAATGTAATGCACATAGATTAAATTGAAGAACTTGGGATCCAAACTGACCTCCATAGTGGGTCACAATGCAGCGATCCCAAGTCAAATAAGCCCTCTCAAGAGCCACTGAAGTGGCTTCGGAGCCAGGTCAAGGAGCCTGCTCCGAGAAATATTGGCATGATTAGATGGCATTTCGTGTTGACACATACTTTGGCACGAATATGTCTCCATGAGGGTCCGATACTGTGTCAACTTATGTTTTTTCTGCAATGGATACTTTTGGGAAAGGTTCGGTAATTTTTCTTGGGTTAAGAAGGATACGATAAAAGGTTATTGTTATTATTTTACTTGGAATAACGAGACCATATCAGTTTTTTAGTGTCTGCCGTCATTCGTGCTGCCATTACGGTCGGTATGATTGATTGCTTGTGTCAGCTAATTATTTTGTAATCAGCAGCATCAATAGAGGATGTAGATGGCCATTCCTTTGATCTCTGTAATCAACAGGGAGGGGCGGGCCCATTCTTTGTTTACACAGTAGGTATTACACCTAACAACAAAACGAATTGTCAAATCATGTCAAAAACATAATCGCTAATAGACAACCCTTTTCTTCGTCGGTCAGTGGGTCACAAGGATAACTGTGAAGCCAGTTTTATTTAGCGGAAATTTTTCAGTTCGAAAATAAAGAAAAAACTTGGTACGCAGTCGGTAACCGCTCGTTTTAGCTATTAACTCAGCGGCGAGAAAAAAAATTGGCCATAGTAACGACCATTATGTTGCGGATTGTAACCGAAGCGATAGTCCCTTAATCCCGTGTAAGCATTCTACGTACAGTCGCGCTTAAACATGTATAATATTGACATTACTTCCTCCTTAAAGTTTGGTCGTTATGTTAATGTTGGATGTTAGGCAGTTTATCATTGATGTAATAAGATTTACAGTTAAAGACCTTGGAGGATTTGGGACTTGTGTATGTGACGTTGATGTGTGCTGGGACAAATGTTGGTTAGTTTACGTGGCATAGTTTGCAGGAACTGTGCGATTGCGTTAGTTAAATATGTTAGTGTCAATTTTGTACCATTAGCTAAGTAGGACTTTAACTCGGTAATGGTAGTTCATTCGATAAGGTTAGGTCGTATTATGATATTTAGCAATGTATTTTAGTGAAAAATTTCTATGTGGGGTATTCAAAATGATGTGCTGAATACGTGGTAAGCTATTTAGCGTGTCCTTTCACCTTGTATATTCAAACTGCAAGGATTGAACCGAAACAACAACTACAACATGAATAATTTTCGCCATTTCCATAACGATTTGCGACGGCCATAAATAACCGCGTATTTTACAATCCTCACATACATCAAAACAGATTAACTCGAGCAATTCCGAAATAACTGGCACCGAGAAAATGGCGGAAAAGCTATGCTTTATAACCACTGTTGTCTAGGAAGCGGAGCGCTTAACTGAAATAATTTGTAGAAAATAAGCGCGAAATTTACTGCGCTCGGGAGTCTCTCGACTTGAATTTATTGTACGCAGCGCAATTGTGGAATTTTAAGCAGGCTACCGGGCTGCCCGCACTGCAGAGGGGAAGTTTTTGAGGTTCTCGTACGTGCGCCGGGAGCGAGGGGGGGGGGACGAACTATCGTGCGTATCGTAAATCTAGCAACAATGCGTAGGGCTTTACCATTTATTAATGGACCGTTCTTTTTGTTTGTTTGGCATTTAAAAATCGATTGTTCGTAATCATGACCCTCTGTTAAGTTGGAGGGACTTAAGATGTTAAGTAGCCTGTGTTTAGACTTGATTCAAGGACAGCTGTTTAAGGATAACCGAAAAATAGACTTCTAAGTATTCTTTCAGTGTTGGAGTTTCATCTCTCGACTCTGTGTCTCTGTTTTCGTTCAAAGTTCTTTTTACGTTCTACTAACCCAAAAGATTTTTCTCCTCTTATTTTAAAAATTACAGTCTCGGAGTAAAATGGTTGTGACATACGGACGGACCGAACGAATCTATAGGGGTTCCGTCTTTTGCCATTTGGCTATTTAAATTTGCCATTTGGCCACACATTTGGCTACACGTATAACTTATTAAATATCAAACTACGCAATCATGTTCTGCCTAGCCTTTTCCCTACACAATATCCAATTATCGTAAAACAATAATATCCAACTGATTAAACAAAAACATTTAAATTTATTATCCAATTTATATTTTGGCACGTGAAATATTTGGGCTCTAAAAAGACTACCTAATTAGGTTATGATAACATTTATATTACCTAATATTCCATTTCATAAAGGATCGGTACTTTTGTAACGATTCTTTATGAACAATATTACAAACCTCCAGAAATCAAAGTGAAAACTACATAGTTAAAAAAACGAGGCGGCCACAAAGACAGTCACAAAAAGCGACTTTGATTTTACATACTGAACCGGCTAAGTGCGAGTCGGACTCGCGCATGAAGGGTTCCGTACTATCGTAGTAGGGCCAAATTAAAAATTAAAGGGGCCTCTTTAGTTTTTAATTTGGGTCCCCTTTGGTTACCCTTAGGGTAGGGATCCCTAATAAAACCGAGATTATAAAAACAACGAAGAAGTTATGGAAATATAATACGTTAAATCTGGACGTAACTTCAACAATGCTTGCTCGAAAACTCCATGAGATTCAACAAGTCGAAACTCTTGCAGAAGTTTCACCGTTTTTAGTTCGCCGGAGTATTTGCAATGTGTCGGGATGCTAGTTTAAGTTCTGAACAATGTTCGTGCTTATCATCAGGCGGGAAGTTTTGACACCCCTTCAGCGTACCTTATTTGTGTTAGTTGAACTTGGTGCGTAATATCTGACATAAATCAGTGATCTAAATACGTACAAAACATTAGTAAGTTATGTATCTACTAAACTTGTGTGACTTCCTTGTTAGATCTAGCTGAATATACGACAAAAATGTTATAGATTTAAGGTGTATTTTGGAGGTGACCGTAGCCTCGAACCGCAGCAGCAAAAGCGCCCGAAGCGACACGTCTAGTTTCTATGTAACTCAATGAGGACAGCAACAGGCGGTAATGCCGCAATTTAAAACGTATTTTAGTTGTACCTTTTGTTTTCGGATGGGAAATCATCAAATGACTTCTCTCGCTCTGCCCAGAGCGGAAGGGAGTGTCAGACTTGTACTGACTAAAACCCATCCATGTTGCTTCCTTGCCCTTTGTGTTCCAGGGCCGCGGTATCTCTTTCGAAGAGTCCCGCAGCCCTGGCAGGCATCGGCCCTTGCAGGCCCCTCCCTGTTTGCTGACATCTCATTGAGGCGCTCGTGGAACACGAATGCGCCGTCAACACGGCCTGTCGTCAAAAGACGGACGGACGGCGAGCTAGCCCATTACTCACCGTCCACAGGTCCGCGTCTACGGTGGCCGGAAGCCACCACGTGGCGTCCAACGCCCGGGGCGTCTACCGCGGCGGCTGGGACGAGAGGTTCGCTCTCTCATTTTAGTTGTTGTCTCCCTCATTGTTGTTGTATATAAATAATTGACCCCTTTGTTATTTCCGTCCTTGGTGTCTATCTAGATGTCACTTAAGGTTAGCGAGGCACATGTGGTTTCGAATAGATAAAATTAGGTACACTTCACAGCAGTTCAAGCTAAGTTAGTTGTACACTGGCCCATTGCTCCGAATTGAAATGCTGATGAATATATACTTTGTAGTTGTGAATTGCTTTTGGGGTAAAAACAATCAAGGGAACGTAAATTCTAAGTTGGTGTTGTTATATAGGTACGTAGTATTCTGAAAATATTAATATTCAACATGTTCACAGGTAAACCTGTTGGTATATAAAGCCTGACTTGTTTATATTTATTTACCCGAATATACGTATAACCTTTCTTTCCTAAGTAAATTACCAGTTTACTAGATAATTCTTACCCAATAGAGATCGTATTTTCCCAGCAATAAATCTCTCTTAACAAAGATACGTTGGACAGAAGCGAATGCCCTTCATCGTTTCGGTTCCTTTGATCGCGACCAGCCGGCATCGCGGTAACCATGTAACATATATCACTCAGAATACAATCAAATCTTCGTCACTTACGAGACGTTACCCCTTACCCTCCCCCCTCCCTTCTCGCGATGTCGAGGGTAACGCGTTTTAGTGCCATTAAATAGATTGCTGTTTTTCGCACATTTCCTGCTTTCTGTTGTATGTATTATGCTATTGGATTGGATTGCAAACAATAAAGTTTGACGCTACTGAAATTGGGACGGATTTGTTGAATCTCGTTTTTCCGAACAGCCGTTTGTTTAGATTTTGGTAAGAAAAGGTTGTTCAAGTTGCAACTTGAGAGAGGAGTTAGCCTGGGTTTTACCCTTTTAACAAAGTGTCTGGCATGGAAAATGTAGTAAGTGTGTTTTAAACTTCTGAGTATTGGTAACATCGTTAAAAGTCAACCCAATAAAGATGACGACCAAAGAACATGAGCCGGTAGAAAAACATTTTAGTAAACCTTAATTTCTATTTTAATAAACTACTTGCTTAGCAATAACTAGGCACTAAAACAGCGTTCTCCTAACCCTGTGTATTAAACACAAAATGTTTAGGTATGTTACACAGCCTGCTAGGTTCGTATTGTCTCGATACATTTGACACCGGTCGGCTGTACACCCGGTGAGGGTTAGTCGACAAACATTTTAGACAAACCGCAGTTCCCTCCACAAAATTGCCAGCAATTTTGTCGAAATTTATTCGAATATTACATAGCACACTTGGGATTGCTAAAGGGTTAGACGGTGAGGTAAAGGGCCTGTTAACAGCTAAGGTATTAGGAAACTGGTAAATTATTATTGCTGTAGTTAAAACTGACCGTAATATTTATTGCTCACAAGGTGGCACTTGATTGCTCAGAGTACACCATAAAAAGCGAAACATAAATTTTAAGCAATTTCATTACCTAAACCCCCACTAAGGATGTGTGGCTTTTAATAGATCTCATCAAATATGGTTTAAAATTTCTCCTTCTTACTTTCCATTGCATTCATCAACAAATCCTACCAGTCTCTTCAAATTAACCTTTTTTGAGAAGATTCAAATGATAAGACAGTTTGGACTAAAATGCGTTCCAACTAACAGTAGAAGGCATTTAATTTTCCGTACTAACATTTTTTGTTTTCCACGTAATGCTCTCCCTAATGAGAAGTGTTGCAATTCCGTTATGTAGTTTTTCAAGCGAATCTAAAGACAATTTAAATGAAAAGGAAATCCGTGGGGTAATTTAATACAGGTTTTTGTTGTTTTTGCATTTAGGAGACAACATACTAAATTCAGTGACGTTTTCGTTTACAAATAACTTAAATTGTTCATCCTCAGAAAATCTTTAGGGAATAAAATACGTTGGTCCTGACAACGACCGTGATGTGTAGCTATTAATAAAATGTATGTAGCTAACGAGTTCTTACGTATCAATAATGCAATTACATTATTTTTTTGCCACAATCGCCACGCTTGGCAGGCGGGTTGGCGATCGCAGTAGGGTTGTTACAAAGGCACAGAGAACGCTGTTACCCATTCTCTGGTTACCTTAGTTTACGGTAAAACCCCCATTTGGGGAACGCCTATGTCCAGCAGTGGACGTCTTTCGGCTGAAATGAAGATGAAGATGATATATTTTGTAGCTTTATAAAAACTACCATACATGAAGGGAGGTATCCTCTACAAGAATTTAAAATAAAAAGTGTTCTGAACTTCACAGTACCTAATGGAAACGGTCAGACATAGCAAACTAAGCTACCTACATAAGATTCCTCACTTTACTACAGGTCTTAAAAAAGTACCTAGCCAGCAAATTTTAATCAACCTGCCAGTCGTACCTGTAATAAGACGAACACTGAAATTTATCGTACTCAATTAAAGCTCAAATAGTGAAGGGTCGTATGTTGGGAGCCTAATATGCTGAAGCCATTTCAGCTGGTATATGGCCTGAAATACGACGTGTTATTTGTTCTGTTACAAGTAAACTGAATGGAATGTTTAGCTGGCTCGTAAACATGGGAAATTTGTGATGGGCTAACAACTATATGTAGAGGGAGACTTGTGTTAGGAATTCTTAAACTTTTTATTCGTGTAAAGGTAGGTCCAAACTTTTTTTTCTGCTGCATATCTACCTTACAGGAGACATTGCAATTTGATAAGAAATATGATGTGTATGGATAATACAAGGTGGAAGGGACAACGACGCACAAATGGTTACCACTTATTCAGTACATCATGCCGAAGTCTCCCCCACTTAGAAATTTTTCTTCGCCATTTTGAAGTAAAACTTCTTTATGCACGCTTGACTTCGGGAGTAAGCTAGTGAATTCGTTACGAAACGTTACTTTTCGAGGCGAACGATTGACTTGGGGAGTAAGCTAGTGAATGCGTTATGAAAATTTACGTTACGAGGCGAACGGAAAAAAGTGAAAGAAGAAGTTTTACGTCAGTCGTGTGGTCTAAAGCACACTCGTTTATTTTAAATTAGCTGACCCATACATTTTGACTGTGCAGGATCTGTAGGTATTGCACTTTTGGGGGCATTTGGAATGATGTACTGAACACGTGGTAGTCGTTGGTGCGTTGATGTAATGTGGCTTTATCTGGAATTCTAGACGATGTTATGTTAAGGGTTTGGTTTCCGCACTTAGTCCCTAAAGTGTACCGTTGTGCGTCACCACTCTAGACGATTATTTTATCCCAAATTTCGATCAATCCAATATGATATAGGTGATAGAGTTCACAAAAACCAACGTAAAAGGTTCACTCAATGGGGAAATGTGGATACCCTGAAAAAAAAAAACATGAATAAGTATATGTTATCAATCACACAACACACTGTAATCTGTATCTTATGACCCATATAAATGGCAAATGTTTGTAGCTATCCATTTGGGACGTATCTGTATAGATTGCGAGATGGACTTGCAAGCATCCAACGTAATGGAAGACGGCGCCGTTGAGTGATCTTCTGTAATGAACGAATGAGAATGGAGGAATGAGAAAGAACGAATAATGTTCGGTATATCTGCTCACATGGTATGAAGAGTACGAATTCAATTCAATAGGACAGAGGACTGGTAAATTAACAGTGTGCTGCAGAGGGATTTAAAGTATATGATCAGTAAAAAAAAAAAATCGCTTACATTATGCGGTGGCGCCCCGCCCGGCTAGAGAGCGCTTCACGCGCATGAGTGCAAGCGAAAATGGGCTTAGTGGTGATCAGGCGGGAGTGTCCTCAATTGTATATAAACTCACGGTTTTTTTATCTTTACATCCTGGCTTGATCCACTTTCATACATGTGGTCATACACGGGGTTATTTTTTTTTCAATGTTAAATAATTATATTCTTTGAAGAACAACGCTGTTGTCGCCATAACTTAAAAGTTGGAGGCTTAAAATTAAACCTAACTTGCTCAGCCAAACTTTTTCTAAAGGCCGTTTAATTACACAAGAACTTAAAACATTTAGAACGGAGTCATCGAGTCACTTATTTTTTTCGGACCATTTCAAATAGGTTTTATTATCATGAAGTTAAGGACGTAGGCATAACTTGCTACAAGAATTTTCCATTAAGGCTATAAAACTTGAACAGTGCCCTCAAGTACTTCACTTATGTTAATTGAAACCCACGCTACTGTAATCTGGTAAATGAATGAAGATAATAAAATGTGAACTTTAAATAACATTGTACCTAATACAGATGGCGGAGATCTCATTATTGCTTTATAGCGGCCACTGCAGATTCAATTCCTGAATCGACTATCTAATAGGTATTCATTCTAGAAACCTAGAAATGTCCTAGGCTGACCTTAATTAATGACGGTTTGCTTATTTATTTCAAAATAAAATGCAGTCATCATAATACACTTAAGGTCTCTAAATTGACTGCTCTATGGCAGGTGCAGTCTTTATAGGATTGGCTATGACTATACACTGTCTATCGTAAATAGTCATAAAACGGAATATAACATTCGCATTCGTTTAGCTGAACTATGTTGGGTTTAGCTTCCAGTCTGTCCGGATGCAGCTGAATACCAGTATTTTACATAGTATTTTACATTAGAAAATCAGCTGTTGCCTACATTTATACATAATCATATTCGTCAAAAATTTATTTTTGCGATTTCACGTTTTGTCCCATAGTGAAAGTTGTTCGTAATTATGAGTATAAATACCTCCTTGAATTTGACCAGGATGCGAAGCGACAGCCTGTATACGATTGTTATGCCGCCCATAGGCCTCTGACTTGGCTTTACGTGCCGTCCAGAAATAATTCTCAGGCATACTAGTTTCATCACTGTTTTTCTTTACCGAAACAAGTAATAAATATACAATACGTACATGAATTCGAAAAACCAGAGAAGCGTGTCTTGGGTTCGAACTCGAGACATATGACTTGACAGTCGGAGCTAAGTTCTCTGTAAATATATAAAAAAGTTGTCAAGATTTACTTTAAGCACTCGATAAACTATTCACAGAAATTATAATGATTTCCATCCAATTTATATATCCGCAAATCGACATTGCAATGCATTTAATGAACCGAAAATAAATAAATAATTTCGTGTAAGCCAAAATCCAATCAGTAGAACACAATGTTGTCATTTGATAGCTGTAAACTTTACCAGATGTGAACCGACGTAATTATTGGGACAATCGATTAAACAAAGGTAATTTAAATCGATTCTGTTTGAGTTTAAATAATATTTATAATTGGATTGTTTTTCGATAAGACTATGGTGATTTTCAGTGTCTCCTTAATTGGGTGATGTTGCCTGAAAATGTGAATGTATCTGATAACTTTTATGTTTTAAACGTGAATCTGACAACATAATATAATATCACGCCTGTAATCTCCGAAGGGTTAGGCAGAGGTGTAAGGTACACCTCTGCCTAACCCTTCGGAGATTACACACCCAGATTTCGCGTTTAAGTCCCATGTAATAGGGGGTGAGCCTATTACCATCAATCAGGCACAAATCCAGACCCCGTGCTGCTACTGGGAAACACTTTCCCCGACGCGGGAATCGAACCCAGGACCTCATGCTCAGCAGTTACGCTTGCAACCACTCGACCAACGAGGCAGTCACGAGCTTGTGTGATCTTGAGCTAGAAAAACAAGAAATAGCTGACAGTGTGACAAGAATAATAAGAATTGTTTGAGATCGTAAAGTAACTGAGTGTTGTTACGTAAGTACATGGCCGAATAGGTACATTATATATTACATCAAAAGATTTAAATATACCCATAATAGCCCTTTTGGAGAAACTTCCCAATAAGTATAATTTCCTTAGTTTGCATTGCTCCCAATACACTAATCTCTTTGGTAACTTCGATAAGATCACGTCCGTCGAAGATAAAAGATAATGACCCGAAACAAAAGTCATTCATTTCCAATAACTCGATTTCCCTGTAGGAAACCAAAAAACTTCTAATACTTACTTCAGAATCATGTTTCTATGTAGATAATTTCTTAGCAAACAATTTTTCCATAGAAAACGAAGGATAAACATGACATTATTTATTTTAATGCAATATTTTTTTACCGATTTGCGATGAGAATTCTTGGCATGTTTCTGCTTCGTTGGCACTTTTTGCTAAGAAATTATCTACATGGAAACATGATCCCGAACTAAGTTTGTGACTCTATTTTCTTGAATAAAATAGAAAAAAACAAACACATGCGTCTCACTTATAAGTTTAAATACAAAAACCTGACTGACTACTTTTATATGTTAATACTATTTTTTTTTAATCCCTTTTACTGCTTCAAACAAATAATACGCTAGAATCTACTAATAACGAAAAACACCTCTATAATCCAAGCGCTTGTTTCATAACTCAGTTTTTTCTTCTCGCGATTTACGTAAAAACGAGCACTTGATACACTTTATTACTCGACTTCCTTTGTTTCAGTAGCAAATGGAAATAAAATCATGGGGGAATAAATAACAATCCGAACCGAGATGAGATGCCCTTGAGTCGGTCGGTTCCGTTGCTTTTGTGGATCTGGAACATTCTTCGTCTTAGCCAACGATGCTTGAGTTTATCTGGAACCGAAATTTATTTTTCAACTGGATTTAGTGTCTTGTTTTTAAATAATTAGGCAAAGCAACGAATTTTATTCAAGTTAAGTTAGTTGTTTTCTGGGGGGACCTGGGAATGTTTTCATAGTTTGAGATATTTAAGTAATGGCTGGGTTCCTGGGTTTCTATGTTTTCAAAAATCTTAAATGCTCTTTTATTTTCTCCAGCCAGGAGTTATTGACCACTTCACACTATTTCTCACTCTCTTACTTTATGTTAGTTTGGGCCCTGAATTTATTTTATTATAGTAAATACTTTAATAATCGAAACTACCATAAAACATGCACAAGTCGTAGGTAACTGCTTTATTCCACGTGAAATTATTTACAATACCGAATAAGATAAGCATGAAACAAAATATATGGCAAGTACCGGCCGAATTTGATTGCCGCTCAAAAGGGTTCCTGAAAAAAAAAAACTATTTTCCCGCCTCGGCGATAAGGCCGCCCCGGTTCACAGAATTTCCTGTATCTTTTTAAGATACCTACGTAAAAGTTTTTATATTGAATTTAACAGTTTTTGTGTTTCTATCTCTGAAAAAGAAATTGTATTTTAGTCTCTGGAAGTAACTGGTTTCAATTTGGGAGATAGATGTTGTTTGAGTGGGTTTTGCGAGAAAGTTATTTCGTTCTAAAATTGTCTCTTCATTTAGTTATTTGATTGGACTGATTAGGACAGATCAGATTCAATTACAGCTATATATCACGTGATATTATTGTCTGTAAAAGATGTGACATTATTGTGTGTTGGCAGACCCTACTCCACAACATTTGTTGATTCTATTATACATGCTGTGTCCCAGTAAATATGTTTTTTTTGTGTAACAACAAATGTTTTATTTAGATAAATAAATAAAAACTGTTCCGATTCCGAAAAGTGACCTAATTAAACATTTTAATGTAAACCTACTCACAGACCCATAAAATAATGTCTCCATTCCCGACGGCACCTTAATTCCACATTTCACAGTTAAGCACACATAAAATGTGAAAAAAAAACAAAACCCAGGTGATCGAAATAAATTTTCCGAGAATCACGAAATTCGTAAAGGTTTTCACACAATATACGCATATATTCGACATTTAACGTTCCCAAAAGAAAGGCACGTCTAATTTTATGGTGCTTGGTTTACCTTTATTACAGAAGGCTCATTTAAGTACAGTGTTTTATTTTATAGACGCCTGAAGCTCGGTTTTACGCCAATCACTCGTGTGAAGGGAAAAATTGGGAATATTTGCTAGGTCTTTTCTTAGTAGTTTGCTCGAATTATTTGGTAACTATCGACGATGAAATTGCTAAAAGTGGGATAAGCGTAGGGGGCACGTGGTTGGCGGTATTGTGTTTTTATAGAAAGTTTTAGACGGGTGGTTAGTTTAATTTATGGTACTCGCCGATAAAAAGACAATTTAGTGGTAATTTTAACTTTAAGGTGATTCTCATATGACACATTTCGCGGTTAGGCGGATGCGAAGATCTGCTGCGCGGAGTGGCGGTGACCGCCGCTCGTCCGCGCGGTCGGGCGGTGTACATGTGTATATATAAGGCATCAACAGATTTCGTGCAAGCCAATGCGACGTGAGATGCGCTTCACCGCCCGAACGCGCGGATGTGCGGTGTCGTGTCGTCTAATTAATACCCAAATCATTTCAATCGTCTATTTTAATTTACTTTAAGTGGCCCACCCACTTAAAGTAAATTAAAATAGACGATTGAAACTTCACAATTACAATTACTCGGTATCCTTTCTCAAGTTACCACAACAGTTAATCATGAACTAAAAGTCAAATCTTTAAAAGGTTTCCTCAGAAAGATAACTTTCCTGAGAACTATTTTCAAACAGATTCTATTACGGGTTCCACGTGTTTGTTCAAATTAAAAGCACGTTGTTCTAATTTCATAGTTCTACTCAGCACTCAGAGTTGAAAATCAAACAACGCAATTTCATTCAGGTGTTGCCAATAGTGATTGTGAAAGAGGACGACAGCAGCTTAAGGACAATACAGGAAGTTGTTGAGGAAGGTGATTTATCTGCTGTAATAATGGATACTTGTAGAAATTGCAGAAAATAATAATAAAAAACCGGCCAAGTGTAAATAAACTTTTAGGTACGAGTATTTTGTTATTGAACTACATATTTACGTTTTCATATTTTTTTTCTTTACATGTGCTGTAAGACTTGCCTAATTTCATGATTCTAGGTTAATGGGAAGTACCTAGTATATAGGTTTTGATTCCCTTGTAAAATCGCGAAATATGCGATATAATCGGTCGTATCTTTTGATCGCTTTTTTTTTCATTGCTTCAAGGCCAATTTCAGCTTGATACCTCCACATGTTCCTGCGAAAAAGGGTCTTGACAGACGGACAAAAAGTGATCCTGAGGTACGGAACCCTAAAAAGGAATATCCTGATTATTGATTAAAAATAAATAAGAAACAAGCCAGAAAGACAACAAACATAACTTAACATCACGCCTGTAATCCCCGTAGGGTTAGGCAGAGGTGTACCTAATAGTACACCCACATTTCGCCAGTTATGTGTAATAGGGGCGAGTCTACTGCCATAACACTCCGTGGCTGCTTCTGAGAAATACCTGATGGAAAAACCCAATAACACTTTTCTCGACCTGAGAATCGAAACCAGAACCTCACGCTCAGTAGTCGCACTTGCGACCTCTAGACCAACGAGGCAGTCTAAAAAGACAACAAAGTTCGTCGATATTGGGAATACTAGAGTTCTCTTTGATATTAAATTTGACGTAAACCAAATTTTAACTACTGATTTGCTTTAGTAACTTTCTACTTCGTAGTGAGTTTATACAACGTTGAATAATAAAAATAGGTACCTAACTACTTGCGTAACAATTTTTGTACTTTTCTTTTAAGACAGCCTTTTTCGATACTTTGATCTTAACTTCTGTTTGTTAGTTGCTTTAGATGAAAGAGCCTATTTCTTTTTACATAACAACATTCAAACGACTTTTATTTTATTTTGGATTACCAATTGCCCACGACCTTCGTCCACAGGAAATTATTATAAAATAAGAATTCCCATTTGTATCGAATTTTGTTAACAATTTCATTTTTTTTTGCACGGAACTCTATTTTTTTTTTTACTAAAATGAAGTAATCTAAGTTTCCCCTTATAACATCGGCTATTTGCCAGTAAAAGTCCCGGCAATTCGGTCCAGCGTTTTGGAGATAAGCCGAAACAAACTGGTCGTGAGACAGACATAACGTTACCGTTATAGTTTCATATGCACTCAGTACAAAAGCTGTTATTTTGATATTACAAACAGGCACTTCAATTTCATTCTATACTAGCGGACGTCACGCGGTTTCACCCGCGTAGTTCCCGTTCCCGTGGGAGTACGGGGATAAAATATAGCATAGATTACTAGCTGATAATGTAGCTATCCATTGTTGAAAGAATTTTCCAAATCGGTCCAGTAGTTTTTTAAGTTTATTCTTTACATACAAAAATATAAATCTTTCCTCTTCATAATATTTGTATAGATATAGTCATAGATTTTCCAAGCACCATTGAACGAACTTCTACGCGAGTATTAGAAATTTTCCACATTTCGTAGTAGTTTGCATTGATTTTGCACGTTAAAATTCGCAAGGGGCTATTCAGTCGTGCCTTTGCCTTAAACCTTTGTGTTTCCCAGTCCCGTTTCGAAGGCATAATCAGGTTATTGGCTAAAAAGTCAACAATAAGTTGATGGATCGACTTCTGATGGATCTATCCAATTTCGTAGTGGCCTGTATTTGGCGTTAAGCATTGAAGCTTGGAGCTTGAAGGTAGTTCGATGTGCGAAATTGGAATAGTACTGGGTAACGCGTATTTCTGATTTGGTGAATTTTTGCCTGGATTTCTAAAGAATTTATAGTGTCGGTCATTGACAGGATATAATGGGTGTAAAAATACCCTTAGCGAAGCCTAAAGGCGTGTGAAGGTTGCGGGGATCCGCTGGATGCGAGTCGCACGGGACCGGTCAATGTGACGACACCTGGGAGCGACCTATGTCCAGCAGTGGACGTCTTTCGCTGAAATGATGATGATGATGATTGGGCCCAATAGGAGGTCAGTTGACCACGCCAATTGCGGCATCAGTGGGTTTTCAGAAGTGCAGGTTTTTCGACAACCAACATACGAACTACATAATTTCGTCAGGGGCTTCGCACTCGGTGTGTCCGTGTGGTATATAATCTATTTGATAGATTGTGTTTGCAGCAGAGTACTTGGATCCGCATTCAATTGATTGTTTTCCTTAATGGCTTCTGTACTGGTCAGGTTTTGAGGATTTTGTTATTTAAAGAAAAATCATTTCTACGTTATTTGTGTCAAACCAATTGAATCAAGATTACCTAAGGATTACGTAAACCGGATACTTTAATGTGAATTTATTACAAACCAAAGGCATTCAAATATTTACGAGCGATACACGGGGCAAAAAAAAACATATTCCAAAACTACTACGAACAAAAAGTCGAGCTGACTATAAGGGTCATACGCTCGCTTGTTAGGTAGCATTCATGCGTCAAATCGTCTCGAAAAATGCTCGGGATCAAAATTGTTGTATCAAAATATTCCCAATATTCTTTAGTTTGGATTTAAATATAAAGAAGCACGCCTTTATTCATTTCTCTTCCACAATATATCCCGCCAAACACAAACATTGACACGCTCACTACAATCTAAGATTTCATTTGAACAGTGGGTAGGTAGCGAGTACATGCAAGTATTGCTTAAAACTCCAAGTAATATAAATGTAAATGCGATGAAACAAAGCGGCGGCGGATCAAGTCACAACTTTGCTGTTATTAGATACGGGATCTACTACTTACTTAATATAAAGGAGAGCTGCGCGTGATAGTGGAAATTAATACAAAAAAGAGTATTAAAAAAATGTACTCCATATCCAAATAACCATGTAAATTAAGTTAATTTCAGTATGGCTTGTATTTATAGTAGAACAAATTGGAGTTGTAATGCAAACTGAATTTCATATGCGGGTTTTACAGCTGTTTTCCCAAAAAAAACTCAACAAATCTTTTTTGTATATTCAGATAGAATATTGAACACAGGATAGGTAGGTGCAATGCAAGGTCTATCTCATTCACTCAGGTCTCTGTGGACTGAAAATTAGTGCCAAGTATGTATAAATTGTGTAACAATAAAAATAAACGAGTATTTATAACAAAAGTTAGGTTATGCAACTTCATAAATAAGTTAACTGAATAATTTCACTCAAAACTATTCTTAGCTTCCCTTCTTACAAACACCAGTGTGGAAATTAAATATTTTTCTTACAATAACAACGACGGATGATGGAAATGTACCAAATATTAAAAATATTTTAAGCAGTAAATAATATTAAAAAAAAATAACAAATAAAAAACTAAATATACACATACACATTCATACATAAACTCACGGCCTTTTCCCATGGGGGTAGGCAGAAACCACAGAACGCCACCTGCTACGATCCTTACATACTCCTTTTGCCTCGTGCACGTTCATACATCTGGTCATACACGCACGCCGGTTGCGAGTACTACGCACCTGACCTTTCTGAAGAATCTCACCAATAAGGTTAGCGTATGTCCTTCTAGGTCGTCCCGGCGTACTAAATATACAAACAAAAATATTCCACGTTAAAATAAGTATATTTAAATGAATAATTTCTGTTCAAAAGAATACTACATGAAACGTATAGGGTGTTTATTTTTGCCCAATCGTTTAGATCGCAGTGAGACTAAAATAACTTCGCGACGGTATACAGGGGCTACTATTTTATGCATTACTTCATAAATTTTTTGCTCGGTCTGCAGATGGTACGATAACTAATAAGCATACAAATAAACAAACACTTGATTTGTTTTTTTTTTATTTGTGGAGATGACAATGTATTTCATATTTTTTGTGGATTGGATTGTAACGTTATAGCCAAACTAGTTTTTCTTAAGCAAAATTGACTAGACTAGGTCTCATCATAAAAGTCGACTCAATGTTTAATTTATCCTGAATAGATTAACCGGTTTGGCCCAGGACAAACTATTTAGGCCTAAAAATCGGGTTTAGCTGACAACATTTATACAGTTCTATTCAATTTACCAGACCGTCAGAGTTATAGTGGGTCGGCAGAAATTCAAAGCCTTCTGTGAGCTAGAAAGGTTTAATAACCCCAAAATACTGCAGCGAACGACGTCATTAGCTAGAATCGGTAATTTTAGAAACGCTAAAATTAGTTATATTTTTAGTATTATTTGTATACGGGCTGTAGTTTTGCATTCTAGTCAAATTCAAGGAGGTAACTAAGCTAATGATTCTCCACCCAAATCAAGAATAAAATCAGTAGGTAATTAGTTTTCTTATTTTCGGAAATCGGTAAGTATGAACCACCGCGGCGGCGCCTCGCACAGACCGTCGCCACTCACACATGTCTCGCGATAAAGCACTAAGGATGATTCTGTTTGTTTTGTTGAAATTACTTTTCGAGTTATTCTGAAATATTGTCAAATTTAAACAATTAAAAAAGCAGCTTTAATAGTATTATCGACCAGGTACTGAAATTTTAATTGATTATTTATATATTTTTTGACAACCTCCTGAATTTTGACGAGGGTGCGGAACTGCACCTTGTATAAAGATAGGTAGATATATTTTTAGTACTATTTGTATCGAAAAAGCTGGAAGTTATGGAGAGAGCCTTTGTCCAGCAGTGAGACGACGCAGCCTAACAATATCATTAGGTATCATTAATTTATTGGTTGCAGAGAACGGTCCTTAGATTTTTCAATTCTTGCGATATCAACGTCATCGTTGGTATCGCAAAAACTGAGTTTTTTAATTACATGCGCCGCCCCCTACGTAGTCACATTTATTATGTCGCCTTCAGTTGTTCAGCAAGAGCTCTAAGTCAATGCATTAACGACGCGACTTGATAGCGCGTCTAACTATTCTTTTGGCTTTTGTTGCATATACATAAACTGTTAAGTTAAAGACGTGGAAAATAGATTCACTTCTTTACCTAAATATATACATTTTGCTAAATAAATACATAATGTGTTGTAAACAACCTAACTAAATAGTTGCTAATAAACAAATTTGGTATGTTTTTCACCTAAGCAAATGTATGAGTTTATTCGTTAATTATTTGGGTCGTGAGTGTTCATAATTATTTATATACTATAATTTTCAGTGAATAATTCAGCATTTGGCATTTAAATACAGTTTAAAATAGTAGCCTATGTTTCCAGTAGGGAGTCGGGTATCGGGCTCGGTACGAGATTCGAAACCACCAGTTAAACAACAATTTATTAATTACCATAGTGGCCACTATTGCACTTAAAGTAAAATTGAACTAATTAAAAAGCATTAATAACCCGTGATTAATTTGGATCTTAAAGGATCCTTTAGAGACTTTATGACAGTCATTAAAATGCACCATTTGCACAGAAGTTGGTAAAGTTTTCTTGAAATATTATTTTTAATTAGACTAATATTCGTTTTATGAGAAAAGTGTCCTTTCAAATGGGTTCAATTCTTAGTTTCAATTCAATTAACTTTTTCAAAGTAATTGAATAAAGGAACATTCTTTGAAACACAGTTAAACAAATCTTAAAAATCTTATTAACATTAAAGCAAAGATCATTTGGTTCGGTAACTTGAAAGCCTACACTTAACCTAAGACAAGACCAGATAAAATAAATTGGCCCACGGGCCACAAACGAGGTCCGTAACTTATTCACTCAACTTTTTTTTTTAATAAGGCTCTGCCTGAAACGATTCTTTGAAGGTTCTAAATTTAATATAATTGGCGAAAGAAGAAAAATGTCTTAATACCCACGGGGTCGTTTATATGGGCCCGGCGGCGGTGGTAAAGTTTCGACCTTGTCACTCACTTGTCCCTAACAGCCACGCTGCACGAGTATTAGCATGCAAATTGATGGCCCACGATTTATGACCATTTAAGCCTTATTTTTAAGGGTCGGTCGGAACGATCCTTGTTTATTATTGAGTCCGTTTTTTCGGGTTAAACTGTTGTGCCATGAATACAATTTTATGGTATGGCAAGTTAGATTTCATTGAAACGAAATTAAACACCAACAGACCTTTAACTATATAGGATTGGCAAAACATCAGAAAAAGAAGTATTTATACATGAACGAAAAATGCTAAAACAATTTGTACACCGTTTGTCAAAGTTTTTCAACAAACAAGCACTCTAACAACATTTAAACTGGGCACACGATGTTCTGTACAAAGAATTTCACCAACAAAATTATACAGGGGCCAACATAATCCAAAAGCTAAAATGCTTTCGACCGGAAACACTTAAACCCTTTCAACTTGATCCGCTGCAGGGACAGACCGACGCACAAACACAACTTTACAATTTTCTCCATTTATATTTCATCACAGTTTTCGGAACTACTCGGCACAGTTCGGAACTGTTCGCCATAAATTACCTTCATTTGTCTGTTGCAAAAGTTTCAATACAAATTACGGTTGTGTTCATGTGTCCTAAATAAATTGGTTACGTTATTGTTGCGAGTACAAATTCAATGAGAGGGTTGTGATTTGATGTGTTTTGTTATAATAGCTTTTATAATATATTCGTTTTGTTAATTAATTCTTAATTAAGAGAGTTTGCAAATTGAGTTTGTATTACTGTTTTTCAATTATGTTTGCAAATGTTGTTGCTTATAATTAAATGGAAATTGTCAGAAACATCCTTGAGTTTTGACAAGGTATTCTGTGTAGTGTTTAATTAATCAATAAATATTCTTTTACTGGTAAGGTTTTTTGACTTAAAAAATTAATGAATTATGTATATAAACTTTAGTGAACCATTTTAGCTATTTAAAAGATCTATGGAAAACATTTATAATCCTTTATACAGGTCAATGAACGCGGTAGTGGCAAAAAGTATAAAATTAAAAATAACTTTGCAGACCGCATTTAGAATGCAGCCACTGCCATAACTTGAAAGAAGTTTGTCTTAGAAATAATGTCGTCGTTTTGCCATCGCATTATCATACTGCGGACGAAGCCAGCACGATAGAAAAATAATATTATTCAGATGCTTTGCAATGATGCAGCCGTCGTCGGCGAGCAGTCTCCCAGTGTCTGTCTACAAGTAAATCGTTATTGTTATGCGATAGATACTAAAATTTCATAACTGATATCTTCTTTCCAACGGCTACAATACATACAGTTATGTCAACTGGCAGTAGGCCTTCCTTATCACCTGGTTGCGGCAGAGTCCAAAAGTAGCATAGGTATATATATAGCATAATTTGTATGTATTAAGTCTAGTTTTCAACAATTGGATGATTGACCATATTGTCGCTTTATTGACTGTCTTTGACTTTCCCTAAGGAACGTATTCTACCAATGAACACAACAAACTTCAAGAGAACACCTGTCAAAAACGCTTACTTAAGCATCTGAGAGCAATCGCAACATTTAAACGGAGCTAAGGATCAGCGCGTCGCTGCAACTCATGCAGAATAATCCTTTGCATTTCATTTAATTAATTTTACGAGTCCTTGGACGTAAGACGGCTCTCGTTATGTAACGTCAGTGAGGCCCCGATCACGTCCTCAGATGATGCGATTTGCGTGAAATGACACACGCGCGTCTCTTGCTCCCTTTCTGTGAGTACAACCCGTTCAGTACAGCTATCCCAAAAAAAACAGTGATCTTTGTTCTCGCTAGCATAAGGTTGGGGTTGGACTGCTACCACTGACCAGTGAGCCAATTTCATAGTGATTTTTATTGTCGTATCAATAAGTTTGGTTTTCAGAGACTTAATAACTGTGTAAAAGTTGTACCACCGATCCACAAGCCACGTTGCGATTAGGCCCAGACTCTACAAAAGGAGATGAGTGGAGCGGAGAGGAGATGTGCAAGATTCAAACAATCACAGGAAGAAGACAGACACGATGTATATAACAACTACTGTGATAAGTCGGTTTTTGCACGTCTCTTCTTGTCTCTGCTTGGGTGGAGCCCAGACCTTACTCGTGGTTTGCTTTAACAACGTCTTTCTTTTGTTTTCTCTTTAGAGCGGTTTCGAACTATTTAAGGAGTCAGCACACTAATCAAATCGAAAAGGGATTGGCACCGTATCGCCTTCCGCCTCGCCCGCCGCACCGTCAAACAGACGTCAACCTAACGTAAGCAAGCGGATCAAGCAGCTCCGATACGTCGACTCGGCTACGGTTAGGTGACGCCACGCTTACGGCTCGCCGACCGCTGGTTGATCTGGCTGGCACCAGATTAGTTTGAATCCGATCGTGAAGTGTAGATTCAATGAAACACGCAGGTAACACGACTGGAAGTTGCCCTGTGAATTACAGCACGTGTGGCAACAGTAGTGTGCGTAAGGGTGAACGAAAAACGTAAGCTCGCGTACGGAGAGACCTAAGCGCGGGGACGACGAGCCGTAAGTGAGCTGACGCCGCGCCTACTGAACGGCTCGAGTTGACACGGTGCCGATCCCTTTCCGATTTGATTAGTGTGCTGTGACCTTTTCCGTATTTTTCTGCGCCTAAAAGTTCGTTTTTAGAAGCACGTATAGACGCATAATTATACACCGAAAATACGCTAACTTGAAACCGCCCACAGGTTTTTCCAACACGCGTCGCGTGATCGTGCAGCTCGTGGCCAAGCGGTTACGTCATTGAGTGAATTACGAGCTCGTCATGAAGAGAGAAATGTGCGGTACAGTCGGAGGTAGTCAAATGTTGCACGTTTTGTTGGCTGTTGTTTAGACTTACTTTGTTGACGTTAATGTTTATAGGTTAGGGTGTTTTATTTGGTTGGTAATGGTTTGGTGTGTAAATAATAAAAAATAAAGTTTTGCAAAAGAAAATCTATTCAAAACAATTTTTCTACAAAAACTCCCACATCATGCTTTTTTAAACCGGACATTTTTAATAAAAATGACGTCATACGAATGTCGGAACTTCCAAACATTCCCGTTTACCCACACACAATAAAATATTTTGGTACCACTTATGAAATTAACAAAAGCTCCCAGCTATGTGTTCAATCATTCGAGTTAAATTTTATTGTAGTTGAAAATATTGACAATAAGTTGTTATTGGAAAACTGAAGTAGACTAAAAGAGTATATGAGGTCATCCTGAAGGTTGACATAAAGAACGCCTTCAATTCAGTGAATAGGGACACCTTGTTAACAGAAACTAAAAAAGAATTACCCCAAATTTATAGTTTTCTTTGGCAATGTTACAGATACCCATCTAAATTACTGTATCGGGACAACCTTTTGGAATCTGCTGTTGGCTGTCAACAAGGTGACCCCCTCGGGCCAGTGATTTTTAGTTTAGCTATTCACCCAATTGTTCGACGGCTAAATTCCAAATTTAACGTTTGGTATCTAGATGATGGAACCTTGGGGGGCGATGTAGATTCTGTTTTAAAAGATCTAAATTTCCTAAAAAATGAACTTCATTCCATTGGCCTCGACCTCAACCTTTCAAAATGTGAAATTTATGTAGCGGACAGTACCGACAGACAACAGACTCTATCAAAATTTAACGCCATAGCCCCCGGCATCAAAATTACAGAAAAAAGCTCTCTTCGTCTCCTTGGGTCTCCCATCTTTGAAAATTCTTTTCCCGATTTTATCGAGGAAAAAATTCAAAATTTCAATGATGTTTCGGAAAGATTGCTCGAAATTAACATACATTCGGCCATCACAATAATTCGTTACTGCTGTTTCAGTCCAAAATTGACGTATTTCCTTCGTGCTTCCCCTTTATGGAAGCACACTCCCCTTTTGGACAAAATGGATGAAATTATCAGACATACTCTAACGTCAATTTTAAATGTGGCTTTGGACGACCGAGCTTGGGCACAAGCTACTCTTCCTATTCGCATGGGAGGACTCGGCGTCCGCAAAATTTCCAGTATTAGTTTACCGGCTTTTATATCCTCGGTCCACGGCACTAAGAAATTAATCAGGAATATCCTGTCTTCCACACTGATTGATTTTGATGTGCCGTGCATGCCCGAGGCTATCGATGCTTGGAAACTCGCTTGCCCGAATACTGAAGAACCTGACCATCCATTTTCCCAGAGACGGTGGGACGAGCCGCTCTGCAGAGTAGTTCAGAGCAATCTGCTGAACACATCTGCTACTACTGCTGAGCGTGCGCGCCTGCGGGCTGTGGGTGAGTGGGAGTCGGGTCTTTGGCTTCACGCACTACCGTCGTCGAGCAGCACATTGTTCGACGACACAACCTTCCGCCTCGCTGTTTCTTTACGCCTTGGTGCCGCTTGCTGTTCTCCTCATCGCTGTCACTGCGGTGAAGCTGTCAACAACCTCGGTCACCACGGCCTGTCATGCAGCCGAAGTGCGGGCCGTTTTGCACGGCACGCAAATATAAACGACATTATCCGACGAGCTCTTGTCACCGTCGGCGTCCCAGCTGTTTTAGAACCCAATGGCTTGGCACGCGACGATGGCAAGAGACCGGACGGCATGTCTTTGTTTCCTTGGAAGATGGGTAGGCCTTTAGTGTGGGACGCAACATGCGTCGATACTCTTGCGCCATCCCATCTTCCAAGCTCATCGTGCTGTGCTGGTGCTGCCGCTGCGGCTGCAGAGAACCTCAAGCGGCGTAAATATAGAAACCTGTGTGGTAACTATATTTTCGAGCCGTTTGGGGTTGAAACTCTAGGGCCGTGGGGTCCGAGTGCTCATAGCCTATTTAAGGAAATTTCGAAATGCCTAGTTGACGCTTCCCGTGACCCAAGGGCTGGCTTTTACTTTGGCCAGAGGCTAAGTGTTGCCATACAACGTGGCAACGCCGCCAGTCTCTTGGGCACATTACCATCTGACAGCGTTGAGGAGGAGTTTTTCGATGCCCTTTTATAGTTTGTTGTTAGTTTATCTATTTTAGTTTAATAGTTTTTAATTATCAATGTATATAGTTAAAAGAGTATATTACAATAATGTTATTACGTAGCCATATATTGAGCATATAGAATCTAAAAGTAGTATGTATTTATATTCAATAAGTACATTATTATTCTCGTATCGTACAATATAACTACATATTATTACTAGCAAGAGAATAAGATTTATTAATAATTTAAGTTATAAAATAATCTTTGTCTATAGTTCTTTATGAAGTTACAATTTCTGATGCCTACAAATCGTCGATCGTCTAAAATTTCAGCCTATTATAGTTACCTAGCATTTCCTCCGTACTTTAATTATTTTAATCAATTCCCGCTGACCCCCCAGTGGGACTACGGAGGGTGGAGTCAACGCGAATCACCAGATATTTCTGTCTACAGAAACAAAAAATGTCAAACCAAATCTAAGCGCAATTTCTAAAAAATCAACGCCCACATTTGCAAAATACACACAATATTAATTTATCTTGTTCACTTCATAAAAGTTGAACAAACGCTTTAAAAGATTTGTTTACATTTAATTTAAACGTCGCTGGTGGCGTTTAATTTTTTCTGTGTTTACCCAATATAATGGGGCGGACTGTACCGGGCGGAGTCACGTACCTAGCGGAGAATTTCACTTTCTTAACCCTTGCACATTTCTGCATAAATTTGTCGGGGCTTGTGGACCGACTAAACAAACTTCCACGGGTTGACACGCTCCTACGTGACATGGGTACTGCGTCACATTTGCATTATTTGATTTGTCATAGTTTGTGCCACAGAAACACCGGTCAAACATTTTGTCGTTATTTTCGAACAAGGGCACAATAGAGGGTTTGGTTTCCTATGTTACTTGTTATTGTTTTGAGGCAATTAATAAACTTGGAATAGCCAAGTCGCTGGATAGTCAATCGTTATGGATGGATCAAAGTCATTCTGAAAGTAGAAGATAGTTTCGCTGTTCTTAATTATCTAATAAACTAAATGTATTGGTATTTTTTTGTTAACTTGTCGGTCTTTATTTTAGTACAGTCGTTTTAGTTAGTATTGCAAACAATAATGGATTTATATGAAAAATATATTTCAATTCAAAATATTATATTTTCATTATTTACTCGATTACAACCCGTCCCTTTTCAAATTACAGTCCCTTAATACTTTCACAGTTTCGTAGAAATAATATTATTAAGTTCATAATTTGGGCAAACATTAGGTACTATTGTTGTAATACATTCTTGTTTGGGCAAAACGTGAATTGGACATAAAGGTATTGCTAGGACTTTAGGAGGACATGTCTAGACATTGTAATGTACCTCTAACATCGCTATATTACGAACAATTCTCATTTTTGGTGGTTTAACCCTGAAGACTATTTCGTTTGGTGATGTTATAAATAATATAATTTATTGTGTGTACGTAGTAACTAGCCCAAAAAAAGCCTACTTATTAAGTCTTTTTTAATACTGTATTTATTTTTTCATTTGTACGTATTGTACAATAATTAATAGAGTTTTCCTTTAATTTAGATAGAGCGGGATCTATATAATTACAATAATGATTGTGGATTTGAGCTGTGTCTGCATTTAGTTGGCAATTAGGACATAATATGACTAAAGATACTGATACTGTGTTGTATTTTTCAAAACCTTTTTAGCCTTAACTACCATGAGCACGGTGCACAAAAAAGCGCTTTATGCAGCTAAAAGCATCGCTTTCTACATTCAAGCATTGTTTACGCGAAATTTCATAGGGCCAGCCTTTATGATTAAAAAACACGGCCTTTGTTCATTGTGTTTTCATACAGGGTATTCTTTTCAGACTTGAAATTATGACTGTATCTCATGATAACTAGACAGTTTAAATTTTCACAGATGATGTATTTCTGTGGTCGCTATAACAATAATATAATATAATTCCGTATATTCATTTTTCTACATATTGTTTTATATTTTTAAATGATTTTTTTTATTTGGTTTTGTTTTTAAGAAATATTTAAAAATGTAAATCAATGTGTAGAAAAATGAATAAACGGAATATAATAATATCATTGTGCCGATTGTCGTGACGGCCAATGGCCTTATGGCTAAGAGCCTCGACGACCATCTCTCGAAGCTCTCCTTAGGCGGTTGGATCAAGGGCCTGATTCAGAAGGCAGTACTCCTCGATACGGCTCGCATTGTGAGGAGGTTCCTGTCTCTGGAGCCCTAACCACCGGTAGCTTGGACCCTGTTCCCGATACCGGCGGCCCGCTATTTTTTAATATTTTTAATGTTTATGGATTGTTTTAAGAAACATTTAAAAATATTAAAAAATTTGTGTATAAATGAATAAACGGAATATAATAATAAAAATATAAATTAATTAATAATAAAAGGGGGCTCCCATACAAGAAACGTGTTTTTCGTAAACTCGTAAACGTGTTTTGTCACTGGACACTGCTGAACACTATATTTTACTTGGAGTGACTGCCTATCTGACCTCCATGATCCAGATAATACAGGTAATACTAATCCCTACTACTATACTAATACCTTGGTAAGACTGGTTGTCAGACTTTTGGGCCACTGAGTACCGGTAACGACTGTCAAAGATCTACAAATGGCAGCCGGGACCAACGGCTTAACGTGCTTTCTGTGGCACGGAGGAAACTCGGTATGTAATGGATGGACACCCAATGGCATGGTCACCCATCCGTGTGGTGTGTGGAGGTGTGACTTTGGCAAGTGGCTGTTAATATCTAGCCACGAGCTCCAATATTACTTAGTACTAAAATACAAAGTTCAAACTATGAACATATCCGGACAGATATATTGATAATCAAATTCAGTTAACCTCTGACCTATAAACCTACTATCGGTTATTGGATATAGGAATATAATACGCTTTCAGTTTACTCCTATATTTAGGTTATGTAAAACGGACGACAGTTAACTGTTATTTCTGTCTAAAGTCTCCAACATACTAAGGCCGCTTTAGTAAAGTCCGAGTTATTAAAGTTAGTGTTTTATGTTTTAGTTTGCATTGGCGTTTATGGAGAGTGGTTAAAACGTTACTGTGTTGTTAAAAATATTTAAAAAGGAAAGATCCAAGTTTGATGTTTGTTTTCACTAATACTTGGCAGAACCAAGATAAAAGTGCAGTATTAAAAAAAAAACTCTTTTTTTATTGAATATTGTTAGAAAGTCGTAGTGCATTTCGGGTGAATATTGACACTTGCTTAGTCGAACAGTGCAATCAAATTATAGATATTAAGACATTAATGTTCTAGTGAAATGATCATTATTATGCACTTTTTGCAGTTGTTTTTATACAGGGTAGAAACCTATTTGAAATAAAAGTATACGGGGTCGAGCAACATTGACGCACAAACTGTTACCACGTGTTCAATACATCATCATCCCGAAAATAGAACATAGTAAATGTTTGTGCGTCGATCTACCTTCTATCCGCATTCAAAAGTAGTTAAACCCGTATTATTTTTGCAAAACAGAGAATTAGAATCATAATCATAATCTTTATTTTGCCAAAAGAATAACAACCTTACAAAAAAATTAACTTATTTTCTATGAAGCTAAAAGATTAGATACTCGATTAGTAACTCAGCATATAATAAATTTTGGTTGTTACGATACCGATTCACTTTCTTTTCAACGTTCGATTAAAAGAATCAACCCACTCAGCTTGAATGATCTACGGAGGACATATTAAACCAAGCAAAACAAAAGGAATGAACAGGAACAGAACAAAGTGTCCCTCGATATTTGAAATCGATAATATAATAAATACCAACCCTTCTATGTATATAGTTGGTACGGATACAAAATTTACCGCCACCTAATGTTTGGTTATCACACATATTTTGTATATACGAACCACTTGCCAAGTTTTAATAGTTTGGCTCGGATAACGGAACAAAGTTGGACCACTTATCGGAACAGGTGCTTGTCAAATATTTTACTGATAGCAGCCCCGGCTCAGTTTATGTGAAAAGTTAATTTAATTATTAAACTACGCTGTTCCTACACTTTGTAACTTGCCGGTTTTTACGTCCGATTATTTGTAATGCTTTTATGTAATGGCTATTTTTTAGTTTTATATGCTTGCTGGTGGACTGAAGTGGAGTGGAGCAGCTCTGTCCCTTTGGCCAGCAGCGGGACAGAGCAGGCTAGGAAAAAAATACTTGCTGGTTGTTTAAAAAACGTGTTGCGCCGACCCCAAGTAACGAGGGACAAGGTTAGGACGATGATGACGATAGTTGCTGGTTATTTGTTTATTGAGCTGGTTACGCAGAGGTATTCTAATCAGTAAGTATAATTAATTCTTATTCTATCAATATATTGAGTGGATTTTCCGAAAGTTTTCCCGAAATTGTTATAAATTATTAAGTATTTTGCAGTAAGTAATTACAATACATTACTAACTTACACCAAAATATAATTTATTCCTGAACTATAAAAGTCACGTTTATACCTATCGGTTTCCAATCCTTTCGCACAATTTTCTACCACTAAAGTTGATTAGTAACATTGTAACTGAACCACTCCAATTTACAAAGAGCGCTGCACTCATCACCGTTCTTCAACAAAAAAGTAATCTTATTTAAACAAAAAAGGTCTCCATTTTGTCTGAAAAATAGCCGGGGTCAGAGCTAGTAGATAATAACCGCAGCGTCGCACGGGCCCCATCCGTCTCGCCGACAAAGCCTGCACAGGACTTAACGAGAATTACGCTTTTTCTTGGTTGTTTTTTAACTAAATCAAAAAAAGGTATGATATTGAAGCGCTGTGTTGGGTTTTGAAGAAGGACCAACGCCAACCGGTTGGCGTTGGTTGTCAAGTAAATTTGCATCGATAAGTATGCCAGATTTGGTACATTTATTTTAGTTCCATGTTTTCCCGTCTGCACAGAACAGTTGGTTGAAGTGTAGCAACACGTCTTTGTTTGTTTATTATTACATTTTTATCTGATTAGTAAATTAAATGCCTACGTAGTGCCACAAACTAAATATTACTTAAAATACCGTTGACACCATCTCTCAACATTTTAACCACGTTGCGTCCGTCTTCTGTCACGTCTTTAAGAGGTCTTTAGGTAACGGATATTGTTGCTGAGGTTGCGGTGGACACAAGGACTACAAGGAAATTGCCAATGTTGTTACATGTCATCGTCTTAATATCAAGTGGTTTCCTACAGTATCGATCAAAATTCAAACAGTTTGCTGAAACAACATTGAGCTAAGAAAAGACGTAGTTTTTATTATTATTTTATTTTTAGACTTGGTTTGGCTAAACACAGGCTGGGAAGGATGATTGGCATCCGCGTAGAAGCTAAAAGCGACAGAGTGTCATCATCGCTGTCATTTTAAACCCTCGCTCATTCGTTGTTTTATTAAAATGTTTTGAATGGGAATCAATCTACTTTCAATTTTGCAGTCCACTGCCGGACCAAGTCATTGATTTATCTAGCGGGGGAGGGGACCCACACTTCCCTTGCCGATAGGCGGGCATCACTCCAGGACTCGTTTAGTCCACCCATTGGCCTTTCGACCAATTGCCAGCTTACTGCACTTCATCTTACTTACTTAATTGGAAACAGGTTTTTTTTTTATTAAAAATCAACCTTTTTTTCTAGTCATTTTTTAAAGTTTATAAATAAAAAGTACCGCCTTGTCAGCGGTACTATTAAAGACCGGACTGTTATTAGCCCGCCATCAGTCATATCTATAGCAGGTCAGACAAAACGGATATTGTGCCAGAGCCGCAAAGGTGAGCGGTCGACATTAAGACGACCAGGAAATTACCAATGTTGCTACACGTCGCTGTGTTGCCGTCTCAAAAAACAAGTCACCCCTCCCCCCCCTTCCCTTCGGCGCTTCGCGGAAATGACGTCAATTTGCGTCACCGAATTAGTTAGGTCGGTGACAGAATTTTAGATGGTATTACATGATAATTTGCGAATGAAAAAATGTTGTTTAGCCAAAGGAAATTGGACTATTAACGTTAGCTTGGAATTTATTAATTTAGATGGTGAAGTAAATATTTAGACGTTATGTTGTACATCATGTTATACATCAACATAATCATATGTTGATGTTGTGTTTAGGGCTAGTTTACAATACAATACTTGCCAGTTATTGCAGAATTATGCTGATATACTGAAGAAACGATCTTTGATCACTACTTTTTCTTGAACAGACAATTTAAGTATGAAATCTTTCACAATGTTTTTCTTTTAAGTCAGTCATTTGAGATGAGAGAGTTAGCATATTATTTTTAGTTAGTATCAAGTTGCATGTTGTTTCTAGTTATAAATGAACATCGTGATATAAAATCAAGTCTAGTTTTACTCAACATATTTTTTGGGACCCTATAAAGTAGACATTCCGTCTGGACATGTGTCTCCACCACAGTCTACGCTATAAATTCGTAATGTCCCTCACAGTTGCAACCCCAAACTTAAGTACTCTGTGGCGAGGGTGTTTTTGCTACAGATCTAAAGCCAAACATTTGTACTTGAAACAAATAAGTGCGGGCTGTACACACAAATGTTTGTTTCTGATGTGGGATGAAACGTAACTTTATATACAAAGTTGGGGACTTTTCTTTTTCTTTCGTTTCAAAACTCTTTGAACTCTTGGATTTTTCATAGAATCATTGTCAGTTAAGGCGGATATTATTATTTATAAGCCCTTTCAGGCACACCTAAAATCAATAAAACATCGGACACCAACATCAACAACATCGCAACACGAAACATCGTATCGTAAAAAATTTGAAAATTTCGTGACTTAAAAAAATCGTAAAAATTAGAGATAACGTTTAATGTTTTTCTGTTATTTTATGTTTCTGTTCCATACATGATTGGATGATTGGAAATTTCATGCAGAAACAAATATTATTATAATTTTACTTAAGCTGTCTGCAAGTGGGCCTAAATATGCTGAAAACCTACCGAGTTTAAGTAGCAAAAACAAAATCCTGCAAGCTCATATTTATTGCCAAATAAGATTTTACAAACAAATTACCTCTAAGCTGATTACACCGCATTATTTTTGTATTCAGCTTAATTATTTTAGTATATAATTTTTTATATCATTAGAATATTTGTCATCATTCAATTATGTTCTCTGATAGTATAGGTAGAGGGTTAGGTAATTTAATCAGTAATCACCTGAGTTATTGTACCCAAAATTATTGTATGCCGGGGTCAACCTACAAACAGGTCATGGCATCAGCAATAAAAAATGTTTGTTATCATAATACTACCATTACTATATGCGTTGGTAATAGTTCTGGTATTAAAAAGGAAGATATCACTAACTGTGTATCAGAGTTGTTAAAGTTAAGTTGTAATAAAATCGTATTGTGTGCTTTTCCATATTTTGAAAATTTAAGTAGTAGAAAGAATAATTATATACATATGTTAAATAACCATTTACATTTCTTAGTAGGTCACTATTGTGACAGACTTATATATCTGGATATCAACACTATTGTTGATAAACTTAAGTCGACACGGGGTAAGGTGTATCTACCTATTAGATGTAGACACAAAATAGCTAGGCTATTAGCTTATAATATTCACACGGACATAAATAGTATGTCTAAGTTTAGTTATATTATTAACACAGCGACCATTAGTAATCATACTAATATACATTTTTATAATAACTGTACATTGGAGGATTCATGCATAAATGTAGATGATTCTCAAGTAGGATCAACTAGTAGTAGGAAATCATTGCCATCTACTGGCATGGGAGTTCTGGGGCTCACTCCGGCTCATTTAAACTAGGTAGCAAGACAACGGAAGATACTTCTTGCTCTCAGATAGTTAAATGTAAAAAAGGGGCTAAGCAAAATTCCTTGAAATTATTTCATCAAAATATTCAAGGTTTTTCTTCTAAACAACTAGAAATTGAGTTATTTTTAGAAAAAACAATGTTTGATATTGTTTGTTTCACCGAACACTGGTTGAAAGACTATGAAATGCTAATTAATTATGAAAATTACAATGTGGGCAGTTGCTTTAACCGGAAATCTAAGATGCGTGGGGGTTCATTAATCTTAGTTAAAAATTGTATTAAATCTAAGTCCCGTAGTGATATAGTCGATCTTTCGGTTGAACATAGTATTGAATTGTCTTGTGTTGAGCTTGATAAGCATGTAATAGTGTGCGTTTACAGGCCCCCAAATTACTTGAACTATTCTATCTTTGAGTCAGTACTGGAGGATGCTTTAGCAAAACTTGTAACTGGTAATAAACCAATAATTATCTGTGGTGACTTTAATGTTAATATCTTAGAGAAAAATGTTAATAGCAGTAGATTTTTAAGTCTCTTTAAATCATTTAATTTGTCAAATGTGTTTTCTGAACCAACCCGAATTACTACAAATACTGCTACATGTATTGATAATGTTTTTTGTAGCGGCGACTACTTAGATAAATCCATCGTAAATTACCTTCCTTCAGATCACAGCGGTCAGACCGTTTCTTTCGCGTCCAATATACAATTACAAAGAATTCAGATACAAACTAGACAAATAACACCCAGCAGTTTGGATAAATTTAATAATAATTTAATTAGCAAGTTAAGTATACCGGGCCATATTATAAACAATGTAAATGAATTTTATGAAGAATTCTTTTCGGTAGTGCACACCGAGTTCAATAATACTTTAAAACAGAAAACTAAAACTATTGGGCCAAAATTTATTTTCAGTGACTGGGCAACACAGGGTATTAGGAAAAGTAGGGAACGATTGTTTGAGTTGTACGGCATTAAGCCCTACATCAACACTGAAACCTTTAATAAATATGTTGCTACTTACTCGAAAATTTTTAAAAACACTTGCAGGATAGCCAAATCTTTGTTCATTAGCAACAAGATTAAATCAGCCGACAATAAAATAAAAACGGTTTGGAAAATTATAAACAGTGAAACAAATAGAAATAAAAATCGAAATAATGACTTCACACTAGAGACCTCACGTGGCCTCGTGAAATCTAACAATGAAGTTGCTCAAGAATTCGTAAATTTCTTTACCAGTATCCCTCTTAAAACTACTGAAACCTTGAATTCTTCACCCTTGCTTTCTATTAATTTATTGAAAGCGAACGTTTCAGCCTGTTCGAATGAATTTAAATTTCAGCATATAAACCCCATAACAATCATAAAAGCTTTTAAACAAATCAAGATCAAATTAACCGAAGATCTATGGGGTATGTCTGTCAAAGCTTGTACCTCAATTATTGAGACTATAGCACCGTATTTAGCCTTAATATTTAATTTGTGCGTGGATAAAGGGGTCTTCCCGGATCTAATGAAATACAGTAAGGTAATACCGCTTTTTAAATCTGGGGACAGTACAGACACCAATAACTTTAGGCCCGTATCCGTGTTGCCGGTTTTTAGCAAAGTGTTTGAAAAGATAATGCTCAATCAAATGCTTAACCATTTTAATACCAATAAGATCTTACACGAGCAACAGTATGGTTTCACTAAGGGACGTTGTACAACTGACGCCGGTGTTACTTTATTAAAACACATATTTGCTGCGTGGGAAGAGGCACAAGATGCCATTGGAATCTTCTGTGACCTTTCGAAGGCATTTGATTGCGTAAATCACGAGACCCTGCTCATGAAACTTGAGCATTACGGTTTAGGTAAATCTGCACTCAGATTAGTAAAATCGTATTTGACTGATAGACAGCAGCAAGTACAAGTGAATGGTGTCAATTCAAAAGGTTTAAGAGTAAAAATGGGTGTTCCACAAGGTTCGATATTGGGTCCTTTCCTCTTTTTAGTATATATTAATGACCTACCCCATATATTTAACAACCAACCGCAAATGTTATTGTTTGCTGACGATACTTCTTTGATATTTAGGATAAACAGACGTGCCGCGGATCTTGACGACGTAAATAACGCCCTACTGCTGGTCCATAATTGGTTTACCGCAAATAATTTAGTACTAAATGGGAAAAAAACTAAGTGCATAAGATTTGCTCTACCAAATGTCAGAAGTAGTGATTGTGACATAATATTAAATCAAGAGAAACTAGAATTTGTCGATAAAACTGTTTTCTTGGGAATCACGCTTGACTCAAGGCTACAATGGGGTCCCCATTTAACATCTCTTGCAGGACGGCTGAGTTCGGCAGCATATGCTGTTAGAAAAATCCGTCAATTTACTGATGTAGATACCGCGAGGCTAGTGTATTTTAGTTATTTTCATAGTATTATGACATACGGTATTTTACTATGGGGACGGGCTGCAGACATCGAGTCTATATTTATTCTGCAGAAAAGAGCCATCAGAGCCATTTATGATCTACGTAGACGCGATTCTCTAAGGGAACTGTTTAAAGAAATTAACATCATGACAGTACCTTGTCAATACATTTATGAAAACATCATGTACGTTAGAAAAAATCTGCATTTATTTAGTAAAAGAGGTGACAGACACCACTATAAGACTAGAAATAGGGACCAACTAGTTCAGCCAGGTTTCAGGCTAGCTAAAGTAGACTCATCTTTCATGGGGTACTGTTTAAAATGTTACAATAAAATACCTCCCCACATTCTACAACTGAATGAGACGAAATTTAAATCTTGTATAAAACGCACACTATGTGGGCAAGCATATTATAAGTTGGGAGATTACATTGATGATAAAAATGCTTGGCTCAGTGCTGGTCCTGCTCCACAACCATAGGAGCAAATTAATTGATTACCATGATACATATTGTGGAAGCTGCAGAAGATTGTAAAAATATCCTTGCATTGTATAGATTCCTTCTTTTAGTATTATATAATTGCATAGCACATATGTGAGTACTATGTATTGAAAAGCTACCGTTTACATTTAGCTATCTTTCATTGACTTGAATGTGCCCTGGCAGTTGAGAGAATGTCATGCTCACTCGAATGTCTTGCTGATGGTGGCGGGTGTGTCGGGTCATTTGGTTCCCTTCAAAATGGTTGAGTTGAATGGCGCTGATCCATGCGTTATGTTCGTGAACGGGCGCTGTCAGTTGGGACTGGTCATCTCTTAGCTGTCACGGTTTATTTTAATTAAGTACTTTATTTTTAAATTATTGTTGATTTATTCTGCTACTCTGGACGCTCTTAATTCGCACGCCTCTTTACATCGTTCTCACATACATGTATAATCTCAACATGAATGATGTAACCAAGATTTTGTAATAATATTTTGATTGAAAAGAGTGTCCATGGAGTTTCTTGCCCATTCTTCTCCATAGAGATCTACGCTTTGGAATGGGCAACTACAGTACTTTCACAAGTTATTATGCCTTGTGACTGTGACTGTAGCTTAGCCTTCTTTGTTTTTCCGACATTCAAAAGTGCCTGTAAGGGTCTAATTGAAATAAATGCTTTTGAGTTTGAGTTTGAGTTGAGTATTATTAAATTATATATTGGAGATGTGATTCGGCAAAATAGACCTTATTGTCCCTTATTTTGCGGTTTATAAACTAATGTAATATACAAACAGACCCCATGTCTCCTCCTAAAACATATTTTACCCCTTGTACCCTTCAAGGGTCGAATTTCCATTACTAGACATAAAAGTTCTCGGTAGAAAAGCAATACCAAAATTGAAATTCACGTATCTACAAGGTTTTTGGGTCTGATAAAGGCTAGAAAGTTAAAGGCTATTTTTAAGGACCCGTCAATATTTTCGGCCTAGTTTATTTTTACTAGGTATAAAGATATATCAGGTAAAGGTCAGCCGTATCGAAGAAGCCAAAATCCGAAAATAAATAAATATTTCAGGCTTTTGCTAATTAGCCAAACTAAATAAAGCGATTTTAGTGATAACTGCCTTTTTTTTCGTAAATCAACACAATTAGCCTAATATTGTCATTTACTTTAGTGAATACACTATGACATAATACTTTCGCAATATAAGTAAGAAATAGGAGCCCTTAGAAGTGCTTTCAAGATTAGAAAACAAAAATGACCTTCTTTACTGAGATGTTATATTCACATTCCCTGCTACGTCATTAACCCAGCGTGCAGCGTGTCGATTGAATTAGAAAAATGCAAATGTTCACGAATAAACACAATACTTGGCTGCTACATTGTTATTTTGGCTCTTGAATAGCATTGACAGAGAGACATTGTGGTAAACATCAGTGAAAAACATTCCGAAGAATTGTTATGAAAAAATAAACGACCTTAAAATAAAACATTTTGCACGTCAATGCCGACTCGAAATCACATAAATGCACTGTGATGTTCTCATTCTCAATCTAGTAAAATTTCTAAATTAATACCCCATTCAGGCCATAGTAATATCACTTTACGAAAGCTCATGTTGCTAAGTAAGTTTCAAAATAGAGCCCTTGTTACGATACCCTATATGAAATTACACCTCTATTCAAGTTTTACATATTTCAGAAATGGGAGCCTAATTAAAATTTTGCTGCAAAGGGCGAATAGGGCAAGTCTTTCATAAAGCTTCGGAAAATATCACGAATTCGCATGGGATTTCTCATGGGTATAGAGTGTGAGATTCAATGTGGTAGCCGATGTAATAAGAGCTGTTGAAGTAACAATTTATGCCCGTGTTTTGTCTGTACGTATACGGGGTGAGGGAGGCAGGGTAGGTCTGTATATACTGGTAAGATATCTGATAGTTCTTGTAAGCCAGTGGGGCTTTGTCGATCCCACGATCCCGCCGGGCTTAGGCCGCCGTCAACATAAACAAAATGCTATTATTGCCTGTATCTTATCTCGGGGAAAAATATTGGACATTGCTTTCGAAGCCCCGTTTTCATTTATCGATATTACTTTGGTCATATTTGTGTATATACGCGTTTACAAAAAAAAGGTGTAGCGAGAAATGTTATCTCAAAGTTTAGGATTTGTCCGAAACCGTTTAGTTTTTTTTTATTGAAATTGCTGGTTTTTTACTACTGGTCATCTCTAAGCTGCCACTGTTTATTTTAACTACTTCATCATCATCATCATTATATCAGCCCGGAATCACCCGCTGCTGGGTATAGGCCCCTTTTTTCCTTACTTTGCTTTTAAATTGTTGATATAATCTTTTTCTGGACGCTCTTAACGTGCACGTATTTCTACATCGTTCTCAGATATATGTATAATCTCAATATGAATGATGTAACCAAGATTTTGTAACAATATTTTAATTGAAAAGAGTGTCCATGGAGATTCTTGCCCATTCTTCTCCATAGAGATCTACGCTTTGGAATGGGCAACTACAGTACTTCCACAAGTTATTATGCTTTGTGTCTGTGACTATAGCTTAGCCTCCTTTGTTTTTCTGATATTCAAAAGTGCCTGTAATTTTTGTTGTGCAAATGAAAAAAAAAGCAATTTTCACTGTTATTTCAATGATGCCATTTTTCAGAAATATTTTACTAGTTTAAAAAAAATCATTGTTATAGAACAAATGCATTTTCCATAGAAAAAATTAAAGATGAAACTCAACTCAAGGAAAAGCACAATATTTTTTAATAAGTTTTTACTGGAAAGCCAACGTAAGTAAGTTTTCTTGTTTCTCTCTGTCGAGGTAGAAGCTATTGCAAAAACTAGGGACCGACTCGGTAAAGACTAGTACACACACGATACCTACTCCACACAGAACTTATTAAGGTCACGCCAATAAAAACCCAATTCACTCATCGTACCAACACAATATTCTCCAAATGTGTAGATAGTAAATCCATTTCAGTCTCCTCTGATGCGATAAATAAATAAAAACCTTTTTTCCACCCTTAGTGAACAAAATAAAATAACTTATTCGAGGGAAGAAAGTTCCCCAATTTTGTCCGAATTCGCTAATACCCGCAATGTAGCAGCGCCTTAATATCGGAAAGAAAATTAAATTATCTACGAAATACGTTTTCCGAGGACTTTTCAGGCGTGTTTTCTTTATATTTGATGGAAGTTGCACGGTTGCTTCGTAAATCGATAAAATGGACGGTGGTGAACATTTTTTTTCGTTATTTACTTCGTACTACTTATTTCCAGTTAATGCAAGAAAGTTACATGCTTTAAGTAAAATACTGACTATTTGCTACATTTTATAAGAAATTGCAGACTTTATATTTTGTCCTTGAATAAAGTTGACAACCTTAAAAAAATCTAGCATTGTTTTTTGTTGAAAATAAATAAATTCAACGTTAAAAATATTGCTATTTTTAACAATAGACAGACTTCTTGACTCGACACATAAATTAATCAATTTGATTTATGTAAAGTTTAAAAGTTCACAACAGTTTCAGTCTTATATTTTAAAACAATAATATTTTTTGCATGTCTATTATATATTTTATTTTCTATATGACGCATTTTTACATGTGTTAATATTAATCACGTTGATTATTTCGACTATTATTTTTTATTCGAAGGTCATGTTCTGATCAGTAGATTTTGCTTCATTAGCAGGCATTTTATCTATCATTGTTCTTTTATTTACTTTTCTTATTTATTCATATATTACTTTTATTATTTTATATTTATTATTTTTCTTACTTCAATTATTACTGGATGCAGGTGGCATTGGACCGGACATGTTGGAAATCGATTGGGGAGGCCTATGTTCAGCAGTGGACAGCAACGGGCTGATATGATGATGACGATGGTGATGAATTATTAAAAATAAAAGTGAAAATAAAGAATAGATGACCCATTGACATCAGGAATAAGGTCCAGATTGCTGGTGGTCAGATCCAGAGAGAGGTACCTTTTCACTATGCGTTGCGTGTCCGTAGGAGTAGTGCTTTCTGAATCAAGCCCTTGACCAAGCCGCGATTTCAGAGCCTCCTAAGGTATTCGAAGCTCTTTGCTATTAGTCCATTAACTATGACGACTATCGGTACAATGATTGCAAATTCCATGTCCTACATGTCGACAACGTCGTGTGATAAACCAAGATACTTGATTTTTTATTATTCTCAGTTTTCACGAGATTCTCGTATATTATTTACATTATAAGGACATTCAAAAACAATTCCATATAAAAAAAAAATAAAGCGTACATTATTTTACAACAGGAGTAAGTATGTAAGAATCGTATCAGATGGCTTTCTGTGGATTTTGCCTACCCCCATGGTAAGAAGGCGTGAGTATAAGTATTTACTTCACAAAAACACTAATGAATTTTACACATAATATTGAATGATAACAATAAAATACCAACAACATAATTATACTGATTACATAAAAGTCATTATCGCAAGTACTTACAGAAAACATCATTAACTTAAACAAATAGATTACTTATGTTTGTTTAAATATTGTGCAGCCGCCGAGTAGTACAATATTATAATTTGTATTACGTCATGTACTGGCCGTGAGTATGATTGAAAAAAATTTAGTGATTTTCTTTTTAAAATTGGCTTTTTTCCCGTCTAAAACAAAGTTGAGTCTAGAATTGAATGGAAGAGTAAAAAAACACATGCGTAGTAGTATAGTTTTCAAGTTGCTACTACGAAATATTGCTACGCGGCTACGACGCTACGAGCCCGCTACGAGTCTCCGAAAAAAAACTAGTCATTGCCGAAACGTGAGTACGTAGCAACCAAATATTCATACCCAAAAAAACTAACAATGAAAATGTTCCAAGTGATTTATTAAAGTAGCCTCACTACAGATATTTTGAGGTCGAGTTCTGAAAACACGTAGACCCCGCATAGCGGAAATTTATCCTCACCAAACGACGGTCCCCACTTTGCGTGTATACTGTATGTATAATAAGATCGAGTAAATGACAATTTGAATTTCAAAAGTAGGTAGATAAGTTAAGCTCCGCGTGACTTGCGCATTTCACACCGTTCTTCGCGAGCTTGCCGGCGTTCACGTTGACGTGTATCAGTATCCTTCTGTGCGCCGTGGGGGGAGGTCGTGTTGCGCCGGAAAATTACGACCCTGACGTGTTAGTACGCGACCGTTCATTATATAACCGTGTGCTGTTTGTTTAGTGAGCCAGCCCTATTGTGAACAACGGATGTATTGAACTTTATAAAGGTAATTTTCTTTGAAGTATTTTGTTTAATTACTGCAGTTTGAGAGTAATATTAATATGTTAATGGTTTCCGTAATTAATTACCCGAAGTTTTATGGCTGTCATTAAACATTCTGAGTAGTCGTTGATGCGTCTTCTTGAGTGTTTTAGTGTGTGTTAGGTTGTAACATAGTAGGCGGGGTTTTAAGGTCTCGTAAATAATGCAGAGAGACCTTTTCTGAGCGTAAACCTCGTGCCAAGGAATGATGAGGTGTTGCAGTTAATATAATCAGTTATCTTGAGAGTGGTAACTGAATAATGACTGCGTTGCTTTGCTTTGTGAAGTAATAATTAAAATAATTAATCCGGCTTAATTTATTTAGTGTAAAACAAACGAAATGTGTTCGTATCTTACGATTGGGATGCGTTAACTAATAAAAAGAAACCTAATTAGCATAAAATAATATAAAAATACAGTACAGGTATGGTAAATACCAACAAATGGTCCAATTATGTAAACATTGTGAAAAACTTTCACAGCTCGAAAGACTTGGAAAAAACCACATATTAATAAAAACTGATTTACCCCGTTGTGCGTCTCGGCATCTGTCTCGTGTCTTCGGCGTCACGAAAACAGATTCGTCTCAAATCCGGTGCTCTATCGAAAAGAACAAATTCAATAACATTTACATTTCCCACGACAAGACAGAAACTCGCAGTCAGGTAAATGGAAAAACTCACAGGAGCGACCTTTTTTATTTATTGACAATAAAATATAGACAAAATATTCCGATTTGTTTCTTGTTTAGGGAACTCTGCTGTATCCACTAGGGATTTAAGCGTGAAGTTTGTTTGTTTTTCATGTAGTTTCTTTGTTTGGATTGGGTATGTATATGTGTGCATGTGCATTATATGCATAACTAAGCACCATGGTCTTAAGCCACCTCGTTTTACGTTAGAATGCAGTACCTATGGTGTTTTCACACAATCCTTATAGCAAAGATTCCTGCAACTTTGGTTCGGGTTAGTTCAACGAATCATTTTTCAAGGGGTACGATCGTACCCAGGGCTGCGGGACTGTTCGAAAGAGATACCGCGGCCCTAAAACACAAAGGGCAAGAAAGAAACATGGATGGGTTTTAGTCAGTACAAGTCTGGCACTCCCTTCCGCTCTGCCCAGAGCGGGAGAAGTCATTTGATGATTTCCCAAAAAAAAAGAAGGCGTACGATCGTACGGATCCAAACAAGAGCGGGAATCGATTGCTGATCAAAATAAGCACTACAGAATGAGATAGCACTTCGGTTAATATTGGTAACAGTGCCAATATAAACTGAAAGCTTTTGCTGGTTTGCGGAAACAGATTTTCAGATAGATATGTTATGTTTTGTATTGTCGCTTTATATGTTGCAATGAAATCGTTTCTACTAGATAACGTAGCCTATTTATTATGTCTATACTTATTACAAACTAAAGTTCTAATGGCGTCTCTTTGTGTAACTGCAACAGATTTCGATGGGGCCTAAGTAACATTTAGAGAATTTACTCTCGAATTTTCATGTGAATAATACATCAATATTAAACTTACATATTAAATAAAACAATCTTATTGTTTTGTCAAGTCCTGAAAATCAACCGTACGTAGGAGGGGGTGCCTAATAAATAATATGTTATTTTTTTATCTTTAAATATCTACTTTAGGGCAGTGTAGCAGAACTTTCATGTAGGACACTGTGATTGTTAAGAGAATTTGATTACATTACAATACAAAAACCAAATCAGTGTTTTTCGTGGAAATGAGGACATGAGACACAAAAATGATTCAAACAACCCTCGACGAGATTTCCCAGAAAACACACCGTACTCTGCCGAAACACGAACGAAAATTCATTTCGACGTGTCTGAATTTTCTTTTACATTAACACCTAAGATCTCTGAGCACGTCTTATATACATTAACATACATTTATAGCGTAAAATTACTAAAATGGCGACGTGTGAATGTCACGTACGAATCGGGCCATTTCGTGAACAGTTCATAACTTATTCTGTGTTAAAGGAATCGATAGAGGCGAAGTAGTTTGTGATACTGATTATAATATTAAACCTCTTTTGAATATTATAATGTTAGGTACAGAAAGAAGGCAGGAAAAAGAAAAACGAAAACGGCTGTATTTTTAGGTTGAAGCCTTGGTAACAAGAAGAGACGAATATAGCTCCATTATCATAGACATATTTTTACATTGTATTCACATATTTTCTTCACAAAAGCATGTAAATGTATAAAGGTAGAGGGTATTGTGACGCTTTATAAACAGAGAAGCCTCAGAGTCTTTTGTTTTTTTTTGACGTTTCTTTAAAAATGATTTTAAACTGATATCTCGTTTTGTATCTGGCCGCCAGACATTTTTATCGAAAGTAAAGTTGCTGATAGTTTAATAATAAAGAAGATTGAGTTTTACTTGTGACTTTGATAATTGGGTTTTTATAATTATGGTAAAGAACCAAAGTTATTATTTAAAATATACAACTGCGTTTGACACAAAGCCCGTAAAGCTGTTTCAGCTTCGATAGGTAGGAGCTTAGTTATAGAAATAAAATCATTTTCTGCGTCTGACGCAGGCCCGTTAGTTAAATATATAAGTAAGATCCGAAACGTTAATTTAAACTCTTGTACTGTCCATAAAAATATAGCGTGTGATGTACGCACGACGGCTGATCAAGCTATACAAAACCAGTTTATGCCGATACCTGCCACGGCTGCGGGACTGTTCGAAAGAGATACCGCGGCCCTGGAACACAAAGGGCAAGGAAGGAACATGGATGGGTTTTACTCAGTACAAGTCTGACACTCCCCTCCGCTCTGCCCAGAGCGGGAGAAGTCATTTGCTGATTTCCCATCTGAAAAAAAAAGGCCACGTAATACTGGAAATGAAACGTTTGATGTGCCGCTGTGTGTATTACAGTAAAATACATAAATTTCTATTCCTAACATTAAACTCTTTGATCTTCCTTCCAGACTAAGTTTACCCGACGTTTACTCTCAAGAGCGTAACCAGTTGCATCATCCATTATGTTCCCAGCTTCCAACTGACATCCGCATAACTGAGGCAAATTAGATTTCCTAGTATTAAGCTATTAGGTTGAACGGTGTACTCTATTCAGCTGTCTGATATAATCCCTTAGCTGGCTATTACGATGGTCGTAAGATCTTGGTGGAATGCTGCCAGGCACTTTGCTTGGGACATGTGACGGGGTGGTCAACTGTCAATGTCCGTGACTGTACATTCAGTGTATAATGGGCAGTGTTTAATTACGTGTCGTGGGGATAGTGCATTGTAAGGGATGTTGTAAGTGAAAAAGAGGTGTTATGTAAGTAAATCATGGACGTTTACTGTTGAACATTGGTCCCCTTGATTAAAGTGTTCAGTAATAATCTAAAACTGCATAGTGTATAAGGAATCAAACTGATTTTAAATAACAGACGATACTATTTTGATTCTTTGATGGCATACACCTTAACCTTCAATTGCTTTTTTTTTGGTAAATAGGATTTTTTTTATATAAAGATCGCAAATCAGGAAATTTTTATCTGTCAAAATTGTGCGCCGCAAAGTGCATTACGAGCGCATTTTAATTGTCAATTATTGTTTTATTGTGACTTATTTTCAGAAAAATAGCGTCACACAGACGGAGTCTGAGTACTAATTCACTGCAAGACTTAAGTCTCTCACCACATATCTACTGATTTATTTAAAAACCGTATACTACATAAAATCACAAGCCTTTCAAAATATTTCTCCGTAGGCTACGTAAATACACTCTGATCTTCCAAAACAGCTCTAACTGGAAAATTATTTTGATTTTGACGTGAAAATTGAATTATTTCTTCATTCAGATGAGTGCTTCCCCTACCTATGCTGTTTTGCATCACATGAATGTGTAATAGACTTATAGCCTGTTTTAGACTGTTAAGTATGGTATATTCGGCATATTTGTTTTAGTCGGTTATAATGTATTCAAATCGACGTCGTTTGTGAAATTGTTAAGTTCTGTGTTATTAATTTGTGGAATGAATTCATTTGAATTGTTTGTGACGACTGTAATCATCGGTCGTTTTGATTGAACTAAATTATTATAATTACAGTCCAAATATGAGTTGTAGTTTATTTTTAGGTTGATTTTAATATATTCTGTTTCATGCTCATCAAACAAACAGCGATATTAATTCAAACAAACGCGTAGGATACGCGTTTGATTATTTAAATGATGAACAAAATATTTCCCTTTTTTATTGTCAAAGAGCCTACTTAATTCTGTTTTTATTCATTTAAAACCGTTTGTCATACTGCCGGGCAAAACCCTCTCCTCATGCAGAGAAGGCACGAGCGAATCAGGATTGGAAAATTTCACAATTTTAATAATAAAAACGCAAGCCTACTACTAAAAATATTTCAACATATAATATATATATTATAATATATAACAACTCTAGAGATGTATATACGTGGCGTACTCATGCATATTATGACGATAACAACTTTTATAACTTTTTGGAGCGTTATATCTCAGAAACGGTGGCTCGTAGGAAAAAAGTATTGATACATTTTTTATAGATAATTTTATGATCTACAATTTTTGTCTAAAGTACTTTTATGATAAAACTTACCGTTTTGCTGAAAATCGCGAAAAACTCATTTTTTTACCTTTGACCTTGAATATTTTTTTTTCCATACACGGGAATGATGGGGAACTTTTAAATATTATTTATAATTATGTTTTGAACAATTTTACTGATTTTCAGCTTGTTGGGACTTTATGTACCTTCACTCTCATTTTTTGGTCTAGATTGACCGAACTATACACAAAACTAACATAATTTTACTACTTAAAATTTGTGCGCCCCAAAATTTACAACAGTTTCCCAATAAACACTAAGCCCAGCTGCATACAAGCAGGGAGAAGGCACCATATGGTAATACCATGATTAACATATTTTAATATTAACATGAAAGGTTGCACATACCACCCTCCCCAAAATTACGTATTTGGCATATTTGAAATATTCAACGGCCTCCCACAAGCGCAATGTAGCAACGTTTTTAACCACATACCCAAAATAAAGTTTAAATTTTGTTCGTCGGATAGTCGAGTTAATTTTACATGTGAATGAACTTCAAATTAAGCTTTTCTGAATAGGGTTCTAATGTTTTGGTTGTATCTTCCTTTGAATATATAGTACAGAATATAAAATAAGCCTTTCAAATCTACTTCAGAGTTATGGTTTAATTTTTAAATTGTTTTTATTTTAATAGCGGAAAAAATAGAAGTATATTTGTCAAACATCACGAGTTTACGTAACTGTAGAAATGTGGGTGTATTATTAGGTACACCTTTGCGTAACCCTTCGGGAATTACAGGCGTGATGTTATTTTATCAACAGTTTACAACTAGCTGATTTTGTAGTAAACTATCGTTTTCCATAACAAACACAACTCATTTTGGAAACGGACGTTGCACGTGTAGGCGTAGGCATTTAATTATAGGCGCGACCGTCGTCATTAAGTTGTACTGGCCTGAAATAAAAACTGCAGCACTACTTTAAAATCCAATATAAAATGCTTCGATAAAAATATCTGATTAAATTTTCAGGGAATTAGACCGAATGGCCTTTATAAGTCCTTAGTGCTACTTAAAATTCATCATGTTTTAGCTTTCACTTAGCGTTCTACTCCAGTTAGAATAATATACATTATAATCCAGACTTACAAATATTCAAATAAAATCGTGTAGAAGTTTTCGTGTCTATCTAAGTGACTGCGTTGATCTTTTAAACTGCGCGTCGGACTTAGATGCGGTTCTTACTAGTGTTTCCTTTGAGAATTTATTACAAAAGGTTTACGTGTTTTATTTACATTCAACTTAGATTTAATATGGAAATCTTCACGTTTAGTCAAGCCATAAAAACAGGGCAGGAGCAGGGACAGGGCCAGGACTAGTATAATAGTTAGTATAATATAAATTGTAGCATAGCCTCGAGGTATAATTATCATTACAAGATCTAGAGAACAAGAGAAATGTATATTCAACTGAACCAAGTAGGTTACCTAGTTGTTACTCATGCCTCTAGGCTATTTTCGTAGAACTGCGGTAGGTACAATGTATTAAATGTAATGGAAGCGTTTGTACTGTGATAGTCAGAGTAATAAACTAATAAAAATGACATGAGAAATTGTATAACTAAGTAATAAGTACAGAGAGGTATAATTTAGATTATGAGATAATGCTAAGGGTGTTTATACATAAGGTGGATGAACAACCGAATCATTCATGGAATAATGGAGCAAAAGTACAATGTTTTGTCAATATTTATATTCAAGTTGAGGAATGAGGTTGTCACCACCTGAGGAGGCTCTCGATGGGTAGCTGGATCAGGGTACCTACTTCTTGCTACGTCGCGCATTCTTAGAAGGTTCCTCTCTCACTGGAACCCTGACCTCCGATAGCTTGAACACTGTTCCTTATACCGGTTTGCTACTTTTTATATTTTTAAATGTTTTTATATACTTTTGAAAATGTAAATAGCAGGTAAGGAAAATGGATAAATAGTATAAGTAATATTATATAATTCCGTGATTTTTAATGTTTATTGGCCTCTAAAACCTTCACGGCAAAGGTATTCTCTATTTTTAACCCCCAACCACACATACAGCAATAACGCGACCTTTTTCTCCTGAAATATTCTGTTACAAAAAAATAACTCTTTTTATTTGAATTCCGTAATATTTCGCCATGACCCCGTACAAATTGAAATGACGTTTACGTAGGTGCAGGCTTAGTGAGTTATGTGACGTAAAATTGCGTCGTCAGAAAAGGGTTAAAGATTTATTTCTGCTTTGTGGTTAGGCTAGGAGCTGACGAGCCTGAATTTATGTTGATAAGTCACCTACCCGTTTGATAAACGTAGTTTGTTGGATTCGTGAAAGTATTTGTGTGTTTAACGTTTTATTTTACCTGAATTTGAATTTAGTCAGATTGTCTAGTGTCACCTTTCCGTCTAGGCGCAAAAGTTAATTAAATATTTTTCATTTTAGTGGGGTGTCGTAGGCAAATAAATACAAAACTTTTTCTACCTCATATCGTCGGTGTTATAACTCATATTCTTATGATGCTATTACTATTGTTCTTAGATGTTAAGGTTCTAGTCTGCGTCGATTGCATTCTTTAAATCAAGAACTGAAAAAAAGTTCTTAACAAAAAATATAATCAGATTGTAAACGTTCAAGCGATGTTTTTTTGTTTTAAAATTTAATGCTGAATTATCTGCAAGTTCATTGCAGCTCACTCTAGATGGTAATCTTGTTATTTATCGTTTTTGTACACGTTCATAAGACAGAGAATTTATTTTCTGAAACTTGAGACTGTTATTTTTAGAAACTGATTTAAAACCTTCATGATTAGATTAATAAACGTGGGCTAAGATTAAAAAAGTAAAATAAAGAAGAGATAATCAGTAGTTAATCAATCTACATGAAAGTTTAGAAGCATAATATTTTGCACAAGTTTTGCTTATTTAGTGGAGATGAGCGCTAAATAAAGACTTTTCAAATTTAATATGGAAGATCATATTTTTTTATGATTAGAAATCCCATAGATTTACGCTGCTTCCCTTTCTTATCTCGTTTCTGTCAAGGGTTTTAGAAGATCAGTTGAAAATTAGGTGCCTTGTGCAAGAAGTAAGATAACTATTAAAAGTTTTAAAGAACTACATGTTACGCATATAAAAAACTAGCTGTTGTCCGCGACTACGTTTGCGTGTACATTTTGAAGTGTATGTGTGAGGGAAAAAGCATATGTCCTTCCTCAGGTTATAATTGATCTCCTTGCCAAAGGACAATGGGAGCCACCTATACATTAATTTAGCTGAGATTAAAATCTTGCGTCTTTAAATGAAAAATATCTTGTTTAACTCGGCATCAAATTCTGAATCAGTTGGTGCAAAAATTTTTGTTCGAGAAGGCCGAGAATAATAGAAATTCAGTGATGAACTTTTGTAGGTTATGTCTATGGTAATTCCAATTCGAGAAAGTAAAAGGGCAACATTGCATTAGTATTTTCCTTAACCAATTATTTCAGCATGCAATGTCTTGTAAAAGAATGTACATGAGTGTCGAGTGATGAGATATTTTTTAGATTTGGGAGGATAATAGTCTTTTTTCCAGTCATTAATTGAAAGTAATTCATTTATTTTTACAGTACAACATTTTTACGTCCCTGCAAGGAACACTTCCACTTAGAAATAAACAGTATTGTTAATTAATTAATTTAGTTTAATTTAACAATAATAAATTAAAACTGGTTATAATACAATAGTGCTGTACTTACTGTCACTAAGCAGAATAAATATAAAATGGCAGCACTAAACGTCAATGAAAAAATCAAATAACTTTTAATTTTTAATTTTTTTTTTTTATCCGGCCTTAACTAGTTACTGTGATATTTGGAAAAAAACGTAGAAAAATAATGGAATTGCCTTCGTATATAAGTCACCGTTAAACGGTCAAATTAAATTCAGCTAAGATTCGCCATTATCCTTTCATTACTATCCATTCAGCCGTTTAGTCGTGAATAGGTAACAAACAAACAGAGTTACTTTCGCACTTATTATATATTAAGTATGGAAGTATGGGTGACATATTTATTGCAGACATGTTGTTATTCTGTCAAAATATATGAATATGCCTTTGAGGTTACTGTCAAATAGTATAGTTCACTATATACAACAGAACCTCATAATGTACAGCTCAATTAACCTACACACTTGTATATTAATTGTTTAGCAAAAATAACAAAGCTTTATACATGATTAAATCCCACATAAATTTCAATCCGCTAATAAGTAATTAAATACATGAGTGGTTTTAGTAATCTGTATGTACAGTCAGCTTCAGAGAAAAGGAACCCCCTTTGGTAATGACATCCAACCATTTTAAGTTTCGGTAGTATAACGTAAATGGCGTGTTGGTTTAGTGGTTAAGACTACTGCTCAGCAATGCAATGGTCACGAATTCAAATCCAAGGATGATTTTTTTTTCTTTTTTTTAGTTTCTTTAATAGATGATTAGGTGATTTTCGTTAATTATTATTTAAGAAATCAAATCTTAAAGTAGGTTTGAGGTTTGTAAGAAAAGCTAGGCATGTTGCATAAACATTATTCATTTATTTCTCGAATTATAAATACCCTCAATCACAGTTTAGTATATGAGGCAAAGAAGTATTTTAAATTCAACCTTAACTTGCAGTTCATAAAGCAGTTAAGTTTCTGAAGTAAAATTACGGTAGTGCAACAATCGGAATCGAGCACATTCTATTCAACCAAACAAGAAATCTATGCTAATTTCAACCTTATCTTTTAGTTAACTGAGGAGTTACGTATTGCATTTTGTAAAACAAAACGGTAAGGTGCTAATATTATCACAAGTGGTAGAAGTAGGAGATTAGACCGTTATCAATCTTGTTCGATAAAAAGAGTAATGCTATTCGAATGTTCGTTGAGATTACTAATTGAGCCAATAGCCTAGTGGTATAAGGCACGGTCTAAATAATCCACTGGCGCCTAGTGATGCGGGTTCGTATCCTTAACCCCACGTATAGTGTCTTTTTGTAAGTTATCTTAGTTCGGCCAGAATCCGACAATACCATAATTATAATTATTAAAACATGCAAATAATAATATATATTTGAATCGACTCGGCGGATGCTCGGGCAGAGATGGGTGCGGCGGCGGGGGAAGGAGCTGCTCGGGGTCAGAGTCATGTGACGCGCCCGCCGTCGCTCGGGCGATATTCTTTAAAGACTTGGGGGATTCCTTTCTCTGACGCTGACTGTACTTATACAGTTAACTAATTCATAATTAACTTCATTAAATATTTAACCAAATCTAACCGATAAATAATACTTTGTAAATTGGTTAATAGAAATAGATTGTAACAAAATTATGGCAGATAACACTGACAGTTTTTTTTACTGTCTGGTATATAAATACTCAAATCTGTGCTGTATTTCTAATGAAATGACTTGAAGACTAAACATACCTAATCCTAATACTAATTATATATTTTATAATATTATAAATGCAAAAGTAAGTTTGTTTGTTTGTTACCTTTTTACGCATATACCACTGAACCGATCATCCTGAAATTTTGCATAAACGTTGTCAGGTGTACAGAAACGGACATAGGGTATCTTTCGTCCCTAAAAAAAGTACCGTTCCCGAGGAAAACAACATTAACGTTCTTATGATAATAGAAAGCGCCACGTGTCTTTTGAATCATTATTGATATGAATTACATTATTACAAGCAGATTACAACCCGAATTGATTGTCAAATTCTAAATTAATGCGAGCGAAGCCGCAGGCAAAAGCTAAATTATAAATAAACCAACAAAAAAAAAAAAACCTTAAAAAAAAACCAACCTATATAAATGAACCCGATGTTTACCTGGCGTTCAATAAATTATTAAAAACCGAAAACTGAACTTTGGATTGGATCAATCCAAACGCAAAGCGACGCGTCTTCTTTCATAAAGGTACACTCACAACCAAAATTGCTCAGCCGTATAGTCGCCCCGAAATAACAAACGTCCGTATCACTCATAGCATCCAGAAAATTCTGGCCCCAGTTAGACTGCGCTTTGTAGTCAGCATTCCAATCGGGCCACATCTCCCCGAATGAAAGTTTAACGAACTCGAAATGTAATCTGATTTGTATACGGCTTTATTTTGTTCGCTGATGAAAAAGGAAAATGGGGCGCGATTCATTCCTTCTTATTAAATACGTTTGAGTTTTGAACGATTCGATACTGTGTGTTTTTTTATGATGTTGGTACTTACTTGGCATATTGGAAATGTAAATATGATTTGAATGTCGAAAAATGTTTGATTACTGTTCTGTTTTATAATGTTGGTATATACGATTTCCATATTTTATGAATCGGTGAATGTGAGGGATTGGTATTTTAGAAGTCTTTTACCCGTATCTCCGTTTATTATGGTGATTGGTATTTATGGGTAGACTTGTAATAATTCATACATTGGATATCTGAGGCCCATGATTGCTTGGAAAGCTAATGTTTCGGGTGATAATAATAACATTTTATACTTACATGGAAATCTTTCGTGATAAAGCCATTTATGTTAGGTCTAGTTTCACCTGCTAGAAGTTGAGAATTTAAAACATTGTTAGGAAACTAATATGGTCTCATTACAAAACTATCAATTTAGACGTTGATATGATAGATTTCATAGAGCTTAATTTCCCTTGTTAACGAACCAATTTCGCTGCCTGTGACATGGTGTGTGTTCACTGGGCCCTGTTCCACAGGAATTTCTTATTTTTTAGTTTATAAACACGTCCGTTGTCTTGTAACGTTGACGGTAACTTCGTTGAATTTGGACGAAGTGCAAAGGTAAATTAAAATGTACCTACTGACGTTTTTATTTTCAGTAGCATTCATTATTTACTAATTTCTATAATAACCATGAAGTAAATGCTTACTATTTGTAAAATAGATATTATTATGATTACATTCAGTCCGAAGTAAAACTAACATAATTACGAGTATTATCAACAGAGTAGTAACTAATTAAAAATGTATTTACATACAGAGCTCAGAACACAAAACATTGTTATAGTTTTGTATTACTTTATTAATGTTTTAATCAGTTCATGCTTTGAAACTAAATTATTCAGTATTTGGTAGGTAGGGACTACACAGTTCTCTAATATAATTAACATGACTCAATTAATTAATTATTTTTAAATTAGCTATCCATGATGGCTTGCAAAGTCAAAAGGATACTAGATTTGTTCTTTAGAAAGTCTTCAGTAGCAGCTCGGAGTTTCCACTCATCATCATCATCATCATCATCAGCCTTATAATGTTCCCACTGCTGGGACTCAGGCCTCCTCTCTTATGAGAGGGAAGGGAGGGCTTTCCACTCGTACCCGTTGAATAGCAATGTTTTTGGATTTACCTATAGGGGGGGGGAATGAAGATCAGGGTGTAGAGTTCTTCATCACCCATAGAAAAGGGAGGATCCTCGGACCAGACGGGTGTTATGTCTGGCGACAGTTGTTGTCTGGTTTTTCTATAAAGTAAGACTAAGACATAGTCTTAAGTCGCGGATCTGAATGTTTTTTCGAACTTTAATAGCGCTATTCAGAATTTTGTTAGTTCTTCATTTGTATCATAGATGGCGCCGTAGTGCTTTTTGTACTATGTTGCTGTAGTACTTTTTGTAGTGCCGCTACAGATTCACTCGCTATTTACTATGGAACTTATAAAAAAAAAACATGACTAGTAAAATATCCCTTCAGGTTTAATTTTTATTATGGAATCCAATTAAAATAAAGGTTTTCGGAGCCTTTTCTGTAGATAGAAATATAATATCTATTTCGATAGAGTCTAAAATATACTGAACTATAATATCTCGTATACCCCATAATTAAACAATTCTGTAGGTCAATTGGGTACCGTCAACTTCCCTAATATTAGTACCAGGTATTGTGGACCTGTCGGTTCGATTGTATTTGATTCAGGATATTCGGTTATGAGCGTCGATTCAAACAGAGGGTTTTGTTTAACTTTGTAGGTATTTGGTCAGTAGCATGCCATAGTTAGGGGCCCAACCCTAAAGGAAAAAGGCGTGAGTTTATATACGGGGTGAAAGGGACACCAACACGAAAACCACTGACAGAAAATTGTCATCGGTACTAAAAAAAAATCAGCTATTCCATAGATTTTGACCGTGTAGGTACTGCACTTTTGTAGGAAAAAGCTGATTTTTCTAATACCTAACCGATGAAAAATTTCTCTTAATAGGGGGGAGGGGGGGGGCTAAGAGTGATGTACTGAATACGTGGTAACAGTTTTCGGGTCTTCCACCCACCCGGGTATGTGTGTATTTTTTTTGTTTTTTAAAACATTTTTAGCTGTTCAGTTCTTATTGACGCTGACAGACTGTCGGCTAGCAAATACTTTTCTGGTCAGCCTGTATGTAATCGTAAACATGTTGATCATTTCATCGTCGCAAAATTTGGGAAACTGGTATTTTAAAACGACATCCAGCGCGGATTTTATGCCGCCCATGGGCCTCTATCTTGACTTTATATGCCATCGTCGATCAATATCTCTCAGGCGTGCTGTTTTAATTTTCACACGATGTTCTCCTTCACCGAAGAAAGTGATAATTATACATACGCAAATGAATCCGAAAAAACAGAGATATGTGTCTTGGGTTTGAACTTGAGACCTATGACTTGCCAGTCCGACGGTAACACCACTAAGCTATCACTGATTATGTTATGTGGTAGTAACATTCCTAAAAAATATCCATTTAAGCCACGTTTACCGGAAAAACCTTGTCGCTTTAAAACTACCCATTCCATCCTGAAACAGCCAACGACAAGGTAGCAGATTACCATTACTCCTTGACTATAAAACATGACATAAAAATAAAACGGCCCTTAAATACGTCAATGCGACGCGACGTGGCTCACCGTAGTAATGATTCTAATTTAACGTTCGAGGCACACCAAATACGGCCCCAATTTTACAATTACCCCCGCTGTGTCAACGGAAAGGGTTAGCCGTTTGCCCAAAAGTTTCTGCTAACTTGACATTTATAGCGAAAACCTTTTCCGTAGGTATTTTTGGGGTTGCCTTCTTAGTAGTAAGAACGAAAACTTCTGGTTATAGATTAATAATTGTGGAGTTATATTTGAGTTCGATTTTGTTTAACTTTGATATAAGAGTCGAGGTTTGCTTGGAAACGTTTTTAAGCGGGTAAGTATTTTATTCCCCTCGTGAATCAATACTGAACAAAACTGGTGCAATATCGTGGATATCGTGCAAACAAAGGTTTTTATTGTTTGTACTTTTCCTGTGCATATCCCAAAAAAAATATTTTTCTTTCTTTCAAAGAGAGACGTACTGCCCGCAAAGGATGAAGTCGTACTGAAGATTATCATTACATGGAATCTTATACTGTGTACATTGTGGGGAAAATAAATAAATAAAATAAAATAAATAAATAAATTCACAAGCATTATATATCAGGATAGTGGATAGTGGAAACTTGGTGACTTGTTATACCTTCGAATTATTCATCAGCTAATAATACCAAAACCAACACGTGTCAGGCGAATTTAATTATATACGAGTAGCAGCACTTCGGTAAACTGTAAATGATACTGGTTCATTACGAATATAATTTGAGTAGTTACGCTACTAACATGATTACAGGATTATTACTTTGACACGTGGGATTGACCCCTAATTTGTTTAATTTCTATTTTATATCATTAGGTGAGCAATGGTTGTTTTAGTAAACAGATCATAAGTAAAATAATCCGGAGCTAAGTAACTGTTACTTTTAGTTAGAATACTTTACCCAGATTTAAGATCAAACACTGTTTTAAGTTTTCAGGGTTTCCGTGATTATTCATTATTCTGAGCTCCCAATGGCTTATTAACTCAAAGCTTATTGCTCTCAATAGTTTAATGAGCTTATTGGTAGCTCAGAATAATGGATGGATAATCACACAAGATGTAAGTGACAGTACAAGCTCAAATGTAAGATGATTCAACTAACAGTAACATAATTATCTTACACTGTGAAAACGGTTTTTGGGATTCTGCATTTTGAATGGCTTAATTTTACTATCTACTATTTGAGATTTTATATGAGCTCGCATTGTCCCACTACTAGGTAAAAGTTTCCAGAGCTGCCAAAGACCGATCTTTGTTAAAGACGTCCAGGGGGGTTACTATGACGTCATAATTCCGTCGGAAAGAGACAGAGCTATACAGATCGTCTAGCGCCGTCTCTTTCTCACACTGGAATTACTCCTGCTTTAAGGCGTCATGGTAGGCCACCAGGTCATCCCATCCGTCTCCATCCAATCTCTACTTGCCACTAAACTTGAGATTTCCCATCATCAAGTTTATTTGTCAACGCAAAGGCCTATTTCCATTATAAATGTTCCGTAACCATATCTATCTATCGGAACACATGTAAAAAATTTCCAGCAGTATTGGAATTAGCATGTTATCCATCTTACACACATACGTTTCGATTTTGATGACAACCGTCCCTGCAGGAATAGCCCGTCTCGAATATTCCAATTTATTATTGGTTCCCAATGGAATTTTGACAGTTCTAAATTTTCTAAAATACGGAAAATTGTTTCGAGTTTCGGTAGTGACTTGTATGGAGATTATTTACAATAGTATATTCCCGGGGTTCTTATATTTCTGTGGTTGGAAATAGGTAATTTATTGAAACTGTAAATCGTTTCTGTTGGTCATGTAGCATTTATGTCTTAGGTACATGTTGCTGAATACGTGGTTACCTTTTGTGGGTCTGTGTCCCTTACACTTTGTATAATAAAACAATATATAAAGTGTACATTTTTTACATGTCTTCTGTTAAGTTATTAATCTAACACCTCATAAAGGGTGTTAAAACACTCTCAATGAAGCTGAAAGGCACTTGTTCTCCCCTTCATTGCGATCATTTTTTTGTACTAGACCATACCTGGGAATCCTCAGTTACGGAGATATTGATGGTCAAAGCTCCATCTTTTCAACATTTAAATACATGTTTTTATTGTATTTCTTTTACTTAAACACCTTCACGACCCCCGTACTATTCAATCCATCCATCAGCACAATGTTTTGAATGCGTTACATTGAGTTGTAACGTAAAACGTGATATTTTACTCCAAAAAAAAAGTCTAAAAAAGTTGTAAGTATTTTGCGTAAAGTTACTTAGTTTGATGTACATAACACTTGGTTGACGGCTTCGTGAAGAGTCCGTTTAACACCCTATATAGGGAAGAAAGATTAAAGAGAATTTCGGGAATTATTTTTATTAGTACTGAAACCCTGTCAAAGGACATATCTTCATTATAAGAAAATTGGTGTCTATCTAGAAAGTAATAAATTCAAAGATGAGAAATACCGTGTAGTAGTCTATTTACCTAATGGAAGCTAGTGGAATTTGTGATCATGCTCTCCACGTTTCGATCGGGGTAAGTGTCCTTGCAATATTACTTATGTAAGTAGGTAGTTTTTGATGTGATTAAATCTTATAAATCGATGAACGATGCCGGCTGCACGTACGAAAAAGTGTCACGTTCCGCCTGAGCCGAGCGTGCAAGCGAGAGCGCGGAACAAGCGATAGAGTGGCACGATCGGCCTAAGCGTTTGGCTTGTGACGCATCTATGTATTATACAAAATGATGATTCAGTGATATAATTCAATTCATTAAATTATGCAATTTTTCATTAATGTTTTCTTATGACGTTATCACGTAAAATTATCGTCCGTAAACCGACTATACAGACAACCATTATTTTGTTGTAACTTGAGGTCGTAAAAAATCCTAAAATATTGTAGTTGAAGTACAAACTAAACTTCATGCACAATCGCAAACTAACTTGCATTTTCGGAAACTAAATTGAATACTCAGAAAGACTATTAAAACTTCAGGTAGAGGTTTCATTCATTATTTATTTACCAGAAATACATTCTGCACTTACAGTTTTTTACTAAAACGCTTAAAAGCTAACAATAACCATATTACAATGTCAAATATAATTATAATGATCATGGTATTAAAAGCAGTACGCCGTAGGGCTTTACGTATCGACTTACAGAATAGTGACCAACTAAAACCATATATTGTCATATATTGTCAATTGCTAAACATTAATTGTGTTATTAATACTCCATACACTCCACGCCTTTTCTTACAAGCCATAATATCCTTCGCTTTCAGTTACAGCCCCCACATAATTAATATTACATCCAGATTTTAGCTCACAAAATTACTCGCAAGGGCAATGAACTCTAATCGTTAAACTCTGCCAATATTTGCGCACGTTAAGCCACGTCATCCGCAGTCAAATTAGTTTCACGTTAAAAAACTTAAGAAAACGCTTGCTGAATCACGAGTTACCTAAAGTGATTCTGAAAACTGAGTGTATGCTTGTTGGGGTAGATTTACCTAGCAACCTAGTGCGTGTAAAGGAATATTTTCTTGGGAAACACGAAAAGGAAAAAAGAGTTACCTCAGTACTAGGTAGTTGGTTTATTGGTTCCAAGTGCTACTGCCGAACATGAGGTCCTGGGTTCGGTTTTCAAATATTATTGGTTTTTTTTAATCAAAAATTTCTCAGTATCAGCCAAAAGTCAGGATTTGTGCCCTGTTGGTGCCAATAAGCTCGCCCCTTAGGTTAAACATAACTGGCGAAATCCGGATGTACTATTAAGGTACACCTTCATCTCCGACTACCTAATTAGGAACATTATTCGAATTACCAACATACAATACATTGTCTAAAATAGTCAAAGGAGAGAACCCCTCTAATTACCCAACTCTCTGCTAAAACCTCCCACAAAGACGGCGTAAAGCCAACCGCGGCGAGCTCATTAACGCATACGTTAACGTTCTCCGCTCATAGATAGGTCCGCCTGCCGCTGTCAAAAACGCAAACTCACAGTCCATTGTTGCTTACGGCCTCCGATTAACCAGCTTGATTTATTATTAAACGGGTCTTCGTCGACCTTTAGGTGAGTATATGGCTGTTGAACGCACAAAATATTTAGGTTAGCTTTTAACCGTGTGACCGTCCTACTTTTATACAGTTTCAACATAAATAGGTAAGTTAACTTCCTTAATTGTTTCACCTGTTTAGACAGAGCTTCTAAGTAAATGACTCTTAGAGTGATTGTTGGGAATATTTGAGTGCTTCGGGAAAGGTAAGGGGTCCACCGTTTGTAAGTTTGCCACTTATTGTTGGACGGTAATGTTAAGTGTTCTTAGTGCTGTCTTTGTATGGGCGTCCTTTCTGCTCGACTGTGAGGGATAATGTACAAAGGGGTATGTACTTACCTTGCGTTGTTAGAATACTGCTACATTTTGGAGTGTGTTTCTTGTTGCATGTTGTGGGAGGGTCTCGTGTATTTTGGCAACAATACTTGAAGTCAGTTTCACAGTTATAAGTACAGTGGTCTTAAAATAGCCCCTTTCACAGAATCATAATAGGATAGTAATATAAATCACGGTACAATCTTACAATAGCCACAAATGCAGTTAATATTATGAATTGTTTCTTGTGACCATTTTATGAATTGTAACCTAATTCTGATTTTGACTTGTTTTTCTGATTTTGTTATTATTATGAGTACCTGGATGACCGAATTTTGCTCGGTAACACGGATAAAACGGCGTTTCCTAAAAATGAAACCTAGCTAGATCGATTTATCGCCCCCGAAACCCCCTGCATGCTAAATGTCATGAAAATCGTTGGAGCCGTTTCCGAGATTTAGATTATATATATGTTACGGTTAATACCCGAAGTGCGGCTACACCTAGTTTTAGCCGGCTAAAACTAGGTGCAGCCGGCCACATGCGGTTAAACTTAATCGGGAAACGCAAGATAAGAATCTCAAAACAAAACCAAAATGCTTAACTGAACTGAAAACCTAGTTCTAGCCGATGTTAAATAGGATACACCTAAGTTTAGCCACCGGTGTGCGGATGCACCTAGTTCTAGCCGCTATGATGAAGGCTAAACCTAGTTCTTACCGAAGCGAAGATAAGAGGATACATCAAAGTTTAACCGCATGTGGCCGGCTACACCTAGTCTTAGCCGGTTAAAACTAGGTGTAGCCGCACTTAGGGTATTGGCCGTAACATATACATATATACAAGAATTGCTCGTTTAAAGGTATTAGACTAGATTCTTCTAAAGTGGTAATTTTATGCTCCCAAAACTGCAAGGTTCTTTTGGCACTCGAATGACATTGACAGGTGGACGTTGTTGAACATTGTGAAATTATTTTATGGAATGTTTAAAAATAAAAAGATGACAATCTTAGTTCTGATTTGGCTCACGCCTAAAGATCCTTCTAAAGCATATAAGACTTGAACTTAGCAGTTGTACAATACAGGTGTACCTACCGTATACATATCGAGTTAGATTCGGTTGCTTATATGATATCCCCTAATCTATTTAAAAATAAACAAACAACTATTTTGTCTATGGCTATTTTTTGTTCTAACCTAACCTTACCTATATGGTCGGAGTAAACGGTACATTTCAACGTCAACACGGGAATACACGTATTTTTTAACGGCAACCTTTCATGTAATTTGTGTGAAAATTAATGTAATTTATTAGCATTCTTGAACTCATTTCATAAAGTACGTACTACTTTTTTAACGTTTCATGTCAACATATCATATATTTTGGGCACAAAGTCGTTTACAACTAAGTGCATTACGCTAATAAAGAACTATTTACCTTGTTAATTAAACTTTGCCGTGTTATATCCAAAACATGCAGATTAAAGTCTTTAGTAATTACTTTTATATGAAACTTCGTACGGGTGCAATGCAATACATATAAACCTTCCTTTGAATCACCCTATCAATAGATAGGGTGATTCAAAGGAAGGTTTGCAACTTTTGCAACTTTTGCAACTTTTTTTTTTTTTTTTTTTTTTTTTGTTTTTGGTTTGAAGGAAGGTTTGGTGTGGCTGAAAACTGCATTTAAATCCGTTGCGTAGTTTAAAAGATCTAAGCGTACAGACTGCGGGAGCGACTTTGTTTTATACTATGTAAAGATCTTCCTGCTAACTTTTATTTGTGTTGCAGGCAGTAAAATACCAATCAATAAGAATGACACTTGCTGATAACTGATAAACACACCTATTTTCTTACTTCGTATAACCTCCGAATTGTTGATTGTCCCGTCGGGCCAATGACATCACCACAAACGTGAATCACAGCGGCAAAGCCAGCCATCGCTATAACAGACCGCAGTGACACCAGAGCTTCAATTATTAAAGATCATTTTTATCATCTGCCTAACATTTTCCCAACTATGTTGAGGTCGGCTTCCAGTGTAACCGGTTGCAGCTGAATAGCAGTAATTTACATGGAACGAATGCCTATCTGACTTCTACAACCCAGTTAGTACTGAGTAACACGATACCCCTTGGTGAGACAGGTTGGGGGTCGTCCATTAGTCACGTGATGTTTTTTAGCGATTTTTAGTTTTAGCGAGAAATCGAGCGATCAAAGAAAAAACAAATACACGTGATATCTCACTACACCCTCCCCCTCCCCCGTAGTCATATGACCCCCGTGATCAATGGACGTATCCCTTGGCAGACTTTTAGGCCACTGACTACCTTTTACGTCTGTCAAAGATCTACAAATGCCAGCCGGGACCAAAGAAGGTATCACTATGAAAACGTATTCCGTAACGGCATTGACGTTCTCATAGAGTTACATAGAAACCTGTTGGTCTGCTGATGTGGTTTGTGTGTGCAGTCGCTTTATTGTATCGTATGTTTACGCAACTGCCTCTAGGATTAAAATCAAAATTATTCTCAAAGAGGACAAAGAAAGCCCCGTTCAATAACACAATCAAATCTCCTCCAAAAATTACTCTCCCTTAATGAAGTCTCGCTAATAAAGTATATAAAAGTATTTCATCATACCTTAATTACAAATCTCTTTGCCGTTTCTAAATTGGTTATATCATACTTAATGTAGGTACATAATATATTTGATAAAGAGGATCAAAGTGCGCTAATCGTGAGGGATTTTGGCTAACTACTCCGGCTTATGACCCCAACTTCAATACTATAATATTCAAGGTACTTATAAGACCTTTAGGTGTCTATTCGACCTCTAAGGAGTCGCCTTAGGTACCGTTAAAGATAATGACGCTCGAGGAACAGGTGACGGTTTAGAAACTTCACACGAAACTGAACCTTAACTGTTTAATTAATAACTCTTACTTTGGGATTCAGGGTTTTCTTTAATTATGATATTAAGGTAGGGATGTGCTGGGATTATGTTCGTAAAGTTTGGTGACGTTTATGGGTATTAAAATTAGGTTGTACGGAAATGAGATATATTTTATAGGTCATTATAAATATTTGATAACGCAATTGATTTTAGTTTTACAAAAACTTTAATAAGATTTATTTCACCTTAAAAATTTAAACGTTGCATAACCGTATTTAAATGCAGTTAAAATCAAGTGCCATTAATCAAATATGAGGAACTGCGCCTGAACTAGTCCGAGCCTGTATTTGAGGTAATTTTTGTTTTAAAGAGCCTTGTAAGTCTCGCTGCTGGGCCAAGGCCTCCCCCATATCCTTCCAGGTACTGTTACCTTCCTGCGCCACTTCGAATTTTCAGGTTACACAATTTTAATAACACGTCGAAACTAAGAAACTGCCTTCTAAGAAAGGCAGACTAATAACTTATCCATCTATCCGTATTTGAAGTTGCAGTTGTAAAAGAGTTGTTTAAAATCACAAGTTAAAAATCACACACTTAGCCAAATGGCAGAATATTGCTTTTACATGACTCTGTTGATTTTACCCGTAAATTGAAATAACAGAGTGGTCATTCACTAACAAGTGAGTCAAGTTATTATTATTGTAAATGGATAAAATATTGTTTTATTTATATCCGAACGTTCAGGTATTCATACTGATGTGTACACTTAATAATGTGAATACAACCTGATACCCCTACGCCAGTGGCGTGCAGTGGTTCTCCACGTAGGGTAGGCCATGCATACCGATAACCAAATAAAAAAGGGTATACATAATTTAATTCACGTAATTTGGGTACACATCTACCTTTAGACACAACTTGCTTAAATTATCTTATCATTCATATGATAATTACGTAAACTTACTGCTTTTAACTTCTAACAAACACTCATTATCAGCGCAAACTTCGCAACAGAACACCATTTTTAAGTAAATAAACAAATAACACAACAAATCGGTTCAATTTGGCGCGAATCGCGATCAATAGATATTTTTTAATATCTGTTCACACACATCAGACATTGCGAGTGGTATAACTTAGTAAGATATAAAAATCCAAACCAATAAGTTATTTGTCACATAACCTTCTCGAAGAAAAGTTTAATTTCTAATTTATCAATAAAAGTGACAGACACAGCAGGGTTGTCAATATTTATTTTCCTAACTCCCCTAAAAACAAAGCGGAAAATAAAATTCATGATTGTAGTTTCTGTTTTATAAAGGGCTTTTGCTATTCCTTACAATTTATAATAGTTTTTCGATGCCCTTTTATAGTTTGTTGTTAGTTTATCTATTTTAGTTTAATAGTTTTTAATTATCAATGTATATAGTTAATACAATAATAAACTCCCCTTTTAGTTTAATAGTTTTTAATTATCAATGTATATAGTTAGTTTAACCTTATTTATAATTTTTTGGAAGGTAAAAATTCGACAATACGACCCTGTTTTTTTATTGTCTCTATTAGTAATTAATTAAACTATCGTGTTTGTGTGTAGTCCGTTTCTTGAATTCCCCGTAACTCGGCGAAATCTCCACAAATTGGGAACCCTGAGTCATTCATATTTAGCTAGCCAATAACAACACAGCTCCTGTGGCAGGAGACGCGCCCATAATCTATGCATGTGTGCCGTTCATACACACGAAAATATGCATCAGTGTGCGTAAACTTATGAATGCAAAGGTAGGCCCGCGATCTTCGAGCCTAAAAATTCAAACGGAGCGGTGTAGTAACGTATAGTGTGAGTTCACACGGGCGCGACAAGTTGCTATAAGTATTTACCAGGAGTTTTAACTTATTTTTTAATATGTTGTGTTATTTAATTACGTAGTTATAATAAATGCATTTGGCATTGTTGGTAGGGTAGGCTAGGCCTAATTGCCTCTATGGACGGCACGCCCCTGCCCTACGCTGGTTTCTGTTTTTTGTTTTTCATTCACAAGACACCTCTACTTAGAGGTGTTTTGTAAAAGAAAATAACACTTTGTTTCTACTTCTGGCTCTTGTGATACAGGAACTCCTAGAACAAGAGCCAGGGCTACACTGATGTCTGAGCAACCATTTGTCAATAAAGATTTAATTATTTATTATATTTACTTTCAAATGATTGTTGTTTACTAACGCTAACATTGTTCCTAACCGATCGTTCTTTTAGCTGACTCGGAAGTTCATTCTTCTTGTGCTTTATCGTATTGTATAATTATCAATTGCTTCCGTGAAGGAAAACATCGTGAGACCACCAGCATGCCTGAAAGATATTTCTTGATGGCATGTAAAGCCAAGTCAGAGGCCCATGGGCGGTTAGGTACCTACTATAACCATACGATAAAAAAATAAAAAAATCGCCTATGGCCTCTCACTTGTCTTTTGAGGAAACATTCCTCACGATATATGCCTTCACCTAAGTATATATATGATAATTACACAATACGCACATGAATCTGAAAAATCAGAGGTGCGTGTTTTGGGTTCGAACTTGAGATCTATGACTTGGCAGTTGGAAGGAAGTTCAATAAAATGTAGTCTCACAATAGAGGTGTTCCTGGTTGTACGCATTGCGACTGGAACTAGGAACACTACTAGTTCGAAAATATGATTGCGGCCAGTCATGTTAACATGTATCTAAATACATACTGCTATTATATACCTGACTGCTAATAGAAGTGATGGGTGTATTATATGATAGGGACCCAAAAATTATAAAGGCTGTAAAAAGACTTAACGAAGCAAAAAAGGTACTTGTTCTCCCCGGTATTGCGATCATTTTTTTGTTCTAACCTATACCTGGGAACCTTCTAGTTACGGAGATATGAGAGATCAAAGTTTCAACTTTTTACAAAGTTTTTTTTTTATTTATGTTTTTAATATATTTTTTTACTTAAGACACCTTCACGACCACCGTACTATTCAATCCATCCACCAGCACAATGTTTTGAATGCGTTACATTGAGTCCTACCGTATCACGTTTTACGGTACTTTCACCTCAAAAAAAGTCGTTTTTCAGCAATAAATTTTGCGTAAAGTTACCTAGTTTGATGTACATAATACTTGGTTGACGGCTTCGTGAAGAGTCCGTTTACACTTTGTATACTTAATATATTGTAATATTACAGCACGCTAAGCTATTGGTCCCGGCTGCCATTTGTAGATCTTTAACAATCGTTACAGGAATCAGTGGCCCGAAAGTCAGATAAGAGGTATCGTATTTCCCAGTACTAACTGGGTTCGTGGAGGTCAGATAGGCAGTCGCTTCATGTTAAATACTGGTAATCAGCTGCATACGGTTAGACTGGAAGTCGACCCCAAAATAGTTGGGAAAAGGCTTTATAGGCAGATGATGATGATGACATTTCAGTACGATAATGCGAATCTAGTTGATTGGTAGAGAAGAATCATGTGAAGAAGAAACTAGATAAAGAACCATGGTCATAAGTCCTTACCCGCCTTAATGTAGAACAGTAACCGTTTATTTTTCAACATAATCGACAAGCATGTTGACCCAAAACCCATCGTGTATGTATAATTTGATGTTAAATGATATTGTTAGGTTATCATTATTTCATTGCCTTAAGACAAATATTAAACATCAGTATATTCTTAACTAGGCTAAACTGAAAGCGTAGGTAATGCTCTTAATTCATCTCAAGTGGAACAACAATTTTCGAAACTCTAATTAACAATTAAAGGAAGGTCGTATTGAACTGAGGTGGCGAACTGTCCATCTTCAATTCCTAGCCTGGCATTCTGCAATAAACATCAAAGATTCTATAAAAATTGCGTTTTCATTAACATTTTTTTTCGTAAAAGTTTGTGTTAAAAATACATGTTACCTTTATAATCCTACATAACTTCTTGTTATTTTTGTAACAAAGGGCAGGCATGACGTCCTTGGCTTAACTTGTGTAAAACAAGCGCCAAGGTTAGAAGATTAGGAAAAAATAAGTTTGTAACATTCTAGAAAATTGTTTCCACTGAATTGCTCTGAAGCATGCGATGAACGTTATCAAAATGTATTTAGTAACCTCTCGCTTTGGAATATTAGACTTTTGTTTTCTTACAAAGGCGTTTAATGACGGAAATGGCCAAAAACGACGGAAAATTTACAAAATATAAACAAAATAAGAGTTTGGATCTGGGTCCCGTTAGTGGGAATAGGCTCGCCCCTCTTAAATGGGACTTTAACATAACTGGTAAAATGCGGGTGTAACTATACAATCTCTGCCTATCAGGTCGGAAATACAGGCGTGAAAAACCACCAATGGGTCAAAATATTCATTTACTCTTGTACGGTAACGTTCTCAAGGCTCTTAAGAGTCCTTAAATTAATAAAATTAACTTAAAATTCATTTATTTCGGACAGTGTTCCATATTTAGTTAGTACTACAAACAGCTTATATTCTAGTGTTAGTAACATTGACTTTCACTTTCACCCCGTATTTATAAAAACCTGAATTTAATGTTTAAATTTTAACTAAAAGCATTTCTTTATTGAATTTGTATGTAGGTAATTAAGTACCCATGTTACAGATTCTGTTTCTCTCAATCGCATAAAATCTGTAACGATCTAAAACGCGCTTTGCATTTCTAATGCCTTTCGTACGTTTGTAATTAAATTCTATCGGAATCACGATTAATTATTTATTCGTCTTCTCTACAAAACAAGGCTCTATTGTAAACCTAATTGTTTTAATTTTCCGAGCAGCTTTGTTATTTAAAACAACTAATTAAATAAAGAGATTGTTTACACTCTGATGTACAGAGCGGCATTTAGTCACTTAATAAATAAAAACAATAAATAAACCAAACAAACAAACAATAAATAAACAATTAATTTTTATACTGCTAAATAGGATTTGCAGTTGCCCTTTTGTTTTTCAAGCAATTACTTCTTATGTTTGTGAGAATGGAAAAAATAGATGTTATTGGTCACAAAGTTATTTTGGTGGTTATTATATTTATCCCCTTTTTAATATTTGACTGTTTTGCGGCTTCAGTCCTTTGCTTCTCCGTCAACCTGTGAAGGGAAAACTGGGGGAAAAAAGTAGAATACAAATAACATAACAAAAAAAAACTACATTTTATTTCTTCGTAAGTGAATTGAAAAACGTCGTTTGAGTCACGTGGGCATTTGTAACTGCATGCTGTGAATTCTGCCTCAGCTGCAATGACAAAGTTTCCCCACTTGAATCAGAACGTACTAAGATAAAAAAATGGATCAATATTACGAGGTTATCCCAAAAATACAGAATTGAAAGGATGGCTCAAAGTTATGACGGAGTATAAAATCTATCGGTAAAATTTAAGGGCCGTCATACTGAGTTTACAGCTAAAGGTGATGTAGCTATATAAAATGACATAAATGTTGTAAACGGTTTACATGGCGTTTCGTGAGCCATTACATGTTGGAGTTGACAAATTCCGTTAAGATTATAGCAAGGGATTTTGGCACGAAATTTAAGGTGTTTTGGTTTGTATGTTGGGTTGCTAGTATTTTAAGAAGAGTGATAAATCATTTACTTTAGCGAAATTCCATTCGAAAATGATTTCGTGTCATACATTGTAACATACATAACATCACGCCACAGTTCACTCACATTTCTCCAGTTTTGTTTAAGTCCCATGTAATAGGGGGCGAGGCTATTGCCAACAACCGGGCACGAATCCAGCCTCCGTGGCTGCTATTGAGAAATTTCTGATGGAAAAACCTAAAAAACACTTTGCCCGACCTGGGAATCGAACCCAGGACCTTCATGCTCAGCAGTTGCGCTTGCGACCAACTTACTTACTGTAACGTGTAAAATAATGTAAAAACCATGTTTACATTATTTTTGTACTGAACATTATTTTGATATTAACACTCCAAGTTTTCGTATAAAATGCAACGAAGTCTAGAGGAACATCGTGGTAATGTAGGTACATACGAAAAGTGACGTAATATGGATTCACAAATTACTTTGTATGCTCAACAAAGACCACCCTTAAAGCTTCTGTTACATCAACAACAATAACTCTCGTTTAGCGGAAGGTAATTTAAATCTATCAGTAAATAGGGTCCCGAAGTCAAACAAAATGCTCTCTCGGATACAGGTGGATTAATTTTCAGTTTGTACAAGTGCCTCTGATCCTCTGTATAAGTTTACATCTCACTTTACAATTTGGGACAGCCTCTATTTCATAACAAAGATCTGCCTTTTATCCTCAAAGGGTAAGCTGAAATGTATGTAAAGCGTGTAAAAAGTCTCTTAACGAAGCCCAATGGTACTTGTTCTCCCCGTCATTGCGATCATTTTTTTGTTCTAGACCATACCTGGGAACCTTCTAGTTACGGAGATATGGCGGGTCAAAGTTTCAACTTTTTCACTAGCTTTTTTTTTTTTTAATACATGTTTTTACCGTGTTTTTTTTTACTTAGAACACCTTCACGATCCCCGTACTATTCAATTCATTCATCAGCACAATGTTCTGAATGCGTTTTCACTGTGTCCTACCGTAATACGTGATTTGACACCAAAAAAAATGTTGTTTTCCAGCAATATTTTTTGCATCAAGTTACTTAATTTGATGTACATAATGCTTGGCTTGCCGGCAGGGCCAAACTAGTAGCTCAGTTCTGGGCCGATACAATATACATTGCCATCGACACTCTAAGAAGAAGAATGCTTGACTTCGTGAAGAGTCTGGTTACACCCTGTATAGTACATCAATATTCCACCAGTTCCCCAAACCTACTGCTATCAGTATAATAGGGCAGAAATCCAGGCTGGTTACTGAGAAATTCCTACTGGAAAGACCTAATTAGACTTTATCCGACTTGGGAATCCAACCTAAGAAACGCCCACGCTCATCAGTAGCGGTTGGGTATCATATATCTAAGTTTTTGGTTTAATAGTGGCATTCAAAACCAATATACTGTTCCAAAAATCTTGACCGTGCAGGAATTGCAGTTTTGTTTGGAACCATTGTTTTTGAAGTTTTACTTCTTTTGGCGCGTTAGGGAAAAATGATAAGAGTAAATTTTTACGATGCGCGCGCACACCATCACGAAAAACCGACACCCTGAAGTTAGCTAGTCAACATACACCCTGAAGTTAGCTAGTTAATATTTTAGTTTTATACGCCAAAGAAGTATAACTACTTACGTGCGTAATAAGTACACACATACTTTTTTTTTTAAGTAACGGTTAAATTTACCCAGAGCTGGATCTAGGACTATTTCTGTACTGCATCGTCAGTAAAAGTCTGTGTCACAAAGTTCCTTACAATGGTGTAGTTTTGCAAAAGCCCACCAAATTTTTTGATCACCAAAATCTACGTACTTAACATTATAATACTTACGAATCAAATACCCAAATCTTTAAAAATACTGTCCAGAAATTTCCCTCAACAATTTCAATATGATTAAGCTTCTCAAAAAGAATAGCCATTTACTTTCAGCCAGTGACATCAATTAGGGGAGCTCGTTAACCTCAGAGGATAAAAATAATAAGCAAAGGCATCTTATAATTTAATCTAAGTTTTGAAGAAGTTATATAATGTTCTAATATTCGAAGAATACATAGTAGAAGTTTGAACGAAGCAATTTATTCTTGCTCGTTAAAGTTAAACTTAGATTCATAAATGTTTAAAGTATAATAAAAGAATAAAGAGTGTGGGTGACTTCATTTTTATCTCGAAGAAAAGGTCACTGTCATCATACTGAACCCAAAAGTCTCGAAATACTTCAGTCTAATGTGGAAGGGTAAGAGAGGGAGAGTACAGGGTGGAAAAAAAATTTGCTGTTCCATACAAAAGAAAATGGTTTAAGGTACGGCTAAAATCATTTAATAACCAACGAAAATTTTTTAAGTGTGGGTTCAGAATGATGTACTAAATACATGGTGACCGTTTTACAATCGATGTCCTTTCCATCTTGTATAGTAAGTTCAGCTAGCGATTCTGTACATACATTTTTCAAGCAGAACTTATGATTTTGGTTCGAATAGTGTGGGAGTGTGGGAGTGGAGTCTACCAGCGTCCGTGAAAATATATTGCACGAAATATATTAAATCTGTATGTATGTGTAAATGTATGTAATATGTATTGCGATGTATTGTAGTGTGTATGAGCGTAAACGTTTTGTAAATACGTCGATTTTTTTATCGAAACCCGTATCCTTTACAGCATTTTAGTTAAACAATTTGCAACAAACACAATCAGTATCATAGATAGATAAATTCTTAAAATTAAGAAAATACCATATTTTGTTAAACTAGTGTTTTTTTTACTTTAAAACCAAAAACTGCGCGGTCGTGAGCTTCCGATATATCTTTGACCTTTTTGTCATCATTTATTATTATCGTTGACCTACAAGCTAAAAGGTATTGTGTGCAGTTAGTTATTTGAAAAGGTATAAAAGTTTTGTATTCCCGACAGATCCTTTTCTGCGATGTTGAGCCAAAATCAATTGATCTCGATTCACATACTAAGCTGAAAAGTCCGAACCGATAAAATCCTCTTTTTACAAAGGTACAGACTATTTCCAAATTACTTTGTTGAAATTCAGGTACAAATAAATACACGGCATAAAGATAAAAAAGATACAGATAGACTCCTACGTGATATTGTGAAAGTTAAAAAGTTCATTACAAAGGTGGATTTTCAGGAACTTTTCGCTTTTTTGTACGAATCGTTTCATGAATAAAAGTTTCAGGAATGTGAGTACATGTTTGTTCGTGTGTATTCATTTGTTAGAGTTTATTGTTGGTTACGAATGGAGTGGGCGAGGTTTTAGGTAGTACTTTTATATAAAGACTAGAAGTTAAGTCGCCGTTTGAAGTTCCGGCGAATGGTTTAGATATTTATTAGTAAACTCATTTCTCGTTACAAGTAGCTTAGCCCATGGAAAAGTATACACCTGTGTTCTCCCTAAAAAAAAAACTAAACCAAATTTTTTTTTTGCTATAAAATAATAACCTGTATTGACATGGTAGCCATCCGCTACCATGCTGATTCGATTTTTGCCATTTTATTAAAAAAGAATCTGTCATTACTCAGATAAATAAACAATGTTTTACTTTTTATAGTAATCTAGCGACTGCGAACTTCGCACTATATATATGACTTGATTCAAAATTTTTACATAAATGTTTATGTGGTGAAAACTACATCTAAATCCGTTACTTATTTTAAAGGAACAACGGGGTCATAGACGTCCACTCTTATTTATAAAATTTATATCTAGATATTACAGTAATAACTTACAGCGATCATAAGAATATTTGGCCGTATTCCCCCATATCGGATACTATGTGGGATATGTATGTGAACGTGTGGTAAAGCTAATCCCACTGATCCACCTGTCTATTTGCTGTTAAGCTTACACTCTAATACATCTCATATAAGTCACCAGCTTTATCTCTCTCGTTGAGAGCAAGTGCCGCAGGATATCAGGTTTGTGGTATGATTAGCTGTCAATATTTTATGTCTAGTTTTATTTTGCTAAGAAAAATTGTATTGTTAAATTGTAAATGTTTGCCTTCTGAACATAACTGATGCCAGCTTCTAAAAACTGCTTTTTCAACTTTCTGTGTCATTGAAACATACATAAACTCGCAAATTTTACCCGTAGGGGTAGGGGGTAGGCAGATGGCATAACGCCACCTATTACGATGCATTTGCTTCATCCACGTTCACACATCTGGTCATACACGTACGCCGGTTGTGAGTACTACGCACTTTACCTTTATGTGTTAATATATAATTATAATTAATAAGAAAAAAGATTCTTTGTATTCAACTTCAGCCAGTGTTGGTTTTTGTCTACTTTAATAAAAAAAAACCTCATAACCAACCATCTCTCAAGCAATATTCAATTTAATTGAATAAATTATGTTAGTATCGCAGCTTCAATTACTTTAGCGAAACGCCGGCGGCGGCAGCCATTGCTCAATCTTGAAGTGAGACCAATCGTTTCTAATAAATCTATTGAGAATTATTTATTTATTCTTGTTATTTTGGGAAGTGGGGACATTGTTAAATTTAAATAAACGAGATGATGCTATTTGATCAGCTTAATAAGAAAGAAAATCTTTAATTATACTGGAAAAAAATTAATGGAAAATCTTCCAGTGTTACAATAGGTTATTGACAGCCTCGTGACTAATCGCTAAAAGAAATTCTGACTATGGTATGCAAACAGTGATCGTAGTAGGTAGGTAAACTAGCTATTAATATAATAGAATAAAATATCATCACCCGCCTAGCCTTTTCGTAACTACGTTGGGGTCGGCTTCCAGTCTCTCCGGGTGCAGCTGAATACAAGTATTTTACATGGAACGATTGCCTGTCTGACCTTGACAATCTAGTTAGTTCTGGGTAATGTAGAAAAAATTTACTTTACAAAATCCAGAATCTATGTGAATAATATATGTCTTTGTCTTTAGTGTTCCATAGTGGCTGTAATTTAAGTGTATTTTATCTCATGCAATTGTCTATTTTGTCCGACTTTTACATCATCAACATTGTCTTTGTCTTTTGTGTATCTGTGGAGAACGTTGTTAGTTGCACATTTGTATAACTCTATAAATTCTATTTTTTTTGTAATATCTAATGTGTAATTGTTGGTTCATCTAAATAAATAAAAATAAAAAGTAATACGATACCCCTTGGTAAGACTAGTTAATAATAATAATATCTTGGGACAACCAACACACCGCCATCCGATCCCAAACTAGGCAGAGCCTTTACTCTAGCAACCAGACAACTGATAAACATGCTTATATATTTCTAAATACATACATATTATAGATAAATTATACACCCAGATACAGAACAAATAATCGTTCTCATCGCACAAAGATTTGTCCTGAGTTGTCGGACTTTCGGGCGACTGACTAGCTGTAACTACTGTTAAATAGATTATGTCAAAGTCAAAGTCAAAGTCAAAGTCAAAGTCAAAGATCTTTATTGTGAGACAGCGGTTTAAAAAAGTTGTTCTAGAGGTTGTTGTGCTCTTGCACTGCTCCACCATGTTAGGCATACAATAATTGTGACAAAATTATTAATTGTAGTTAATTGCTAAATTATCAATTATATTAAATTAAAAATTATTAATTACATTAAATTATTATCAATTACATTAATTTAGAATTTATCAATTATATTAAATTAAAAAAAAAAAATATATATATTATTATATTATATTACATTTTGCATCAAAACATAAAATGGCAGTTTGGATCTAACTGTTTACGAATCTGTCGGACAAAAATTCATGCAGTGTATAATATGGTCTATTCACCAGGAAATCATTCAATTCTTTCTTAAAACTAATTATTCTTTCAATTTCCCTTATTTGTTTAGGAAGCTTATTATAAATACGTGAAGACATTCCGAAGAAACTTTTAGAAAGCAAGGCTGTTTTTGAGGGTATATTTGTTATTTTGTCGGCGTGTCGACGGGAATGAAGGCTACCAAACCTTTCCTTATTGGTTTTTACAAATATAGCTATCTCGTAGATGTAGAGGGCAGGAAGGGTTAGAATCTTGAGCTTCTTAAAATACGGCCTACAGTCAGTCAGTACATGTCATGTAGATACACCATTTATAATATTGTGATGAGGGTTTTAGATTCTAACAGTATTTTCCTTGTTCTTTCTGGTGTAACCCAAACCTATCGGGTTAAGTAGAGCTGTTTTAATTAATATATTATTGCCCGTTTTGTTGAAAACGAAATAAAGTGCTAAGTAATAATGATTACAATTTCCAATTTCATTGCTCCTTTCAACATAGCTATTTGGCGACACAATGCCATTCACAGAAATCTATCAACCCGCATCAAAAGACTTATTAGAATTAGACTCATTCGATAACGACGTACAAAATATCATTAAAACTTTTAACTGACTCAATCAATTTTACATCACACACAGTGAACATCAAAAGAGTTAGAAACTCCATCAAGCAGGGTAACAATTTAACTCTTAACTGCGTAATCTGATTAAGTATCAACAAGACTTCTAAGAAAACGTTACTTAAAATAATTAAGATTTATTCTCGACATAGCAAAGTTATTAAAACTTGGAGTTTATAGAAATAAGGGTGTTTATTCATCGGCAAACGCGTACGGAACGAAAGTTTCGCGGTTTTAGATACTTCGACTGTGGTACCTTTCACACGTACATATTGATAGCCTACAAGATTATGCCCGCGGCTTTGCCCGCGTGGAGTTCGGTAATGTCCCTAGATCGTATTACCAGGATAAAAAGTATCCTTTGTGTTAATCCGTGTTATAAACTATCTGTGTGCCCAATTTCATCCAAATACGGTCAGTAGTTTTAACGTGAAAGAGTAAGAAACACCCACATATCCACCCATCCATCCTTACAAACTTTCGCATTTATAATATTAGTAGAATTTGGCAAAGGCGATAACCATCAATAAACGCAGTAGAGCAAACCATTCAGATAGTTATTCACGCCAAATTCAACCTGTGATCTAACTCAGTCTAGTAGCTTTAAATGGATCCAAAAACGCCCCGAGTCATGGTGTGAGACTTATAGTGTCGTTTCTAAAACCCCTAAAGGACCATATTTCGTTCATTTAAACAGGGACTTTCTAACTTCCCTGCGAGGGTATTCAAAGCATGTGCAAGTTCTTATAAAGACATGCGCACCAACTGCTCTCTTGCGCATACAACGATGAGAACACCGCCTAACATTTGAGCAAAGTGGAGGCAATTAATAGTGCGGTAAACGAAACAGTTCGGTATTACAACGTAGGAGGGTAGTTAATTGAGCGACATAATGAAACAGTCCTTTGTAATTACTTTTACTTGAAACACTTACATGTTAAGTTTCTTGAGACATGTTGGTCGGAGTAAGACTTTGACGGTGCATCTTATTCAAATATGTTACCTACTATGAGGGCTTATTGCGGTTCTTGTAAGTATTAGGAAGCGATGAAGGGTGGTAATTAGCTTTTTTATAAAAATTCTAACATTTGGTATAAAAGCTTTGACATTGAATGTGTTCATCATCATCATCATTTCGGCTAAAAGACGTCCACTGCTGGACATAGGCCTCGCCCAAGTGTCGCCACATTGACCGGTCCCGTGCGACTCGCATCCAGCGGATCCCCGCAACCTTCACCAGGTCATCGGTCGCCACTCCAGAACATTTCGGCCCCATCGGCCATCTGTTCTGCGAGCAATGTGCCCTGCCCACTGCCACTTACTCGTAAATGTGTTCACAAATATTGAAACGCAGAAAAACAAAAAATAATTATAAAATGCTATTTTCCATCAGATACATATAATTATGATGTCGCTTATTTATTATGTTTGTTATGCTGATGATACCTTTGTTAATTAGTTAGATAACTAATTGAGTAGACACGTATTTAATTGATAATTTTTGTTTTAGTTTAGTAGTAGACTAATTTGTATCAAACATATGTTATTAAGTTACAATAGACACTAAAATGATGGCTGTAAGTCACAAAATAAATAAATAAATGTTGCGGTGTTTTCAAAACAAAACTATGTTTCTAAAAAATACACGTGGCGTCCACTCGAGCCCTCTTAACAATAGGGCTAAAACAAAATAGTCTATTCTTAGCCCGAATAAACACGACCCAACAGGACAAACAACTCACGCGCTAAAATCCTGTTGTTTCGCTCCAAGGTCAGCAAAGAAACAGCCTCTTAATTAAAAATTAAATTAAATCCCTAACGGGAAGTATCTCCGAAATTACAAACTTCCAGTGATTGATTTTGCTTGAAAAAATACAAGCAATTTTTGTGAAGGCAATATTTCACGTAAATGGGGCGTGCGATGTTGTCTTGTTGCTCCCCCTAAAGGTACTTTTCCACCAGAGATGGGCTCAGCTTCGAAGCGATATATGTGTCTGTGTCTATCATTATAATAGAACAGTATGATTTTAATAGCGTTGCTTGGCTTATCGCTAGCGGAATTCAATGGTGCATTTTATTAGATACGAAGTAAAGTCCACCTTCATTACATCTTAAGATTCGGACCAACCGGTACGGACAAATTTCGGAACGGCTGCAGTCACAGATACTTCACTACAGTATATGTCATTGTCCGGGGTCAACCCCCATTGAGCTCCGTTGGAAAAAAAACTACAATTGATAAATAGCTTAGCTTCACCGCTTAGCTACCTCGCATATCTGATGGAAAGGCAGCCTAACTCTGCCGTACCCCCAAGGCTATAAGGGCAAGTTGATCAAGTTCATAGGTCGCTCCACTGAGCTGGGGTCGGGTAACAAATTACCCCTATTTATTGTGAAACAAGTTTTGCCTATCAGCAATTTGGTAAAACCATTATGCGGATAATAGTCTCATTTCAATGTAACCGAACAATATTGGTGTAGCAATAAATTGTGTCTGAAACAGGTTTCAGAGGTTTGTTACACGTTTCTAACAATGACAGTGAAGCTTTGCAGATTGCAGATTTTATTACTAGCTTTTGCCCGCGGCTTCGGCCAATTCCGGTTGTACTCAGCTTGTAATTCAATCATTATTCGAAAGTCACGTGGCGCCATCATTTCTCATAAGTACGTTATTGTTGTTTTTCTCGGGAACAGTATTTATTTTCGGGATGAAAAGTACCCTATGTCCGTTTCTGTACACCTGACAACGTATAATTGCAACATTTCAGGATGATCGCTTTAGGCGTGAAATGGTAACAAACAAACTTACTTTCGCATTTATAATATCAACAAAAAGTAAAGATTTTGGTTTTGGATTTTGTTGGCAATTTTGCTTGACTTGGCTTGGCTTCTTTACAAATCTATCATGAATATTAGGTGATCACTGAGTGGGCTTCAAATAAACATAATAACCATAGTCTCGGAACCAAAAACCTCACAGAACACCTCAGCGCCTACTAGAATATCGATAACAGTAGGTACATTGAATTATATGCTAATTGGATACCTGGATGGTTACTAATATTAAACTCGACACTGAAAACGGGACACTCAAAACAAATAGTAAACATGGTAAATATAACGCTGTTAGCTTCCTATCCTTTGGTAAACCGTGGAAAAACGCGTGATGTCATTTAGTCGCGGGACCACGTTTCGGCATACTAAAGGATAAGGCGTTATTATTTACTATCTTACCCTACAGTCAAGTTAAAGAGTCTTTCTTAAGGTGTGTTTAAACCGACCGGACTGGTCTCCGCACTGACTTTGACAGATCAGAAACACTGACAGATAAGACAGTCCAATGTTTGCACCCAATCTGCAGTCATGTCCGCTCAGTGTGACCTTACCTTTAATATTACCTGGGCACATACTCAAATTATGTCTGATTTACGCCAATAACCTTTGGTCATTGTAGCGTTCTAATAAGGATATTCGACATTCCACCTTTGTTATAAGATATAGGGTATTATGGTAAGTAGATGGGTAATATTCTGGTGAAAATACTGAGATACGACACTGAAACACATACACTAACTATCACGAAAACAACAACCAAGTTCCAAAATATTGTAACTTGAAGTGCTTAGTTAAACCTGTACTAAATAATTACGTGTACAAAAGACATATTTAGTAGACGAAGACCGGTCCACTTAGACAAGGTTTCAAGTAGGAATATTTGCTACAAATTAAGTCGATTTACTCCGACGACCCAAGGAACAATATACTACGGTAGTTTACCCACACAATACTAGTCTTTACGTCAGTAACAATAGCGGTTGTTTTAGTTTCACAGAAACTTAGTGGAGGGTAAAATTAAGGCGCTTTGCATACTTTAAGTGGAACACTTCTGATGTTTGGGTCATATTTACGGTGTTTATTTTCTGACATCTGAACTACGAACTTATGTTTTCAGGAAAATGTTCGTATTAATTAAATGGTTCAATTAAGAGGCGCTTTCGAATGCTTTGTGTTTCAAATTAAAGTTTATAGTGATTTTGTACAATGTTGTGATAGATAATTAGGACTTGCTTCGGATTCCGTGGAAATAAAACATTTGATGAAATAAAAGGATTCTACACTGTAGTATTCTTAAAAACGATAAGAAGGCATGAAGGCAGATCTTCCGGGTTTTTAAGATATAGTTTACGGGTTCAGTACCTTTCAAGTGATTACTACCACTGTATTAATACTGAAGGATAACATTGTCATTAAACCTGGACTGAATGGTTGTAAGAAGTCGATGCAGCGATATTGCACAAGGTATGGTCACCACACTTTTTGCAAAACTATTGCAGATTAATACTTTATTTACCAAATAACACACAAAAATACTGATATCATAAATTTGTAGGTAACTCTGTCTGTTACCATTTCACGGCCTATCAATTGAACGCATTTGGATAGACTATGAACTGGATTAAGACATAAGGTACGGGAGGTCATCCGCCACGGAAGCCATCCCGGTAAACTTTTCCCGGACTGAATCCGCAGGCAAAAGTTAGTCATAAATTAAATAATCAATCAACTTTCTTTTCACAACGCAAACTATATTCTAACACAAAAAACTCCATTACTCAACAAACATGCAAACTAAAATTACTAACTAAACCTTGCTTTACTATTTATTACTGAAAACGATTTGCTTGGAAAAAGGCAACGTTTTCTAAAACAATTAAGGGTGGGTTAACGAACGCGTTCCGTTTCTTTTGTTCCTTGTGTACCAGTGTGTGTGCCTTAATTGCGCTTAGTCGCTGTGCTTGTAAAACTGTTAACTGCGACACAACACATATAAAGTAATCGCATGTGTCGCAACTGTTGTGAATGTAAAATGTTTATAGAGCTCAACTCACGATGGTAGTAAATTTTCATATTCAGTTTTGAAAACTTAATTTTATTGAAGCTGTTGTTTTTCATGTTACAATAGTTGCTGATTTTTGAATGGTAGTTAACAATGGTTCTTGTTTCGATTTACCGATAGCTACAAATGTCTTGATATAAGTAGAAACTGACTGTTATGCAAAAACTACTGTTAAAGACTTGTTTGAGGTTTCAGGAATTAAGTTTTTAATCTCGCAATGGAATAGAGACGAATTTGTCTAAAAAGGATAGCGTTTTAAATCTGTCACTATACCTGTTAGATCCGTCATAATCTTTACAGTTTACTGGCAACATTCAATTAAGGAGTTTGTTTTATTTTATCATACATTTAATTAAAAAAAGTGGCGAAATGATCTAGTTGCGCATCACGAAGGCTGGTTCGAGGTGGCGAAGGAGAAGAGTACCTGGAAGGATATAAGGAGGTCTTCGCCCAGCAGTGGGACATACAAGGCTATTGAATAAAAACATCCATTTATTCGCATTGTGATTTTGGTCAAGATATTCACATAAATAATAATATAAATATAGTACAATTATGATATTTTCCACAACTATATTACAATTAGTAACCTTGCTTATAACTATTCACATCACGGCATAAACCGTACCCACAGCTGTTCCGTATAATAAAGTTTTCTGAAATTAATGCGGAACCCTACAGAGTGAAATAAAAGTAAGTTTACGGTAATATGCGGCTTCGCTGTTGGTATTTAGTTTTTTTTTTCTTTACCATTGAAGTTTTTAGTCACGGAGTTATAGTATTTTGTTAGCTTTAGTAGTCACTGATATTTGAATAGTGTGGAAGTAATATTTATCGGTCAGATTGCTATATTTAAATGCGTAAGGCATCGGTTACATCGACATTTTTTTTTTTCTTGTTAGGAAGAACAAAATTCTTAACAATTAATTACGATCTAGCGGACTGCCTCGTTGGTCGAGTGGTCGCAAGGGCGACTGCTGAGCATGAGGTCCTGGGTTCGATTCCCAGGTCGGGCAAAGTGCTATTGGGTTTTCCATCAGGAATTTCTCAGTAGTAGCCACGGAGTCTGGATTTGTGCCCGGTTGATGGCAATAGGCTCGCCCCCTATTACATGGGACTTAAAACATAACTGGCGAAATGTGGGTGTACTATCAGGTACACCTCTGCCTAACCCTACGGGGATTACAGGCGTGATGTTATGTTATGTTATGTTACGATCTAGCCTACATAAAAGACTAATAAGCAATTTTACTCTAACTTAATATGCTTCATGATAGATTATGTTACAACTAAGAATAGTGTCCATTTGCACTTTTACAGAAGGCCGTAGCACTTTCTTAGAGTCTGATATAATTTATAAAAACACTATGTTCATGTTTTATATGTATAGCACAACATTTTCACTATTATTCATTCACTTTGTTTTTTACACTACACTAATTCAAACGGTTTAGTTCTTTTTAGCCTACGCACTAAATCTGTGTTGTCTAGGAGCTGTATAGCCTCAACATTCACGTGTCGGTGAAGTCTGTGTTCGTGGGGTTCAGCAAATTTTTGGATGATGGTGGTAACGAATTCCATTTTAAGGTCACGGTGAAGGTCGTCATTTCTTATGTACCAGGGTGCATTCACAGCTTCCCTGAGTACTTTATTTTGGAATTGTCGGATTATTTTGATATTGCTTTGTTTTGTACAGCCCCATACGTCCAAATTGGCATCAGTATATGCTTGTATAGGGTTATTTTGTTATGTATTGCGTCGATATGATATTCATTTATTTTCACTTTTTATTTAGTTTAGTTTCGTCCAAAGTCTGAAAACCTTATTATTTCAGTGGACCAATGAAACCAGAAAAAAATGATGTGATCGTGCGTAGAAAATGATAAAAACAGAAGATAGTTGAATAACATTCTACAATATAATTTTACAAACTCATAACAATACTGTTTCTAAAAGGAACATAAAAGAACACACATATTGAAAAGCCGAGTAATTTTTTCAACCTTTTTAAAGGCCCAAAAATACAGCTAACCTCATTTCCTAGGAAATTGGCCGCAGTTATGTTGTTACTACACCCACGGCCTGCCACCGACAGCATAAAGACTGTTGTGGGCGGAAAAATTGAAAAACAACGAACTTTTTTCGACCAGAAAAATAACGTTTTTGTAACTGACTAGGCTAATGAACATGACAACATTACGCGCCTGTAATCCCGGAAGTGTAGGTAGACATGTACTAAATTGTTGTTTATTTCAAGGATTTCTCGAATGTCGAGCTCTTACGATATCCATACCTATTTGAGTACTTGCCATGAATCAGAATTGCAACTTGGAAATTCGACGAAGAAGTATATACATTGTGCCTGTCACGTGAGAATGAAAATATCATTCTAAAACTGCAGTTATCACTATCTTACTTATCACACAGTATAAAATAAAGTTCCCGCTGTCTGTCCCTATGTATGCTTAGATCTTTAAAACTACGCAACGGATTTAAAAAAAAAAAAAACGTTTCCCCACACTAGGAATTTCTCCTGTATCGTGGGTGCGTCCACAAACATTTAAACTCACATATACAAACAGCCAGACCCGGAACAACTATCTGTAGGCCATAAAAATATTTGTTCCGTGCAGGGATCGAACCCGCGACACGCAGCGCAGCAGTCAATCGCTCAGCCACTGCGCCAACTGTGCCGTCATTTTGATGCGGGGTTTTTGAATAGTAAGAGTGATTCATGAGGAAACTTTATATCTACATTGCACCCGTGCAAAGCTGGGGCGGGTTGCTAGTATCATTATAAATGCAACAGATTATGAGGATGTTTGTTACTCTTTCACGCAAAAAACTACCAAACGGATTTTGATGAAATTTAGCACACAGATAGTTTATAACCTGGATACTTTTTATCCCGCTAAAAGGTGAACGCACGCTTATCCGAGCCGAACGCGAACGAATCGAAGACAAGGAGGCCTTACACACATATCCGCACCGAAAGAATCGACCGCACCGAACAATCGTTTCGTAGAAGTAGTACTCGCGCGTTACTCTGTCGTACGCAGCTGATAGTATGCGAACGCATCGGTCGAGTCGACCGCATCGCATCGCGCCGAATCTGTTGACGTCATCCGAATTCGTCTAAGATTTCTGGGGTTATCCCAGATTCGGACGATTCGACGCGGGCAAGTGTGCGAGGTTTCATAGGATTTAATGTAAAGAATTATAAAATTCGTTTTGTTCGACTCGTTCGACGCGTTCGGCTCGGATCAGTGTGCTCACCTTTAATCAATCCTTTGGGACAGTTACCGAACTTCATGTAAGCAAAGCCGTGGATATAATATCATCATCATCATCACCAGCCTATAATGTTCACACTGATGGGACACAGGCCTCCTCTCTATGACAGGGAATGGGCTATAATCCACCACGCGGGCCCAGTGCGGATTAGTAGATGTCACATGTCTTCGAATTTTTGGTTCTAGGACATAATATAAATGCAAGCAATCGTTTTACATTTCACAGTCACAGCGAAAAACTCACACAGTTAACTAAATTTTACCGTGAGTTTGTAACACAAGTCAAGCGTTAATTACGCCTAGTCACAGCCTCGTAACTATTCATAGCACGTCATAAAGTGCTAATCACTGCTACATAGCTGTTTGTTTACACTGTGTCAGCTCATTAGTTTAAACATTAGGCGGGTGATAGATTGGAGAGAAAGTATGGAGAGAGATTCATGGTGATGCTGTTTTTGGGAGATATTCTTTGTGAATTAGGTGTTTTAGGATCCTTTTATGCGGCAGCTCTAGTTTCTCTTTACTGCTTTTTAATCAAATATGGGTACAATATACGACGGGCAAAAGAAAATTGTGGAATACTCTTCTCGTTTTCTCCACTCAAACGCCTAAGTTGGGTATAAAGTAATTATTCAAGCCAGTTGAAGACTGGTTTATTTCCAGTGTTACAAAGCTATTAATTAACGAGATTATAACGGTACTCACAAATCACTTAAATTAATAATAGTTATATTCTAGACGTAGCTTATTCCATCAGCTACATCCTTTCAATGACAACCACCGCAATAGAAACCAAAATGCGACCAAATTAATCTTATGCCTTGTTCAGTCCAAACCCCAGATATACTTCCATACAAGTTGCTGGTACAACGAGACAAGCCACTTCCTTATACCACGATTACTATTCAGCAAGCGAGCTGAAACACTCTCTGCATATAATTCCGTGTATTTGAAGCGGTAATACGCACACTGATTGTTCAAAATATCTTGTGTACATCTAGGGGTACATGTTTGTTGAGCAGTTTCTTGGTTTGCTGATTGGCTGTAAGATAACATACAGAACCACTAATTATATGAACCCTGTTTTTGTTGCTAAAAATGGATTTTCAAAAACATTACCTAAAAAATATTAACGCGAAGAGTGGTATAAAGATTATAATTACGTTGGCGTAATTATAATTTTCAACAAAATCAATATAAAACATCTTTATATTGAATTTTGTTGAAAATCTTTATCAAATTACAATAATCAATGAAAATTTGTAATTGGCCTCCTTTAAGTAGTACCTATATTACAATTTGTTTCTTATCTGGAAGTTTTTTTGAAGAAAATGAGAATCAAATGAAGTGTGACAATCAAGTAATGATTTCCATCAAAATGTTGAGAAGAAGAACAAACAATTGATGCTGATGAATATTTAATAATCCACAGCCATGCCGATAGAGTCGTGTCTAAGAACTAGTCACTAAACATACACAAGTCGTCGTGATTGGCGTCTCTACGATCGATGTTCCAGAGTTATATAATATGTATAGCCTTAAACGGTGTACATTTTTCGCGAACTTTAACCTCGCACGCAACCACCAAATGTACTTAAAATGCCGCCTGTATATAAAGTAGGGGTAACCGGGTTACTTGGGAGCCCAAAGGCATTTAAATTTAAAGGCTGCTACGGCTTAATAAAAGGCGATCATGGAAACAATTGTCGTAAGATACATAATATATGAACATTATTGACATAGAAGAAAAGTCTCTTTGATTATTTTGGGTTTGTTCATTTTTGATTAAGTAAACCTGTTATTTATTCGTTTCGTAAAGTTCGTAATGTTGATTAAAAACAAGTTGGAAACAAGTACAACGAAAAATTGTAAAACTTTGGTTTTTGTGTTATTGGTATTTAAATCAATTCGAATAAGTAACATTTTCGAGGAAACAATGACAATAATCGTCAAAATTTTTCTGTTGTCAGCTTTCATGTGTAAAATTACACTTATTTTAAAATGTTAAAAAAAGTCAAAGTTGCCACAGTTGAACTTAGCCTTTCCAACAGACAGACAAAATGAATAAAGTAAGGGAATGATGCAATCAGAATAATGGTTGCTGTGTTGTACAGCCACGAGCACATAATATATGTGTACTGGAGGCGGAGGATGCAGAAAAAACCAATTTGCTTAAAATAATTTTAATTCATCATCATCATCATCCGATTCCGATTTTCTGACGATATTTTCCTTCACCATTCGAGAGCAGCCTATTAGCCATCATTATTGGTTAACTAATAAGAGACATTGACAGAAATTCGTTTTCTCTATTATATAAAACAAATTTTCCCAGTTATCTATGAGACTTTGGTAGATCTATTTTTGACCCGCTAAACCCCTATATTGCAACTTTCATCGAAATCGTTGGAGCCGTTTTCGAGAATGTGATCAGATTTATACAAATATTGCTCAGGTATAGGATTTGTGTGTAACTTAATTTCCTCCACTTTGCCTGCGCGTAGACCTTCTGGAAAACCATTTAAAGACTTTGAATCCCGACAAGTGATATTCTCCGTGACTAATATCATTCCCTGAAAACGCTCATCTCTAAAACCGAATCACTTTATTATTTTTATAAAATCTCAGCCTACCCACTACACTACACTACTAGAAATACAACCATCCCATTACACATACATATCTCAAACTCCAGCAAAGTTAACGATAAGTCAGCAGTTGCCATTTGGCGGCGCTGCGAGCTCGAATGTCCCATCGCACATAATTAAACACATTTGCAAGCGTAATGCAACCTACTGTGTTTAGTTCTAGCGTCTAATTTAAACTTTGAGCTGTCTCTTTGTTTGAATCTATTGCGTTTTGGAGCTATTTTGATTGTGAATGAGGACTGTGGCTCTTTGACTCCATTAAACTGTTATTACAATTTGATTTTAGCATGCATCGGTCCTGGCAAGCGGCCATACTAACGTTGTGATTGGTTTAGAATCTGATCAACCTACAATCAGCGGCACTACTCCTAGTCATAGAAAACCTCTCGTTGTGGGGGAGTAGGTCATAATCAACCACGCAGTCCAGGCCGAATTATAGATAACATCACGCCTGTAACAGTTCTCCTTGGAGGGTTAGGAACAGGTGTACTTAATAGTACACCCACATTTCGCCAGTTAAGTTTAAGTCCCGTGTAATAGGGGGCTAGCATATTACCATCTAGAAATTACTGATGGAAAAACCCAATAACACTTTGCCCGACTAGGGAATTGAACTCAGGACTTCATAGTCAGCAGTCGCTCTTGCGACCACTAGACACCAACGAGGCAGGTGGCAAATTAAAATCAACCAGTTAAATAATTAAACTCATATGTACCCACTCACGTAACTCCTCGCTACTAATTAACTTACGTAATCAAGAAATCTAATCACCCACATATGTTTAAGAACCAGCTTGGTTACAATTTCCCATTACCATTTCTAAGGAATCTACGACTAGTTAGCAAGATTGGTTTTATAACTAATTGTAGTGCTTCCCTAATCAACTCAAACCGAGGTTCTAGCTCGACCTGTGTAGGGCAAGTTTTAAACAGTGATTCTTCATAATTATAATGCTCATCTTCTTCTTAGCGTCGACGGCAAAAAGTCTAAATAGTATGTTTAGCCCAAAACTTAGCCACGCAAACCCTGCTCACTGATGCAGTAATTAAATCATCAAGAGCGCAGGTCATAGGTCATGCAAAGCAAGATGGAAGGTATAATATAAGATATAATCCTCTGAGCTTACCGAGTGCATTATCTGTCTAGCCTTTTCCTAACTATGTTTTGAGTCAGCTTGAATATCACAATTTTACATGGAGCAACTGCATATTTCGATGGTCCGTACGTACAATGCGACATGCCTAAACACATGGTTTACAGGAGGGAGAGTGTTATACAGATTCAAACGATTCTAAAATGAATTTTATGAAATGATGTTATATATATTTTTTTTTAATGTAAAGTACTCGAAATACAGAGTTTTTAATGGCGTAACGGTTTTTATTTACATTCATATCATATGAATGTTAAATAAAAAGCGGAACGCGCTTATAACGCTCTCCTGTAAATCCTGTGTTTAGACATGTCGCTTTGTGCGAAAGGGACCGTCGATTTGTCCTTCGTGATCTGGGAACTGGGTAACACAATACCCCTTCAATAAATCTGTTGTCAAACTTTCGGGCTTTCGAAATTGTTTTTTGTTGAATATGAGATGCAGTTTTTAAAACATTCACAAGCTTTGGGTGCAAAAACGCCCTTAATGAAACCGTCATTGGTATCATTTTTTTATTCTGGACCTTACCTGGTAACCTTTTTGTTACGGAAATATTTAAGGATAAAATTTTTCACACCAAAAATAAGTCGTTTCATTTTTGCGTAGAGTTTCTTTGAGGTACATAATGCTTGGTTGTAGGTTTCGTGAACGGTCCGTTTATAACCTGTTCATCAAGTTTTTCTGTGGAGTACATTATTCGTGAATTATTATAATTCTTTAATAAATCATTCATATTGTTAGTGAACTTCATTTTAAATATACACTATGAGCATGAACTATTTATAGACAACCCACGCTACCTACTTCAATATCCAATGAAGACTCAAGTTTCAGCCCTCCTCCTTCTTTGTTTGATTGCAAGTATATACCTCCCACGCCGCAAGCAATCATAAAGTTCAACATTATATTAAACCTTCTATTAATAAAATAACATTGCTAGTGCATCGACGTCGCATAACGACATCGTTACGAAAGCCATGCTTGATTGATTTCAGTCGTACGAGCATTTCATATTTAATCATATCGCTCTGTGTATTTCAATATGTCAAGTTGTTTCATGTTGTGGTACTAAGGAATAAGCTACCAGTCTCGAAGGCACCTAAGAAGGCGATTCCTGTGGGCTTCCCTTCGGAAAGAAGGGACTCTACGTAAACTACTTATTTTAATAAAATCTAAGGAGTAAAAATAGTTTTTGGTAAATAACAACAGTACGACAACAACGAAACATTTCAGTGGATGAACAGTGTTAATATTTTCTAGCAGCTACATACTGAAACGCTGCACAATTTTTAAGTTTTAATTTATGTATAACTAGTGACCCACCCCAGGTTCGCACGGGTGCAATCTGGATAAAAACCTCCCTCTTAATTCACGCTATCTATTGCTGAAAATGGCACTAAAATCCGTTGCAGAGTTTAAAAGATCTAATCGCACAGACAGCGGGGGTGATTTTGTTTTAAACGTTAATCTTTATTATATACCAGAAGTAACTGATATTACAAGTAAGAAGAAAAACTAGAACGGTGGCCCTTTTTGTTGCCTACTTACGATTAGGTTACGGTTATGTTAAAAGAAAAACTATTTTTCTTGATACGTTATTACAGAGTTTATTAAATCTCCCAAAGATTAGTGTACTTGGAGTATTCTAAGGTTAACTTAGTTTAATATTTAATAAAACCCACATTAATAAGCCTGTGACCTAGCGTGACATGATTAAGGCTACACTTGATTGATTGCACGACTGGCGCGCTAAATGAGGTTAGAGGCTAGGCCTTAGTTCTGTGACGGCTCACTGCATCCGCGCCCTGTGCACAATTACGAGAGGAAATCTAATAGAAGTAATGTACGTTTGTTGAATTTGGTGTAGTATTTAATACCAGTATTTAATAACAAGGCTAGAGGCATCTCCAGGGCTGCGGGACTGTTCGAAAGAGATTCCGCGGCCCTGGAACACAAAGGGCAAGGAATGAACATGGATGTGTTTTAGTCAGTACAAGGCTGACACTCCATTCCGCTCTGCCCGGAGCGGGAGAAGTCATTTGATAATTACCCATCCGAAAAAAAAGGCTAGAGGCATCTAGAAGTTGAGTAGATTGAAGAATCAACAAGGATAAATTCTAAAAAAAGGGAATATATTGAAGACTTTACGAGGAAATTTCTGTCTCTTGAAAAGAGAGGGTGACCAAATATAAACCTCGGTTGGAATTTATCACACTAACACAGACTATTTCCAGAGCGCTCCAAAGTCAAGGAAACGCTGTCGTAGTAACCATGTATGCTACGCCGTAGCAAAGTTTATGCTACGCCGTAGCACATCTACACGAACGGTTAACTTGCTTGATATAAAATCGGCTGACTGGTGCGTTGGCCCCACGAAATTACTTCTTTGATTTGATAGTACAATTGGCCACCTGGAAATGTTTATACGCGGTCGTATCAGCAGTACCTATACTTTCACAAATACGTCATTGCAACGTAAGTATTCATATACCGACCGAAGTACACGCAAAACTGGCGCAGATTGATACATAAATGTCATCCACGCTGCCAAAGTCTAGTAACAATAAACCCAAACGCTCCTGATATAGTTCCAGCCATAAATTCTGCTTTTATAGGTACACGAGTTTGGCAGTAACTCGACCGATAAATACCATCTGTCGCCTGTCGTCTTGCAAAGGCCTCCAAGCAGGCCTAAGGCCCATTCAGACCTACTCGCCCATCCTTTCCATCTTGGGAACCTGTCTTTGAAGTAATATTATGCAGATGTTTCAGACGGAGATAATAATTCATCTTTCCCTCTGTGTAATTACTTTAATTGTTCTAAATATAGGACCGCTTGAGTCAAGGAGGGACTGTTAAATTTTGTAATTGTTAAATTGTTCCTCCGTGCCTGTTCGAATTTGTGGTATTTGCACCCAAAATTAGAGCTAAAATGATAATCTCTTAAATACGATTTAAATTGTGTGGACTCATGTGTTATTTAATGAAATCCAATACCTACTTCTATAAAATTTAGCTTTATATTTTCTAAACCAAACACGCAATTAAAATCGTTTTGAATAAACACGTCACAGTTTTTTCATTCATTTTCGATATCGAAAAAATATACTTAGTCTACAAAACCATAACTAACTGCACTTTCACGTTGAAATTTTCCATCAAACACAAAGAGAAAACAATGGACAACTGTACATGAATCGGCAAGCGAAGCTCGCAACAGACAAATGACTCAATTCTGATGGCAGTAGTTGGCTTTCATTGATAATGGACTCGTCTGTATTTGAGCCGGGTTTGAAGAGTAGTACAATGGTATGAATTTAGCTGCATTATTTTGGATTGACGTGGTTAAAAAGAGATAGCTCTGAAATCGGAGTTACTGTTTCATTATCATTATCTTCATCATCATCATCATTTCAACCCGGAATCACCCTGTTTCCCCTCTTGGGTATAAAACTCCCCCTTTCTTCTACCATACTTCTTCGGTTCTGTGTATGTCATCTGTGTGTGTCATTTTTGAAAGCATTGGTGAGTATGGTTACGATTGTTGCTTGCTTTTAGCATCATCGTCTGCCTAGCCTTTTCCCAACTATATTGGGGTCGGCTTCCAGTCTAACCGGATGCAGCTGAATACCAGTATTTTACACTAGCACTTCGCCCACGACTTTGTCCGCGTAGATTTCGAAAATACAGAACATAAGTATTACTCGATATTGTTGCATTCTACAGGTGAAAGAATTTCAAAAAAAATCCGCGTAGATTTCGAAAATACAGAACATAAGTATTACTCGATATTGTTGCATTCTACAGGTGGAAGAATTTAAAAAAAAAATTAAGTTTGGTAGGCACCTAATGAAATTAAATAGGTATTTAAATTAAAACTGCTCTGTTCAAAATTTTTGAGGTTCGTTTATTTTCCGGTAACAAAATACACGATTTGCGGGTGTTCCAATTCGTGATAAACCACCCATATAATATAAACTACCCATGGGTAAAATATTCTTTTCTTAGGTAAATGCCAACCAAAGAAAATGTTTGTCACTGGGACTTGTTAATAGTAAACAGGGCAAATGATGTTTTATGGGGAACTGGAGTTGCTTGAACTATATAGGCAGGTCCGTGGGAATCGTGATCTGCGCCAACTGGCCAGCTCCTGGTCCGATGAGAATGGTCGCTACAATTATGTTATCTTTTATTAGTAGCATTGTGCCATTGCACAGGTTAGGTGGGCTTAAATTTCTTAAAAGCACGATAGGCGTTCCGATTTTCAATAGCAGTTCGTAAGGTGGCAGGCCAGATCGATTAAGGGAGTTCAAAAATTCTTGCGGACAGTGAATTGTATCCTAAATATCACACTGTATCAATGGACTTGTACATTTTGACTTAACCGGGGACTTTTTGTAAAATTAGTTTATTGACTACCTCGTTGGTCTAGTGGTCGAAAGCACAACTGCTAAGCATAAGGTCCTGGGTTCAATTCCCGGGTTGGGCAAAGTGTCATTGGGTTTTTCCATCAGGAATTTCTCAGTAGCAGCCACGGAATCTGGATTTCTACCCGGTTGATCGCAATAGACTCACCCCTTTTTTTTACGGATGGGAAATCATCAATGACTTCTCCCGCTCTGGGCAGAGCGGAAGGGAGTGTCAGACTTATACTTACTAAAACCCATCCATGCTCCTTCCTTGCCCTTTGTGTTCCAGGGCCGCGGTATCTCTTTCGAACAGCCCGCAGCCCATAGATTCGCCCCTTATAACATGGAACTTAGCATAACTGGCGAAATGTAGGTGTACTATTAGGTACACCTCTGCCTAACCCTTCGGAGATTATAGGCGTGATGTTATTTGTCTATTATTGATTTCATTGACTGTATCGTCCTTAGGTGAGACGATAGCCCTTGAACAAAGCCAATGAATATCTCTATCTAGTAAATATTCAAGGTCAGGATATACTGCATCTATTCTATACTATCTAGTTGCTGCAAGCTGTGAACTATCCTACCCTAACTTTATTTTATAACGATTTTCGCAACGTTAGCGCCCAAGGTTGGAGAAGAAAAAGACCCGCCTCCAACTTTGAGCAGCTATTGTGGAAAATCGTTAACCATATCTCCGATAAGGTTAGTACGTAAATTAAAGTTTGAGTTATACTCCATAGGGGCGATGATTTTAGACATGCCTTAATGATGTCCGCATGTGTCCCTTTTGTGACGACGGAAAGTGTCTGCCGAAAGTCACCAGCAATCTTAAAAGTTACACCACCCGCGACAGCGACTGAGTTTCTCAAGTCCTTAAGTGTTCGACCCACAGCTTCAACATAAGCTTGACTCATGGTACATTCTTCCCTTATTAGCAATGACGTAAACTTTTAACAACTGACCAAGGGGCATGTTCTAATGCGGTTCGTGAATGTTGGATGGCATTTTGCGATTTATTTATTTTATATTATCTTCGAAACTATTTAACCGATCGACAAACTGGAAAGGGCAAATTTTATCTCTATGATATACTTGTGATCATAAAAATATTTTTTTTTGTATAAAGTTTAATATTTTGACTGTCAAAGATCTTCAAATGACAGCCGGGACCAACGGCTTAGCGTGCTTTCTGATGCACGGAGGAAACTCGGTATGTAATGGGTGGTCACCCATCCACAGACCAACCTAGGCAAACACGGCTTAACCTAAAGATCGACCCGAGTGGCTGTTATTATTTAGCCACGAGCTCCTCCCTCGCTTGCTTGCTTTTAGCATAGGATATAATATATGGTAGTTCAGGAGGATGATTCTTTATGTTGCACACAAAATGTGAAACCAATTCTTATAAAATGAAAATAAAAAGAAGATATTTTAGTGTGTAATTTAAAAAAAGCAAGGAGATTAAAGTAACTATTATGTATGGGTAGTTAGAGTTAGCTACAAAAAAAAAACTAATACCTTGTACAAAACTAAGTTCAATTCCTACATCAACAAATAGAAAAACAAAGGTAATTTTAAAAGAATGTGAAGAAAAATAAAATCGTTTTTTAAATGGATGAAGTACTCATGAACAAAGTTCTCTGACACAACAGAAATATTAATTGATTATATTTAAGCGAAAAAACCATACTACTAGTAAAAGTTTATGTCTGATGAACGATCTCACATTAAGATAATCGACTGTAGTTTAGGATAGTTATTGCGAATAAGAATATATCGATTAAACTTCGAAGGTATTTAATGTAAGTAAACGACTATTTTGCTCGTCGATTTAATGTAACTTCTAAATAGAACGCACGTTTGCCGATTATTCAAGTGTTTTGACGTGAATTATTTTATGCGATATACATAATTGGAGATCAGTTGTGTAAAGAATTGATTGCCCTTATATGAATAAATTATATTGTGGTCGAGGTCCTGGGTTCGATTTCCGAGTCCGACAAAGTGTTATTAGGTTTTTCCATCAGGAATTTCTCAGTAGCAGCCATGGATTCTGGATTTGTGCCCGGTAAATATGCTGGTCCTCTATTACATGGGACTTAAACATAGCTGGCCAAATGTGGGTGTACTGTTAGGTACACCTCTGCCTAATCCTTCGTGAATTACAGCCGTGATGTTATGTCATGTATAATTATAGTAGTGTTTTTAGTGCAGGTTGTAGATAATAGTATTAGTACACTTAATTAATTTATTGTGTAGAAAACCTCATACCCACATTAGGTCTACTCTTCCTCCACCGTAGACGCGGACCTGTGTACGGTGAGTAATGGGCTAGGTCGCCGTTAATCCGTCTTTTGACGACAGGCCGTGTAGACGGCGCGTTCGTGTTCCACGCGCGCCTCTAAGAGATGTCAGCAAACAGGGAGGGGCCGTTGCCTGCCAGGGCTGCGGGACTGTTCGAAAAAGATTCCGCGGCCCTGGAACACAAAGGGCAAGGAAGGAACATGGATGGGTTTTAGTCAGTACAAGTCTGGCACTCCCTTCCGCTCTGCCCAGAGCGGGAGAAGTCATTCGATGATTTCCTATCCGAAAAAAAGGTATACTCTTCGTTTGGAGTATTCCTAAAGTACCATATTATGTTCCAGTCGAAGCTAAAACACGACAGAGACTTTCTTTTCTGGAAACATAATGTATATTAATAGAAAAAGTTAAAAAGGTCACCAACTTCCCTCTACCCATGTTGTGGAGGAAAAGTAAAAATAAAACAAAATAATTCTCAGAATTTTCCTTGTAAAAGACATTTGTGTAGAAAGGTTGTGAAAATATTTGCAGGTAAGACGGACAGTTTCTAAATGTGTCTTTCAAGGTAAGAATACAATTTAAAAACACCTGCGGACTATTTTTGTTATTTAACCGGAATATTTAAGTCTATGGGATACAACTCGATTATTTATGATAACGAAGTGCTTTTAAAAAGATACTCAATGTTAAACGTACATAATATCAAGAACGAAGAAATCAGTGTAACTAAAATGGTTAGACATTAAGTTTTGATCTTTGAATCTGCATTTGTTGCCCGATTGATGTCGAAGGCTCGCAACGTATTAAATGAGACTAAAATTACCCTAACTGGCAACCTACCTAACCTCTGCCTTATTTTTCGGAAACTACAGGCGTTTAAAAGAGATACAGTAAAAAGTTGTTCTTATTGTCTTCAATACTTTCATCTAATGGATGATGATAGTTTACTTTTGCCTAATATATGACCCTTATCACTGTTAAGTTGGTTTCATAACTGCTACTATAAATTACCTCATACAGCATACTGAAAGCTATACATTACAAAAGCCATCTAACGTAGTATAATACGGTAAGTTACAATCGAAAACTCCCAAGTGCAAATAGAAGTTAATAGGGGCCTCGAGAACTATTGAACTTCAAAACTATATCGTTTTAATTAGAAATATAGCTTCGATACACATCTGTTAAGAAACTTTCGAAACGCATAATGGGTTGAAAAAGACCCTTAACGAAGCCGAAAGGCATTTGTTCTCGTACTTGTACCAGTCATTGCGATCATTTTATAATCTGGACCATACTTGTGGGATCCTTGCAGTTACAAAATCCTACAAGTTATCCTAAAGTTCCAATTATGACCTCTAATATCTCCGAAAATGACTTATTCAGTAACTCAGCTCACTAATAAATGATTATTTTTACTAATTTTGCCATACAACGTGGCAACGCCGCCAGTCTCTTGGGCACATTACCATCTGACAGCGTTAAGGAGGAGTTTTTCGATGCCCTTTTATAGTTTGTTGTTAGTTTATTTATTTTAGTTTAATAGTTTTTAATTATCAATGTATATAGTTAGTTTAACCAAATTTTGTGATGAAACTTTTTACTTCGAGTGAAATATGCTGAATGAAAGACAAAAAAGCGTCTCCTTCAGTGTTTGTTTCATAGCCCTCGGGTTAGATGTTTACTTTAAACGGATTTCTGTTGACAAACTATTCTGCTTGTTATATTTGATCGTTTATAGATCGTCGTTGGGGATTGAAGTTGATTCTAGCATTAGCAAGGAAACTGTTAGTATTCTTATCTTTTACTATCTACGCACTTAAGCCTGTCTTATTTAATAATTAAGTTTAAATTCTAAGGTTGTCTGACATAAATCGCCTTAAGCGATAATTCCGTTAATTTTACATTTAAGTTATATATCTATGGACCAAAGTTGCCTGAGATAAAATGAATGTTATGTTATGTTAGTTTCGATTTTACATGAATAATTCCGTTTAATATTTTCTGCGTACAATTAAGATGGTTGATTAATTTGGACCAGGACTTTTCATGATTAAGGACACAGTACACATATAAATCGGAAAGGGATCGTCACCGTCATAGCCTTTGGCCTCGCTATCAAACAGGCGTCAAACAAACGTAAGCAAGCGGATCAGCACCTCCGATACGTCGACTCGGCTACAGCTAGGCGACGCCGCGCTTACGGATCGCCGACGCCACGCTTATGGCTCGCCGACCGCTGGCTGACCTGGCTGGCACCAGATCAGTTTGAATCCAATCGTGAAGCGCATGGTTATGTCCCGGTTCACAATATGCGAGGTGACTATCATAGCTACTGGACGATTTAAAAGATAATGTGGGTACACAATATGAATACGTGTGGCAACACGAAAGGGTGGATAAAGAGACGTATGCTCGACTGCGGAGATACGTAAGCGCGGGGACCACGAGCCGTGAGCGAGTTGACCACCCACTGCACCGAGGTTTGTGAGCTTGTCCCGAGGCGAGGCGATTACGTTACGATTCCGATTAATGTGCGTTGCAGTAGGGAGTTTCATATAAAGAAGCCAAGAGTTGATACGGTGCCGATTCCTTTCGGATTTGATATGTGTGCTGTGACCATTAAGCAGCTTACTAACAATTCACTCTCCGCCAATATATACATAGATGCCCTATAAATAGAACTAGTATAATTAAACGCCGCGGGTTCGTCTATAGATAATCGTCCACAGCTCGAAAGACATTGATCTGGTCATTGAAGTGTTCAGCAAACTTGACCAATGATACTTGCATCAACAGATGTCTTAGTTAAGAGTACCCATGTATGTATAGTGTCAATCTGCAAGACTATGTGATACTTGAGCAGTTTATGCATTAACCTACAAACTCATCTGGAGATTTTGAAGTCAATAGTCAATAATTACATGCTTAAGAAAATACTGTAGCATTGACTAAATCGTCTGATGACCGTGTGACTTCCTCGCTGGTCCAGTGGTCGCAAACGCGACTGCTGAGCTAGAATTCCTGGATTCGAATCCCGGGTCGGGAAAAGTATTATTGGGTTTTTCCATTAGTAATTTGATTAGTGATTTGCCCGGTTGATGGCAATAGGCTCACCTCCTATTACATGGGACTTAAAACATACTCGTAACTGCCGAAAAGTGGCTGTACTAATAGGTACATCTCTTCCTAGCCCTTCGGATTACAGGCGTGATGATACACAAACAAGATTGGTACTTCATAATAGACAGAGCTTTAGGTACCGACAGGTATGAATCATGCTAATGTTAATAAAATTACAGGCTGCTATGAAGCATTGATCAGCAGAAAAACTACAAAAATTCACTGGCACTTCAAGTTTGTTACTCAAACTACCAGCACAAAACATAAGCAGATATTCGAATTTCATGCCCTTCTAAGTAATTACTCAAGATCAAAGCATTTATTTCAAGTAGGCCAGTTACAGGCACGTTTGAATTGTCAACAAAGTTAACAATGAAATGAAGCTACAGTCCCAGTCACAAGGCATAAAACCTGTGAAAGTACTGTAGTTGCCCATTCCCTAGCGTAGATCTCTATGGAGAAGAACGGGCAAGAAATTCCATGGACACTCTCTCTCACAACATTGTCTAATAAATCTACTTGACTATTTTTAAAATAAAATGGGAAGGCACACTTATTTAAAATAAGGTTACTTATTGAACTAAAAGCCTAATGGAATATCCACTTCGATCTTCGTTAATTCAATGGCTTCTGAAATTCAAGTACTTATTTGTGTTAAGAATTAATTTGTTTCAATGGGCGGGTTTTGCAAGCTTATCGCGTTGGTGTTATTTAATCTCTTTGAAGTAATATTATATTAAGATGGGGACAGGACGACCTTCGGATTTCAAGGAAATCGGTTGCTATTTGCCATGGCGTTCATAATACGATTAGGTATAATGTTTATCAACTTCCATTTCGCAATAAATGACTTATTTCTGAAAGGCTTGTTAATTGTAATCAAGAATAGACTTTTTCAATATTCCCTGGAAATTTCCATTATAAAGCTCTTTGAAGTAAATGATATCATAATTAACTTCGAATATAATAATAAAATGATTTCTGTTAAAACCGATTTAAATTAATTATAACTTATATCATTTGGAATTTTGTAAAACAGGGAATAATATCAGCAAACACATTTTTTGAAAATTAATATTTATATAACATGCCTCTTTTAGCTTTGAATTAGGTAAATCCAAATCCTCATTTGCTATAGCATAATCAAAGGGAAAGTAAAAAGAGGAGTACACAGTATAGGTATTGTTGGCATACTCGATAGGTACAAATAAATATGTTTTAACTGTCGTAGGGGGCGATAATTTTCTGATTAAAAAACCGTATATCACGTTGCCCAACCAGCGACCTGGAAATCGAACCCACAACCTCATGTTCAGCAGTAAAGCTAGCGACCACCAGACGAATGAGCCAAAAAAATAAAAAAAGACTATAAGAAAAAAAAAATCTGGATGTAATCCCTATCTTTGTATTGTTCCAGAATGCGTACAACTTGTCCTATAACCTGAATCCCGACCACAAATGTGCGACAATGTGCCTCGGACACTATAGCGGTGTAGTGGCGACTGTTTCGTGAAATGTTCGCAACACTATGAGCAGAGGCAGCTGGCTGGCGATGGTGGCGGTGGTGGTGGTAGCGGGGGCCGTGCGGGGGTGGGACTGCGTGTGCAACCCACGGGAGTGCGAGGTCCTGGAGCCGAGTGGCTGTCCTGGGATGGGGATCGTCGTTTGGGATCCGTGCAGGTGAGAATTTTATTCTGTTGTCGATTATTGTAAGAAAGAGATAGTGTATTTCGCAACAGGGTTGGTTTGGCATAGGTCTAACACAACTCTGCCAGCCGTAACTACTGGATTTGCTCAATTGTACCACGACATTCTTACGACATTCTGCTACGCAGCGAAGTCGTACGGTATTGGTTCAAAATAACATAATATAACAAAACTCTTACAATTCTGCGGAAATTAAGACCGAAGTTTCATACATTTTCTTATTACCCTATCTTAAAAATGCAAGCAGTTCACACGAAATCATGTCATTTCCAATATGTCTTAAAACCGTGAAAGCCATAAAGTTTTTTGACATTACTAACCATCCTGCAGAAAGGAGGATAATCATTTTTGTTTCACATTCCATGTAAAGTCGTCAGCGCATCAATTTACCACAAACTGTCAAATTTTCTTATTCGATTTTGTACTTAAACATAAACATTTTATGTTTTAAAATCATTTGGAGAAATTTGACAGTTTGTGGTTACTTGATGCGCAAGGGACTGTACCTTTCTATGTATAGCTGTAATTTTTTATGAACACGAAAGGACTAATTATAAAATTAAAGCAAATATTACGCTTAATATGTTTTACCAGATTACCTCACAGATTAATTAAAAGTTAACCGATAAGTGCTATAACTCCATTAAGTAATCAAGTGAAAACGCTTTATAATTCAAAACTTCAGCTCTGGAACCTCTCATCAAGTCATGTCCTTCTGACTTTTAACCCTTTTTCTTTGGCTGTTCTTAAATTTTTAATTCAAAAGTAGGAAGGAAGTACTTAATAATTATTATAAAAGAAGTTTATTTTATAAGTACGCTTTTAAAGGTTCTTAGTAAGAACAGTTAAAAGATTATGAAAAAGAGGCCGAGACTTTTTGGGAAACAATGGCCTTCACTTTTCTATAGAAATATTTAATGATGATTGTGAGCTTGAATTTTAAAACCATTTCCTGGTTTTTTGAGTTCAATTCGATTGGCTCTAAATAAATCGAACTATATTTCTATTTTAAATTCTTATTGTAAAACATAGCAGGTAAGGATCGAAGTAGGTGACGGCCACGCACCCAAAACACAATTTCACAGCTTAAAAAAAGTTTTTTATTTTAAATTATCATCTGCCTAGCCAGCTGGCTTAACGTTTTATAATTTTAAATGAACCGATATAATGTACTTAAAAATAACTAATAAGACACTAACGAATGACGTCATAACATAATAATTATTCCGTAATATTTTTCAATAACGAAATTCTATCCAATATAATTACTTGGTACTTATGTAGAAAGACCATCTGGAAATAACTATCCTTTATTAATATAAGTTGCCAATAAACTCTCCGTGTCCAAAGAATTTGTAATGACTGGAATAGAGTCTCAAATTAGTTACTTTGACTTTAACCCAGGACATTATAAAGCTCAAGAAAAAACTCTCATGAAATATCTCAAGGACTATCAATATAATATAAAGATAATTTATTTAATAATAGGTGGGTGAACAATAAAGATTTGTTTTTTTTTTGTTATTTTGCAACCCATGATACAAAACTCAAACTCAAAGCATTTCTTTAAATTATACCATAACAGGCACTTTTGGATGTCAGAAAACAAAGAAAGCTAAGCTACAGTCACAGACACAAGGCATAATAACTTGTGAAAGTACTGTAGTTGCCTATTCCAAAGCGTAGATCTCTATGGAGAAGAATGAAAATACCAACCTTCATGAATGTCCCCTACCTAATATGTACAGAAATGGAGTGCTTAAGTAAAATGCAATATATTATGCCTAGCTCGATTAGAGTCTAGTGGTCGCATGTGCTACTGCTTAGCATTAGGTCCTGGGTTTGATGTCCAGGTCGGGTTGGTTCCAAAGTTATATAGGTATTCGCATCATTAATTTTTTAATAGCAGCCAGGAGTCAGCCGGTTCGTCTTTACAACATGGGACTTACACCCGTATCTATAAACAAGTAAAAGTGATTACTTGAGTAAAAGTAATAACTTAAGAAACGATTTTTATTCTGTAATTTAGAAATTGCTTGAACATAGAACTGTCAAAAGTTAGAATTCTTACAATTAGGTTTAGTTTCTTTGACGGTTCTTACCTGTAAGTTTTTAAACTAACATGGTCACTTACATTATCATTTTATTTATCATGTTTACTGTTTTGTTTTTTTACTTGTACATTTTTTTTTACTAATTTAGATTAATTTTAGTTTGTAAATAATGTAAAGATTTAATTAAATTGAACTTGTTTACTGTTTGTTTTATCCGTCATTTGTGTATCCCGTTTTCAGTGTCAATGATAAGGGTATTACTTCGTTTAAATTCTTGTCATTGCATAAAATGTTTGCATAAGTAATTACTTTAACTCAAGTGGTTACCATAACTTGACTATAGACGGGTGTTAGACTTAACTAGAAATATGAGAGTAGACGGTACAACTCTGCTTAACACTTCGGAGAATTACAGGCATGATGTGTGTTATATTATTTTATTAACCATCTACTTGAATGACGATTCTAGCTGACAGTATAAAACCAACTTTTAAAAAAGAATGACAATATCAGAATATTGTATCCAACAATAATAACACAGCTATAAAAATCAACATTGATAGTCACATTCATGCATGTATTCAGCAAGTTTTGGTTGTGAAATCATTTATTTTTCGCTAACTGAGAAGTGCAACAACGAACTAAAATAACTAAAAAATAATTTGATTATGTCATGTTGGAAAATTTTGTTGAAAAGTATCGCTTAGTATAGTAGTATTATTTATATGAACACAAAGTGAAGCGTCTGATTTTGCTTTTAAAGAGTCTGCCCACATCACCGTATCGCACGATATGGTATAATGTAGTGGGCAGAATTCTTTTAGACTCGCATCGGTGATGCTATCACAAATATCGACCAGGAAATTTTAAGTTTGATTCCCGGAATGGGCTGACATATTAGTTTATTCCATTATGATCTTCGTAATAGTATGTTAATGTGAAATAAGCTTGAAATATATTAGACGACAGGTGAAATATAGATATCATAGATACCTCGAAGAATACAGCCGTGATGCTTTGTAATAGAAAATTATTAAACGCTTATGAATATTTTGAATTGTTACAAAATATGAAGAGCAAACCCACTGACACGTTTGAAACGTATATTTTATTTAGACAGCCCCTTTCATCCTTCTTATGTACGAAACAAAATGGTGGAACGTGGGATAGGATTTCTGTGAAAAATGTAACAGGGAACCGTTCAGAAATACATGAAGAGATAAGCTTTTCAGAACAACTCGTTCAATGTGGAAAACAGAAGTATTTACTTCTGAAATATGAACACTTTTATGATTGGAGAATTTTATTTTATATCTATTTAGGTAGGGAATGATTTATTAAACGTACGATCGAAGAGCCCTGTGCCTAGCAGTGGATTGTAGGGGCTGCCGGGTGATGATGAAGGAATAATTATTTGTGTAAGATTGCATTTTTTTCCATTTTTTTTGGTGAAATCTGTTACATGTACTACAATCAGTTTTTTTTTTTAATAAATAACGATTATATTATATGATATTATTTGCCTGTACCTGACTAAAAAGCCTATGAAAAAGTAAAAGTTTGAGTAACACATTACTATTCAAAATAACTGTTGCTAGTTGGCTGCCGTTCGCCTGCTGTAGTGTCAGATGTAGGTCAATACGCTATTTAAATAGGTCACAGGTTATATCTATAAAGAACCAACAAAACTGAAATACCATAACAAGTTTACCAGATAATTAAATAACAAGACGAATAACGTGAATACTGCAGAGTTTTGGTGCAGTATTTTACGTCACATCTATAAAACTACCCGACTGATCTAACGACTAAGATTGTCACTACCAGTCACCATTCATATTTTATCAAGAAAAGACAATCTTTAATTACATTTCTACGTCAAACCATTTCCAATAAACGATAAAAATGTATTACTTTACCACAAAGATATTATTTCTTGCTCTACCAAATTAGTCTGTGACGCAAAATCTCTATCTTCAGGTAATTACATTGGCTTTTACCGAAAAACTTTGGTAACTTTGCCAAGGGATGATCCACTTAGGGGAAAGTTTGCCCGTGATCTTCAAAAATAGGAAGTCGGCCCAACGGTTAATGCAATTACTGGGAACCGACAGCAAACTTGTTCGCCACGATTTATAAATATAAACAAAAAATCAAAAAGCAATTTTGAAGTTTCGTGTCTTCTGTTTTTTGCCTTGAACTTTGCGAACCAATTTTGTAGTTCATTGTTTGCGGATTTCGGAGTCATGATCTGTTTCGTGGACTTGTTATAACTTCATTTGTTACATAATATATACATAAACTCACGCCTATTCTTCATGGTGGTAGGCAAAAATTACAGAATGCCACTTTTTACATACTCGTTTAGCCTCATCGTAGTTCAAACACTGCCGCCAAAAAAATATTTATATGCATAACTATTTTGAAAGTACTACATTATCTGCATAACCTTTTCCCACCAATGTTGGGGTCGGCTTCCAGTCTAACTGGATGCAGCTGAATAGTAGTATTTTACATGAACCGACTGCCTATCTGACATTCCAGTTAGTACTGGGTAATACGATACACCTTGGTAAGACTGGTTGTCAGACTTTTTGGGCCACTGACTACCAGTAACGACTGTCAGAGCTCTACAAATGCCAGCCGGGACCAACGGTTTAACGTGCTTTCCGAGGCCGGAGGAAACTCCGTATGTAAGGGTGGTCACCCATCCACAGACTAACCTAGGCAAGCACGGCAGAACCTAAAGATCGACCCGAGCGGCTGTTATTATTTAGCCACGAGCTATTTTGAAAGTACTTGTAGCGGTTAATTTCCCTCGGATAAAATAAATATTCCAAATACGAAATTCGCTGTATTATCGACGAAAAATTGACACGAAAAATTTACTTTACATCGAAAATTTTACAATACTCGAGTGAATGAGCGCAATCGATGAATAGCACTGGGATTTGTAAAATTTTAAATATTTTCGCAATATCAGAAATGATTAACTGGAATGAAACAACTATTTATATCCATGCAGTCTATAGCTGCAATTATCAGGGTCGAATTAAATTGGTTAGCGGAACTCCGTAACGCGATGGTTGTATATTTAATAAAAAAGTGTATTGTAACATTTTCTAAGACATGTTTCTCTTTGCAGATGCTGTAAAGTATGCGCGAGAACGTTAGGGGAAGACTGCGGTGGATTCAGTGGGACGTGTGAGCCAGGACTCAAGTGTCTCGATGGGTCGTGCTCGCCCATCACGTGAACAAAAGTGAACACTCCTGTAATATATGTGTATAGTGTTGATAGAAACAATACATATCGCCGACAACGTAGCCAACCAGAGGACCATGCGGTACTAGGCGCGCCGTACACGCTTCATATTTGGTGACAATAAATGATAAGCTACGTAAGTAAGCAAGAGACATTACGGATGAAGTATTGTTACTATGTCGATATGTTGAAAAGATTATTTCTTGGAACGAGCGCAAATTTCATTTTAATGCCCGAACCCTGGGGGAGGCGCGATAATATCGACATCTTTGTGCTATATGCTCGTTATACATCCATTCCGCTATATAAAGGTTTTTAAGTTTAATGTTCGCAGACAGAATACTCGCTTGGAAAATTACGTAACCTTTTTATAGATTTACATGGATAATTGTGTTTGAATGTTCTTTTTTGTGACACGTAGGCAGTTTTTAATCTGATGATGTTTCAAAAAGTTCCGTCATGTTACGTTAACATTAAATGTGTTGTTACATACGCGGACAATAGCTTTTGTGTTATAACTTGTCCTTTGAAATGTGAACATGAAAGTATTCTGGGTCAAATGCCTATGTAAAAAAAATCTGTAAAAATGTACAAGAACATTATTGTCTTCACTGTATATTAATTATTATATATTATTATTTAATATATGAGGGATCCTTTTCAATTATCAATGAATGCAAGCGAGAAATAAGTGTAATTATTTAAATATTAATTTGGCATCGTTAAAATTATGTATAAATGTAACATTATGGTAATGATAATTTTAAGTATGTATTAATTAATAAACCCTTTCCAATAGAGCATGTCTGATTAAATTTGCTACTGAAATATGTTGTTGGAAGAAAGAATGTGGAATAATGATAAATATTTTTGTAAATCTGTGTTCCTTACCATTAAACTTCCTAACTTTAAATTGTGAAACAAAATTATGCAGTAAAACAAACCTTAATGGGTAATAACATGAAATGTAAATTTAGAACGTTACGGACATGTAACAATTTTGTTACACTCCAGTGAGCAACAACCCGTTTCGTCTGCGTAAACACAGGTTCAATTTTCAAAGGCTTGCTCTAGTGGTTCAAAAACCATTATATAATTTGTGTTACGAAATGACATCTTGTAAATATTAGCACAATAATGCATGTCTGCCAATATTCCAATTCATTCAGAACTAGATCATGTAATAAATGGAACGGTTCGACCATAGAAATTTTAAACGCAAAAATATAATTTATGGAAAAAACACATTAAAAAACAATTGTATAATATTAAACAATTTGTAATTAAAATGTATCTATCTATCTATATTTCTGTGTGCTTCCAGGTTACATGTAGAGTTAAGTTGATAAATGTACGTATAAAATGTTTCTTAGTTCTGTAAATATGGTCTGAATAGCATTTTTATCTTGTATGTATATTTAGACGTATAGGTTCGTATACTGAAATAAACGGTTTTAGGAATAAGTACCCCATCAGTTGTAAGAAAAATAATATATTTCGTATTGTATTGCCTATACCACTCAGCGCTCAACGCTCAATATGTTTCCATGTTTCGACTCAATTTTGTGGAATTGTGAATACTTATTATTATAGCCTGTGGTATCGAAGTGATAATAATGGTATCGGCACTGTAGTGTGAATGGAGCCTAAAAAATATTACCTTTTATGTTTGTTTTTGCAAAACAATTTATTTTATACGTATGAATAGGCAAAAAAAATACCTAATTTTTTTTAGGATTACTATTTTCCCTAAAATGCACCTGTATATATTGTTTCCGATGTTGTTTTTTGTATGTATGTTTTCATTTTATAATTTCGTTTTTCTATTGTTTGTGCTTTCTGTCGAAATTGTATACCAGTGGTATATCATTAAGTTTTCACCTTCAAATGTTATTTAATACGGCTGATTGGGTTGATGTAGGCTGTATATTAAGTTACAGAAACTTGTGAAGCAATTTTCAGTTTCCAATACCCCAGGCTTTGAAATTAGAACTTTCCCCATCTTGAATTTCCCTGCAGACGGTTCGTGTAATTTATTTTCACGTGGAACGAAAAATCACTTTCGATCAAAATCTAATTTTACGTTATACTTCTCAGTTACCGATTCTTCATGAAACTGGAAAAATGTTTTTCCTCAAGCAATTTGTAACTAAAATCGATGTAGATAATGGTTTTTTTATGAAAAGAAAGCTGTTTCTAAACTATGTTAAATTGACTTTAAAGATGATTACTTTGTACCTATTCTAACTACACAATTAATTGGAAATTCAAAAGTTTCAAATGTTTCGTACCCTTCCTTCACACAGAGTTACTGCTCATATTACCGATGTAAAACAATACTAACAATGTAATGTTGTAAATTATGTTAATTATGTGAGGGTAAAATACCCTATTAACCTTATTACCTTCCACCTATGCTCTAATTACCCTGTGACCTTTTCCCGATGCGGCGACGAAAATAATCATTGGAAGCCCAGACTCATCGATTTTAGTTTGCTAATTTTAGGCATCAGCACTAGAGTGTATTCAAACGGAATGTAACCTGAAATATTGAGTAACTATGTAATAAGTTGTATAAATAATTCAGAGCTACTCGTTAACTGTGCACATATTGAATAAATAAGTTAAAAATCCGTTCCATGTTTGTTTTAATGAAACCACTTTTTAAGTATGACTGTTTTGGTTAGTATTTATTGGCTTAATGGACAATTCCCCCAATTGACCATCCCTTGTTGATTGGTTGTTGGAGTATCGTTACTTATTTATATTATGCACCAAGAAAACATTGTAAGTCTGCATCAATCACAGATGAGGTAGCGAGACTACTAAAATGAAGAGTTTTAAGCATTAAAAAAAAAGTTGGGATGAAAGTACATAATATGTTTTTGTCATAAAAACGTTAGCAAATAGCCTGACTGTTAAATAACAAAACGTGTTTGTAAAATACAATGTTTATTACAACCAACTCAAAGGATTATATCAAACGATTGTATCCGGCACCCTTGTTCATTTAACTCCCCAGCTTCATGGTTTCAAAGTATAAAGTCACAATCAATGATGTAAATTATAAACACGTGCTACTCCCTCCGACATGTATGTATTTCAATGTGAAAATCATATTCCATAGAATTCAGAAAGTATTTTTGCATGCTCGTCTTCATAACGATACGTGCTCAGCACACTAACGAAGAAATCGTACTAAAGTAAAAATATTCACACCGAATTCTAAATCTGAAATTCAAAACGTAATATCAGTATTTTTTGATCAGTTGGCATTACTGTGGTGACACTCTCAAAGTCTCAATACGAGCAATGAGTTATAACCATTTATTAATTTAAACTATTGAACTATACGTATTATAGTCTAGGTAGGTGTAAAACCCCAAATCATACTCGGGTGTTATGCTCCAATAGATATTATTTGCGGCTTTGAGCCCAACCCAATATTTGAGTCGGCCCGGAATGTCACCTATCCTCGTGACCTTTTTGTCTAATACAATGAAATAAAATAACGGATTCAGTGTAAATGTAGTAGATGATGTTAGTGATCTTATAAATCATGTTTCCATGTTATCGATCAGTCGTAAATTCTTTTCACCATTATTGTTTTCTCTTTTCTGCCAAGTGTAGATAAAACTAGAGAGATTTGGAAGAGACCTATACACTCAGCATCGGGTGGCAAAGGGTTGAAGAAGAGAGAGATAAAACTTCAACGAGTTTTTTTTGCAATCTGCCTTGTGATAAAACCATAAAATTCCCAAGACACTTTAGATAAGTATATCGTAAAACAAGTCCTCGTAGTTTATGTCTTACGTTGGCGATAAACTAACTATCAACTATTCTTTATTTTTCTATCACTATCTTCAAACGAGTAATACGATATAATATCTAGACACAAGACATGTCTACCAATAGCGTAACAATTAAATATTAAGTGTAACAAAAGTAAATCTCTTTTATTATTCCAAAGCTTTTAAATGTTCTAAACCTTCCTTAGCTACAACGGTACTTAAATTTTTCAGTCATTAATTTCTATGTAAACTTAGGTAATTCGGGCTTTAGGCAGACATTAAAGGTCAAATTCGTCAGGCTAAATTACAGTTCTTTTATCTCAATTTTAAGCTTAAATTACTGTCTGGGATTATAATTTAACCGTTATATTATTTGTTTAGAGCTAAGGGCTTGTAATATATTTATGAAATTATGAAAGGATCGCTGCGTAAATAATCGTTATCCATGTTAATGTGTATTAAATCTGGTTAAAATAATAAAGGAAGATTAGTTGCCGGCTGATTCTTAGCCGAGATTACTTACCTCATCGCACCCCACGGGAGTCGTCGAGGCTATTTACAGATTACAAGGTGGCTGAGTGGTATCCTCCTGTGTACCAGTTAAATCTGATCAAAGTATTGCAGAGCAAAATCCCTTCGTATATTTTACCAATTGAAATGCAACAGCGTGACGTAATAACAATGATTGCGTATTATACAGGACGAAGTAAATTAACACAATTAAAATAAAGCGCTCATTTTTAACCCGGGTTAAATTGTAATCTTCATTTTACCGTACTTTCCGACATTGTTTTGACACGAGGTCGCGGTTACGTATCGGCGAGCTGGCAGTTAAAAGCGCTGTTAAATTTTACCGACCCATATTTTAAAGGTAAAGCTGGGCTTGTAGGGTAAAAGCCGTGTTTATTGCTTGGGAAGAATCAACTGGTTGAGCTTTGGGAGCGATCAACAATCTGAAAGATGTAATGTTCAGTAATACTTTATACCTAAAATATTCATTACTTTCGTGTATTTTAGCTAAATTCCTTATGGCTGATGATTATGACTCCAACTGTTTCGATCACCGGCTTGGACTATTATGGACTGTAATGGAAGTATTACCTGATTTTTTGTAATCAATCTGTAAAGAAAAATGGAATAATAGAGATGGAATGCAAGAAAAAAAAACGTGAATCATTTTAAATAAGTTTAAAAACCTGAAATACAGGCTGACGATTTAGTAACCTACATCCGTCAAGGAAGAGGAGCTCGTGGCTAAGTAATAACTGCCGCTCGGGTCGATCTTTAGGTTAAGCCGTGCTTGCCTAGGTAGGACTGTAGATGGGTGACCACCCATTGCATACCGAGTTTCCTCCGTGCCTCGGAAAGCACGTTAAGCCGTTGGTCCCGGCTGTCATTTGTAGATCTTTGACAGTCGTTGTAGGTAGTGGCCCAAAAAGTCTGACAACCAGTTTTACCAAGGGGTATCGTATTACCCAGTATTAACTGGGTTGTGGAGGTCAGACAGGCAGTCACTCCATGTAAAATACTGATATTCAGCTGTATCCGGTAAAACTGGAAGCCCACCCCAATATAGTGGGAAAAGGCTAGGCAGATGATGATCCGTCCAGAAAGTGGCTCTACCCGTCATACTAAAAAACTTTCGCTCACATTCGATTCGTAAAATTTGTGTAGTTATGTGTACCTAATAATCGCCGAAAATATTCACTGACGTAAGAAAGCCTTGTTTGCTTAAAACGTACCAGTAGGTACCTACTTATCTAGAAATGTAAACGAGATTCAGAAAATAATCTGATAATGTAATGAGGACTGAAAGAATTTGGTCGAAGTTAGCAAAAGATCTTCGAAACGACTCGCTGGGGAATAGCTTTTATTAGCATTTGTTCTCGATGACACGTTACGTAAATGCTCTATAGTACTCAATTCCAAAATAGGTAAATACCTCACAACGCACCTTGTGAGCACGTTATTTAGAAACATTAAAAAAAACGTAATTCAAAATCTTGAGACTACATTGAAATGATAGCCGGGACCTATGGACAATTTTGTGAGAAAATGATTGAGATCAGGTCGCGTGGACTGAGATTTGTTATTCATTTTGCTGATGACCCTAACCTGTCGAGAGAAAATGCTGCTGCCCCTCATATTAATTCAATCCGTTAGGCGCCTTTCAAATTACTTACCTGTTAACGTATACAGAAATAGAGTGTTCTATTTTTTATTATAACTGAAAACACAAAAGAAATAAGTATAGTAATAGTTCAAAGCTACCTACTACAGTAAGAAATCCGATCAAGCGATAAACCGCATTTTTCCGGCTCGATTTGCATTAAAGAAAATTAGAGGAATTTTGCTCACCATTCTTTTCAAGGGGTTTTGTATTACCCAGTACTGTGTTGTGAAGGTCAGATAAGCAGTCGCCCCATGTAAAATACTGTTATTCAGCTGCATCTAGTTAGGCTGGAATCCGATCCCAACAGAGTTGGGAAAAGACTAGGCAGATTATAATGTCTCAATTGGACCTCAAACAAGGTAAACCCTAATAATAATTTGCTATAGTTAAATTTATGTAACGATTAATATAAGATTTATTATTTTTATTGTAATAAATAAATAAATAAATAAAATAAAATTCATTTAATTCAGACACCAGTGATCCATATTTTGTTAGTATTACACACAGCTTATATTCTAGTGTTAGTAACATTGATAAAAAAATATATTATTAAAACAACGGACGGCCAGGCAGAAAGACACATTCCCTACCTTATCAACCTCCGCACAAAATGCCTAATATTTGGAGTATAGCTCTCCGCCACAGCTCTCAGGATATAGTTGCGACTACTCCGCACTCTGCACAGCAGCGAAGCCGTTTTTTTGCGTATTATGGCATGAAAGCCATCTGTGTGGGTCTCAGCAAACATTTCTGAAGCGCTACAGAAACGAGGCAGTCGCAACAACATCCTGAAAGCATTATTATATTGAACGCGCAGGACATCCAGCGATCTCTTAGTGTAGTTGACCCATAGATTGCTCGTGTAAAAGCTCTGACAGTAGGCCTTAAAAAGAGTAATTTTGACTAGGTCAGAGCACCGAGCAAATCTACGGGCCAGCATGTTACCTCTGACCGCCAGTGCCCTACGCTCCCTCTCAATATCTTTATCATCCTTAAGGTCGTCGGTGATGAAATGTCCAAGGTACTTGAAATTGGAGACTCTGTTTAAATGGAGCCCATTCAGCTTTATAATTTCTGGTACAGAGTCTGGACATCTAATCATCTTTCCTGTAATAGATATTTAATAATATTATATTAAATATCTATTACAGGAAAGAAGTAGCACAGAATCGCGACCGTTGGAAGGAATGGAGGGAGGCCTTTGCCCAGCAGTGGGACAATATGGGCTAACTATAATATATAATAATAGATATTTGCACACCTGTTAAGTCAGGATATGGTTAAAAGAACTTATGTTGTATGTATCACCTCAAGTACCCATATTCAAGCAAATTAATGATTTGATTTGATGTAAAAGAGAGAGTTAAAACTTCTTATTCAAAGACGCTACTCAAATAACAGTGCGTGAAAAAATCTTAACACCACCCAACACTGAGTTTCAAAAAAGTGAGGAACCCACAGGTTAATAATAAATTTTGAAGCTTGTAACACTCAAGATGATAGGTAGCAACACCTGTTACGAGAACACGCTTTAATCTTATTAATACTGTATGTAATACGGTGCCTAACCTTGATATTCACTTGTATAAGATCTACAGAAATGCCTGAAAACGGCTTACGAATTATTCGACAGCCGTATTTATATCCGAGTGATATATGGCTTATATGTCACTCAACATTTTGATAACAAAAGAGCAAGTATGTTGCGGGCGCCTGATAGGTGTTAAGAAAATACTTATTTCATAATTTTATTCAACATTGACTTTTTTTAAAGGTGAAATAAATTAAACAGTTACAAGACGGTTTTGAACAGTGCATCGTTTAATTTACAAAAGTCAAATGCAAACAACGTGCTTGTTTTATTACAAAACAGGTGTACCTACTATTTGATTCATTAATTTTATAGTGCAAATAAATAAAATACACACAAAAAAAAACATTCTGTCAACGTTTGTACATAAAATGTTATAGTTACACAATTCCGTCCATACAAAACATACATAAGCACGGTATATTTACATCACGACTCCAAATAACATCAAAACGGGGGTAAATGTGTAAACATCCATCGAGATAGGATAGAGCCGAAATCAAATAAACCCATAACCCATAGAGAGAGGTCGTTGAGACCATTTACATAATAAATCACCTGATTTGATTTGAGTCTCGTTTACAATTTCAATGGCGTTGGTCAGAAGATAAGGAATTACAGGTTTTATATACAATGTGGTTTTTACGATCATAAGTATATGTTTTTTGGCTGGTAATAATCCAATGACTCCCGATATCATTCACATGCTGATTCTCAACAGCTGGTGAACAGCGACACGATTTTTAAAAATAATTCTCACTGTTAAAAAAGTGGTGTCTTTGTCCACCACCTGGTGGACAATGAGAACGAATTGAAAAAAATGGACTCGCTGGCCACCAACGGTTGACAAGCAGGTGGTGGTCATCCGGAGTTATCGATAATAATCTACTTAAGCTCCTTGTTTAATGAAGGTAAGCAGTCAGATATCGGGGAAGAAAAACATCATGAAGAAAACTGGACTTTTAATCAACATGAGGTCTGAAATTGCTAACCCACCTTGAGTAAACGTGATGATCAATGCTCATGCCTGTTCTGTATGAGAAGATTTCCCTCCCCTGCAGATATTTTTTTTCCGGTAGGGAAATCATCAAATGACTCCTCCCGCTCTGGGCGGAGCGGAAGGGAGTGTCAGACTTGTACTTACTAAAACCCATCCATGTTCCTTCCTTGCCCTTTGTGTTCCAGGGCCGCGGTATCTCTTTCGAACAGCCCGCAGCCCTGGCAGGCATCGGCAATTGCGGGCCCCTTCCTGTTTGCTGACATCTCTTTGAGGTGTCGTCAGTCCCCCCCCCCCCTGCAGTTTTGTATTATTATAATGCATTAAGATTTTTTAAATGCATTGTATATGTATGCAAGTTTGCATGAAAGTTTATAATTTTTACTCGTAACTTTAGAATGAAGAAAATGGCACTCGATTCTGTTTCGGAACTGACAGACAGTCAACAATAGACACGGATTATCTGCCCACCCTATATTCAGTGAATTGAATACATCTCAGTCATCTAACGTTCAAAACTATATTTGGTGGAATTACTGGTTCTCGGGATAGTCAGAATGAAATCTCGTTAAATTCAGTTTCCTCTATTTTCCATAGCTTCGATGTTGGTCTTGCAATGGTTTTATAATATTTGCTCAGTATTTTACGACTATCAAACCCCAATCTTTGTTGGACTAATCTGTGGCATGGTAAAGTTGCCTAGTCAATGATTCCATTTTTGTTACAAAGTATGTAGTTAGTTAAATTTAAGTATTTTTTGTTAACTCCTCTTTTGTTAATAACAAACAAAATAGGTACGTAGTTGTAATGTACTCATTGTGTCTTCTAGTACTTTATTAATTTAACTGCCTCGTTGGCCTAGTGGTTGCAAGCGCGACTGCTGAGCATGTTGCATTGGGCATTGGGCATGGGTTCAATTTCCAGTTCGGTCAAAGTGTCAGGAATTTCTAGAAAATTCCCCTATTACATGGGACTAGAACTCGCGACATTTTGGTGTACTATAGGGCAGGGATGTTATGGAGCTCCGTAACCGTAACCGAAACTATCGGATATCCGAAATAAAAATATATCCGTAACCGTAACCGTATCCGTTTCACAAGTTTCGGATAGTATCGTATAAGGGCGGTGTCTAAATAAAACGACATGTTTCAACAGGTTTTTGTTTCACCGCTCGGGCGCCACGTGAATCTTGCAGTTTGTTTGTTATTTCTAGTTATAGCACAACCTCTTTCATAACTAGTTAGTTTTTTATTATATCCGTAACCAAAACTATCCGAAACTTACGGATAATCCGAAATAATTACATATCCTGAACCGTATCCGAAACCGATATAATTTTATTCTTACATCCATATCCAGATTCGGAATATCATATCCATAACATCTCTGCTATAGAGTACACCTCTCCCCAACACTTCAGAGATTACAGGTGTGATGTTACATTATGTTACGACATAATTTAGTAGAGACTTTGCTCATTTTAAATGATAGGCAATTTCAGGAATTCATGTTCATACCTATATTATTCAAATATGAGCACTGTTAATAGTCTAGTTATATTACAAATACCTGAAACATGATTTCAATTCAAATAGCTGTGTCGATATTATGCCATTATTGAAATACAGAATATATAACTATGTAATAATGTTTTCAACAGGAATCCAGAGTTAGTCATGGACCAAATAGTTTAAACAAGTCAATTAAGTAGTAGTAACAAATGAGACAAGGAAACACTTATTTGATCCAGTAGTAAGAGTAAACGAGACAGAAATATGTATTCCCTATCTCTTTCGAGCATTCAAACGTTTTGTTCGGCCTCAGTCGTTAACAGACAACTGACTTCCAACAAAATGGCTGTCACAAAACAATTTCTATGGAAAATATTCCCCGACTAAAGGCTAAGTCAAAAATCAAAAATCAAAATATTTTATTTCACATAGGCCCAGATGGACACTAATAAAACATCGATAAAAAGGTGCACGGTTCGGTTGGTTGTTTCCTATGGAGAAGAACCGGCAAGAAACTCCATGGTTACTCTTTTCAAATCATTTGGTGTTACAATATTATCATGTTACAGCATTAGTACTTAAGTATGGGGGAACAGTGTAGGCCTGACAATAAGTCACTGCGTATTACACAAAAAATGTAATACAAGATAAAAAGTTAACTAAACTTAACCAGCATCTGGGAATCTACAAAGACTACAGTGTTCACACATTCACAAACGATCGGTAAATAAGAATCTATACAAAGGTAAGAAAATATTGTAAAATACTATAAATAAATAAGTGATACAAATATTGTTATTAGTGCTGTAACTATTCTGAGCAAAAGATGTACAAATGATTCGAAAACTATTGTAAAAAACGTCAGATTAGTAATAGAACTACTAATAATAGAACAACCAAATTACAATAAGTGTCCAAGGTTATCCCTATACTACAATTAATTCACAAGGGTATACGCACAGGGTATAAAGGGTGTAAACAGACTCTTAACGAAGCCGAAAGGCACTTGTTCTCCCCATCATCGCGATCATTTTTTTGTTCTAGACCATACCTGGGAACCTTCTAGTTACGGAGATATTGGGGGTCAAAGTTCCAACTTTTTCACAAGATTTTTTCTAAATACATGTTTTCAAATTAAGATTTTTACTTTGAACACCTCCAGGACCCCCTTACTATTCTATTCATCCATCAGCACAATGTTTTGAGTGCGTTACATTGAGTCCTACTGTAAAACGTGATTTTTCAGCCGAAAAAAAAAGTCGTTTCCCGGCACTAATTTTTGCGTAAAGTTACTTAGTTTGATGTACCTAATGCTTGGTTGACGGCTTCGTGAAAAGTCTGTTTACACCCTGTATGCTAATAGCGATTCTATCCTAGGATGGGTCAATCAAAATTATCAGGCTCATCAATTTTGATTCAAAGTTGCAATAGTTTCTGAAAGGTGAGGCACAGGTTAGTTTCGATAATGGCGTGCTAAACATAGCTTGTGCTACCAAACTTTGTTTGCCGGGATATTTGTACAGAATAGTATAAAGACAAAGTGGAATATCATTTTGAATCCCATTCTTCATCGGTAATTTAAAAAAAAACAGCAGTTCCATACTTTTTGACCGTGGTATTACAGTTTTGTAGAAATCAGCTGATTTTTATTTAATCCTCATCTTGCTGTCCTAGTCTCATTCTATTTTGGGTCGGCGCAACACGTTTGCTTCTTCCATTCTCCCCCGTCATTTTTTTGAAGTGAAAACTTCTTTAGGCGCGTTTAGCATTTTTGAGATGGGGAAAAACAATTGAACATATTGTTATCCGAGTTCCACGAAAACACAAGTGACCTCGTTCGTTGTTCTACGAAGTCTACCCGATTATTCTTTACTGGCTCACTTTCGGAAAACCCTTACTTTTCCTGGCGACGCACGACGTCGCGACGTACACAGACAGTAACTGGACCTACATAGTAAAATAATAACGGCAAAAATATTATTGTAGCTATCTTTCATCAAAAATATCTCAAGCAACATTCCAACAATAGATGATATGAATCTAAAATAAACCGAAAAGCAATATAACCGAAATATTACGACGAAATAATCAACAAGAAAATGTTTGCTATATTTCCTTCTAGGTCTCGCAAATGTAATCTCAACCTAACATGGCCAATGAATCGAGAGAATTGTATCGGATAGATGATATTTTTCCCGATACGCACTGATTTGTGTAACGGAACCCGACTGTTTGGTGATTGATCTCACGGCTACTGTCATACTGTCTGATAGACCCACGTGATCCATTCTTGTCAACTGTTAATCTTTTGGATTATAAACGTCTTGTTCATTTAAGAAATTGTAAAATGTGTCTGTTCCTTTGATACACCACAGTAATTTCAAATAAGGAGCACCTACTTATTTTTTTATTGCTTTGGAATGAAAAAACATAGGGACATCTTTCGCTCCTTATCCTTACTGATACTGACGATTCTGTCCGTTAGATTTTCGTGCCATAACGGCTGAACGGACTTCGTTGAAAAGCACACTGGAACACCATGACCTGGGTTGTAAAAACTGGGTGGTACTTTATCCTACAAAGTTTAATTTTCATACCGATAGTCCCTGAAGATAATTTCCGATTGTGTAGTGACTGAGCGATTGGCTGTGTGTCACGGGTTCGATTCCCGCGCGGAACAAATATTTGTATGGCCTACAGGGCCGTTGCTGATTGGCACAGAGGCAGTGGCACGCGTCCACAAATTCACTTACCTCGGGAGCGTCGTGGCAAAGACGAAAGGCAGTGAAGAGGACATCGCTTCACGGATCGCCAAAGCCCGAGCAACTTTCGCGCAACTGAGACCTGTTTGCAAGTCGCGGAAACTGACCCGAAGAATTAAACTCAAGATATTCGGGTTCAATGTGAAATCCGTGCTGCTTTACGGGTGCAAAACGTATGGAAGGTCACAAAGGACATCTCACGCCAAATCTAAGTTTTCGTCAACCGCCGGCGATCGCGATGGAGGACATCTGTGGACGCTGTCTGTGAGTGCAAATAGTATTACTGTATTCTTGGCGGTCGCACTTTCTTACTTCAGTTTTAAGTTATACATTGCGACCACTGGTTCCTCTTTCAAATCAAATAATTTTTTTTTTGTTAACATAGGTAAAAATAGTTCAGTTCTTATGTTTCTATTTTTTTATGATCAGTTTTTTTAATTTGTCGCTAAGGTGACAAAGCCGGTGGTGACGACTGGGATCAGACGGATATAGATGGTGCCGATTGTACAAAAAAGTAAGTTTGGCATATACAAAAACAGTTTGGGCCGCAGAAGGATATTTAAAATAGCACGAAGCGGGAATAAAATAATTAAAATAATATTTTGAGACGAAGAAAGTATATTGTTTGGGACGACTTAGGATTTTGTTATGTGGAACAACACTCAGTAAGCCAAACGAAGAATAAATCGTTATTTAACTCTCCAATTATGTCAGACCTAAATGAGAAATTATTAAAATGTCAAAAATCTATGTCAAATAATTAAAATATCAAAGTTATTTAATGTCAATGTTAATATTTGTCTTAATTTATCTCAAAATCTCAATATTTGTAATTCTAAATGAATTCGTCTATAATAACATTTATCTAATAAGCACAACTTCATTTTTTTTCTTAAATTGTGTAAAATGTAATTTAAGTCAACCCCTCCACCTATCATGAAAGAACTCCCTTATAATAAAAGATAATCAGAATGTCAAGCACCCACCTGTAAAAGGCTGCCTACAAGATCCCTTTAACCAGTAAACGAACATCGTTATTATCAAAATTTTCTTCGACACTTGACATTTTCTTCAGGCATTACGAACTCCTTTTATGTTCACATACTCATTAGGAAATGTACGAGGAACGAAAAGGTTATCCCATAACGTCCTAATAACGTCGCCTACCTACTTGGGAATCAAGTACCTACCTACCGCCTTATATTTTGCATTTACAAGGGCTTCTCAGAATGACAAGATAGGCATCTTCTATAGTTAGTTTGTCATTACCGGTGAGGTCAGGTTCACCTTGCCTGACCTAACCTACTTACAATCTTTTTGAAGATCTCCCGAACTAAAAATTTTTAGGCAGTTGGCTCACCCAATTATAAATAGGAACAATATAGTGTTTTTTCATACACAACTACTCGATTCTTAAGGTAAAAAATAGTTTTTGTAAAACCTCAGTGGTTTTTGTAGAAAAAAATGAAGGCAGGTGTTGTAAGCAAACAAATAAAACCACAATATTCTTGTGAAAGTGTTGGGTTCTTTTAGCCAATAATGGTCGGCGAGACATTAGAAATAGGCCATAAAAAGTCTCACATTTATTTGCTTCAAGAGTCAGTAAAATGTTTGATCCGGTCGTAGGTATTATTTTATTTTTATTCAATTTTGGTCAAACTACACCGGTTCATGTTGAAAGGGTTCGCTGGCACCAATGTTGGCTACACTTATTGGTCAAATGTGGAAATATATCGTAATGCGCATAAATCTTCGCCGGAACTCTGGGACCTCTTAATGATGTTTTGGGTTGTCCTAACGTTGTTTAGGTGGGATGCGATAGGCACTTCATCCATCACATTTGGTGGGTGAGGATGAAGGGTCACTCCAGTTTGTGTTACACTTGGGAAGCTTGGGACGCATTCTACAGTTTGCTGATGAGGTTGATCCCAAGTAATGATAAGTAAATTGACTGAAGTTTCAAAACTGGACTTGATATTCAAATATAGTGTGGGGTTAATTACTTCAAAAGCTATTGATCACTTATCGTTTCTGAAAATGGAACCTTTGAAAAGAAAGGAGTTTGAAGGAGAGAATTTAAACAAAAAATAGGATCGATTTTTCGTAAAACCATGTACGTTACAAACTACCCTTTTTAAGTTCTCAATATGAAAACGAACCAAAAATCCAAACAACCAATAAAAATTCTAGAATCACCAATATTCGAAAGCTTAAAATGTTTCGATGTAGTAATTTTTTTAGGCTTCACGCTTTGTATTTTTCACCATAAAGATCTAAATGGTAAATGCGAGCGACACACGAGGATATCAACTCCAGCCCTGGTGCAGAATAACAAAAAATCTGGATAAACCTTGTAAAAAAATCCGAGCCTGCTATGCCGGCTACGCAAGTACCGCCATGCAGGTTCGATATTTTATTTAAATATTCTGCCGCAGTTTTATTTGGGAGATGAAACGTGTCAATGGCGCAGGGAAATCCTGGAATTTTGAGGCTACAGCAATAACAACAACTACCTACTGCAGCAGTAACAAGGAGTAACCCGTATTACTACTAGTAATAGGATTGGTAGTAACACGGATAAGGCACGGACTTTATGTATAATTAAATGTAATAGGTTTATTTTCCCATCAGAAATTTCTCAGTAGCAGCCACGGAGTTTGTATGAACTCCTTAATAATTATGTATCAAAGTATTAAATTGGACGCAAATAATCGCATGTGTCCCATTACCCGCTTCCCCGAATCGTGATTGATTAAGGCAATAGCGACGTCACAGTTACCCTCAATATCGGCCGTAGTCACTAAAATTGTGTCGACCAATACAGGGCAATGTCCAGCAAATTGGTGTCCCACTTTATTAGGTGATCGTTGCCAGGCAAATACTCCGAGCAAATATACACAAGTAATATGTTTTTTTTTTTTTTTTAATTCCGGTTTTTAGGTTGTAAATATGAGACAGTACTTTATAGATCGAAACACTCCTGTCTTACGCATGACAATAATTCCTCACGATTTGCAAACCTAAGTTAAACGAAGACCCGCGGCACGTACTCAGGCTAGCTGGTGGAGCGACGGTGCATCGGTGCTTGGTTCCGTACATGCGATTAGAGAGACCTACAATGTCCAGCAGTGGTCTGCTGAGTATAAGCTGAAAAAATTGTGTATAGACTGGTATAGAAAGAAAGAAGACAAAAAGATAAATAATTATTTGTCGCTGGGACATGACGAAGTACTGACATACACCACGCTCTAAAAAAAGGCATTTCATTGTCAAAAGTGATGTGCCATATGATATACTTACGGCCGGGTACCGACTACTGCTTCTAGTTTATAAGGAAACATACTCAAGAGACGCAAACCGCCAGTCTTATCAGGGAGACTAATGATATAATGAATCTTGTTTATCGCGGTCACAGTGATGTAAGCCAGTGTAGTCTCAGCCTTAGAACTGTATACAAATTAGCCAGGGTTTGTGTTAATCCCTCTGGGAAGAGATAAGGGCAAGTAAAAGCTTGTTTTCTTGTTCATCGGGGATTTAAAGGACGACATTGTGGATCTGCTTGTCATCTTGGGCTGTTTGGGATAGTGGAGTGTTAAGATGGTGGTCTAACGAAAATAATTGTGGATGAAACAATGGTCTTCTTCTATTACTATCTATTTACTACGAAATCTTGCAGAGTTCTGTGAAGTGCTAGACTGCCGCGTACGTGGTCATCAGTCTCACGCCGCCATCTCAGCCCGTGTCATCATGAATTTGGTGCTTCAGGGCTCCTGAGCTAATTAACTCCATTAAATATCCAAATAAGAAAACAAGCACATTCACCGGAGCTTCCAGTTTCCATAATCTATCTTCGTTACATTATGTAGTAATGAAGTTTGCACATTACTGTTTGTAATATTCTTGCCCCCGGCTGGAGGCCTTACACTCAAGACACCATTCCACAGGATAGTCTGGTTAAGCAAAAGCCAGCCTCATAGGTTGGATAAGAAGAGTGATGCCAAAAAAAAAAAATTGAAAACTAACTACTAATCCAAGAATATATTATGAGCATCATGCTAAACTCAGCTCCCAATCTAATTATATCAATATATTTATGTAAAGATAGTGATAGGAAACATAACATAAAGCTCTTTGACGGTCCACTAACATAGGTAGGTTTGTATATACATATATATTGTTTTCATGTAACTCACTCACACATAGGAATCAGTATGCAATATCAAAGTTTTGATAGAATTTCGCAGTATAATCCAACAGAAAATGTATCCATGTATTTGAATAACTGAATATTGAAAACTGTGATCTATGTTAACATCGGTATTGCATGAATGTTACTGTGTGGATCAATATACTACACAAAAACAATCCTATTATTTTATATTAGCACTAACTGTTGCTCGCGGCTTTGTCTAAGTGTGTTTGGTATTTCATCATTTTGTAAACGATAATCTAAGAACAAAATAAGCCACAATTTGAAATATATTTAGAAAAATGCCCCTTGTCCTTTCTCCACATCCCAGGCTACCTATATGTCAGATTTCATTTTAATACGATTGTTTCAGTGGTTTATAAATGACAAGTTACCAATTCTAGGGATGGATTGAATTTTAAATAAGCCAAATAAGTTTATTGTTTCAAAGGTTTTAGCAAAAGTCAAGAATTCGAAGAAGTACCTCTATATCACAATTTTACATTTCCGGCATCATTTCAGACCGTCCTTCGACATACATTCAGATGAATCAATTCAAAATAAATGGTTTAAATTACAATCTTTAAAATACCAGGAACTGCACTTTACTGAGCATTAATCAAAATCAAATAGTCAGCCAAAAGCAGGGTTACATAAAGTGAGTTCACGTCCAAACTATATTTAATTTTATATCGAGGTGGCGCTCTACAGTGGACCTAAGACCCCATTCAAGATGAGACATGCGAGGGTACTTGCATCAAGTGGCATGCGCGGGTTACTATTTTCTTCCAAGTGAGTACCGTAGCTGCGCATATTGTTTCGCGGGGAAGGTTTGATGAAACCGGTACAGATCGACAGACTTCCGGACAAACCGGTCTGACTTCCACAGCACATATCCAATCTGTGATAGTGATCTGTGATTCAGTCGAGTAAATTGGTTTCTTCTAGGCAATGCCGTATTATCGCTTCACATCAGACGAATTGCGGCTAAACGCAAGCCTATTTCGAGAATTTATTGATTATTTGATTGGTGACATGCCCTAAACAACAATTTTCTCCCGAGTCATCGTCGCAAGAAGCGTGGGTTGCAGGTCGCAGGTCCTGGTCAAAAGGTAATCACAGCACGACGCGTGCATATGCACACAATGTTAGCGGTGCATCGCCACGCTATGTCGTTGCTAGCTAATGTGGAAGCAAATTTCATTTTGATGACCCAACCCGGCCGGCGATACAATCTATGGTCGATTTACTTCGGACAGGGCTGCCTGTGCCCCCGGCTGCCTTGCACAAATAATGAACACGCGACTTCGGTTTTATTTCGATATTTCGTTTCGTTTATATTGTATTTTAATGGAGTTATTGATAGGAATAAAGAAGTTATGGCAAAGGTTTATTGTGGTTTTATATTTTTGTGTGAAAAAGTTAAAGCAATTCTTCTTCTAAAGATGGACGCGCATCTAGACGGAGCCATAAGCGCAGTTATTGCACTTTCGGATGGTCCCGCGCACCTATCAGCATCGTAGGCGCCGTACGCGCCGAATTGAATCCATTATTTTATCAGTATTTCGGTTCGTCACTCGCCGAACGTGCCTTAAAAGCTGAATTTGTTAACGACATCCGCGCGTGCTGTTGGAATTCTCTTAATCTACAGAATTTTACTGAAGATTTAAAATACGATGACTGCGGCGCTTAGGGGGTCCTGCGGCGAGTCTCGATGCGCGGCCACCTTAAGAGCGTTGCTGGCAATCCAAAATGAATCAGCTCGGAATTTGACGCCTTCTGTAGCGAGAGTATTCTGCAGAATTCGGAATGCTAAGTAAGGAAATCAGAATGTATTGACCCTGGTCACGGCATCAACACCTAAACCTAACAATAAAATGTTCACGGTAAAATACAGCTTACAGAAATATAAATATGACACACAGTCCGGTATAAAAGATAATGGTTCCTTAAATCTAATCCACGCGTAATTAACACTTGGGGCCGGAAAGGACATGTCAGAGATTGTTATGACAGTAATAACCATCCCAGTTTAGTTTATTTACGTAAAAGCAACAGTTATTTGAAAGAAAAACTACGGTTCTTTCACAGTTATTATGCCTGTCAGCAGCAACCCAAAAACCACCTTATTGTAACAAAAAAAGGATCACTGTGGTCTAGACTTGCGAATGGCATCCAGGCAGCCGTTTGTAATAAAACAAGGATTATTGTTATTTTGACAGTGATGTAAAATCAAAGGTAGAATGTCTACAAAAGGACAGTACTGTACATAGCAAACCTACATTTATAAATAGACGTTTAATTCTACACACATTTTGGATTTGGAAATTCATGCAAGTCAAGCGTGTTATCTGCATATCGCATGACTTTCTATCACGGTTTTACGACAAGTGGATTGGCTGTATCCTCAGTAATAGCCAATTAGTTTTATGGAGCGCCGCTTATGGTAGCCCTAACACCGCAGGGGTTTCGCATCGTCGCAGCTTTCAATAGGTTTTGTGTGGGACACTTACCTTTTGTTATTGCGAGAGAATCATGACAGAAGGCCCCCAGTTGTTGAGATTGTACTGATTTACGACGCAGCCGTTGAAATTGGGCTTTTATTTTATACACCACTGAATCAGGACGAAGTCTTTATCTAAAATATTAACGTTGTTTTATGTCGGCTGTTGTTTTCAAAGGTTTTGCATGACCGATGTTCAGAGCGAGGTTAAAGGAAAATGGTAGGATTTTCGTATTTTATTTCAGGAATATTCTACTGTTTGCCACTTATTTAGTAAGTGAAGATTTATTATTGAGAATTTCTTTTGGTTACAGCTAAATGACGCTAGTTTAATATGAATTAATGTTACTATACTCATAATTAGTTAACGCTAGATAGACTTAAATACAGATACACACAAGACAGATACAGATACATGTTATACAATCAAGTGTTTGGAATGATTGATATATTTTTGATTCTCTTTTTTATTTTCCTTATATATTTACATTTTTAAATATTTTTAGTAACAAAAATTAAGAAAAAACTTAAAAAGTATAGAATATAGTTTTAGCCCACCGGTATTTGGAACAGGGTCCGAGCTACCGATAGTCAGGAAAGAGAGAGGAACCTCCTAACAATACGCGCCGTTTCCAGAAGCATTGCTTTCTGAATCAAGTCCTTGATCCAGCTGCCTAACGCTGCCTAACGAGAGCCTCGACCAATACCTGAGGAGGCAATCGTCCAATAAAGTCAGTGGCTGACACGACAATGAGCACAATGATCGCTGAGTTCACATCCCACATGTCAACAAACTCGCGAGCTAAGTCTTGATACTTGATTTGTTTATCTTTCTGATCTATCTAATAATCTGATATAATAAAAATGGTTGTTCTAGTAGTAGATGGAAATATGTTTATTAGATTATCACAAAATACTCGACCGGGCTCTACACTAGAATAAACATTGATATCTATCGAGAGTGGCTCACCAACTGCTAATCGATATCTTGTGTGAGTGTATCACAGAGCAACATCAAGAGTTTATCTTTGTAAGCCTTATCATCCTTTTTTTTTCGGATGGGAAATCATCAAATGACTTCTCTCGCTCTGGGCAGAGCGGAAGGGAGTGTCAGATTTGTTCTGACTAAAACCCATCCATGTTCCTTCCTTGCCCTTTGAGTTCCAGGGCCGCGGTATCTCTTTCGAAAAGTCCCGCAGCCCTGGCAGGAGCCTTATCGCCCTTCGGTCTTACATTTACGAATCGAATCCTGATTCTAAGCTTCTCTCTCTTCTACTAAAACTACAAAACGTAGGTTAAGCTCAGTAAATCTGAATATCCTCCTTCTATAATGTAGGAAACTATCTCTAGTAAATGCTGAACCTCGATAAGTAGTCCGGAAATTCGAATTCCGTCGTCCAATATCTAGGGGTCTTGTTAAATCCGATTAAAATGCGAGAGGAACTTTTCGTTTTTGTACACGAAAGGGGAGGGCCGGAGACGGCACGTGAACTCGGTAATTAATGCGAAACAAGGAGAAATAAAACACATATTCACACCGAAATGTGTAGCCGGCGGGGCGTATAATTAAAACATCACTTGGGTAGAATCGGATGAAAGAGTTTCAAATACGTTCAAACACGTCGTGCGCTGTGGTTGGTACCGTTTTTTGTAGAAAAAATCTTTTTGGATCGTACAATCGCCAACAGAATTGGCAATTTTTATTTACAGCATGCGGAACGAAACTAGACGCATTTACAAATTGGCTTTTAAATACTTGATTTAATTCTTTTGCGGTGGTTAAGTATCGGATTCGATTACTTTTTATTGGGAAACAAATGAACATGAAATGAATACGTTTACAGAATTACAAATAACTGAACAATTAATGTGTTAGAAACCTTGGGAAGAAACATCTTCATAGAAACTCTTATGAACTCTTATTCTGGGTTAAGATCGTCGTTGTACATAAGCTAAATATTGTAATTTTGTTTGTATATCTTTTAATTTTGTGTGCAATAAAGAATAAGAATCAGAATGAACACCCATCTATCTAATTATTAAGAATACCCAGAAACTCCCGACCCCATTGCTTCACCGACACACGAGTTAGAAATAAACAACAGTGAATTATTACTAAGAAACATATTAAACAGAGCTTAGGTATAATTAGTCCTAAGAGTATTGCGGTAACATGTTCGTCTCGGTTTAGGTAGATCTTACTGATGATTTAGTAAGTATACGGAAAATAAGCTGTTTGGAACCTTATACGAGAGTTATAGATTGAGGAGCTCGTGGCAAAATAATAACAGCCGCTCGGGTTGATCTTTAAGTTAAGCCGTGCTTGCCTAGGTTGGTCTGTGGATGGGTGACCACCCATTACATACCGAGTTTCCTCCGTGCCTCGGAAAGCACGTTAAGCCGTTGGTCCCGGCTGTCATTTGTACATCTTTGACAGTCGTTACAAGGTAGTCAGTGGCCCAAAAAGTCTGACAACCAGTCTTACCAAGAGGTATCGTATTACCCAGTATTAACTGGGTTGTGGAGGTCAGATAGGCAGTCATTCCATGTAAAAAAATGGTATTTCAGCTGCTTCCGGTTAGACTGGAAGCCGACCCCAACCTAGTTGGGAAAGGCTAGGCAGATGATGACAAAAGTCTATAACTTTTGTCATCATCTGCCAATTGATCATTGAAATAATTAGTTGTACTTAGAGGCAGCAGTAGTTTATTTACAATAAATTATGGATGTTAAAGTAATATTAAATTTGACAGAAAGTTTAACCCCCCATTTCTTCTTAGGGGTAGAATTTCGAACCAAAAAACCCTTTCTTAGTGAATCTAAAAATCTACTCTTCACAAAGAGTTCACCCTCCAAATTTCATGTCTCTAGTACCAGCGGTTTGAGCTGTGCGTTGATATATCAGTCAGTCAGTCAGGACTTTGAATTTTATATCTATAGAAGATACATTTTTTAATGTTATAATAACTTTACTTTAAATACCTCCACGATCCCCGTAGTATTCAATGCATCAATCTGCACAATGTTTTGAGTACATGGCATTCAGTCCTACCGGTAAACAAAGTTTTTCAATCCTAAAAAAAAGTCGATAGTCGAGTGCTTAGATGGTTTGGTCATGTGGAGAGGATGACTGAAAGGCGACTAACAAGAGGTATTTACAAGGCAGATGTGAGTGGCAACACCGGGAGGGGACGCCCTAGAAGAACATACGCTGACCTCATTGGTGAGGTTCTTCAGAAAGGTCAGGTGCGTAGTACTCGCAACCGGCGTGCGTGTATGACCAGATGTATGAACGTGGACGAGGCAAAAGGAGTATGTAAGGATCGTAGCAGGTGGCGTTCTGTGGTTTCTGCCTACCCCCATGGGAAAAGGGCGTGAGTTTATGTATGTATGTATGTATGTAAAAAAAAGTCGTTTAATTTTTGCGTAGAGTTACTTAGTTTGATATACAGAATGCTTGAATGGCGGCTACGTGAAGGGGTCGTTTACATCTTGTATGAAAATGTTTATATGCAATATAGACATGAGACATCTCTAAGGCCGCGTAGATTTCAGCCCACTCCCACTCACGCCTGTGTCCCAGCAGTGAGAACAGGATATGCTGATTATGCTATTTACGCAATAATTGTCAAACAGAAGCGATTATTGTTTCCGTGTGCAGTAACGAGTCATCGATAAATATAAATAAATATGCATGTGACAGATGGACTGTTATGTGCTTTAAGCATATAGGTGGTTTGAAAAGTGGGGAAAGGCCAATACGGATTCTGCGCCACTTTAAAATGAATCAATCAACCTGTAAATATATTAAAATTTCCAACTAAAAACCAGCATTTTTCGTATCAGAACTTTACTATGAAGCAAACGTAGTATTATTCTACAATTGAATCCTAGTTTAAATGAAAATCACTTTACAATTTCCTAGAAATTTGAATTATTCTATACGTGACTGTACCAAACTAAGGTAACACATTTGCCTTTCAACTTATCGTCATATTTCAAAGTCTTAACCTTTTTACACAGCCTTTTATTTCTAATCTGCCTTCAAGGAAGTTAAATGTTTAAAGGAAATTAATTAAATCAAAGGTTTTTGTTTATTTCTCATTAACAAAAACCTTTGAAATCGCTTTATATTTGATCAAAGTTCACAAACACTTTTACTGTTCATTTTATCCATTCGAAATTAAAAGCCTTTTTTGTGAAAAAAGAAATCAAGCCATCTCAGTGATTCCTAAAATTATAAACAGGAAACTTTGTTCACAAAATTGGGAAAACAAATGTTTTTGATGTGGTAAAAGAAAAAAGAAAATAATACAACATTTTAGTTTAAGGGTGCGTTTCCACTATGTCGTGACGATTATTTTATCGTTGGTTTTTAGTTGGCAAAAGTCGGGGACGATAGTTAATCGTGTCGTCTTATATGTGAACACCTCCATTCAAATACACAAGCCACGACGCTTTAAACGACACGATAATATGTCGTCACGACATAGTGGGAACGTACCCTAACTCTGGATAGAGTAAGTAAAGAACAGTAGTAAGTGTTATCATTTTCACCTGTGCCTCAATAAAAGTAGATACCTGTTTCAATTCTAGTATTTTTTGTTGAAATATGTACAGAATATAGCTGTCGGTGAGCAAAAGTTATCTTTCGGTGAATTTCTGCTGACTTCCTAAGGGTATCCTAGAGCGGTGCCCCTGATAACGCGACCATTTTCTTTTTGTGGGAATCAAACTAATAGTTTCCCGAGGGCTTATAGAACGTAATAAATTTTATTTCATCTTGACGTATCTGCCTTTTTCTATTAGTTGCGCAGTTGCGATCTATTCGACCGGAATTGATTTTTTTTTTATAGAAACGAAGGGCCCGTTTATCTTCATTTAATCTTTACGGTTTTATACACTCCCGACCATGAGTTAAAGACCATCAGATTATAAACAAAATTATTTAATAACTCGTTAATTTCAATAGCCCACAAAATCAAGTAATAAATCAAACAAACTTTGGTTAATTTATTCTACGATACTGTAATGTTCTTATGCATTCATTATGGGCCTGTCGCACCAGTTACAGCTGATTAAAATCTTAAACGAAACCACGCAACTTCTGAATAAGTGATTATGCGTTTTATGTACCACGAACAATAGCTGCAAATTTATAATTTTATGCGAAATAATTTCAAAATTCGCGAAACAAATTATCAGCCACTCTACAGTTTAGACTGAAGTTTTTGAATTCCTTAAAATATATTACGTATTAAATTATTAACAAAATTAGGACGTCATAAAGCTATAATGTCCTTTAGTTCATTACGTTAGCCATTGGGATTAAACATTTGGCTGCGAAGACAATAAGTAACGCTGACCCGTGGCCCTTTAAAATGGTAGAATCACCAGTTATCAGGGACCTTTCTTGTAAATCCGACCTTTGCTGTTTACAATCGTAACCGAAATGAAATCCGGGGGGCAAGGGCTCCAACGTAGCTGGTGGGCCTGTCCTGTATGTGTGCGTATGAAATTGTAATTCTAAAACGTGGTCATTATCCATGCAGTGACCCTGGATGTGGGACAGGCGGAGACAGGGGTCCCTTGACGCGAGTAGCAAGATTAGTCCCACATACAAAGTTTTAAATTAAACGCGGACTGGATGGAGGATAAAATAGTGTGGAATGCGTGGGTACTTATGCGACTTGCCCGCTGTTTTATCTTTGTGCTCTCATAATTATTTTACAGGCGTTGTTGTCTCTCTCCGACTGAATAACTGTAGTTTTGAGTAAGTCTCGTGTTGAATCACGTAGTATGTTTATCTAAATTATGATTACGTAAACAGTACTCAGTGAATACGTAAAATTAACGTTTCTGTGTTGAAATACGTTTGTGTTTCTGTGAAAAGTGAGTTTTATTTGTTTAGTAATGTATTTTTAGTTTGTTTAATTTGGCTATTTAGCTTGTTTTATTGCTGAAAACTTTATCATTGGGAGCGTGTAAGGTTTTTTTTTAAATATATTATAACTATGTTTACCTTCTCCAAATGTTATGATTTCAGTATAATCTTACTTTGATGAGTTATTTAGGTAATACTAGCTGTTGCTCGCGACTTAGTTCACGTGGAAATTTTAATGTGTAAGAGTTAGTAAAAAAACACAAAAAGTATCCTAAGTACTATTCCAATCTGTAATCTATCTCTGTGGTAATTTTTTATTCAGATCTGTTCACCCATTTTGGCGTTATTGAGTAACAAACACCCAAACTGTTGCATTTATAAAATTTGTATAGAAATCACATACCATAACATGTCATTGAACAAAAAATAATTAATCAACTGTAATGAAAAATGAATATGAGTGAAGTAAGTAGTTATAATAAACGAAGACGACCTTTCAATAAAACCCAAATTACAGAAGATTCTTTTGAAAATTACGGACACTTATAATATGTTACTACATATTAAAAATATTCCGTTCAGCCCGCCAGAGAAAATGGCATTAACGACGTAACGAAGTCAACGATGTGAGCACAAAGTACAAATTTTATTACGCAGTAAAATGTGAAATTAAATCAAATAATTTTCGATATAACGCCTGCGTAGGCGGCGGGGCGCCGTAAAGTGAGATGTGCAAGCACAGGGCTTTTGAAATTCTATTTTTATAGTACTAGAAGTCTTGAAAAATGAGATTTTTTTGCTGATGTGTACCTTGGTTTACGGTTACGTACCTAAGTTTTTATTATCTTCCATATTGGCAATATGATTACCATCTCAGTTTTAGGATTTTGTTCATCTAATTAAAAACGAAAGGTCGCGTTATAGACTGTTCGTAAAAAGTGCTTAATTCAATTCAACTCAAAACATTTATTTCAATTAGACCATTACAGGCACTTTTAAATGTCATAAAAATAAGAAGGCGAAGCTACAGTCACAGACACAAGGCATAATAATTATTAAAGTGCGAGCGTCCAGAGTAAAAGAATAAATCAACAATAATTTAAAAATAAAGTACTTAATTAAAATAAACCGTGACAGCTAAGAGATGACCAGTCCCAACTGACAGCGCCCGTTCACGAACATAACGCATGGATCAGCGCCATTCAACTCAACCATTTGACGACATGAAGGGAACCAAATGACCCGACACACCCGCCACCATCAGCAAGACATTCGAGTGAGCATGACATTCTCTCAACTGCCAGGGCACATTCAAGTCAATGAAAGATAGCTAAATGTAAACGGTAGCTTTTCAATACAAAGTACTCACATATGTGCTATGCAATTATATAATACTAAAAGAAGGAATCTATACAATGCAAGGATATTTTTACAATCTTCTGCAGCTTCCACAATACTTATCATGGTAATCAATTAATTTGCTCCTATGGTTGTGGAGCAGGACCAGCATTGAGCCAAGCATTTTTATCATCAATGTAATCTCCCAACTTATAATATGCTTGCCTACATAGTGTGCGTTTTATACAAGATTTAAATTTCGTCTCATTCAGTTGTAGAATGTGGGGAGGTATTTTATTGTAACATTTTAAACAGTACCCCATGAAAGATGAGTCTACTTTAGCTAGCCTGAAATCTGGCTGAACTAGTTGGTCCCTATTTCTAGTATTATAGTGGTGCCTGTCACCTCTTTTACTAAATAAATGCAGATTTTTTCTAACGTACATCATGTTTTCATAGATGTATTGACAAGGTACTGTCATGATGTTAATTTCTTTAAACAGTTCCCTTAGAGAATCGCATCTACGTAGATCATTAATGGCTCTGATGGCTCTTTTCTGCAGAATAAATATAGACTCGATGTCTGCAGCCCGTCCCCATAGTAAAATACCGTATGTCATAATACTATGAAAATAACTAAAATACACTAGCCTCGCGGTATCTACATCAGTAAATTGACGGATTTTTCTAACAGCATATGCTGCTGATCTCAGCCGTCTTGCAAGAGATGTTAAATGGGGACCCCATTGTAGCCTTGAGTCAAGCGTGATTCCCAAGAAAACAGTTTTATCGACAAATTCTAGTTTCTCTTGATTTAATATTATGTCACAATCACTACTTCTGACATTTGGTAGAGCAAATCTTATGCACTTAGTTTTTTTAACTTTAGTGTAGAGAGCGAGGTGTAACTATTACATAGCAACATTCTGTACTCTCAAACACATTTTGAAGCTTTCACGGTTTATAACTAAACCTACACTCTCACCCGCGATCATGGCACTTGCAACACTATCTAAATATCGGGAGCTCAGAATTGTTGATAATCACGAAAAATATCCCGTAAGTGACAGTGTAAGTTTATTCTGTACGTTAAACAGATAAAGGCGTATCTATACAATCTCATCAATATTCTCTAAAGATCACAGCAGTTAGCGTTCTCTATATAGTTTTTACGTAGACCTAGTCTATATAGTAAAAGACACAAGTTCATGTATGTATGCATATATCCAAAAGCTTTTAGACTATAAAAAAACCTTAAGTTATTTAATAAACCAAAGGTAAAATGTCATGCAGCTATAAAAAGAGAGTTTTAAATATATCTCCAGTTTATGTAAATACGTATTTATCAAGTAAAAATGTAAGAATAAACGTCGCTTGGTATTCCTTTGTTCCAAGTCCTAGCTTAGGAGGGTACAACATTGGGCAGCTCAGTACCGTAAAATGTCACATCTGATCTACACAATATAATAGGAAACATTGACTGGTAAACATTACTACATTTTTTACGTCTCTTAAAATTGGTGCAATAGAAAAAACAGTTATGAGTTACATCTTCTAGGTGGTGATCGGCTTATCTATAGAAATAAATAAAATTGAAGTATCTGTTAATAATTTAAAAATAACAGCTTTATACTGTATGCAAATGAAATTATATAGGTATGGTATCTAAAATAATACATGTTCATTGACAGGACTTTTACTGGCAGTAAGCTGATGTTATAAGGAGTAACTAGTTTTATTTTAGATAAAAGATTAGGGTTCCGTGCAAGAAAATTAAAACCAATGAAAGCTCTTGATGGAAAAATCCAATAACACTTTTCCCGACACGGAAATCGAACCCGGGAAGGCATCGACCAACGCGGCAGGCAGTTCTAGGTAGCACAAAAACCAATTCCTAAGTCAACGATATTTTGAAGACTTATCTAAAATCACTAACTACACAATAATACCTCATTAATTTAATCAATCGACCAAAACAATAACCGCTAACAAATCTACGGCACATCAACCTCATGAATCCAGTAAATGGAGTATAAATACAGACTATACTGCTACATAAATTGAATATTAGCAAAACAATGCTCAATTAATATTCACGATAATTTTGATGAACGTCGCATACACAATAGAACTGTTTAGCAATGCAGATCAAGTTTGATAGACAAAAACTGAAATATGGAAATCTGAAAAAATAAAAAGGCCGCTAATACGAGATTTCGGCATGACCTTGAATAAAATAAAGATTGGTTAACACTGCGTGATTTGAGTGTAAGTTTTTAAAAGAAAATGGCGTACATGGTCCTGTATCTAAGGTAAAAAGTTGTTCAATACTAAATACGGTTAACAAAAAAAACAGTATTAAACTGCATAGGATCCCGAAATTACACAATAAAACATCGTACTGATTCTTTATCATCTTTCTGCACTTGTCCCATGTCATTTGGGGTCGACGCAACCTTTTTTTTTTCCTCCATTCTCCACTGTCAATCGCCACGCTATCATTCCCTCCTTTTCTTTATATCATTCCTCACAATCCATTCATCTTTTCTTTGACCTTGCTCTCCCTCTCCAACATTTATATTGATCATTCAAAAAATATCGTACTGATTAATACCGTGTAAACGTGTATAGTATTCTGCTATAAAACAGATACGATAAAAAATAAATATACGTACAATTTACAGACCATGTGTCCTTCGGTTCATTTTTATCATAAATATGCCTTCTGTGGTAGCAGAAAGTAGGTATAAATCACGGCATCCATTATCCAGGCAATTCCATTAATTTATTTTCATTTAAACAATGTAAATTTTGCACTTTTATAAACTTTAAATAATATTTTTCACTGATGACAAGTAATGTCAAGCTGTCAAGCTTATTTATTCTTTATTTACTTTTTTCTATATAGGCCTGTTAAATGAAGGTTGTATTAGGATTTATTACAAAAAAATGAATTATATCGTTTTGGCTAGTTTAATTCTAGTTTTTATATTGTATTACGTTTGTATATTGACTAATAGAATACTAAATGTTAATTTTAAAATTCATAACGCACTCTTGGATTGTGAGGTTTTATACGTCTTGGCCAACTACACCTGGCAGGTCGGACGAAGATTGGCTATAACAAATATAATCGTAAAGCGAGACAATGAAGTCTAAAATCCTAAAATATTGTTTATAAAACAAGCCGCTTACGTACTACAACCAGTTTACGACGAGAGTTCAGTAGCGACCAGTGCAGTCCACTCCACTAAAAGTGGACTAGTGCAAGAGTCAAGTGGTAGGGCGCCGACGCTCTGACGTGTCCCTCCACCACGCGGAAGTCGCAACTCCATCCCGGGGCTCCCCTAAACGGAGTTTGGCCCGGGACTCCTCTTCGCTCCAAGCTTCCCGGGGCTTCGCTAAACGGACTCGCCCGGGAACTCATCTCCGCTTCTGCGATCGCCTGCCACCGAAACAGCCAGGACTGACCTGACGCCTGTTCGGTGGAGCCGCAGGACCAGGTGCTCCAAGGGTCTACCCCCTTCGGAAAACAGCAAGTACTTTCTCCACCTATTACCCCAGTTCTTGAGTGCGTGTAGATAGGTGTGTGTTTTTTAGCAGACTTGTATTTCATATCTTCCCTCTTTATCTTATTAAATTTAATTGTACTGTCTACCTCCTATTTTTATTTATTCGGAATAGTAGACATGACACGTGTTGTAAAGATCACACAACATCTATTGATTACCTGTTGATAAAGTTAGGTATCGAAAATTAATAAATCATATTATATAGTTACATAAAATATAATAATACTTAGACCTAAGTTCGAAAAGAAACTCTAAACCAGATGAATAAACAAAACTCCCAATATTAGTTAATATTGAAGAAAGAAAAATGCAAAGTAATCTCAAATCCTTATGAACAAATCTCATTATTTTCTTGTACAACAAAAATATTTGCAATATTCAGAACAGGCTCCAATAACTCTTCAAAGTTTTGAATTTATAATGGAAATACATTTTATCAAAGTTATATCTTATCTTGATATTTTTCTGCAGGTTGAGATTTGAATAGATTTAACAAGCGACTCGACGGTGGATTTGCATGGAACGGAGTTTTGTATTCCGATGAATTTAGGCTTTCCTTAAATTATTAATTAATAAACATGTAACTAACGGGTCAAAAAAAATAATGCTGGCCATGTCCACCGACCCCATGCATCTAATAGAATTAATGGCACCCGTGAGAAACTTAATGGTTGCTAATAATAAATAATTATGGGCCAACATCTAAAAATCAAATGCTGAACAATCACTTTTTATTCGGTGAAAATGAAAGCAAATCAATGCATGCAGTGAGCGGTATGCTGTGAGCGGCATGCGGTGAGCAGTGTACTGTGAGCAGTGTACTGTGTGCGTGCGGTGAGCGGTGTGCTGCGAGCGGCGTCCGGTGCACAATCTTTAAAACATATTATTATACAAAAAACATGACTTTCTTTAAAAACCCTGTGATGGAAGTTTATCGCAAATATCATCAATGATGTATATTCATGTAACGAAACGCGTAAGACCATCAAACTAAACAACTTTGCCAAGGAACAGAAATGGGTCGAGAAAAAAATGAACTTTTCATACTAATTGCCAGTTTGCCGTAGGACATTTCTTGCCAGAATTTAGGGTCATTGTCGAATGGTGTAATAATACAGTGTTTTATTTTCCAAAATCAACGGGTTTGGTTCCAGGCTAAGAATATTGGTTTTTCAAAAATCCAATGATGCAGTTTTAGCTTTAATTAAAGTCAGGCCCGAGACTCCTTTGAGCATTTTTCGCTTTTCTTCATAGTATCGGATTTAACCATCCCCGCGCACTTGACAATTTCACCTTGCATAATCAGACAGATGTATTCTATTATAATATCATGGTGCGAGACAAAACTACATTGCCGCTCATTGCTCGGGCCCACACGTTGGACTTGACGGACCGTGCATATAATAAGCATTGGACTTGGACACGACTGGCAGTTATTGAATAATTAATTTATGCAGAAATACAATTGGTTGGCGTCTTGATTATTAATAACATGAGTTTTGAAGTAATATGTAGATTGGTACATGTCAATGATATATGTAATGTAGTAGTGTTATGTAGGGTATGGTATATTTGTAATGTAATGTATGGTATGGTATCACATCAAGAACAGTTAAATTGCACTGTTTTTAACAGTTATAAATTATTTTTATAGGCACTTTTGAATGACAGAAAAACAAAGAAGGCTAAGCTACAGTCAAAGACACAAGGCATAATAACTTGTGAAAGTACTGTAGGTGCCCATTCCAAAGCGTAGATCTCTATGGAGAAGAATTGGCAAGAAACTTCATGGACACTCTTTTCAATATCGTTACAAAATCTTGGTTACATCATTCATGTTGAGATTATACATATATGTGAGAACGATGTAGAAATACGTGCACGTTAAGTGCACGTGTTACATGTTACTGACAAATGCCTAATAGCAAAACCAAATAACATTTAGCCAGGCTTGAGAACGGAAACCACATCAAGAGAAACCACGTCTTTAGTCTATAAAGTAAGCGCGTTTGCAACCACAAAAGTTTTCAGGCAACCGGTAAAAACAAATCTTGGACACATTCGAAGAATTAACGCATCGTTCTACTTTTTTAACCGACTGCGGCCCAAAATGTCGTTAATGTCATTTGTACATATCAAGTGGTATTTTATTGTGATCTTGAGTGATAATTAAACAACTTGAGAAATATTTTACTACTATTGTCAATGAAAAAGTTTGTGAGGAGGATGGATTAATCTCGGTGATACAATCCTGTTACCAAGTATAAGCTAGTTTTAAGTCAATACTTTAATATATATACTAAATATTATAAATGCGAAAGTTGTTAATAAACAACTTTCGCATCGCAGTCGTCCTGGCGTGATTGAGTAATAACTCAATCACGCCAGGACGACTGAACGGATCTGGATGAAATTCGGCACAGAGATAGATTATAGTCTGGAATAGCATATAGGATAGGTTTATTTTTCCACTCTTACACATCAAAATTTCCACACGAACGAAGTCGCGGGCAACAGCTACTAAATACACTCCTTAATGAAACTGCTAATGCAGAAACAAAATTATCACATTCATAAATGAATAAAATAACATCGTTACGCCTAAGACAATTTACACATAATCTTGATCCAATCTCGGTCCCTTTCCCTTTCCGGGAGGGTCGTCATTCGCCCTTTACACAACTTACAAGCCACAATTTAATTATTCGCAAACACGTCGTCTAATGTAGATGTAGGCGAGCTAAGGTAGCGTGCATAGACGTAGCATGCATAGACGTAACGTGCATAGGCGTAGCGGCCCCGCTTTCTATATACGAGATTTCGGCGAAAGCATAATCAGCCAATAACAATCCCACTGCTACACACACACAGGCCACAGGCACACATACATAAGCCACACACACAGGCACATACAGGACACACACCGGCACACAGACACAGGTCTCCTCTTTGCAAGAACAAGTTGGTCGTAATCTACCACGCCGGCCCAGTGCGGCGACGGTCTAGGTCTAGTTTAGGTAGGCTAGCTATAATAAAGTAGTAGTACCGTACCGAGCCTTGCTCGTTTTTTTTTTTTGAAGTTTTCTAAAAATGAAACCTAGCTAGATCGATTTATCGCCCCCGAACCCCCTGCATACTAAATTTCATGAAAATCGTTGGAGCCGTTTGCTTGTTTAAAGGTATAAACGAGCAATTCTTGTATATATATAGCTATATATATATATATATATAGGTATATATATACAAGAATTGCTCGTTTAAAGGTATAAGATAAGGTGCGCTCAGCTGATTGGGTGTCAAAAATGTTTCCGCATTGTTGCGTTGATGATTTCTGCGGGAAAGAAATATAATTTTATGACAAACTAAACTTAAAAGAAAATAAGAAGCTTTTATTAAAATTAAAAGAAAAAAAATGGGTTACCCATCGACATTGAACCTACAAACTTTCATATCAGAACCAAAGGTGTGCAAAATTTCAGATCAATCGGTTGGTTGGTTGAACTTGGTTTAAAATTCAGTTGAAGACCAATACATACTTTCTAAAAAGGCAAGTTAAATAAAAACTTATAAAATAAAGTTCCCTGTCAGTTAGATGCATCCTTGTGAACTGAACTACCTATAAAAATGAGACGAATATGAGGTCGGTCGCGCGTCTCCGATACCGCTCCGCTGCCGCTGATGTCTTGCATGCAGAAAACTGCTACATCATTGAACGCAGACTTACCCAGAAACAGTAGTACGTAAGTTTCCTCAATTTGTACTCGAAATTACTTTGTAGGTACAATACATTAATGTACGGTGAGTGATACGTAAGTTACGTTTTAAGCTTTAGTTTAAGGTGAAATTACTATTCCACGATAAACTTAATGGATAGTTTCGGTTTTTTTAATCTATATTTGCTTTCTAAATGAGGATTACATATTTCATTATAGTTTTTATTTTATTTATATTGAAGATATTTACAAAACAACACAATATATTATATTCCTTGAAATGTTACGGATCTACAGTTATACTAAATTTTCCAAAATATCAAAAAATCTGTACCTTGAATCAGTTTTTTAAGCATCTCATTATGAAAAAATTCTTTTCTAGTATTATACTCGTGAACGACGTTACACATTGATACGTCTTTTTTGTATCAAAAACCAAACTGTGTTATATAATGATAAAAATACAATGCACTAAATACTTTTTACACACTTTAGTCGCAGAAGTTTAGTGGACTTTAATTCGATACTTTATTGTAATTTTTTATTGTAATCTTAGTTGTCACATCTTTTTAGAAACACTGTTTAGTTTTTCAACATCATAAATAAGTATTTCTATTTCTTACTACCGTCAAACGGGGTAAATAGGACTGCAGGGGTGAATAGAGACAAACTGAATGGATATGATGTTACCAAAAAGAAGAACTCTATTTTTAACCGACTTTCTTCAAAAAGGAGGAGGTTCTCAATTCGGTTGTATGTTTTTTTGTTTGTGTTTGTTACCTCATATCTCCGTCGTTTCTTAACCGATTTCAAAAATTCTTCTTTTATGTGAAAGTTTATACTTCCTAATTGGTCCCATAGAAATTTCATCAAAATCGGTTCGGTAATTTGGTATGTTTTCACGTTAATTGCTATATCACGCGACGACGCCTGAAGTCTTGCATGTTTAATTTGACACACTTCCTGATTTCCGATTGAATTAAAAATTTGCACGCTTATGTATATCGCGTGATAGTACAATATATCGATGACATGGAGCTGATCTGATGATGGAGCTGGACGGCGGCCTTAGGAATTCCGTTATGAAACGACATAACCCCATCGAGTTTGGGCTCGTATGATTCGTCTTGACAAGTACTTTGTCTCTAGATGTTATCCAGGGTCTGATGATGAAGCTGGAAGGTGGCTATAGGATTTCCATGATAAAACGACGTAACCGCATCAAGTTTGGGCTCGTTTGATTCGTCTAAATGAGTAGTTTGTCTATAGATGGTATCCAGGGTTTGATGATGGAGCTGTAAGGTGGCCATAGGATCTGCGTGATAAAACGACATAAACGCATCGAGTTAGGGCTCGTTTGATTCGTCTAAATAAGAAGTTTGTCTTTAGATAGTATCCAGGGTCTGATGATGGAGCTTGAAGGTGGCCATAGGATCTTTGTGATAAAACGACGTAACCGCATCGAGTTTGGGCTCGTTTGATTCGTCTTAATGAGTAGTTTGTCTTAAGATAGTATCCAGGGTCTGGTGATGGAGCTGTAAGGTCGCCTTAAGAACTCCGCTATAAAACGACAACCCCATCGAGTTTGGACTCGTTTGATTCGTCTTGACGATTACTTCCTTAAAGTTACAATATAAAAATTAATTCATGATTAGAATTTGTGTGGCATGCTATGCTAAAAAGTCTACAACTAAAAAGGGTAAAATAAAAAACTTTCTGCGAAAAAATCCAACTTCCAAAAAAACACAAAAAGAAAACGAAAATAACTTTTTTTTAAATTACTTTCGGAAGTCGGTGACAAAAAATGACAATGAAACAAACAAAGTCACTGACTTCCGAAAGTAATTTAAAAGTTATTTTAGTGTTTTTTTGGAAGTCGGTTTTTTTCCGCAGGAAGTTTTTTATATTTACTTAGTTATACTTAATTATTTAGAGACCTTGTTGGTAACATATAATATCAATTCAACGTAAAAATCTATTTTGAAGTTTGTCACTATTCACCCCTGCAGCCCTTTTCACTCCGTTTTACCTGGTATCTTGTTATACTTACATATTTCCAGGTATCTGGGCGACCGAGCTCTGCTCGAGTGAAAATAGAGAAAACGAATTTTCGCCCCCGTAAACCTGTACATTGCAACTCTATATGATATATTATTGAATCTAATACCCACATCTACATAATTCTAAATGTAACATATTCATTCAAAGATAGTTCGTAGGTAGAGCTTAATTAATATCAATGAAAACTAATAACTCAAATGTCAGGTTACCACATATCCGCTGTAGGGTTGTCAACGCTTACTTTTGAAATGAATGTGTTCTGTCCCATTGGGTTAGACTTTATTTATTTATTTATAAACTTAGACTGTACAGAGCGCTAAATAGGCGGACTTAGTACCACAAGGCATTTTCTACCAGTCAACCTCTGGATCAATTTTTAACAAAATGTTATTTTTCTTATATTTTTTTTTGTACACACGGCTGCAGAGAAACCTCACCCCCTAGAAATACGCTTTTACACATTAAGGGGGCGAGGTTTCTCTGCAGCCGTGTGTACAAAAAAATATATAAGAAAAATAACATTTTGTTAAAAAAAAATAAGTTTGTTGCTTTGGCTTTATGTACCTACTCGTATCACGGATCTTAATAATTATGCTTAAATTTTCTCAAACAAACGAAAATTATTGTTTAGTAATTCACAATAATCGTGCAAAAGTAACCTATAGCCGTGTTGCTTATTACTTTCACAGCTAAAATAAAAATAGTGTTTTTGAACAAACCCTTTTTACCAATTTTCAAATGTCAAGCCACTCAAAATGGTACCTAAATAAAAATAAAGCCTCTATTGTAGATACACGAACCGGAAAATAGAAGAACAGTAAGTTTTATTGTACCTAAAAAAACTTCACTTAGTTATCAAACGGTATATTTATTCATATTTTACTTAAAATAATATGGAAAAAGAGTATCAGGATATAAAATATTCAGAAAAAAACAGTCTACCTTTTTCAAGTACCTACCTGTTTTCCATTTGCGTAACTGATTTCCTTTAATAAACAGAGATTTCGTTGTTGTTGTTTTTTTTAATTCTTCTTTTTTTTTTCCTTAGCCTGTCAAGTATCCCACTGCTGGACAGAGGCCTCGCCTTTCATCTTCAACACCTCTGTAATTCTTCATATTATGTTTCAAATGATTTACAGATGAAAATGATAGCCGGTACCAACAACGACTTAGCGTGTTTTCCGAGGCACGAAGGAAACTCGGTTTGATTACACAGGGTGGCCACCCATCCACAGACCAACCTAGGCAAGCGTGGTTTACCCTGAAAATTGATCCAAGCGGCTGCTATTATGCTCCTTTAACAATATCTACCTAAGGACTGGGTATTTTTCGCTTTATAAATCGCGAATATTAATATGGAGAAAATGAACGCTCTCCATTCGCCCCATCCCTAAACTTATTGGCACGCCCTCGCAACAGATTGTTATCGTTAATGGAATGGAATTGATACCGTTGACGAATCATTAAATTAACAGCCTCCTTCATTATTACTAAGGAGGTTCATATTTACCTTCCTCGTTACGCTTAAGCTCCTTATTCGGTAAATTATAATGCCATAAGCTTGGCTTGTTAAGGCGTTTATGTCATTTTGTGATCCTTTTTCAGAAAGACTTGTGAGAATAAAATCTTTATTAATGTTATATATTTTAAGAAGATTTTCCTTTTTGAATAAATTAAACCCTAAATGAATAGGTATAACTTGTCAACCAATCCAAATTATTCTCAAACAAGGATTCTTTGACCGTTTTGTCTAATATAAGGTATTTTTTTTTATAGTTAAGGAAAACACTGTAAATTACATGCAAACATTGCTAAACTGATAAATCTAAGTCGGGCTTTCAATCTGGATTTTAAATTCAGAACCATTTAAATAATTGCCGAACTGTAATTTTGATAAACCTACCAATTACAAAAAAACAACCCTAGTCATCCCGCTGATATGAGTTTAAGTATCTTTGCCAAACTATTAAAAAGACAATTTTACAAGTATTTTCTCTAAATAAATAGAAAATATGCATCCAGACTTCATAAAACAACCGGTTACCGACCTTTCATTTTTCACCTTCTTAGAATAATTACTTCTGAATCTAAATAAAGTCATAAATTATAAATCAGACATAAAAACATCATGAATACAGATTAAAAATGTATAAATTAACTAGACGTCTAACAGGCTAGACTCATAATTGTGTACTAGCATTATTAGAATTTAGAAGGTCTTTAGAATCTTCTAATATTAAAAATGGTGACTCCAATCTAAGTGTTCTGTGTTTTATATTGAAGACACAAATGACCCCGTAATTAAAAAACCGCTATTTTATATCTCATCAAGAAAGCTGAAATCATATTTTATTTCTAAATTAACAAGCAAAGTTCATGAGACCCTTAAACGCGATCCCCAGTGTCTTATTTTATCAAAATGTATTTTTCTCATTATAGGCCTTTAAAACGAGACCTGAAGTAAAAACAATTTCAATTCCACCAAAAATTCCGAGACTGAAATTCTTCAGCATTTATCGTTCATGAGCTACAATCAAAATTTCAAGATAAGTTATCTAGATAAAGTGGAAAATAAAAAAAAACACTATCATCAATAACCTAAAAGCGATATGCAATATCTCATTTTGTCTAATATAACTTTTCTTCGGCATGTAAAAGTAAACTGAAACAATAAATGTTAATAAGAGTTAATCGCAAATCATTTATATGCACCCTTGTCACCATTTATTGTAGTTTTAATGTACAACTAATCAAAACAAAAAATAAAAACAATTTAATGTCAGTATACAACTGGTGTTTTCTTTTCCTAAATCATAAACTCAATACTCGCTCATTTGATGACTGATTACCTTTTTAAATAATTGGCTCAATCAACAATAATCAAATTAATTTCAACCAATAATTTCGAGACTGAAATTCTCCAGCACAATTGTTCACAAACTACAACCAAAGTTGCAAAGCATTTAACTAGATAAAGCAGAAAATAAAACATCCTGTTTACCATACACTCTGTCGTAGCGCGGTCTCCCTTTAATCAGGAGAGTGTAAATAAGCCCGACTAGTTCCCGCGAGATACTTGAAAATTCACGTGCTATAGTGGACTTCGCTTTAGCGTTTGATATGAGATAGTACAATGTTTTTTTTTTATGTCCAATGTTCTTACAGTGATATACTGTTTTAAAAAGGTGATAAATACAAAGATATATAGATCCACTATACAGGGTGGAATTTTGAGATGAGGCAGTGCTTAACCGTTTTGCTGTAGCAAAACCTTAGGAGACCTCTAGGACCAATGAAATTTGAGTGCCAGAAAAGTCAGAAATTGTAAAAAGTTTTTCCCATACATTTCTTAGGAAATGGATCCATCTGCGCGTACAAAACGGAACTAACTACGCCATTTTGTTTTTTCCAGTACATTTTCGTGAATCACTTGCACAAATGTACACTAATAACACGATAACACTTTCATTTGGACTGTGTTGCATTTATTCTGGTGTTGTTTGTTTTTGCGGTAGGAAAGAACCCGTCAAAAACATAAATGTGAAAAGAGAGCCAAGTTCAACGACAAAAGAAATGAGATCTAAATGGGTTCCAAGTTCTATGGTCAGTCCTGAAATGTACTTATAACAACATAAAATATTATATAACAACTTATAATATCATTTCTTCTTATAACTTAGGATAATATATTGAAGCTTTAGGTCTGACTTAGCTAGTTCTCATATACGAACTATTATTAAGTACCTACGATAGCTAGTTTCTACCAGCAAGCCATATTTTCGGAAGAATAAAATAAGAACTTACAGTTTTAGAACTTGCGAAGGCTATAATATAATTCGTATATGAAAACTAGCATACTAGCGTAGTTGACATGTTTATGTTAAATAGTTTTTGAGTTATGAGGGGGTCAAAAGTGGCTCCAAATGGTTCGTGTAATATTAGACACGACGCTGCCCGCCAGTTCTGTTAGCTTGAACTTGGTTAGCACGCGGACGGCGTGTCTAGATATCCTTCAAAAATACGGATTAGAATACACACGTATATATACAAACCATATCCACTACAACATGCAGAGTGCCATTGAAAACATAATATGCCAATAATGTTAGGTGCAAGTTATGTCTGGCCACAATAAGGCAGTAAGCTCAGAATTAAACTAATTAAAATAAAAACCCAAAAGTTCGATGTAAGCTATATTAAAAGTCAACCATTTTTAAAAGACTCGTCCTGTGCGAACTGACCTCATATATAAATTGCGTCCATCCTGAAAGAAATGAAAATTTATTTTATTTTATTATTTTATGTTCCATACTAAAATTAATAGAATTTTAAATTGATGACCTAAATGGATATTTTGGCAACCGTTTTACCAGATAAAAATAAATTTTGAATAAAAATAAAAATACGATTGTGTTGCATAAATTAACGGTAAGGAAAAGTCTAAACATTTTAGGAGACGACGCAGGATAATATTGTTTTCAGTATCTATCATTAAACACAATTAAAAAAAAAAGAAAAATGTCTCTTCATAATAGTGGCATGCAAAATACCGTTTCCTCGTACGCTAGCGCCCAATGTCAAAACCTTGACAAAAAGTGATGACAAGATTAGCAGAGGCCCATTGTAGTCTAAGATCCGAACTAGGAACAACCTTCACTGATCTGTTTAAGGGATGAAAACTATTTTATATTAAATTTAGTATCTTAAATAATATATCGCAAGAGGGAAAAAAAAAATCCTGGCCAAGCTATTATTTACTCGACAACCCTCATTCAAACCAGATTTTTTGCAGACAACCCTAAATCATCGTGTTTGCAATTAAACAGTGCTTATTTAGACATATGATTTGTTTATTCAACAAATGGGTGAAATAACTAGAATCGATTTTATACCTGCCAACCCAGTAGTTACGCTAGGAAAAAGGTAGGTCACAACCCAACGCTTGCATATTGTTATTTTACAGGCTTCATACTTTTTGTATTAAATTTATTCGTTAAACTCATGAGTGCACTGTTTAGTAAAAAGTTTCATTTTTAATTTTTTAATGAATGATATCTTGGCCAAGAGTTTTTTAGCCAACCCACTCGCGATATATTTTTTAACATACTAAACGTGATATAAAATCATTTTCATACATTAAACAGATCAGTGAAGGTCGTTCCTAGCTCGGATCCTCTACTATTGGCTTTTCGCGCTATCGTACGCAGATTTTTCTGGATTCAGGTATGTAATATATATGTGCATGACCTACTGATTCGTAGCTTTTCCTTATGTGGGTTTGATATTAGTTTTGGTGGATTTTTATTTTAATCCGACTGCGAAGAGGAACTATGTTCTAAAATAAATCGGATCAGCCTTTTGCAGTCCACGACTGATCAGTGGACACAAGACTCTCATAAACTGCACCACTATACCAACATCCAGGTTATCACAGCCACACTTTTAAGGTTGTCAGTCCAATAGAGGTCTGCGGAGCGGCCCACGATAAACTTGCCAGAATATACTCTGATCATAGTCCACTCCATAGCGTGCTAAGCAATCTTGATTTTTGGACCAACCCGACTGTCAGTGTCTACGATTCAACACCGTATATCATAACGGGCAGGACAGATTATTTAAAGTCCTTAGTTTAGAGTCTAAATACCGTGTTTTAATGCCAAAGAAATGAATGAAACTCACCAAGACTCACGATCAGGACGATGAACATCCATATCAACGCAATGGCGACTGGGTAATGACCTTCCACTATCAAAACTAATGGTATGACAATAGCGAGTAATAGCTGTGCGCACAGGTACACTATACTGAGCCATATGTAATAAGACATTAGGTCTGGATCCTCCTGAAAAAAATAATTTGAGATTTTTTCAATATGATTAAGTAAAATTCATATGTAAGAATCCTAATCCAATCCTAAATTTTAATATTATAAATGTGAAAATAAGTTAGTTTGTTACCTTTTCACGCCTAAATCACGGAACCGATTATCCTGAAATTTTGCAGATAAGTTGTCAGGTGTACAGACACGGACAAAGGGTACCTTACATCCCAAAAAAAAAATACTGTTCCCGAGGAAAACAACAATAACGTTCTTCTGATAATAGATGGCGACACGTGTCTTTCAAATCATGATGAATTATATCATACATGCAGAGTACAGCCAGAATTGATTGTCAAATTCTAAATTAACGCGAGCGAAGTCGCGGGCAAAAGCTAGTAATTTATCTCTAAAACCAGCATTCTTAGAACAATCTCTTTAATATTTTAGGTATGAGGTCGTCTGTGGGTTTCTTTAGAGAATTTAATTCACTGAGCTCCATTAGGGAGCAATTAAGAGTGACTTATTAAATAAAAATAAGTACTAAAATGTATCATGCTGCTGGATGCGAGACGCGCGAGACCGGTCAATGTGGCGACACTTGGGGGAGGCCGGAGGCCTATGTCCAGCAGTGGTCGTCTTTCGGCTAAAATGATGATAACGATAATGAAGTACTAAAATTAGAAGTACGAGGAATTGAGAAAGTACCTACACAGTTATTCGAAGTACCTATATAATTTATACAGTCTATCTAGTCGCTAGTTAATGTATAAAGCCTTTTCAGAACTACAACATATGTTGGGATAGCCGATAATCTTTAAATATTTATCAATTGATCTTATTAATGCCTACAGATAGGCTGTCTTTTCTCAGTAACATTTACGTCAAAGGACGGTTTCAATAAAATATATTCCTTCAACTACTTTTGTCAGATATCTTATCGACTACTAGATAATGTTTACCTAGCATTATACTCTCATAATATATTATTATCTACTAATTAATATAAATTGGTTCATATTATATTATAGACATTATGGATTGCCGTTTGATGTCGATAATAGGAATCAGGAACCGCATTTTGCGGATCAAAGGGGTCAATAAACCCAATCAAATATGGTTACGGATCCTGTTTTAGCTCTTTGCGGTTTAGAGATAATTAGAGGAAGGCCCTGTTAATTGCGGTTTTGGGAGCAAAAAGTTTAATTAATCCTCGGAATTTCAGGACTCTAAGTACGTAAATAATGCTGGAGTTTAGAATGCGGCGTTTAACTGACGGATTTAATTAGCTAGTAGCAAGTTGTTACTTTCAGATAGGAACAAGCCGCTTGCCATTATTCCTATAAGACACCGACTTGTGGGAAACAATCATCGCAGCATGTCTTCTTCTTCCATACTTCTCTATACTAGCCATATCATCCTTCACACAGTCCATCCATCGTTTATTTGGGAAACAATCATTTGGGCCGTTTTATTTGGCACATCATACAATATCATATAATACTGCATCTTCATTATTCACACCCTGAATTCACCCACTGCTGGGCATAGGCCTCTCAATTCCTGTGCCAATTTCCACATCATGTGCCAGCCTCATCCAGGTTTTTCAGCCGATGGCAAAAATATTGGGCCGGTGTCCTTCATATTACCCAGTAACTGGGTTGTGGAGGTCAGGTTGTCAGGCAATCACAATGTAAAAAAAAAATCATCTGCATCCGTCTCAGTCTTACCGGATGCAGCTGAATACAAAGTATTCATAACTATGTTGCCAACTCCACGCCCAAAGTGCGTATTTTAAGTAAAATATGCAAGATATCATTAACTTTTTATCATCATCATCATTACAGCCGAAAGACGTCCACTGCTGGACATAGGCCTCCCTGGGAGGTTTCGCCATAATGGCCACGCTTGGCAGGCGGGTTGGCGATCGCAGTACGGTTGTTACAAAAGCACAGAGAACGCTGCTGCCCATTCTCTGGTAAGTCCCTTAGTCGCCTCTTACGACACCCACGGGAAGATATGGGATGGTGATACTCACATCTAACGCAGCCATAAGCAGAAGCACAGAAGCGAGTACGAACATGACGGTGACAATAACGAATATTGATAGAAATACAACCAATATTATTGTCGTGGCGTTCAAGTTCTTTCTGTCTTTAACTAGTAACATCGCTGCGCATGTGAAGCCGAATAACTGAAAAAAATAAGATTATTATTTAGCAGTTGCGCCTTTTTTTATCTGCTCATGCTCAGCACCAAATTGCCATCACATCAACTCATTTTTCCTTGAAGATTCGTCTTGTCCGTCTGTTGGTACCACACAGTGGATATTTGGGAAGCAGGTATGTTCTAAAATTACGAATAAAAAAGAGATTTAACTGAGGACTGAAAAAAAAAATTTACTCTAGTTGAAGTGATGCTGATGCCGCACAGTTCTTATAACTGTGTGTTGACCTTAAATATTTTCAGTAGAGCTAACCCTAACTACATCTGATTACGGGGTCTACGGCTATTGAAAGATAAAGAAAATTCTTCTATTTGACATTAATAAAAAATTTACTAAATAAAAAAAAATTGATAGTATAGCCACTTGAAATTATAAGTTTAGAAAAACGTTTTCTTTTGTATTGTCACCATCAGAAGATCTGTATAAAAGAGTCAGATTTGTCATAGCCATTAAATTTCAAACGTCAGCTAAGCAGAAGAAACAACCATTTTCTATTCACACCACAATGCTGGCTTCAGCAAACTTATGGCTCTTTGTAACTTTAGAAAACTTGAAACGTATGCATAACTCGTCGTTCAAGCTGGGTCGTTGCCACCAAAGTCAAAAGTTGGTGAAATTATTATTAAAAATTATATTTGAGATGGATTTTTGCATGTTTTATTTTTCTTTGCAATTAATTTTAAAAAACACACAAAGTTGGTAATAAATAGCTTCATGTAATTTAATTGCTTGTCGTTCTAAATAGTAATCAGTGTCAACGGTAGAATGTGTTATTACCACGAAATTATTGCTCTAACAATGTTAATAGTTCAGTGAACCGTACCTTTTAATGATTGGAATTGATATTAACCAAATCTCATCATAAGCATGTGGTTGGAGATAAATTGACTAAAAAAATTAATAACCCCCTCTTTTTTTTAAGTCGGTTAAAAACTATGGTGATTTTTATGTTTTACTGCAACTTTTTTTTTCAACATAATTCTCCTTGTCGAGTATCATACCAGAACAAAAAACGAGTGTGTTTTAAATCACACGACTAATATAAAACTTCTCCTTTAACTTTTTTCCGTTCGCCTCGTAACGTAACTTTTCGTAACGCATTCACCAGCTTTCTCCCCAAGGCAAGCGTTCAGCTCGCCCGAACGCGTCGTAACGCATTCACCAGCTTACTCCCCAAGGCAAGCGTGTGTAAAGAAGTTTTACTTTTATAGTTTTGAGTTACATTTAATAACCATAACTTCCCAAAGTAACGAGACTACGAGTACTAATCCTGTTTGTTTATCTTTCATGCAATTACTACTGACCGGATTTGGATGACATTTGGCACACAGATAGTTTATAACCTGGATTAGCATATAAGATACTTTTTATCCCGGTAGTACGATCCTGTGGGACGATAACCGAATTACACGCGGGCGAAGCCGCGGGCATAAGCTAGTAGGTATCATAAAATATAATTTAGACTATCTACCCCTAATTTATTAAGCCAGGTATAGTCCGTAACATCATACCGCCGAATCCAATTAATATTTTACGCACATTACCTACATAATTAAATTGGGGATCAATCTGTGTGTTCTAAGGCTGAGCTTAGGTGAGCATGAGGCAATAAGCACGTCATTTCATTGTTACTATGTTAGATACTAGCAACATTATCCGGCTGATCTGGAGATATTTCATAATAAAATTGCTACAAGCCGTTCCCAAGAGAGAATTATGATGAATTGCGGAAACCGCATCAAATCGATCAACCCAACAGCGTTTATCAGACTGTGTGCCCATATTTATGGGTGTGGGTGGTATAAACTTTCAAATTAAAAATACTTTGTCCATGAAACCAAACTTATAATGGGGTCTGATTTGTAATCTCGAAAAAATATTAGAAGAAAGATGTTGGCAATAACTGGTATCACCATAACAACCAGTCTATAACAATGATGTAAATTACAAGTAGGTACTGAAGGAGTTACACGAATCCTTAGGGCGCTTTCAATTTAAACGGTTGGTGCGAACTGCTGCAGTCCGGATATCGTACTGCGTACGCGGTTATGATTTTTCATACAAAAGGACTCGACGTAAGATCGTGTGGGAGCAGTACGACGCACGTCCGTGGCAAGACGGCAACAATGCATATACCTACGTGCCTTAGTCGTTGTTCGCTAGTGCGGGGAAGGCATTGTGTTTCTTCTTAAATTCGATCGAACTGCACTGCAGTCGCGAATCGTCTTATTTGAAGAGGTACGTGGTTGCCCACGTACCTCTTCAAATAAGACGATTCGCGACTGCTCACGGTCGTAACAACCGTACGGCGGCAATCCGACATCAACCGTCTAATTTGGAAGCGCCTTTAGAAATATTATGTCTCTTTCTTATCAGTGAAACTTTTAATTGGCACTCTTCTACCTACTGTAACATTTCAATGTTTTGTGGGTATATGGCTTAAAATGAACGGCATGGAAATTGTTTCAAAATAACTGAATTTCTCTTGAAAACCTTCGAGGCTACTTTTTGTTAAATTAGGTTGGAATTGTATGTGTTGTTGTATTTCTTAGAATTCGCTCTTAGGATACAAAGTGAAACAGTGCCGGATTTTTGAACAAAGGCAAACGCAGAATCAGCCTTACGCACAAAACGCTTACATTTCCACCTACGCCTTCGAGCTACGACTCACGTCAGCCACGCCTAGCTATTATCCTAGATTTCAGCCTAAGGACGCTATAAAACGGGCCTTTTGTTCTACTAACGGCGTTTACGGTTCAAGATAAGACGGAATTATCAAAGAAGAATAGATGTTCTTACAATTCCCAGTATAGCGATGAGTCTGGTCCCGCATCGCACATTCACGCAGGGAAAATATGGTTCAGCTTGCGGTATCTCCTCAACGAACAAAGTATCGTATTCCACATCCATTTTATAGAAAAACTTATTGAAATATTAAAAAATTATTGTAAAAAATGTAAAATATAAAAAAAAAATATAAAATCGATTAAAAGGTCAAAGAAGTATAAAATGACAATGTAAAATGAAATATGACAGGCATTTTTATTTTTTTGAAGTATAGACAATAATGGGAGAAGGACGTGTTCTAGAATAAGTTCTTTCTTTGTTAGTTACTTCAGGTAGTATCATATATCATATTTTAAAAAGTCCAATAGCAAATCATTTCATTAACATGCAAATGAAATTGAAAGTGCCAACTTTTATAAAATTCCCAACTGAGTAACCAGCAGATAAGTGATCTTTATAAAAATACGACAACACCACGCCAGTAATCCCCGAAGGGTTACATACAGGGGTGTACATAATAGTACACCCACATTTCGCCAGTTATGTTTAAGTCCCATGTAATAGGGAGGCGAGCCTATTGCCATCAACCGAGCACAAAACCAGACTCCGTAGCTGCTACTCAGAAATTCCTAAAAAAACAGAAAGCCGCGAATGTTGCTAGTTACATTTATATAACAAACAAAAGTAATTCTAAGCCCACAAAACAATAACTTCTCTACTGAAAGTCTGCTCAGAAATCCTACAAGAAATAGTGCAAAAGAAACCTTCTAGACACCTGTGTCACAAAACTCATGAGGGCGAATTTATCCGTGCAACTTGGAGTTGTTTGCTGAGACTGGCGGCAGTGGCGTATGGCGGTAAATCAAATGAGCGGCAAAGCACGGCTTATCGCTGGGACACGGTGAACGAGTTTACTTGCACTTTATGCGACTTTTTTGGCCACATAATGTATGTATGAGGAGGTTGGGTTTTAGGCGTGCGACGGTAAAAAACCGCTAAGTGTAGAACGAGCTAGGGCTATAACTGCTTTTTTTTTTGCTAAATAAGAAAGAGAACTTAACGCCATCATGCCTGTAATCCCCGAAGGGTGAGGCAGAGGTGAAGCTAATAATACACCCACACAGATACATATGCACGCCTCGATGGTCTAGTTGTCGGCGACTGCTGAGCGTGACGTCCCGGGTCGGGCATGTTTTTCGTTGTTGGATTTTTCTATCGGGGATTTCTAGCCACGGAGTCTGGAATTGTGCCCGGTTGATGGCAATAGGCTCGCCCCCTATTACATGGGACTCAAACATAACTGGCGAAATGTGGATGAAAAGAGAACATGTCTAACCCAAAGCACATGCTCAGTAACATTTATACGATATTGGCAGTCGTGATGATCGTTGTGTCGTGTGTCGTGATTCCTCTATTAATTAATTTTTCAGATATTTTAAGAATTAGCTTGTTAACATATCCAAAAATCTGCGTTTACATCGTCCAAATACCTAGGAATTATGTGTATAATGTTTGGAAGCAATTTATTTATCAGACTTTACCTCAACCCCCAACTTTTACCTGGAACCAGCTAACAATAAACCGATTATTCACTTGAGTTCTATAATAAACTTTTAGCAATACACAACAATCGTCGAACAAAATAGCGATGGCCTAGTTGTATTGTTAGTATTTCATAGAGTACAAGTTTTTTTGTTTATATCGGCCAACAAATAAAGTTTTTGTGCTAGGCTGTTAGGATAACATCGTGCTAGCTAGATTCTTTTTTGCTGAACATACGTATCTGTTAGAACGAGCTTAGGCCAGAAACGAGCTTTTTCTGGCGTCGGCGTCGGTCGTTTCGTAATGCCTTTCCTGTAATAACTACAATACATACAAATAAATAAAATAGAAGTGTCTGTTCGTAATTCCAAAATAACCACTTTTTACTGAATGCATGTGATATTTTATTGAATGTACATCAGTTAGACAAACAGACAGATAGACAGACAATAAATAAAAAAAAGGTTTTTTTTTGTACCGTATACTTACGGTACTTATAAAAAAAAATAAAAAAAAACTTGTTCCGGCTTATCTCTGAAACGGCTGGACCGATCTAGACGGACTTTTACTGGCAGATAGCTGATGTTCTAATAAGGAGTAATGTAGGCTACTTTTATTTTAGTAAAAGGATTAGGGTTCCGAGAAAAAAATTGAAAACCCTTGAAGCTGTTAACAAATCCGATTTAAACAGCGAAGATATCTTACGAATATTATAAATGAAAAGAGAATGCCCACTTTTGGGCCCACGCGTTACAGTCAACTGTTTTATTGCAAAACTATCGTCATTTTATCATAAAACAAAAACACGAAATCAAAAAAATCGGAAAATCGGTTAAATCTTATTGCTTATATAAGCAATATCATTTATTGTATTTACGTTTTAGTAGACAGCTCTCTAACTGGAAGGCAAGCAATCTTGCAATATTATTGTAACTTCATTGTTGGAAGATGTACACACGGTGACACATCAAGCTTTACATTTCCAGTATAACGTGGCCTCGCTTTGAATATATCGTCGTTGTAGAGCGAGAAATCACTAAGTGCAGAAAGCTAGTTTCGAGATAACCGCGTTTTAAAGTTTTTTTGTTCTTATAATCGGTTTATTTCATTAACGTGTATGTCAATATTTTTACCCTGCGCTTTAATATCCAGTAAATTATGTAAATATTTTTACTGTTACTGAGAAATATAATAAAAAGAAAGTTAAGTAATTCTAGCATACTCAAAATATGAAATTTAGGTTAGTTGATTACTGTAACTAAGTGTTGTTGGTGACTTCTATCGGACATTTTATTTTATCTAATGTAATGCTTTTGTCTGCAAGATATACCTAAGTGACGTTACAGGGGTTTTCGTCGAATATATTGAATGAAAAAACTAACTAAGTAACATTAATGAGCAGGGAAGCCCCAGTAATTAAAAAAAAGTTAGTTGACATAAATTACTCAAGTACCGTAAGTTAATTTTCATAAGCTGGCGTTTTGCCTTAACAAGTAGTTATGCACTGCTGACATTCTCGTATTATCTAAAATACTAAAAAAATACTGTATCTTACCTTTTTATAAGGTAAATAATGTGTTTAAAAACACTTTGACATCATTAACTCGTTATTACGCGTATTTGTCTAAAAAATGATACCAATTTCATCACTGTAACAGTTGGGCCCAGAGATGTAGGGAAAATGGGCTTTCTCCTTTGTGAGGATGGATAGATGGCTGGATGGATGTTTGTTACTCTTTCACGCGAAAACTACTAAACGGATTTTGATAAAAATTGGCACATAGATAGTTTATAACCGGGATTAACATGTAGGATATTTTTTATCAGTAGTATGATCCCGTGGGACAGTTACCGAACTTCACGCGGGCGAAGCCGCGGGCATAAGCTAATATTTTTATAATAATTTCACAAGAACGATAGTCGCGTGCAACAACTAGTCTGCAATATAATATAGGTTTGTTCGTAATTATTTCCTAAGCAGTTAACCCTTTGTATTTAACGTTAAACGTAAATCAGTGTAAAATATTGTGGCTTACACTTTATCACGCAATTAAGCCTGGAATGAGACAAACCTCGGCGTCGCTGTACATCATTGTAAATTGTGTGAAAACGCTCTTAAATCTACCGTAAGCCAACAATGAGCGTTTTAACTGAATCGCTGACAATGCAATTAAGTTATAATTAAAACATGCTAAGCATTTATTATTGAATGGCTTTTTATGTTAATTAAATTCGTACTTTACACCGATGAAAGTGATTAAATACGTTGGCATTTTACATTGTGGTCGTTCGGTTATTTGTGTTTTTGGATTAATTCTTATTTTCGGGCCTATTACTTTAAACGAGTTTTAGGTAACGGCTGAAAGGCTTTCAACAACCTTCTTCTTCTTTTCATGTGGTTAGTGCCTAACCTGGTGTCAAAGTTTTTATGCCGCCCCTGGGGCTTTAACTAAGCTTGACATGCCTGTCGAGAAATATCTCACAGGCATGTTGGTTTCCTTCACTGGAGCAATTGATAATAGGGTAGTTGACCAAAAAAATCTAATTAGTCTGTCAGAAGGTAATTACATTTATTAGGTTAAACTAACTATATACATTAATAATTAAAAACCATTAAACTAAAATAAATAAACTAACTACAAACTATAAAAGGGCATCGAAAAACTCCTCCTCAACGCTGTCAGCTGGTAATGTTCCCAAGGTAAAAGCCAGCTCTTGGGTCACGGGAAGCGTCAACTAGGCGTCAGATAGATTTTCAAAAAATATTGGACATGTATTTTTTTTTCTCGTAAACTAAAAATGAGGACGATGCAGTGTGTCGAAAACTCGTGTGACGTCACATTTCGGTACACTTTTTAGCGGAAAGTGACGTCACAAGCCCCCACTTATGAACTTTGATGCATTTTATCTTCGTTATTTTTTATTGATTTGATAAAACAAAAAATACGTATCCAATATTTTTCGATAATCTAACTGACGGATTAATAGAATTATTATTTTTTTACTCAGGAAACATCCCTATTATACAATACGTAAAATCAATAATGAACTGTGAAACAACTAGTAACGGAACATTTTACAGGCTTTCATAAAAAGTTTTATTTTTTAGTTTCCTATATTATTATTTTCTATCCGCATCAGTTTCGTATCCGCTACGAAATCCTCCTTGCAAAGTTCAGGATGCTCCATTCAAAAACACCTTTATTTGAGCACATTACATCCAAAAGGGGTTAATAAATTACTCGGTCGAGTGCTGATATGCTCCGTACTCCGTGACCATCTCGGCAGGATGCCAACCGGGTGTATGCCAAAATAAGTGCAATCGTGCTACTGCTGGTAAATAATGAAGACGACCGTAGTTGTTATTGTTTAAACAGGCTTGTTATATTGTTTGGATACCGTTATGCAGGGTCAAATTAAATTAGCTAGTGAAATTCTGAGTCATCATCTGCCTACCCTTTTGCCAACTATGTTGGGGTCGGCTTCCAGTTTAACCGGATGCAGCTGAATACCAGCATTTTATATGGAGCGACTGCCAATCTGACCTCCACAACCCATTTAGTACTGGGTAATACGATACCCCTTAGTAAGACTGGTTGTCAGACTTTTTGGGCCACTGACTACCTAACGACTGTCAAAGATCTACAAATGACAGCCGGAACCAACGGCTTAACGTGCTTTCCGAGGCACGGAGGAACTGTTATTCCTTAGCCACGAGCTCCTAGTGAAATTCTGGGTATAGATATCTAAACTCGATAAATTAAAGAAATATTTGATGATTTTGTTCGAAGTATGAGTTGAAAAAATTTAGGTCTGCATTTTCGCCATTAATTTTAAAATGGACTCTGTAGGCAGTAGTATCTCTTAAACACTAACTATTTTCCTTTGGTTTTTACTCTGGAGGCCTTAGTGGACGATATACTATATTACTAGTCTGGTGTTTTTATCTGATGTCGAACAAAAAGGCATATTCTATTATATTAATTAATGCTCAGGCTGTGTCCTACACAAATTGATGGTGCCACAACATGCGACTCTCGTACACATTGTTCTAGTGGTCTCGCCGACAGAAAGTACCTTACAGTTTTCCGTACAAATGAGTATGAACGGTGAACGCGATGGTCGTAGGTATATGCGCGCGACCGAGCCCGATGCTGCTCTTATAATTCAGCATAATTCCTTTATATATTTATGTAAACATTCATTACATTTTTATTCTAATATGATTTATTATTTAAATAAATTATTTAAAATTACTTAATTGTTTCATTAACGCACCTAACTGGTACAGCATAATTTCAATCGATCATTTAATTTTTACCAACTTTGCAGTATTAAATTTCGCAAAACATTTAACTTTCCGTAAAGGTAGAGTTTAGTCAAAAATTTCCTACTTGATAAAATTATGAAATAACTCTTAAAGTTTTTTTTTTATAAAAGCAAATTACGTACCATTAGAAAGCTCACACACTAGGGATGTTTTGCTAGAATTGGAACTCCTCAATCATTTTTTGTTTTTTTTTAAATGCAAGTTGAAATTAACATTCAAGTATTTTTTACATCTTTCTGTAAGTTTGAGGACTCATAACTTTTTTTCTAGCTAACATCTGAACAAAGCAATAATTTTATAAGAATCTGCCAACATCAAAGATTAAAAAAAAAAAAATTGCCTGTTTTATTGCCCATTTTTAATAAAAAAAATACACTTTAAAGTTAGGAAAGTGGTGAAACAAGAAAAAAACTTTTTTTTTTTTTTTAAATACCCAGTCGGCCAGGGCCAAATAAATTAGGGCTGAGTAAGTAGCAGATGACCCCACCTACCCACCATTTTCGTATGTTCAACGTTCTGCCAAACACCCTGTATATTTCCATCTGAACGAATATAAAAAAAACATATAAAAATAGTAGCCCACCGGTATCGGGAACAGGGTCCAAGCTCAGGTCAGGGCTCCGGAGAGAGGAACCTCGTAACAATACGAGCCGTATCCAGGAGTACCGCTTTCTGAATCAATCAGCATAATTATTATTACCAAAGTAGGTACACATCCGAGCAATATAATTTATTCAGTTGTTTTCAGAAAATAGACTAGCTCTGGAAGCGGCGTTGCTTTAGTTGTTTTTAATTAATTACTCCCGAGGGCGAGCCACTTAACAAAGATTCGCTACGGTTAAGGTCAAAGACTCGGCTGTTTGTTCAAATTTTCCCATTTTTTTGTATGTTTTGTTACATATTTAGAATAGGAACTTCTTTAAGATGTATTATGAAATATATTTTGATAGTGATAATATTTATTTGTCACTAGCTGATGCCCGCGGCTTCACCCACGTGGATGTCGGTTATGGCGACCAAAAGTAATCATGAAATTTTGATTCCGTTCCCGCAACAAAAACTTACAAATTATATACTAAAACCTTCCTCGAGAACCACTCTATCCATTGGTGGAAACAGCATAAAAATCGGTGCAGAAGTTTTTGAGTTTATCGCGAAAAGACAGACAGGACATTATTTTATAATACATAATTAGTGACATAGTGATAGTGAAATTCATTTGGCCTGGTTGGTCGAGTCGTAAGCGCGACTGCTAAACACGAGGTCCTGATCATTGGGTTTTTCCATCAGGCATTTCTCAGTAGCAGCCACGAAGTCTAGATTTGTGCCAGTTTGATGGCAATAGACTGATCCCGATGGGTTTGACATATCACCAGTTATGTACATAACTGGCGAAATGTTAAACCCATCGGGGGTTACAGGCGTTATGAGTGTTTTATTTATTTTTTAAGTAGATTATTTTGGGAGAATGAGTTTCTCTGATTAAAACGATAGAACGTACCCATTCTATCGTTTTAATCGTTTTTTTACCGGTCAAACCGGTAAGAATGGGTTGCGGACCGACTGCGGACAATGGACACTTCTAGTTACTTCAATGCATTATCTGTCAGAGTCCGGTATCTGGTGCCGCGTTCACACTTTGTCCGGAACGGTTTAGGAATAGCGTATGAACTTATAATAAGTACGTAAAAAATTGTATTATTTTCATAAACCACATGTATTAGGAAGTAAACACGGAGTGAGATCGCGTACCTAATGGGTTTAGCTCACGCTGTTTTTTGGGTTTTATGGAACACGTCATGTATTATGTGACACACGGTTTTCATTTCAATGTTGTCGTTATAATTATTCACGTCCACATTACACAATCAAATACAGGGTGTAACATAAAAAATGCACGACCCATGGTTACACGGACTGTGAAGCTGAACCAGTTTTGTTCTATGAATTTTGGAAATTCATAACTTTTGTTTTTATGTTTACCATACATGTTGATCAGCTGATCGCACCTTTTTTGTAAATTTCATGAACTCGTAGAACTAAAGTTGTTCTATTGGTAGTACGAGAGACCACACTTCGGTTTTTTTTTTCGTATGCAAAATCATCAAATGAGTTCTCCCGCTGGGCAGAGCGAAAGGGAGTGTCAGACTTATACTAACTAAAACCCATCCATGTTCCTTCCTTACCCTTTGTGCTCCAGAGTCGCGGTATCTCTTTCGAACAGTCCCGCAGCCCTAGCAGGCACCACACTCCGGTCTTGCGGTTATTATGTTACACCTTGTATATGAGCTTTACAAAAACATAAAAATTTCTATCTTCAACACGAACATTACCCTATCTAGATATTCACCTTCTAACATAAAAAAAAAACTTCTAACAAAAACTTACTACAGCTATTCGAGGAATTTTACTAAACGTTCTCACTTGAAAACCCAAGGAAACTTGAAAAGTGTCGGTTATCTGAACAATTAGGCCGACACACCCCCTACGGGAGTCATACTCACGTAACAAGAAATAACTTGAAATAAGGTTCTTGTTCTTTTGTACTTGGCAGAACATCTAGGTTTATACCCTCTTGGGTTTTTGTTAAGAATTTTTTATTTCACTAGAGACTGTTTGTTGCTTGAATTGTAGATGGATAAGTAAGAGAAACTTTATTTTTTGTTTAGTATTCTGTAGAAATAGGTTTTGTGTCGAATTCTTGGCAATTCTTGAACTTTGAAGATAGGTAACTTTAAAATCGCATGATATCGTACTGACTGCCTCGTTAGTCTAGTGGTCGCAAGGGCAACTTCTGACCATGAGGTCCTGGGTTTGATTCTCGAGTCGGGCAAACTGTTATTGGTTTTTTCCATCAGGAATTGCTCAATAGCAGCCACGGAGTCTGGATTTGTGCCGGGCTGATGGCAATAGGCTCGCCACCTACTTGGGACTTAAAAAATATAACTGCTGAAAGGTGGGTGTACTTCTTAAGTACACCCCCTCTGCCCAACCCTTTGGGGACTACAAGGAGTGATATTTTTATGACGACGGCACTGATGAGAGTGTGATGTGTTCTAAGAAAATAAATAAATGCAAATGCAAACATCATCACCAAAATATCAGCAAGTAGAGTAGAGTAAGCGAGACAGCTGCTAACTTCAGCAGATCATCATCTGCCTAGCCTTTTCCCAACTATGTTGGGGTCGGCTTCCAGTCTAACCGGATGCAGCTGAATACCAGTATTTTACATGGAGCGACTGCCTATCTGACCTCCACAACCCAATTAGTACTGTGTAATACGATACCCCTTGGTAAGGCTAGTTGTCAGACTTTTTGGGCCACTAACTACCTAACGACTGTCATAGATCTACAAATGACAGCCGGGACCAACGGCTTAACGTGGTTTCCAAGGCACGGCACTGCTGACTTCAGCAGATCTCACATAGTTATTTTCACTTCCAATCTCTTAGAAACTATACGCAATCTCTACTATTACATTTTATAAGAGGTAAATCATTCTCAGAAACTCACTATTTACTTAACCATTGAGATCGCCGAAACCCCAAGAAGCCCCAGGACCCATATACCCCACTTACAAGTATTTGTTGAGACCGTCTCCTAATAAATACATGATAATGGACAAACGCTGTCTATTACCTTCACCAAGTTTATCTTGGAAACTGAATTTACTGAGAAAATGCCTATCTTTTATTTCCTTTTATTGGGATATCTTTTTTTTTGATAAAAACCGGGAACGTTTGATTTACCACGCTCGTGTCAAAAGCGACCTGAATTGGTAGATACCGACTTATGTCTTATAATGGGTATGAAATGTGATTGAAATTATTTCGAGAAAATTACTTTTAACTTATTTTAGCGCAGCGTGGGACGGCCACCTGCCAGATGGACTGACAACCTTGTCAAAACTGCAGGGAGTCGCTGGATGCAGCCGACATTGAACCGGATACGTTGGAAATCGATTGGGGAGGCCTATGTTCAGCAGTGGACAGCAACGGGCTGATATGATGATGATGATGAAGACTTTTAACTTATTCAGAAAGTTTGGCTTCAAGAGGAAAAGATTTACTCACACAACATACTTCCGGGATCGAAAACAATGCACAAAGAACAGCTGTGTATAAAGCTCGCATATACCTAATCATCATTTTCTTTTGAGACAAGCCCACCACACAATTCCCACACCACTGTAACTCCTAAAAGCCAGTAACAACAGTGGCGACCACCAAAAAATCGCCGAGACAATGAAGCTCGGCAAAGTCCCAGACAAATAATTTAAGTGTCTTAGATCCCGCAACGAAAATAATCAGGAAAGAATAGCGGAGTAGTAGGAAAACATAATTTCCACAAGTACCTACCTAATAGTCTAGAAGTGATTCCGCTACACGTTATCATACATTTATTCCAACATTTCTTAATCATAGTACACATAAAAAATCTTTTCATGATACAGAGGTGTATTATGAAAAGATTTTTTCATCTCTTTGCGCAACGCCTTTGCTTCTCTAGTGACTCATCCTAGTAATGAAATGGAGTTACAATGGCAACCACTGACAAAAACAACAAGCTAGTTTAATTGTCCCCCAACAAACCAGCATCAAGTATATACAAGCGTTATAAACACAGCAGCTCCCGACAAAGGAGAATACTAAAAATACAATTCAGCCATTATACCTAATAATGTGAAACATTCCCATGACTTTTACCCTCTCATATACAAGTAAACAAGAGGCAGAATGAAAACAAAGCGAACTGAAACGGATCCCTCCAGTTATATTATGTTATTCTATTCTGGAGTGCGCTTATATTTTCCGACTTTTTCGCGCTCAACGAAAAAATTCTTTTCACGGGTACGTTTTACACGAGGAATTTCGGAAATTGTTGTACAGTGCAGCCTCTCCATACTTTCCAATGGTATTTGTGCGTTACAGAGAGATTCGTTTTTTTTTGTTTTAGCTACAGGGAAAACCTTTCTCCCGCGGCTTGCGCTATGAAAAACCATTTTAATTACAGGCGCAGTATGTTTATGCGGTGGACCGGTGTTTAAGCTACCTTTTGAAGGGAATTAGATAGAATCCCCACTTAAATCTCAGCTTCGTGTTTCGTTTTAAAATGGAAATGCAGGATAATGCGCGGATGAGAACGGCTTACTCGGTAGCACCCTGGCAAAAAGTTAAATAAGGAAAAGCGAAAAGAATATTATTTCAATTACCTTTGGAAGCTCTGGTGGTATATAATTGTAGAAGATGGAGTCTCCTTGATCCAGAGAATTAGGACATCCATGTAATTTTACAAGCGGAACGTTTTTGGGGCAAATTCATGCCCATACAGCTAAATTAAGGGGACAAAGGGCTATTATTTTGAGAAGGACGAACTAAGATTAGCATAACATAATTATTTAATTAAGAAAAACAGGAGGGTAAAATGTGAAAAAAGATATCCAAAGCGAGTGTAGTCCGGGCAAACAAAAGCTAACCACGGCTAATGAGAGCTCGTTAAGATAATAATTTCCTCGTGGAAGGGAATTTCTGTATAATAAATCATTCGGTTTTTTACGAATCTTTGCGTTGTCATACTTTGTGAAGTATATCATGGTTATAATGATTCTGGGTTATTAGGATTCATTAGCTTAATCGTCGTTTTAATCCACTTATTTCCAAAGAATTATTTGTGTTCAAATTTGTTAGATGATGTTAATGAACGTATTATAAATTATAGTCATTTTTCATGTCTTCTTTATTTTTTCCAGAACTTTAATCAGAAAACTTTGTAATATGAGACACTGGTAAATACCACTCCGTATAGCTTTCTTCAATATTTGTCGAGTTCATACAATTTTATACTTCCAAAAAATGAACGCGCTTTACTAGTCTGTCGCAAAATATTTCCGCTCAAAAATCGAATAACTTCAATCCGTCAGTCCGTCAAACATTTAGCTTCGATACGTCGATATTTCGAATAAACTACATTCATATTTAAATGTATTCAACATCTTTTATTATTCATCCTACGGAGACTTTCCGGTACAAGGAATCGCTTTTTCCTACGTTGTACCCGTTATTGTATGAGAATGCGTCAGAAGATAAATCTTTTTCAAGTTTAATGCAAAAATTGTGTTTATGCGTCAGAACAAAGTAACTTGAGGTATCATACTTATGTAGGTAACGTATCTGTATTCATTTTAACAAGAGTACTCCTGAATGAAATTACTTACGAGGAAATGGTCTTGTTTCGAAGACATAATCTCGACGGTCGACTGCGAAGTTGCAATTGTCAATCAATGCGGCGAATGTTGTTATTTATGGAAGCAAGCTCATAGAGTTACATAATGGAACCAGTCATGTGCCAACCAACCTACTTAAGTGGATCTGTTAATTCTCTAAATTATGTAGTCGATGATTTTGGTGCACGGTAAAACTCTAATGAGTTTATGTTGGCACCAACTTGAATAAATAAAATGTATGTGTACTACTGAATAAATAAATAAATAAATTTCTTTAAGGCTCTGACATAGAAATTGGGCTGCGGTCTGCAGGTGCGGTGGCTTTCTGAAGAACACCTTCAAGGTCACCAACACTTGTTTGGTCACTTCCTGGCTTACTCTCGGTTGTGTATTTTTGGCTCATTACATAAACACACCAAACTCTAAACGAGTATAAATTTTGTTTAAAAGAAAACCGTGTAACCGGACTACGTTATTTTGGGGTCAACTAACCTAACTGACTAGAAAACCTCCACAACAATTACAGCCAAGGAATTGCTCAAGACCGGAAAAATAAATAGTCAGCCTCACCCTAACTCAAACCGTTACGGACTTTCAGCCTACATTTCCTACTTCCTAACGACTTAACATATTGTAGGCTTTAAGAACAAGTCGTGAGATAGTTTTGTCCCCTCAGTAAGTCGGCCATAATCCCTTTATCACCAAGCCTGGCCGAACATATAACCTCTTTAAGTCCCCCGTTCACGATGATGCGACTTGCGACAATACACGCGCGTGCGCCACTTGTTTTATTCGCGTTACAGTGGAAGCATCAGGATAGCCCGGAAATTCATTTCTTGTTAAGTTTTTTTGTAATTTACAGGTCAGTCTCAGCCCGTATGTTGAACAAAATATGATTCGCGAGCGTAAGACGTAAGTATTTACAGGTTTATAATAATTAAAAATTAACTGCATCGTTACAACCCTCCTACATCATTTCAACCCATGGAATGACTATTTCATGAAAAAGTCATTAGTCAAAGGCTCTCTTAGCGCATCCTCCCACCAAAACACTCATGTACAGTCGCCAGCACATCAACCTACCCCACTGTGACCTTGAGCGCCTTATAAGCAACAACAGCGAGAATCGTGCGAAAGAGATAAATATCTTTTTGTCTGTTCTTGCTTGTAATGTTTCGTGCTGCAGTGCGTGCGTTAGGCTGTGTGCGTATGCGCGTCGTTGTGTAGAATAAGATACTTGCTATGCCAAAATACTAGTTTGGCGGATCGCATACTTGAATGGAATCTAAGTAATGGCATGGTAGTAAAAATAAGTTGACGGTTACGGTACGCCCGGCGCTTGTGAAATATCTATGTAATATTAGAAAAGGGATTATTCCTGAGTAAAAAATATGATTACCTACCTATATTTTGTCTGTCACTTAGATTATCGAAAAATATTGGATACGTATTTTGTGTTTTATCAAATCAATAAAAACTTATGAAGATATTAAATGCATCAAAGATGGGGTTGTGATGTCACTTTCCGGTAAAAAGTGTTCCGAAATGTGACGTCACACGAGTTTTCGACACACTGTATCGTATTCTTTATGACTCTCTATTCTTATTTCTTTTTTATGACTGACGGACTAATAAGATTTTTTTGGTCAATATTGACGCTAGGCAATTTTGACGGATTGCGATTTTCATGAATTTGACTGATTGCGAGTTTGACCATACGCGACGAAACGTATTCATAGGTAATGAATGACGAAATATGGAGTAAAATAATGAAAAAAATGGGTTTCTTTTCGTGTTTGCGTTTAATTAAATCAATTTATTTTTACTTTTATGATAATAATAATATTATACTAGTGGTTTCTTTTACAAGAGCCCTGACTATTGCTAGCTCGAACCCAGTTCCCGATACCGATGGGATTAAATGTTTTTCATATAATTTATTCATAATATTCACTAGCTGATACTCGGGAACTTCGTACGCGTGAAATTATTATAAAAATATACCACCTACTTACTACTATTTGAATCTGATTTTGTTGAGCTACGGGATATTATTTGACGTATCTTACATGATTTCTGTAATAGATAGTGCCTGTGGTGTTAGGAAGGTGTATTGGACGGTATTAAAAAAAATACTAATGATAACTGAAGTAGGTATGTAACATTGTAATCACCTTAACATTGTATTAACAGACTGTAGCAGGAACGTTGATTATTTGTCAATATAATATAATATTCTAAATTACCCATGAACATGCAGCTCATTACTTGCGTGAAAGGAATAGGATAGGCACTACAAATAATTGGTCGGATTGGTCGTTTTAATTTTAGTCGCAACTAGCATAATTCACAGATTCTACATTTTAAAATAACTATACCTATACCTTCGTTCTCTTAAGATTTATTTTGCTTTAGGGCAGAAAAAAATACATTCCGTAATCTGAAATCAAAAATGAACTTTATTTTAATGGGAAAAGGTTGATTTGGCGTGGCATAGAGAGGGCATCATGCCATGACAGCGTCCTGTTTTTGATGAGAAATATAGGCGGCCTGTATCACAGAAGTGGTTCGTGGATGATTGTTTCATCCACGAACCACTTCTAAGAAAGTTCAACTACCTTTAGAATTGTTTTATAGGTGCCTAAGAACCACTCTCTCTAACTCTCTCGGTTACCTATGTGACGCAGACGAAGTTGCGCAGATCAGCAGGGTAGTATCAAAATAAAATGCGACATAACAATCTTTAACCTTTTATTTTTAAATATTAATATTACTATAATACAATACTGAGAAACAAAAATACTCTAAATTAAAATATAAAACTAAACTATACAAACAACAAATAGGTATAAAACTATAAACTATACAAACAACAGAAAATATAAAACTAAACTGACCATACATTAAAAACAACTGGATCATATTTATATTTTACAAGCTTCTATTTTCATTTATATTTATTACAGATTTATTATACACACTATCTACACTATTAATTCTGCTTGCTGTCACCAACAATAGCAAAGAAAACATTATCAAGAATGTAACAATGGTGCGAAAAGAAGTTAATATTTTTTTTATTACCGCTTTAGCATTATTGGAAGAATTATCCATACTAATATTATAAATGCGAAAGTTACTTTGTCTGTCTGTTACGCCTCTTCATCTACAGAAATGACTATTTGATAAACTCAAATCGAGAAGATATATGTTAAAAATTTCTAATGTACCACATAAAACGGCTCTATTTAACAAAAGCTTCTTTGGCATGGCATCAAAAATATTCAACAAAATACCTATTGACATTCTGAGCACTAAGGAACTTCCAATATTTAAAAATAAACTACGTAAATTCTTAACTGAGAAAGCATACTACACGATCCAAGATTTCTTGAATCATTAATTAAATTGTTGACCATGTATTAATTTTATTGTTTATTGATATTTTAACATTTAATAACTTTTTTTGACATGTAAAATAATTTTAAATGTACTTATTGCCACTACATAATTATTGTATGCCTATTAGGCAGGACATATTGAAACTTTAATTTATTGTCTAGACCTGTAACTAACATATGCCCACAATAAAATATTTTGAATTTGAATTTGAATTTGAATATATTGTTTGCCCAGTCAAAATTATAATATTCCAGGCAAAAATTTACTCTTGCCTCCTTATGCGCCTGGTTCATTAATATTTTCTTGGCAGGGCGGCAGCATTTTTTCCGGCGTCCTTAAGGCGCCTTGTAACGGTGTCCATTGAAATCTAAAACAAAGAAAATTTTGTCAATTTCAATACTTACCGATTCTTAATTATGACCAATTGTACGGGTCAATTTAACTATAGGGTGACTGGTAATAGTGACCGATACTTAAACACGTGATTAATGATAACAAACAACTTTCTATATACATTTTTTTTTTTTTATACTGATTTGCTTTTATCACACACATTACGGAGCGGGCTAGCTAGCCGCGCGGGTGCTCTGCCTTAGTGTGAAATTACAGTGGCAGCGGGGCGGGCAGCGGGAGCGGGTGGCGGGTAACGCAAACACATAGTTTTTGACTAAGGTGCACCAAGTGCGGGCGGGTGGGTGAGCGGAAAACGCAGCGGGACAAGCGGGCGTCCCGAGCGGGGCGGGTGGACGCAAGTCAGTTTGCGTTTTCCGCTCGATCTGTTCGGACATGCCGCTGACGACTGAAGATTTAATAAGTGCCGTACTGGCTCGGCCACCTCTGTGGAATTCTAGTGATTCAGATCATTCGAATCGACAAGTAATTAAAAAACTATGGGAAGAAATAAAAATAATAAGTGGAGATTCTGATGGTAAGTAACTTTTATTTGTTATTTTAATTGTTATTATTAATAAAGTAATCAGTAAAGTCACTTCGTACTGCTCTGGCTCTCACTGAAGAGCTATTGTTTTGTCTAGAACTTGATGCCGTGTTTGTTGAAGATATTTGATTAATTAAATGAATATGGCGTTCGGCGTAAACATCTTTACTCATAGTGATATTATGAAGCAAACAAGCAGTTTTTATTATTAGACGTGCATGTTTTACATTTGTTTCTATGGATTTATTGAGAATTCGCCATTTGGCACACAAAATTCCGAATGCACATTCAATGCACTTTCTGGCCCTTGATAACCTCTTGTTAAATACTTCTTTGTTGTGGTCGAGATTTCTTTGAGGATATGGACGCATGAGGTATTCTTTTAATGGGTAAGCTTCATCGCCAATCAAGACAAAGGGTAGCTGCTTGTTGGTGCCTGGAAGAGCTTGAGGAGGTGGCATATTGAACCTGTTATTTTCTAGTTGTTTATTTAATCTTGAGTAGTGAAACGTACCACCATCACTCTGTTTGCCTCGACCACCAACTTCAACTACAATGAACTTTTTATCAGCATCAGCAACTGCTTGAAGCACTAAAGAAAAAAACTTTCGATAGTTAAAGTATTCAGATCCCGAATGCTTAGGTTTCTTTATACGACAGTGCTTTCCGTCCACTGACCCGATGCAGTTCGGAAATTGCCATTTTTCATTATAGTCATTTGCTATTTTCTTCAATTGTTCCATTGTAGGTTGAGGCATGTGTATATGTACTAACTGATCCCAGATTGCGTCACATGTAGCGTATATGATTTTGGCAACAGTAGTTGCTCCTAATCGGAAGGAAAAAGCTAGTGCTTTGAATGACATTCCCGTAGACAAGTACCTGCAAATAAATAGTACAGTAAGCTACAACTTACAAGTAAAAGCTGGCGACATATTTACCTACCCAAAAATAAAAAGCGTTGCCAGCTATTTACCTATTGTAACTTGTAGTTTAGAGAAACTGGCTCTAGGCGCAAATGACATTCTATTTTTTTATTTAATATTTTTTTACAGTTGAAATATTGAAGAGAAAATGGAAGAACATAAAGGACCATTACAGAAAGGAACTTAAGAAAATTCCACCAACTCGATCAGGAGATGCAGCTAATGATTTCGTATCTAGTTGGAAACATTTCCGTCAAATGTCTTTCATGAGAGATCAAATTCAGCCTAGCCGAAGTGAATCTAATATCACTACTGAACTAACAAGTGACAGTGATGTAAACGACGATACGCAAGACTCTTTTAGAAGTGTCGCATCACCGTTATCGAGCATAGCAGTATCTTCACCAGCACACTCTCCGGCTCCACCTTCAGTTGCATCAACTTCAAGTCGAGGAAAAAGGAAGAAGTCAGCTAATGAACTGCGCGCTGAATTCTTGGCAATAGAAAAACAGCGACTTTTACTACTTCAGAACAAAGAAAGTACACCCAGTATCACGCAAGAAGTACCAAAGTCAGATGATTATCATTATCTGATGAGCTTACTTCCACAACTGGAACAGTTTAAAGGGATTCAAAAGTTACGAGTCAGAAACAAAATAAATTCCATTATTATGGCCGAGCTGCAACAAGAAAGTTTGCCAGATCCATATATGACACAATATGGTTATCATAGTGCACCGCAAGATAATTTGCCGACTAATTCTTTTTTATTTCTAACATTGTTGATTCTTATTAAAAGTTTAACTATTCTACTTCTTTTATTCATTAATATACCTACATATAAATTACATTTTAAAATATATACTATATAATAAAAGAACAATATACATTTTAAAATATAAAAAATAGTAACCCATAGTAGTTTAATGAATATTATTAAAAGTTTTGTTTTCTTACCTCAAAGTCAACATAAGTTTCTGCTCAGGAGATATGGTTAACGGAATAAAGTTAGTTGCAGTTTTCGATAACTGTGTTTTTACAGCATTTAATATGTAATCAAAAGTTGTTATTGTCATTCGAGTGTAATCATAAAATTTATCTTCATGATTTCGCAGCCTTTCGTATAAGGTATAAAACTCTCCATGTCTAAATCGATCACTATTGATGTCGTGGCGACTGCTTTTAGAAAAAAAAAGGTCCCACTTCAAATAAGCACTAGGTTCCAAATAATCTGACATTATTATTATTTTCAATACTGCTCGAGGTAGATACGTCTGGACCGCTCAATCGCCCCGCTGTAACTGTGTTCATCCATGAAAATGTGCGTTTCCGCTTAACCCGCCACCCGCTCCCGCTGCCCGCCCCGCTGCCACTGTAATTTCACACTTAGGCCTCTGCCTCGAATCTTGCGGGCAGCGGGGCGGCTGCGGCGGCGGCGCGGGAGCGGCAGGATCTTATGCGGTACATTTAAATGGACCGGTTCTCGAAAACAGCGGCGCGGGAGCGGGCAACGAGCGGTGCACTCCAGTCAAGCGGCGCCGCCGCCGCCGCCGCCCCGCTGCCCGCAAAATTCGAGGCAGCGGCCTAACAGCTGATACGTCACAGGCTCGTGCGCGCGAATTTCATAAGGCTGTTGTGTTATTGTGATAAAAGTGAAAGCAAATGTTTCTTTGGGAAAGTTGTTTGTTATCATGAGCAATCACGTGTATAAGTATTAGTCATTAATTACCAGTTACACTATATATGAGTATGGGACAGTTTCAAATTATTCCTTTAAATATAAACATATACATAAATAGACAATCCGTCGAATTGAGAACTTCCACCTTTGTTGAGATAGGTGCTAAAGAACTGAAGCTTTATCTAATAGTAATGTCATTCACTGAGTCCAATACGTTGCTGCTGTAGCTTGCGCAATTATTAGGTATTGCTAGAACGTCCAGGGCACGCGGTGCGCGTAAAACTATGACTATAAAAAAAAGTATACATGGACTCACATTGTATGCAGAGACGATAGCCAACGTCTGCTGCCGTCGTGGCTCTCGCGTAAAGTTGGCGATGTTGCGCTTCGATGGTTCCACTTTCATGCCACCGCTGAAGCCAAAAGTAAACTGTTTTTTTTTCCTGGAACGAAACCAGTAGCTATTGTTTATTTGCACATTATTACTCAATAGGCTACTTATATGCTTTCCTACAATAATTGCTAGCTTATTATTATTTACACACAAACAGCACTAAAAAAGTCTTATCCCTGCAATGTTTCAACAGACAAAAAGAAGTGCCTAATTGCGTAGGTATTTACTTTAAAATCCAACCGGGTGCCGACTTTAAAAAAATAACAATAGCGCTTGGAACAACGCGCAGTGTTAAAAACTTACTATACCGGGAACTCATTAGCAAAGAACACAAGAAAATAGGTAGGTAAAGACATTTATGGGTGTTTCTCGTATTTCGTGCACATTCCATAATATTTATTTTCATAAGTTTAAATTACCTACTTACAACATTTATGAATTAAAATTTCATTATATTAAGTACTGAGTTATTGTTTTATTTTTTATTTTAGGTGTAAAAGCTGTATTTTTGAATGTAGTTTCTTATTATGGTTACTGTGTTTAATTTCAGCATGGATATTTTTTTATAAAAAGCAAATGTTTGGGACATTACTAAATAGACACCGAAGGAAATGACAATTAGTTAAGTTTTCATATAATTTAACTAGCGACCCGCCCCAGCTTGGCACGGATGCAATGTAGATACTAATGTGGGGCAGTGTGGAGTGATTTATATAGGTATATATAAACCTTCCTCTTGAGTTATCTATAGCTGAAAACAGCATTAATAAATCCGTTGCGTAGATAAAAAGATCTAAGCGTACAGACAGCGGGAGCGACTTCATTAATATTTCTATAATAAAGGAGAGTTTATAAAAATATTACATAAGAACTTTGCCCCAAAAAACCGTTTTCTCGGTTTATCTGTGGGAACGGAATAATAAGTATTAAAAATAAGGTTTACTAGTGCTGACACTTAATTTCCACTTTTTTGACTCATAAAGTAGGTAATAAATAAACAATAATATCTAATCTATGTATGGACAGTAAATAAAGGAAATTTGTTTTATACTATGCAATAAAGAAAATAATTGTATTATTTTGACTTATAATGTTCCATGCATGAAAGCACAACTTGATTTGGTTTGGCTTTCATTATGGGAATATAAATATTTATTGAACGATTCAAGGTTTTGATCTGGACGAGTAATATGCACGAAAAATAAGAAACACCCTTATTCGTAAGATACGGTAGGCACAAAGTTGTTTAAATATTATGGTTTAGGGCCATCCGCCGCTAGAAGTAGCATACGAAAATTAAATTAAATTGGTAACAGTTTTCCAAATAATGTAACACTTTAATGTAATTATCTCACAAATAACATTAGCTCGTATCTATTTTGAAAGTTCTATAGAAAAACACCATTGACACATTTTTTCAATATTAGCTTTTGCTTATTTTAACTTAAAAATTATAACTACAAAAAATATTACTCACCGTAATGCCCGTCTGTCGACAAATATCTATTATACGGCATCCACTCAATCGGAGCGCTATAATGCGCCCCCTTTCAATTCTCGTTAACTGAGGCGCCATAATGAATCATTTAAAAAATATAAAAAGTTCGCCACACACTTCCACTAAGTAGCTACAAGCCGAACCAACTTGCTCCGCGAATTTTTAATGACTAGCGTTATGGACTAAGGGATGAATAAACGTGGCCGGTCGGTTGCGTAGGAGCAAGGAGGTGTGGCCTATTCCCCGTGAGGCATGAATTTTTGGCTGCTAATTGTTTGTGTGCGCAACCATTGGGCAATTTTGGAAACGTTGAAAAATCCACCAATCACGTCGAGGATACTTTCTTTCTAACACAGCAGTAGCTGTTGTAGTTATAGATATGTATAGGGTTTACCTTGATGTGCTGGCGTCTGTACATTGTACAGCTGCTAACTATAGAACCATATCGCTCCGCAAGTTCGAGCTCCGCAGCTGCTACCGCGAGACGCGTGTCACTTGAGCGAATATGTAAGTCGTGGCCAAGGCGTAAGAGCTTTGTTGGTTTTCAGGCAATCAATCTCTTCCCCTATGAGGTCACAGGTGTCAAGGTTACTCATGAACTGTTGCTCCCTTTGTAAATAACGTGTTCATCAATCATTGCCTATTTACGTGTGAAGAATGTAAGGCAATATTTTATTCGCTTGTTAAGAATTTGATTTTTTTTTCTTGGGCTTATATTCTGGATAGATGAGCTATGAATTTAGTTTGGCGGGTCATTTATCTAGGATACGGACCTTTGTAATTTATATAACAAATGTAATCATCATCAGTCTTTAGAAGGCCACTGCCACGTAAAGCTGTGCAGAACACAATTTTAGGTATCAGCGGGGCGCAGACGACTCGTCATCGTGACTGTATAATGCGGTAACAACATAAATCGAACTACTCCGGCTATCGCAGTCCACCGCTGGAAGGCCTTTGCCGCCGTGTTGTTGGCGCGTTCGTGTTCCACGCGCGCCTCAAAGAGATGTCAGCAAACAGGGAGGGGCCCGGGAGGGGCCCGCAAGGGCCGATGCCTGCCAGGGCTGCGGGACTGTTCGAAAGAAATACCGCGGCCCTGGAACACAAAAGGCAAGGAAGGAACATGGATGGGTTTTAGTCAGTACAAGTCTGACACTCCCTTCCGCTCTGCCCTGAGCGGGAGAAGTCATTTCATGATGCCTCAAAACTCTTTGTCCTCTCCCTCCTGTATCCAGTTTGCGCCAGCCACATTTGCAGGAGGTCTGTCCATTTAGCTGACGGACGCCTACACTACGCTAAAACAACATAATATTATCTACTTGAAAGAATCACAATTATTCACAATATTCTATCGCTAAAAAAGTATGTCTGATCTAAAATATTACTATTTTACCGTTTTCTCCATATATAAAAGGACCACTCTATTAAAATATCAACATTGTACAGAATAAAATATTTACCCAACTAAAAGCCTGAAGATAAAAATGTTGTACGAAATGTAACGTTAGATTGTCATGCGTTGACTCAGATGATAGATGCCCCTAATAGCCTCTGATTACGTCAAAGTGTCCTCTGGGCCACTATTATACGATATTTTTATATTTTTCTATTCAACAAAATAGAGGCATAAATCAAGACTATTCATTGAAAATAAATCTGAAGTTTTTTGTTTGAAAATAATATGACAGCGACAAAAAACGTCTAGTGGCCCCAATGCGATTAAGTTCAAGCGAGATAATAATGGAGAATGAGGCGTTTAATTTACGATTTTATTTTGAGTGTTCTTTCACAGGCAATTAACTTGAATTTGATTGTCGACGTCAAACTAAAAAATCATATCATTTTTACTTTGACGTTGACAATCAAATTAACCGAAAACTGTCTTCCATAACGTCCTTAATTCTACATCAAGGCCAGTCGAGTAATTTGTGTCAATTAATAAAATATTTGATTTAAAAAAAAATCTTATGCTTCAAAGCAATTTTCAATTTAAACTCAGATTTTCAATAAACAGGACAACTTGTTTTGAAATGAACATTTTCTTATTACGACCGATGATTTTTGCTGATAAACCAATGAAATTACACCAAGAAGAAGAATAATACAATAAATTGCTTCTAATTATGCTGATTAGTTCAAAATTGGAATCCAAATAATAGCAGCTACACATTCGATAAAATTGCTTTAATTAAAACAATTTTGATAAAACGATACCCAATTAATAATTCAGCCGTCTGAACAATTTAGAAAGTATTTTACAAATTGTTGAAGTATCCCGTAATTAGTTTGACATCAATCAAAGTGGATTAAAGATTTTATCGATGTTCAATGCCATTGAGATAGTTTAAGATAATGACACTAAACTATTATTTGTATTTCCTTTGAAAATTATGTCATTGACCATTTGATTCCAGTCAAACCATGTTGTTTAACGTGTTACCAAATTCTAAAATTAGTGCAAACTGGAATTCAAAAGTTACTCCTGTCAACTTCCAACCGCCTCAACGAAATAATTTTGTTCCGAAAAAAACTGTTTCATCGATTCAATCAATAAAATATCCAATATGTGTCGGATTGGTGTTCGCCATCAATCGAATCTACCTCCTGAAACCCAACAAGTTTCTTCTACTCTTTAGTTACGTCCACACTATATTTTTGCCGGTTTTGGTCTGGTACATAATGTTCAATGGTAACGAATTTTCTCCCACCTATTTCGTCTTCAAGTATACGTGTTGTATCGAATACCTTCTCCTTATTACAATCACTGTGTTTGCGAGCAAGACTAATTTGATCAACCTCTTTCGTAATCTTGATAAGTTTGATGAGCTTTTGAAGATCAGTAAAAACTTGAACGTCATCGATTCTGGATATACGAGTATCTTCTGGCTTTCTGGATGTTTCATCTACAGTTTGTGTGAATTCATCGGCTGCTATTACTATCTCTCTTTCTTCCTCAACAGGACTACTTACTGCTTGTATGTGATGATGTTTGCACATGACTGTGAACAAATCCTTTCTTTCGTTCTTCTTCGGACTATTTACACCAGACTTCGCGTAATTAAAGCCCATGTTTTGAAAGCATTTTCTTCGGAGAACAGAACGAACAATTATAGGAGGAAGTTGAATAAAGTTGAAGCGCTATCGAACAATGTGCAGCTTGATATAAGTTCTTTGCACAGGGTTTACGATTTGCTTCACAAGTGTTCCAACCAACTCAATTCTGTTATGACTTTGCCGGTAAGTTTTACGAAGAATAGTTTGCGAAGTTTCAAATGCCCCTTCGATATTTATATTTCTTATATTTGAGGTTTTTTTAAACTAAACTACTTTACTTACATGAATGAAGTACGAATTTAGTGTAAGTCTTACCAAACCATAAAGTTTTTTGAGCCACTTTTCAGATGATGGTCATTCTATTGACTGCAGGATTATCAACGACAATGCTGTTGAAAATGATGGTCAATGTGATACAAACAGTGACTGTTAGCAATACTGTAAGTAATATTTTACTAACTCTAATATTAAAAATAAGCAGATATAATTACGAGTCGCCAACGCGTTTGGCTTGTACAAAAAGTAATAATGTTTAGATGCAGAATAGTATCTTTATGTATGCTAAATAATTATACTGTCAAGAAAAGTAGCAGCAAAATATTCCTTCTCTATATTATATCCCCACTTACTTTTATCCGCAATCTCTATCTAAATATGCCTGTAATCCCCTACTTCCTTAACCACTTTGAAAGAAACATTTTATAAACCTAACCAACATAAAGGGCAAGGAAGGAACATGGATGGGTTTTAGTCAGTACAAGTCTGACACTCCCGCTCTGCCCAAAGCGGGAGAACTCATTTGATGATTTCTTTATTTTTTCCCATCCGGAAAAAAAACTAAGTATTACGATTATATAACCGTAATCAATCCTAATTCTGCAAAAACCACCTCATCACAATTATATCCACCACGCTGTTCCACTAACTTTAACAAGAACAACTGTACAAATGGATATAACTTACACAGAAAGCGAAAGGTTGGAACTTCAATATTTGCTCGCAAATTCTCTAAGGGATTTCTGACTTGTGGTTTTCAGGTTAAATACAACCCTCGTAAGCTATCATCATCACTTCAAAATAAAAGAGATAGCGGTGTGGCCGTGTGACCTTTTAACCCTATCTGGGTCAGCAGTAGGCTTGGCAACTGCTCTAATAAATGATAGTAGCTATACAACGATACTTAAGTTTGCTGTAGCTGGTTTTGTATGTATTCATGATAGCCATGTTCTTGAGTGGAGCCCGCGAGTCAGGTTAGCAGTCTTCGTAGGGTGGCTGGCAGCAGTTGCATGAGAGATCAAATTGAATGATTTGGGAGAGGCTATCCTATGTCATGTGGTGGACTGCTGTAGACGGATGTGGTAAATAATAATTCGTATGTATGTGATTTGTACTTTCGCTTCATAATCTACGAATCTTCCTATTTATTATCAGCTACTCAGTACTGAGAATTGTAATATAAACTATCGGATTACTGCCACGGCTCGGCACCAAAAGTCCTGGTCCAGGGACATTTTTATTTATATATTTTTACTCTATCTTACGTCTATCTTTACAGGGTTACCTAATGCGATAGTGTACACAATAACTATAATATTTTGTAACTAATCACCAACAATGCGTTCTTTGTGAACTCACTCAGAGACCAATGGAATAAATCAACGTCTATGAGGTTGAGAGTGCGGAGCCTCGCCTCACCAACAATGCTAATCATTTTGTCCATTCAACAACAAGGCTTATGATTATTTCAAACTTAAAAAGCAATGGATAACGAATATCCGCGTAAATGTGTTGTGCAATTGGAGTGCTAACTTACAAACTGTTCTGTTGCAGTTCGGTAAAACGACGATAATATACCTATTCGGTCGAGGTATGAAGTACACTGGGCTGGTGGTGGTTCCCTGCTACTACTCCAGGGTGACATCCTCACAAGTTGCTGCAATCCGGACTTGTCTACACGATGCTGTGAATTCGTTTCCTTTGGGTAAGTTCAAACATATGTCGAAGTCTGTGACTCAACAGAAAACTTAGTCACTTCGCGCAAATTTTAGCTCCCTAAAAATAAATGCTGACCGAGTTCGATGCCTACAAAAGGCTTTATGAAACCTAGATCTTCCTCCCTACCTGTTCAAATCTTCCTTCATAAAAGAACAAAAGTCTAAAGCCTTTACAAAATACTTTCACAAATCAATGAAGTTATTTCTTTTCAGATAAAATCGAGCGGCGTAAGGTGAAAGCCTTCTTCCAGCTGACTCGGGAGAATGAATTCACTTACGCGCTAGGCGGGGTGATTAGACTCAATATGTCTTTGCCTCTGAGCTACTTGAGCTTGTGTACTACGTATTTAGTTATATCGATACAGTTCTCTAAGTATTTCGACTGAAGATTACGGAGTTGGAAAGCTGTGGGAAGTTTTGAAACGTAAAAATCGGTTTTGAAGTAGAATCAAGTTCGGTTTAGGGTTTGAAAATTGAGTGTTTTTTTTTATTGATATGGAATAGTAGTCTAGTATAACCAAAATAAGACTTTTTTTTATAGAATCTAAGAATTATGTGAAATGTATTTATTTATATTATTTTAATATTCAATCTACACCTTTACTTATGAGGCAATGTATTAATATTTTTATTCAGAAAATAAAAATAAACATTAACTTTTACTGAAATGGTTTTGTGTGCTACGGCGTAGCAACTTTAATAGCTTTATTCTTTAGTAACAATATAAATGAAATTTTATGAACAATATACGTTAATAAACTTTCATTAGCATATAACATCAAGTAACATAGTACTATTGATACATTGATTACTAAAGCAACTTAAAATTCGTAGCAATTAGTTCAAACGTCGGCCGTCGCATGTTTGACTCAAATATTTAGTTAGTCCGAGCTCGTTTTTAAAACGAAAGCGTCATTAAGGACCCTGTTGACTGTTATGAAGGGTCGAATAGCCCTACAAATTGCACGAAACACGTTCCCTCTTGATTAACTTTCACAAGTACCCGCACTTGGAATGCTAATAAAATAAAATTGGCTACCATCGATACCTACAGTGTAAAACTAAAAATGTTTCAAACCTATAAAATTTAAAGAGCTAACCGCCTATTAGGGTTATATTCAATCAGCTATCGAAACCGTTTCTCGCTCTCATCAGATTCGATTGATGAGAATGTGACGTTGCGAATTTTCGATTTTCGTCTTCGAATTTTCGTTAACCTGCGCCATAATCGTTGAAGCTCGAGAGATTTCGGCTATAGCGAACGAATGGCGGGTTTTGGAGCAGGGGAAAAAATTAGTGAGATAACATTCAGCTTTATTGCCTACCGTCCGTCTCCGCCAAAATTCAGGGGTGACGTAAATGGCCCAAGAGACTTGCTTTTTTATCTCCCGGAGTGGGCAACTTGAACATTGAAGGGTTTTTCGGGCACAACAAAATTTATTTAATCTTTTCATTTGGGTCGGCTCGGACCGTATTAAGAGCACCATGTTGCGAAATATATATCAGAATAGCTCTATTTATATACTTTATAAATTTTATATAATAGGTTTTGTGTCCAATTCGTGTGGGTAGCAAACAATTATTGAATTGAAATTAAAGAACACGCTATAAATAATTTATTGTCTGGAAACAAAAGGTTTCTAATAACTTCCTACATCATATCGTGCTAAAAATATGTATCTCATACCTTTATTCCCGTCTACCCCCACCGTTGTGTCCCCAGTGGTGGCAGTTGCAACTATTTGTTGTATCTACCACCACTGGTGGTGGTTTCGTCTCGTTAGTAGCATCTGCCTTGTCCCACTGGTGGCAGATGACACTTTAATTAGTGAAATCCCCCACCAGTGGTGGCAGACTTGACGATAATGTAGCCGTCTGACACCACCAAGTATTTCAACTAACAAGTAAAAAGAAGAATGGCATTTCTAGGCCCAGCTATTAACTAGTCGAAGTTAAATTTAAGTGGCAACATTTGCGATAGACGCACAATGTAAAACTCTTTCTTAACTACGTTGTTATAAAGTTTATGTTCAAGACAAGTGTCTATGAGTAATTGAAGAAAAGTGAGCATTGACTTGGCAAAGTTAAACTTGGTTGTACTTATTCGTAACATGCATTACAATGTCATGCCATGATCGTATTGTATTTATTTTTTTACTCGTACCAAGTAAAAATAAAGGTATTACATATCATAAACTCGAAAGTTTAGTTAGTTCAGCGTCATATTATGATGATTGATGACTCACGTTTGGTTAGTCGACCCACTAGTTTTGCTCGCTAGTTTACTGAGGTATTTATATATATATATATATATATATATATATATATATACATAACTTCACGCCTGTAATCCCCGAAGGGTTAGGGAGAGGTGTACCAAATAGTACACTCACATGCTGCCAGTTATGTTTAAGTCCTATGTAACAGGGGCAAGCCTATTACCATCAACCGGGCGCAAATCCAGACTCCGTGGCTGCCACTGAGAAATTTCTGATGGAAAAATCCAATAACACAGTACCCGACCTGGGAATCGACCCCGGGACCTCGTGCTCAGCAGTCGCGCTTGCGACCACTAGACTAACGAGGCAGTCAAATCTATGCTCTTATATTTTTAGCTAAAACAATGAAGCTGATAATTGAGCAGCGAGCTAACCATGTGTGATGAAGAGAATTTTCGTAGTAAAAAATTTAAGAATTTGCTTAAAACTCACAGACAAAGCTCTAACATTAAATAATTCGATCGAGACTCATTCCAATACCTCCACCACGATTCATTACATCTGCATAAGAATCAGATAAAGGGGGATACCAATGTTTATAGCCTTATAAAACATCAAAGGAACGGCTACAAAGCTAGATTCAAGGACATTGAACCCCTTTGCTCATAAAAAGGTATCTTAAATCGGAATAAAAATGTAAAAAAAGAAATTATAACGTCGAGTTCTGTTCAGATTATTTATACATTTACAACAATTGGCTTGCAAATATTTTCTTAAAGGTTGGTTCTGAAACGCCAGCGGGTTTGGTTGCATACCTAGTTTATGTACCCGTTTAGTGATATTGATATATGTGACTGTAAGGAGACTCTCAAGGGAACGTCGGCACAGACTTCTAGGAAAGAAATACTTTTGTGATGTTCAACATAATGTAATGCGACGATTATCATGTGTTTAGTACATTATACCGACCCCGCCCCCACACCCCGAAATAGAAATTAAAAAACAGAGATCAGAGACATTTGCTCCACGTAAAATACTAGTATTCAGTTGCATCCGGTTAGACACGAAGAGTTGGTAAAAGGCTAGGCAAATGTTGATGACTTTTACTTAAGAATTGCCTATTTCAAGAATAATTCAAATCAAAACGATTGGCAATTTTCGTCGTTTGAAACCCTCTCTCAATTTTATTTTTTAGGGATAAAATTAGTCTCATCACTATTACCTCGACAGAAATTTGGTGATCCAATCAATGGCGCAAGTATTCACAGAGATACTCGGAGTGCCTATAGCATTAGACCCTTGGGAACAATTTCTATATTGCCTGAACACGGCTTGTGTCTTAGGCAAACAATATATTATTATCTTGACCAAATATTAAATCTCCCATAAGGCCCTGAGCATTGATGGTTTTACGGCGAAATAATGGGGTTTTACGCAGAAAATTCTTCTCCAGCGGAATTGTAACCGTGTTAGTCTTTATAGAAGAATATTTTTCATGAAGAATAATTCAAGAAACCATCATACACATCATGAAATTTTTCATGAAGAATAATTTCATGATGTGTTGACAGCTTCTTTGTTAGGTTATCACACCACGCAGGAACTGTAGAACAGTTTCGGATGGAATTTGGCAAACAGATAGACCATGTTCTGTAGTAACACATAATATACTTTTTCAAGTAGCTACATGAAAAAGTTCGCTATTACCACGTTAAGCCGTTGGTCCCGGCTGTCATTTGTAGATTTTTGATAGCCATTACAAGTCAGTGGCTCGAACGTCTGACAACCAGTCTTACCGGGGGGTATCGTATTACCTAGTACTAAGTTGTGGAGGTCAGATAGGCAGTCGCTCCATGTAAAGTACAAGTATTCAGCTGCATCCGGTTAGACTGGAAGTCGAACCCAGCATAGTTGAGTAAAGGCCAGATGATGAGCTACATGAAGAAGATGAACGATATAAAAAAAAAGTGGAACGTGAGTGAAAAAAAAACATTTGTACAATAATTTAGTATTTTATTACCTTAAACTACTCCAGTGAATAGAGAATGCGGTTTGTCTGGATCCCCTTAACTATTACAAGATCTTTTTGTATAAATTTCAAGTCTTCAATTAAAGATATCGTGAAGTATGGCTATCGTTCCATTGTGTTCGGTTCCTATTCAATAATCGGAAGGACGAGAAGTTAAATCGTCTTCCATTTTCTACTATTCAAACAGAACAGTATTTATAAATGGCTCGACTTGGTTTATGCAGAAAAGATAAAATGAATTTGTTTCCAGTTTTATGCAGTTTAGAAAAATCACAGTAAAATGATATTCTTGAAATTACGAGTGTTTTTGTTTTAATCCGAAAAACATAGTTACGTAATTTGGCATATTTGATACAGAATATTTTAATTTCTTGATTTGTATATTGTTCTTCCGATGAAAAAATTAAAATAATTTATATCCCTGTTGGTTTAACTATGTGTTATTACTAGATTGTCTGACTGTCTTAGTTAAAAAAAAACATTCCTAAACATACCATCAACACACCCGCAAACTAGACACACAACAAACACTAACGATAGCAGACACACCTCCTCTTTATAATTCCTTATCGCTGAACTGATCCGATATCTTCGCTCTCTCCGTCTGTTTTCGGCACGTCCGAACCTTTGTCCGGAATTATGTGAGCTATTATCATTAGTCGCAGATGACGATCCTTCCAACTTACGTCTTATCTTTTATACGGAACTCCTTTGTCCCGTAATGGGTTTAGTGTCGGCTTCAAGAAAGGCATGAGGATAAAAATCTTATATCGCGTTAAGCCGCGTAGGTTCGCACTTTCCCGTACGATTTTCTCTCAATTGTTTCCGCATTTCGGTAAGTTAATAGAATTCCAATGTTTTTACGGAAACATTTTTCTTTATTTACTTTAGTTTTCCTGTAGTTATTTTCCTAATTTTTTAGTAGTTTCAAAGTAGAGGAAGACCAAAAAAATTTTGGATGGATGACATAGCAAGAAAGGAGGTGTCTGAAGAGATGACGAGTAGTAGAGAAGTATGGAAGAGGCAGAAATGCTGCGCCGACCTCAAATGAATTGGGATAAGGGCAGGAGAATGATGATGATTCGTAGCTTCAAAGTATCTAAGTACTCTGTATCTTAATTTTTCTTTTGAAATCTCAAATTAATAATTTGTAAATATCTTGTAACTGTAAATTGCTCTCAAAGAAACTTTACTGACCTGATTTCACGTTGATGATTTTCCTCTAATTAAAAGTAAACACACCGAGTCTTCTGAACAATTTCTTAAAACAACCTGGGCCCTTTGATTGTAGGTATTCCACCCTTACTGGGGCCCAAATGGTACCTTCATTCGTGTCACCGTAATTGGCAATTAGTGCGGTCGATTCTGTTTATCAATGCAGGAGCCCTATTTAGCAAACCAGGTATGAACTGAATTCCAATGAGGTTAAAAATTAATCCCATTTTTAATGACACTTTAGGCCAGATTGGTCGTGTTAGAGGTTAATTTCGGTAAAATATTTTAAAGATCAAATCGGATAGGGAAAGAAATTGGAGTAAGAAATTTTTACGTAATTTGCTAACAAGTTCGGCAGATTACGTTGAAAGAATTTGAGAATCGAAAACGTAATTTAGTCATGAGAAAAACTGCGTTTTGGTAAATCGAGTACTCTTTACATATCGTTAAAAGTAATCTAAGCAGCCTTGAAAATCAACAACAATTTAAGTAAGTAGGTCATATTAATATCCAACTTTCACTTATATTCGTGCCTGCCCAAACACGAATTGTAGTCGAATAAATAACCGTAAAATATGTGGGCCGCTTTGCTCCATTTCAGATTCTAATCTCAGCCTTACTCACAAACTTCAACAAGGCTAGTAGCCACGCAAAAATATAACATTTACGAACTTCGCGTATTTCAAGAGACGGGCGGCTATTTCTCAGGTTAGGTGTTAGAAAAAAGGTCTAAACGCAACATAAATTCAGTTTAAATAAGGACAAAATATAAACGGGCAGTACGCGTGGCGGCATGTCCCAGCGGTGGGACAATACCAATGAAATATGCAGAAGGGGTTTCAAGTAGGCACTACATAGAATCTGTGTAGTTGTCGCAATGGGAGGTTGTACGGAGTAGACACCGTGAAACAGGATAAGACCGCGTCCAGATTTGTGTTATTACGATTGTATTTGTAAGACAAGAGGATGACTGGCAAATCTTAAGGGTTTAGAGGAGTGGAGTAAACCAATTTTGTTTCGTAATAGCTTTTGCTCTACTAACGTTTTTTCTGGGTGTGGAGGAAGGTTGAACTTGTTTTGGTTGTTCTAATTTAATATTGTGTGCTGATGTAGGTAACCCATGCATTTCAAATCATACTGAGGATATTTTTTTTTGTAGCCAACGAACATCTGTGTAAAAAAGATAACTGAGAAATACTTTATTAAAATAAAAAAACAAATACACTCATAATGTAGGGTGCCACAGAACAGAGAAAGCTGTCATTTCTATCGAAACGATTGGTCAAGTAGGAGTGGTTCCAAATTCAAATTATATTTAACAATTTAGCTAAAAAAGTTTGAGTGCTAAGAAAAAGAAAACAATTTAGAATAAAAGTTACCTAAGGTTTAGATTACAACAGACCTATAAAAGAAAGAGGAACAAGAAACGATCCCTACATTTCCATTTCCAGCCCAGCATAAGAATAACAGATCCCGTACTAATAAAGACAATGTACACATTTGGCAAATGTAGACGCACCCTTGCTCACACATTTAAGCCGCACAGATGTACGTGTGAAGATTATGTATGCCCTATTTTTATTCAAACAGCAAAGGAACCATGAATTGGATTGAGTGTGGTAGTAGTAACATCTACAGTGTAGTTTTTTTCTACCATGTCTTATTTGGTAACCGAATATGATGTTCCTATTGATTTGTTTTGATTTTAGAAATACAATGATTACGACGTCACTGGAGCTCGTGGCTAAATAATAAAACTCGCTCTGCTCGATCGGCTGGTTTGTGGATGGGAGTCCATTACATGCCGAGTTCCCTCCGTGCCTTGGAAAGCTCGTTAAACCGTTGGTCCCGGCTGTCATTTGCTGATCTTTGACAGTCGTTCTCGGTAGTCAGTGGCCTGAAAGTCTGACAGCCAGTCTTATTGAAGGGTATAAGTATTACCTCGTACTAACTAGGTTGTAGAGGTAAGATAGGCAGTTACTTTAAGTAAAATAATCGTATTCAGCTGTATCAGATTAGACTGTAAGAAGACCTCAACGTAGTTGGGAAAAGGCTAGGCAGATGATATATCATTAACAACAACAACAATATACATTTATTTTCAGGCTACTTAGGCCCATAGATACTAACATACATATTACAATATAATATAAAATTGTGTTAGTAAATAAAACCTTAAAACTATGTTAGTAACACTTCACTTGTGCATTAAGACGTAAAGAGACTACCGAAGCTAAATATTACGTGTATTTTTATCAATATTATAAATATCGTGTTTGTTTACGTATTATGTAAGGAAAAACACACTATACCGAAGACCGTCTATGTTATTTACCAAACGATAACAGGATGGGTGTTTTTTTGAAAAAGGGTCGTTTTCCAAGAATTTGCTTTAGGCTGGCGTACGTACCTGTTCTTTCTTTTTTGCGAGATTCTCTTGTTTTCATATGTATAATTGTGAATTATTCGCAAATATTTAGGTTTAACTAAGGCTTTGCTTGGATTAATGTTAATCTGTATGTCTTTCATCGTCACATGAAACAATTATCTACTTTAGCATGGACAACGGCCGGTAAAGAGGAGAAAGCTGACAAATTAAACAATCAAACAGATGATTTTAATGGAAATTATCTGACGAAGGTGCCTTCACATTTTTATGGCCATAAAAATACTGATAATAAAAACTAAATCGAATTTCAAAACTGTACATTTTCAATAGAGAACGCGATTAAGACAAGCTAATAGAGTGAAAACAGAACTACCTGAATCCTAATCTTCTTTTACAAATGCCACCAGTTAACTCATTCGGAAGCTACCACCTACTAAAATTACTCTCTAAGAACATTTGCAATCTCTTAAACCTAGATTACAAATAGCTAATAACTTTGCTTTGGATTACTTAAAGGAGAACAGAGCAATATGGCACACTTTTGGCTAACCTCATGAGCGACGCCTGGCTCAAAGGCTAGTCGTAAATAACAGATAATTAGTGTCGCACTCAAGCCATTGTTGTATTAATTACGAAGCAGATCCATCTAATAATCCAGTATTACGTTTCATTACGCGCGAGTACTGTAATGATACATACGGGTGTTTTGTTCAGTAGAATTGAATACCAACGTGTTTCTGAACCTCTGAGGAGCTCGTGGCTAAATAATTACAGCCGCTTCGGTAGATCTTCAGGTTAAACCCAGCTTGCTAGATTGGTCGGTTGATGAGTGACGCCATTCCTCCGTCCTTCGGAAACCACGTTTAGGCGTTGGTCTCGGCTGTCATTTGTACATCTGCGACAGTGGTTACATGTAGTCAGTGGCCCGAAAGTATGACAACAATTCTTACCACGGGGTATTGTATCATCTAGTACAAACTGGATTGTAAAGGCCAGATAGGCAGTCGCTCCATTTAAAATACTGGTATTCAGCTGCATTCGTTTAGACTAGAAGCCGACCCGAATACAGTTGGGAGAAGACTAGGCAGGTGATATGTCTTTCTGAACCTCATTTTGGAAGAGGACTTTTGGCCGCAGCGAGTGGTATTCTGTCGCTTTCACGGTTAGGTGCGTATCGTTTTGTGAGGGGCAGGTGATTAAACGTTAGCCCACGTTACAAAATTGACTTGTTTGCTATACCAGTAATCAAAACCATTAATGATCTCCACAGGGAGTGAGGTGAACCTCAACTTCTCCCAGCTATGTTCATTGTATTGAATAGTCTTGTAGGCACTTTAACATTATTCTAAATTTGTTTTCCTTCAGGCGTTCAGAACATTGATTTTTGCTCCACAAACCCTTTTAAATCCTACTACTATCTATGATAAGCTACGCTCGAGGTAGGTCAAGCACAAATAACAGAATTGCTGAATATCCAATTTTATTTCTTTGTAAAGTTTGACGGTCAAAAGTGCCTGGCCTAATTGAAATAAATGACTTGTCCGCAAGTCACAGGCTGTTAATTCTGAGCTTACCGTGTGTCCCAGCAGTGGGAATATTAGGCTGATTATGCTATCACATTTTGTACCTTTAAGTCCAAAATGTTCCACTCTGTAATAACCTACTATTATTGGTATTCTGTATTATGTTACCTGAACTAAATGTCAATATATCCCCCTATAATACAGAATCAATAAATCAGGCACAATACACTTGCAAATTGAACAGAATTGTCGCTGGCGCCTTTGTGTGCACAAAGGATACTCCAACGGGCACGACAGAAGGAATTCATATGTGTTCTAATTTAGCCTAATGACTGTGCACTTGTAGTTTATTTAAAACTGAACGTAAAGGGCGTTTTTACTATGGAATTTCATTTGACAAGCTGAACTGAGAATGAACCATAACTTTATCAGCTGCCTATCATAGACAAGAGATGAGGAGGGATGGGAGAGAAACGCATGTTACTAAAAAAGTGATGAATATATTTTTTTAGTTTTTTGATGGATGGCGAGGCTGAGGCAAACCAAAGAAAAGATGGATTAATTATGTGAGGATAATATGAAAGATAAAAGAGTGAATGATGCCGTGATGGCTGACAAGAGAGAATGGAAGAATAAAACGTGTTGAGCTGACAAAAAGTAACATAGAGATTTTTTTAATGCTGATAGGTCCCTAGTTCATGGCTGTTAGTCACATTTTTTCACTAAGAATGTAAGGAAGGCAAACGCCACGCGCGTACAAAAGTGGACAGTGTCATGCCATAACAATGATTACACTGACAATGATATTCGGCCTTACTGGTATAATAAATTGGGTGGGTAATTGTTATTAGCAAAGAAAAGCAGTTCTCATTGGTCAAGTCATCTAGTGGTTGCAAACGTGCCTGCTGAGCATGAGATTCAGGGTTCAATTCCCATGTCGGGCAAAGTGAAATTGGGTATTTCCATCACTAATTTCTCAGTAACAGCCACGGAATCTGGATTTGTTCTCGGTTGATGGCAACGGGCTCGCCCCCTATAATATGGGACTTAAAATAATAACTGACGAAATGTGGGTAGGGACACCTCTGTTTAACCCTTCGATGATTACAGACGTGATGTTTATGTAACAGCACATTAAAGTCGTTGGAAAACTTTTTCCATAAAATAGGCCAGTTACACATTAATATTTTGCGATCGTCGTCACAAAAAGGACTCGTTTTAGCAGGTACGAATTCCCTGTCATATTTGTTCTTATTGATCAAGCTTACACGTGCGAATATTTCACTAATATCACGTGTCTGTAATGGAAAATGACTGTTTTTTTGTTTTTTAGGGTTCCGTTGTGAGTCCTCCGGATCGTTTTTCAGTTACGGCTACCATTCACAGTGGAGATTAGTCATTGACGCGGGAGATATTTTAGTGGACAATGGTGTGTGCGCAGACACAGGTGTTCTATCTACAACCTGGATCGTACTCAAGGTCTCATGCTTGTCTGATGGAATAAGGAGAAAGGCAATTTGAGAGATATAACTATTTAATAATGTTTAGAGCTTCTTGAAGACTTTGTGGATCATTGTTTAGTAAATTCATTGTTGATTCAACATTAAGACACATTAGTGATGAGGGACTTTGATGAACATCATTATTGTGACTTCTCATTCTCCCTTGCAGCGGTCTCAAAGTTATGTTAAATTCCGATTGAGAATCATCTGCCCTGTCAGGTAAGTATATCTCATCATTAACATCTTCAAATTTATCAGAATCATCTGAAATTGAAATACTTTGAGAATCATCCTGCATTTCTCTTCTTCTATTATCAATGTTTCTTTCCACAGATTCTTCAGGTTCATCAACAGGTAAGTAAACAGTTTTCTTTTCTTTTACTTCATTACATCTTTCCTTAATGTTTTCATTTTTATTTTCCTTTTCCTCTATGCCATTTTTAATCATTTCCGTTTCCTTTTTAGGTACATCATCCACTTTATTTCTTTTAATTGAAGCTTCTAGAAATACAACTGTTATGTAGGTACTTCAATAATAATCATATGTGGGTTGGTCCAAGTCTTCAATAAAACAGTTGTAACCAGATCTCTGCCTTTTATTGACGTGTACATAACATTGGCGCAGCCGGTCTAGAAAGTTCGGTACTTACGTGGAATTCTGTTTGCCATCATGCCGATTGGGAAAATAGAACCTTTTAATATCGAAGGCGATAATTGGGACAGTTACATTCGTCGCGTAAAACAATTCATATTGTTAAATAGTATCGATGACAATCTAAAAGTAGCCACGCTTCTAACGTTAGTGGGTTCTGAGTGCTACAATCTTATTTGTGATTTGTGTTCACCCACGGAACCGGAGACGAAGAAGTTCGAAGAACTAGTCACACTCGTCAAAAATCATTTGGAGCCGGAGAGATCTGAAATAGCGGAGCGACATATTTTTCGGCAGCGAGTACAACAGCAGGGAGAAAGTATTCGTGTTTACCTACATGGTCTAAAACATTTGGCTAAAACCTGCAACTTCGGTAGTTCGCTGGAAGAAAACCTTCGCGATCAGTTTGTGTCGGGTTTATACAGCGAAGAGATGCGGTCAAGATTGTTTGCCGAAAAGAGTATAAATTACAAAAGGGCTGTGGAGTTGGCCACGGCGCTCGAGGCAGCTGAGCGGCATGCGAGCACGGCATGCGCATCGGGCGGCACGAGCGCTAGCGGCGCTAGCGCAGCAGCGGCGGCCGGGGAGGGCGGCCTGCACCGGGTCGGCAGCAGCGGAGCGCGCGCGCGTTCCAGTGCGGCGCCCGTGCCTACGACGTCACAGCAACGTCGTCTTTGTGCGCGTTGCGGTAAGACGGGCCACGTGGCCGGCAAGTGTCGTTTTAAAAATTATACATGTGATGCGTGCGGCCAGAAGGGCCATTTAAAAGTGATGTGTCAAGGTAAAAGTGAACCTAAGAGTGCAAAGGAGAACAAAGGTCAGTACTTTTTAAATGATTCGGACTCAGATGATGACGACTGTAATTTTTTTAACTTGGTTACTAGTAATGACGGTGATGGACCGTACTATGCGAATTTAATAGTAGAAAAGGTGCCGTGTAAATTTGAAATTGACACGGGCAGTAAAATATCGGCTATTTCTAAACTATTTTATGATAAATATTTTAAACATATACCTATTCAAACAAAATTGTTATGTCTGAGATCTTATACCGGCGACGTTATTGAGACCATCGGTTATATTATGGTAACGGTTGTCTGTGGTGCCAAGTCTGCGATGGTAAAGTTATTTATTATTGAAAACGGCGGTCCACCATTAATGGGCCGCACGTGGATTAAGCAATTGAAAATAGGAATTGTTGAATGTCACAATATTAGCGATTCGGAATCGGTAGCAAAAGCTTTGAGAAACGAATTCCCAGAAGTGTTTGCAGAAGGGCTAGGAACATTCAAGTCTCCTGTATCACTACACCTCAAGGTTGAAACCCCTGTGTTTGTGAAGGCGCGGCCGTTGCCACTGGCACTGCGCCCGCGAGTCGAAAACGAACTCAAACGGTTAGAACAAGAAGGAGTTATTTACAAAGTCGAAAGGTCAGAATATGGTACGCCTATTGTACCAGTTATAAAGTCAAATGGCTCAATTAGAATATGTGGAGATTATAAAATAACGATTAATCCGATTCTAAAAGATTTTCATTATCCTCTACCGCGGATTGAAGAAATATTTGCAACCTTGGGGGGTGGTGAACAGTACACAAAACTTGATTTATCAAATGCATTCCAACAATGTTTATTAGATAAAAAATCACAGCCGCTGACAGCAATCACCACTCATGTCGGGACGTTCATTTACAAAAGAGTCCCGTTTGGAATAAAATGTATTCCTGAAAACTTTCAAAAAATAATGGAGGAAACATTGAGTGGCTTGCCATCAACGGCTGTATTTGCAGATGACATTTGTGTAACTGGAAAGGATAAAACAACCCATTTAGCAAACTTGAGGGCAGTGTTGGAAAGGTTAAAACAAAATGGATTAAGAATCAATTTCAGTAAATGTCATTTTTTTAAGGATTGTGTAACGTATCTAGGTTATAAAATTGATAAGGATGGCTTGCACACGGATTCTAACAAAATTGAAGCCATTAAGGCAGCCCCATCTCCAACAAATGTAACTCAATTAAAGAGTTTTATGGGCCTTGTTAATTTTTACTTAAAGTTTTGTTCAAATATAAGTGATATATTGAAACCGCTGTACAACTTATTAAAAAAAAATGTGAAATGGCATTGGAATGATGAGTGTGAGGGTGCTTTTTGCCGAATGAAAAAAGTATTGAGCAGCGCACCAGTGTTGGCACACTACGATCCTACTTTGCCGTTGGTGTTATCAGTGGACAGCAGCGCATACGGACTGGGCGCCGTGCTCGCACAGCGGTACGCAGACGGCAGTGAGCGACCCGTGTGCTGCGCGTCGCGCACACTTAACGCAGCCGAGCAAAATTACTCGCAGCTGGACAAGGAGGCACTCGCAATTGTGTTTGGTGTGCGCAAGCATCACCAGTACTTATACGGGCGACAGTTCATTTTGCGCAGTGATCATCGTCCATTGAGCTATATCTTTGGGTCGAATAAGGGAATACCCGTGACAGCTGCAAGTAGACTACAGCGTTATGCTGTCCGGTTGTCTGCTTATAATTTTAAAATCGAATTCATAAAATCAGTACAAAATTGTCAGGCGGATGCGCTTTCTCGTCTTCCTTTGAATTCTACTGGAAGTAGAATCAAATGTGAGGACAGGGACTGTAGTTACCTTAATTTTGTGCAGGAAAATTTTCCACTTAGTTTTAAAGACATAAAAATTGAGACGGAGAAAGATTCTTTATTGAATAAAATATATGGTTACGTAATGTTCGGGTGGCCAAAAACTAGTAATATTGAAACTGAAAAAGCGTATTTTAATCGTAAGGAAAGTATTTGTGTAGATCAAGGTTGCCTGATTTGGGGTTACAGGGTAATAATTCCGAAATCATTACGAATGACAATTTTGAAAGAAATTCACGACGGCCACCCGGGCATCGTAAAAATGAAGCAAATAGCGCGAAATTATGTCTGGTGGGAGACATTGGACGTTGATATCGAGCGAACAGTACAGGAGTGCGTCGCATGTCGGTCGCAGCGCTCAGCTCCCGCCCCGGCTCCCCTGCATTCCTGGCCGTGGCCGGAGGAACCATGGGCTCGATTGAATTTAGATTTTTTAGGGCCATTTAATAATAAGCATTATTTAGTTATTGTCGATGCCCATACAAAATGGATCGAGGTTGACCATGTTTCAAGTACGTCCGCTGCGGTGGTAATAAATTGCTTACGCAAATGTTTTGCGCGTTTTGGCTTACCTAAAAGAATTGTTAGCGACAATGGACCGCCTTTTTCCTCGGCAGAATTTAAAAAATATTTAGATATGAACGGTATTCGCCATACCTTAGTTGCACCATATCACCCATCAAGCAATGGGGCGGCCGAAAATGCCGTGAAACTGGTTAAGAGGGCATTAAAAAAGGCACTAGTCGATAGTGAAAATGTTAATACGGGCACTCAGTAAACTTCTGTTCTCGTACAGAAACACTGAACATAGTACCACTGGTCGCGAGCCCGCCATGCTTATGTTCGGACGACGGTTGCGTGGTCGCCTGGACCTGCTACGGCCCGACACGCGAGATTTGGTCCGACAGCGGCAGGAAAATAGTGAGCGGCGGCGAGACACCAGTCTGCGGGTGGCCGAGCCCCAAGATCCTGTGCTAATACGGGACTATTCTAAAAACCGAGGGAAGTGGACTGAAGGGACGGTGGTACGTCGAGAAAGTCCAGTTTCTTATACGGTGAAAATCTCAAGATGGTCATATACATAAGAGACACATTGATCAAATATTAACAACAAAACATCCAAAGTCTAGATATTCATTGTCAAAGGTGGAAGAGGAAGCGTGTGACAAAACTGATTCAGAATCAATGGTTACCCCTGACACTGATCAGTATGATCAAGTCGCAGAAGAATGGCAACTGGCAGAGGAGTCGCCTCCCTCTAAAACTGTGCCTGAAAGTCGTGATGATCCACTGACAACACCGAGGAATCGTACCTATAGGAAGGCTGCTTTACGTTGCATTGACAAATTAAAAAAGACGTAATGATATTGTATTGTTTATTTTCATACATCACACTCATCATTGCACAGTTGCTAACGTAGGAATAAAACACATGTTGCGACTATCGATATTTAATATAGATACTTAGATATAAATATTAGTTTATCTACTGTATTATGTTGGCATCTCGTTCATGTATTTATGTTTAAGCTAGTTACTGTATCAATAACCATGATTAGTCTATTTAACTGTGTTTCCCTTACACATGGTTGTAGTGTTAAAAATGTAGCCATGTCTTTCTTGTTTGTTTAAGTTAAACTATTTAAAATATAGGGGGGAAGTGTTATGTAGGTACTTCAATAATAATCATATGTGGGTTGGTCCAAGTCTTCAATAAAACAGTTGTAACCAGATCTCTGCCTTTTATTGACGTGTACATAACAACAACATCTCTACTTATAACTCCTTTTTTTGTTGATAGATCTATGAATCGGTAGCCTTTTGTAGTGTCACTGTAGCCAACAAATATTAACTTATGTGACTTCACATCAAGCTCAGTTCTATTGGCTTCAGGAATAAGCACCATTGCAGGACATCCAAAAATTCGCATATGACTCAGATTTGGCTTCTTTCCAGTCCATACTTCATGAGGCGTCGCATCAGATAAGGTGCAGGTGGGAGATCGGTTCACAATGTATTCAGCATTTAGCATCATACATTTAGCGCGCTCTATCAAAGTTCTATTCATTCTCTCGCTGAGACCGTTCTGCTCAGGAGTGTATGGATTAGATGTCTGGTGTAGTATTCCATGTTTCAAGTAGGCGTCAAAAATATTATTTTTATATTCGGTTCCATTATCGCTTCTCAGAATTTTTATTTTTGTACGTAACTCATTTTCTACTCTAGTCTTAAATTCCATAAATTTTGGAAATACTTTACTTTTATTTCTAATAAAATATACATGTAGTCGTCGACAAAAGTCATCAATAAAGGTTACAAAATACCTTGCCCCTCCTATAGAAGTATTCCTCATCGGTCCACATACGTCACTGTGGATAAGCTCTAGCAAGCTGGTTGCACGGGAGCCTTCAGTGGGGAACGGTTTTCTCGTTTGCTTACCTTCAAGACATGTTACACAAATTGAATTTTCTTTTCTTGGTGCCAACTTTACGGCACAGCTGTACAGTTTGGTATTTTTTAAGATTAGTGAAATTTAAGTGACCCATCCTTTGGTGCCACAGATAAGTATCATCATCAGTCTTAGCCATCATGACTTGCATGTCTTGATTTTTACAAGTATTTAACAGATATGTCTCATTAATTAAGTCAGCCCTTGCAACTAAGCTGTTGCTGGGATTGTAAATTTGACAACCATGTTTATTGAATATTACATTACATCCACCTTTAATTATTTTGCTGACTGATAGCAAATTTGCTTTCATTTCTGGTACGTATAAAACATTCCTCACCTGTATTGAAATGGTGCTGCCATCTTTTGCATTTACCTTTATGCATACATTTCCGCAGCATTCAACTTTTAATACTTGGTTGTTAGCAATTCTTATGCTTGGTACAGATGAAGGAGTAATATCAGTGAGCCAGTCCCTGTTTCGAGTCATGTGCATAGATGCCCCTGAGTCAACATACCAAAAATTGGAGTAATTTGCTGTGGATGCTGATAAAGCTGCAACATATCCAGTTTCTTTATCTGTTTTTTTATCCTTACTTGTCTTCTTATGCCAACAATTCTTACTGAGATGTCCGTACTTATTACAATGAAAGCACCTAGGGCCTATTTTTTTTTTGAATTGATCACTTTTGGACTGATTTTTTGAGTTTGTATAAAGTGCGGTAGTGTCTGATGTCTTTACTTCTTGTAGTAATTTATTTTTCACTAAATCAGCACTTATCTTCATACCGGAACTTTCTAAGCCCATGATCATGGGCTTCTAATCCATGGTCCGGACCGAGAGGAAATGGGGCGCCGTCACCTATTTCAGCGAAGCAGTCATGCTAGCGAAGGAGGTGGCGGAGCGTGAGAGGGAGAGAACCTCACGTCCCAGCCGCCGCGGGAGACGCCTCGGGCGTTGGGGGTCACGTGGTGGCTTCAGGCCACCGTAGACGCGGACCTGTGGACGGTGAGTAATGGGCTAGCTCGCCGTCCGTCCGTCTTTGAACGACAGACCGTATTGACGGCGCGTTCGTGTTCCACGCGCGCCTTCAAGCGATGACAGCAAACAGGGAAGGGCCCGCAAGGGCCGATGCCTGCGAGGGTTACGGGACTGTTCGAAACAGAGACCATAGTCCTGGAACACAAAGGGCAAGGAAGGAACATGGATGGGTTTTAGTCAGTACAAGTCTGACACTCCGGAGCGGGAGAAGTCATTTGATGATTTCCCATCCCAAAAAAAAAAAAAGGTCTCATGCTTGGTCATGTGGTCGCAAGCGAAAACCATGGTTTTCTTACTCCTCCGCTGTACTTCTCTAATTAATTTCGTTGGGGTATCCAAGACAGTTGAATAGTTTTCTAGGACTCCGTCAAGCTTCATTGTCTCGGCGATTTTCTGGTATGGTCCACTGTTGTTTCTGTCTTCTTTAAAGTGGTTTAGGAATAGTGTGTAGGGCATGTCCGAAATACAGAAAACGAGTAACAACCCTTTTTTTTTCTCATGGGAAATCATCAAATGACTTCTCCCGCTCTGGGCAGAGCGGAAGGGAGTGTCAGACTTGTACTGACTAAAACACATCCATGTTTCTTCATTGCTCTTTGTGTTCCAGGGTCGCGGTATCTCTTTCGAACAGTCCCGCAGCCCTGGCAGGCATCGGCCCTTGCGGGCCCCTCCCTGACGAGAAACAACCCTTAAGTCCAATTTATTCACCCATAAAAACGAGAAACTGACAAAAACTTATACGTATCTGCCATTCCCACATCAAAAGCAAAATAAAACCGTGTATTCATACAAATACGTGATATATCCTCATGTTTAAAACATTATGTGCTAAGAGATTCTATTATACAGGCTTCTTTTACCAGATATTACGATTCTTGGATAGCATGAAATAATAGAGAGGCGATTCAGTGGAGCCTATAAGAACATTTCTCGCTGAATCTCAATGATTCTGTTTGGTTCTGACTACTGAGTAGGGATGGTCGCCTAACCCTTCCACGGCACGGTACAGTTTATTCAAATCTACAATTTGGTTTTGTTTAATTCCTTTTTCACTGAAGTGATTTGTTGTCAATCATAACATAACATCACGCCTGTAATTCCCGAAGGGTGAGGCAGACGTGTACCTAGTACACCCACATTTCACTAGATATCTATAAGTCCCATCTAATAGGGGGTGAGCCTATTGAGATCAATCGGGCGCAAATCCAGACTCCTTGGCTGCTACTGAGAAATGGGCGCCCATGGGCATCTAACTCGCCTTTACGTGTCGTCGAGAGTTATTCTAACAGATTATCACTATGTAACAAGTAAAGGTGGCGCTCTTCAGGTGATCTAAGCTATGCACGCACGTGTACTTATATAGCTTTACGCTGTATGAACATGTTGACAAATACGATCCACGGCAGCTACGCGACGCTACGCACGAAACAAATACTGGCGAACAAATGAAAGGGTAGTAAACATCTCATAAGTCGCAGCATATTGATATTTTACTTTCTTACACCATCTATGTAATACATATGGAATGCAATAAAGAATTTAGTATTGGCCTGGACTCCACATAAGCGGAGACAAGTGAATAGAAGAGAGGAGTAGAATAAATGTTAGGATGTATCCACTGAAGCTCTGCGGAAATGTGCAAAGTGGACAGGTGGAGATTTGCAAAGCACGCCACTCACAGCACACCACTCACCGCACCATAGCACACCGCTCACCGCACGCCGCACATATTCATATTCATTTTATTGCGTTCCATAATGTTAAAAAAGGTGTTACAATAGGCTTACAGCTAAGATCAATATTATGGACCCTGTTAGGGCACAGCAATATACAATTTTAATTAAATCCATCTACGTTTCCTCTCGTCTCCACGGGCCTAAACAATTGCAAGACATCTTCTCTCCTGCTCTGCTCAACCGTTTCCGTAGTGGAAACGGTTGATATAAGCGGAGACAAGAAATGTAAATAACGAAATTCTATTGGTGGTTATAACACATCTCCTCGTTTCTCGTCTCGTTTCCTCTTCTATCCTTCTATCTGTGAGAAGAGGTCTTTGCCCTGCAAGAAGAAAGTTACTGGTTGGTATTATTTTGATGATAACGTTAAAATCATATTTAACTTCAAACAAAACAAAAACAATCGCGTGAGCACACGAAGTTTATATCCAATTAGCGATACAAGGGTAACGACACTGTTTATCAAAACTAATTGAAACAACGCCAGAGCATAGCAAGACAGAACAATGACATCATGTAACAAAATCAACCCAACTCTGTTCGGCTATCCTCATAGTAGATACAGTCACAGTCACTGCTGTTCGAATAAGTTATTGTACAAAGAGCAGAATATATACTAGAAAACCGACAGTTTTAATACTGGAAAAATCCCGAGATGTCGAAAGATATCTTTTACTCGAGAGCGCTATAATAAACGAGAGAGTTGTACAACCGCACACTTATCGCCTGACCGAGTACACGAGAAGAAATAGATCGTACGATGATGTCTTTATCGACGCTATCTATCGCATTCTCATCGCGAAATCCGTCGTTTGCAGGACATAAAACGTGACTATGTTTAATGGCTCATAAACTATGAGTACGACTTAGCCTTAACGACTGTCGACGTTCTTGTAGCTAGTGGTGAATTTATTGCTTGTTAAAAGTGCACTAGATATACATAGGTACCAATAAAGTCTGCAACCAATTAAAACCTGAGTTTCTATAAAAAAATTGATAAAACATTTTTTTTTTTTTTCAATTTATAGATTCAATATTGTGCATAGTAATTTAACATGTAAAGATGTAGTAATATTGTGAAAATGTAGCAATATTGTGAAAATGTAGCTTAACAATAAGACAATTATATGCTAGGCGTATTAGACAACCCAATCAAGAAACCGCAATTTCGTCACATTTTTTTTTTTGGCTCTGATACCTATTTTGTGCGCACTTGTTTGCGTGCCTACTCATCAAAATACCTTATATTTTGTCTTTTCCAGCCATACCAAAAAAAAAAACAAAAAACTGATCAGCTCAAGCGCATACATTTTCTATATTTATTTATAGAATATGTAACTCCTTTCGTCTCAACAACACTGGCTACATACTCAAGCAAACAAACCCAGTCGCTTTCATTTTCAAGGCCTTTTCTCATGAAATCTGTTATGAAATATGCAAAAAGCGTTTCTGTGTGCCCTCGGTACAGGCCGTAGTCGGCGATATTATGTAATACCGGAGATACTAAGGTGACTTTATTGAATTAAGTTACCTGCGATTTGTGCTACTGGTCTATTTCGTGTGGTTACCTGAAGGGTTTCCGGACCGCGTAGTTTTGATTATTGAGTTTGTGGGAATAGATATAACGTAGTTGGTAGTGTCAACTGGAGCCTGAGGGTAGCCTTTCAATTGGGGAAAATTAAAGATTATCATTGGAATAGGAGATAATGTAAATGTTGCAAAGGTATGATGTTGATTATACCGCGCCAAAGCGCTTTAGCTGCAGTTACTAACAACAGTTATTTAATTTAAGCTAAACACTTTATATACCGTAATAACATTTTTCCCAGCGTAATTTGCATCGTTATTGCGTCCACTAAAAACCAGTTTCCTCTAACCTAAAATATAAAACCTTGCCACGTTGGAGTTGTGCCGTACATATTAGTTTAGGAGCTCCAGAATTCTGGACACACACCTTCCCCACTTTTTATGGCTAATTTAAAAACGTCCAGCATATTAGGTAAAATGTTTTGTGTAAGTGTTTCGTTTCAGCAGTTAGTTCATATTCTAGACACGGGGTGAGCTAGGTATGCATTATTAGCCGGTTGGACCGCTTACTTTATTATGCATGCCGTGTCTTGCGACCGGCTTTTGTCTTGTTTACCAGCATACGGTCTTTGTCAATTAATCTTGTTTCATAGAAAAGAAAATTACTGTTGTTTCCGTTGCTAAATGAGAAAAGCATGCATTCTGTTGTTGGTTAATCCACGCCAATTTAAAATACTGAACAATATCAACGAAATAACCTATAGTCTCGTCAGTGTTTGGCTTTATGTCTTTGATCAGGCGCATTGTGAAACTGTCACTAATGTCAGAAGAAAGTTTTTTATTTTCCTTTCAAGGCAGACCATAGCACTGATGCGGGATCCATCGAAGATCCTAGAGATATGCTAAATGCTGCGGGTGACTACCGCGTGATCAATCACTCTCTAGAGGATCAATGAGAGATTTCACACTCAAAAGAAAAAAAAACACTGGAATTTGAATGACAACTGCGCTGTGTTGTGGTGCGCAAACACCAGAGACACAGCTAGAACGCCATCAAATCAGACTAATCGCAAATAAAACACAGTTTTTGTGTGCGGGGTTCTATTTGAATAATCGTGCGAGGTAAGATTAATTCAACAGAGTATATAAGTGTCTCGATTAAAACAAAAGCGCCATTAGACGCCAAATTATAAAAATAAAAGAACCTATCAACGATGGAGAGACAGCAATCACGATTGAACGCGCAGGTGGAACAGGAGACAATCTGAAATTGATTATTATGGTCAATAATTACGTTACACGCTCCCATTTCATCCGCTTTACAATAATTTGGAAAGGCATGAATTTCATAATTATTTTTACCACGAAAATTAAAGCTTCCATTTTTAATTAAATATTATTTAGATTACAGCTTCTCCTTTTTTCGTATCAATTCTACCTTTTTCCAAATTACTAAAGCTCTGTAGGAGTTTATCGAAGCGTCACGTTAATCGAAGCGGCCAGTAAGTGTCTAAGTGCTCTAAAGTGTAGGTATAGGACACTTTGGACATTCCTCAAGTGCGCGATGGTCTGGTCTTGACAAAACGAAACATTGCGACTTCCACCAAAGATGAGAACCTACAAATCAAAATGGCCCTCAAACTTAGTACCCACTAACGACGCTTGTAACTTGTAACCCCTAGACCAAAGTTAATAATGGTAGGTAATTTACAAAGTCTTTTAACCCTCGAGCACAGCGTACCGTTTCAAGTTAACCTATTTAAAAACTAGCTTAAGACGCTTATACTAGAAGAGATTAAGTGGGCTACCATTCTCAGCCGGTTCATGAGGGTGCTTGGCTGGTGTCACAAAAGAGGCCAAGCTTTAGAAGGTCGCCTAAAAGGGATGTTTTCGACGAATACAAGGGAATTAAGTTAGCGAATAAAATATTACTCCCAATTATGCCTAGATTTAGATGCTCTGGATTGTTTTTTTTGGCAAACGTTGGCGATCACACCTGAATTAAATTAACCAGCTGTATTCAATATAACTAAACAATGTTACCAATATTATATCAATTTGGGACTACCAAGACAACAAGTTTTAAAAAGCAAAAAGCCAACGTCACGCGGTGTTCCCAGGCGGTCACCCATCCAAGTACTGACCGCGCCCGATGCTGCTTAACTTCGGTGATCGGACGAGAACCGGTGTATTCAACGTAGTATGGACGTTGGCGAAACTATAACTGAAATTATCAAACTGTATCAATGACATGAAATCACTGATCTATATAAAACCAGTAATGACGTCATTTTTTATCAACAAATGAGTGAATTGTTTCCGCGTCGTTAATCGTTGGCATTATTATGAATTTTAAGCTGGCAGATTATATCATTGAATAACCATGAGCACTTTTTGTTCAAAACGTTTGGTCTCTTCATAATGATTATTTATAAGAATTTATAATATAATATTAGCTATTTAATTTTAATCGACTTATTATTAAAAAAAAAAAATCCTAAATAAAACAAAATTAATTCAATACAAAAATATTTTATGAACAAAAACTACAAAAAGCCAACGTCACGCGGTGTTCCCAGGCGGTCACCCATCCAAGTACTGACCGCGCCCGATGTTGCTTAACTTCGGTGATCGGACGAGAACCGGTGTATTCAACGTAGTATGGACGTTGGCGACTAGCTAACCAAAATTATCAATCTGTATAAGAGAGTGACGTCATATTTTAGTTATAAATGGCTTACAATAGTTCCTAGTAGGTACTACTATCTACTATAGATTTAACAAGGTTTTTTCGTACATTGTATTATTTATATGTATAGCAAGTTGAAGTTATTTTGTTGAATGACTACTTTATTTTATGAATAAGAAATTCAATATATTGAGTCAATTAACTCTGAATGATGAGGACGTGTCCACTATCCATAGTGTACACAAATCATTTTCAACATTTAAATTGCCCGCCCATAAATCCATAAAATGCTGTAAAAGTAATTTATTGAGCAATTTTAGCCACAAAATGTCGGAAAATGTAGCTATATAGAAAACTATTGTAGAGAAAATATGCAGAATTATGGACGAGGATAACATAAATTGTGAATGGTATGCCGATCATTATACCGACAGAGAATGATGTATCTTTCTATGCTGGGTTTACAATGTAGTTTCTAAACATGTAGGTAAACATACATAGCAATGTTGCTCTACAAGTTCCCTGTTACACATAGGCCTCCAATGGCAAACAGCAGACAGTCGATTGTGTTGATTCCCTTTTAACTTTTCAGTAACTGGCGCAACTTTCAAACTTCCTCTAAGGAAAAATGTGATTGTAAAATATTAAGAACCAGAGGGAAACATCTTTATATCAGTGGCGAAGTTTTAGAACGTTCCTTATACCAAACAAACCATATTTCACGTCGGTTCCAGGCTTCCGTTCAATGGCCAGCATCCTTTTAAAAGCACACAAAATCGCATTTCATAATATTAAAATTCTTAAAATTTGTGGTTGTAATAAATTGTCTAGCTTTGGTCATGTGGTTTCTCTACAATTTTCTTAAGGGTAAGGCCATATCCTAAATATAAGCGATTATCGCGGGAATTATGATTGTTATGATCATCATAAAGAATGCATATTCCCGCTTTGCGTTGTCACATATTCATTGAGAAAACTTGAAGCCTGCTGCCTGTGCGACAACCGAAAAATTATAGCAACGATCGGTTTCTGTTCATGTGGTAAGCCATGTCAACTGAGCATGAGGTCCTGGGTTTGATTCCCAGGTCGAGAAAAGTAGTATTGGTGCTATTGGGTTTTCCCATCAGGAATTTCTCAGTAGCAGCCACGGAGTCTGGATTTGTACCCGGTTGATGGCAATAGGCTCGTCCCCTATTACATGGGACTTAAACATAACTGGCGAAATGTGGGTGTACTATTAGGTACACCTCTGCCTAACCCTACGGGGATTACAGGCGTGATGTTATGTAATTTTACGTTAAAATAAATTCACCTGGTATAGGTACGGACAAGAGGATGATGATGAACACAAAGAATAAACAACGCTGAATATTTTCTTGTATGTACTTTTATCCTGGAAAATAACCAGCTCTCAGAAATAGACATCGATAATTAATTACAGATCATGTTCAAGTTAACTTTTTTTATGTGTTTACCTCGATACTTTGAATCTAACAAATATTGAGTAAACACACGATCTAGACTAACTAATTTCCTTCAAACATTGGTTTTCTATCATTCATTATGCCTATTTTACTTCGGAGTAAACATGTAATGGAGTGCCAATCACGGGTATGCACCTCAAAAAGAACAGAATATTCTCCATGATGGTCCCCAACAGCAAAAACTCGGAACTAATCTCCCCCACATATTACTTATTGTATTTAAAAACCTCTTTGTTTCTACACGTTAATCTCCGAAACCCACCCAAACGATTTAAATAAAATTTTGTAAATGTGTCGGTTTAAGTCATAAGTAACTCGGATAGTTTTCGACCCCATGCGTGGCGCTATTGGTAATAAATTGCAACCGTGCGATGCTGGGGTGGGTCGCTGGTATATACAGGGCAGAAGGGACACCGACGTGAAAACGGTTACCACATATACAGTATATCATTCTAAACCCCCCCATAAACAAATTTCTCATCGGTTATTAAAAAAAACCAGCTGTTTCCTACAAAAGTGAAAGCTACACGGTCAAAATGTATGAAATAGCTTTTTTTTCCGAATAAATGGCATTCGTTTTCGCGTCTGTGTCCCTTCCACCCCGTATATTTTTTGGAATACAAACGTTGAGAATACCAATCAATGGACGATGCAACTTTTTTGTCTAAATTAGAAGCGTTGAGTGAATAAAAACTGAAACAAAACTGTTTTGTAAACACATGATATGTCATTGTGCAACCAGCACAAAATCGTTTTTACGTACGACGACGCTGAAAGTATTACGTTATTACGTATCTACCTTTCTTAAACAAATAGACACTGATCATTCCATTGTTACATAAAACTACTCTGTGTATAACCAAACTAAGCTCACTAACCCTATTAATTAACTTGACAAATATAACGTTTTTCTTGTGAGTTAATCTGTCCCACGCCATTACCGACTAAAGAATGTTTTGCAAACATAATGCGTGTGAGTAATTGAACCACATCACTCAACTCATAACGAGACTATTCCATGTTCAAGTACTGCGAACGTTATTCATGTCATATTATTATGAAAAAAGTAAATTAGATGTCTTGAAGTAATGAAAAGTATTTCAGTAGTAAGTCTGGATTTGCACCCGGTTGATGGCAATAGGCTCGCCCCCTATTACATAGAACTTAAACATAACTGGCGAAATGGGGGTGTCCTATTAGGTACGCCTGCCTAACCCTTCGGGTGATGTTGTGTTATGTGTGATCTAAAATATCTAAATCCTATAACCGGTGTAGTGGGCACACTCAATAAAACAATTTTGTTATTAGCGAATTCCCGAAACCAACATTTTTTTTGTGAAACAAAAAAATATGCTGGTTGCACATCCCAAATTTTCTCATCTGTAACTCTTATCACCTATTAGTTTTACACTCTTACTGTGAACCTTTTCCCTTACATAGTGGAACAATCACAGCCTTGTACCAGTCATCCCGCACACGGCCATATCTCCAGCACATATTAAAGATCCGGCACAACAGGCCTGCTACCACCCCATCACCGCCCTTTTTCATTTCAAGAGACTCTCTGATATACCCTGCAGCTTTCCTAACTTTTATACCATTCAATGCTCTTACATTCTCCTCCATTTTTAGGGCTTAGTACCCTAAGGATAACCAACCAGGCCCTATTACTAAGCTCCGCTGTCCGTCCGTCTGTCTGTCAGCGGGCTATATCTCATGATCCGTAATAGGTAATTAGTTGAAATTTTCACAGAATGTGTATTCCTGTTGCCGCTATAGCAACAAATAATAAAAATAAATTGAATGGGGCTCCCCTACGATAGTACGGAACCCTTCATGCACGAGCCCGAATCGCACTTGGCCGGCTTTATGTCAATCTCTTCAGCTGTATCTGAATTTGGGTATTCAAAACTGGCTTCCACCCAATTACCCACTACCTGCACACTCGTTACTTCTTCCCTGTCAGAACAGTGCCTAAAAAGCAGTGAATCACTCAAGACTCAGACAGCCTACATTATAACATACGACAGCTTCTCATTCTTGGATTTAACCTAATATATGATCATTTGCCTAACGTCATAATGCTTTTTACGATGCCACAATGTATTGCGCACTCATATTTCTTTAAGATGAAAAAATACCCACATTCCTCTTACTTTAGCGCCGTTCCCGAGCGGAAATAGACTTTATTGAAAGTAATTGAAGAAGCAAATTAAGATCTTATTTGAATAATGTTTTAGTCAAGTTAGTATCTTTTACTACCTTTTTATTTACGAAATTTTCGTATTATTTTACGATTAATAAAATATTTTAATAATTTTATTTTCGGAGTGTTTTATTATTTTCCATAAAATATTTTTTTCATAGTCGACATTACGACTACGATGATAAAACGCGTAATTATTTCATTCATTTCATATTTCAACACATGAATTATTTTCCTTTTATACACAAAATAGCTGTTATATACATTTTGTTGTAAATGGTAATAAATTCATTTCAAATTCCATTACCATACCTCGCAGGTTGAAGAAAATTATACGAAATCTGCTCATTATTTTCGTTGTAAAATGTTATGATCCCTAGTAAATAACTGCCTATCCTTCCTCTGCCAACACTTTTCAGAAAAAACAGAAGGCGGCTGAGCAAAACAAAGTTTTATTTACTGCCTCCATATTTTTCTAAATCAACCGAAATCCGAATAAAGGCGTAAGATAAGAACAATAATATATTTTTACAGTACGTCATTTCGGCATGAGACAACTCCGTAGACGGAATTATTTCCCTAATCCAAAATGTTTTAAACTCCTGCAACCTTCTGTTTCCCTGGTACTTTCGGCCGTCCCTTATCATTATTTAGTTTTTATTACTGCGTTGTGCTTTTTTACGACGAAAGTGACCGGAGTACCTACCCCACATATTTTTTGTTTCAAAACATTACTCTTTTTTTCGCTCCACAAAAACATTTTTATCTCACGAGTACTTAAACTTCATGCTTAATAAACTTGATGAAATGCTGAAGTAAACGATCTTTCGGTAAGCTTAGAAAATTAATAAAATCCTGACTAAAAATAGTATCTACCTAAATATTAGAGAAAATTGTTTGTATTTTACAGTCATCTTAGACATCATGAACTATTGGAAACGACTTGAGGTTTGAGATAACTTTATTCTCATAAGAATACAGAATTCACTTACCTACATGAGAATATTATACTTCTGATTTATATCATTTTTATTATTAGTTAGTATTTGAACTATTAAATGTACTAAGTAATTTCTTACGGAATAACCCAATACTTTGCCCGACTTTGGAATCGACTCCAGCACCTCATGCTCTTCGGCAGTTGCACTAGCGACCAATGGACCAACAAAGCCACTAGACGAATGTTTGAAAAATTAACAATTTTCCATCTGAAGAGACTCAACTGTCTCTCTACATACTTAACTTAATTGATCAGTGATCACTTAATCACAGAAAATATTAATAATGCGACCTTTACGATTTTATGAAAACGAACCATGGACAAATTGGCAAAATAGCAGAAAAAAAACATAAACACAAATTTTATCTTTAGAAGAGTACCACTGCCCCTTGGAATGTGTAGGAAGAGTGGGTGACAGTATTTGTTTGACCTCAGGGACAACCCTGAGGACAAAATAAATAATCGTAATACTCAACCGAGCCATAAAGACTGTCTACAAAGGCCCAAATCTCACTCTTGCGAAAATCCTTAATCTTAAATGAGACGTCACACTTGTCAAAACTGTCAGTTCAAATCTTGGAACCTATTTGAAATTCCCGTTCTAAAGGAAACAAGACGATCTGTTGAGCTAGTTGCCTTGCAAGACTTTAATCAGAAATCTACGTTGTAAAAGGGTATTTTATGCGTGGCCAAAGTAAGAACCAACGCTCTTGTGTTTAGGGTTCCGTACACGAAGGGTAACCAAAGGGTAACCCTATTACTTAGCCTTTCGCTGTCCGACCGTCTATCTGTCAGCGGGCGTATCTCATGATCCGAAATAGGTAGACAGTTGAAATTTCCACAGAATTAGTATTTCTACTGCCGGTATAACAACAAATAATAAAAATAAATTAAAAATCAAAGGGGGCTCTACTACGATAGTACGGAACCCTTCATGCGCGAGTGTGACTCGCTCTTGGCTGGTTTTTCCAATTCAACTTTACGAATCATGTCCTGAAATGTTTCCAACATTGTTCCTATGTCAATGTCACTCAAGCATCTAAATATCCTTATATTAACTATCGCCTATAGCATAAAGCCAAAAGAAATGCTAGCCAATCTATAACACTTATGAGCAGGCTACAATCTTTCAAAGAAATAGGTCACGCCGACTAAGCGTTCTAGCTGACCGACGAAGGCCTAATTAATGAGCCATCATTGATTGATGACGTCACAGGGTTTTAGCCAAAGCTGAATTACTAACCGAAAATCACAGGGCAGCTAGATAATCTGACAAGTAATAGCTACCTTCGTTCGTTAGCTGTCAGAAGCAAATCAAGGTCGAAGAAGATAGTATTCATTAATATATATTAGAAATTAAAAGATAGTCGGCATTACAAGGTTTTTCCCTTTTTTTTATTGGAAATCATCAAATGACCCCTCCCCGCTCTGGGCGAAGCGGAAGAGAGTGTCAGACTAGGTTTTTCCCTAAAAATACAATAAGGACAGTAGACTAAGTTTCTTGTAAAAATTATAGAGTACCTTTTTGGAAGATACTTAAAGATTGTGATTGAATTATCTTTACGAATGAGTATCCAATGCTTAGGTAGATTTATTAGCTTAGTAAAATGTATTTATTGAATCCGTATTTTTTAGAATTAATGATATAAAACTACAGCAATTTTTATTCAATATCGCGATATTTGAATGGTCAATAGTTTCATTGAATTTGATGGCCTAAAACTTCTCCACTTCCACGACAATATTTAATCAAACTACAATCAATATTTGACCATTGTTAATTCGTCAACAATTAGTAACAAATAATAATAACGTCACAAATACCACTAAAACCAGCAACAAAACACTTGAGATCAACTCCTTTGAAACGGGTCAGAATACCGGTCCGTTCTCTTTGTTCGGCCAAAGACCAAGAGACTGAAACAATACAGACACTGCCACAATAAACGTATGAAGATATATATATATCCTTTGAGCACACAGCGAGATTCTAACAAAAACAACGTTTACACAGCCCCTTGAGTCGGGTGATAGTCGCCCATAATATACTGAATGTTAGGTTTAGCTGAATACTTGAGATGTTTTAATGACAGTTTGAATGATAATGAATTATCGCTACTAAAAGATGGAGATAGAAAAAAAAACAATTATATACCACTATTTTCCATTTCGTTTGGTCAGTGCCTAACCTGTTATCAGGGTGTAGTCCGTCCAGAATTATATCTTAGGCATTCTGGTTTGGTTTCCTCACGATGTTTCCGTTCACCGAAACATGTGATAATTGTACGCATATGAATCCGAAAAATTAGAGGTTATTGGGTTCGAACTCGAGAAATACGATTTGGAATTTGTACTTGATATCACTTAAACCGCCGTGAATACAAACCGTGGTTATAATAAACCGTCAATAAGGACGTCCACAAGACACAATCACACCCACATCCCACATTTAACTCCTGGCGTTAAACATTTCATATCACTCGTTATTTTCCAAAATTATGTTTAAATAAGATTTACAGGATAACATTCTAAACAAACGACGAAAGCGCCCCCTTAACTTAACCGAAAGATTAAGCACCTCAGCTTCCCTCTAAAGATTAATAAAATCTTAATCTGGGACAGCATGATAAACGCAATGTTGAGGTTATTCGATTAAATGAATGGTCCCCTAGGTGCTGGTTACCACAGAGTAGCAGTAGCAATAAAACAGAATGGATCTTGGACTCATCCAGTTAAACCCGTTTTGTTTCACGATAAAAGTCCTGATGTTAATTCAACTGGACGCTTGTTTAGAGATTGCGAGCACTGTGATAGTAAGTCAATTTATTTTTCATGGAAGGGAAAATCTTGAGATTTCTTGAAGCTCCGTTTGTGAGGAATCTGGGACGGGTTCAAAGAGTTTCGTGCATACATCGTATAAGTGCTTGTATGATTCTGAGAATTTTGAACATCTTGGATGGAGGGCAATTTCTTAATAATTTTATTAGAAAATATGATAAGTACTTAATGATATTCTGGAGGAGCTCGTGGCTAAATAATAACAGCCGCTCGGGTCGATCTTTAGGTTAAGCCGTGCTTGCCTAGGTTTGTCTGTGGATGGGTGACCACCCATTACATACTGAGTTTCCTCCGTGCCTCGGAAAGCACGTTAAGCCGTTCGTCCCGGCTGTTATTTGAAGATCTTTGACAGTCGTTAGGTAGTCAGTGGCCCAAAAAAGTCTGACAACCAGTCTTACCAAGGGGTATCGTATTACCCAGTACTAACTGGGTCGTGGAGGTCAGATAGGCAGTCGATCCATGTAAAATACTGGTATTCAGCTGCATCCGGTTAGACTGGAAGCCGACCCCAACGTAGTTGGGAAAAGGCTAGGCAGATGATGACTTAATGATATTGTGTTGCTTCTTAAAAAACCGAATGAAATATATTAATAATAACTTTCTATACGAACACCAGCCGAAATCAGAACGGCGCCCCACAACTTACCTGCTATCCAAATTCTTAATTAACCAAGTTGTACCACTATTCGTACAAATAACTAAATATTCTACGAAACTCCCAAAACCAGTGAAAACTTAAACTAGGGGTGAATGAGCCAAAGAACTTCTCAGAAATGCTACTAAATCTTCTTAGGGGCTAGGTACAGCTAAGAAGGTATATGACGCGTAGTGATGTGTATATGTGGTATAGCGGTCCGGGAAGCCGGCAATCCTCTTATTTCCCAGCCGTCGTCCGCAGCGACCCGCACTTACACTAGTGCAGTGCTAAGTGGACTCGATGCACTCGAATGCATCGACATTATTAGGGCTGCTGTCGATAAAAATGTATTTGGATTTAAATTATGTATGTTGGTACAGAATGTTATCAATTAAAGATATTTTTCTGAACTTTAAGATTTGGTATGTTAACGAAGATTACCTATTTTCGTTAACATAACATAACAAGTGGAAAGTATTGAAGATAACTTATGGTTATACTTTTTTTTTTTTTTTTTACTGATGGGAAATCATCAAATGAGTTCTCCCGCTCTGGGCAGAGCGGAAGGGAGTGTCAGACTTGTACTGCCATGCCAATCCATGTTCCTTCCTTGCACTTTGTGTTCCAGGGCCGCGGTATCTCTTTCGAACAGCCCGCAGCCCAACTTATGGTTATCCTTAAGTTATCTTCAATTTGAATATCATTTCCAGGGTCGAACAAAGTGATATTCGTTTTTTCCATCTTGAATTTCTAAGTAGCAGTCACGTTACCTTCAACCGGGCGCAAAAACCACGACTTTGGATTTTGCGCCCGGTTGATTGCAATAGGTTGGCCCCCTTTTACATGGGACTTACACATAACAGGCGAAATGTGGGTGTACTATTAGGTACACCTCTGCCTAACCCTTCGGGGATTACAGGCTTGATGTAATATTTTTATGTGTTACGTTAGGTACAAATAAAACGTCATAACCATAATTTATCTTTAATTTGAACTTATTTTACATTACAAAAACCGTAAAATGAAAATAAACAGACAAAACAGCAATTACCTATGGAAAAAGCCAACAAACAAATATCAGCAAAACGGTAAAAACAAGAAAAAAAAAACAGCCAAAAACATTTCATTAGATTCCTTTCGAATATTTTCTTGCCAACAGAAATGAATTGCCGAAAACACGCAATTGATTCGGCTAAACGGCGTACAGTATCCGTAAACAGGAAATGTGAGACAGCCCTAGCTGTTACAGCGACTACTCTTTCCCGTGACCACGTGAAATCGAGCGAGACGCATTAGTATCGATAAAACCGTACAATGATGTACGTACCTACATCGATTCTATTTAATCGAGAAAGAAGCACTGCGATTGTCCGGTTCTTACATAACTATTCAATTGTAGAAGTGTTACTGGCTGCTTATATACTGATTATCATGTTTTCACATCATCGTGGAGAAAAACCATATAAATAAAAGTTATGGTTAAATCACTCGTAACATTCAGATCTGACGTTTTCCACATCTGTCATTTTGCTAATCTGTCTTTTTACGATTCTGACCATTTGTGACAAAATACTATCACTTGGCAATTCGCTAATCTGTCATTCGGCGTTTCAGACGTTCATCGCCCAAACCATCATTGTTGTAGATAATGGGTATAAATCTTCCCTTAACGAAGCTGAAAATCACTTGTTCTTCCCGTCATCGATATTTTTTTGTTCTATAAGGTCTCAAAATTTCAAAATGTTCACGTTTTTTTTATGTTATACCGTTACTGTAAATACTTCACAGCCCCGAGATTTTTCAACCCAAAAAGGAATGTTCCCAGCAATATTTTTTTGCGTAGAGTTATTTAGTTAGATGTACAGAATGCTTGATTGTCAGCTTCGTAAAGGGTCCATTTACACTTTGTATTAGTCTCATAGTGAATAAAACCTTTAACTGTTGTCAAATGAATAGCTATTTCAATTACACCTTGGATTAAAATGCAAAAAGAGCAATGACGTTTTCAGTGCAGCATCAACATTGCAATAGTAACAATTTATCCAAGATAAAAGCAAACACACGTTAAACGAACACAAAAACTATTTAATTTTTAATCAAAGCTTTCACAAACGTTTTAACTGACTATTGAACTAAAACTATTCTTGCATAAACATGTTGATCTAGAATGTTACGGTATCGGTATCTTAATTAAAATGTTACGGTATTTTACAACTTCGATGCGATGTGGCTATACGACGCTTCAGTGCATTTCATATCCATTGCTTTGATGAATGTTATTAAAGCAAAAAGTACAGTTGGCAAAAGAGTTAGGTAAGCAGACCAAACAGGTAAATATCTGTCCATTACCCTGTACAGTCCACGCTCACGAGTTGATCACTGTAGCAAAACAAGTAGTATTAGCCTGTATGAGATTAGCAAGCATGTGATCCCTGGAGGAGGTTACAATAGCATTGAGGATTGGCTAAAACCGAATGATTTTAAAAGTCAAAAGGAGCGATTTCCAAGAATGAAAACTGACGAGTTAACTGTGTAGGTACTCATCTCTTTTATCCACTTACTTGCGACTCCGTGAAAAAGAAAGCGGATACACTAAATAAAACATTCACACTAAGTTTTATTTTAAAAGCCCTTGAAATTTTAAAATCTCCTTGACACGACTTGATCAAAAGTTCATAAGACGTCCTATAAAATCCCCATACTATAAAAACTTGGAACTGTCCAAGACTTTAATGGCAGTCACCCAGTTTGCCTGACGGAGTGAACCTAGTATGGAAGATTTTAACTAAGATTAGAATTAATCCGGGTTTAGTACGCTCTTCTCACTCGGTTTTTCTTTAAGCTTTAAAGATTAGCCCCCGTTCCACTGACTCTGATTAAGATTTATGTTGGGGACATATCTAACACCTACATCCATTTATTCTGTCGCTATTTAATTTTTTGTTTGGAGTTGAAGTACTTAATGTCCTTGAAAATTTAAGTAGAATGTTTGATAAACATTTTTTTTTAGCTGATCTATTTGGCGAAGGGGCAAAAGGTGTATGGAAAGATGCGTCCTGTTGTTTCTGTCAACCCCCGCGCTAAAAAGGCGTGAGATTATGTACCTTTGTATGTATGCTTTAAATGTAAGTTGTAGTGTTTCAAAGTTCTATATTTTGAAAGACGTTTTTTTCTGGCAATTTAATGTAATGCTATTGATGTTGATTGTTATTTTACTCCAGTAAAAATTCCCTCTCAAAATAAACTCGCTACCACAAATACCGGAACACTTCACCATTCTGCCACGAACACTCTCGAATGCTCTCAAAACAATAGTGATTACTTTCTGAAACAACCACTACACATCTAATCAAACACATGCGGTACTTAAGTGCCTCTCCGATACAATGATCCGCACTAACTGTGACCCACCTACGATTGGTCCTGTGTTGCGGTTCCGTAATGGAGAATTAGGTCCTTTTTTCTGCATCTCGGTGTAACGGGAAAAAAGGTAGGAATTTTTGCAAGTGGTTGAACTTTTAATGGAACCTCACACCTGCAATTCCCGAAAAGTTAGGTAGAGGTGTACCTAATAGTACACCAACATTTCGCCAGTTATGTTTAAAATCCAGACTCCACAGCTGCTAGTTAATAATGAAATTCTTGTTAAAAAACCCAATAATACTTCACCCAATCTGGGAATTGAACCCAGGATCTCATGCTCAGCAGTCGCGCTTTCGACCACTAGACCAACGAGGCAGTCACTATAAAACTACAGTCATAACAAAACAAAATTATTAACCAAATGAGTTCCTGTCCGTATATCCAATAAGTTGTAAAGGAAAACCGGGTCTCATTACTGATTCTCTCAGGCCAAATGTAGTCTGATCTAAAATTTCGTATCCCTAAAGCAATGTTGACACGAATGTCAACATTGCTTTAGGGATACGATTTTTTTTTTAAAAGATTAAGACCCCAAAGAGACGATGCCATTGACGGGCCTGGCGAGGCGGAAAATTTATCGATTTATATTTTCCGGTCTTATATTTAATAGAGCATTATATAATACGAATACGTATTATATAGTTTTGGTTTGGTCGTCTGAATTGAAGTACCGTCTGTGTTTCTATTGTTTAGACAAACAATTTTTAGCAACAACTTTCTTCACTAGAAAACTTGACGTGACGCCTGCGTAGCGCCACTTTTGAGGAATTCAAAAGCAGGAGAGAAACCATGAAATATAAGAAAAATTGCTTAATTACTTTTCACTAGCCACTTCTGCTTGGAACGGTCTTCATTTCTTGACGAACAAAACTTCGACATTTCATTATTAAATGTAAGTTTAATAATAACGCATGTTACACATGAACCTTCCAATAGAAATAAATGCATTATATGATGACGTAAACCACATCCTTATCCGTAAGACATGCTGAAAACCACATAATAATATGCATAAACCACATAATTAAACAGACTAAACTATCCATGGACATAAGACCACCGTACACACACGCATACACAGTGGTCCACCATTCAGTTGTCCACTACACACTATAGCCCGTCCATCTCTCGACCACAAGAGTTGTCATTGAATGTGCATTGTCTGTCTTGGCTAATAAGCCTGACAATGTTCTGAATTCTCGTCCAGATGTCTGTCTCGAACTCTCGTCCATCTTGTGTATATTGAGGTTGTTTACTAATTATACTGGTGACTATTGTGTCAGGTTAAGTTGAAATTAATGTTACCCTGTTGCTGTAAAAGTGAAGAAAATGTATTAAAATAATTAAGATGTTTTTGGTGGATGTTCAGGGTGTCCCAAATGTTGGAAACATTAAATTGTCTATTGCCTTTAAATAATTTTATATTAAAAAAACCTCAAATTGCTCCTACACGAAGAAAACGCCAGAAACCACCTAACTCGGTCTTACACACCAAGAACAATTGTCCGAAAAACAATTGAATTATGCTTTTTCCAAGGAAAACGATTACCCGATGTGGGTGGTTTCTTCAAAACGCCAACTCGTCAAGTATTTTCATTTCCACACTTTATCAGGGTGAAGTAAAATGTTATATTCAAAGTAATTAGAACCAGAATAGACCCACATATTTCGCCAAAATATTTTTTATAAAAAGTACTCCAACTTACAACCGCAGAGAGATCTCAATTAACTTTAACGAAGCTCCTCTTAAAGACCCACTCGCCGATTAATCTATTGTACGCCAAGGAACTCATTTCAATAATCATTTTAATTATTATCACCATTCAAATTTAATTCAACGAAGATTAATACGAAATTCCTTTTGAAATACTCGACCATTCGGGGACTCGGAGTCCAATTTGTGATCTTATTTGACCGAGATCAACAAAACGAAAAGTATTCAAAGGTAAAAATTCAGAAAAGAGAGAAACCGGAATGAAAACTGGCGACGACTTTCAATCTAAATTAAATGGCCCCCGTGTACCTACTTTGACTTTCTATTAAGAGTTGGGCAATAGATTTTTCTAATTTCTTTATTGGAAAAGTTGTTGCTTATTTTTAAGGCGTCATTGAATTTTCCAACAGGTTAATAAAGGACGGAAATTAAAGTTAGAGAAATTCACAAGTTAATTTAATATTTGGAGGTATTCTGATCATTTTCTACGAACATACATACCAAGTAGCGGACTACAGCAGACACAGAACTATAATAACTGTTGTTAACTGTCCGCCGGCCGACTGCCGGCTATCCAGTCCGCACCTAGAATCAGCGCTCCGCGCGGACACACTAATCGCTCCTGGTCAAATGTTATTTATCGCGTCTGTTATCATTTTGTTATATTAGTGTAAAACTAGTTGTTTTCTAAGTAACGTTTTTAAGCTATTGCATAGCTTCTATCGCGGGCCTTGAGCGTGGAGACCGAATCCAGAAATTCCGTAACGAAAACAACCTAACACCTAGTGCCTAACACGTAGTGTCAGATATTGACAAGCCTAGGTTATTATTTTTAATCTACCGCTGGAGCTAGGAGGTTAGGTTGTATAGGTAAACCTATACAACCTAACCGTCTAGCTCCAGCAGGATCAATAGGTAAACCTATACAACCTAACCTCCAAGCTCCAGCAGAAGATTAAAAATAATAACCTAGGCTTGTCAATATCTGACACTACGAAAGAGAATAAATAATTATAATTACATAAGTTGATAAAAAATGCTATGCAATAGCTTTACCGCGGCAGTCTCCGAGAGCCACACGTCTTTTTTTCTGTTTTATGTACTAATTTTATGCGTAAGTAGTAAAAAGCTGTTATACTGAAATTACTAACAGACACTCAATTTTATTTATTTGTTTAATTATACTTTGTAACATTGATACAATGTAATACATAATTTCAGGATTACTTAGCATTTGAGTTTAATAAAATCATTTTCACCTACAGTTATTAAAAAATACAAAATACTTAGGGCTGTTACTTTTATAGCAGTTTGTGCCACGATTTCTTGAATGTAGATAAAGTGGATTGCTTGAGAGGTATCGTAGCTTCTGTCATTTCTATTTATTTTTATTTAAAAATATTTTTTTATCCCGGATTTTAAAACGGACCTGGTTTTAACGGTGCCCTTTTAAATTTTATGTACTGTAAATATTTTAATGTTTTTGAAACCGTTGTTTTACCTTTAAGAAAAAGCTTTTTATAAAGTACGCTAAATAGTAAAAAAAAGAAAAATGGCAATTGTATTTCCAATGAAAGATGACAAAGTTAAAACAATACTATTGGAAGATCTTTACATGTCTCAATTTCTTTGATAGAACCAATTGTTTTTACATCATCTCAACGCACGACTTGATAGACAAAACACCAAATTATGTGTTGTTCAAAACGATCAGGTGAGGAGTACCTTCACGCAACCACGTGACAGTGGACGTATTACCAGTTATGGACTAAGATAAAGAGGTAAATAGATGGAATTTTGGAATAATTCTGGTTACGTCATCGGTTCCCACTCATGATTTTTCCTCGTTTTGATGCATCGTCTTTTATTTCACCTCAACATGGCTGTCACAGAGTCCAGTCATCTAAAAACGAAATACGGCTGTGCTTTTAAAGTAATTTCGATCATCCGGCCAAACCGTATTTATATCAATACATCGATAAACCACCCAAACAGTACTAGGCTAGCATAAAGTCAAAGTGTTGTGGATTTTAGTTTGTACCCGGTTTCTGCCTTATATTTAGAAAAGGTATGCATTTATGAATGTAAGTAGATTTGTTTTAAGGAAATGTTCAATTAACATTCATTCTACGTTCCAACCCTACCATTGGCTGAATCCCTGAACGTTTGCCCTGGTAGGAGCGACCTCTCATTACTCTCAGTGGTACCTGCATTCCCTCGAAAAGAAACTCATTAAAACTTTTTTCTCAGAGATACAACGAAGCCTTCAAATAAATATAAATAAACTTGAGTCGTTTTTAAATTAATTTGCTTCAATTTTATAATTTGACGGTTTTAGTTTTTCAGGGAAATAGATGTATTAAAGTGGTTCCATTACAACGATTGATTTATTGTTTAAACTATTTTTTATGGATTTGTTTTTTTGCTATCCTTGATGGCTCATTGGTGAATCGTTGCTATAATTATATGCAGCTACGTATGTTCAGTAGTTAGTAGGAGGAGCACATAGCTTTTTTTTTTTCGGATGGAAAATCATCCAATGACTCCTCCCGCTCTAGGCGGAGCGGAAGGGAGTGTCAGACTTGTACTGACTAAAAGCCATCCATGTTCCTTCCTTGCCCTTTGTGTTCCAGGGACGCGGTATCTCTTCCGAACAGTACCGCAGTCCTGGAGCTCATGGCTCAATAAAAACAGCCGCTCGGGTCGATCTTTAGGTTAAACCGTGGTTGCCTAGGTTGACCAGTGAATGGGTTAGACCCATTACATATCGAGTTTCCTCCATGCCTCGGATGGTTCCGGCTGTATCTATAAGGGTATCTTATTATCCAGTACTCACTGGGTTGTGGAGGTCACATAGGGAGTCGCTCCATGTAAAATATCAGGTAAGACTACAAGCCGACACCAACATAGTTGGGAAAGTGAGAAGGATGGCTACCCATCCAGATACCGACCCTGGAAAGCGCTGTTTAACCTCGAAGCAAATTCGTGCGGCTGTTATTATTTAACCACGAGCCTCTCAAACAACAGACATGAGATGTGGATAGATAACAAACGTACCGATTTAAAAAGAAATTGTGATATAAACCACAATGTAATTGACACTCCAATCCACATTTTTTGCCCTTATCATTAATTTGGGATTGGCGCAGCATGTCTTCTCCTCCATACTTCTCTATTACTCTTTATCTCATCAGACACTCCTTTCGTGCCATATCATCGTTCACACAGTCCATCTATCGTTTTTAGGGTTCCGTACCTCAAAAGGTAAAAACGGAACCCTTATAGGATCACTTTGTTGTCCGTCTGTCTGTCTGTCTGTCTGTCTGTCTGTCTGTCAAGACCTTTTTTCTCAGGAACGCGTGGAGGTATCAAGCTGAAATTCATATCAAATACTCAAGTCTATGGTCTCTTGGAGCTGTGAAAAAATCAAACTTCTAAGTCAACGCGATCAAAAGATACTCCCGTTTATGCCGCAAATTTTCGACACTCGCAAGTGAATCAAAACCTACTTCCCGTGAACTCAGAATCTTGAAATTTGGTACGAAGCAACGTCTTATAACACAGATAAAGGAAAAATTGCGAAAAGCATACATTTTTAGTTACATCATATAATAAAAATATTTTTAATAATTTTAAACTTATTACCCCTTTACTCATGAACGCGTAGTGGTATTATATTGAAATTCTTAACAAATACTCAAGTCTATAATATCTTTAAGCTGTAACAAAATCAAACTTCTACGTCAACGCAATCAAAAGATACAGCAATTAAAGCCGCATATTTTGAAACTCGCAACTACTCGCAACTACTCGCAAGGGAATCAAAACCTAAAGGATACTTCCAGACGACCTGGAATCTTGAAATTTGGCATGAAGCACCGTTATAAAGTACACATATAGGAAAAATTCCGAAAATCTTAAATTTTTAGTTACATCACATAGTATATTTTTTTAAATAATCATAAACTTACTAGCTGACCCAGCAATATGTATTGACAAGGTACCGTCAGCTTTCCACATTGTTATGTTATGGATTTCATTTAGCAATAAAAATACCATAACTTTTACTTATATACCTACAGGTTTGTACGGAACCCTCGGTGCGCGAGTCTGACTCGCACTTGGCCGGTTTTTTTGGTCTTCCTCTACTCTTATACCCCAACCACATTCATACTCAAAACTTTTCTCACGACATTTTTCTCCCTCTAATGTAATTGACATTCATATAATCACAAATTCAACACGCACAAATTTTACGAAAGAGGATTGTGCCGTTTTTCCAACATCCTTCATTTAATACACGGACGGAAACGGTCAAGCGGTAATCGATCGAATCACTTTGCGAAACACATTCGGGATTACAAAATTCGGCTAGGCCTGCTTAGTTAACTGTATCAAAGGGCACGGTTAAGTCGTCCAGTAGAGAAATGTATTCTTTATTTAATATTTTGATATTTACCGCGATATGTCGAGTGGATTCTGGATTTTTCGATAGGTATTCAGGAAAGAAAGTTGAAGTGGCACAGGCGAAGGAACTTCGATTGAAGAATGCTACTGAGTAAGATGTTTTAGTCATTGTAGATCTTTGCCAGTCGTTACAGTAAGTGACCCGAAAGTCTGACAACCTGTCTTACTAAGGGGTATCGTACCACCTAATACTTACTGGGTTGTGAAGGTCAGATAGACAGTCGCTCCATGTAAAATACTGGTATTCAGCTGCATCCGGTTAGACTGGAAGCCGATCCTAGCACAGTTGGGAAAAGGCTAGACAGGTACAACACCACCTGACGACTGAGTGAGATTTTTTGTCACCGGACGCTATTTTTGTGTATGTCATCTCAGGTATGAACCTTGGATATCGTCGTCTGCTTAACCGGACTATCCTGTGGCTGCCTTGAGAGTAATGCCTCCAGCCAGGGGCAAAAAACTTAAAAATAAGAGACTACACGCTAAGGACCCCTCCTGTCAGATTCGAGACTCGGCTTAGGGCGTCGCTGGGGGAGGACAGCTAGGGACAGGATGGATCGGAACGAGATTATTAAGTTATGGGTTTAAAACTACAGGCCTAGCATCGCGGGCTGACACCGGACACTGGCAGATACCTCAGCTATATGGAGGCGGCCCGTGACCGTGTCCCAAGGCGCTTTCGCGATTAATCCGTACCGATTTAATTGACCCTTAATTTGACTATGAGCATACCTCGAATGTCGATAAATTGTTACTAAGTTGATTTTGAAAAGATTCACCAAACAGATAAAGTTTTCACTAAAAAATGTGTGTTTTTCCTAGACGATGTACAATAGACATAAAGCCGTGCACACCCCACGAAGGTAGCCGGATTGATGGCACCTGTAACAACTACAAGTACCCAACGAGAGGCTCCGCAAAGGGGCCTTATCTCAGGCTCCTGAAGCCAGACTATGCCAACGGTAAGTGGTACTTGTTTGATAAGAATCCGTTTAGTTGCTGAAACCTAGATCTTATCGTTCTGGAAAACAGTTAAATTGTACGCTAAGCGAGGGATTTTAGAATACTGTCTGCCAAAAGAACTGTTTAAATACATAGAATAGCTACTTAAAGTTATTTGCTAAGAATGTCTTAATTGTTTCGATATTACACTATTTAGGATAAGATATTTTTATCCTAAATAGTGTAATATCGAAACAATTCACAGAAATAAAGTATTTATTATGTACTCCACTTTTTAAACATGACCCTTTTCTGCATATAAGAGAGTGCACTTAAATCACCACGCGAGCTCAGCGCGGGTATACGTCACATGTCTTCAAATTCTTGAGCCCAGGACGTACTGTTTCCTCACAATTTCACTAACTTCATCAGGACAAGAAAAAATTTAATTGATAAACTTATACTGTCACATGGGATATCTTCTGTGATAATTAATTATTCTCATAATAAGGGCTGGGCCGGCGTCATAATGAGGACTTCACAAAACCTAGTCATACTGTGAGTGTGTTTTGCCGTGACTTAGTGTCGAGTTCCAGTAGTGCGCATAGCAAAAGACTAAGAATGAGGGTAGACAGATTTGCCTGCACCCAACAATTTATTTGCTACCCACCCGCATTCTCCAGTCATCCCACGATCATGGCGCTAGCAACAGCGTCAAAATATTCTGCCGTCATAAGGAAAAAGGGCACAACTAACATTTATTTCGAAATTGATTTAAAAATTCTGGCAGAATTGCCTTTTTTTCTGATTCCGAATATTCATTATGTATATAACTCAATTTCGAAAAAAATGTTAGTTGTGCCCTTTTTCCTTATGTCGGCAGTATTGAGAGCTCAGATAATTAATAATGACGGAAGATATCCCGTAAGTGACAGTATAAGTTTAGTTTTAAACCGTGATTATAATTGCTGCACATGCCTCGTTTTTGTCTAACAATTCTAAATAAAATTCTCGTCATGATTGCGGTAAGTGTACGTGTGAAGGCGGATGCACATATCCTGGCTGTAAACATGAACGCCTTTTACGACACTCCAGTGTGCATCCTACAGGGAAATAAAGAAATAACTGAAAGCGATTCTGAGAAGTTCAAAACAGGAAACTCTATTTCTGAATGCGACATCCGTTGCCGATGAGGAAATACTTGCATAGCATTGTTACCTGCCTAAGTGCGGTCCAATGTAACGTTAGGGATTTATCATTAGGATTGTTTACTATGATGCTCTTTTATACAATAGGTATAGGCAGAAAATTTCAATTACTACGACTGTTCAAGTTACCAGGACTTTAAACAATACCATCTGTCGAAATTCTTCATTGTTGAAAACCAGCGAACTATTCCAGCATTTGTTTATGGTGGCCGAAGAATTGATGATAATGAGAGCAATGATCAGGTCAGGATAGGTATCAAATTATATTAATGGCAGCCTAAATGAAAAAAATCTCGGTGTATCCCTACTTACTGCAGAGCGGAGAGGTCTCAGTTTCGATTCCCCGGGGTCTGTACGTTCCGTCCGGAATTTCCCAATGTTTTCAATTGCAATTGAGTTATTTTCGATATAGATAGATATTTCTCAATCTTGATTTACACCGATTGTGCTCGCTATAATAAGGGACATTACTGGTAAAAACTAATAGGCACTATACTATACCACCGTCTGCCTTAACTCATGAGGATTACTGGCGTGATTTATATTTCAACTGCCCGCGAACTTCGTACCGCCTATTTTTTTTTTTATTATGAAAAATAGAAGTTGGCCGATTCTCAGACCTACTCAATATGCTCACAAAATTTCATGAGAATCGGTCAAGCCGTTTCGGAGGAGTATGGGAACAAACATTGTGACACGAGAATTTTATATATAAGATATTATATCTAGGCATAGTACTTTCAACACGATTCCCTAACAAGGATATTAACAAGCTTAAGCACTCTGGAATCCTGAACAGCCTATACCTAACAATATGCTCACTCCTAGATCGTGATATCCGCATGAACAGACACGGTGAGCCGCTGCCCTCAGCCCGGAAAGTCAGGACGGAACTGCACTCCACCGGCCGCGTCGAAGATAAGGTCACGTTCAACGTTGCTGCAGTCCATATGTTGGAGTTCATACATAGAGATATCAGTATTATGGATGGGCCACGTAAGTTGATTTGTTTTAATTTGGCGATGAAATTAGGGTCAAAGGGTCAGGGTCAAATGTGCGGGTCAACACCGAACAATAAATAATAAGCACGTCTGCGTATTGCAACGCTGCGCTCTATGCCTTCAATATTTGTATTACCTAAGTAAAACCTTCAGTACATCTCGGATAGCATATCGGGCGCGACTCAATCTCATCCCATTCACCTCATTAGCTTTAATTGTTAACCCATTTGTATCGCTGAAATATATAGTTATTTCTATAATTATCTCAATCTCACCCCAACCCCGGGCATTGGTCCTTCGAGCCGGATATGTTATCCGATACGTACAGAAGGTTTTACTTAGGTAATACAAATATTGAAGGCATAGAGCGCGGTGTCGCAATATGCTGACATGCTTATTATTTATTGTTCGGTGTTGACCCGAACAGACAATGAAGTAGATTATTCACGATTCCCAGCACAGAGGTTCTGATCGTAAAGCCATTGTTAAGTAAAATAAGCCTCATTGGTCGAGTAGTCGCAAGTATCTACGACTGTTGAGCATGAGGTTCGATGCCCGGGTCGGGAAAACTCTTATTGGGTTTTTCCATCAGAAATTTCTCAGTAGCAGCCACATAGTCTGGATTTGTACCCGGTTAATAGCAATAGACTCGCCCCCTATTACATTGGACTTAAAACTAACCGGCTGCCCTTAGAGGATTACAGGCGTGATGTTACGTTAAAAAAATATATAAGCCGTGAATTTTGATAACTAAACCATTGCGCGTTTCCCAATCCTGAAATCATTGGACTGAGATCTAGCAATTTTCCAGTAATTAAAAATATAATTTCTCATTCACAATTTCCATAAAAGTTCTACAGTAAACAATGTAACCCAGCTGAAAGCTGAAACTCCTGATTGCACATGACTAGCACCCCAAAACCCATCTATATTTGTACTTATAACTACCTGTTGCCCGCGTCCTTTGTTCGCGTAAAATTACTTTGAACAAATAATATATCCCTTTTTGAATCGGAATTTGGTAATGCACTATGCACTTAGAAAAAAAACCGGTTATTTTAATATTACAAACAGACACTCCAATTTGATTTATCTGTATAGATGTACAGATGTATAGATAAATGTATAGATAGCTAGTTAGAATTACAATGAAATTCATCCTTAGAGCAAAATACAGGTATTATCTCCCCACATATTTCATCTGAACTCCAATATCAATCACCAAGTTGCTTTACAGTCGACTACCTCAAACGCAGGCAATATTGCTGTACGCTGATAGGTGATAAAGATCCGAAGTGTATCCCGATACGTGTGCCCGAAGACGACCCGTATCTCAAAGTGACTGATATACGCTGTCTTAACTTCTCCCGAGCGAAAACTTTCCAAGACTCCGGTTGTACTCCCGAAATAATACTTCCTGAACAGGTTAGTACTTACTCAAAGTCTTGTACACACCACGACACTGCAAGCTTTAAGCGTCCAGTATAAGCTGACTTCGCACTATATAGCTTTTATTTACAATGAGAGGTCAGATTTCACTGGCTTTTAACTCTCGAAGTTATGTATAAGTTTTGTGAATTCTGTGATACGTGTGAAAATGATCTCACTAAGAAGTCCCGTTTAATTCTAATGTTTCAATGTTAAGTGACTAAAATTGTGACTTTATCCTTCTTGGGGAATGAGGACGGAATGTTAATATGTGCTAGCGTGGAGGAAATGTTAAAACCGATTTGCCTAACTCAATGTCGTATTGTGGAAAAGTATAGGATAAAAAAATAGAGAATGTGGTGAATTTGTGCTAGCCTAGTACTTGTTTGTGGTCGGCAAAAATACAATTATTTTAGTCAGAGAATAGCCATATTGTATGTACCTCTGTTAAAATAAGTTATAATTTGTGTAAAAAAAATGAATTTATTTGTAACAAAAAAGGTTTTACTTTTAGTTTTAAGTGTACTTGACCAACGTCGAGGTCAAGCGTAAACTTTTTAAAGAGAATGTCTTTTGTTTCACGAGTAGGTTGAATGATTCTTCAAAACACTAAAGTAAACATTGCAGTTAATTCCAAGGAAATTGTATCAGTGGTTTGTGTATACTCTGAAAGGTCAATTACGAATGACTTCTACTCCTATATGCGACTAGTCGAGGACCAAATTTTTTGAAAACTAATTCGGTTAAGGTAAAGGCACTGATTGTGATATCATTTGAGTTCTTAAAAATCCCAAGCATGGACAGAATCAAACCCTTGACAAATCTAAAAAATAATAATTGTTTTCCTGGAAAAATCCAAGGAAGTAATTATTTTATCCAAGAGTATACTTACGTTTTACGTGAACATTTTATATTCACAGTATTTTTATTCCTAATGATGTTTATATAAGAAGCGGAAATAACGAAATCGAAAGCAAACGTCCAAACAGTAAAAATTAATATATTCTCTTTGTCTTTTATTATTTTCTTCGTCATCATATTTTATTAAGCCCATTAAAGGAAATAAAGACATTATGAAAATAAAATTTTACTGCTTTGCTTCAATAACAAATCCGTGGAAAGACATTTTAAATAGAAGGGCTTTGAGCTTTTTTAAGCTGTGTTTAAAATATTTAAACTACAAACAATAAAATGGAATAGTATTGGTAAAAACCATTCCGTGCCCAATACACTATTTCTTTTAAAAGAAAAAAGCTTTTATGTATTTTTAAATCGTAGTCCATAAAAAAACAAGCAATTTTGGTAACAATCCTACCCTAATACCAGTTAGGTGGGGTCTTCTTCTATTCATCTCTATAAGATGTCACCTCAGAATTCACCCCCTTTGTACCCGTATGAACTTTCACACCATCCGTCTGCCGTTTCTTTGATAATAATAACAACTACAATGACATTTCAATAATGCATTACCCATATTCACTGTTCCATTTTTTGTGGCGCTTTTAAAAACGTTTTATTTTGTGGCAGTATTAAATTTTAACCAACGGTGGCGTCCCGGAAAGTCAGGTTTTAATAGAGAAATCAAAATTGATTTAAAAACTGTTTTACCTGAAACCAGTTTTTGACTCTCATAATTATTCTATCAATTCTTTAAACATATTATTTCATACAAAAGTCGTACCGTTACAAATATGCGTTTCGTCAAATTAATTTTTAAGGTAGTCAATCAGTTTAATAATAAGGTTGTAAAAAGCCACTCAGACAGAGACAGCACCCCACGCTCCCCTCTCGCGAAGGGAGTGAACGATCATCGAGGGCTGGTGATAGGTCTACCACCGCCCGCCTCACGCTCAAGGTACCGCGCCACATCTCATCAACGTGACTTGTGAGGACTCACATAGTGTGAAAGTCTCGAGAAGAGCTTACTATAGAAATGATCCTATGAAGTAAGGTCTTAATTCGAAACACGAAACCGAGGGGCGTCATTCACTCGCGGCGAATCTTAACACCGCGATTCAGAAAGACGCATCATCGGTGCAGCGCCATCTAGTGATATTGATAGTAGTTAAAAACTTACTTAGGTATTGATAATATTGATCCAAATATTATTAAGAGTAAGATGAAATCATTTCTCAATTAACGACAAACAAAACAACTGAAAACCTTCTAAAGATAAGGTTAGATTAGACACATAAACGCTTCAGACTGACACGCAAAGATCTTTTTATTTAAATTCTAAGAAACAGCAAATTGACAAACAATAAATAGACAAAACTGAGAAAGAAACTCCAATTATAATTATAACACTGAACGGCCCTCGAAATATTTTTGATTGACCCATTTTTAACACCAATACCATGTCAGTAGCGACATCTAGTAAAACATTGCAAAACGTTTAGTTCCTATAGATCCCGTGTTATCATGGCGGCCATGACACCCGAGTGTTGGTACACAATCATAATTTTAAAGCGGTAGTGTAATGTGTCGAATGTGGATGCTATTATTTTAGGGCGTCTTGATTTCTTTATGCTAACTAATAATATGTTTTTAATAACATCAACAAAAATTGGATGATGTTTGATATAATATTATTCTGTCCTAATTCTTTTTATATTTGTAAAATTTTATAATATTTTGTCTAGGTAATGTTATTTAACATTTTTTACTAACTTATAACTTTTGTGTATGGTTCATACTCATAATACAAGTTTTTTTCTAATAAAAAAAATACGAACAAAATAATAAAGGAATAAAACTGACTAATAAAAATTAAACATAATTTAGGTCATGTGACTTAAATTATTGAATAGTGAGACCGTATCGATATATTATCCAGGTCAAGATCTATATAAAAACCACACAAATATGTCGCTAGATGGCGTTGTACTGATTATGCGTCTTTCTGAATCGCGGTGTTAAAATTCTCCGCGAGTGAATGACGACCCTCAGTTTCGTGTTTCTAATCAAGACCTTACTTCATAGGATCATTTCTACAGTAAGCTCTTCTCGAGACTTTGACACTATGTGAGTCCTCACAAGTCACGTTGATGAGATGTGGCGCGGTACCTTGAGCGTGAGGCGGGCGGTGGTAGACCTATCACCAGCCCTAGATGATCGTTCACTCCCTTCGCGAGAGGGGAGCGTGGGGTGCTGTCGCTGTCTGAGTGGCTTTTTTAAAACCCTATTGTCTTTGAATATCTAAACTAATTATCTTTGAGGTAATTACCTGAAGTTGAGTCAATTTATACCTTATATTTATAATTTAAGTATGGAATACTTAAATTATAAATATCACCGTATTTAAGTTGATTTGACTTAGAAAATCTTTTAGATGTTGTGGTATTTTAGCGTAGACAGAATTTAGAAAGATCTTGTCATTAAACAGGTACAACAAATCAAGTCAGGTAAATACTGTATAATGTTCTAGATAAACTACCAAACCCCGGTGATTGACCTCTCAACAATATACGGAGTGGATTATCAAGGACTAGCTAAAGTAAGAAAATATGAAGACGGCCTTTTGATACTCGAGAAAAGGGAAAACCGATATGTACCTGCAAACATAACATCTAATACACCGTATTTATCATCCGAAATGCTAGCAAATATGAAAAACAATATAATAACGAATATAAAAGACGACATGATGATAAAACTAACAATGGCGATGATCAATAAGAACTACACAGTTGCGAATATGACGACAGATTTAGTGACCAATATGTCATCCGATATGTTGGGCAAAATGGCTATTAACATGCCAAATATGATGCCTGAAATAATGCCCGATAATTATAACGATATGGTGTACGATGTTATGCCGAAAATAATGTCTAATTTTACAAAAACTATGAAGAAAAATATGGTTGAGAATAAAATGCGTAATATGACTGCAAATATGCTGGTCGATACTATTGCAAACATACTTGCTAATTCAATGGTCGGTATGGTATCGGACATGGTGACAATACCAGCACCGAATGTATCAAACGTTTGTCTACAAAATAACAATACGGAACCTATTTGCTATCTATTTGGTAAGTTGCATTCATTTAACATTACAGTTTCTAACTAGGACCAAAAATATCTCATTGTCCCAACGAGAAAATCTAATTTGTATGTTACAATTACTTAAGATGAATGTACACAAATAATTATTTTACCATTCTTATTAATATTGACACTTATGATTGATTTCTTATACAGGATTCCCAGAAGTAGGAAACTATGACCTCAGAACCACAACCTTGACAATATTCTTCATGAGGGAACACAATAGGTTGGCTAAAGCCCTTCACGATATCAATCCCTGCTGGAAAGACGACCGTCTTTTCAAGGTAGCTCGACAGATCAACATCGCAACAGCTTCCAATATCTTTATGTATGAATTGTTACCTGCTTTATTAGGTAAGATATAAGATAACATTTTTGAGTAAGTTTAGACGTTCAAAACACACCTGAGTGGCTTCATTATAACTAGATGATCCTGTGCATTTCAGTATGGAGTGTCATAGAAGGAATGGTGATCAGTTCGAGTTAACGCGAAACTAATCTGGTCCATTGCTCATACGAGTGCGTTGAACTGAAGTTTGATGGAGATAAACTTTTAATGAATTGTTTTTTTATGACTTTTGTTAATTACATCTTGTCATAAAAACATGAACTTAGCTACAGGAAATAAATAAAATGCGGGGTACAGAAACCCGTGCCTAGTTATATTCTTATACACCAGTACCTAACAATGAACTTTACGTTACTGTTGAAATTATCTTCTCAGAAAATCAATAGAAATCTGATTTTTATAATTAACGATGTGTCTTAAAATAGTACAGGTTTTATGATCTTATGCGTAGGCTATAGAAACATGGTAAACTACGGGCTGCTATCTGAAAATGTGGAACATGTGAGTTCGTATGATGCTGGAGCATTACCCCTCGTATATGCAGAGTACGACATCGCTGTCAGATACTTCCACACGTTTTTGGATGGCAGGATAAAGTAAGAACACCTTTGTTAATATTAGACTAAGAAAACATAAGTTATAGATATATATCTATTATATAATCATGCGTTACTCTTTGTGAAAATCCATGACAAGTTATGTAAAATATTACCGGACGACCGCACGGACGTGGTTGTCGAGTCAACACCTCCTGATGATGTCCTGTGGAAGGGCTCGTTAATCTGCTTATCCTGCATATGCATATTCTTGCGGTCAGGAGGGCTGAATCTGGAATGGAATCTGGAATGGAATTAAAAATAAATATTTTGCATAAAATTTGATTTAAAAAAACACATTCTAGTTGGAATCCCATTATTAACTTCCCCTCCTTGAAATTGATAAATAAGATGCTTGGAATTTATAAACCTATCAAAACAAAAAACCAAATAAGAGTATTATTTTAGGACATATACCGAAGGCTATCACTACAAAGACGAGTATTCCTACAGTGAAACACTGTTCAGATCAGGTCTTCTAGAGAAAGGTAAAATTTTGGAAGAACTCAACCGTGGAACGTTCCATCAGTATGCTGCCAAGATTGATGATATTCAAGATCCTGACGTGAGTTGTCGCAATTTTTGTTCTTATTAATTTGATGATCAACTTTCAATTCGGGTTGTGCTCAGCTTGTAATAATATAATTCAATCGTGATTAAAAAGACGCGTGGCGCCATCTATTATCATTAGACGTTATTGTTGTTTTTCTCGGGAACAGTACTTGTTTTCGGGATGAAAGGTACACTCCATCCTATCCGTTTCTATACACCTGAGAACATATTATTATATGCAAAATTTCAGGATGATCGGTTCAGGCTTTTAGGCGTGGGCTGCGGGCTGTTCGAAAGAGATACCGCGGCCCTGGAACACAAAGGGCAAAGAAGGAACATGGATGGGTTTTAGTCAGTACAAGTCTGACACTCCCTTCCACTCTGCCCAGAGCGGGAGAAGTCATTTGATGATTTCCCATCGGTAAAAAAAAGGGGTTTAGGCGTGATAAAGTAACAAACATACAAACTTGCTTTCGCATTTATAATATTATAGTTAGGATTTCACAACCTCTAAGTATGTTACTTTATCATTGTCATCATCATCATCTTTAGCCGTGATTCATCCACTGCCACGACTCAAGAAGAGATTAGTGAAATCAGGACGTATCCTGATTTCACTAATCTCTTCTAGAGTCGTGACAATATTCAAGCGAATAATGTTCATGATTTAATGTATTTAGTACACAGTGCGTATGCGACACTGGGAAATAGTTCTCTAGCCCTTGCTAGTATTTTGAAATCTGCAGGAATCCAGTAGATACGAGCAGCACAGGACCGGTAAACGTGACAATGGTTGGAGGTGATGATACGTCCAGCAGTGGACGTTTTTGGATGACATGATGATACTTTTGTGCATTTATATCATAAAGGTCTTTATTCTTAGATTGCTGAAAATTACTATGGCAAGAAACTTCAAAGTGCTCATGATTTACCAGCTTTAGACATACAAAGAAGCAGGGACATGGGTGTTCGAGGTTACAATGACTATAGACACATGTGCGGCTTGAAACCAGCCAAGAAGTTCCGAGACTTCATAGATGTTATGGAAATTGAGGTACAATCACTTACTTCTACTTAATAACTTCGGTGCAAATGTTGGAAAAACTTGATGCGGAAAAAAAATCTTTCGTGGCATAAACTCTTCAATAGATTATGTGACCTGCCAAAAGAAAGAAAGAAGAATCATTTCTTGGGACTGCCCATCTCTATTTCCAGTTTAACTCATTTGACTATGGCCAAAGTAAATTTAATCCAAAATTGTGAACACCAATCCATGCGCCAATGCAACAGTTAGATAATGTCGGCTGGACCAAATAATCATCAACATTCTCCTGCCATTATCCCAATTTAGTTAGGGTCAGCGCAACATGTCTTCTACTTCCATACTTGTCTAATTCTCGTCACCTCAGGAGTCACCTCCTTTGTAACCATATCATCCTTCCCACAGTCCATCCATCATTTCTTTGGTCTTCCTCTACGCTTATGGCTGGACCAAATAATGCAATGCTAAATCGCTAGTTCTCTAAAACCAAATCGTCATAATTATCTACTGACCAATTTGATTCACCAAACAAGTATCAAACTGTTCAACCGGTCGTAAACCACAGATAGGCGAATAAAGCCCGCCACCCAATGTTAGCAGCGATACATTATTGACAACGATTCAAAAGTTACTGTCAATTATTACGAATAGTTTAATAAGTACTGATCATTCAAACTTCCTAAAATTGTATCTTACCGTGTGTTTCATGTAAAATGTAAAACTTCCTATGCAAATAAATTATTATTTTTATTTATTAGAGGAATATGAGAGGATAATGCAAAGTTTGTGGTTTATTAACGGTGTATATAATATATGCTATACACGTAAGAGACATAATTTGCCACCTGTGTAATTTTGTATGCCTGTATTATAGGGACGAAAATTTTGCAGCTGCTCTGTACAAAATTGCAATACCTACACGGTCAAATGTATAAAGCAGTTGGATGTTATTTTAACACCCCGTGAATAGAAACCTTTTTTTTTTTGGTGTTCACTTTGGAACCCATAAAGCGAACAAACTAAAGTTAGACGATTTAGTTTTTCTTCAGTACCAACTCACCAGATTACGTCTTGCTACTTAGTCTTCGCCAAGCTCGTCTTAAGCTTCCTCTTTAATTAAATTGCATTCCCTTATATCAAGCTGCTTATCAAGTCTGCAGTAATATCTTATTTCTAAGACTAAACATTAACTAAAGCTACTCCAGTCTTAGATGAACGTTTTGAGACTGTTTATGTCACATAACACGAAGCTTCTGTAGAAATTGTTTCGGTATTACTTGGCTACAAATTATGTGAGAGGAGTGAAATTATAATATTATGGAAGCCACTGACTTGCTTCCTTTATTTTTGTTTGTAACATCAACCCGCCTGTAACCCCCGAAGGTTTAGGCAGAGGCGTACCTAATATCACCAGTTATGTTTAAGTCCCATATAATAGGGGGCGTGCTTATTGCGACAAATCCAGACTCCATGGCTGTTATTGTGAAATTCGAATAGAAAAACCCAATGACACTTTGCCCTCGGAATCGAACCCAGGACCTCGTGCTCAGCAGTCGCGCTTGCGACTACCAGACCAACGGCAGGGAGGCAGGCTTTTGACATATTTGTTTATTTATATCCAAAACACTCAAACACAGCTAAAAGCAAATAAAGCAAAGCGCAGATTAATGCCGACGATCGATTTTTAGTTGATGATTTTTTTGTACGAATTATCATTTTCGTGATCTTTCATTAGAACTATGAAGCGAATTTCCCAAACATAATATAACATAACATCACGCCTATGATGCCCGAAGGGTTAGGCAGAGGTGTACCTAATAGTAGCACATTAATTAGTACCCAAATTTCACCAGTTGTGTTTAAACTTGAACTTATGTCGGAAATTAACCGAAAGTCTCACACACGACATTAAGAAAGCAGCAACAGCGCTCCAAAAGATCTTAGGCACTTTCAGTTACCATTGGCAGTTACAACATTTTGCATCATCTACTTCTAAAAGGAATTCTTCTAAAATCATCCTTGTTTGCAGAAAGTGGAAGCCTTAAAGAAACTATACGAGAAAGTGGACGATGTAGACCTGCTAGCAGGTATCATGTCTGAGAACAACATCCAAGGCATCCGCGTCGGCCCCACACTGTTCTGCATCATGACCAAACAGCTCCAGATCTTCAGGTACTCTGACAGGTTCTGGTTCGAGAGGGGCGACCAGTTCCACAGCTTTACCTTGGGTAAGTGCAAATAAAGAATTTATTTCTATTTTCATAGTCATTATGTTGAAGTTTAAAGTGTAATCCTTTTTTTAGTTTAAAGTAATTGTGGTGTAGCTTTTTGAAATTGCTCTCAAAAAATGATAAATGTTCTTAGCCTAAGAACCCATCGACGCGCTAGAAAGAGATGTCATGACGATGGAAGGGAAGCCTCTGACCTGCAGTGGGACACATCGGGCTCATAAGAATAAAAAAAATGACGGCGTCACTTTGTCTAAATAAGGGATGAAATTTTTTCCTCGTGTAATTATATCAAACTAAAATTGAGTACCTAATTTCATAATAGCAAAGTCCAGGTAACAAACAAGACTTTAATCAAAAATTAGACTTAAATATGTATATCTTTACAGATCAACTGCATGAAATCAAAAAAACCAACATGGCGCGCTTCGCATGCGACAACGCTGAAGGTATCAAATACATCCAACCTGATGCCTTCATGACTGTCAGACCCGGGTATGTATACTTACTACAAATTGTATAGTTCAGTACCTATATTAACTTGAAGCCAAAATGGATCGACAATACATTAGCATTTGGAAGATCTCTCATGTGGAAAATGTAAGAGTCATTAGAGAATTGTTCCATGTTGCAGCTTTTTTATCATTAAAGTATTAAAAAAAACATTTTATTCAGCAAGCAAAGTACAGAGGTGGACTTAATGCCATAGGGATAGCAAAAGTCAGTGTCGCTCGGATCAATCTTCAGGTTAGGCCGCGTTTGCCTAGGTCGCTCTACGTTAAATACTGCTGCATTCAGTTAAAAGCCGACCCTAACACAGTTGGGAAAAGGCTAGGCAGATTATGACAGTCCATATTAAGAACCATTAATACTCCTTATTTTTTGAAGTTATACTTCTTTTGGCAAGTTAGGGAAAAAGAGTGATGAGAGTAAATTTATACGATGCGCGCGCACACCGTCACGAAAAACCGACACCCTGAAGTTAGCTACTCAACATACACCCTTTTTTTACGCATGGGAAATCCTCATATGACTTCTCCCGCTCCGGGCAGAGCGGAAGGGAGTGTCAGTCTTGTACTGACTAAAACTAATCCATGTTCCTTCCTTGCCCTTTGTGTTCCAGGGCCGCGGTATCTCTTTCAAACAGTCCCGCAGCCCTGGCAGTCAACATTTTAGTTTCATACGTCAAAGAAGTATAACTTATTAAGTGCGTACTAAGTACACTTTTTTATTTTCAGGAACATGCCAGCCCCTTGCACGCACATCGCAGGTCCAGACCTCACTAAATGGAGAGACAGAAATTGCCATAAACACAGCAAATACAATCACGAAGCGACCCTTATACCTGTGAGTTACAAACACAAGGACACATACTACGGAACCAATAAGGAAACTGTTGCTGACTTCTCTTCTTTTTTTGATAATCTTCTTTCTAACAAGCCTTCCTCGGAAGAGCAAGGCTATGTCTCAATGTAGCATGTAGGATTTAGTTGTATGTATTAGAATAACAATGCAAGATAGCAATCTAGTGGCTCAGATCTGGGCCGACACAATTTATATTGCCATCGACACGCTAAAAAGAAGAATACATTTTTTTTTTCTAAGGTGATTAAAAACAGTTATTTGTATTATTCAGAATCTATTTGGGGCGTAGACAAACTACATTCAATTTAAAAGCGTTTCGTATTTCGTCAACTTCTGCCAATACTAGCAACATGATTGACCTACCGTAAAACGGGGTGAATACAAACGTAGGGTAGTGAATCGAGACAAAACATTGAAAGGGACTTTACGTTGACATGGTATGTTGCCAACAAGGTCTTTAAATAATATTAAGTATGAATAAGTTAAAAAATAGAGCACTCTTCTCTCAAAACAGTGTAGGAAAACATCGCGAATAAACCGACATGTCCTAGAACTAAAATTCGAAGGCATGTACCAACCCGCACTGGGCCCGCGTGGTGGACTAAAGCCCAGTCCCTCTCATAGAGAGGAGGCTTGTGTACCAGCAATGGGAACATTATAGGCTGATTATGCTATGCTATGTTATGCTAGTAATATAATTATCATATTCATTCAACGTTAACATCCCTTTCCTTTATTTTACTAATAAACCTTTGATATTGGTACCTAACAATATAATTGTAAAATGTTTTCCGAGTGCAAACCTGGTGACCTGTAATACAGGTGTTTTACTACCTACCACAGGCACCAGTGAATCACAACCATGTAAATTACTTGTTTATGCCAATAAATGATTTATTATTATTATTATAGTTTTGTCTCTATTCACCCCGTCCTACCCACTAAACTTTTCGGTGGTCCCTGTCCTTCCAATACATTTTTTTAAATTTCCGTCTTCATTATCGCTGATAGAATGCCACTTTGTCGAAGCCCTTTTCTAAATTTCGAATGTAGAAAATTTTCTTACCTCATATATTTTCCTATCGATCAAGTTGTAAATAAATATACCAACGTCCTATTGTTATTGAGGTTGTGTTTGAAAACCCATTCCATTGAAGTCTATTGAACGAGGTAACAAAGGTTTTTCTTTTGGCTTTCAAAGAACAGTCTATAAGATATGTAGATTTCATTTTGTGTGGTTTTATTTTCCCCAAAAGTTGTTGGTTTGGTAGTCTGTTTAAAACAGACTAACGTTCGAGTAAGTAAACCTAATTTAAATTAATTGGACTGCGGTTAGTTTGCATCAATCGATTACCAAGAACTGCTCTAATTCAACAGAAATTAAAACAAGCTGATACTGATGACGAACCGGGACTACACTTCAAAATGAAAAATTCATTGGTTTTCTTATAATAACGAACCGGGAGTTCTTGTATGGAAAAAAAAAATTGGCGACGAAGCGGAACAGTGACGAAACGGGCATAAATCTTTGAAAATAATCATTGCGTAGGTAGCTTTCCGATTTTGTTTAGGATTTTAGCAGAAGGAACAACCGCATTATGGATTTTCGCAACGTTTCGGTACAATTCATAGCTGCGAGTAATTGCCAGTCGGGTCATAGTTTCTAGTTATTTCCTTACTGTTCTCTTCTCAGTGGTCAGAATTTTGCGAAAATTCCCTAAATGACAGAAATTCTAAACAAAAATAAACGCCACAAGTATCCGTAAAAACTACTATTATGGCAATAAAAATCCGTCGCTTTAACTGCACGAAAATAGTATATTCCGTAAAATCGTTTTTGACGTCTTCTGCTCCGAAGTGGCTTGATGTAGCCTGGACCTCTGCCAATCCTGTGTGATGCAAAAGGAAGCACACGTGTCGATGATTATTCTGAAAATGCAGTAAAAATAACTGTCTGTTCTGAACTCAAATATCTGTAGTACGAGAGTAATAAAGTGACTAATTCAAGATTGGCACCTACGGTTAACTTCCCGTTAACTTTCCTGTGCAGATAATTTCATTAATTTCCTTTTTTGAATTTATTCGGTACTAGCTGATGCCCGCGGTTTCGCCCACGTGGATGTTGGTTATCGCGACCAAAAGTAATCATGAAATTTTGATCCCGTTCCCGCAACCCCATATTTTATCCAATGTATACAAAAACTTAACCTACCTCGAGAACCACTCTATCCCTTGGTGAAAACAGCATGAAAATCGGTGCAGTAATTTTTGAGATTATCGCAAACAGACAGACAGATGCGGCGGAGGACTTTGTTTTATAATATGTAGTGATAGTGAAGTAGTGGCTATTCGGACATCGTGAAATAGGCCCTAAGTCAGACTATCAATGTCACAGTGATTAAGTAACAAGCGAACAGCTTCAATTTTCTTTCTTCTCTATTTATAATTTCATCACGACATACCAAAATTAAAATATATCGCTCCAAAATTATTTGTAGTGCGCCGTTTGTATCTACATACCTATTTACCTTAAGTACATTCAAGTATTAAGGTATAAAAGTATGTGTAAAAATGATAAACGAATATTTCTTTAACATTTGGTCTTTACATTTCAATTTGTAAGAGAATATTAATGAAAAACAGACGCAAAATACCGCAGGTGTTGCTTTTTGCTCCGATGAGAATCAATTTCAAATATTAAAAACAAACGATGTTTGAAGAAAAACGAAGTTTAATAACAACTGTTATGATTTGTTTTTTTTTGTTTTCGTTGAGAGTTTAATTATAGCTTAATTTTATATTGTGTGTTTTTTTTTGTATCCGTAATGGTAATCTTCTATTTAAGGTGATTTAAACACCCGTTACCCACAAGGGACACGAGTCTTGCAATAAAAAATGAATGGGCAGCAGCGTACTATGTGCCTTTGTAAATAACTGCGATCGCCAACCCGCCTGTCAAGCGTAGCGATTATGGCAAAACACCCCTTTAGGGGAGGCCTATGTCCAGCAGTGGACGTCTTTCGGCTGAGATGATGATGATGATGATGATGATTAGCATATTATTCGAGCATTGATATAATATTAAAAAAAACGAGTATGCACAATTTCGAATTGAACGCTCTTTTCACTGCTTGCAAATTCGTGTGTGTTTAGTCAATCAAAAGATGTGATTTTTTGGTTTAAATTTTGGTTTGATTTATCGAAGGCACTTTCTGACATGACATTTGCAAGGAACTGTACATCTAGGTTTTTTTATACAGGGTGTAAACTGACTCTTCACGAAGCCGTCAACCAAACATTATGTACATCAAACTAAGTAACTACACAAAAATTAGTGCTGGGAAACGACTGTTTTTTTGGGCTGAATAATCACGTTTTACAGTAGGACTCAATGTAACGCACTCAAAACATTGTGCTGATGGCTGGATTGAATAGTTAGAGGGTCCTGGAGGTGTTTAAAGTAAAAATCTTACATTAAAACATGTATTAAAAAAAAAAAAAACTTGTGAAAAATTTGGAACTTTGACCCCCAATATCCCCGTAACTAGAAGGTTCCCGGTATGGTCTAGAACAAAAAAATGATCGCAATGACAGGGAGAACAAGACAGTGTCTTTCGGTTTCGTTAAGAGTCTGTTTACACCCTTTATTTAATCTATCAATGCAATGGCTGCTAGTGGAAACGACGGAAATTACAAGCTAAGTCAAGTGATGGTCATGTGTGTCAAATAGCATCGGCGGGGGTCGTAGGCGGGGTCTATAATTCCTAAAATAGCTCGACTGCTAGGTACTTGTCCTGACAAAGTCAAGCCAGTTTTAAATACAATGATTAAATCTTTAACCCTGGACTATCAAAAAACAAACAATCAACACAATTACAAAGTTAATGTTGCAAAAGTAAAATAAAAATATAACGTAGGTATAAAACAGTCATTTGTTTGCTAGTACATTTGAGCAAGCAGCTACTTTACTTTAATTAATTCTGTTTCACAATGACAGGCAGCGGTGATTACAATTAGTTTTTTTTTACGACCCAAATGTATTTTTTTTTAATTATGCGGATTTATCATGCATCTACATAAATAAGTAGGCTTATAAGTTAATTAAAAACTCTTATTAATTGAAGACTTCATTAGAAAAAAATTTATTATAATATGTATAATATTATACCAAAATAAATTATTCATACATCTTATAATATTTTTGAAGGCTTTTTTCCGTTGTTTATTACCTTTATGCATATATTTCACGTGCCCGAAGAACTTTGTCTTCGAACGAAGATTTTCGTCAAGTTTCAGGACAAAATTGCTAGTCAAACCTGTAAACATTTTGGCACTGCCATAGCGTTTGAAGGTTTTTTGCTAGTTTTTAAGCACCTGAAGCCAATAATTTTTTTTTAGTACATCTTTATTATCAATCGCATTGCCCCATTACAGCGCTTAAATCGTGAATAGAAACTGATATTCGCAAAAGTAGAGCAGTTACAAAAAACATAACTTTTAAATACAATCCGCTCAAAAACTCCATTGCACAAAGATGATCCACGGTTGCACTTAGTCAGATTTTTCTTAATCGACTTAAGACTATCAAACCTTGAAATAAAAGCTTGAGAAACTTTGCCGCGAGCTCTTACGCGGTAACAAAATAAATTAAGAAAAAAAACGTTCAAAGAAGGTAGTGCAGTCTTCATTTATTCAACGGGGAATTGAAGTAATTTCCAGAAGGAAAATTAAAAAGGAACGAGCTTATCTTGGCAGGCCCTCGCAATTACGGCATTGCTAAACAAGTTAGGTTTTTTTCTCGTACTTCGTCCAGGTTTTTAAGGTTCTGTAGGAAAATAGTGAAGCCTACGTCGTCGTTTGTTCGTTCTATCCGTCTTGGGGCTGTATCTTTTACACCGTAATAGTTATCGAGTTGGGTAAAATGTTATTGGGTTTGTCCATAAGGAATGTCTCAGTAGCAGCCACGGAGTCCGGATTTGTATCCGGTTGATAGCAATAGGCTCACTCCCAACCTAACTGGCAGAATGTGGGTATACAGTCACGAGCAACAATAACTACACACTTAACTATACACTTTCCTAAATTTAAAAGCAATTTAAGCGAAAAATAACGATTGTAACTTGGAGACAGGATCTTTTTCATAAAAATATGAGTTCCAGAATACTATGTTCGTAACAATATGGAATTTTAATCAAAAAAAAAACACTTTTTAAAGTTGTTAAGTGTTTCCATATTGGTGCTCGTGACTGTACTATTAGGTACACCACTGTCTAACCCTTTTCGAGTAGTTTTTTTCACTATCGAGTAAATTTTTTCACTATGATGTGTTACTAGCTTCTGTCTAGGCAATTTAACATAAGGTAAACATTTTGACTGTACGGAACCCTTAGTGTTCTAATCCACTTAGTATTTTATTTCAGAAAAGGGCAACGGACTATCAAGGTAATCTTATACGTTTCATCCAACTCGACTCACTTAATATCAAAGATAGTGTCGTGGAAATTTTAATTAGCGGCGTCTGTCTACCTTACTTCTGAAGTTACTTAAGAAAAACTGTCCTGACAAAAATTATAAATGTGATTATTTATTGGCAATATACTTTCTTGTTTTATTAAGCTATTGCATAGCTGCTATCGCGGGCCTTGAGCGTGGAGACCGAATCCAGGAATTCCGTAACGAAAATAATCGTTAACCTCCTAGCTCCAGCAGTAGATTAAAAATAATAACCTACGCTTGTCAATATCTGACACTACGAAAGTGAATAAATAATTATAATTACATAAGTTGATAAAAAATGCTATGCAATAACTTTACCGCGGCAGTCTCCGAGTGCCACACGTTTTTTTTTATTTATATGGTAAGAGTTGCAACACTCATGTGGCAGACGACATTGTTGCCATCACTGGAATATCCTCGATGAGGCTGGCCCAAGACCGTGGAGCTTGGCATAAACAAAAAGAAGCCTATATCCGCAGCAGTGGGTCAAGTCGAGCTGTGGATGATGAAGGGTTACTATATACATAATGTACGCTCGGCTTAGCTCGAAATATACCGAGCGAACCTGAACATGATTCAGCTATTAGCCGAAAAGAGTTTGTCGTTAGTCACAAGCTGAATGAACATGAACATGTTTATTACACAATACATATGTTATTACATGACATCGGGTCAGCTTATTTGTTCAACAAATCCTGCCGAAATAAATGACTAAGCGAGTAACCCTAAGTATTATTGAACTGAAAAACGAAAGTTTTCAGGAATTAATTTTCTCTCTCGAAGGAAAGGTGCTTCGCGCGCATATTGAGTAGGTTTTAATCTGTAAACCGGTAGAGAGGTTGATTAAACGGAATACGAACTCCAGTTAGCTCTCTAAGAAGAACCATTTTATAAGAGTAAGTACCTACTATATATTTAAAACTACTAATGCAGTAAATAAAAAAAAATAGCAAGAAAGTAACGTACCTACCTGCTAAGTTCAAAGGAGTCAATTTACGTATGATACTTAATTTTTTTTATGGTACAAAAGCTTAAACTTTTTCTCAAAAAAATGAATTCCGTCTAAATTTCCAAAGTACAAGTACCTTTTAGTTTTCAATAACATAGTAGATATAGAATATAAAATTTTCCCGCAACATATGGCACAAATGTCGGGTCACTGTTGTTAAAATAATATTCATACGAAGAAAGCTGAAAGACTAACAACACAGAACGGCTGTACTTTACACAGTGTTCAAGATACATTGAAGTTTAACCGGAGTGCTTGTTTTTGTTTGACTTAGTCTCGTCCGCAATGTATTAGGGTTGCCGATATAAAATGTATGTTTGTCGATAGTTAGTGATGTAGTTTTGCGTAAATGGTATGCAAAGCCGCTCTGAGTAGGTTGGTAAAGTGACCCTGACAGGCTTTTAGTCGCACCCGGCGAGGGCCCAGTAACCCTTACTGTGTACCATTTAATTTTAGGCAGTAATATCGTGTTTTGTTATTAAATATTTCTATTATCCGTGATTTTGGGCTTAGGAAGTTAACTAACATCGTTATTATTAAAGTTTCTTTCAATTTTGGCTTGAAGTATTCATATTTTATGCTAATGTCGTCTATATTTTATAAAGGTTGTTGCTCTGGTTCTAAAAGAAACTTTAAGTGGTTACTGAACAAAGTCTTCAACGGAAATTATGTTTGAAGTAAAGAAAAGTTTACTGTCAGCATTAACCTGCCTTAGAAATCGTAGAACAAACCACATTCTCCATTCTTCCCACATTTACCCCTCAAATCTATTTACAATTCCGCATAACATTACACCCAAACATACCCGTAACATAACCATAATCCAATGGATATTATGTAACGAAACCTCGGCACTGTCACACCGTACCTGAAAAAAAAAAGTCGCGGGTGTCATCTAAGCATTTCATTTAAAAATAACGCGATCCTTCCGGTAAACTGGAGATTGAATGGCCTCTTTTACCCGAAGATACCCGGCCGGGCCACTGGAAGGGTAAATTGGTACATTCAGAGGCCACATTTTGGACGTACAGGCCATTATGGATTATTCCACTTGGCCCCACCACGTTGTCCCAACCATAGGTCAAAGCGGGTTAATCAATATTTTTTTGGTCCAACTTATCTCATTAGTCGTTCGGATGACAGTTTTCAAATTGGGAACAAGTCACAATAAAACCTACCGTGAATAACAAACCAACATTTAAAATTGGAAAACAGTTTGACTATTTCTTTGTGGATTTTTTTACGTTTTTTTCTTACTCACAACTTTCCACTTTGTCCCGTTAATGTACAACTTTGTGGGGCAGTAAGGAATAATCCGCCATAACTATTATGGGGGTCTTGGACGGGAGAGGAAGACACCGATTTTGTGCGGACTCTCGCTCAAACGCTTATTTACCTGCGCGGCCGGTGTGAGGCCTTCTTTGTACTATCTAATGGAAAATTTATCTTTGAATGTGTAACGGACCAAAAGATAGAGGTGCGCATTTTAAATATTTTCTCGGAAAGGACACACGAGTAAATAATAACTTGGTTACGAAAACGGTCCTTATACTTTGTTTGTGCGTGGGGGAATGGTTCCTTGGGGTTACTCTCTGAATGATAATTCAAATCAAGTTGAAAACAGAATCTACAGTAACAGAGTTTTATTTTGTAAGGTATAAAAACTAATCCTTCTATGACATGTCATGTCTGTCGATCAATCATTTTCTTTCTCTACCTGATAAATCTTATCAATGTTTGTGAAATTTCGGCTTTAACAAGACTATCACGAAGGGACATTGTTCTGTTGTGTCAAAGATATTATCATAAATATCAACTTTAAGCAACTAATTTCTAAATTAATCCATAAACAAGCCTTTTGCAGTCCACTCAGTCAATCTAGGCACCGAATCAACTAGGTCCACTTTTGTAGTCCTAAATTGTACTACAACGACCGGTTCTCTGGGTCCCACATGAAGTCTGCCTCAGTCTCATTTTTAAGACCATTTGTAAATTTATCGCGAGGATCCCTCGCTACCGAATATCTTCTCAGTAATATATATTATTTCTTTTATCAAAATAACTATATCTTGTTTGTCATGTAGGCCATCGAATGTAAATAATATGAGACAGGTGACAAAGATTATACCTGTCATGCTTGTAATTAGGACGCCTTAATAATTAATTACGAAGCTAGGCTCTTGTCCTTTCTCATCGTTTCATCATAAATGTAATTACATTTCTTGACAAGTCTGGGTCTTTATTAATAAAGCGCCTTTCATTTGATGTCTAACTGCTCTTTTTAGGGTTTGTCTTATTTAGTATTTTGATAGTTTAAAAGGCATTTCGTTCGCAAAGGATTGGCTTGCAATCGCACTGGATCGCGAAATGTGGAAGGGGGGAAGGGAGGCCGTTGCCCTGTAGTGGGACAACATAGGCTTATTAATAAAAATAAGGCTCTCGTTAGGCAGCTGGATCAAGGGCTTGATTCAGAAAGCGGTACTCCTGGACACGGCTCGTATTGTTAGGAGATTCCTCTCTCTGGAGCCCTGACCACCGGTAGCTTGGACCCTGTTCCCGATATGGGTGGGCTACTATTTTTTTATATTTTTAAATGTTTTTCTAATATTTTTTTAAGAAATTTGTAAAAATAAAAATAAAAATAAAATGTGTATATAAAATAAACGAATCAAAATAATAAAAGGCATTTTGTCTAGGAAATTCAGGTGATAATATATATAGCAGTAGTGATAGCCTAGTGTTGTGACCGTGGAACTGCCAAGTCATAGATCTCCAGGACCCAAGACACGCACCTCTGATTTTTCGGATTCATGTCCTTATCGTATAATTTTCACTTGCTTAGGTGGAGGAAAACATCGTGAGCAAAACCAGCATGCCTGAGAGACATTTCTCGTCGGCATGTAAAGTCAAGTCAGAGGCCCATGGGTGGCATAAAAACTCTGACAACAGGTTAGGCACTAACCACACGATAAACAAAGAAAGGTGATAATAATACAGTATAACAGCTCTTTGGGTACTCATGTAAGAGCGGCTTACGCATATTGATAAGTACAGATGCCAGCAAATCATAGATTTTCAACTTTATCGCTAAAGCATTAGGTTCAAGGTTGAATGGGAAAATTTGACAGTTTCGGATAGCTTGATGTGCTGGCGTCTGTATCATCTTAAAGTATCAGTTTAATCGCCTTGTCTACGAAAGTCTTCAAATAATTGAATGGAGAAAGATTTTTACACAGGTTTTGCGTCGTATTTCAGTGGATCTAGTTTGGAATCAACCTGTTGAGACGTTCTCCGAAAAACTTTGCCCGCTGGGTATTGTAGACCGACGTTTCAGTTTTAAACGTTGTATATATATGATACACCTACTTAACTGTCGACCCCTGAATTTTAAAAAAGAATAGCTAATATACGCACACGTACCTGAACTAATGTCTCGACTACACTATACTTTTTCCCACATATGCCAAAGGGTAATTTAAGATCAATGCACAAGTAAAAGCACTACTACAGGTCAGCATCACATCACCACAGTTTTACTATATAGCTGATTCCTGTCCAGGCGATGCTGTTACGGTGCTAATACATATTATGTGTGCGTTGCAGTATGGAGAGAATGGCGAACGGCATGAATTATGGTATCCTGATCAGGTGCACGTGCAATGCTTATATTCGCGTGTGTGTTACGCTTCTCGCCAACTTGAAAATGAGAGTAATGTTTGAGAATTTTCCCGTAACTTGCCCAAAAGAGACAAAGTAAATAGGACAATTTAATTTTACGTTTGAAGATCATCATTTCTAAAACTAAATTAAGATCTATTTATAACATGAAAGCGTAGTGAGCACAAAGCGAAACCAAATCGCAATAAACTTACCTTAATTTAGGTAATTCAGACATTCCTTTGATTTAGCCAGGTTTATCAGATTTGTGAAATATTAAATCATAGTTAGTACTTTCGTTTCAAAAGATTTGGCTGGGGTGTAATTTAGTAATCTTAGACAATAATTTACCTTATTCAAAGTGATGTTTCTGAGATCTCGATTATTGAGTTTCTTGGGATAAAGCCGTTTTCCTAGTATAACTCAATGGATAAAATGACAACGTTGAAACATAGACCTTACATAAAACTATATATATTCAGACAGTCAGTGGCTAGATAGTCTGACAACTAGTCTTACCAAGGCGTGTCGTATGAACCAGTACTAACTTGGTTGTGGAGGTGAGATAACTCCATGCAAAATACTGTATTCAGTTGCATCCAGTTAGACTGGAAGCCGGTCACATCTGCCAGGGCTGCGGGCTATTCGAAAGAGATACCGCGGCCCTGGAACACAAAGGGCAAGGAAGGAACATGGATGGGTTTTAATCAGTACAATTCTGACACTCCCTTCCGCTCTGCCCAGAGCGGGAGAAGTCATTCGATGATTTCGCATCCGTAAAAAAAAAAAAAAAAGCTGGTCACATACCGTAAATGTGGACACTAAACAATATAACGTTTTACATACATACAGTACGTGGCAAAGAACAATCAACAAACAACCTACGAAAACATTACCCGGGTTCCTGTTAGGTTTCACCGCAGTGACGTAAATATTATTGTTAACTTTTTTAGAATAACGACTCTTTTGTCAGTAATTACAACATATGTTATTAGCTTTAGCCCGCGACCTTTGTTCGCGTGAAATAATTATTTAAAAAAATGTTTCTTCCCTTTTTGCATCGAATTTTGTTATCAATTTCAAGGGTTTATTTTTTTGCACGGAACCCTATTTCTTATTCTAAAACAAAAGTACTCTTAGTTACTCCTTATGACATCAACTATCTGCCAGTACACGTCCCGTCAAAATCGGTCGAGCTGTTTCGGAGATCTTCCGGAACAAACAGACAGACAGACAAAAATGGAAAAAATGTGTTTTTGCTATAAGTACCGTATAAACATTCATATGCATTCAGTAAACGCTGCTATTTTGATATTACAAACAGATACTTTGACAAAAACAATTTTATTTATTTGTATGGATATAGGCTTGCTTTTGACCGAAACTCGCTTGGTGTGAAGCTATGATACGAAGGGTGGAGCACGCCTGCTTAGAAGAAACTGATTCACTCGAACTTTGTATCATCATCATATCAGCCCGTTGCTGTCCACTGCTGAACATAGGCCTCCCCAATCGATTTCCAACGTGTCCGGTCCAATGCCACCTGCATCCAGCGACTCCCTGCAGTTTTGACAAGGTCGTCGATCCATCTGGCAGGTGGCCGTCTGAACTTTGTATAGATTCAGATTAAAATGATCAGGAAACAGAGAAGCTTGCAGTGAATTCCACAGACTGACGGTTCGTCCAAGATTGCTCTGCACTTAGCAGAGCTCTAAGATAAAATCTTTGATGGCAGTTGGAGTACGTTACTGAAGGGTGGTGGCCCTTACTGAATGATTACCGAGAGTCAGTAGAAGAAGTATTACCAGAACAACAGCCAGAGTGGTAGCTGACATTTAGAAGAAAGATTTACGCTTGGCTTGTAATTACAATTCTCCTTCTTAGCGTGTTGATGGTAATATAAATTGTGTCGGCCCATACCTGAGCTACTTCAATAGTGAAGGCGCACAAAAAGATGCACTAAACAAAACAGCACCTCATTTACACTCCAGGACAGAGTCCTTTAGCTCACCGTCCGTCCATCTTCTGACGACAGACCGTGTCAACGGCGCGTTCATGTTCCACACGCGGTTCAAAGAGATGTCAGCAAATGGAAGGGGTCCGCAAGGGCCGAAGCCTGTTGGGGCTGCGGGACTGTTCGAAAGAGATACCGCGTCCCTGGAACACAAAGGGCTAAGAAAGATCATGGATGGGTTTTAGTCAGTAAAAGTCTGACACTCCCTTCCACTCCGCCCAGAGCGGGAGTGGTCATTTGATGATTTCCCATCCGAAAAAAAAAGGGCAGAATCATTAATGAATCTCCGCATGAGCAGGCTAATACAATAAATACTTGCCAAAGAAAGACTTCTATAGAAATAGTGTAGGTATTATTGTTTTATTACCAGTGTGGTTCCTGACTTGCGTACAAGAAGTTTTTATTTTATATTTAGCCAGCCAGTTTTTATTTTATATTTAGCCAGCCAGTTTTAATATACAGTCGCTGAGTTTTTATATTCGCTACACCGAACTGCAACTTGTGGTCCACCGAACTATGATGCGGGCAGAACACAATGAAAAATATGTTAAAATGTTGTCGCTACTTTTTTCAGCTTTATACTGTTCACAGTATGTAAAATCGGTATCGCAACTTTTGATTGGTTTAACTGTAGGTATAGTTTAAGAAAGGCCTTTGACGAGTAGAAAAATGTAAGAATAATTATAATGGTTTCAACTAGGTAAATGACATAACATCCTGTAATCCTTGAAGTTTACCCTGATGGTACACCCACATTTCGCTACTTATGTTATAAGTCCCATCTAATAGGGGGCGAGCCTATTGCCATCAACTGAGCACAAATCCAGACGCCGTGACTGCTACTGAGACATTCCTGATGGAAAAACCCAACTTTTCCCGACCTGGGAATCGAACGCGGGACCTCTTGCTCAGCAGTCGCGCTTGCAATCACTAGAGCAGTCAGAAATTAAATGATTTCACGCAAAAATTGGATACCAAATGGTGGCTGACATTGAGAAGATCGCGGGTTAGACCTGGTTGAGGCTCGAGTACATCAAGGGAAGAATAACACAGACGGGGGGCCAATACTCACCAGGGGTGGAACAAGGCTGCCCATGATGATGATAAACAACAACAACATAATATATTTCAGGCTGCAGTGGCCCATAGATATATACATAATAAACTAACATACATATAAAGTAAATACAAAACTTGTGTTAATAAATAAGACTTAAAAATGTTAGTAGCACTTCACTTGTACACACTTCACTCGTGCTGGCTGAACGGAACTTGACCGCGGAAGCGACGGAACACAACGTCCTGCGGCCAAAAGTTTTCCTTCATCACCAGGGACAGATAACAATTTGGTACTCGCACCACGAACGCCTTGAAGTTTACGTTGCGGCGCGACTCCAGTAACTGCACCCTCGGTGTGTACCTCGTATGGTGTGTTTTTTTATAAAGACCACAGGTACCGCTACACGGAACATACATACAAAAACCCCCACCACAAGGTTAAAATTCTACCAACACCATCATCTCCAAATCTTCCACAACTGCGTTGGATGTGTTTGATACTGCTTACAGTCTAACTGGATGCAGGATTTTACATGCAGTGACCGCCTATCTGACTTCCACAACCCAGTCAGTACTGCGTAATACGATACCCCTTGGTAAGACTGGTTGTCAGACTTTCGGGCCTGACTGACTGTAACGGCTGTCAAAGATCTACAAATGACAGCTTGGACTAAAGGTTTAACGTGCTACGGTATGTAATAGGTGGTGCCCCATCCGCAGATCGTCCTTGTCAAGCGCGGCTTAACTTTGAAGATCGATCCGGGCGGCTGTTATTATTTAGCAACAAGCTCCACCGTCCAACATAAATTCCTGTGGAATATTAAATGGCTGCCAGCACTTCAATCAGGCTACAACATTAATGTCAGAAATTCGAAGTACCGTAAAACAAGGTGACGTATGCGCCGAATGGGTACTTCGTTTGAGTAGCACTGGCATCTGTATAGGACGTAAAATTTGAGGCTTTGCTTAATGTTCTACGAGAAGGACAGAGGGACAACTTTAACGTCTCTAACAAGTTGTCACTTGTCTACTAATGGGCGAGACATCAAAATTCGGGTTGATGTTGATTCGCTGGGTTTTGCTTTGTTTTATTGTTGTCTTGAAGATCTAGAGCGTCGTTTCAATTCTAACACAACGTAATAGGCGGTTTGAACATTTTGATGCCATTTGCTGGAGAATCGAATGACGCGTTATTCCAGCCAATCAGTAACATCTATCTTGTTTGAAGTGTACAGAAACTATCAAAAATAGTATTGTAACTGTACAATTTTAAATAGATACATGTATGCAGTTTTGTCACTCTCCTGTAAAGTTCCTATTTTTGATTTGTGTGGTGTTAGAACTTCAGAGACTTTACCTACTTTTATAACATAACATAACATCACGCCTGTAATCCCCGAAAGGTTAGGCAGAAGTGTACCTAATAGTACATCCACATTTCGCCAGTTATGTTTTTAAGTCCCATGTAATAGGCCTTCCTACTTATATGTACTTAAATGTATTGTGTCTGGAAGATAAACGTTGTGTGTTCTATTGATTGATACAAATGTCGGAAATAGTCAGAGTTTTTTTTGCTCTCTAGTACTGAGTTGGATAACACATGCTTCTTCACTGAATTATTAGTTTTCTTGGCGTTCTATTTTAGTGTAACTTATCGGGCACCAGAGGAAAAGATTTAATTTATTGTTGTTTATGTTTGTAGCTGTATCATTCATTAGAATAAGTTTCTGGAATTTCTTGTATGCTGTTCTCAAAAGAGCATTCATGCAAAAACAACTTTCAAATGATCCGATCTAGCATATTTATTCAAAACTTTCAAAATATGGTTGTGAATAATATTATATCTTGAATACATAATCAACGATTATAATATATAAATATCCACAGCAAACACGCACACACCATCTTACTCCAATATAATTACCACTATGACGTCATAAGCATGAAATGCATAATATTATTATCCCTGTCCCACCCGAAATGGTCAGACATCCCTGCTGATGACCGTATATAGAAGGCATCTGCACAGCGTTTGACTATCAAAGATGACTATTAGCATATCTTGATTACTCCTTAGAATACTCTGTTTGCAACTAATTTATCGATATAGAGATGTTACAACACACGCACTAACATTTTTTATTGTGGAAATGATCCGTTTATGCTTTTCAGTAATATTATTCACGCTTTAAGTTTGCGTTTGTTTCTTGATCATTGTCTCTGATGATTGCTTCGGATTTAAACCTGCAATTGGACAAAATTACTGTCACTCATACTTACTCAAAAACGGTGAAGGAAAACATCGTGAGGAAACCGGCATGTCCTAGAACCAAAAATTCGAAGACTTGTGACATCTACCAATCCACACTGGGCCCGCGTGGTAGATTATAGCCCATTCCCTCTCAAAGAGAGGAGGCCTGTGTCCCAGCAGTGGGAACATTAAAAATTCTGATGATGATGATGATGATGACTGTCACTCATGCACCTACATTTTAAATTATAATACACATTAACACATCATCTTCATCATAACAAACATCATCATCCTGTAATCCCCGAAGGGTTGGGCAGAGGTGTACCTTATAGTACACCCACAAAAAAAACAAATCGAAATATAATAATGTCTTTGATAAGCAACAATCAGCTAATCAGGACCCTAATTTCACTGAAACGTTTTTAAATTAGTGAAATTTAAGCCCAATAAGATAAACTATAGTGAATGCATTGAAGAATTAAGTTCTGCGTTATCCCATTTTGCACAAAATGTAAACAAAAACAACGACTGTTTATTTTACAACTCAAATCGTAAATAATATTTCATATGCTCAAACCTAAGTCCATAAAAAAACTATTTTCTAGTTTATAGCAACAATTATTCCGTCCACGTCGAAACTTTAGTTCCGGAATAGTTCCCAACCCGCCCGCACCCCCCCGCACCCGTCCGCACCCACCAGCGCCCGTTAAACCACGTTCCCATACACTACGAATTTTGCAAAGTTTACATTTACAAAAGCCTTTTTACACGTCAGCTTTTTGCTACCCTTCTCTGTAATATACATATTTTTATAAACTTTGTAGATAACTTTTATAATGCCCAAGTGATACCTTGGCAGCGTATTTTTAAACTAAAGCATGAAGTTAAGTTTGTTTAACGATACTTTGTTTTACTGAGAATTTATCAGTAACTTTGAAAAATCATGTTGTTTTGGAAGGGTTTGTTATAAACTAACATTGGCTCGCGTGGAGGTATTATCCCATGGGGAAGTACAGACGCCAGCACATCCAGCTACCCGAAACTGTCAAATTTCCCAACAGCCTTGACCCTAATGCTTTAGGAAGAAACCGAAAATCCATTAAACAAATTTGTCCAATTGTAGTAGCTTGAGGTGCTGGGCAGTCTGTACTACCGAGTATTTTAAACGTCCCATTCCAGCTAATCTAGGCAAGAGATAAATTGACCGACAAACGGTGTATAATATTGTATAGAGATTTTGTTTTATAATATTGTAATACATATTTTACAATAAGAAAAACCGTAGAGTTGTAAAGAAAAGGAATAACATTAAATCAACAGTAAACTCACTTAAAACTTATGAAATTAGAAGGTATTATGCAATCTATTAAAAGTAATTTCCGACGGCAGGGTTGGCGCAGTGGTTGCGTGATTTGCGGCTGCGCTGCGTGTCGCGGGTCAAATTCCCGCGTGGAACCATTATTTGCATGGCCTACAGGTAGATGTCCAGGGTCTGACTGATTGTGTATGTGAGTTTAAATGTTTGTAAACGCCCCCACAATACAGGAGAGATTACTAGAGTGAGGCAGCGTTAAAAATAAAAACAAATAAATAAATACAGCAACCAAAACTACAAGCGGGTACTCACAGCTCTATACATATCCTTTGACCACTAAACGCGTAAGTACTTAGCATACAAACAAACAAGATATAGATATCAATCTCTTGATTGCTCTCGGCACCATTATCATATGTTGCTCCATGGGTTAACGATGATGGCGGCGTGAGGGGTCGATCACACTTGCAAGATTGTGTGGAAGAGCCCTTAAACACGTCATATAGGTATGTTATATTCATTGATGGGTCCTTAGCCACTATTTTGGTTAGAGATAAGGGTTTATGTCGTGTCGGTGGTGAATGACTGAAGCCACTTGCAACGTGATAGAATCAGAATATAGTGATAGAATCAAATGAGGAAATCCTTAGACGAACCGAGGTCGTCGACATAGCCCAGTGGATAAATAATCTGAAGTGGCAATGGGCAGGCTACATAACGCGAAGATCGGTCAGCCGATGGAGCAGAAATATACTGGAGTGGAGACCACGCATTGGAAAGCGCAGCGTGAGACGACCACTTGCCAGATGGACCGACGACCTTGTTAAAACTGCAGGGAGTCGCTGGATGCAGGTGGCATTGGACAGGACACGTTGGAAATTGATTGGGGAGGCCTATGTTCAGCAGTGGACAGCAACGGACTGAAATGATGATGACTTGCAACGAACTGCTACTTTCCCGATTGACAGAAGGGTCGATGAAACCGGTACAGACAAATTACATTTCTTACTGTAGTATGTTGTGTGACAGTCTCGTTGGTCTAGTGGTCGCCAGCGCGACTGCTGAACATGAGGTCCTGGGTTCGATTCTCGGGTTGGGCAAGGAGTTTTTGCTTTTTTCCATTATACATTTCTCTGTAGCAGCCACGAAGATTTGTGCCTGGTTGATGGCAATAAGCTCGCCCCCTGTTACGTGGGACTTAACTTAAACCATAACTGGCGAAATGTAGGTTTAGTTTTAAGTACACCTTTACGTAACCCTGCGGGGATTATAGCAGGTGACGTTACGATGATGACCAACCTTAAAACCCTGTTTGTCAGTTTGTCATTAGAGATACATTCCATCCGGTTGGGACAAGTGGCTACTTACTATGTTTTTGTGATAAGACCTTGGTAATTCCAAAACATCTAAAGTCCATGCATAAATAAAGCAGGTTTGCTTTGCCTAATCGCAATCAGAGGGAGTGACAGCATGCCTGCTAGGGCTGCGGGACTGTTCGAAAGAGATACCGCGGCCCTGGAACACAAAGGGCAAGGAAGGAACATGGATGGGTTTCAGATGCAGTCAGTACAAGTCTGACACTCCCTTCCACTCTGCCCGGTAGAAGTCATTTGATGATTTCCCATCCGAAAAAAAAACGGAGTGACAGCATGGTATCCCTGCATTAGAACTATTGTCGTTTTCAGATATTGAAAAGCAGATTCAAACTGTATCATGAACAATGACGCAGTTAGTAACAAACTGAAACAATGAGATCGATCCACTTCCTAAAACCACTGTAATCAGTTCGTACAAATAGAATTTAATTAGTGAATCTAATAAATCTGAACTGATTGTTCAGCTGTGGCTGACGCAATTACATTTGATAATTAACATAGGCAGTGATTCGATGAGGTTGGTAAGAGCATGCTCGCGCACTGTATCAGTTGGTTTTTGTGGTTAAACTAGCGCAGGTTTGATACCAACCATCCTGTTTCGTGGTTGCTCAATTAATTGTTTTTGTGTTCTATGGGGTTTGTTGTAGCGTCGTGAGTCTAGTGGTCGCAAGCACGACTACTGAGCAAGAGATCCTGAGTTCGATTCCCGAGTCGGGCAAGTAGATAATAGCCACGGAGTCTGGAATTGCGCCCGGTTAATGGCAATAGGCTCGCCCCGTATTACATGCGACTTAAATATAGCTGGCGAATTGTGGGTGCACTATTAAGTACGCCTCTGTGATGTTATGTGGTTGTTGGTAACATATTTGATAACAACAACTAAAAAAAAAAATTCAATGTTTAGTATAATTGGATATTGAATTTCACACTATTGGTTATTATTGTTTTGTTAAAAGAATAGAATAATAAAATAAAACAGATAGAACGAATATTTCAAAAATAATAATGAACAGAAATTGCAATCAGTAGAAACAACGACCGTCAGATGCAAAGATTAGAGAAAAAATAACACTTCATAACATTTGAATGAAATATTTTTCTAAAACCAATATAGAGAACAATAACAAAACTTGATTAGAAAAGCCAAAATTAACTGAACAGCTCGCGGCCATTGCTATAATTATAATCAAAGCATTCAGAACTAAAGACTGTCAACAGCTGTGTACAATTTTGAGTTAATTACATGCCAAATAACAGGCAACTAGAACAACTAAACATTAGCTAGTCAGCGTTGTCATCACCATCATAATTAATGTAATCGATTCGAAATTGGAACGCAAACATTTGCATTCGATATTCATGGGATAGTTGAGACCGATTTAATAATTTATCGCTCACTTTTATCGATGTTGGTCGCGTGTTAGTTGCAAGTTATAATTAAAATGTTTGTAGCTACTTTTTTGACGCCGAACGCATGAACGCGCCGTCTACACGGCCTGTCGTCAAAAGACGGACGGACGGCGAGCTAGCCCATTACTCACCGTCCACAGGTCCGCGTCGTGGCCGGAAGCCACCACGTGATCCCCGACGCCCGAGGCGTCTCCCGCGGCGGCTGGAACGAGAGGTTCTCTCCCTCTTACGCTCCGCCACCTCCTTCGCTAGCATGACTGCTTCGCAGAAGGAGGTGACGGCGTCCCATTCCCTCTCGCTCCGGACCATGGCTTGGACCAGGGCCGGACGCGATAGGTCGCCGCCGCCGATTGCCGCTACGAGGACACGGCTGCTCCGCCCAAGCGGGGCAGACCTCCACCGTGTGCTCCGCCGTGTCCTATGGGCGATCCACGCAGTGGTAACACCCGGGCGTTTCCTCCCGCCCGATTCGGTGCAGGAACCTCCAGAAACAACCGTGTCCGGTGAGGACCTGTGTCAAGTGGAAGGTGAGGGTGCGTGGCGCCTCTTCAGCCACTCCTCAAAGAGGGAACTTATCGCCACGATTGTTGCGTGCCCTGCACGGGGTTGCGATAGTCGCTCTCTCCATGTCGCCATGAGATCGCGCCGGAAGTCTGTCCGATGTTTGTAGCTACTTGATAATTGTTTCAAATCATATCGATTGTATTTACTACTTAAGAATGAATAGATTTACCAAAAAAACTAAACACATTTGAACCACAGTCAAAAGCTGTCATTTTCAATATACCTTAAACAATGAAACAACTGACCGCTCTTGAACGGGGTTATGAAGTACTAATCGCGATCACTTTAATTGGTAAAATTCGATCTAAAGCATGATGAATTGATGATTTATACAACCTTAATTGACCAAAAAGTGATTTGTAAATGAAAACACGGAAAGTATCGATTGCGTAGCCCCGGGGACCATTAATTAGAACCTGAATTTTGTACCTTCGTTAAAGTTGGGAACGGGAGAGGTTCTATATTCGGATAACTGTTTGCTATAACGGATATAAACTGGTTATGATAGTAAATTTAAATTTATTTTCACCTTGCCTAATTTAACTACGTGATACTGGCAAATATGTGACTTTACAATATTACTTTTGTGATGAGTTACCTATCTCTGAAATTCTCCTAAATTACACAGTCGCTTTCATCAGGTACTTCAGAAATTGTAATCTCCACTTCTACATGTTCTGTGTTCTATGACTAAGAGAAACGTACAATCAGAGGATCGCAATATCTGCATCTTCACGTCCGTACAGTTAAGTTCAGACATGTTAATTATTCGTCCTAAGGCGCCTAGCTGTGATATCAAGACGTGTAAGTTGCTCGCGGCTTATCTGTTCCTACGCATCGTACGTGGTGGACTAATGAAAAGGGTTTGTCATCTCACGACATCTCTTCAAAGTGTTGATGAATGCTTTGGAAATTGACTCTTGTTTTTGATGTGAAACATCTCTAGCCGCGGATAAAACCGATTGTTGGCGTGGCGACGCATGCTGTGGCGACGCGTCGCCACGCTATGCGATGGTATAATGTACACTGTATTTTTACTGTGTACTGTTCTTTTATGCATATTACTTGTACAAAATAAATTCGCTGTTTCACATCTGCCAGGCGTCCCGTGTTTTCGTATTGAGGCTCTAGAGGCACAAGAGTATAGTTTTCAAAATAATGGTGCTGATTCCCTTGTTTACAAACCAAACCAAATTTAAGTTCAGTGCATCTTTTTCTTTCTATATCATTACGAAAAGGACAGAAGATACATTTAAGTTTAGTCCTGTCAAATTAACCAGCGCCTGACACAAGTTTAGACGTCATTAAAACGTTAACTACTAAAATTACATCAAATTACGTCAGGTGCTGACTAATTTGACAGGACTAAACTAATATTTATCTTCTGTCCTTTTCTTAATGATATAAAAAGAAAAAGATGCACTCAACTTAAATTTAGTTTAGTTTGTGAACAAGGGAATCGGCACCATTGTATATTTTGAAAACTATACAATTGTATCTAATTAAATAATCATAACGTAGATGTATAATATAGTTGGTGTGCGCAGGGAAGTGTGTTCGGACCTACTTAATAACATTAAGCACGTCCCAAATAATAATTTAGTGCTCCAAGAAAAGTAGATACCAATTTTCTAGAAGATAGAATCATCAGTGTTTTTACAATTCTAATACCACGAAGTAGTTTGTGCCCTCAAATCAAAATTCCACTACAATCATATCGACCTTCAAGCTTAGTACGAAGAAGAAATCAAATATCGAAGACAATCAACCAACCCTTCCACTCAAAAATCAATATATACACCAACATCCACAACGTAATCAATATGATTAACTTATGAGATCGTACACAACGGACGCAACTGATCACTCGATCGCGTGGCCAGTTAAATGAACATGGAAATAGATACCTGCTGTGATACCTAATCTCCTATTACATTACGCGTAACTAATTGTCTTGTCGATTGATGAGAAGGATTGTAAATTCAGTGTTTTGTTTATTTTCCTTGAATATTGTCGCTACAAAACAGAAAAGCCCATCGTCCGCTTACCATCTTAGTAACAAAAATGTATTCAGCGTCAGTCGTGGCGACACCCTCAAAAGTTTCGGGATTTGAGTTGGTTTCGAGGTTTCTTTCCAGAGTAATCGGATAGGAAACACTGACTTCAACTAGTTTAAAAAAAAAACCAGAACAATTTTTTTTAAAACGCTGCCCCACACTAAGAATTTCTCCTGTATCGTGGGTTCGTTTACAAACATTTAAACTCACATACAAAAACAGCCAGACCCGGAACAACTATCTGTAGGCCATACAAATATTTGTTCCGTGTGGGGATCGAACCCGCGACACGCAGCGCAGCAGTCAATCGCTCAGCCACTGCGCCAACCGTGCCGTCAAATTAATCTGTCATTTATTGCGACACCAGAATCAGTTGAAGCATTTCCCTTACAGACTCACATTTACAAGGGACCATTTAATAAGGGCCGCCTGTGGCAAACACCAAAACGCCACCAAATCACGGGCGACAAATTAACCAAATTCAATAGTTCATAGTTTCATTCGCTCTAATCTCCGCTAACGAGGACCAATTGATCGTCTACCGAATTAATTTTCACATAGATTATCCGGACGTATCAAAATTAACAGAGCTATGTTCTTATTAACTAATGTGGCGAATTAAGGGGAACCCGTGACGTGTGATTGGCTCGATTATTGATAGCTTAGGCGTGTCGAACGTAATTTCGACGCGTCAATTGACTTGATGGCGCTGGCTTGTGATCAAAGTCTGTTTAGTCTACCTACTAAACATGAGTGAGTTTGGAATTGTAGGTACCTAGCATAGTACTAGCATGCTAGTGGCTTGAAAGAATAGGGTAGTTAACTTTTCACCCCAAAAAAAAGGCGTTTCCCAGTAATAAATTTGCGTAAAATTACTTAGTTTGATGTACATATTGCTTGGTTTACTGCTTCGTGAAGAGTCCGTTCACAGCCGGTATAGCCTCAACCTTATCTATTTTAATAGTCATGTGTAATGAGTACAGACGCCAGCACATCAAGGTAAACCCTATACATATCTATAACTACAACAGCTACTGCTGTGTTAGAAAGAAAGTATCCTTGGCGTGATTGGTGGATTTTTCAACGTTTCCAAAGTTGCCCAATGGTTGCGCACACTAACAATTAGCAGCCAATAATTCATGCCTCACGGGGAATAGGCCACACCTCCTTGCTCCTACGCAACCGACCGGCCACGTTTATTCATCCCTTAGTCCATAACGCTAGTCATTAAAAATTCGCGGAGCAAGTTGGTTCGGCTTGTAGCTACTTAGTGGAAGTGTGTGGCGAACTTTTTATATTTTTTAAATGATTAATTATGGCGCCTCAGTTAACGAGAATTGAAAGGCGCATTATAGCGCTCCGATTGAGCGGATGCCGTATAATAGATATTTGTCGACAGACGGGCATTACGGTGAGTAATATTTTTTGTAGTTATAATTTTTAAGTTAAAATAAGCAAAAGCTAATATTGAAAAAATGTGTCAATGGTGTTTTTCTATAGAACTTTCAAAATAGATACGAGCTAATGTTATTTGTGAGATAATTACATTAAAGTGTTACATTATTTGGAAAACTGTTACCAATTTAATTTAATTTTCGTATGCTGCTTCTATCGGCGGATGGCCCTAAACCCTAATATTTAAACAACTTTGTGCCTACCGTATCTTACGAATAAGGGTGTTTCTCATTTTTCGTGCATATTACTCGTCCAGATCAAAAACCTTGAATAGTTCATTAAATATTTATATTCCCATAAAGAAAGCCAAACCAAATCAAGTTGTGCTTACATGCATGGAATATTATAAGTCAAAATAATACAATTATTTTCTTTATTGCATAGTATAAAACAAATTTCCTTTATTTACTGTCCATACATAGATTAGATATTATTGTTTATTTATTACTTACTTTATAAGTCAAAAAAGTGGAAATTAAGTGTCAGCACTAGTAAACCTTATTTTTAATACTTATTATTCCGTTCCCACAGATAAACCGAGAAAACGGTTTTGTGGGGCAAAGTTCTTATGTAATATTTTTATAAACTCTCCTTTATTATAGAAATATTAATGAAGTCGCTCTCGCTGTCTGTACGCTTAGATCTTTTTATCTACACAACGGATTTATTAATACTGTTTTCAGCTATAGATAACTCAAGAGGAAGTTTTATATATACCTATATAAATCACTCCACACTGCCCCACATTAGTATCTACATTGCATCCGTGCGAAGCTGGGGCGGGTCGCTAGTTAAATTATATGAAAACTTAACTAATTGTCATTTCCTTCGAAGTCTATTTAGTAATGTCCCAAACATTTGCTTTTTATAAAAAAATATCCATGCTGAAATTAAACACAGTAACCATAATAAAAAAAACTACATTCAAAAATACAGCTTTTACACCTAAAATAAAAAAAAAAACAATAACTCAGTACTTAATATAATGAAATTTTAATTCATAAATGTTGTAAGTAGGTAATTTAAACTTATGAAAATAAATATTATGGAATGTGCACGAAATACGAGAAACACCCATAAATGTCTTTACCTACCTATTTTCTTGTGTTCTTTGCTAATGAGTTCCCGGTATAGTAAGTTTTTAACACTGCGCGCTGTCCCAAGCGCTATTGTTATTTTTTTAAAGTCGGCACCCGGTTGGATTTTAAAGTAAATACCTACGCAATTAGACACTTCTTTTTGTCTGTTGAAACATTGCAGGGATAAGGCTTTTTTAGTGCTGTTTGTGTGTAAATAATAATAAGCTAGCAATTATCGAAGGGAAGCATATAAGTAGTCAATTGAGTAATAATGTGCAAATAAACAATAGCTACTTGTTTCGTTCCAGGAAAAAAAAACAGTTTACTTTTGGCTAAGCGGAACCATCAAAGCGCAACATCGCCAACTTTACGCGAGAGCCACGACGGCAGCAGACGTTGGCTATCGTCTCTGCACACTCTGCTGATCCGTTTTTAAGCACAAGAGTGAACACTCTTGTGCTTAAAAACTCAACTGCATACAATGTGAGTCCATGTATATATTTTTTTATAGTCATAGTTTTACGCGCACCGCGTGGCCTGGACGTTCTAGCAATACCTAATAATTGCGCAAGCTACAGCAGCAAAACGTATTGGACTCAGTGAATGACATTACTATTAGATAAAGCTTCAGTTCTTTAGCACCTATCTCAACAAAGGTGGAAGTTCTCAATTCGACGGATTGTCTATTTATGTATATGTTTATATTAAAAGGAATAATTTGAAACTGTCCCATACTCATATATAGTGTGACTGGTAATTAGTGACCAATACTTATACACGTGATTGCTCATGATAACAAACAACTTTCCCGAAGAAACATTTGCTTTCACTTTTATTACAATAACACAACAGCCTTATGAAATTCGCGCGCACGAGCCTGTGACCTATCAGCTGTTAGGCAGAGCACCCGCGCGGCTAGCTAGCCCGCTCCGTAATGTGTGTGATAAAAGCGAATAAGTATAAAAAAAAAATATATAGAAAGTTGTTTGTTAGTATCATGAATCACGTGTTTAAGTATCGGTCACTATTACCAGTCACCCTATAGTTAAATTGACCCGTACAATTGGTCATAATTAAGAATCCGTAAGTATTGAAATTGACAAAATTTTCTTTGTTTTAGATTTCAATGGACACCGTTACAAGGCGCCTAAAGGACGCCGGAAAAAATGCTGCCGCCCTGCCAAGAAAATATTAATGAACCAGGCGCATAAGGAGGCAAGAGTAAATTTTTGCCTGGAATATTATAATTTTGACTGGGCAAACAATATAGTCATTTTTGTAGATGAAGAGGCGTAACAGACAGACAAAGTAACTTTCGCATTTATAATATTAGTATGGATAATTCTTCCAATAATGCTAAAGCGGTAATAAAAAAAATATTAACTTCTTTTCGCACCATTGTTACATTCTTGATAATGTTTTCTTTGCTATTGTTGGTGACACTTTAAGTTACGGCTTTAAAATATAAATATGATCCAGTTGTTTTTAATGTATACCTATTTGTTGTTTGTATGGTTTAGTTTTATATTTTAACTAGCTGACCCGACAGACGTTGTCCTGTCAACTATGAATATTGGTTTCGAATTACTACCTACCACCTATCTACTACCTACCTACTACCTACATACTACCTACCTACTACCTACCTACTACCTACCTACTACCTACCTACTACCTACCTACTACCTACCTACTACCTACCTACTACCTACCTACTACCTACCTACTACCTACCTACTACCTACCTACTACCTACCTACTACCTACCTACTACCTACCTACTACCTACCTACTACCTACCTACTACCTACCTACTACCTACCTACTACCTACCTACTACCTACCTACTACCTACCTACTACCTACCTACTACCTACCTACTACCTACCTACTACCTACCTACTACCTACCTACTACCTATTGAGATTAGGTTAATAAATAAGACTTCTTTGTGTTTAAACTGAATATAACATTTAATTAGTTAGACCACATACATTGTACAGAAAGTATCACACATGACAGACAGATAAAAAAGAATGTAGCGCTGTCAAGTATTACAACAGGCAAAGACATCAAAGCATACAGCCTAGTATTAAAATAAGATTTAAACCAATACTCCCACTAAATTTTATAAACATAAATCTCAATTTGCCTGCTTTTATTAAACAAAACTTACATAACTGACAATATTTCATCTCTTAAACGTTCGAATTTAACAGTAGGCAGAGCCTTAGTAAAAATATCAGCCAGTTGATCTGAGCTTTGCACATACTTAATAACAATTAACTTTCTTTTAACTTTTTCTCTAATGAAATTAAACTTAACATCAATGTGTTTTGTCTTTTTATGATAAACAGGATTATTTATAAGTTTAATTGCACTCTGATTATCAATACACAGAGTTGTGCAATTTTGAATGACATCAATTTCTTTGAAAAACTGTCTTAACCATAAAAGATTCTTGGCAGCTTCACAACCAGCCACAAATTCAGCTTCAGTTGTTGATAAGGCAATACAAGGTTGTTTTTGACTAGACCAAGATACAGGTCCACCATTTAACATAAAAATATAACCAGTGGTTGATTTTCTTGTATCTAAGTCCCCAGCAAAATCTGAATCTGAATATCCAATTAAACTTTCCTGACCTTGATACTTAATACAAACATTTTTAGTTTTAATAAGATATCTAATTATTCTCTTAAGCTGATTTACATGATGTACACTTGGATTATTAATATATCTACTTAACAGATTAACACCATATGAAATATCTGGCCTAGTTGCTGTAGATAAAAACAATAATGACCCTATAGCTTCCCTGTAAGGAAAATTAATCTGCTCATTGTCTTTATTTTTAGTAATCTGAACATTAACATCAACTGGTGTACTGCTAGGGTGTGCAGTACTCATATTGAATTTATTTATTAACTGTTCAATATATTGTCTTTGACTGATACAAACAGAATGATCAGTTTTTAAAATTTCTAAACCAACAAATCGATTTAAAATTAACTCTCTTATATTAAATCCTTGCTTTAAATAATTCACAATTTCATCTAATATGGAATTTGATTGTGACATTATTAAAGCATCATCTACATATAGAATTAATAATGCTTTAATACCATTAAAGTTGCCAACAAATACACAATTGTCTGCTTGTGACTGAACAAAACCAAACTTCAATAGAAAGTTAGTAAATTTTTGATTCCAGCAACGAGATGCTTGTTTTAGGCCATACAAGGATTTATTCAATTTACATATTTTATTTTCTGGTGCTTTCACACCATCTGGAATTACCATAAAAATATCCTCCTCTAACTCTCCATATAAGAAAGCTGTCTTGACATCTAATTGCCTTAAATTCCAATTATATTCAGCAGAGATAGATAACAATATTCTTATTGACTCATATCTTGTAGTAGGTGAAAAAATTTCATTATAATCTATCCCTTCAATTTGTGTGAAACCACGGGCACAAAGTCGAGCTTTATATCTTTCTACTTGACCATCTTGGGTTCTTTTAATATTAAAAACCCATTTTGATGTTACAGTTCTCTGGTTTTGATTATTCACAAAACTCCAAGTGTTATTGGTATGATGAGCTTCTAATTCTTCATTTATGGCCTCAAGCCATAACTTACTATCTTTACTATTAATTGCTTCATCATAACTCACAGGTACATCCAACTCCATTAAATTTGCCTCAAAAATATTGTTTCTATGTGATCGCAAAGTCATATTTGAACGACCTATGTCAATTACATCAATTTCTTGTGAAGGTTCATAGGTCTCATCACTTTCATCAATGGCAGTATGTGTGCTGTCATCACTTTCAGTCAACTCAGTGTTATCTAAAACCTCTTCAACATTTTGTTCACTATCATCCCCTATAAAAATTTGAGCTTCATTCTGTTTTATTTCAGGACTTTTCTGTTCATTGAAAATAACATTTCTTGAGATTGTAATTCTTTTTGTTATTGAATCATACATTTTGTAGTTAGAATTATCATACCCAACTAACATCATTTTACGACTTTTACAGTCAAGCTTCTTTCTCAGCTGATCAGGCACATGAACATAACCTTCGCATCCAAACACTCTGACATAATCCAGACTAGGTTTTACACCACTCCACAACTCCATAGGGGTAGTATTTTCTGTCTGACTTGAAGATGTGCGATTTAATAAATAAACAGCACAATTTACTGCTTCTGCCCATAGATTGAGTGGTATGTTACGGGCATAAAGCATGGAACGAGCACTTTCAACTATTGTTCTTATTTCTCTTTCTGCCCGGCCATTCTGTTCAGGCGTGTAAGGGGCAGTGAGCTCATGAGAAATACCCTCGCAGTCAAGATATTTTCTAAATTCTTTACTTGTGTATTCTCCACCATTATCAGTGTGTAATATGCGTACACTATGTGAAAACTTGTTTTTCATCATTGAATTATATTTTTTAAAACAGTTTAACACATCACATTTATTCTTTATAAAGTACACATATCTAAAACTTGTAGCAGCATCTTTAAAAATAACAAAATATTTCATACCTTGTACAGACAGCACACTGAATGGTCCACAGACATCACTGTATACAACATCACCTGGTTGCTGTGATCCTCTGTTTGATTTCTTGAATGGTTGACGAGCATGCTTACCATAAGCGCAACCCTCACATACAAACTTGTCACAATCTGATAAGTCCACACCAGTAATCACATTGTTTCTACACATTTTCTGTATTTCTTTAACATTCAAATGTCCTAAACGTTCATGCCATGTTTTAAGATCCAATTTTTGCACTACATTACATACTGGATTTTGATGTGTTTTCATTTTTAACTCATATAAGTTGTTACTTTGTAGAGATGCACACAGCACTATTATATTGTCTTTGTATATCAAAGCATCAGTTTGTTTCTTCACAATATTATACCCTTGTCTTGTCACTACTCCTTCAGAAAATAGGTTTCTTCTCAATTTTGGTACATAAAGAACATTTTTCAGGATACTTGTCTCCCACTGTCCATTGACACACTTGTCTATCAATATATTTCCTTGGCCAATCACTTCTACAGCATCTTGGTTTCCTAGTTTCAGTGGAGATCCTGTATACTCATACAATTCAGCAAAATTTTCACGTTTATAACACATGTGAGCTGAGGCACCGCTGTCTAATATCCATGTTAGACTTTCATCCTTATTTTTCCAATCTATATTTGCTACATTGAAAGCTAACATTTTATTCTTTTCTCCTTGTTGTTTCAGATTTTGTTTAGGAGCACGGCAATCTCTTGCATAATGACCACGTTTCCCACAGTTATAACATGTAAAACGATGTGACTTTTCATTGAATTCTTCATTTGTTTTTGTTTCCGGAACTTTTTTCTTTTTTATATTTTGTTTTGCTACTAATAATGCAGTTTCATTATCTTCTTCTACATTCAAGCTGGCCTCTTCATCTAACAAACGAGCTGTTAAATTAATTACAGTTTGCTTCTCAGTGTCAAGTGACATCCAAGCCTGGCGTAGAGATCTGTACTTGGGAGGTAGTGAACTCAGTATCTTAGTTATGATCGCAGTATCACTAATAACCTCTCCACTTTCTTTCAGTTGCTTAGCTAAGCTTTCTACTTTAGCTATATGCTGAGCAATGCTATCTGCCAATGACATTTTATATTGATAAAAACGTTCATGTATCATCATTTTAGTCATCTCAGATTTTTGTTCATAAATGGACTCCAGTTTGGTCATCACTTCAAACGCTGATTCGCAATTTTCGATGAGTGCTATTTGATTTAAATCCATAGCAGATGTTAATACAAACATTGCCATTCCATCATCTTTATTCCATTGAATCGCATTTCCTTCTGGTTTTGGCGTGTTGATATCTAACCCTTTTGCACGGAGGGCACATTTTATTTGGAATTTCCACTGTTTAAAATTCGTTCCATTGAATTTTTCTAGGTTCATCTTTCCATACTCCATTTTTGGAAAAAACAAAATACGATTCTGCTGTCGGAAAATTTCAAAAATACTTTTCTGTTTTCTTTGCTCTTTATTTATCACCAACTTAATTTACGTGGACCTGGGCCCATAACCTATTGAGATTAGGTTAATAAATAAGACTTCTTTGTGTTTAAACTGAATATAACATTTAATTAGTTAGACCACATACATTGTACAGAAAGTATCACACATGACAGACAGATAAAAAAGAATGTAGCGCTGTCAAGTATTACAACAGGCAAAGACATCAAAGCATACAGCCTAGTATTAAAATAAGATTTAAACCAATACTACCTACCTACTACCTACCTACTACCTACCTACTACCTACCTACTACCTACCTACTACCTACCTACTACCTACCTACTACCTACCTACTACCTACCTACTACCTACCTACTACCTACCTACTACCTACCTACTACCTACCTACTACCTACCTACTACCTACCTACTACCTACCTACTACCTACCTACTACCTACCTACTACCTACCTACTACCTACCTACTACCTACCTACTACCTACCTACTACCTACCTACTACCTACCTACTACCTACCTACTACCTACCTACTACCTACCTACTACCTACCTACTACCTACCTACTACCTACCTACTACCTACCTACTACCTACCTACTACCTACCTACTACCTACCAGTGAAAAAACAGTGAGTGCTTGTAATTCAATATGAACTTTATACAATAGCAATAAAGCTCGTTTTAGTTAGAAAACGTTTGTATGGGAAAAAGAAAAGGGCTGGTTTTAGGGTTTTTCCGGCAATTATTCGAATTTTTCTTGCCGTAAAAACCATCTTTGAACTTCAACGAACATTGAAATAAAAGAATTGGCCCAATTGGTCCAGGCGTTGTTGAGTTATGCGCTTACCAACACATTTTGCGATTCATTTTTATATTATAGATTTAGAGTATTTTTGTTTCTCAGTATTGTATTATAGTAATATTAATGTTTAAAAATAAAAGGTTAAAGATTGTTATGTCGCATTTTATTTTGATACTACCCTGCTGCGCAACTTCGTCTGCGTCACATAACCGAGAGAGTTAGAGAGAGTGGTTCTTAGGCACCTATAAAACAATTCTAAAGGTAGTTGAACTTTCTTAGAAGTGGTTCGTGGATGAAACAATCATCCACGAACCACTTCTGTGATACAGGCCGCCTATATTTTACATCAAAAACAGGACGCTATCATGGCATGATGCCCTCTCTATGCCACGCCAAATCTACCTTTTCCCTTTAAAATAAAGTTCATTTTTGATTTCAGATTACGAAATGTATTTTTTTTCTGCCCTAAAGCAAAATAAATCTTTAGAGAACGAAGGTATAGGTATAGTTATTTTAAAATGTAGAATCTGTGAATTATGCTAGTTGCGACTAAAATTAAAACGACCAATCCAACCAATTATTTGTAGTGCCTATCCTATTCCTTTCACGCAAGTAATGAGCTGCATGTTCATGGGTAATTTAGAATATTATATTATATTGACAAATAATCAACGTTCCTGCTACAGTCTGTTAATACAATGTTAAGGTGATTACAGTGTTACATACCTACTTCAGTTATCATTAGCCTAAGCCGCCACAGTATATTTTTTAATACCGTCCAATACACCTTCCTAACACCACAGGCACTATCTATTACAGAAATCATGTAAGATACGTCAAATAATATCCCGTAGCTCAACAAAATCAGATTCAAATAGTAGTAAGTAGGTGGTATATTTTTATAATAATTTCACGCGTACGAAGTTCCCGAGTATCAGCTAGTGAATATAATGAATAAATTATATGAAAAACATTTAATCCCATCGGTATCGGGAACTGGGTCCGAGCTAGCGATAGTCAGGGCTCTTGTAAAAGAAACCACTAATATAATATTATTATTATCATAAAAGTAAAAATAAATTGATTTAATTAAACGCAAACACGAAAAGAAACCCTTTTTTTTCATTATTTTACCTATGAATACGTTTCGTCGCGTATGGTCAAACTCGTAATCAGTCAAATTCATGAAAATCGCAATCCGTCAAAATTGCAAAGCGTCAATATTGACCAAAAAAATCTTATTAGTCCGTCAGTCATAAAAAAGAAATGAAGACGCTACAGTGTGTCGAAAACTCGTGTGACGTCACATTTCGGAACACTTTTTACCGGAAAGTGACATCACAACCCCACTCGTGATCTTTGATGCATTTAATATCTTCATAAGTTTTTATTGATTTGATAAAACACAAAATACGTATGCAATATTTTTCGATAATCTAAGTGACAGACAAAATATAGGTAGGTAATCATATTTTTTACTCAGGAAAAATCCCTTTTCTAATATTACATAGATATTTCACAAGCGCCGGGCGTACCGTAACCGCCAACTTATTTTTACTACCATGCCATTACTTCGATTCCATTCAAGTATGCGATCCGCCAAACTAGTATTTTGGCATAGCAAGTATCTTATTCTACACAACGACGCGCATACGTACACAGCCTAACGCACGCACTGCAGCACGAAACATTACAAGCAAGAACAGACAAAAAGATATTTATCTCTTTCGCACGATTGTCGCTGTTGTTGCTTATAAGGCGCTCAAGGTCACAGTGTGGTAGCTTGATGTGCTGGCGACTGTACATCGGACTTAAACATAACTGACGAAATGTGGGTGTACTTGTTAGGTACACCTCTGCCTAACCTTTCGAGAATTAGAGGGCGTGATGTTATGTTATGTTGCATTTTAGTTTTAATTTCCCTCCTACATCATTTCATAAAAATAATAACAAAAATAAAAGACCACACGCTATAAAAATCTAACCCGCAAACCAATTATTTCTTTCAGTTCACCTTCAGTCCGGTTCCACACAGTGTAAAAACCAGAAAGCCACAATGGATTAAGTTTGAATAGTGCTGCGGCGACTATTCGTTCAAAAAGTAATCGTCACAGAGTTTGTTGGTTTCAGTGTTTCAATTCTCATGCAAACCGCACCGGGGAATCGGAAACCCGATTGACAATTTGCCAACAGTTGATATAAATGTGAACTTTTGTTACTGGACCGTGTGTTTTAAATACGGTATTGAAGCGTAAAAGTGCAGCATCATAAAATTGTGACAAATAATGTAATGATTACTGTGTACCTACTTCTGTGCCTTGTGAATCTTTCTGAGAGTTTACTTTTTCATAGATCATTTTTAGGGTTCCGTACCCAAAGGGTAAAAACGGGACCCTTATTACTAAAACTCCACTGTCCGTCTGTCTGTCTGTTTGTCACCAGGGTGTATCTCATGAACCGTGATAGCTAGACAGTTGGAATTTTTCTGATGATGTATTTCCGTTGCTACTATAACAAAAAAAATATATATATATAAATTATTTAATAATTAAAGGGGGCTCCCATACAAGAAACGTGTTTTTTTTTCGGTTTATGGTAAGTCACTACTATAAAGGGTGTAAACAGACTCTTAACGAAGCCGAAAGGCACTTGTTCTCCCCGTCATTGCGATCATTTTTTTGTTTCTAGACCATACCTGGGAACCTTCTAGTTACGGAGATATTGGGGGTCAAAGTTCCAACTTTTTCACAAGTTTTTTTTTTAATACATGTTTTTAATGTAAGATTTTTACTTTAAACACCTCCAGGACACCCTTACTATTCAATCCATCAATCACCACAATGTTTTGAGTGCGTTACATTGAGTCCTACTGTAAAACGTGATTTTTCAGGCCAAAAGAAAAAGTCGTTTCCCAGCACTAATTTTTGCGTAGAGTTACTTAGTTTGATGTACATAATGCTTGGTTGACGGCTTCGTGAAGAGTCTGTTTACACCCCGTATGCTGGGCAAAGTGTAATGAGCGTAAAAGATTTTCCACTGCTAGCCACACAGACCTCCTCTCCGTGAGAGAGACTTCGCCGCCACGTGGGCCCATAGCAGGTTAGGGAGTGCCATTTTTCTTCGTCTTTTTTTACTTCAGCATTTTGGTAAAGTGTCGATCTACAACACCACCACTGGTCAAAGCCAACTGGGCGAAACTCTCCTCAAATTTTTCAGGTACGCTCCTGTGCCTATATACACTTCATCAAAATCAATACAAAGACCGATCACGACCTACTTCATACAAATCACTATTTTCCTCAAAATAAATCAGAACAGTGGAAATCAATGAGAGAACAGAGTTATGAATAAATAAAACATATTCAAAATTCGAAGGCACGGGTGACAGATGTCTGAAGTCAATACTGATGACGTCACATGAATAGAAATAGTTCCTTACAAGTTTTTGTGCCAACATTTCTATAACTCAATCGTTTGAGGAAAGTTAGGGATTTTTTATAAAGGATTTAAGTCGTAGTTAGTTCTATTTTATTGTTTTTTTTTTTCAGATTATTCATCGGTATTCTGGTTCGATTACGTCATTCATATTTATTTTCGATATTGATTTTCGCCTCTACTGTATTCGATCAAATTACTTGACAGTCATAGCAAATCGTATTGTTGAGCCTTTCAGTCTCTGAGTATAATCAGCAGTCAACCTATAAAGCTCCCTTGCTTGATCGCAAGCGTGTGAGGGAGGGGGCAGTTCTCCGTGCGAACCCAGTGCGAGTTTGTAGATGTCACGTCTTTGAATTGTTGGCTCTAGGATATTCCGAGTACCCCATTTCTGAGGACCTTCATTCTAGTACTACAGAAAATAAGGCTTGTAATCCCCGAAGGGTTGGGCAGAGGTGTACCTACCTAATAGTACAGCCATACTTCGCCAGTTAGGTTTAAGTCCCATGTTTATAGGGAGCCAGCCTATTGCCATCTACCAAGCACAAATCCAGACTCCGTGGCTGATACTGAGAGATTTCTGATGGAAAAAACCTAGTAACAATTTGCCTGACCCGGGAATCGAACCTAGGACCTCCTACTCAGCAGTCGTGATCTCGTCGTGGGTCGTGATTCTAGTACTTAATACTAGTAATTAATCTGATTTGCTATTATAACTAACACATTCGTTTTTCTGCATATCTACCAAAACTATCTAACTTTTTTATCCTATAAAGTATTCCAAAGTAACTTACTTTTAAGAGGTCAGCAAATCGTAATAATCCAACTGTAGCGGTGTATCCATCAACGTCGTCCTCACTGGAGCTGGACGCGTGAATTATTGTAACTACATTTTAAGCTAAATGTACTTAAGCGATGAGCATAGCGAGTCTTAGCTCTAAATGTAGCCGTTCTTGTGAAATTAAGAAGTGAGTTTAGGTACAGTTTTTACTTTTTATTTTAGTCTTTTTACGTAAGAGTCTTATTAAAGACTTTGGGGTTGGTTTCCAGTCTTACCGGATGCAACCCAGTTAGTACTGGGTAATACGATACTCCTTGGTAAGACTGGTTGTCAGATTTTCGGGCCATTTACTACTTGTAACGACTGTCAAAGATCCACAAATGACCGCCGTGATCAACGGCTTAACGTGCTTTCCGAGGCACGGAAGATGATACCGAGTGTATGTAATGGGTGGGTGGTAATACTATAGTATATAATAATATTTATTTAATATTGAGGTAAAAGGACATTGGGCAGCATAGTATGAAATTCATACCCCGAAATAAAATAGGGTGAGATAGATAGATAAATATCCCTAGTTTATTATAGTGTTAGGGCATGCGAAACCAGGTTCCGCATTATCGGGACGCATTATTGTGGGTACTGTCAGTCTAGTCGAAAAATACAATTTTGTTTTTCATTATTTATATATTTTTTAGTTTCGAAATCACATCCTATTAATTATTCTCTGTCTACCGGGTTATGTTTGCTCCTTCGTATGTTTCGATTGGATTTTTCCTCATTTTAATATTTTATTGTTAATCAATCCGTGGTTTCGATAAAGTTCCAAAATATAGAGACCGTTTGGTCGTATATGCTCATGGCAGTATGATCTCGCAATCCTTAAATGTCGGGACAACGTGAATAAGATCAAATCCTCATAAAGTGAGTTGTGAGTAATCATCGAAAGCAGCATTATTGGCAATTTGACATCACTTGGCACGAAAGCTACTCTTTGCCTATTTAGGTTACATATTCCGCCAGTTCATTCTCTCTATTGTTACTTTCATCAATAATATTAATAAATGGTTCGGCGTATGTGCTCACCTCGTAAGGTTATCGACTTGCGTTAATGATTTCCGCTGTAATTCTGAAGTCTGTCATCTTGTTTGGCAAAGAAATATTTAAATAGACGTCTCGAAATATTTTCAAGTCTTTCTAAATCAACCATTTATGGTCTCAACCACCCATCGGACCATTATGATAAGTCTCAACTTATTCGTATCTGCTATCGCCAACTGGTCTGCCCAGGATCTATTTGGTGGCATATAAGAATTGTAACCACATTCTAGAATCGAGTCCCGAAAGCCACGGTCTGGTCGGGGGTCACGTGGTGGCTTCCGGCCACCGTAGACGCGGACCTGTGGACGGTGAGTAATGGGCTAGCTCGCCGTCCGTCCTTCTTTTGACGACAGGCCGTGTAGACGGCGCGTTCGTGTACCACGCGCGCCTCAAAGAGCTGTCAGTAAACAGGGAGGGGCCCGCAAGGGCCGATGCCTGCCAGGGCTGTGGGCTGTTCGAAAGAGATACCGCGGCTCTGGAACACAAAGGGCAAGGAAGGAACATGGATGGGTTTTAGTCAGTACAAGTCTGACACTCCCTTCCGCTCTGCCTAGAGCGGGAGAAAATCATTTGATGATTTCCCATCCGTAAAAAAAAAAGGCCTAAGAAATCCATGCCATTCAAAAGGTCCCAAAACATCTAATATGAAGACAAACATGAAGAGACGGTGTTAGTTGTCAAATGCTGTTGAACGGTTTTGTTATTCCTGTCCAGAAGTGCAGTTATTTATACTTAATACCATCAATTTCCGAAATTAGTGGTTCCGTTCCAACTTCCACTTATACAAATTGATTATATCAAGCACATGAGCACTATTAAATTTCATCACTGACTGGGCCTTCGCTTCTTCCCAATCTTTTCTTACCAAATGCGGATGACAAATTCTGGCAAGTGGAGGTATATAAAAATGATCATTGTGTAATCGGTGGAATTTTATATACGATGGAATTACATGTATAGCGGTACTTCTGCAGTTAGGAAATAAGCACCGTCTTGCGGTATTTGCAGCACGAGAATATCCTGGCAGGGTAATAAAACTAGGATCCACTGAAATGCCCGTGTCTTGCATTTCCTCATCATCATTTCTTACTTGTTGGGGGGGCTGATCTTGTACTTGTTGAGGTGGATCTTGGTGGGACTGATTGCGCTGGGTACGCTTCAACCTCACCCAGCAAGCATGGCATAAAGATCTTGAGCCATCAAAAGAAATCTGAAACGAGTTGATAATAATAAAAAAATATATATAAGACTAAGGTTAACTAACTAAACTAACTAACCAACCAACCTTAGACAACCAACCAACCTTAGTCTAACTTGGGTTAGACTAAGGTTGACTGGTAGAAAATGCCCAAGGCATTAAGTCCGCCTTTGTACAGTTTATTTTTACTTGTGCATAAAGTTTTAATAAATAAATAAATATATATATATATAATAAAAGTAAAGTAGTAAAATATATAATTGTCTTCTCAAGTTGTTTTATTATGATCTTTTCTATTTTGTGCTTACTTTAGATCGATAGGCTTATGACTTATGACAGCCAATAGTTTCCAATGTATTGATGAAAAACAAATCTTTGTTTGGTGCTACTATAAACAGGGTGAAAGGGACACCGAATGAAAAACGATGTACTGAATACGTCGCAACTGTTTTCGCATCGGTATCCCTTCCACTACGTACAGACGCCAGCACATCAAGCTACTACAATCTGTCAGATTGCTTTAATAGTTTTACTTTATTGCTTGAGAATTAGGTTCAAGGTTGATTGGGAAAAACTGACAGTTTCGGGTAGCTTTACCTGCTGGCGTCTGTACATTAAAAACTGCCCAAGTGCGAGTCTGAACTCCTTTAATTATTAAATAATTTATATTTTTATTATTTATTGTTATAGCGGCAACAGAAATACATCATCTGTGAAAATGTCAACTGTCTAGCTATCACGGTTCATGAGATACAACAGCCTGGTGACAGACAGTCAGACAGACAGACGGATATCAGAGTCTTAGTAATATGGTCCCATTTTTACCCTTTGGGTACGGAACCCTAAAAACCATCAATACTATAGATTTTGCAATAATAAAACTGATAGCGACCATCCCATGGCTGTCCCAACCCTATTTCATATCATGGCGGGCAGCACTATCGATCGTAACCGATAGAGCATTATATTCGGGAGTGCGCGGGAGAGTGACGTGCCGTTTCAATCTCTACAATATATGTGATACTATAAGTACCCATGGTTTGATTTCAAGACCTAACAGAATTCATAATAACAATCAGATAACCGTTTGCAATAAACTGGTTGTCTATATTGTTTCTAAACGAAATGGTTAAGTTACTTACCTCACGTGGTATTATTTCTTCTAATAATAACTCGGCGTGATCTCGATATCTTTCGAGAAATAGTCCTGTGAGAATGTGTTTTCTGCGACGTAAGACAGATTGGTCACATGAAACACAACTATTTTGTCTTTCCATTTTAACTAAATCCAATCCAAAAGCAAACAATAATACCGGTAGACACGCCTAAAGTAATCGATAAGAAAAATAGAACGCACAGACCGCAACAACAAATGACGAAGGACTGTGATGCGGGTGAATCAGTGCGCGAGCGCAACAACGTTCACCAAACCGGTTTCTCTACATGGATAATGTGCGAGAGAGACAACCATATCATTCATATACTTACTGCAAACCCCGTAGTAGGTACTAGCAGAATGCCGGAATAATAATAATTACTTGACTGTTCGGCATACCGCGGCCCTGGAACCCAAAGGGCAAGGAAGGAACATGGATGGGTTTTAGTCGGTACAAGTCTGACACTCCCGTCAAATCATCATGATTTTATTGATTTTTTTTTTTTTTTTGATTTACCATCCAAAAAAAAAAGAAATCTTGAAATAAAACAGATTTTTTATTTATCGGTTATGTTTTACACACACGGCTTAAAAAAAAATGTACAGAAAATAAAAAGTGGGGAATTTTTGTTTGCATGTAGGCAATAATCTCTGGACCTACTGATCCAATTATAAAAAAAAATCCCTGATAGAAAGATATATTATTCGTGGGTGCTATAGGATACATTTTATGTATTGCATGCATATTAGCCGAGCTATCACAGTTTTTGAGGACGAAGTCGCGGGCGAAGTGCTAGTGCTAAACATTTTAATCATAAGGAAAGATTGTAAGCGTGGAAACAGACGTCATACTGAGATTATGCGTAGGGATCTACGTCATCGTACCGCTCCTACATGACCTTTTGCGTTCTTGAAGCATACTGTTGTAATACGGTGGAGGTACTTTTTACAACTGTTTATTTACCTAAACAAGGCTTTTGCAACAATATTTGCTTATTTTATAAAAAAACGCAACCGGGATTGCTGACAGAAGTGAAAGCTTTTTTTTTTCAAGATTCTGGATTATTTTTAGAACATTTTTTGCATAAATCTAGAAAGACTATATACTGAATTTTTGGGCTTGTAATATGTAGCAATACGGCTAACTCTGCAACGGAAAAGAAGTCGTTTAACGGTGTCGCGAGTACAACTGCTTTTCCCCATTACAAAAAATGTCCAACGTGCCTAAAGAAGTTTTCACTTCAAAAAACCGTCAACCAATGGCTTTTCCCAACTGAACTTGCATCCCCTCTGTTAAGTAGGGGATGAATTTTAGAAATTCTGTCTCAATGCTCACTTTCGTTATACAAGGAACCCACTGCCTTAGACTTTATGTTTCTAGGCCAAACTTAGTGCGTTGTCTGTCAGTGAATTTTAAAAATGTTAGTCTCATAATCATCAACTGCTTAGCCTTTTAACAACTATGTTAGAGTCGGCTTTCAGTCTAACCGGATGCAGAATAATACCAGTATTTTAGATGGAGCGACTGCTCCATCTAAAAATCTCACTTCTACAACCAGTACTGGGTAATACGATACCCCTTGTTAAATTTTAGTCTTATAATACTTCGAGAAATTAGTGCATAGAAGCTCGATGTCAAGACTGTGCCATTTTTACGACATTTTGTTTCGTCGTATTTGAACTATGTACAAAAACACACGCTCATAGATTACACTCTGCCGGCGTTGAACCAACCATTTGACCTAATTGCCAATTAACACCCGGCAGGCAGTCAATCTAATTTTGAAGCAGCCATTACTTCCTTTGCACTCTTCCCATTTGCGCTAATCGATGCAGGTTTTACAATTTAACCCCTTTTTTAAACGTGATTAAATGAAAATGCAGTTTGTAGGGAATAGCTAATGATCAAGGATTTTGAGAAAAAAGTTCGCATTTTTTGCAATAAAACTGCCTAGTTAGTCAGTAGTCATCGCAAACACGACTACTGAGCATGAGGTCCTGGTATGTCGTCAAAACGCAGTATAGAAAACCTCTTCAAAATAGTCGGCCGACACTGGAAATATCCCGCCTTCTCCAGACCATTTCGCACCGAATAAACCAAATGTTGCATTCGAGCGACTGAGACATCTAATAGACTGTATTATACTAATCCACTGAACTTGATTTCTATGTTATTGGTGGCTCGTTGGATATCTAATACAATTACGTATAGTTGTATAACTAAACACTTGAATAAGTTTAACAGAGGTTAACTTAACTGCTCACTTATAAATCACAACGCAACTACCACATAAGGGATTCCACATACAACATTCAAACTACGTGGAATTTCTGTGGACTGTAAACGAACTTATTATGATTAAATATTATTTCTATTTTCTTGGCGTTGTTCAAGCATAGCGTATATGTTATAGATGCGGCCAGTTTTTAAACTGCCTTCTGAAAGTCAAACCTCATTATATAAATTACTGAATGGTACATACAAGGCTACACCTTCTTAGCGTGTCGATGGCAATTTTTATTTAAATATGTTTGGCCCAAAATTCAGCTACGTGAACTAGAGCTTATAGTTGTCAGGTTTCGATCCTCAGACCGCCAGCTAGACAAAAGCCGTTTAAGAAATAAGGAGTAGCAATTCCTTATTGCATCTATGTACATTCAACGCATTCTAGGCTGCTAACTAATATTTAACTTTAACCACGGCCTGAACTGTTCAAACACTTTCCAGGATGGCTATTCCCCATTCGAATTGGAACTTTGCGTTGCACTGTGCGAGACGTCATCGTCGGCGCCACATCAATTTTAGTAATGGCATGTTACTACAATACCGAACGGTAATATAAACAACTGTACGATCACTTTATTTCAAAAATAGCTTGCCTTACACTACATATAAATTACGTACATTCACATCAACACAGAAGCAAAGATATATCGCCGTATGCTTTCACAATATTCTCGATTCACAGTTTTCAATTTATATTGAGTTCCTTTGTGAAAAGGATCGCGTTGGCTGTAGAAGTTTCAATTTTACACTATATATGTCAGGTAGAACCTTCTTGCATTTCACTTTAGACGTGGATACAGAAGAAATATTGGTTTCCTGTATTCATTCGTTTCTTGCAGCTCAGCTTGTTCTGTTTTAGTTCTTTTTACAATTTGTGGCTTGGACCGTTAGCAAGGTGACTAGGGGATTATATACGGTGAATGGGTAGTTTCTGTACTTTCGTTTGTAAAATCTTCAGTTTATATTTTATTTTATAAAGTGTAAAAGAAGTTACGTACCTTAAGTGGGTACAAATAAAGTTGAGAGTTGCAGAAAAATAGGATAGGAAGATGAACCCCCTGCTAAAAGCCAAGCTTATAGAGAAAGAATATTATCTTCTACAATACTATTCATAAAGAGGAGTATAATACTATTAATTCAATTCACTAAAATACCGCTAAGCTGACTGATAAAAGTATGAATGCTTAGGGTATTTTTTATACCCTATGCTATTAAAAATTACGCCGTACTGATCCAGGTAAACGTTTTGAATGACGAAGATTTCAAAAGAAAACCACTCTAATTTTGCATTTCTACCCCCTCGTAGTACCGACATTCTACAACACAATAAAAAACAAAACGTAAACACAAAGTACCCCTGGCTATTCGCAACGTAACATTGGCAGTGATTCAAAATGCAACTGGCACAGGTTGAACCAGCTTTTTAAACTATAAACCACAGCAAAATCAACGGAACTTTTAAATGTTGGATAAGAATCTCTGGAACAGATTTTGTTGAGCACACATTTTTGTACTGCGATAAGTTAATTAGTGGTAATAATATACTGTATCCCGAAACAATAGATGTTTATGGGGACGATTACTTATTGTTTAATTTTCGTGTCACTTTCACTACTTATGTGCTTTAAGTTCCACAATCAATGCTGTTATTTTCAAATACGGCTATTTAGACTGGAAGCCGATCAAAATAGTTGGGAAAGTGCTAGGCCGACGAAGAATCAATTTTTTTCAAAGTCAAAGTCAAAGACAAAATTATTTATTTGCGGTCAATGTGGGACAAAAGGTGGTAAAAATAACATATAGTGCAGTGACACATTTCGCCATACAAATAGCAGGCAAATACAGGGGGTAAATGGATTCTTCACGAAGCCTCTCAACCAAGCATTATGTATGTACATCAAACTAAGTAACTTTACGCAAAAATTATTGCTGGGAAATGATTTCTTTTTTGGGGGGATATTCACGTTTTTCGGTAGGACTCAATGTAACGCATTCAAAATATTGTGCTGATGGATAGATTGAATAGTATGAGGGCCGTGAAGGTGTCTTAAGTAAAAAAAAAAAAAAACATGTATAAAAAAACTTGTGAAAAAGTTGTAACTTTGTAACTAGAACAAAAAAATGATCTCAATGACGAGGAGAATAAGTGTCTTTCGGCTTTGTTAAGAGTTTTACACACTTTATTAATAAACACAAACATTAAATAGGTAGATAACTAAATAAAGTAGAATATTACTAAGTTTATTATTAACACAACACAAAACAAATTTTTGCTGTAACAATATATTAACAAACGATTTGTTAACATATTAAAGTAAACGTACAACAAATTGTTAGCATAACCAAATTGTTTAAATATAATATATACCTACACAACATCATTATTAATGTAGGTAATTCTTTACAATGCAAAACGGTATTGACATAATTGGCAATTAGATTTTTTGAGAAATTCCGCTATGGAATAAAAGCTATGTGAAGTAAGCCATTTTTCAGAACTTTGCAGAATTTTCTGTACGGAAGATCAGTGATAAAGTTTGGTAGAGAGTTAAAGATAAGTGGAGCCATATATACATAATTACGTCTGAATAATTCAATTGAAGGTACAGGCACATTGTTAATAGATACGGTATAACTGTACGTATAATGATGTTGTTTTTAAGTTAAAAAAGTGAAGAGGTTTGACAAATTTTGCGATTTCATATATACTCGTAAATACACTGTGAGAAGGTTGTGTGATTTACACTGGTCTGCAAGAATCAGTCCATATTGAAAATTGAGTGTATGCATTTTTTTGTGCTAACAAAACCTTAGTAATATCAGAAGATTTTCCCCAGACAATGATACCATACCTGATTAAGGCGCAAACATGGGGTCATAAAAAAAAAAGTTTAAGATAAAACCTCCAGACAAACTGCAATAATAGTATATTATACTATTATTGCAGTTTGTCTGGAGGTTTTATCTTAAACTTTTTTCAAGGGAAAAACAATTTAAATACATATTTCATCAACATAATCCTTCCAGGTTATTTTTTTATGTAATGCCAAGAAATTTTGTTTTATGAATTTTTTCAACTGTTTGATCTTTATATTTACACATTAAAACAATTTTAATGTGTAAATATTTACTCTTGTAAATGTCTCCAATTCTGTTAATAATGGAAAAAATTAATGAGTTTTCCACCTTGCCAAAACGGACTTAATCTTTTCACCACGGTATTAATATTCTCGTGTGTACACGAAAAAAGTTGAATATTTGGGCGATTTGGTGGACAATGTCGAACCTTTCCAATATTAAAAGAAATCACCTGACGGCATCGAGCAGCCTCAGGAATGAAGCAACGAGCTCTGACTTCACAATTATGATTAATATGTCCTGCTCCACTAAACCGCATTATCAGCATAACTACGACTTCAAACAATAAAAATTCACTCATTAAAATAAGAGGCACCTCACGAATACTAAGCATCGGTCGGTTAAGTATTTCATTCGGAGAATTTCCTCCCGACCCAGTACTGCGGTGAATGATAAACGGAACTACCCACGTTCCAGGAAACTCATTAGTACATTTTCTAAGACTTAACTTGTTAACGAAGGAAGGCCAAAGATTTCCAATTTTTGGAGAGTAAAGAGGTTCCAAAATTAGTCCGTGACCTATTTGGAGAATATACAGAGGATTGGATGACGAGAACATGTATCAATGATAATTTAATAAATGTCAGAGATATCATGTCAGATACGATTATGCATTAAATTGAAAGATCAACAGAAGATCCAGAGATTCTCAAACTAAACAGTGTCTCTTCGTAACGAAAATGCCATGGTGAAAACAATATTTGCTTTGCTTTGGCTGGTGCAGATATTGAAATTGATCCTAGCGGATAGAAGGCACACAAAGGTTTACAGGGTTCTGTTTGATTAACTTTGATCCTGACTTTGAAGCTACTACAGACGAGTAAACAATCCAAAACCCAATCCTTTCAGTTAAATTCCTGTAAACCAAGCGAGTCCCACACGGAAATGTTGCGACTGAAAATAAATCGAAAAAATTTAAAGGAGTTGAAAATAATCTACATTCGCTGTATACCCTATAACTACATATGTAAACAAGTAAATACACGCCAATATACGTACATTAAAGAGGTTTCACGAAGTAACAGTGTAACGTCGACCCTCGCAACGAGGCGATTAGTCTTGACAAAGTTCATCCGAACTTTAACTCGGTAACTTGATATTAATACTCTCCAATTATGTTCCACAAACTTCGTTATCTGAACCGTACCTCAAACGGATTAAAGTGGCATTATATTAATACACCTGTAATGTTATTACCGATAGAAAGTCCGTATTTAAGAGATTTTATTTTTGGTGATTGCGAGGGGGAGATTTCGTTAGTATCATTTTATGTGCGGTTTCTTCTTCAAAGTCAAACTTTAAGGGCTGATCTGAGCAAGTGTCAATGTTGAAACTGTCCCTTACTTTTTAAGGGGTCAGATTTTGTTGACTTCTAGAAAAAAAAATGTAATCGACGCTAATCCTGTAAGACGCACAGTTAGCAAGCACTTGCATTTACATATTTTTAAAAGTTGCCTGACACTAGGAATTTATTCTGTATCGTGACTGCATTTACAAACATAAACCCACACAAACATCCAGACCCGGAACAACTACTTACCTGTAGGCCATACAAATATTTATTCCGTGCGTGAACCGAACCCGCGTCACGCAGCGCAGCAGCTCAGCCACTGCACCAACTGTACGACGTCAGCGTTGATATAATCAGCTTATAACGCTCCCTTTCACGCTTTAGACGTGGAGTTGCCAGCCCGTTATACAATACAACGTTTCCTCTGATGGAAGACAGGCCTCTCTGTAAGAGGGAGTGAACTGTATTCCACCACGCGGGTCTGCAAGTTGGTGGATTTCACTTATGTATATTTATGGCCCTTGGATGACCAAGAGCTGAAAAATATACGATGCCGGTGTCTTCACAATGTTTTCCTTCACCGTTTTGAGAGCAGTGGTGTGATAAGCCGTAAGGAAGTTTGCATATTTTTACCAAAACCTCAGAACCCATTTTTACTAACACAAAAACAAAACACAGTCGTACATTACTCTAAGCTTGAAAAGGGTTATTAATTTATCTCTACGTAGACAATTGAGCGAGGATTCTCCTAAACGTGGTACGTGGTAAATACGAGTACATCCAATGGGACGTGTGGCGGTCACCGCACGACTTTTGATAAAGGCCCACATTATTTTAGGCGAAATTATTTTGTATAACGTTTGTACCCCTGACGCGATAGATCGCGGTGTGCTCCAGTATATGATTTCAAGACCCTCTTCAAACTTGAAAGCACTAGCTTTTTGACCAAAAGTTTTAACGAAATTTTGATTTAGCGTGTTTTCCACGAAAGATTATATACTCGTACCTATATACCCAACGAATAAAGGAGAAGGCAAGAAGTATATACAACATTTTTACTAATACAAGGTGTAAATGGACCCTTCATGAAGCAGTCAACCAAGCATTCTGTACATCAAACTAAGTATATAATTCCTTTGCAAAAATTATCCTACTGGGAAACGATTTTTTGGGGTGAAAAATCACGATAGGACTCAATCTAATACACTCAAACATTGTGCTAATGGGTTCATTGAATAGTACGGGGGCTGTGGAGGTGTTTATAGTAAAGTTATAATATTACAAGCTTGTAATAAAAAAATGAAGCTTTGACCCCCAATATCGCCGTAACAACGTAAAAAAGCCTGTCGAACAGCTTTTTAGTGACCCTGTCATTGCTATTATTTTTGTTCTAAAGTCAAGAAATTAAAAGAATAGCAATAATATTATAGTAATATTTTTTTTTTGCACATAGTCATTCGCTAACGAACGGATAAAATGCCCGAATGGTGATGTTGGTATCTACGGTAGGTACTGTTATAAATCGGTTATGGTATGTGTTCTACAATATCGATAACGATTGCCTACCGGTCTTTCTCGGAAGTCATCTTCGAGATAAGCTTTTGCCAAGCTTTCGAGATTCTATACCATTTCTCTATACAATTGAACACTAGCTTAAATATACCGATAGCAAGAGCCTTTTAAAGTTTGTAGTGACTTTATTGTCTAGTGTTTTGTATGAAAGATTGTACGTATTCTTCCTGGTAGGTATTATCAACTGTTCACACATTAAACACGAATTGGATCAGTTTGATCTGCTATAAATAATTCATAGGTGTACGTAATATACATAAACCTATTATAATCTTGTGTAGTTCTGTTCAACTGTAGTGGTTCTTAACATTAGTGTTTAAAATGTAATTTAAAATTAAGATGAGGATCTACATTAATTTATTAATATTAACAAATTCAAATACTTTAAAGGTATATTAAATATCAATTAGAAAGAATTAATTTGGTCGGAACATAATGGGCGGTAAACAAATGGATGTGAATGAAAACAATTAAAAAAGGTTTTTTTTTTCCTAGCCTACTTTATCCCACTCCTGGGCAAAGGCCTCCCTCCATTCTTTCCAGTTCTCACGAACCCGTGTGTCCACAGTATTTTGAGCCACGTCTGTTTTGGAGCGCAGTGTTGTGTTTCGGACACGATTCGTTAACTTAACTCCTAGTATACTGCGCATACTGTTTAATGTAGATTAACATTATTAATATTGTTAATAACATGACATAATAACGATACGTAATTAAGGATTAAGATTACCACTTACCTCTCCAACTATCTTCTAGGAGGAATTTAATTTCAAATCACGACTCCACTTCCAAACTTAACAAACAAATTATATAATTCCAATAGAACTCACTATAATAGTTACCAAAACTCGAGAACTACAATCAACAGATTCCGCTACTATTTACTTGAACTTTTGATAGTAGGTAAATTCAGGCTATCGGTTCTACCGAAACATACCAAAAAACCTTTCATAAAACAAATATTAGTATCGATGTTATAGATCGGGGGCTGTCAATGTAGGCGTTTTTTACGATACTCGGTAAAATTGGGAGCTTGCCCAAAAAGAATACATTTATTTATTTTATAAGAGGGCCCTGGTCACGTAAAGGACTGAGCTGCGGCACGTTACAAAGGTAACGTTGTAAAAATCGCAACTGACTTGCTATATTTACTGGGCATGCGTGTTTCCTAGATTTATTCATGTTGGGACGTGGGGCTCTGTTGTTCTTTTGAGGTCTTTGAAATTTTTAAGGGTATTGTGGGTGTAACTTGGTGTTGGGCTCACAAATTCACGTATCACACTCTTATTATATTTTGCGACAAGAATAGCTTTTTATAATACAACAAACTTCCTTTCAGGACTTCCGCTCAGTATCCTTTAAGCAGCTTTGAAAGCACAATAACCCTCGACTTTTCTAAAGTGTATTCACTACAGCATAAAATTCCTAAAAGCCAATATGTCTTTTGAAACTACAGCCACAAAAGAGTTGCAAATCCAGCTAAGACCGCTTTCTTTCAATATAGCAAATAATATTTTGTGTCTTCATAACAAAAGTAAACACTGTTCGAAGGCTGGAAAAAAATTGAGTGACGACCTCGCCCTAGGCCCGAGTCTCGTGTTATCGGCCATTTCAAACTTAAAACTAACTTCATGTAAACAATTTTTCATCACTGACCAACTTTATCCTCCAGTCAATAGAGTTCAAATTCAATTGATCTATTTATTCACCAGCTGTAAAACTATTGTTGCCGGTGCGTAGTCCATACATCAAATTTAACTACAGACCGTTTGTTTATCAACTTTGTATCCGAACAGTACACTATCTTTATGGGCGTAGAGCCATGAAATGCAGCGATTTACGCATTGTCTCCTGGGACCACTCCATTGTACAGGACTCCTGATAGTGCCTCGTATTTGTCAAAATAATACACGGAGATATCGTCTTAAACGTGACGTGATAGGGGTGAAAATGGTGGGCATGAGCTACGTCAAGCTGTACGGTGTATCGAGTGTTGCTAGGAGTAAATCATTTCGGCCGACAATATGATTTAGAGACGGGCAGCATACCTACATCAATCTCTCATGTTTTCCCCTACATTTAGCGAGGTGGGGTGTTTGAATTATCTGCTCAACCGTTTCAAAATATTGCTTGACACATCACTAGGTTGTCGGACCACTCCGCAGTAAACTGCTTGCTTTATGGTAGATCACTTCTTAAAAGATGTAAAGAGGTAAGGGTCCGGAGGATTGAGATGGAAGATTCAATATTTATTTATTTAGAATATAGCGTCCCACTGTAGGTTTAAGGTCTGAATTTGAACAGTAGGGTGGATAAATAGTATACTGACCTATTTGTATAGCTGAAGGTACCATAAGATATGGCTGAACCTAGGCGCTTCTGAAGTAGGCCATGAAATTGGGTCAAAAGTACCTACTTTACCGAATGTCTCTTAAGCTCTGTATTCCTTAGAGAATTTGGATTTAGCTGATATACTAATGTGTCAGTAGATTTTTATGACGCCCCGGGGAATACCCTCCTAGTTGGCCAAAACACACTTTTTTCTTTTAGCATGTTTTACGTTCAATAAGTATTTTTGTGTGTTCAATGAAAATCTACGATTTACTTGTCTTTTTTAATAATGTACTAAGTTCTTAAGCATAATAGTTTTTTTAATGCGTTGGCCCCAAAGCTAAAAGACCAGGGTAAAAGACGACTCATCATCATCTGCAGCATTTTCCATATTATTTTGGAGTCAACACTCGTATGTAGGCATTTAACCTACATATTACTTTCTATTTAAGGGCGTATAACAGCCTCAAAATTTGTTTTTGGAATGCATTAGGACTAAAAGTATTTTACTAAAATATATATATTTCCTTTTTTATACCTATTCTATACAGAACTGCACGACATTCAATCTAACCGTTCAATTCTCCGAACAAAACTAAAAACAATTTTCAAATTGAAGTTTTCATAGAAAAGCGCGAGAACAAAAGGATGACTACACGGTAATCGGTGAGCTATTAAAATGTTTAGTTTTCATTGTAAATTAGTTAAATAAAGTTTAGTTGTAAACAAGGTTTGTTTAAACATGAAGAGAAATTGTGAAGTGATTGAGTTTATTTTGTTTTACAAAGAAATAGGTATCGTTAGGTTCAAAAGCTGAGTCGAGTCGTAAACAAAGTAAAGAACGTTTTGGTAAATGTCATGTACCCATCCAATGTTTACAAGTTAGTTTGCGAAAATTTGTTCATCGAAAAATTATTTAACTTATAATTTTTCACAACATTTTCAATAGGTGCTAGCCTTTTTGAAGTCAATATTTAACTTTGTTCAAACGGACATACAATCGTGTGTCTAGATTATGGAATGGTTTTTATTGAATGTGTTAATTTTATTTTTTTATCAATAAACATTCGAAAACGTCACAACCTGAACCTAACATCAAACGGGGACCTTCGTTCTTCTATCTATAGAGAAAGACCGAAGGCCACACATATATAAATATAAATAAAACCAAAGTAAATAACCCGGGTCAGACAAATGAAACAAGATCGAAATCCGAAGGTTGGTCAACAACACGACATCGGATATACCTGCAATCGTCTTTCTGTTTACCTGTGTACCTATGTACTTGGGTACTTGTGTACTTGGGTACTTCAAACACTCAAACTGGATCCCTAAGGCTGCCTTTACACCAGATGAGTGAGGTAGCTAGGCGGCCAAACTATTCGAAGAATCTATATGCCGAGTACAACCGAGATACGTGAAAACGGTGGGGATATTTCATAAGTATGTTTTTTGTAAACTTTCTTTTAATAAAGTCCATGGGCTACCGAAATACGATCAAAAGTCAAAAATCAGAAACTCGAAAACAGACAGGCCAACAGATGGACTTTACATAACATAACATCACGCTTCTAATCCCCGAAGGGTTAGGCAGACGTGTACCTATCGCATATAGCTTCGTTAAACTCTTTTCTATCAGCAAGCAATTAAGATTAGCCAAGCTACGATAAGAAAATTTAAAAAAAATCTATTGGGTTACATAACTACTTATTCAGTACATCGTTCCAAACCCTTCTCTACACAGAAATATTTCATAGGTAATTTAAATAAAATCTACTGTCTCATTCATTTTGACCGTGAAGATATTGCACTTTTGTAGGAAACAGCAATTTTTTTCCGACAGTATATTTCTATGTTGTCTGTTATGTATATACATAACAGACAACATAGAAATATGCATATCTAGATATCTATACTTCTATATTCGTACTAATATTATAAAGAGGTAAAATTTGTTTGTTTGTTTGTAAGTTTGTATGTATCTCCAGAACGAATGATCCAATTCTTAAAATTATTTCACTGGCAGAAAGCTACATTATTCGTGGTTGCTATACATTTTAGTCGAGCTATTACAACTTTAGCAGACGAAGTCGCGGGCGAAGTGCTAGTCTGAAATAATGTACTAAATACGGGGTAATCGTTTGTGCCTCGATGTCCCTTTCATCCCTGAATCATACAGCTACATACATCCCATCGCTACACTGCTTATCACAAGTCATCATCAACATTCATTAATTAATCTAGCACATCTCTAGTAGAAAGGCAGCCTAACCCTCCCGTGCCTCCACCTATTTTTAAACTTGACCTTAATAAGGAAAGTTGTTGTTTGAAAAGTATCTGGAGGCTTAGGGTTGAGAGTTGAGCCTTGTTTTGTGCGCAGTGGAAAATTGTAAAATGATGTTTTGTTTGTATTATGATGTTGTTTACATTCTGAAACTGTGTTCAATTAGTTAAATTAATATTGCGATGTTTACGGGAGGAAAATTTTCAAATTTACGCAGTTAATAAGTTTCGAGGCCTTTTATATGCCTCTACTTTGACTATTAGTCAATAAAAAATGAAATATTTTATTTCACATAGGCCTACATGGGCACTTATAAAACGTTGACAAAAAGGTGCACGGTTCGGTTGGTCGTTTCCTATGGAGAAGAACCGGCAAGAAACTCCATGGTTACTCTTTTCAAATTATTTGGTTTTAGAATATTATCATGTCAAAGGCCTGACAATAAGTCGCTGCTTACTACATAAAAAACGTAAAACAAGATAAAAGGTTAAGAAAAGATAACACACATCTAGGAATCTACACTGTTCACACATACATAAACAATCGTAAAAAATAATATAAACAAAGGTAAAAAAATATTATAAAAAAGACTTAAGTAAACATGTGACACAAGTATTGTCATCAGTGCTGTAACCTGTAACTATTCTGAACAAAATGTGTATGTTTGAGAATAGTTAGATACATCCACATATTTGTGCCGTATATGATCTTCTACCAGGGAAGCCGCATTAAAACAACGTATCGCATTAAGATTTACCCGTATTGGTCATTGTTTTGACTTAACCAAAACGTCAATTCTGATCCTCAAACTTAAACTTTATTATATAATTATATGTATAGATAACTAACATCTTTGACAGTCGTTACAGGTAGCCAGTGGCCCAAAAAGTCTAACAACCAGTCATACCAAGAGGTATCGTATTACCCAGTATTAACTGGCTTGTGGAAGTCAGATAGGCAGGCGCTCCATGTAAAATACTGGTATTATATACTGGAAGATGACCCCAACATAGTTGGGAAAAGGCTAGGCAGATATATAATAACTAACTTTTCCCCCCTCTTTATATAAACTAGTCACAACTTTCTAACAAAAGACTCTTGCGTTAACACTATCTACAAAATTAAGTATCTGACACCATTTTTTTCTAGCCGGAACTTTACAAAGTTTTCTCTGTTATTTTCCTTCCAACCATCCATCACCGTTGTTTACCTGTTCGCTATGAAAACATTCAAATTGCTCTCGGAAAATCATAAAAAGTGATTTTAACTCCATCCTTAATAAAGCTGATATCAGACGCTTCACTCTGAATGTTCATTTTTGTTTCATTCCATGTTTAAACGATACCGACAAAATTACAAAGCAATGAACGTTCATCTGCTGATTTTCAAACGTTTTAAACGAACGTTTAAACGTTTGTCAAGTCAGTTTAATACGATTGCTGAAACCCAACATCGTTCGATTGGTTTACTAGTGTTCAGGTATTGAACTTCGAGTGAAAGATGTCGAATGAAAGATAAAAATAAACAAAACGTCTGTTATCTCCTTAATGGAAGTAGGGAGAAAATAAAGTTGCTACTATTTCAATTCCTCTACTTAAGTGCTGGAGCGGTCTGCAAAATGACTGTTGTTTTTTTGTGAAATAAAAAAGCGGTGTACAGAATGGGTGCGATATTTCAATGCAGATGCCGCTCCATTCTAGGTAAGTAGGGCTTGACACCATTGCTGTAAAATGTGAACTTTTGTTAGTAATTAGGTAATGGATTGGAGTGTTGCATGTGGGGAAAATGTAGTGTAAGTGGTAATAAAATTGAGCATTAGAGATATTTATACGACTATTTGGTTGTGAAGAATATTGAACCAGAGTGTTTCCTTAACTTTTACCACTAACAGTATTACCAAAGAGTCTCGTGTTAACGTCTATCTGACCTCCACAACTGGATAACTCCGGTTGTGGAGGTCAGACAGGCATCCGCGCTGCTGTTGACCTGACAGCGTCTACCACATGCCCAATGATCCATTGGCCAAACCAATAATCTGAGATGGCAGGACTAGTAATCCACATTAGGCATGGATTAAAACAGCAGGAAGCTGTGGCATGATGCAGGTTAAGTTAAATGATAGGTACTATAGAATAGGGTAATTCAAACATGCCAACCATAGGCTAACAAAGTGCTTTCAATGTCAAAAATTACCAAAATAAAACCCTGGCCTTTGACACCTACCCCAGCTCTGTTATATTTATTTTTGACTAACTGTTGCTCGCGACCTTCGTCCGCTTTCTATTTGAATCGGATTTTGTTAATACATAATTTCATGGGTTTTAATTTTTTTGCACGGAACCCTAATCTTTTTTCTAAAATAAAAGTAGCCTAAAATACTCCTTATAACATCAGCTATTTGTAAAAGTCCCGTCAAAATTGATCCAGCCGTTTCGGAGATTACCGGGAACAAATAGACAGACAAACAAAAAAATATTCGCGAGAAATTATTATAAAAATACAATTTTCCCCAATTTTGTATCATTTATCATTGTAGCTCCGCTCCTATTAGTGGTAGCCTGATGTTATATAGTCTGCCTCGATAAATGGGCTATACAACACTTTTACATAGATTTTTTCTCTTCTACAAAGAATTTTTAAATTTGAACCAGTAATTCCTGATATTAGCACATTCAACCAAAAAAACTCTTCAGCTTTATAGTATTAGTAAAGATATGCAATTATGCATTCAGTAAAAGGGACACTTCAATTTAATGTTTTGGTATAGAAGTATAGATTTACAAATTAGCAGACTTAAATTAATTATCCGTAAATAAAGAACTTATATCGTTCAAATATCACTATCAAAAGCGAGTGCTCGATAAATAACGAACTGACCCGATGTAGCCCGAAGTGACCCAGATCTGTATATTGACTGTATGATGTAGCTCGACCGCTCTTCTGCAGTACCGTCAAGAGCTCTCGAGTTCGGGATCGGTTCGAGATTTGGAAAAAAATACCTTCTTGAATTTGTGGACCAACGCCAACGGAGAAATGACACGGCTATCTAGACAAATAAAAGCCTTTACTTTTGCAGGTATTGCGTGTGTAAGCTTAATAATAATATGGGATACTCTCAAGTAGGAGGATATGGCAGAAACAGACGGATATGAAAGGTGAAAAGGCGGGTGTTGTCACGCTTGGAAGAGGCTAGTGGACTTCTATACAATCGGCTGAGTAATGATTATTTATTCATTTTTATTAATTGTGTTGATTATGCAGGTAACGAATGAAATTGTGATTGTATAGCAATGATAGTCAAGTGGTGTGACCGTCGGGCTGGTAAGTTAAAATTATCACTTGCTTCGGTGAAAAAAATCATCGTGAGCAAACCGGCAAGCCTGAGAGATATTTCTCGACGGCATATAAAGCTGAGTCAGAAGCCCATGGGCAGCATAAAAACTCGTACACCACGTAACACACTAATCACAAGAAAAATAATTAATTCAGACAGCCCCAAAAAAAAAGGTAATTAAAAATCGTAAATAAAGCCAAATGTAAGTAGTCCAGTTGTGAATAGCTAGAGACTACTACTTATAAAGCAACTACATAAAATATGCGATTACTAATCATTCCTAACGCAGAAATTATCCATCCTATCCAAAATCTTCAAACCAATGCAAACAATCGAAAATCAAACACAACTATGATTCCCCCACACAGAACAAAACTACCTGACATAACATGAAACTTCACGACAGCTAAGATATCGTATCAGCATTATTTACACCCGGACATAGCACTCCTCCGGGAGCCCGTTCAGCCTTCGAAGAGACGTGCCGCATCGATTCAATCGTTCCTCCCTGAGGTCCCACCATTACCTAGTCTGTCGAACTTGTAACTGTTCCGATTTGAAATTATTAGCCCCAGGCCTTTGGTTCGGTACTTACAGACTACAGTGCCGCCCTCGTAAGCCATAAAGAGGTAACTTAGAAATCAAAATTTCTGTTTCTTTTTACATGTTTTCAATAGTGTCCAGCTTAAAATATTTACAACTATTCTTTTGATAGATATTTAAAAAAAAAACCGTCAAGAAAATATGGATATTATCTATTTTTTATAGAAAAACTAGCTGATGCCCGCGGCTTCATCCACGTGGATGTCGGTTATCGCGACCAAAAGTAATCATAAAAAGTGGATCCTGTTTCCGCAACAAAAACTTGACAAATTATATACTAAAACCTTCCTTGAGAACCACTCTATCCATTGGTGAAAACAGCATAACAATCGGTGCAGTAATTTTTGAGTTTATCGCGAACATGCAGACCGACGCGGTGGAGGACTTTGTTTTATAATATGTATATAGTTTTACCTTTTATTTTTGTACTGAAAAAGATCGAGACATTTTTAAGTATTCCCAGTTTTCTCGAAATAAAGATTTGTTGAGTTACTACTTTTTGGCTTACCCCCCTAGTGCTACAGTTGGGAACTTCGTCGACATGTTCCAATTACGGAATGTCTAATGGGTGAATGACAGTATTGAGTTCCAGTGATGGCTGTGACTTTAGTTAGGATTATCTTTGTGGGTTCTCCTTGTGGTTCTGACAGCTGTGACAGGACGGGCAGACTTTGCATGTGATAGCTAGTTTGATTGGTTTTGTCATTTTAAACAGTGCCTAGACGTTTTAACGTTGAGATCATATTTAAGTGATTTATGTGCATTCAAGTTTAATAATGATGTAAAAAAGATTAAGATTATTTATAATATACCATATATTTTATACATCGCGCAATGTATGTCCTTAAAAAATTCAAGCAAGAATGTAATTCTAAAGCCACCTCAAAATCATTTCATCATCATCGACGCGTCTCCAACGATAGCACACCAAATTGCTATAATTATCTCCCAGTAACACCAGAAAAAGAACCAAGAAAGAAAAGCCCTCTCGCTACATCTATCAGAATTATTTCCCCACCTACCAATTTACGGTCCCTACAAATATCGACACCGGGTATCGGTCCTGTAACCGATAATAACACCATAAATAATTCCGGATTACACAGAATGAGCGAACGTACTCCGGTAGAACATCATCGGTATTTTACCGAATCGAGTGATTTTTTAATTCAGCCTCCTATAAATCAGAATTGACACCTCGACAGGCGTGACGATAGATTTCCGAATACGAGATTTTATTTTTCATAAATGTTTTATTAGGCTTTTTTATGCCAATATTCTCGCTTTATAAAACAATGAATGGATCTCGTGACCTTTAAACGGCACTCATTTACAGCCAGACAGCTTTTTATGACAAGCTCTGTTCCTTTTTCATTACGCTTGAGATTTGAAAGGTTATTATTCGATTTTTATTTTGTTTGTAAAGCTCAAATTCTATTTATCTTCGAAATAATGGAAAGTACTTTGGTGAAAAATATGACAGTGGGTTTTAGAATCAGCCTTTAACAAATTCACATTGATATTCTACTACCCAAGCTTTTTATATATGTATGTGTGGGTTTCTTCGGTCTGAAGTTTCTGTACTAGTTAATCTTGAAACAAGTGTACATAAATAAGTTAAGTTTCGGAGAAACTTTAATGAATTAATTTATAAATTGATTACATCGGCAAGTATCAGAGCCAACCATTGTTGGCACACCAAATAAATATCTAATGTCACACATATTTATGACCGTCAGCCGAAGCTTAAAATTTTGCACAAGATTTTCATAAATAACGAAAGTTAGCAGTAAGGGAAGATTTAAAAAATCATACCCCTAAAGAGGTATATGAAAGTTTGTATGGCAGTTCCTCATTTCACGCTGATGGGAAATTTAATTTTAACTCAATTTTCACCAATCAACAACTTTTCAACTGTCAATCCGGATCTGTCATGTCCAGATCTAGAAATCGCCAATAAACATTGAAAGTAATTAAAAACAAAACAGAAACAAGTTCGTTAATCGAAATAGTAGAACAATCGCGAAGCTGACCGTCAAACTTTTTCATTACAGTAGAAAGGGAATCTCTTTTAAAGAGGAATGAGCATTGTTCTGACTAAAACGCGTTTAAAACAGGATCCTTGGTTATCTAAGAGAAAATGAGTTTGTTGTTAGTATTATTGTTAAGACTTAATCGGTTTCTACTATAAAGGATGATTTCCACCAAACCGCTCGCATTGCATCGAATCGGAACATATTTTACAATCTTTAAACGATATTAAATCGTGTACACAGTATTTAAAGTCTATATAATATATTAAGCCGCGCACAGCAGCTTGACTGCGGGTGTCCTTCGCGACACAAGATCGTAGCCGAAAGTATGCTGCGACGTGCGATCGGCTCCGTTCCCCTGTCGTCGTATCCGCCGCATCCGTTCGTATCGTTTCCGACTCGATGCGAAGCGAGCCATTTGGTGGAAATCATCCTTAATGGGTTTCACTTTTGAGGTTCTTTTACAAAAAGTTTGCGAAGTATGTAATTAAAGAACAGTCGCTTCATTAAAACTGGTTCGAATAGACTGGAAGTGAGGCAAACGATGATGAGGTTACTATAAATGGTGTAAAAAGACTTTTAGGAATCCGAAAGGCGATATTTTTTTTTGTTCTAGACCATATCTGGAAACTTTCTAGTTACGGAGATATTGGGGGTCAAAGTTCCAACTTTTGTATTTTTTTTTTATACATGTTTTTAATATATTTTTTTTACTTAAGACACCTTCACGACTACCGTACTATCCAATCTATCCATCAGCACAAAGTTTTGAATGCGTTACATTGAGTCCTACCGTAAAACGTGTTTTTTCACCCCAAAAAAAAGTCGTTTCCCAGCAATAATTTTTCCGTAAAGTTTCTTAGTTTGTTGCACATAATGCTTGGTTGACGGCTTCGCCCTATAAGACTCTTAAAATTAAGATTTAAATACAGTTGACCATGACGTCAATAGATTTGAATTTCACAGTCCCTTAATGCCGCAGCCAAAGGTTTTTTTGTAATCTTTTATTATTCAATAAACATCTTGAAAAAAACATAAACATACCAACACAAACCATCTAGTCTCGGCAGTGATTAGCCGCCATTACTAGAATTCGGTCAGGAGGGCTATTTTTTTAAATATTATTATTCCTTTTGACGTGTGGACCGTAACTTATGATTGTCATGGACAAAATCGAATCAATGTACAATTAAGTTATATTATGAAATTTAACCAATTTCTAACCAACATTGCATAGTGCAAAATTAATTTCAATTCTCAAACGTAATGTGGGTACGTTTGTGGTACCGAAACATGTTTCGGAGCTTAAGCCGTCTGTGAACCCTTGTATGAGACCCTTGCTCCTTTTTTTTACTCAGATTATTCCTTAGTCAGCAAAAAGCGGAATCCTGTTTGAAATTCTAAAACATTACCACATTTATTAGAGAGGAGCTTACTGTGGCTTAGGTACGGACGCACATAAGAAAATTGCCACCAAGCTGGATTTAAGTCGTTAGAGGTCAAATAGCTTCCGTGATTATCCATAACTACTTTAACATTCGTTTTTAAATCTCATCTGCTTCAAGGGGAAATGAACCAAAGAAGTATAAACATTAAAATAGAGCAGTAGTAAATCTAATATCTTTACTGCTCTCCTGTGTCATAGCTTAAGGCGAAACTGGGAAGCTCAGTCTAAGGGAAATGAATTCGTTAAAGTACTTGAACATTCAAAGTTATTAGTACAAAATACGGCTTCAGGAAAACAAACATTCAAAGCAAAATGTGAGGAGAAATAAAATTATTATTTGTTTTCTTTTTTACGCAAAGTTTCGCTAACAAGGAGAATATTATATGATATTTGATATTAATTCTACTAATAAGTCTATCTGCGTCATAATTTGTAAAGTATTGCAGGCATTACTGTTGCTACCCGGCTTTCTTAATCGCATTTTACGAGCATCGAAAAGCTATGCAAAGTTAATTTTTATCAGGAATTATAGCAGTACTTTTGCGTAAAATAAAATCTTTCGTGTATAATATTTAGAGGTCAGATATTCCCAGTATCCCGATACAAAAACATGTGTATTCCGGGATATCGCTCGATACAAGTTCTCATGAGGCAATTTATCGTTGGGACTGCGTATATCCTTATTTATTGGTAAATCGCGTAAGGGCTGGCGATCGCTCCATTTATCTACTTATATAGGTTTCTGTCCTCGGTACACATTTTCCTAGGGTTTTCGGCCTTTCGAGGGCGGGTAAGCCATTAAGAAAAGTTTTCCGAAGGACGTTATTTGAACTAGACCCACGTAAATTAATTTTTAAGTATCTATAAGAAATATTGTTTTTAGATCGCTTTTAAGATAGGGTTTACTTCGGAGACAAGGAATTTAGTAAAAGGTTATTATGAGGAAATGTTAATGTAAGCAGGGTTTTAGGTAATTTATATTGAGTCAGGTAATTTTAGTACCCGCTTTTATTTTCTCATCTAATATTAACCGTGATTTTAAAGAGATTTGGAGCCGTGGGAATATCTATCCAGACTTTGCTTTTAAGACGTTCTAATAAGTTTTCGATTTATCAGGGAATAGACTAATATTGAGAGTCTTAATGTAAAACTGTACCAGAAGAATAACCAGACTCGTGCTACTACCTTGCCAAATATTTTACGAACTAGAAAACGAATATGATCTGGCTCACAACAAGATTATTAGTTTAGTAGAAATAGTAGTTCTCGTTTGCAATAAAATCGACGAAAATACAAGAATCGAAGGAAATACATTAACCTTTTATGCAACAAATATCATTTCATCCGTCTGTATAAGAACATATCATAAATAATAAACCGTTCAATCTCAAGCATTATTTGCTGTTATAGAACTTTTGTTTTCTCCAAAAGATGTTAGAAGCAGGAGAATAAGTACAAAATAAATATATTGAAAGGAAAGTAGTTCGTTTGTCTATAGATTTAGCACAGCAACATCACTTTAGCTATTTTGTGTCGTTTAAGCAGTATATACTGCTTATCAAACTGATTGACCGTCGTGAAAATATTTAATAAAAGAAACCCACAAACAAAAGAAATCACAACGCGTGACAGACATAGTGGAAATAAAATATCGTGTCGACACCAGCATGTCCTGCGACCAAATATTCCACGACATGTGACATCTACCAACACGCACAGAGCAGCGTGGATTCTTCTAAAAAAAAACCGGCCAAACACCGAAGGTTCCGTATAAACTTGTAGGTATTTTGTTATTAAACTACATATTTGCAGTTTTCAGATTTTTTCCTTTAAATGTGCTGTAAGACATTTCTTCTCGCCAAATTTCGTGATTCTAGGTCAACGGGAACTGCCATATAGGTTTCGGTCCAAAACCTAAGGGTACTTCTGGTTGACCTAGAATTGTCAATTTTGGTTAAAAGTGAGGTCTTACAGCAAGTTAAGGGAAAATTCCGAAAATAAATAAAGTTGAAAATTAAGGTAAATTTTGGTACTTACAAGTTTTCGCGAAAATCTAAAGGACAATGCGTCAAAACGTCCCCCCAACCCTTGCATCGACCACCAGATTTAAAATGTATCTCAGTCAAAACATCTTAGTAAGGTGACCATTTTTTATTATGGCGACAACTCTCAAAAGTGTGGGATACCGAGAAAAATCATATTTTAATACTAACATTTTGGTACAAAATAACTGTGTAGCCATACTTTTTGGTTTTCAAAGTATTTTAATTTTTTTTTATATTTATTTCTGTGCACATTAATTAAATTTTTAAATATTTTTACCATTTTGTAATTTAAATAATATAAAAAAATAACAAAAAAAGAATACTGAATTAAAATCACAATTATTACAGGAAATTGAACTGTAGAAAACTGCTCACATAGAACTTCAATTGTTTGGTACATGGGGCTAGGGCGTTACATTCATTTTAATCCACCAGTGGAACTGCTCTATAGAATTACGAGTATAATTGATGATTTTTAATATAACATAACAACAGCATAACATAACAGCCTATAATATTGTTATTTTAATTTTTTATAACATTTTTGTATCGAATATGAAAAAATAAATAAGTGATTTTTTAATTTTATATAATTTCAAAACCCCATGGATTTTAAAATTAAAATTGGTTGCTAGTCTTTTTATAGATCCATAGGAACCTACTCACACATACGAAAGATCTGTTGGAGGGGGGGACGGGTCTCATACAAACTTGGTCATCGTCCTTTGGGCCTTGATTTTTATACACCTAATAGGGACTATAAACTTTAGTATCTGGTATCAATTTCAACTTGCTAGGTCCACCCGTCAGAAAATTGGTGGTGATACACGGACAGACGGACAAGAAAGTGATCTTATAAGGGTTCCTTTTTTACCTTTTGAGGTACGGAACTCTAAAAAGAAGAACTCTATACCCCTAGTTATAGTAGTAATAATGACAGGGTTATGCTACTGCCACAATTTCAAAATCAATTTCTTGAACGACACCAGTGGCAACGGAAATGAAAATGGCGGCCTCGTTGCTATTGCCAATTTGTTAAAGATAATTACTAATGTTCCAACTTCCTCATTGCTCTTTTCATAAACAACAGCCACTCGCAAACAAACGTGAAATAACCCTACCAAAGAACAATTGACTAATAAAGGCAACATTCCCACAGTTGCTGGTATAAATCGGCAAAAACTTACTCAGCAGCTCTCTTCCTACTGAAAGTTGTAAGTACAGACAATCAAATAGTTCGGTTTACACCGTACAAACAGTTAAAAATATTTCTATCTCACTATGGCAATTTAATTTCCATGTGTGTTTACATTTGGGATACCATACCACGTACCCTAAAGACTAAGTTAGAAAAAAATATCTAAATGAATTAGAGAGACGTCTCTGCCAAGTTAGTGTTTTAATACCTCAAAACTATTACTTTTTTTTTTAGTCTATTTTGTCCCACTGCAGAGCTAAGGTCTCCTCTTCTCTTCTCCAATCCTCTCTTCTTTGAACTAGGATAGACTAATCCTGGCTGTAAGTGTCAAGTTCTCACAACTATTTACCTAAATTAAAAGTTGCAAGTTGTTTATGCTGCGTGTTCATTTATCAGTTTGTGTGACTGTACTTGCAGTAGAGCTATTCTACAGCTCGGTAATGAATGGAGTCAAGAAATACGAGGCGAAACTGGAATTTTCTCGAAGCTCAAAGAGTCGTAATACAGCGAAGGCAGTGAATGAAGCTATCGAAGTGTTCAGTGCTCCCGAAAGCGAAAATTTAATTATTTGAATCTTTAACTAAGGGAACAAATAACGAGGGGACGGAAAACAAGATGGTTGCTTGATAAGTCTATATTTTTACAAGAAGCTTTGTATACAAATATGTTTTTTTTTTTAATATTCTGTACTGTGACCTACTGCTGGGTAAAATCTTCCCCTTTCTCCTTCCTCTCTGTTTTGTGCCATTTCTGGCTTTTTATATTAGAATAAAGAATATACATAATTATTTTATATTATATTTTGCGCCTGTGGGTTAGTCCACGTGGAGATCGCAAATTATACCACGATAATGGTACGATAACGGTAGATTGGTAGAAAATGCCCAAGGCATTAAGTCCGCCTTTGTACAGTCAACAAAACAGATAGGTATGCAGGGTCGAAAGATATAGTTTTATTTTTTTTAGAAACTGTTGCACATCTTCTAATGGACTTTGAATTAATTTGACCAATTGATTATTTTTCTTTATTTAATTTTAATTTCATTCGAAAACATTGATCGGTTTTTAAGAAAAAATCAATTATATCTTTCGACCCTGCATACCTATCTGTTTTGTTGACTGGGAAGTTAATTTTATAACGTACTATATGGTAAACAGATGTTGTAGTGATATAATGTTGATACTGGGTAAAAGATTTTATGCAAAAAGTTTTAACAAATAAATAACGAACATCCTGGATCAATCGAAACCCATGTGTATTTTCTAACCTAAGTCATGGTCTTTTTGTATATCTTTAGCCATGAAGATGTGAACCGGTATCAGGCGGACGGACAGATAGACATACCGATCGACAGACAGTTTTTTTTTTTTTTTTTTCAAGTTGTTTCTGTTCGTTTTAATGCCAATAAAGACACTTTTCATTTTATCTCTCTATGTTAGCATGACGGCCAGTATAGTTTGTCAATGCGATTAAAAACCTCTAAGCCGATCCTCTAAAGTAAAAAAAAAACACAGACTTTTAATGTTTAATGGTTTTAATATTTGACGTGAACATGATAATTAGGAATACGGTCGTGGCTTTCCAGAAAAACATGTACAACTCAGTAAAAGTAATTACCTACATTCTTGATAACTACTTCTTCGTTGTACAAGATCCTATAAAATTTTAAATTATCAGCAATATACTTAGAGCATATTTTTCTGTCCAGGGCAATACTGTCAAACCAGTGTCTGACAGATGAATTACGTAATATGAATTGGACGCAGTTAATATTATGAATTGTCAATTTGTGGCCATTTTAAGAATTGAAATGTGATTCATATTATTATCCTAATATGATTCTGCCAATGTTACCATTTTAGCCCCCCAGACTACGCCCAGCAGCTAAATTAAGAATTTTCATCACAATGAGAAAGTTAACTTACCTAGCAGCAAGTATTATTAACTACGTCGTCACTCTTTAAAATTAGTCCAACTTTCAAGAAACCCTGAGAACTTAAGCTTGCTTTATAATTCTGTAAGTCGTTTGGCTTACAGGTTATACCTATACTTAAGTTAGTCCTTGTTTTGAAGATCGAAGTTTCTTTGTATATAAGAGGTGTTTCCGATTCTATAGTGTTTTCAGAATACTGACACCTAAAATAAATGCCTAAATACAGGGTGGAATATCGACGCACAAACGGTTCCCACGTATTCAGTTCGTCATTTAAAATTTCTTATTTCGAAAATTATTTTCAATCTTAAAATTAGGATATTAATTAAATACACAACACACTCGGTAAACATATTCCTACGCATTTATATAGCACCTTACTATAGCAGTATTAGATATACCAGTTGTCACAAAAACATACGTAGGTAATTTCGATTCCGACCGTATTACGACATTGGCCTTGACGAAAATATTTATTACTTTGTTCTCTACATATTGAGGCTCCATATTATCCCTTTTTGCTTTTGTACAACACAGAGAATATTATTGTTATGAAAATCTGTCCTATATATTTATATTTTTTTGGGTTGTCAATAATAGATCTTCACAGGTCCGAAAAAAGGATGGAATATACATAAACATCAAATAAGAAATGGTCTAAGTTTTTTTTGTAATCTCGAACTTAATCCCTACTACCATTTCTTGTAAAATATTTTTTTCTTCTTTACTTAAGGCCAGGTCTTGGAAAAAATACGACATTTTCTGTGCATTAAAACTCAGAAAAGACTAGGATTTCATTTAAAAGATAAATTCCTGCTCAACGAGAACTCACTTAATAAGTAAAGTCCTGGGAAACCCTACAATATTATACGTAGATATGGGTACTGTTACATACCAGATATGTGCTTGTGACCTTTAAATAAAAGGCCTTTAGATGGTTGAACTCAGACAATCATTGGAAAGAAATCATATTATTACATGTCATGCTTTTCACTAAACTTTTCTTCTTTTCTTTTCAAAGCTAGTGTTTATTTTGCTTTTATATTTATAAGGTACCTGTTATTTTTCTTCCATCACCTTAGAGGTTTAGCTCTCTACAGTACTTAAGTACTAAAAACTTTCCGGCCGTCATTTCGCACACTACTTACGGTATATTTAGGTTGTTCCAAGTTCCCAGAGCACAGTGGTTAAAACAGGATAGGTAAGCTGGTTAAGCCAAGTTAACGCTGTGTTCACTCTGGTTCAATCAGTAGAACTTCTGCAGATATAAGTCAAATAATAAATAAATAATTAACCATTTAAAAGTAACTCAACATTGTTGCTTTCCCCCAAAAAAAACCTCTCCCTTAACTTTCTTTAAAAACCAATTATACATTCAAAAAATAATAAAACGTCAAGTCATTAATATGCGGGCAATTTTCCCGCGCAGACAATGCGGACACTAGCCAGCCGTAGGTAATTGAAAATAGCTCACTATTCATCGCTTTGGCGCATCGGGGATTGCCTTTTTACGGCCCAATTTTTCACATCGCCCCGTTCCCTTCAGTCGTTCGTTCATTTTCGCTCCCCTCCTTCGATTTAATATTCCTCTTTTATGGTGGAAAATGATTTATTAGCGTCGTCCTGCGTCCGCATACCGGCGATATCAAAGTTGCCTGAAATGTAAACTACACAACTGCGCCTTAACTCTTTTGTGTAATAAAAAGTAAATATTTATTTTTCAGTGAAGAATTCAAATATTTGATATCAACAATGGCATTGTTAGCGCACCGATTGATAGTAAAATACCTGTATAGAAATGTAAAAAAAGACGTGAAAAATGACACAGCGAAGCTGGTAATAAACTACACAGTTTTCATGTTAAATAAGGGAACAATACCTAGCAATGAGCTCACGCACGTACTACTAGAACCGCCAAAGCTTCGCAAACAAAACCATTTACGAAGTGCACTGAGTTAAAACTAAAGTTAGATTAGCTATCTAGTGAGCGCTTGTCTAATCTATTGTGTACGCGAATGTCCTCACGAGCACGCTCCACTAAGTTTGTGAAGGTGCAGGCAGACTGCGGTCGATCGACATCAACACGACATCATTGGTCGTCCCAAAGCGTACGGACGATTTCATGATGGTCGATCATTGAACAACAGATCATCGATCCATATGGATGGTCGATCTTCGTCGTCATTTTTTTTTGTATTATCTCATGACGATGCAAGTGCACCGCAGTCTAGTCGCACCTTTAGTCTACCTCCACTGGGGTACAGTCGCGCGGTTAATTAAACAATAGTCCAGTCAAAATAGACAAAAATAAGTCATAACTTAGCCAAAATTCGCATAGAGCTGAAAATTGGAAGAGACGTTAAATATATCATTATAAATAAAATGTCAAAAATCCCTTTCGATCCTGCTTCTGCAAAAAATTTTATTCAAGGTCAAACGTGCAAAATTCAGGTTTTTTCCATTTTTCTCGAAAACGATAAGTTTTATCGTAAAAATAGGTCAGACAAAAGTTGTAGATCATACAATTCTCTACAAAAATGGTCTAGTTACTTTTTCTTTTACGATTCACCATTCGTTAGATATCGCGGTTTTAATAATTAAAAAATTCATATTTTACATAATATGCACACATTTCCGCACCACCTATGAGGTAATGTACTTGGCGCATTTTTTTTAACGTGGTTTCCCCAGTAGGTATACTCCACGATATATTGTAATAAAGAAAGTTTGATCTGATCGTATCTTATTTATTGAAAAAATGGTAATATTGCTAATGATCAAAGTAGAATAGGTTGTTTTCTTCTAAATGTTTTTATATTAGATAATTGTCTAATTCTACTTCGACAATTATTTCTTCGTCTTCATTTTCTTCTTCTTGCAAAATTTCTGTTCGCTGTTCTAAGAAAAGGGATGCATCAATTGTTTCTTCATTAATATCATAAATATTTTCATCTGTTGTATTTGTTTCAATATTGGAGCAAGTCTGACCCTGACAATTGATGCATACTGGCGAACAAAATAATCCCACTTTTTGACAGCCACAATTCTTACTACAATCCGTCTTGCATTTACAAAAAATAGTATTGAGCAGTTTTTCTGGAGCAGGCGGGAGTAGAGTTTGAATTGGCTCCAAATGATTATCTGTTAATTTCCAACCCCATTCTTCTGGGTCCAGCTTATTGCCTAGCCACACTTGAACTTGATAATACACACGATACAAGTGTTGAAAGGCAGAGGCAGATGTTGGAGGCAGACAAGACAACTGTACTGTTTTCAGCTTCTTCATTTGCTTCATCGCCGCAAAATAAACAATATCTTTTAAAGTTGAAATCTGGCTCACTTACTCGTGCTCTCGTATGAGGAGGACTTATCGTGGATGTACTACCTTGTTCTGTCTCGCGCTGTCTTTTAGCTGCAACAATACTATTCTTTCGAGTGTACATTTTACGACACTGCACGTGGACTGTCACAGATTGCTTGTCTTTCAAGTATTCATGAAACTCATCGTTTCTTTCAACACTTGCATCAATCAAAGTCTTCATTCCACGATCAACATCAACAACTTGTACAAATGAAACAAACTTCTGACATTTTGTTAAAATTATTTAACAGCACAAATTAAAATTGAAAATATTACCAATAAGCACGTCTGCTCGCTGTAAAGAAATTTTCAAAACTAACACAGTGTTGCTAGCAGGTATGCGACCCTCCACACTCGAACAATGACGTAGCTAGCAGATGTTACTCAAGGTTACCGACGAAGGGAATTAGGGACTGACAGTATAGTCTTTTATTTTAAAATACTCATTCAATTTATATAAGTTTTATTGTATCAGTAACACAAACCAATAGTTCCTGTTTTTCATTTATATTGAACGTCCGATGACGTGTACAGGCTGCATCTTAGTGCATATTATGTAAAATATGAATTTTTTAATTATTAAAACCGCGATATCTCAAGAATGGTGAATCGTAAGAGAAAAAGTAACTAGACCATTTTTGAAGAGAATTGTATAATCTACAACTTTTGTCTGACCTATTTTTACGATAAAACTTATCGTTTCCGAGAAAAATGGAAAAAACCTGAATTTTGCACGTTTGACCTTGAATAAAATTTTTTGCAGAAGCAGGATCGAAGGGGATTTTTGACATTTTATTTATAATGATATATTTAACGTCTCTTCCAATTTTCAGCTCTATGCGAATTTTGGCTAAGTCAAATGTCTACTTTGACTGGACTACAAATGTTTGCGTCGGTACCAAGAGGTTACCCAATTCGCTGACATCGGGGGACCAAGTGCAAATCACTTGAGGACTTGCCACGTATTGTCACCAAGTTTCTACAAGTAACTGATCTTGTTCTTGCAATACACTGTTGAGGTAGATATTTCTTTGTCGTCCAACAACGCCGAATATTGCTAACAAGAGTTCTTTAAATTTTTATTTTAAGACCGAAGGCAAACGTCTACTACTTACTGAAATACAAGATTAAAAGATCTCTGATATGAACGATCGTGATTTATTTCCGTCATCCCATTCTTGGCTTACTGATTGTAATCGCTAGTAATGATACTTTTACAAACTATTTTTAGTTTTTTTTTTTCTTATACTGCTTCTTTTTTACTTCTAGTATTTAACTACCACTTGTCCTTTTATTTTTCGTCTTTCGTCCGTTCCTTTCCTGTTACAATTAATACCTTACAATTTACCCAAAATCTCAATACCCTAACCAGATGTTAACTGTATAATGGAGTCGTATACCGTTCACGCACACCTCGGCCGGTGGCTGGCAGTAATGGAGCCGAGTCCGGGCTGGCTGGCGGTGCATCTGCCGCCAGATTAATAGCGCCGACGTGACCCACCGCTATGGCTTTTTGAACATCGGCCGCAGCTGTAACTAGCCGTGGGCACGGTTGGGACAATGTTGCCGAGAGGATTTGGGGAAAGACTTACGGTTTTAAAAGTGAGAGAGAATGTCGAGGTTTTTCAATTAATTCGAGAATATACGAGTAATTGAACATCAAGCCTATAATCCCAGAAGGGTTAGTTATAGCACACCCACAAATAGTCATTTTTTCCGTACTCATATAAATGAGTGGAACAGTAAGAACAGTCATAAAAAAACCCAAATATTATAAAATGAACCTGGATTTATTATCAGATGTATAATTTGGAAAGAAAGAATTGATCCAAACGTGGTAGAAGAAACCCTTACGTCACACAAATCAAGTTTTATTAAACTATTCTGTACATTAGTCGGTTTCCTTCAACAACAAAAACAAATCCTGGCGCTTTTGCGTTATTCTAAAAACTACAAACTCGACAGACGAATATAAATCGAACCAAACTCTTTCAATCATTGTAACTTTCACCACACAAGTTCAAGAACTCTAGCGATTTAAATCATATCTCTAAAGTTTTTCGTTGACACATTAGTGGTTTCCAGTAGCCAGTTATGCCAGCTGCTGTACGTTCGATCTGTATAATTACTATATAAAACTTTGCTAACCATTGCCACTTGAAACTATTCGTATTTTAATGTGGTTTGAATATCCTTCTCTGGTCTCTTGACTCCCAAAACAGATAGTTGAGAAATTCTGGAGATATGTTAAGAACTTTATAAAGGCTATTATAATAAATTTGCCTTTTTGTTTTTTTTTTCGGATGGGAAATCATCAAATGACTTCTCCCGCTCTGGGCAGAGCGGAAGGGAGTGTCAGACTTGTACTGACTAAAACCCATCCATGTTCCTTCCTTGCCCTTTGTGTTCCAGGGCCGCAGTATCTCTTTCGAACAGCCCGCAGCCCATGTACAGTTTGCCTGACCTACGAATCGAATCGAGAACCTCATTCTCAACAGTCGACAAAGCTACACGATAAATCAAGTTATGAAGGTCCGTATTCAATATTGATCGTCTTCTTAAATCTTCACGGATTTACACAGCAGCCATAAATATCATAATCCAATGAATATTTCAAAGTTAATGATAACGTGACCAGACACAACAATAGCCCTAACTACATATAAATTATAAACAGGTATTAATGTATTACCCATTAGCTAAGTGGATTAATTGTAATGCTTTAATGGCTGCCTAATATATTGCTTAAATTAAATATATAGTTATAGTATGTAAGTAGGCTGTTTGGAATTACAAAGTTTATTCTAAAATAAACCTGAAGATTTGATATTAAGGTTCAATTTAATTCAGGGTATTTTGGTGTAGGTATTGTGAAGTAAACCAAAGAGATAAACAACCCGGATTACGTGTACGATTACTATAAATTCTTAAAATGGTTGTGCTCAGTACAGTGAAATCTTCAACAGACAAAACATTGAACGCCTTGCATTTTGTTACTTAACTATTAAAACCATTAACGAAAAAAAACTGCATGTTCACGTCTTCGCATCTGCCGATAGTTGAAGTCGTGTAGACGCTGTGCTGCGTAGACTCCACGTAGATGCAGCGTATACGTGACTATAGCAGGGTATATTCATATCCTATACTATTAACTATGACTTTAACTTAATATACATAATTATTTGTAATCCCGATCTCCAAAACGGCTCTAACGATTTCGATGAAACTTACAACATAGGTGTTTACGGGGGCGAAAAATTGATCTACCTAGATCTTATATCTTAGAAAATTTATTTTGTCTATTTTAACTCGAGCAGAGCGCGGTCGCCCAGGTACTGATCTAATCAGAGGTTTTGTCATTGATACTAAAGTCGCGTAAACATTAGACGGGAGACCCGCCTTCTGTCTACTTTAGGTACAGTCAGTAAATCTAGAAAGTTAGTAATTCCGTTCAGCCCTTTCTGAGAGTGGTAATTTATCAAATATCTAGACACTAATGTATTATATGATGTATATCCTTCAGGAATATTGACAGATTTATTATTTATAACGTGAAACAAATTACGCGAGTATATTTATGCTAGAAAAACGATATTTTATAAGATGAAATCTGTAATATTAACGTTCTCTTTATCTTTTTATTTTCGACTTTCTACTTTCGACTTTCTTTTAATATTATTGGCGTTCTGTTTACTTACAGCCTAATAGATGTTTTCTCTTTATCTATTTAAACAAAAAATATTTATTTTGCCCACGTTAGTTAATTAATATTATTATATATAATATATACCCGTGACATCAGTTTCAATTTACTGTAATGGAGGGAAGGGTACTCCCTGTACTTCATAGATATTAGTTTGCCAGAAACCATACAATTGTAGGTATGGTTTCGTTTTTGAGGTAACTAAAGTCGACCTTTAAATGGTTCATTTCACGGAGTATTCCCATTTGAGCACCGATTTCAAGAGCACCAATGCTTAGAGCCAAAGATATTCCCTTTGCTCAAAAGGGAAAATCTTTGGTGCTCTTGAAATCGGTGCTCAAATGGGAATACTCCCATTTCACTTTTGTTGTTTTTTACTGCCTCGTTGTCACAAGCACACACGCCCGTGTTCTAGTAGTCACAAGCATTGCTCCTGATCATGAGGTTCCTGGGTTCGATTCGATGGGTTTTTTCCATCAGGCAATTCTCAGTAGCAGCCCAGAGCCTGGCTTTGGCTTTTATTATAAAGAAATGACTATAAAGACCTCATAACACGTAAGTTAGTTGCAAAAACTAAAACAAAAAATAATTTTGTTTACATGACAAAAACACATTAAATATTAGAGGTTAGACCTTATGTTTTGTAATCCAACACTGATATAAAGTTAATGGCGCAGCGCTTCATAAAATTTGTATGGAGCTTATCTCCCGGAAAGGCACAAGCTACTTATAATACCAATTCCGTAACTCTCCCGGGAATATACAAAGGATAAAAATAATATCACGGATCATCAATTTATTATTCATGTGCTGTTATTAATTTAAACATGTATCCTATGACGTTATAAAATTAACCTTGTTTTATACAAACATTCCAAATGAACCCAATTATACTTTTAACAAAAATACGTCTGATTTTTGCGCACCTCGAATTCATATGCGTATTGTATAATTTTATCACTTGCTACAGTGAAGAAAAACATCGTGAGGAAACCAAACCAGCCGGCCCTAGAGATATTTCTTGACGGCATGTAAAGCCAAGTCAGAGGCCTATGGGCGGCATAAAAACTCTGACACCAGGCCACACAAGAAGAAAGGAGGAGGAAGTGTAGTAGTTATTGGTTTTACTCGAACTAAAATTTTGTCTAGAAGGCATAAGAGAACTTGAGAATTGTCTGCTGCCTACCACAGACCTGCAATGCTTTCTTCTGGCCACTGGTTACGAAAAGTGCATCCACAGAACCAAAACCAGAATATAAAACAACGCAAGAACTTGAAAATCGTGCACTGCATGCAAAAATGTATTATTTTCATTTCTTCTTACTTACTCCAAAGTACACTTCTAACTCCTCGGCTAAGCGAGTGCTTCCCTCGTTAAACCTGCCCCGCATTACATTAAAAAACTAATAAACATAACATAATTTTCCTCGTTTTTGCTCTAACGAGCTAACACGAAGTTCATTAAAAAGATACTTATTAAGATGATAGTTAACGCTGAAACTAAATAGAATTATAAACGATGGACAATCCGGTTCCAAATGAAATTCTTTATAGGTTTTATAAGGCACTGTTCACACTCTCTCGTGACAACTGGTAATCATGCTTTTGAATATTGAAAAAGACTTGATGACATCAGCTGTCAGGAAATCAAGGGTTTTTATTCATCTCGTTTTAAGCGACAAAACAAATATTGAGAAGATCGAATCGCAAACCTTTCTTATCAAAACATTTAGCTGATTTCGGTCACAGTGCCTGCGTTCGAGGGCTTTCTAGGGTGGTTGTTGTGACCTTTGGTGTGCTGTTATATCGTGTACTCTCATAGGACTAGTATGATTCAACTTTGTGCCTAAAATTCCGAGCAAAAAGTGGACATGTAAAACCATTGACCATACAATTACCACGGCACTGTCGTCGATACTTAACATAATAAAGAAGTATAGTTTGGATATGGGTATCTTCGGAGCTACCGACTCCGATTCAGAAAATTCTTTCAATAATGGGGAGCTAGCTTTATAATCCCCGAGCGTCAAATATTTAAAAGTTCCCGTGGCTTTTTATTTTTTATTGCGAGCCAAGCCGCGGATAAAAGTTAGTTCTTGATAATTTTACAGTGCAAATTCTTGATTTATATTTTCTGTCGTCACGGCACAGTGTGACCACTCGCTTAGTGTTTTTTTCCTTCTTCATTAGTCATTCTACAAGTGAGATAAAATGATTTATTACAGCGTGTAATGGAGGCCACTTTTACGGAACCCTGTGTACGATTGATGCGAGTTCTATGCAAATGACGTGAGATTTCCGCTATTATCGAGTATATGGGGAAATAATTTTACGTCGATTAACGTCTGCGTAGATATACATTGAATGAAGTCTTACAAAAAGTATATATTATTTGTGTATTTGAGGCACACGATTCACGGTTACGATAGTTTTCTTAAAAATATCTACAACTGTTTTCAAGAAACGCACAAAATGACTGTTAACTTTTCAAGCTATATTTAGTACACAAATGCTAATGGAAGTGACCACATGTCCTTACCTGCTCGCTGGTGGTGACTAAACATAGCATGGTAGGCATATCTGCAAGTAAGTTAAACGAAGAGCCTAGTTAATCCTAGACTTGTGTGTAGTGACTTCATCATGTTTTATTTGGAAAATAAGGTAATTATTTTGAGCTTTTAAGTATATTATTTCAGTCTTCATAATTGACCTTTAATCATTTTCTTAATATAAAGCAACTTATGATTCATCTGTATACATTCAGGAATTAAAAAGCAATATGTACATCAAACTAAGTAACTTTACGCAAAAAATTGTGCTGGGAAATGACTTCTTTTTTGGGCTGAAAAATCACGTTTTACAGTAGAACTCAATGTGTTTTCACAAGTTTTTTTTTTAAATACATGTTTTTTTTTCATGTCTAGGAACCTAGCTTCTAGTTACGGGGATCCGTAACTAGAAGCTAGGTTCTTAGACATGATCTAGAGCAAAAAAAATATCGCAATGACGCGGAGAACAAGTGCCTTTCATCTTCGTTAAGAGTCGGTTTACACCCTTTATATTGCAGGCAAATTAATAAATATGTTCTCTTACTGTGACATCAAAAACTCAAAGAACTTCATACGAACACAACAGAACTGACAACCCTAAAACGGGTGTTATTTAATCGATAGTTAACTTGTTAAGCTCGGTTTACTTAGGACTAGTGTTGTAATGAAAAGATAACAGTCCGCAAGTGTCCCATGAACTTACTTCAACCATGGGGAGTACTTGTGATATCTTGTACTTAAATTAAGATAAACGTAAGTGTTGTGTGTTACGTTAGGCAGTCCTACTTCTGAACCCCTAAGCCATGGTACTTAAGGTATGGTACCTACCTTTTATTGCACAATACCACGCATTGTGCAATGTTTTTGACCAATTTCACAAGTTTTTATAAAACTTGCAATGTGTTAAAAGGGTTTGCTGAGAAGAATTCGAAAAAAAATTACGTCACACCAATATTTTAAAAACAATTTTTTCAGTTTTTTTTTTACTAAAAGCTTGTTAGGCTTAGTATTGAAGACTGTGCAATGACTGAACAAAAAGTTGTAACGAGATTCAACTCATATTATTGCAAATTATTATTTTCTTGCACCGTGTAGGAGCATTATTTTATTGAAGGTACTAGTGGCAGGATAAGCTCACATTGAAATTTAAGAGCAGTCATGTTAATGCGTGAAAATAATAAGAAGTGATCAAACATACTGTGCACTAAAAAAATTGTGAGCCGTCACGGGACGACTGGCAGATGTGAAACATCGAAGTTATTTTGTACAAGTAATATGCTTAAAACAGAACACAGTAACAGTACAGTGTATATGTTACGGTTAATACCAGAAGTGCGGCTGCACCTAGTTTTAACCGGCTAAAACTAGGTGCAGCCGCACTTCTGCTATGATGAAGACTAAACCTAGTACTTACCGAAGATAAGAGGATACATCTAAATTTAACCGCATGTCGCCGGCTTCACCTAGTTTTAGCCGGCTAAAACTAGGTGTAGCCGCACTTCGGGTATTAGCCGTAACATATATATACCATCGCATAGCGTGGCGACGAGTCACCACGCCAACAATCGGTTTTACCCGCTGCTTTAGATGTTTCACATCAAAAATGCTCTAAGTTATTGTACTTAGGAGTCGGGGCTGCGTAAGGTATTTTTACGACGAAATTATTTTCTCATATACAGTCGGTTCCAAAAATTACGGGTCAGTCACAAAAATTAAAATACCTCCAGAACTGTAAAAGTTAGATCAATGAAATAAAAAACAGAATAAAGACTTTTTAGTTGCGCTTCTAATAGCATATTATTTAAACTGTTTGATGAAAAAAACTTCACTAGAAAAACAGAATAAAAAAGAATGATTCATGTCATTATGGATGCTTTCCGTTTCTATTCTGTCACAAAAAAAATATCGTGAACGTCTTCCACGTGCATAATTATTATTATTCTGTGAGGTGAAGCATGGCAGTCACGCTAGAGGAATGTACCAGAATCCTAACTTTTTTGGAACTTGGGCGGAACCAGCGTGAAACAGCCAGAAACATTGGTGTATCTTTGTCGACTGTTCAGCGGGTAGTCCAGCGGTACCAAGAGACCGGATCACACCTTAGAAGACCAGGAAATGGCAGACCAAGATGAACAACGGCCAGGGAAGACAGACAACTGGTGGCTACAATGCTCCGAAATCGTTTTCAAACTGCTGTTGGTCTAAAAACTCACTTTATTCGCTTTGGAGGTGGCAATTTAAGCGCTCAAACAGTAAGAAGACCTCTTGCTGAAGCAAATTTGAAACCATTGAGGCCCGCAAATGGCCCCAAACTGGAACGGGGACATCGAATTGCAAGCCAGAGATACGTGCGCGAGCACCTAAACTGGACACTAGACGATTGGTCTAGGGTAATGTTCACGGACGAGTCTAAATTCATGCTTTATAAGCATGATGGTAGGCAGTTGGTGTACAGAAGACCAGGGGAGCGCTTCCATCAAGCGTGTGTGGAGGAAAAAGTGGCGTACGGTGGAGGCTCCGTACTAGTTTGGGCTGGGATTTCTGCTGAGGCCCGCACCGAGCTGGTACTCATTCAAAATGGAACTCTAAATGCAGATAGGTACGTGGAAGAGATCCTCAATGAACATGTAGGTCCTTTCATGGCCAGGATGGACCGGCATGGCATATTAATGCATGATAATGCGCGTCCCCATACCGCCAGAATTGTACATGACTACCTTGAAGAGGTCGGTATCGAACTCATGCAGTGGCCAGTGCGAAGCCCGGACTTAAACCCCATCGAGCACGCCTGGGACGAGCTTCAGAGATGCGTGAAAGGTCGAAACCCCCCACCAATCACGCTTCCCGAGCTCAAACAAGCACTGGTGGAGGAATGGGAAGGTATTCCTCAGCACCGGCTCCGAAATTTGGTGTACAGCATACCTAATCGCCTGGAAGCTGTCAGAAGAGCTCGTGGAGGCAATATAAAGTATTAAATGAAGAAAGTGATGAAAAACAGCAAAAAAACAATCATAAAAATGTAATGTAATCTTAAGAAAAATATGACTACTTTAGTTTTTTTTTAATTTAGAGATTAATATTGTGGAAGCAACTAAGTTTTATTTTATTTTTTATCTGTATAATTAAATTTTCAATTGAACAGTCTTCGTTTCATTAGGATGGCATACGTAGTTCGGGAGATATTCGGGTTTATGTGACCCGTTATTTTTGGAACCGAGTGTATATAAAAACTTCTCTTTCCACTAAGAAAAGTTGTTTTCCTGCCTTCTATAACTCCAACAAACTTAAATCAAAAGAACACCTACCTCCCATCCACGTAACAACTACGTATTTCGGCGACTCAGTACCAAAAACACATGGCAGCGCCCAAGCTCCTTACACTATCTTATAACAAGTTTAGTCGATGTAACGTGCGACTCGTGTAAGTTTTAATCGCTCAAAAACTTTCGCCACGTCTCGCAGGTCTGAAGTCGGGACAGGATACGAGTTTCTATTTTGAGCTTTAAACAGGATTTTTGTATTATTTACCTGTTTCTGTAGTATTCTGTAGAGAGAGAGGCTCGCGTTTTGTCCCAGAGCGATGGGACTGGGAACGTTTTGGGTTCACTAATATGTGAGACACTGCTCAAACGTGAATATGCCGCATCTTTTAGTATCTTTTAGTATCTTATCTTTTTAGAAATAACTATACAAGACATTATACGTATCGTCAGGGCTTATGCTAACATATACACCGGACAAATTCTTTCATTATACCAGTAAAGAGGATGTCCTTTCTGTTATTTCAGACAACTGTGCTATGAAGTCATAAAAAATAGAAAAACCAAATAATATGGGTACAATAAATTTTAATAACAATTTATTTTGAGATCACCATTAACAACATCCGTAAAAAATAATCTACCAATACAACATCAGCTTGACGATCGAAACCACAGGATATTTGCATAAAACCATTGTGCCGAGTAAATAAAATGTGTTACGATAGTTGACAATACATAATCGGTGCGATACAACTCCCACTGCGACGTCCCGATAAGCTCCAATATGAATATTAAAATCACTGTAAACAATTGAATGTTGTTGTGTACTTAGTGAAAAGGCATTTTTTTGTCGTGGACGTAAAGAGCAACAATGAAATTAGACCAAGGCTACGGTCTATGGTCTGCTCTTCCCTAATGAGTACTAAGCATTGAGTAGTGTGAAACGTCACCATTGCTTGGAAACAAGCCTCCTCCTTCTAAAAGGGCAGTAACCCACCATGCAGGCGCAGTGCGCAATCATGTTAGACGACGAGCGAACTTTGGGTTCAAAAACATACCGTAATAAGTATCAATTTTTTCCTCCGCCTCACTCCTGGGCGAAGACCTCTACTCCTTCCATTTCTCGCCAACCCGCGGGACCTGCCTCCAGTTGTGACGGAACCTGTCTAGTTCCTTCGAGTTCTGCCGCGACTCCGCCTCACTGTGTCAGGGCACCAGTTTCCTGTTATTTTGGCCCACAGTTTGTCCCTGCCCAGTCCGTTTGAGTTGGGCAGCGTTTTGAGCCACGTCAGCTATATTTGTTTTGGAGTATCTACTTTGTCGCAACAAAATGTGTTCGCTCCTGGCATAATGATGATAAGACCAATCAAACAGCTAAAATAAAGATCTCTAGGTGATCCTTTAAGAGCCACAGCCAGCTCTGTGTGGAAAGTCGATAGAAACCTAACGTAAACATTAGCTTTATCAAGACGGAAGCAAGCAATTACAGCCATCGGACTGCCAAGCCATACATAGGTCTCAAGTTCGAACCCAAGACACGCACCTCTGAGGGAGAGAACCTCTTGTTCCAGTCGCCGCGGGAGTCGCCTCGGGCGTCGGGGGTCACGTGGTGGCTTCCGGCCACCGTAGACGCGGACCTGTGGACGGTGAGTAATGGGCTAGCTCGCGGCCCGTCCGTCTTTTGACGACAGGCCGTGTAGACGGCACGTTCGCGTTCCACGCGCGCCTCAAAGAGATGTCAGCAAACAGGGATGGGCCCGCAAAGGCCGATGCCTGCCAGGGCTGCAGGCTGTGCGAAAGAGATACCGCGGCCCTGGAACACAAAGGGCAAGGAAGGAACATGGATGGGTTTTAGTCAGTAGAAGACTGACACTCCCTTCCGCTCTGCCTAGAGCGGGAGAAGTCATTTGATGATTTCCCATCAGTAAAAAATAAATAAAAAAGACACGCACCTCTGATTTTTCGTATTCATGTGCGTATTGTATAATTATCACTTGCTTCGATGAAGGAAACTCTGACACCAAGTTAGGCACAACCACACGATAAAAAAGCAGATGATAACACACATTCTCCAAAATACCGATTATTACCGCTGTCCACCCCCTTGCTTGTCCACCCCAGGTGGAGTGTCCCAACTTTTAAAAATAATTCCCACGTCCCTGGGAGGTGACTAGTGAGAATCATTATTAAAATAATTCACTGCAGCCACCGCTGGTGAACACAGCTACATCTTTTTCAAACATTTACAACGGCCACCTCTGGTGGACAGCGTCACTATTAAAACCAAACATTATCTTTATCCAACCCTGGCTGATAGATATTTATTAAACTTTAATGAACTTATTGAACTTAACTTTATTAAAATGTAATAATAACTCATATCTTAAAATCATAATAAAAATCTTCGTTTAAATTTTCACTCTAACCCAGGAAATCCGAAGCAGTTCAAAGCCGACCAACTCCAAAGGTTTTTATCCTCTCTTACAATTAAACAAACAGCCCCATCCCTTTAATTAACTTCATCAAATTACCCTTTTTTTTTAATTCCCATTCCCAGTATTTATCCTTTAAGGATAATGATAGGGTTGCCATCAGTATCTTGGCTGAGCTATATACTCGTATATATAGGTATAGGGCGGTCCCTTGCTCCCTATTCAAAGGGTTCAATGTTTATAACCAGCACTCTTGTTTTACGCTTAGCTTTTAACTTTAATCTTAGCCGTTACAGGCTATTTGTTTTTGTAAAATGAATTTGATTTTGGGTAGTTTTGAGCGAAGTCAAACTTACTTTTTTATTTTCGCAGATAATCGAATTAATACTTCATCATATCAGACCAAAAAAGCCTGACAACTAATATAGCCAAGGGGTATCGTATTAACCAGTACTAACTAGGTTCTGGAGTTCAGATGGGCAGTCGCACCATGTAAAATACTGGTATTCAGCTGCATCCGGTTAGACTTGAAGCCGACCACAACTAATTGGGAAAAGGCTAGGCAGATGATGATGATCATCATATCCGCCCGGAATCACCCACTGCTGGGTATAGGCCTCCACTTCTGCCACACTTCTGAATTATACTTATTGGATATTAAATGACATCATCTACAAAATAACGGTTTTAAGATTATTTTTCAGTCTTAGAGTCTTTTTGTTTTAAGTCATCATCTCCCTGCCCTTATCCCATTCCACTTGGGTCAGCGCAACACGTTTTCTTCTTCCATTCTCCTGTCAGACGTCACAACATCATAAACTCTTTTCTCTTTCATATCATTCCTCATGGCCTACAATCGCACTGGATCTCGAAATGTGCAAGAAGGGACTGCAGTGGGACAATATAGGCTTATAATAATAATAATCATTCCTCACACAATCCATTCATCTTTTGTTTGGCCTTCCGCTCCCTCTCCATCAATCATCATATCCATCACTCGTTTAGTCACAATCAGCCGTTTACAATAAAAAAACAACATATTTAAGTTATCCATAAAACTGAACTACATCCTGAATAGCAAGCAATTTCCATATACACCCTTAAATTCCGTTTACCCACAACGCATGGAAATTCGCCGATATAATATTATGAATATCTCCCCCGCTTCCGATTACAAGCGTAAATGTTGCCTTCCCGTCAATCAAAATGATTAAAGCGCTATATTATAAGCAGACTGCAGCCACGAAGCGATCGCAAGGTCGGTGCATGCCAGGCCAATTTCATTATGCAAATTCGTATGAAATGAACGCGAAACACGGAGCGTATAGCGACTTAATTGATGAGCAAATTTACATGCTAATAAAACGTTGTGTCACTTGGTAAGTGGAAGCAGAAGGCAGACATGCCTTATACATATATAAGTGAATAAACCGTGCAGTGGATATACGAGACATTTGTCACAGCAATACTCGTATTGAGAGATACGACAAAAAATAATGATAAATGTTTCTCGATACTGAAATATCCGTTAGAAACGCATTACAGGCTATCTGGCAATGCCTCAGTCTAATTAAAATGCTGAACTAATACAAACATGATCAGAAATGCACGTTTCGTCATCCATCGTTAGCCTATATCTCACACGACACCGCCCCGACCGCACCGACGAGCGACACTCACCGCCTCTCCGCGCGGAACACCGCCACAAAATCTTCGCCAACTCCGCAGCCACTCGCGGACGAGCGGTGTCGTATGAGGATCGACTTAATTCATTTTCAATTCACTACTTCACAAGTATGCAAAAATCCCAATCAGATGCCATCGGCAACTCTCATTCGACTGCCATCCGCAATCGTCGCTCCATCTAGCTTAAAGGCACGGTCCGTGAATATCCGACTTTCAAGTTGTAAACCTTCTGCACATACATCTACACAGTAACGTAACGCAGTATCGTAGATTCGTTGTAATTGCAACGAAAACCCGATAATGGTGCCTGATAAGAGAGGTACGGAGCATGATTCTGTGAGAATTTAATTACGTGCACAATGCTTAATGACGTCGCATGTATACGGAGTCATTAAAATCTTCATACTTTTTCCCTAGCATTGCTTTTGAAATTTGTTTTCATAAAATACGGAAATGGTTGCCTGTAGGCTCCAGGGAGTTTATATTTCGTGTGCTTAAAACAGGTTATTTTTATGGTAACTACAGTAGACTCATCGTTTTTAATATTTTTTTATTTGTGAGTTAGTGAGATAGGCCATTTTCTTTTCCTATCTGCACCAATTCTCAATACATGTTTCACTTCTCTTACTGCTGAATGAATTACTTTTTAGTCACCAATTTGTTTTGTCCAAAACTTTGACATTCTTAGTCTGAGCATCACAATCATTCTAACAATCATCACTTGACCCTGAATCCAAACCACTGAATGTATCCCTGAAGCATCGCCTCACGTTCACCTTCATCCAACTAAACAATATAACTTATCCTACAATTAATTATTACGTAACATCCTACAAGAAACCGCCGTATCTAACCCGGCGTTAAACTCAAAGATAGCAAGAAATCAAACAAACACAGCTAACTATAGTTACAGACAAGATTAAACAGATTTAGTCCATAGGAACTAAGAATTTAACTAAGACTCGCTTGATTCTGACCGACGTTGAAGTTCTACAGTAAATGAAGTGCAAATTGTTTGTGAACTACGTTTGTTTCTTCTGATCGATACCGCCGGATGAAGAGCTTGTCCTGCTTAATTGTACGAGCAGTGGTCTGGAAGTGGAAGTTTAGTGAGCAGTGGAAGATTGTCGATGGAGAAATAGAATTGAGTTATCTATATATGAGTTATATAAAAGTAATCATGAAATTTTGATCCCGTTCCTTCAACAAAAACTTGAAAAATTATATACTAAAACCTTTCTCGAAAACCACTCTATTTATTGGTGACAGACAGACGCGACGGAGGACTTTGTTTTATAATTTGTATGTAGTGATAAACATTGACAATAATATTCGAAAAAAAGAGAAACTATTTAAGTTTTCAGGGATAAGTTACGGAATAGACGCTAAGATTTTCTATTCCGTGATCTAGTCAATAATAAAGTTAGTTTAGTCACATAATTATGTACTTAAAATTTCACAACTTTCCGTCTGCTAAGTGCTTCTTAGTTGAGATAAAATATAAAACTTAACCCTTACTAATTAACTTAAGCTGAACAAAAACTAACTTCTTTAGAGTCATGATGAGAACACGACTATTACATTTTTAATTTTCTTAAAAACCTTTTTCGCCTTAACTAAAACGTTAGTAATTAAGGCTTGGTAGAAAACTACCCTCCCGAAGAGCATAAATTAAATTAAACATCAAAAATTATTTCATTCACTGCTGTTAAAATTATATTAGCGCCGCTCAAAACTTTGCATATAAAATGAAAAGTTTTTAATGCTTTCATTATAATTAATTAATAAACGAACACACTTCTGCCGAGCTTGTTACAGTCGGTTCAGTTTAAATTTTAAACAATAATTAATTATGCAAACATTTATAGAACTCAATAGTATAAAATGAATGTCTTTTTCCACAGGCTTTTCAAACTAAGAAACTTTTTTTTTTTATCTTTTGCTATTCAATACACACGGTTACAAATTTTACAAGACGTAAACATACCACACAAACCATCATGGGTTTAACAGTGGTATGACACCCAGACAGTGTACGTTATCCCAGTAGGAAAGTAGCTCCTAGAGTGATACGAGTGGAACGAATAATTAGTATATAATCTCCTGTGGATGTGCACCACATAAAAAATTAGTGCTCTTTGTCATTTTGGAAAAAAAAAGAAAAAATCGATTCCTGCTATAGTAAAGTTTTTCCAGAAGGAAAATCCTAAACGAATGATCGGAGAGCTTCTTCAACCTTTGGCCGCCCAAAGCTGAGGGTAAGTATCTTTCAAATCTCGCTACTTTTGACGGTTTTGTGTCATGGCTATCCAGTTTCTTCCGGCCACTTTAATGAGATCGTTGATCGTTCAACTACCTATTAAATCCGGACATATCTAAAGACAGCTTCATGTCAATTAATGTAATCTGACTATTTACCAAACCTTTAGGATGGGTCCTTAGGGACATCACAATCACGCTTAACTGGCGAATCGATAATCACGGATGTAATTAGTTCACAGATGAAAGCATTTCCTCTCCGGATAATCCCTTGGCCGCCATCTTACGACACCCATGGGGACAGTGGGATAGTCCGGATGGCCGCCCGTGACCAAACACTGAGGAAATCAAACACTACAGTTAATAGCTCTGCGTCTTTGTATGTATGTGTGATTAATGGTTTTGTAGCAGATAATAGTTTGATCGAATAACTATCGATTTTTGCACAAAGTGTATTTGGGTTGTCCCATCTGGAATTTCACAGTAGCAGCGATGGAGTCTGAATTTGTGCCCGGTTGATGGCAATAGGTTCACCCCTATTACATGGGACTTAAACATAACTGGCAATATATGGATGCACTATTAGATACACCTCTGTCTATCCCTTTGGAGATTATAGGCGTTATGTTATGTGCTGCATGTGAACTCTAAAGAATCTCTCTCTGTTTTTGCACCTACTGTGTATTGTCTCTGCATCACCCTAAGGTAGACTGGTAGAAAATGCCCAAGGCATTAAGTCCGCCTTTGTACAGTTTTACTTGTGCATAAAGTTTTAATAAATAAAATCTTTAAAAGATGCTTATTTTCATCTCTATCGTGTGTACTTTGCAAGACTTAGGTCACTAGTTACATGGTTACTGGCTGTGTAGGCCTATCATGTAACGATGATCTAGCTAGATGTAACCTGTTAATAACGTTTAAAAACTAAAAACTTGTACAAATACCTACTAAATTTATATTCATTTAATCCAAAAATATGGCAAATAAAATTTGAGAAGATTAGAACAGAATATTAGCGAACAAACCTTCCCAAAAAGAACCTAATCGCACTTTATTTGAACAAGAACCTCATACCTTCCACACTTACAAAAACAAAATTAAAACAATTCTGTGTTCATTACTTTTTAATCAAAATCTCGTTAGTGGTGAGGACGGGAGATGAGGCCTAGATTGAATCAACAATGTTCCCGCCTTCAGGGAATTAAGGACTAGTCAACATCTCTGGGTGGTGGAGCCTCTAATTATTCATACTGGTAACTTTATAATACCCCGGTACCGGCGCGTGTGACACAGTTACAAAACCAGGTTGAAACTGATATGGTTTTTGATTTAATTTCAAACTTAGGCGACACATAAGGCAAATATTGCCATAAATAAAAAGTGTAATTTTTAAGGCAGTGCAGTGCTGTGTTAAACTTTTGGAGTTTGAATTGACCCAAAATAATCTTGTAAAATAAAGTCCTTTTTAACCCGACTTCCAAAAAGGAGGAGGTTCTATGTTCGTCTGTATGTAATTTTAATGTATTTTTAATTTTTTTTTGTGTATGTTCATCGATATTTTCGCCAATTGTGAACCGATTTAAATTTTTTTTCTTTAGTTTGAAAGGGTATATTGCCGAAGTGGTCCCATAGAAATATTGTCATGATCTGATCGTGGACTTCGGAGATATGGAACGGAACTCTTCAATAATAGACAGAAAATCTGTCGTGATTGCTGCAATCGCTTGGATATTAATTGGTTTCACGACATCATAACATAACATCACGCCTGTATGCTCTGACGCAGATGTGTACAGTACACCCACATTTTGACAGATAGGTATGTTAAGATAAATTTTATTGTTGATAAGCCTATTACCATGAAGTGTGTTGTTAATAATGTAAAATAATTGCATAGCAAATATTTGTATTGGATTACAACTAAAAATGGAAAAATAAAACAATTTTTTTACAAAAAGTAAAACCGACTTCAAAAACACAAACAAGTGAAAAGCTTCAGAAATGGGTGACAAAAACTACAAAAAATAAACAAACAAAAGTCACAGACTTCTGAAGCTAAAGTTAATTTTCACTTTGTGTTTTTGAAGTCGGTTTTATTTTTGTAAAAAAGTTTTTTTTTTAAATCACTATTACTTTTACTAGTCTTCTATTTTTATGTGTTTTGAATCAGGCTCTAAGGCTTACAGAGCCACAGGCATTTGTGTAGGATAGTTTGATAAACCGTTTTCTGCCCACGCTCTGTCGTAGAGAAATTTCATATCTGGTAAAGTACAGTTCCAGACAAGGTTGTTTGTAAGTAGCTCATCTTTTACTACAACTATATAATTTTATTATAAATGTTGGAGGTCAAAGTCTAGCCAGTACCTGTAATTAATATTCTTCGAGGCCAAACGCTAGCCTACCAAAGTTTAAGAAGATATTATAAAGGTATAAATTATAAAGTACAAAGCAAAGACACCCAATGACAGACCGTGGTGTCATGACTGGTTGCTATGGAAACGGCAACTAGGTACAGTATAACTACTTTAAGTGTGCAGTTCAGGGTGGCACTGCTTTGGCTGCGGGACTGTTCGAAAGAGATACCGCGACCCTAGAACACAAAGGGTAAGGAAGGAACATAGATGAGTTTTAGTCAGAACAAGTCTGACTCTCCCTTCCGCTCTGCCCAGAGCGGAAGAAGTAATTTGATGATTTCCCATCCGAAAAAAGAAAAAAAGCACCAATATGACAAACTTGGTATATTTATTTTAATTCTGTGTTTTTCCGCCTGCACAGATATATTGGTTGAAGTATTTGTCGCTGCGGTCTCTCACAGCGACTTACATACGGTACACGGCTTTACCGCTTTTTTTGACGCCCTGTAATTATTCTCCCATTTTAATTATTGTACCTACATACTATAATAATATTTATAGTTTGTACATAATGTACATACGTAAGTAAATAAATACAAACACAGCATGGTTACCGATCTTAAAATATAGAATAGTAGCTAATATACTTCCTTTACATAAGACATTAAAAGCAAAGGCGTTTATTAAAGCGTAATAAGTTAAAATGAAGGGGTTCTTCGCTGGCCAGAGTAATATAACAGCTGGCGGCGATCCAAATTGCAACCCTCAAGTGCCTCCACTTTAATACCCACAAAACTTTATGAAAATGAAAGAAACCCTATATTGGACGGATCAAATGGATCGGTTGAATTTCAACTGAGTTATTATGTTGTAATGAGTTTTAATGTTCGCTAGAAAAGAGAGTAGGTACAGAATTTGGTAAACAGGTGTGGTGTTACAAATTAGAACATATTGAACCTAACCTATTATTGGCGTATATTTAACCTGTTGGTGAATCAAATCATCATGGATTGCCAAAACGAAGATTTTTTGTTAAAAAATAAAGAAGACGTTTAGAAACTTGCTAAGTACTTATATTTGGAACCGAAATTCCAATTAATGTTCACTTTCTGATAATCTATTCAATGATTTTAGTTGATTCCAAAAGCGCTTGCAACGCCTCCCGGTTTCCCTTACAAGTTTCTCGTAAGTCAATCTGTCCGTTTTTTAGTAAAGAACCTCAAAGCTCTTTACAATGCGGTGGCCAGTATCCATTAAATTTTTAAAAACAAAACCGTATAGTGGGCAGTAACTTGTGGTGCAAAGGGTGCGTTTTCGTGCAAACAGGGTTTTGTAATAACAATGGCAGGAGAATGCAAACAACATGAACAGTTGTTCTTCTCTTCTCACTCAGGCAAGCACTAAAATTTCCTAAAAAAAAATCCTATTGTGAAAGTTACATAAAAAAAATTTATGTCTTTTTTTTGTCAACGAACAGATAGGATTTTTGTAAGCTAGATCATTCACAAATAGTTGACTGTTGTGGTCGTCGTATCTTCAGATTCTTAAAAAAAAAGTTTTAGGTTAATTTAACCTAAAACTGTTTTTTGACTAAACGCATATTATACGTTAGGCCGCAACTCATCTAATGTGAAGTGATGACGCGGCCTAGGGTAACCAAACTTTCCGTACATAGGATCCGTTGCAGCTTGGTAACTTATTCCATAAATACCAGCGTTACGGCAATGCATTCAGTCTCCAGGGCACACACCAAACTTTGCTACGACCAGATATTTTTGTGCACTTTTTTACACATTTTTTGTTTAAATTCTATAGACTGCATTAGCTGAGCATATTTTGATGTGTGACTGGAGAACTTGTAATACTGTATTTCTGAATAGGATCCAGTTTCAATAAATAAACATAACACCCACGAGGGACCAGCCAATTGCCATCATGCGTGTATACAAACCCAAACTCCGGGCTAGTTCTTAAAAAAAACCCTAAAAGAAAATTCCAATAACAGTTTGCTCGATCCAGGATTTGAACTCAGGACTTCATGCTAAGCAGTAGCGCTTGTGACTACTATACGGGGCATTTTAAATAAAATATTGTTTATTTTTTTCTTTATCACCGCGTACCTTACGCGCTATGAGGCTTTGTAGCAGCCTGCTATGGCGCTACGAGCTACGTTCTACAGACCTGCAACTCCTCTTTTTTATTATTTTTTTAGAATGGGAAATCATCAAATGCTGGGCGGAGTGGAAGGGAGTGTCAGACTTGTACTGACTAAACCCATCCTTGACCTTTGTGTTCCAGGGCGGCCGTATCTCTTTAGAACAGTCCCGCAGCCCTGGGGACCTGCAGCTCCTTCAAACAGAAACCTTTATTTATAAAAATACTAATATTACAGATTTTAGAATCGTTTATAAAATATAAACTACGTATTTAGAATAATAAAGGACGATAGAAATACCCCTGAGTAAGTCCTTTCAGAGCTCAAAATGCGAAATAAATAATTCCTAATTCTTAAGAAAATGTCAAAGAAATATTTAGAAAAGATGTTTTATTTTACGATAATTTACTAAGAGCCCTCGTATTTTAAAGGACTCGTATCGTTTATTAATTTAATTAAATAATTCAAGTACAATTTGGGTATCTTTAAAATTATGCTAGGAAAATAACATTATTTTACTGAATGTAAACGTCCATCAGTTTGTTTATTTTAGTTAGAGGGGTTAAATATCATTGGGCTGCGGGCTGTTCGAAAGAGATACCGCGGCCCTGGAACACAAAGGGCAAGGAAGGAACATGGATGTGTTTTAGTCAGTACAAGTCTGACACTCCCTTCCGCTCATTTGATGATTTCCCATCCGTAGAAAAAAAAAAGGTTAAATATCATTAAAACTTTTAGATGTCTAAATAAAATTGTGATTTTTCATCATAATAATGTCATTTAATTATGACTACCTATCTAAGTACGAATGTATGTGTAATAAAAAGTAATAAAATTATAAAGTTGAATACGAAAATTGTTGACCTATTTTAATTTCAATTAAAGTTATAATAACCGTGACATAGCATCACTCAAAGAAAGCCCAATTCTGAACGAAGCAAAAAACATCAGACACGACAGAAGACGAACAATAAGCTTTTACTTTTACTGAAACTTATTCTCTAATTAAAAACGTTTGAATAACCAATTTTAACAAACATCAATATTTACACGAGTAAATCCAGCAGCCAAATCTAATCCTAAACTCATATTTTGATTTCAACTTCAGTCCATTGACGAAAAAGATTTGTTTCTCGATCGCTTTGATGGAAATGATTCTCATTAACACCGAAGACAAGGCCGGAATGTTTATTGAGGAATAAATTACTGACACCCCCTTACTTACTGAACCCCTTGTTTATTCCATTCCAATTTGTGCTGTTTCGTAAATCTATTGCAGACGAATCACTTTTCGTTCATTTTTGGCTACCTTTCGGCGTATTTCACTAGAATCCGATCCAAGGATGTTGGATTTTTGCACTCATCAACTTTTGTTCGCCTCCAGTAATAACGCAAAAGGAAACGAAAGGAGCAGACTCCTTGGATTCGCGTGAATGCGGAAAGAAACAAAAATGAACAATCACTCTCTTGAACCGTTCACCCGAATGAAACGTCTGATATCGGCTTACCTAACGATGATAATGCGATACTTTCGCTGATTCTCAAATATTGCAATATGTTGGCAGGGCATGCTCCTTCAGTATATTCGAGAGGAGCTTACGATGGAATGTAATAACAGAGATAGCGACGTTTTCGCGAACATAATGCGTACAGTTTGAAATCGCGAAATGCCTCCGCGAGCAATTCGCAAAATATTCTTTACCGTTATGCCAAAATATAACGGATTTTTTATTGTCTTCCTTCGTATTTCGTAATCGCTGCCAAAAGGTACTTAGCTGATGTTCGTTTTCTCTTGAACTTCTTATTATCAAAGTGCTGTTATGTTGTGTAAACATTCCGAGTTATTTATTCTTGGATTTTACTGAGAAATGGATGGTTACCAGAAGATATTTGAATAATTTCCTTTTGATCTCTCTCTAAACCCAGTTTTTTTTATATTTCAAAGAGAATGTTACTCCATGAACCAATTACTTAACTACCTAATGTTTTTTATAAGTTCCTACATATTCAGAATTACAGAACACGATACCCATTTTCAGTAAACAACTTGAATGCGCAGGTTGAAAAGCATGAATGATATTTATGCAAACACAGTTGCTAAAAAATTCCCAACCACTGTCCAACTCCCGCATTCAACGGTCTTTTGACGTAATAAAATGCCCGCGTTTCTCGAATTCAAAAATGACATAGAATCCGCGACGCGATGAATATCCCGGGTATTCGTAACGAGACCCCTTCATTCAATGCTGCAGGTTTATTCTATCTTGTATACCGTATTTTATACAACCCCCATTTTAATGAGGTTTCCACCGTATAAGTTCGCTTTTAATTACAGCTATCTGAAAGACTTTAAAAATAAAATAACTGTAAAATTATGTAGCGTCGAATCAAAAGTCACGAATTTTTAATCTTGAAAAAGGTATTTTTTTTGCTTTTGCGTTCATTACTTTTTTCATTTTTTAAGTGATGCTTTGTTGCATTTTATTTATTTACTAAGTTGCAACTTGATATTAAAAAAGTCCTCGACAGAGATTATTTGTTCGATATTTTCACATAACCAGCTGACAGCGTTGAGGAGGAGTTTTTCGATGCCCTTTTATAGTTTGTTGTTAGTTTATTTATTTTAGTTTAATAGTTTTTAATTATTAATGTATATAGTTAGTTTAACCTAATAAATGGTGTATTTTTACTTCTATTATTCTACTTATACTATTATAAGCTAAGCAAAGAATATAAAAGATAGCTGATGCACGTGACACATCTAATACTAATGAGAAAAATAAGGCTTCGCGGCAAAAGATCGTAAGTGAGGATCGACATACTTATACCTTTTTTAACAAATATTTTATTAACTATACAAAAAAAACGAGTAGATACCAAAAAGCGAGTCTCTACAATACAGGTTAATTTAGCGGTAGTGTAGTGTCAGGTAGGTAATATTAAGGTACAGCTTTATAAAATTATAAGATATTGAAAAAAACGGCGACCCACAGCGGCGCACGGATAGGTAACGCACGTGTGTTAAGCTTCGCTTTGTAAGAAAATGTATGTGATTGTGTCCTCTGCGAACCAGTATCATTAGTATATGCGTGGCTTGATCGAATAAGGCGCTCACATAGCTCAACGCTGTCAACGCCATGCACGCTGTGCATGCGGTACACAGTATACACGAATATTAACCCACGACTACGCCGTGGTGGGCCACGCACGCTACAGTTGTAATTAGTAGTGGGTGTGTAGCGTGTGCTGCAGTGGAAACGTAGACACACGTTGTCAAAAAAATGAATGCACGCAGCTAAAATGCGCCGCATGCCCGTGCACAGCATGCGCTGCGGTGGGTTTGCGCCTTTACATTCGATTTACAGTAGTTGTTGCTTTTCGCTCGCCCTGCATCATATGCTTTAATTGGAGTACAGAAAAAGTTCGACGGACATGTAAGTGACACAATAATAAAAACGAGTAACTGCATGTTCGTTTTATTGCCACGTTGATTGGGAACACAAAACGTAAACTCAGCATCACCGGACAGATTGAAGGCTCCTGCACGGAAAAACTATAAAAGCAATGCAATGAAATATCTATTTTTTGCCTTAGCCTTTTTTGTTGTTGTGATTAAATTTTCGATTCTTTTTTCACTAAGTAGTTTCTAATGCAAATCTTAGCAACAATTAAATTAAATGAAAAATCTCTTGCTTCAGTAAAATAAATAAATGTATTCGATTCATTAGAGCAATATTGTCTATTTCTCAATGATTCTTCAGATATAATTAGACTGGCCGAGACTCCGCAGATAAATAAACTCGCTAGCCACATATCCTCAACTTAGGAAATAAAATAGTTGTTGTTAAATGCTATAATTCTCGTCTCATACATATTCAACGGAATCGAGCTCTCGTTCACGCGTACAAAACTTTTTGTGATAATAAACTTTTGTTTATTTTATTGAGATGCACATTGAATTTGGCGTTGAAACAGGTAAACCTTCCAGCTATATTTTAACTCTGTAAAACAGATGGTTATGGGAAATTGGAAGGATACCTTTGATACTTAAATATTAAACGATAAGGAAAACCGCATGTTTCCAATACTTCCACGGCAGCAATAAATTCTTGACAATCACGCGAAAAAATGTGGTTGTAACCCGCCCCTCTCAAATTATCTACCAAACTTGATTTATAGACCGAACAAAATATTTTTGTATTATAACATCAAATAAATTGTACAAGCGACATGAGCACGAAGTTTATTTATTGCTTCGCCATAACTGAGCAAGTTGCCCCATAAATTGAGAGTCCCTTAACATCGTGGGACACTTTGTGCATCCCGTCTGTGTAGGAACTTTTTAACAAGCTCACTAAGATTTTTTATGGGCTGGCAAACCGTAAATGTATTCAGGCCTTTTGTACTTTAACTGTACGTGACTTTTAGGAAGTTTTGAATGCGGAGAACTGTAATGTTACGGTATTGCGGTAATGTGGGTTTGTACGGTGAATGCTGCTGCATTAGAGCAATATAGTTATGATGGCCACCGTGAGTGAAAGAAAACGAACAAGATTGTTTCAAAGGAAGTGCAACTTGAACTGTTTTGCAATAGACTTGGAAGAACATTAGCCATACCAATAGAGTTTATTATGTTGCTCTTTCTTTTTCGTGTGTTTAGTGCCTAACCTGGTGACAGAGTTTTTATATAAGTTTTTAAACTGACGTAGTCACTAACTTTATCATATAGGGTGACTGGTAATTAGTGACCGAAACTTAAACACGTGATTGTACTCATGATAACAAACAACTTTCCCAGTTTTTTTTTTTTATTTGATTCTCTTTTATCACAATAACACAACAACTGTTTACGGAGCGGGCTTGCGAGCCGTGCGGGTGCTCTGCCTACTGTCTTGCACGGTACGATAGTTATAATGAGACGACAGAACGGCCTCATGCGGCTAACAGCTGATACGTCACAGGCGCGTGCGCGCGAATTTCATACGGCTGTTGTGTTATTGTGATAAAAGTGAAAGACAATTTTTTTTTTAATGTTTCTTTTGGGAAGTTGTTTGTAATTTATCATGAGTGTAAGTTTCGGTTACAAATTACCAGTCAACCTATATACACTGAAAACGGGATATTTACTAGTTGTTTTGAGAGTTTTTATGCCACCCATGGGCATCTGACTTGGCTTTACATGCCGTCGAGAAATATATCTCAGACATGCGGTTTTCCTTCACCGAAGCGAGTGATACTTATACAATACGAACATGAATCCGAAAAATGAGCTATTTACTGCTGATTTGAGTAATTTAATTACATAGCCATTGCTAAAACACAGTGTTTAGTTACTTTGGCTACAACCTGAGTTCAATAACTTTAAAATCCTTTTTAGTACCAAATGAAATACCAGTCACGGTTTAATTTTTCACGAGAGAAATACGGTACGAAATAGCATAGTGGCGGAAGAACAAGCTTACTCAGGAACCGATATTAGCTTACCGTTAGCTTGGCTAGCAGCTACCTCAATAATCTCACTACGGAAGACTGCGAGTAATGGAATAAGCGGTAAATCTACTGAAAATTGAGCTTTTTTTTTAAGTGGTATTATATTTAACAGAAACATATTTATGTTTTGTTTATTCACAGCGAATAAACTGCGATTTGCGACTTTGTGTAAATTACCCGTATTTCGTCACCCATGCTGTCAAAAATGTAAAAGAAAAAGCCCTATCATGTGTCCCGGCTACATCACACCACGAAGGTTGAGGAGATCATGGAGTATGTCCGAGTGAAGACCAGCTGGACCTTGAGGGTTGAGAAGTTGGAGTCGCGCCACAACACGAATTTCAAGTCGTTCATGGTGCGAGTTCCGACTCATCATATTGAGACCTTCGTCAAGGAAGAGTTTTGGCCAAAGGGTGTCATGTATCGGCGTTTCCGCGGAAGGCTACGCGACACCACGCAGTGCAACACGACACCGTCACTTCGTGTACAATAGTTTACATTTTCTGGTTGTTATAATTATGTATGTTAGTCTGTAAGGTATTTATGTTATGGGTCTTTGTTACCTGAAATAAATGATATATCATTATTATAGAGAGGAGCCCTGTGTCCCAGCAATGGAAACATTATAATCTGCTTTTGCTTATCCGACTATGTAATAATTTCCATTTACACAGTTATAGACACAAGCAAAATAAAATCGAACATTGTTTGTATTTTATTATTTAATTCTGAAAAAATCTGCAAAACCAAGTTATTGAAATAAAGCCGGTATTACTACTTACTTAAGGTTTTGGCGAGTTCCTTGCGAAGAAGTTAAGTAGTAACTACACCTGTAAGTTCATAATACTGTGCTTGACTGCTGGCTTAATTAAGTTCAAGTAACTTTAGCTCAAGTAGTTTTAGTGAAATGCAATATGTTTTTGCAAAGTGATGATGTTAATTTGGCGGTTTAACTAAAGGTTAGTTTAAGTATAAATATTATTTACGTACTTAACCATGTTCATATTTTCTTTCACATTTATTTTTGTATTATCGGGGAAAGTGAATATTTTCGTTTAGTTTTTAATATTGTATGAACGTTCTTTGCTTGATTTTTAGTTTTGTAAAATCAAGCAAAGAACGTTCATATTTTTCACAACTCAAATAGACTTGCCTTTGTCCGCACCTTGCCTGACGTGAAGTTATGATGCGGCCTAGGGCGGAGCCCGCCTGCCTAGAAGAAACCGATTCACATGAACTTTGAATAGATCCAGATTTAATCATCAGGGAACAGAGAAGCTGGCAGTAAATTCCACAGACTGGCGGGTCGCATAATAAATGTGGACGTATAGCGCTTTTGTTCGGGTCCGTGGAACTTCAAACACATAACGGTGACGCTTCGCCGTATCTCGTCGTCTGATAATAGAATGGTGATGGGGAATTAGATTGTGTGATTCCAAAGCACACATTTTCGCTTTGGTTCTATTTTATTTTGATTGAAATTGATCTCTACTTAAAAGTCCATTTCATGGAAATTCAAGTCAAGAAGAATTGGTTTCCCATCTTATCAGAAAATTATTAGCGGCATGTTGACAATACTGACCTCTTTAGAAATACTTTCTTCTTTAGCCCGTTATATATTTTTCTCTGCAATTCTACCAATTTGGCAGATAAGTACTGTTGAGACACAGGCTGTCCCTCTGTGGGATGGAGTGGGCCATAATCCGTCCGTCCGTCCGTGCATAATCAGTGCAGTGCGATGCGCGCTCGAACACGGATGTGTTTCCGCTGTGCACGGCACGAATTTTAATCGCGTTTTGCGCGGCCATAGCCGCTGCCCGTAAACACTATGAGTTCCAAACCACTCATAGTCATGAAAGAGGACTTTTGGCCGAAAGGTGTCGAATTCCGACGATTCCGAGGACGGTTACGCGACACCACGCAGCAGAACACGACGCCGTCTGTGATACGTGCTTAGTTGTAGTTAATTAAGGTTTTTTATATGTATTAGTTTGTTTGTGTATTTTATCTATGGGCCTTAGATGCCTGATAATAAAATGATTATTATTATTATAATCCACCACACCGGTCCAGTGAGGGTCGGTGGATGTCACATTTCTCCGAGTTTTTAGATAAAATAACATAACATGACGCCTGTAATCCCCGAAGGGTTAGGCAGAGGTTTACCTAATAGGACAACCACATCTCGCTAGTTAAATTTTTTAGTACTAGGGGGAGAGCCTATTGCCATCACACAGCACAGAGGCACAGATCCAGACTCCGTAACTGCTACTGAGAAATTCCTGATGGAAAACCCCAATAACACTTACCCGACCTGGGATTCGAACCCAGGACCTCATGCTCAACAGTCACGCCTGCGATCACTAGGCCAAACACTTGACCCGAAATGATAAAAGATATTTTTTAAACCTCCAGCTCTCTTTATTTTTTTCGGCTTTTTGACTTCTCGAGAATGATTTTCACAGTAATACTTTTTTGTAATTACATTTCAAAAACAATCTACCCTTTGAAAATATTTTCTTGTAACAAAATATTTCTCGAATTCAATGTAATTCAATCCTGGGATATGATTACTTGCCCTTGGCTTGTTCTAAAAGGGTTAGCAACAAGAGGTACCTCCGTTGTTTTCGGTGTAACCTTATTGAGCTTAGTTTGCTAAGATATTCTCTTGGAATTACTTGTAACTTGAGGAGGTGGATGAGGTCGAAGCTAAGTTTCCATCCTGAACAGATTAACAGAGTTTATCGAGGGAAATCAAGGTTTGGGACTAGGAAATCAGTTAACTATGGCTATGGCTTTTGGTGTGCAATCACTACAGAATAAAAAAGATAGAAAAAAATCTTACCGTTTAAATAATCATTTAAAGAGAAATAAAACACTCCATAAATCGTGGAGCTCGTGGCTAAATAATAACAGCCGCTCGGGTCTATCTTTATGTTAATCCGTGCTTGCCTAGGTTGGTCTGTGGATGGGTGACCGCCCATTACATAAAACCGTTGGTTCTGGCTGTCATTTGTAGATCTTCGTCGTTACAGGTAGTCAGTGGCCCAAATATCTGACAACCAGTCTTGCCAAGGGTATCGTATTAAACAGTACTAACTGGGTTGTGGAGGTCAGATAGGCAGTCGCTCCATGTACAATACTGCTGCATCCGATTAGACGGCTTCCACCCGAACCGCCTTAAATGCCTTTCATATTTCCGATGTTATTTTACGACGGAGTCACATTATTTTAAAAGGTTACTTAAATATAACTTAAGTAGTCAACTGTAACAGATTGTCTTAAACTCAAAATGAACTTCCGTAAAAAGTGTCACGGACGGAATGGAGAAGAGATTGATCGGTGTTCGTTTATATGTCATAGACATTGAAAACTCATCAATTTTTCCCCTCCGTATACTTTCTTATAGCATAACGGAGAATAGGCCCGTTTTAGTGCAAATTGAGAACGGCGAAGCACTTTTGTGCTTATACCTAGGGCCTAATGTATTGAATGAGACTTAGGTTTGAAAAAAAGGAAAAAAACGAGACAGACTAAAGACTCAATTAGTAATACCTAATGGAAAATGGCTTAATGATATTCATAAGATCGCGAGCAAGACCTCGTTGAGAGTCGCGCAGACCAAGGAAAAATGGCCTATACTGAGCAGTGGTTGGAAAAATGCTGCCAATCATGATGTTGATGATGATATTGAATGAAAAATGAAACAATGTCGTGGTAATTAGACATATGTATTACAATATAAGGCCCCATAAAATAGATGGACATATTTTAACACAGTGTTCAGTACGTCTAACCAAAGATATCCAAACCAAAAAAAACCTGATTATAGTGTTTATATTTTGGCCTAAAATAATAATTTTTGAGTGTATTTTCGCTAGCGGTTTTTTTTTCTTGTAAGTAACTAATGCGTTTTTCTTATTTTTTTTTACCATTGTCCGTATTTTGATGGTCTGAAAGATTTTTAAAAGTTTGTCCATCTATTTTAATTTATGTCGTGTCGTGTCGTGTTTTTTATATATGTCGTGACTGGCGTACACACTTTAAAAGTTGATGACCGACACATAATAATTGGATCTAGACTATGTATAATGAAACCATACATAAACTCACACATGTACATGTACAGAACGCCATCTTATATGATCCTTACATACTCCTTCCGCCTCGTCCACGTTCATACATCTGATCTTACACGCACACCGGTTGCTAGTACTACGCACCAGATCCTTCTGAAGGACATCACCAAAAAGGTCAGAAGCCAACCATCCAAAACGATATTCATTTTAAAACATTGAATTGCGCGCAATTCTAACCCTTTCCCAAAAAGACCAGTACGAACAGCGACCTATCACTCAAACAATTCTCTTTGAACAGACACAATTCACTGATTGCTAAACGAGTCCAAAACTTCACCTCCTTACTAGGTACCTCTTTACTCCGGTATTCAGAGGACGTAGCTCTGCAGTTATTGCCTCACGAATGAGTTTTAATTTTAACTTTTTCGCTGATTCCCCTTTTAAGAGTTCTTGTTTAACAAGATCTTTCCTGCTCTTTTGTAGTCGCTTTTAACTTCAGCTTGTTTCAGGCGAACCAATTTTAACTTGTTTTAATTTGAAAAGAATCGTGTTTCATTGCTAAACAGTTCTGTTGTTGAGAAGTGTTGGATGTGGATTTAATTATTGGAAAGGAGAAGAAAATAAGTGTGTTTACTTATTTTAGGTTCTCGGGCTGTCTTTATTTGTATGTTTACTTTAGTAATTTTTTACTGCACATCAGAATGATTATTAAAATCGCCCTTATTACTGTGGCATAAAGTTACTAACAATGTCCAAATGGTACCGATGATGTGCAGTTGATTGTATAGTGTACTCAATTACTCATCTATACATATCCAGATGTGATAATAGTACCAAATTTTAGCAGCATAAATGTAACTTAATACACTCATACATGTAAAAGCTGAATTAAGTGAGTTAACAAAACAAAACTTATGACTATTTAAAATCCTTCCGTACTTTATAATTGGCGTTGGACTTTAAACCTGTTAAAAAGTATGTAAGCCATATACCGTAATTTGGCACAAACGGCTCACCATTAACACATGATACACACGGCCATTACCAGTGACAAACTGACAACAAGTTCCTGCACATTTTCGAGCATATTATTTGTGATTAACTAAATGTACAATCTGAAAATGTTAATGTTTGTCTAATTTTTATATGTTGGATGTGTAGCACGCACGCTACACTGCTACGACGTAGCTAAGTCAACTACGAACAGCTACGATTCTTTAAATATTCTATAAATAACTAAGAACTCTTCTACATACATACAAACTTGTGCCTTTTTTCCATGGTCACTATCACAACCCATAAACAAAGGGAGTATTACGAGTGAGTACCCTTTGCTTTGTTCACGTTCATACAACTCTTTTCTAGTATTTTGATCATATTGTTTTGATATTTTATTGCATGCGTGTTTGAATCCCTAACCATTCAGAATCAAAGCAAGGCAAGGGTTAACTCAGCCCTATAGCAAAACTTGTTTTTTTAACCAAGTACTTGTATCACGAGCCAACCACACGAACAGCGCATGTCAGTTACACAACTCTTGTTGTAATATGCAAATGTACAGCGAACTGATAGTAAATAATTTTTTGAACAAGCCTTTTGAAAATAACACATTCGTTTTATTTAACAGTTATTTTGCCCAAAGAGTCAAATGCTTCACACTGTACTGGGAAACCCACACAAAGAAGTTTTCTCGGAAATACTCTTAGATGAAATAAAACATTTATTGAAAGCCGAATACTATCTATATTTATCTAATATTATAAAGAGGTGAATGATGTAACCAAAATCTTGTAAAAATATTTTGTTATAAAACAGTGTCCATGGGGTTTTTTGACCATTCTTCTCCTATCCATTGAGATTTACGCTTTGGAATGAGCAACTACAGTACTTCCACAACTTATTATGCCTTGTGACTAGGACTGTAGCTTTATACTTTTATTTTGACATTCAAAAGTCTCTCTCTGTCGTCATCTTCAACCTTTGACCACCCAATGCTGAGTGTTAGGACTCTTCCAAATCCCTCCACTTTTGGCAGTTTTGTGTCATGGCTATCCAGTTTTTTCTGGCCACTTTATTTAATGAGATCGTCTCTCCACCTAGTCAAAAGTCCCTGTAATAGTCTAATTCAAATAAATGCTCGTTTAGTCCACTCTCGGCCCCTCGACCACTAAAAAAACATTTGTTTATTGGTTTCCTCTCTTGTTCGTTTCTTTGAGTTTGAGTTACTGAGCTAAAACCCAAAGCAATCTAGAAACTGCTACATATTAAACCTCCTTGTGGCACGTACATGCATAAAAAACAAATAAACATCATGAACATCCCATTCATTGCAATGGGCATGAATTCGCCGCTAGAGGCGTTCGTGTAGAGTAAGGTCTTCCGAAATGTCAGATGTCATCTGTGTCTTCGCGCTTTGCGTGCTTTTTTATCACGTCTTTTAACTAATATTCACGATTCTGATCTAGATTGAACCATTCCTGATAAATTATGACTTGAAGATTTTAAGTAGCAACTTAGGATCTTATTTGTTAGTACTTGGAGGTAGAATGATTTTTAAATGTTTCATTACATTTCCCTAACATTAATGTTCTTGCAACATTAATGTTGCAAGAACATTAATGTTAGGGAAAATATTTGTAAATATGTATCTGAAGTTTACACCATGTTGATATACGAATTTAAATAAACTTTTTATAAAGTTATTTGTACTTTAAAGTATAAAATAGAATTAATGACAGGACTTTACTCAACAGTAGCGCCATCTAGTGAGCTTAAAACGATAGCCCCCATTGCAACAGCTTTGGGCCCCGTTAAACTTCATCCAACACCTGACCTTCAAACGTTCAATCCAACATTATCCACAGTACGCCTACAATCTCCCGTGAACATATAAAATGGTTTCTCTGTAAATTTTAGCGCGACATGCAAAATATACAGGTACAGAAGGACGGTTTCATATTTTGAGCGAAAACAGGCGCACGGTGCACTTGTGACACGTACGACGATCTCAATCTGTCTGAAAGAAATGGCAGCCAAAATTACCGGTATCTGCATTGGTCCCCTTTGCCCCGTCCGGACATTATCCGGATTTCCACCATACGGTGATTTTTTTTCAGACAGTAAAATAACCTAAATGAGTAGGTACCGAAAAAAAAAATAACTCACAAAACTTCGGGTTCAGGTTCGGCTTTTTGGCAAGAATAATATTATTTCAAAATGGTAACTATTGAGTCATGAGTACGCTTGTCACTTACATTCGTTATACGTATTTCAAGCGTGTCTACGTGTGCGTGCGTTTTCGCTCGTTTACTAGGTTAGAACTAACCTTCGGGCTTCATGTATTCTGTGCCGCCAAGCTGTAAGCGGAGTATCGGTGCTTTCTCAAGAAATCACCTATCATACGCAATGGGGTGCAGTGAGGCGAATGATTGCTGAAAAATGGCGGCATAAAACTTCGTTTTCTAATAAATTGCGACATTACCAACGCTTTTATTACAGACTCGAGATTGCGAGTCTACAGAATATGGTTTGAAGTGTAATTTTATACAATTGAATTGAATTAGGATCTTAAGTAGTGTTAAGATTAAACGTAGTCTCTTTTTTTGTGTGCTGCGCCTGACTTTTAATCAATTTTCGTCTAACTGAATAATTTTTAACCGACGAAAAAAAAGGAGGAGGTTCTCAATTATAAAAAAATGTTATATCACTGACAAAACATAGTGTAAACTTAGCTTTCTAGAAGACTCGAAGTATTTTAAATGGTCATACTCACCTTACAATCATTTGCTTAGCAAACTATATCAGTGTTCTTCTATTTTTAAGTTACACAACATCTTCAATGATTAAGCTGCTACACAGAGAGTTCTTAAAAGCAGTAGTGTAACTTGAATAGAAATTAACGTACCATGCTAACATATTACGCCATCTTAACTCTTTAAGTTTAACGCTTCTAGATTAACTGCGGTCATGATGCCACTGGTAAACAATGATAAAAAGGCTCCTTACTAAATATGTGAAAATATTGTACCTTTATAGAGCGCCGCGTAATTATTAAGAGAATGCAGCTGAATTGATCTACTGTTTTGAAATAATGCTGTGGTGGTAGTTCAAATATTAAACAGTTAATTTGGTGCCGAAACTTTGACGTGTATGCACGCCTGCACAAATTACGTGTTTACAAAGTTTTTAAATAGTTAGAGCCTGTACTTTAAGGTTTTCTATATTTTATTAGATTGTAGGCTAGAGATATTACTTTCAACCCGACTGGGGTGGAGCTCAATCAAAGGAGGGTTATTGTCATAAAGGTATTCAAATTGCACTTGCCTAGGTATTTAACCTATGTACTTATTATTCGATTGTTGACGTTTACAACGTTACCTAGAATCAAAACTTATACAACTTTAACTAGACTTATAACTTTAACTAGACTTATAACACGTTTCCCAAATTTCATATCTGGATACCATAACACAGCTTCACTCAGATTTCGCCACTCTCGCATAACTTTGTGATAGTTTTACAAACATTTTAGCGAGACGTAAAAATAGATAAGTATGCAGGGTCGAAAGATATAATTGTTTTTTTCTTAAAAACCGAACGATGTTTTCGAATGAAATTAAAATTAAATGAAGAAAAATAAACAATTGGTTAAATTAGTTTAATTTAATTTGAAGATGTGCAACAGTTTCTAAAAAAAACTGCAACTATATCTAACGACCATGGATACTTATCTATTTCGTTGACTGTACATGTGGATACGTTTATTGACTCCCAGAGTTCAACCTATGAGCGTTACTTAGAGTAGGTATAATTTGTAACTTGTTCAGAATTTTTTGGAACATTCAATTTGTTCAAGGGTTTCAAACCGTTTTGAAAAGATACCTAGCCTCTTTTCTTTTTTATTTCTTTTTTCATTTTTTCGACGCCAATCTAAAGACTTTCCATTTTTTTTGAATGATTCCGTTTTTTAAGAAAGAGTAGTAAAATTTATCAATATTAAATGATTCAAAAAAGCAATGCTCATGAAAAGACAATTTTTAGTAACTGAAGAATCACTTTTCATAAGGTGTTAACCCGGAGCTATTGATAAAAAAACAATCTACTCACTCCTTCTGCCTTTCACATGCAAAATACTTCAACATTTTGATAACAAAAAGCTCAATAATGTATTGAAAGAGCTTCGACACACAACTGTCGGGAGCATGCGAACACAGCTAACCCCCAATCCGGTGCAAGTGATGATAAATTGAAATTCCATGTTGTGCTGCAATCCGTCGGTTTAAACAACGCTGCCATTTTGAATTCGATCAAATATACACGTAGGATTTTTCGTAGAATTTTTGAATAACCCTTTAGATGAAAGGTAGGTAAACATTGGCCTCTATGTCAGGAAAATGGCTGCCTCGTCAGCCGAAATAGCGTCCGTCAGTAGTGTTTCGTCGATTCAGGGATTAAAGTTATTTTCATGAAACTAGCTACATACGTGTGCAATCACTTTAATAGCCTGCTTCTGTGCTACAAATAACCCTGTAAATAATGACATCACAGCGTTTTTTTTAAAAAACATTGCGTAATCATTGTCACAAAAGAGAATTTCGGTAAATATAATTTTGTTTGTTTTTTCTTTTCTTTTAAATTGGTGCATAAATTATGCCTCAAATATTAGCAATTAGAAGCTAGTTTTGATACACTACACTTGATTTTCCAATTCATTCCAAGTCATTGCATGGATGAATGATCGATATCGGCTTCGCGTGTAATATTACAAATTGAATAGACTGTTAACCGATTTGATTCGATGTTTTTCTTACTTCCAGTTGTTTCGATCCAGGGCCAATGTGGGCACTGGTCGTTGGTTTTATCCAGCTCGTCCCGCCAGTTTGTTAAAGTTATTTGAAATTAAATCTTTGACATACTGGTATTGGTCAGAAGATATCTGCATTTAAATGGTGTTGTAGCTGGTTTAGATTTCACACCTCAATACGTGCTACAACTCGCACAATAATATGCCTAGTGTACCGCACGAATCTATATTCCAAATCCCCATACAATTGCGTCAGAGCAGTCATACTCAGATTAGCACGCCTACATCTACATACATAATGCAGTTACCACAGATGTACGCACGTCGTCGGCAACATGGACGTTCGACCGGCACAATACATGCACATAAATGCCGTTCATCAAATCAGCCGGCGCCGCGACCGGCACAATTCAATTTTGAAATACGCTCGCAAAGCGTGCCCGCTCCATTGTTTACCAGACCTATTCCCATTTACGCGTCGGCGAAAAAATGACACGCTACACGATTTTATGCAAATATTCTCATCATAAGTGAAGCGCCCCGAACACAGCGTACAACCCTTTTGTTAGTACCCTGATAGGTGATAAAAACGAGTGGGCCGGAAATAATACTGCGGTTTACCACCATTGGAAACTTAATCCGAAATTAAATTCGCCCACCGTATAATTAATAATGTAGAATAACATTAAAAGATTGTGTTTTCTCAGGACGTCGGCGGTTTTCTCAAAGAGAGCCCGTGAGGCTGTAGGCGTTTCTTTTGAGACTTAATGAGAGTCATGCTTGGAGAGGCTGCTTTGCCTAATTCCGTTTGCTTTGAAGGGCGCGATGCGTGCGCGAGCGAGCACGCCACACGCAAGTGACGCGCGCCTATGATCGCTCATGTGGACAAACTCGTAATGTTACGCGGCAAGACACTTTATAATTTAAAACGCTACTTATGTAAAATAAAACCAGCAACAAAATATTCTTATATAATATTTATTTATTTTAGAAATATTGTTAGGAAATACTAGCTAATTAAAATAATGTTACTAATGCGCAAAATCGATTACGGTTCGCCACATCCAAGCAAAATTATGAATTGTGGTCGATTTTGCGCATCGCATAATATAGTTAAGTTTATAAATAACTATTTTACAGAAATATAATTTTGCCCTATTCACTCAAGCACATACAGGACCCGTTTATAATATTAAATTATTCAGATTAAGCTACGTTAAAGTCTGTCAGTGTTGACTAGATGCATTCAAACCTAGTCCAAGCCATGTTATGATAGAAAATACTACAAAACTGTTACATTTCATATAAGCTTACAAACATAAAGGGTATAATGATATCTACAACGATATGAGCTTTGCACAAGTTCAAGGCGCAATTTTATTTCATTAAAAATATGATATGATAATTTCTCTTCAGAAAATCTAATATTTACACATTGTTCTCATACCTTAAAAACTATAAACTGGAATAATGTTTTACCGATAAATTTTGTCGTGATCAGGTGGCAAGCTAATGAAATATGGCGCTGGAGGAGGCGGTGCGTGTAAGTATCTGACTGATCCCGGCCCAGACTGCACCTTGTGTGGCAATGTGGCGTTAGACAGCGATGGTGGTGGCAAGGTGCCCGCGTAGCCCGGCCATGGAGGACCCCACATCGGAGGTCCGCCGGCAGTAGGACTACTAGCCAGAGGACCACCCCTATACGATGTTGACGTCATCCTCAACCGAACAATACAAATTGCTACGATCAAGATTGCAATAAATGCGACCACTCCACCGACAATTCCAATAATCAGATTGTCATCATTATTCGATGTTGCCACCCCTACTACTGGAGCTCCTTTGGGCTCTCCGGGTACTTTCGGTCGGTCATGAGAAGGTGCTATCGACCAAATTATATCAGGTTCGGATGATGTGCGGACCAGTCGCGGAGCGGGAGTGGTGGACATGCTACTCGAGGTGGCTGTAGTTCTACGTCTCGTTTCACATGTCAATTCATCGTCACCTATTTCCACCAACAAAAATCCTGACAAATGATCCGGAGATTCACATTTTACATCATTCACTCCGACATTTGGCAGCCATCTTCTGAGCGCTCTGGCATTACAATCGCAACGAATCGGATTAGTGTCTAAGCCAAACATCGAGAGATCCGCCCGCCTGTCATCTAAAGACACTAAAAGCTGCGGTTGTAAAGTTGTCAATTGACTTCCGGCTACGTCAATAGTTATTTGCGAAGATCTTGGTAAGGGGAAGAGCAATGCGGGTGGCAAACTTGTAATAGAGGTATTCCTGAACTTTACAGTGATCGCTGGTGCTTTCAAACCAGCCAGCACGCCTGAAGATACAGTTCTGAGTCGAGAACCTCTTATACCTAATTCTTCCAATCGTGGATGTAATATGGAATGTAGCTGATCAGCACCAATGGTGGCATCTTTGACTTCAACGTCCAGTTTCTCAAGAGCCAGTAAATATTGCAATGCACCTTGCACATCGAAATAGCCCAACCTAGGATACCCATACGCTCTAAGCTCAACCAAATTAGGGAGTGCTCGGAAAGCATTTTTCTCTATTCTTGTACACTTTTCCAGATTTCCAATATCCAAAACTTGGAGTGACGAAAGATTTTCAAAGTTTCCGTCCATGATCATTACCATTGGGTTACCGGAAATATTAAGTCGCAGAAGATTCTTAAGTTTGGGCCACGACACGGCGAGCGACCCGGTGACGTCGGTAATTTGATTTTGCGAAAGGTCCAGTGATTCTAATAATGTTGTTCGAGTGAAAGTTTTCTGCGACAACTTGCTAATGTTATTGTGAGATAAGTTCAAGTTGTGTAAAAATGGCGTTTCTAGTTGTCCGAATGATTTAATTCCAGTCCCAGCAAGATTTAAATCTCGAACTGTCTTTGGCTCAGTTAAAACATTGTTAATTGTTTTCTCAGATAAAGGATTGAAAGACAAGTCCAATTTTTTTATGTTCACCATAACACTGTCTTCTGCTGGTATATCGATTATCTGATTATGAGACAAATCTACCGATGACACAAAGAAGTACTGCTTCTGTAAAGCTCTAAGTGGAGGATGCTCGAACAAGTTTCTACTCAAATCAATATTTTCTAACATGTGTAATCTCGATCGCTCGAAAATATTCTCCGGCAATTCAGTCAAGAGATTCCCGCCTAAATTCAATACTTCAAGCCGAATTAATCCTTCAAACAGTCTATCTCCCAAGCGATCGATTTTATTGTTTGACAAGTCTAAATACTGGATTTGTGTTGAGTTATGATAAGCCATTTCGCTTATTGACTCAAGTTCGTTTCTAGCCAACAAGATGGTTCTTAACTTTGGAAGTCTGGCAAAATCGAGTTCGTCTACGTTCTTAAGAGCATTACCAGATAAATCCACTAATTCAAGATATTGTAAAGTACTTATAAGTTCCGACGGGAAGAAGTTGAACTTATTGTTGGTAAGTATGATTTCTCTCAAGCGTGGGTGGATCTTGAACGAGGACGGGAACAAGTAACTGAGTTGGTTGTCAGAGAGATCTATAACTTCGAGACTCGTTCCGGTGTTGAAGAACTCCCCCTTAAACGCGTTGAGCTGGTTACCCTTCAGAGATAAGTACTGTATAGACATCACGTTCACGAACGATGGGGTCCTTATATTCACGATGTTATTGTAGGACAAATCCAAATGCGTCAAGTTACGAAGATTTTTGAATGTATTTTCCGAAATTTCTTGTAAAAGATTGTTGGATAAGTAAATCTCTCGTAAATTAAAGTTCTTGGAGAATAGATTGACTGGAAGTGCTTTCAAGCCAACGTTGCTTAGATCAATACTCAATAACGCCTGGTTATTTTGGAACACATTTTGAGGCAGCACGCTCATGTGATAGTTACGACTAATATTCAGATGAGTTAGGCTCGGAATAAACTGGAATGCATCCACTGGTATTTCAGATATCTGATTATCTGAGATGTCTAGGAACCAAAGACTGATGAACTTCAGCGGCTCGCCGACAAACTCAAGTATCCTATTTTGGCTTAGAGACAGGAATTGGAGGGATTGCTCTAATCCGCTAAACACTTCGGCACTGATTGAGTTCAGTAGATTTCCCGACAGATCTAAATGGTGTAATGTTTTGAAATGATCAAATGCAGCAGGAGGGAGTTCCCGAATGACGTTTCTTGACAGAACTAAGGATGTGACCCTGTCGGATACTGCTTTGAGTATATCACTGGATAGTGCAGTAACTCTGTTGTAGCCTAAGTGGACTGATACTAGGCTAGGTAATCGAGAGAGCGCCGTGGCAGGAATTAACAGGATATTGTTGTCACGAAGAAGTAGTGTTTCAAGATTTGTCAGCCCGTCGAATGCGTCATCTTCCACCTGAAACATTGATGAAGTTTTCTTAAGATTACTGATTCTGATCTTCATAGCATATTTTTGGATAAGAATCGATATAAGAAACGCTGCAAAAAGAGGTTCCTCATAATCTTAATCTGCTATTGAAAAATTATTACACTGACTGTGCAGTCATTGTTAAAATAAAAGCTTTATTCACCAATCGACAAAAGGCGATACGTCTAATATAACAATACAAAATACTTACAGTCCTGAGAGCGTTGACCCCGACATCCAAGTACTTCAGCTCAGTCAGCCCCACGAAGGTCCCAGGTGCCAGTTTCACGAGGTTATTCCTGCTGAGGTCCAGCACTTGCAGTGACACTAAAGAGCTCAGGTGACTGTTATCTATGGTCTGTAATACATACATTTAAGAACTATAAAAGGAGATTCCTTATATTATACAATATATAAAAAAAAAGAAGGTTAGGTTAAGATAGGTTAGCTCTTGACGGCAATCTTGACTGATGAAACGAAGCAATGAATGAAGGCAATGGTTTAACGAGCGCAAAAACATATGACAATAAATAAATAAAGCCCCAAAGATGTATCTATAATCATAATTTATAGGCAGCAGGGAACTAGACATTCAATAGCAGCCCAGCGTAATCCCTTTGCAAGTCTATACAAGGTGTAACATAATGAACCCAAGACCTCCCGTGTGGTCTTTCGAACCATGAAACAACTTTTGGTCTACGAGTTCTTAAAATTCGCAATAAAATATTGGACTTTGTATAGGAACTGACGAGCAGCTGATCAATATGTATGATATAACTAAAAAAAAAAACAAAAGTTGTTCAATTTCATGGACTGAAACACCACACGAGAGGTCTTGCGTACATTATGTTACACTCTGTATACTAGAAACATATGAAGTTAAATATTTTGAAGAGTATTCAACACTTTCACGATAAAAACAAAACAAAAATTAGCCGGACACAGTTACAGCATCAACTAAGTCTAAAATAGCCGAAATGACTTCAATCAGTTATTAACGCCGATAAGTCAAAGGGATTTTTAATAGCTTGTTAACGTGAAAATACGGGATAGGCAAATTTCTGCGAGATTGACTATTTACTCGCGTTAGCCAGGGATAATTTTAATAACTGATATAGCTCTAGATGAGGTACGATATAGGTATTTCATAAGTGCTTTTAAAAAAGCAGTAAGACATGAAGAGAAGGTATGAAATCAAGAGCTCATAATCATACAACATCAAATAACTTTGTTAGTTGGTACTGTTGCTACAGCGTAGCACCCCAGCTACGACGTAGCTGACAACAAAATACGCTATGCATAATGGATTGTTAATAATTATTATTGTTGTTGTTTATTGTTGTTTTGAATTATAAATTTTAGTGATTTATGGGGACCTAGAAAAAAGTTCATAAAGATAAGGCTTTAACCTGGCTACCCTAAGTAATACATACTTAGGGTAGCCAGGTACATCTTCAATAATTACAACCACTCTAAAACAACAAGCACCGTTTTCAATTTCCAGATCATTACAGAAATAACAATCAAAAACAAACTTCTGTTAACTTTGACGGGGACTCACCGTGATCATATTGCTGGAAAGATTCAAGTGTTTCAAAGCGACAAATGATTTCATCGCTACGGTTGGGAAATCCGTTATAAAGTTTTCAGAGAGGTCTAATTTCTCCAAATTCTCTGCTCCTTGAAAAACGTCACTGTTGAACTTTGAAAGTCTGTTACGGCCAAGATCAAGGGTCTGTAAATCTGCGAGACCTATAAACGCGCCTCCTTCGATTGTAGATACCATGTTCCCGTGGAGGTCAATTTCTTCGAAAGTTTTTTGTGACACGAAGGACCCTTGTCGTATTAATGCTGGAATAGAAATAACCTTATAAGGTTGGTTTGACAAATGCGTATGGTTTGTAATAGTAAGGCGGGTTTATACTGCGATGATCAGTACATTATTTTATTGTACAATATTTTAGGATTACATGACTAAAAACTAAAATAACGGTATTTACATTAACAGTTGTGCCTAATACAGGGTATAACAAGAGCCTTAATGAAGCCGTCAACAAAGCATTATGTATATTTGTACATCAAACTAAGTAACTTTACGCAAAAATTATTGCTGGCAAAGGACTTTTTTTTGGGGGTGAAAAATCACGTTTTACGGTAGGACAGTAAAGCACTCAAACCGTGCTGAAGGATGGATTGAATAGTATGGAGATCGTGGAGGTGTTTAAAGTAAAAAACTTACAGAAAAACATGTACTAATTAAAAAAAAACTTGTGAAAAAGTTAGAAGTTTGACTCCCAATATCTCCGTAACTAAAAGGTTCTCAAGTATAATCTAGATTAAAAAAATATCACAACGACTAGTAGAACAAGTGCCTTTCGGCCTTGTTAAGAATCTTCTTACACCCTTTATATTTGTAAAGAGTAAAATAAATTCTTACCTATTCTATTTTCTCGTAGCGACAGAACTTTCAAGGCTTGCGGTCCGTTTAAGGAAGATGAAGGCACATAGTTCATGTTATTACGGTCCAGTCTCAAGATCTGCGGAGAAAATTTATGTTTACTTGGTAAACTTTAACTTTTGCGTTAACGTTTGGTATTGAGTTAGTTGGAGAAGCGCATAGCATCCGGCTTCTGTGAACCACAATCGTCACTTTGACTGATGAAGTTATGTTTTTTGCTGGATTTTGGATTTCCCATCATGCATATCTCAGTAGGAGCTTGGAGTTTGGAATTCTACCCGGTTAGTTGCAATAGTCTCACACTTATACATTACTGGCGATTTTAGGGATGTACAGACGTCAGCACTACCCGAAACTGTCACATTTTGTTATGAAACACCTCATTTCAGCCAAAAGACGTCCACTTCTTGATAAAGTTCTTCTCCAAGGATGACCACAAAGATAACATATATGCGTCTGTTCAATAAAAGACAATTATTGACTGAAAAAGATCAAACCATCTTACCTTCAAAACTTCACAGCCAATCAGAAGACCTTCTTCCAACCCTCGGATACTGTTACCACTTAGATCCAGCTCTTCCAAAACTGGCAAGTTATGGAGTTCAGCTGTTGAGAATATTGGGTTAAGGTTGTCTCCGAGCAAGTTGTCCGATAGAGCCAGTCTCGTGATGTTTCCTCTCACTCCAGCCAGCAGTCGATCTGGTAGTCTTCGTAAGCTGTTGTGTGAGAAGTCCAGTTCTTTTAAGGGAAGACCGTAGGATGAGAAGATCTGGAACGAAAGGGATCGAGGTTAAATTTTTAAATTTTTGGACTGGTTATAAATACATGATTGTGTTATTTAGGACCAGAAAGCTTTACATTTGAATGAATTTAAAGTTTTCCGATTTGTTCGAATTGCGATTTTGTTAACGGTCGTGCAATCCCAAAACGAAAAATATTTTATTTTTTCATTTAAATATCATTAAAATACTTTTCATAATTTGCATGTGTTATGAACACACATACGATTATAATTCACCGTAAAGGAAAGCAACCGTAACTTGTCGATACACGTTATAATATAACTCAGAAACAAAAGTATAACAGCTGTGGTTCCTATAAAAGTTATTAGGAACCCAGTCACGCGGAAAGGTTGGCGAGTTTTCGGAGTTGATGCAAGCAACTTATGAACATTTATCGATTGGCCAATATAGAAACAATATGTCAAAAAGTCAGCATTGTTACACATTACCAGTTTATTCGTAATGAAAAAGTCGAAGAAAAGAATAGTCAAAAAAATCTTTTTAGTGCAATTTTTGTGGATTGTGAAAGATAATCGCCCACTAATGCTACCACGATCACACCACCTTCTTTCTACTTTACCATCGCAGACCTTTTATCTTGCCAACTTAATCTCCTGACCATTTCAGACGCCAATCTTCATAGTCCTCTTTAAATTGACCAAGATTACCTTAAAAGGACCTTAAAAGAGGTTCTAGCCTCTTTTAAGGTCCAGACAAAATCGTGGTTCTGAGTTTGTTTCGGCTGCTTCTTCTCAGAGTAGTCAGTCAGGTACGACACACTGTCTGGTCTAGTTTTTAAAAGTGTTTGTAAAAACTTATTTGCAAAATAAACATAATTTATCATTAAAATCAAAATATTTCCCTCTCAAAAGGCCACAACAATACACCACTCTTACTTGCATACCTATTTCAAACTTTAAGACCAACTTTATTCTTGCTTGAATACCATTGAATTTCGAACACAGAGCGCACGGCGCGAAGGTCCAACAGTTTCCAAACTTATGATCACGAATATATTATCTAAAGACTGGAATTCGCTGGAGTACCCAATGACAATACCATTGGGTAGTGCTTAGTTTAGCAACCTCTATTCGCTAAACTTAGTACCATCCGAGATTATGAATTTTAAACAGATTTCTGCTACTCAGGATATTCATCTGAACAGCCGCTCGGGTCGGTTTTCGGATTTCGCGGATGAGTGACCACTCATTACATACAGAGTTTCCTCCGTGCATCGGAAAGCACGTTAAGCCGATGATCTATACATCAATATACAACATACAGATACAATACAATACAACAGTCGTGACAGATAGTCAGTGGCCCATAATACCCAAAATGTTGGCATATTATGTAGTGTAAACCACCAAACAAAAAATACTACGAATAAGGAAGAAGTATTTATAAACATGTCGATGTTGAGCAGCTTTCTTATTAATTATATTTTTTAATTTAGCTTCCTCCTCCATAGCAAAGGCCAGGCTCGAAACGTGTATCAGATAAGGATAAAATAAAAAAAGAACATTTTATACCGAGAAATTTATCGTCTCGCAAAAAAATATCAAACAGAATTCCGATCAAGTGAAGTTATTTACATTCTGAAACAAATTATAAACAGATTTACCCTATGTGTGGGAGGTTTATAGCTGAACCAACATAAATATAAAAAATAATATTCAAAGGGTAGGTTGAACAGAAAATATTTTTTTTGAAAGAAGTGGAATTTGAGCATAAGGCCCGGATTCTAAAAAAGTGGAGACGAGGACGCGATATGCGAAGCGAAGAGGAGAAGATATGCGTAAAAGCTACAGTGTATCCACCCAAGCAGTGCGGAGATATGCAAAGCGGAGACGAGAGATTTGCAAAGTTGAGAGAAGAGGAGATGTGCAAAGTGGAGACGAGAGGAGATGTGCAAAGCGGAGAGAAGAGGAGATATGCAAAGTGGAGAGGAGAGGAGATTTGCAAAGTGGAGAGGAGAGGTGATGTGCAAAGCGAAGAGGAGATGTGCAAAGTGGAGAGGAGAGGAGATATGCAAAGCGGAGAGGAGCGAGAGGAGATTTGTATAAGTGGCACACCACTCACAGCACACCGCACTCCGGGCGCCGCTCACGTCTCTTCACGTCTCCGCTGGCCTAAACAACTACGCAACATGTCCTCTCCTCTCTGCTCAACCGTTAATGCTAAGCGGAGAGGAGATGTGTAAATAACGAAATTCTATTGATGGTCTACACCACATCTCCTCTCCTCTCGCTTCGTCGTCTCGTAGGCCATAATATATCATGTGGGCCCAGGAAGGGTACGTGGACACGGTGGAGCACACGGTGGAGGTCTGCCCCGCTTGGGCGGAGCACCGCCGTGTCCTCGTAGCGGTGATCGATGGCGGCGACCTATCGCGTCCGGCCCTGGTCCAGTCCATGATCCGGAGCGAGAGGGATTGGGACGCCGTCACCTCCTTCTGCGAAGCAGTCATGCTAGCGGAGGAGGTGGCGAAGCGTGAGAGGGAGAGAACCTCTCGTCCCAGCCGCCGCGGGAGACGCCTCGGGCGTCGGGGGTCACGTGGCGGCTTCCGGCCACCGTAGACGCGGACCTGTGGACGGTGAATAATGGGCTAGCTTGCCGTCCGTCCGTCCGTCTTTTGACGACAGGCCATGTTGACGTTCACGCGTTCGTGTTCCACGCGCGCCTCAAAGAGATGACAGCAAACAGGGAGGGGCAAGGGCCGATGCCTGCCAGGGCTGCGGGCTGTTCGAAAGAGATACCGCGGCCCTGGAACACAAAGGGCAAGGAAGGAACATGGATGGGTTTTAGTCTGTACAAATCTGACACTCCCTTCCGCTCTGCCCAGAGCGGGAGAAGTCATTTGATGATTTCCCATCCGAAAAAAAAGGAAGGGTACGCGGCAAGAACCGGCTGATTCCCTCTAGATTTTTTCCTTTAAAATTTAGAAATCAGCGGTACTGCAATAAATTACACAGTTACGCTTAGCGCCTGGATCCACGACACATAAACCTAGCGCTCTAACCACCACTGGCACTGCTTACCGTCAAGATAGCCATGATGTTCCAACTGCTGGGACCTCCACTCTATGAGAGGGAATGAGCTATAATCCACCACGCGGGCCCAGTGCGCGTTGGTAGATGTTATAGTCATGTCTTCGTACAAGTCTTGTCAGTATCAAGATAATCAAAAGAAAAACAATACTGACTCTAACATCTCACTCTACAATATTGTTTATTTGTGTTCATTATTATTTGAATAGTCTTTGATATTTTATTATTCTTGTTCCACATACAGTTGCCTTTTTCTGACAAAAGTTTATATTCAAACAGTTTGATGAGTATCCTTGTGAAAATACGTAAATACCTATACAAGAAAAGCCGCAGGCCAAGTATTTATTACAAAAAGTTATTATTACTCCAACTACGATGTTTACTTTTAATAGTCGACGCTGAAGAGTTCAAAATTGAGCCAAATATTTATATAGTATTATAACTTTGAACTTAAGACTCGGCTTAGACTTTTTCGTATAGGTTTACACTGAGGACATGTCACATTACAGATTTATGTTCCAACCTTTTTCCACGGATTTCTTTTTCACCCGAAAAATGTACTTTTATCTTTTCTAAGATGAAAGACGTTTACTTCAAATCTTGAGGTATTGATTAATGTGTCTGATTTTTATTCCAATATCTAATCTAAATGACGAGCAAAACCTACTCTCGTAACGATTTCTTCAGGCCATCATCGATTGAACACTGACACATTGATTAGAGAGCTTATGCTGACTGGTATAAAGTATATATTCGCCAGTTATGTTGGTTCGCTCAAATCGATACGGATGAATTGCATACAGTGGACAGCGAGAAATACAGCGAGAAATACATATAATTCAGTATATTATCCGTCAGAATCCAAATAACTGGTGAATAAGTCCTATGCGCCTTGCCCACCCCTTTGAGTAAATTCCCCAATTAGCCTACTGTCATGTTGTTCTTTTAAATTGTTGATACAACGCAATCTCGTCCCTACTAATCAAGCTACGACTAGCAATTAGTCAGTCAGTCGTGCCGGAGACACCGTACACAGTGCCGATTAGTAATGTTTGATGTATTCGTAATCGAATTACTGACACAGTCGTGACAGACTGTCAGTTAATTAAACGTAATCAACTAATCACCATATTTGACGACCCGGTTAGAGGAGTACAAATTGTGTTCTGTTATCGAGAGGTTTCATCAAGCTTTCTCAGTTTTTCCATACTCATATAATAACACAGTAAGTACATCTTCTACAGTTATCAGAAACCACTGAAACTTTGCGATCTAGTATTATATGTTACTTAAACATTCCCTTCCAAACCGACTCCTTAAAAACACCTCTTATTATTCATGAAAACTTTTGCAAAATTCTTTCAGAAACTTTATTTAATATAATAGAATCGGTCATTAGACATGCAAAAAGTATTCCGAAGTTGTTCCCCGTCCGCGTAAAGTTCCACAAAAACTATATCCAGACTTGGTAAACCAAACTACTTTTATAAGCGACCGACATTATATTCATATTAGTTAAGAATCGGGCTATATTAAAATCGCCTCATGACACTTTAGTTGATCGTTTCATAGCAGATTTCTGTTACGAGAGTTCAAGAGCTTTTCTTTCTTTGGAAGTGTAATTTATCAAAGAATTGAGTAAATTTGTTTTGAAGAAAAGAAGTGATAATAATACGCCATAATCAAACTGAAAAATTCCAACTCAAATCAAATATACATTTCAATTTATCCAAATGTCAAAAACAAAAGGATGAAGCCCAGTCACAAAGCATAATATTTTGTGAAAGTACTGTAGTTGCCCATTCCAAAGCGTAGATCTCTATGGAGAAGTACGGGTACGGAACAAGATCTTGGTTACATCATTCATGTTTTAATTATTAATCTATGTATAATCAAGTATAATATTCTGGCATTTTCGAGAATAATCATTATCACTCCTTTTCTAGGAGTTTCCAATAATGCTCAATAACTTTACCTGATTGCCACTACAAAACTAGCCTTTCCACACATGTAAAAAGGGGTATTAGGTACCTACCTGTCATTAAATTAAATGTTACATTCAAAGACAAAGCTTATGTGTCTGCTTCCGTACAGCGAAATTAACCGAAATACTCGTACTTGGGCAATATTGCGTATTACGTACGCACGACGACATTCCAAGCCTTATCTTTCCAGTATAAGCTGGCCTATCATTGTATGGAAAGCCACATACAACGCATACCGTGAGCAGAATCAACCCAGTGTTTCCACTGCTGGGACAAAGGCCTTCTCTCTTCTCTCTATAGGAGGGAGTGGGCTGTAACCACCACGTGGGCAAGCTGCGTTTTAATGGCACTTGTCTTTGAATTGAACCGGTTTCCTTCACCGTTTTGACAGCCGTAGTGATGAAATAAATTACACAAAGCCAAGTTCTAGCTTTGGTTCGAAACCTCGTAAGTTGAAGCCGATACCACAGAGCCACTACTACGATCCCCACACAACACATATACAATGCTAGCTCTGCTTGTACTGGTCATATAAAGCTTGATATTTCGTCGTACGTACAGATATGAATCGGTATAAATTCAGGCGCGTATGCTTTCTGACGTCACAATAAAGGCTGCCACGTCAGATAAAACAAATGAGGCGATAAATACGAACAGCGCGCCGAAATGGGAAACGCCGCATGATTCCGTAAATTGATTGTGCATTTTAATATTAATGGTGTATTATGTTCTTTAATTAATTGACTGCCTCGTTGGTCGAAGGGTCGCAAGCACGACTGCTTAGCATGAGGTCCTGGGTTCGATTCCCAAGTCGGGCAAAGTGTTATTGGGTTTTTCCAATAGGAATTTCTACGTAGCAGCCACGGAGTTTTGATTTGTGCCCGGTAGATGGCAATAGGCTCGCCCCCTATTACATGGGACTTAAAAACATAACTGGTGAAATGGGGGTGTACAATTAGGTACACGTCTGCCTAACCCTATGGGGATTCCAGGCTTGATGTTATGTTATGTAATTAATTAATCAGTTCTGTGAATAGTCTGTAGATATAAGTACTTCTATTATCTGCCTTGAAATGATGACATTGTCACTGTTTTCGTAAAGCAGGCGAGATTTATAAATTATGGTGCATCATCTGCCTAGCCTTTTCCCGGCTATCTTAGGGTCGGCTTCCAGTCTAACCGGATAATGGTACATAAATGTACCTTTCTTAATAGACACTATTAACAAATTAACCATTCCTTAACGAGTACAGGCTACTTAGGTAATTGCTTAAATTCGCCCGTATTTTATAGTCGATATTAATTTCTGACTATTTCTGTGACAACTATTAAATCAAGTCAACATTAATTTGTACAAATGTGTCAACAATTATTTACTTAGAGTTAGGTCTTGTTTCACCACCTACAATTAAGTTCCCGTTAACAAACTTTGCAGATAATTTCATACAAATTATTTTCCATTTTTGAATTTATTCAGTTAATAGTGGCTGTTCGGACCTCATGAAACGGGCCCTAAAACAATGAAAGAAAACTGCCAGACACAATTGAATTACAATGTATTTGGAAGTCAGTAGTACGGCCAGCAAATCATGCAATCAGTCCACCCGTTCCGTCCCGTGGCTGCGGTTATCAGATCATGAACGATCGCATGATGATCTCGCGAATAGAAATCATACGCATACCGACGATAATGTAAATCTAATTTGTACCAATTTATCTTGTGTATTAAGTGAAAATTGTGCTGTATTTATTGTAATAGTTTTACGTTTAATCTGTTGGTTTTATGTTGAGAACATTGCAAGTAATATAATGATCTATGAATCAGTAGAGAAGCGGTCATTATATTGTGCCTTAGGTAGTTTAACAGACCAAAATGGTTTTGTAAATGTCTGTGTAGTTCTCATTGTATGTGGTTTTAGATTGATTTACCAGGATGGGTAACTTTCGTTTATTACGAAGCAGTAATTTTGCGACTAAAAAGAAGTAACCACAGATAATTTGTTATGTCGTAAATAGCATTTCGAAAATTATAAAAGAAACATACATACGTTAAGTCAAAAACTCTTCCGTCATATAATGTGTTTACCAAATACTTAACTCCAGTAAAGAAAAAATACACTTTACGTAAATCAAACAAACAGTAGTAATTTTATAGCAAATGGATGTACCTATATACTTTTCCTTTTAAACAAACAATAAATTGCATTACTGACTTTTCCTTTAGAACATGCAGAAGCAAATACAATTTACAGATGACGTAATACAAGAAGAAACGAAAGGTCACAAGTCGAAGCAGTTTTTATCTCCAGAGAGATATTTAGAGCGCCATTGGACTAACGTCCCATTTGAAAACAGCAAAGGTGGCTTGAATTTAAAACAGATACATGTTCTGATTTCAGAATGTAGACAATCTTTGACATTAGTAATACCATGTTACGACGTGTACGTTCTCACGACGTGAGCTGTCCTATCTAGTCTTAATTATTCTATGTAAAAAAGATTGATGTGAACTATTTTTGGTTGCACATTTTAAATTATCTATGGAATGCAATCAATAAAGTGCACAAAATAAACACCGGTAATTTGTATCGGTAACAGTTTTACAGAATCATTAAATGCACGATGTGAACCATTGTGTGTGATGCAAGATATGACGAATGCCGAATCATTTGCCATTCTAAGAATACAAGAATGCTAAATGATTCAGTTACTTAAAAGATGAAGTTACCACTTAGTCTACGAAGACTTTAAATAAGAGTCGCATAAGCTTTTTGGTAGATAGTCTATGTAGTACATGTTTTCCTTTCCCGCCATCGTTGGCGCTGATAGCGCTCAGTTCAGCGCTCCAAAAGTAACTAATAAAAACGCTACTAACCTGAGTAGGCAAGGTCTGCTGCCCTGCAAACCTCTGACTGAACGATATAATAGGCGCTCCATACGGCAAGGTCGGAAAGTCTCCAGGGAACACAACCCTGTCGCAGTTCATCAGGATCCTTAGCTGCAGTGCCCGGTCCACCTGCACCTTGCACCGGCATGGGTATCGCAGGTCATCGTTCAGCTCTGAACAGGGAACCCATTGCTGCTGACCCACGATGCATGGGATCGTGAAGAGAAGTAGGAGGAGCCGCATTTTGACCTGGAATTAAATATTTAGAATTAGTTCCATGTGTAGATAAGGCACAAGAGAAGTTTTAGTTGACCAGAGATAAAATTTTCTGTAGAATAAGTACCTACAGATGAAACTTATTCACTCCTAACTTCAAACCCCCCGTAAATACCCAGGATAGTAATGATTGATCTGAGGACGAAAAAGGGGGATAGCTTTTAATAGTGCTAGAGCAAAAATAACTAAAAAGCTAAGCAAATCTTTAATAAAATTTAAATAAGGTCATACGACCGCCTAGGGCTTCATGACTTGAGCCTTATTTTGATATATTGTAACATAGGATCAACTAAATAAGACACTTACAAATAAGATCAGAGCGTAAGACCTTGCAATAATTAATAAAACTAAATACTAAGAAATAAAAATCAACCTATATAGCGCTTTATTACTTGGTTTCACAGAAAAAAATATAGTGTTTGTTAAAAAAACATAATTTTAAACTACCTAACAAAAATTAAGATTTATTGTTTTTGATTTTTCATCATATAATCTACTCATAACATAACCGAGTGAAAGCAATTAACTTAGCCATACAAATATTTCATCAAAGAATCCACTCATAAAAATTAATGTCTCAATAAGTCAATGTTTGTACTTTTTATTTGTGCTCCGAATAAAACCATCGCCGGTCATTACCATAAACAAACCGTCGACATCCCATAAACATACAAATCGGTGTGGAGCTGCTAAAAGCGATCAAGCTAATTTTCCCCTGCTCTGAATCTTTGATGTCATTGGATAGATTGTGACTGCGCACTTCGCCTGACCATTGAAAAAAACCCAGAAAAGCTTATTGAAAGTTTGTGTTTATACGTGATTTAAGTATGCAACATTCTCTAAGAAAAAGTTTAGAAAGAAGTAACTCTTCTGCGATTGTTATGTGTAACAAAATCTATCTCAGTAAGTTACGTTGCATGCATATATTCCACGCTGGTTTCAAAATAAAGCGTTTTGGATGTCACTACAGCTACGCATTAAACACACCACTCGGCTCGATTAGTGGCAACTCTCATGCTCTGTGCTACCTAGTCACCCTGCGAAGTTCGTCACTTTGTTTAGCCTGAGGGCGTCCCATCTAAAGCTTCTGCTTTGGCTACGCTAGACCAATAAGTCTAGTCCAGTTAACAAAAATAAAAAACTGTATCATCTTTTATTACAATACTAAACCTTTTTTTAGAAAGTTGCTAATTCCAACTTAGGTCTACTTAGAAGCTTACCGACGAAATGTACAAAACAAGTAAAACGTCCGTGCCTAAACAAGGTCGTCAGCACAATTACCCTTATTTATTTCGTTCAAAGATATATCGCATTAATTTTTATACTATGAATGTCGAAAAAATAAAGAAAATTCTACGAGTGTTGTCTGGACATTTTCTGCTAAGACAATAAGACGGTGGCCAACTGCTGTGTTATCTAGCTGTCAATTAATTGTGTTTTCAAGCTTTTACCAATTGTCTTTTAAGTTAGGTAATGCTTAGTTTAACTTAAACTTATTATGTCAATGTCAAAGTGACTTAAATGACAAGGTCGCCTAGTGCCTCTGCTCGGTCCAGTTATTTTTCATAGTAATGAAATTCGATACCCGCGGAATTTTACGAAATCATTTGATACATTTTTTTTTTCATTAATAAAAAATCACATGTTTTTTGGTATATTTAACTATCACTTATTACAAGCAACCTTTTGTTAAAAGTAAAAATAGAAAATGGTGTAACAAATATCTTCCGAGTGTAAAACTACACTGCACATTCAGGCGGAATAACAGTAATTTTGTATCCTCGTACGAATGGGCTCAATCTACGTTGCTTCTTCCTTTTCTAGTGACTTCCTACGTCGAAATATACGCTAGATTTGTTGCAATAATGCGAAATGTACGAGTAACATGGACTGCAACGAAGACAGTAACTTAGTTCGTTACCCTGCTTTCTGTCACAATCATGTATTGTAATTTTTTCTGTATTTATCAATCCGATTCATGTTTAATTTGACACTGCATTTCGTTCATTCATCATCATCAGCCTATAATGTTCCCACTGCTGGGTCACGGCCCAGCAGTGGGAACATTATAGGCTGATTATATTATATTATATATTATATTATAGGCTTCTCTAATGGACTATAATCCACCACGCGGATTTATACCACCATTAGTAGAGACAAAAGGCAATAAAGCTAATTTTGGAAATTGTTTGCAGGTGATTCAACGTTTATCAAAGTTTTATTCATCACAGTAACCCGCTTGTCATCCTCATAAAAAAGTAATTGAAAGCGTCAAAGCGATCACATTTGTACGTACGATATTCGAAATTGCCACAATACAAGGTGTAAGCGGACTCTTCACGAAGCCGTCAACCAAGCATTATGTACATCAACCTAAGCATCTTTACGCAAAAAATATTGCTAGTAAACGACTTTTTTTTGGAGTGAAATATCACGTTTTCCGCTAGGACTCAATGTACGGCATTCAAAACATTGTACTGATGGATGGATTGTATAGTACGGGGGACTTAAATGTGTCCTAAGTAAAAAAAAACATTAAAAACATGTATTAAAAAAAAAAAAAACTTGTGAAAAATTTAGAAATTTAACCCCCAATATGTTACTAGAAGATACTTTCTTCTAGAACAAAAAAATGATCGCAACGACGGGGAGAACCAGTGCTTTTTTTTTACACGCTTTATACATATACCGCGATAAAAGCTATTTTTATTACAATGTCTGCAAAGTTTCCAGCGAACATCGTCTAGACATTGCAAGCGATAATTGGATGGTTAACAAGAAAAAGGGTCCTCACTTTTTGTATGAATAGATAAACTAGTCATAAGTTTGAATTGAGTTTGACATTGACGTGAATCAACAATAACAAGTTTGAAAGTCGCGTTTGTTGATTCGTATTGTCTAACTTTTCGTTTTCTCGCTTTGGTATCCAATTTATTTTTCTTCAGACAATGAAAATACTATGTTACAAAGTCTGATAATAATTTTCATTGTCTGTTATTCGAACAAATTCTCTCATTCCATACATTGTCGAACTCCCAACAGACAATAAATTAATAACTTATAAAATTTTCCGATATTTCGCTCTACCGCTAACGAGTTGTCGCATGGCCCAGCCCCATTACACTCTGTGCCAGACTCTGTGTCACACCGTAATAATTTGTCCCTGAGATACGAGCGGAGCTCTCCACATAATATGAGATTTTGCTCCGTGTTCCGTAGCTGGAAAACGATCATCGTGCGAATTTCGAATGGGTAAATTATTAACGAAGCCCGATTTATGTGAAAAGTTTGTTCGATGGCGTCCGAAACTAGCATAGTTTGTTTGGAACTTCTTCCTCACTGCCATCATCGGCTTCTCATCTCCCCGAACACAGTTTTTGATATACTCGAATATAAATTCAACCTCTTTTCTTGGAAGTACTTAAACTTTTGATCTTTTGATAAATAAAAATAGGGATTTATTGAGAGCTCACCGACTTTGGAGACGGAGATCCGGCTTATCTGTTTGTTTATGAAAGCAATCCTGTGAAGAAGTTGTTTTTGTGTAAACAAACGATTGGGTTATTAATTAATAAGCTTATGAATCAGATTTGTTTATATTTTGTGTTTTCAATAATCAAGCTTTACATAGTAGATCAGTGATTAACTCGACGTACTTGTTCTATCCCTTTAATCGTTTAATTCATAGTTCAGTGACTTCCACGAAAAAGGAAACTCAATTCTACACATAATTCCCGTTTCTTGAACTTAGACAAACTTCCTAAATAAAATCTCGACTAATACAATATAATAACGATATAACCACAGAATCTTATTCACGATACCGAGCTCTAGTTCCGGCTAGTATGAAACTATTCTAAAACAAAGACCATAACTCAGCGTAACGGACAGGACAACAAATCTTGCGCGCAACGTTGCGGGTCACAACGCAACGATGCTGTGCAACAAATAAACTACGCGGGATGCGACGGTGTCGCCTGCATCGGAGTTTTACCCCGAAATCTGGGACATGTGTGTGCAAACTTTGGTAATAACTTTTGTTGATTTAGACGTATTCAGAAAACAGAGAGAATTGTTAATAGATTCCTTTCTATAAATTAAAATGAATTCGTTCGCGCAGGACAACGAGAGTTCCTCTGAAATGACGAGGACTTCTTTCTTTCTCTGCGTCACAAAAAAAATGTAACACAAACTGCCATAAAAACAGTAAGTATTACTAACACAACGATTGGCGTTAGTAACTGAAATACTCACTATAAAAGCTAAGTTAAGAATTGGTATTCTATTTTATAATACTTCCTGTATTATAAAATAGAATACCAATTCTTAACTCACAATAGTGCCATTATTTGGCACAGAATAAACTCGCAAAACAATTCGCCATAAATTAAAAAGTTTCCAAAACTTTTCATACCATTCGGGGTATTCCGATTTTCTCCGGAGAAACATTTTAATGTTGGCAACACTCGGTGTGTGCAACACCGCTTGCAACAAATAAAGTAAGGCGACGTAGCTGAGCCAAATCTGCTGGGACATCGCCAAATGGTTACATTAGGCTAATATTTGATGCACATTAGCATGCAGTAGTAAAGTTCTTGTAGCCTGAGACACTGCATTGCCTTGGTTTCATTATTAGTTAGTGTAGAGTTAGTAAATAAGTGAACCATTTTTCCAACCATTTAACCAGATATTTCATAAACTGAATAAGAAGGACTACTGTCTCCCTATGTTTTTCGTTTTCCATTAATAGTTGTCTTTACACTAGGCCTCTGTTGACACGCAATCTAAATAGGCTATTTTGTGCATTTTGTACAGGTTCTAGTGCTTTTACAGATTATCAAAAAGGAAAACATACGGGCATAGAAGAGGTTAATATTTATTTATCTGTAAAAAATCATAACTTTAAAGCCATATACTTACCAGAAAGAAAACAGGCGAGAGCGTTTGTATGGAAAAAAACCACCATCATTTCTCTTAACAATCTCAATAATGAGCTAAAAAATTCTCTTACTCCATTTACTTAGAATCTAAGTTCGTAATGCAGCTTTACATAGCACGTGTGTACGCCACTAACTTAGATATTCATGCACCTGACGCTAAATCTAAATTATTTATACCATACCACACTAAGGTTTAACTTGATATAAACTTTAATTATAAACTTAGTTGGTAACGTGCAGTTGTTTGTAATTATCTTTATTCTAAAAACAGAAAGCGACTGCAACATTGTCAGTTTGCATTTTAAATTCAGAATAATTTTGCAAATAAAAATTTGGTTGACGGTGATATTGGCTAGGTGCTTTTCAAAAAAAAATATAGCAGACCGTAAAAATAATCATTTGCTTCGGTGAACGAAAACATCGCGAGGAAACCAGCATGCCTGAGAGATATTTCTCGACGGCATGGAAAAGCCAAGGTAGAGGCTCTTGGGCCGCATAAACAGTCTGACACCAGGTTAGGTACTAAGCACACGAAAAAGTAAAAAGAGTAAAAATAATAATAATATAGTTATTGTGAAGGACGGTACGGTTGACATAAAGGGTGTAAACAGACTCTTAACGAAGCTGAAAGACACTTGCTGTCCCCGTAATTGCGATCGTTTTTTTGTTCTAGACCATACCTGGGAACCTTCTAGTTACGGAGATATTGGGGGTCAAAGTTCCAACTTTTTCACAAGTTTTTTTTTTTAAATACATGTTTTTAATGTAAGATTTTTACTTTAAACACCTCCAGGACCCTCTTACTATTCAATCCATCCATCAGCACAATGTTTTAAGTGTGTTACATTGAGTCCTACTGTAAAACGAGATTTTTCAGCCCAAAAAAAAAAAGTCGTTTCCCAGCACTAATTTTTGCGTAAAGTTACTTGGTTTGATGTACATAATGCTTGGTTGACGGCTTTGTGAAGAGTCTGTTTACACCCTGTATGTCGGGCATGCCACCGTCCAGGCGAATCAATCCATCACATTATCTCCAGGTATTCTCGTCTGGCTAATGGAGAGTACTTGCATAGACACAACCTTGTAGCCAGGATTATCCATTTGCAACTTGCTCTAAAATACAAACTTGTGGAATCGGAAGTACCGAACTAATATGGGTATGTGCCCGAACCAGTTCTCGAAAATGGCAGTATCACATTGTTCTGGGATCAATCCATCATCATTGACAGGACTGTTGTAGCCAATAAGCCTGATATAGTGGTGGTGGGTTGGCCAGAGCGGCGCGCAATGATTGTTGACATCACGGTCCCGCATGCTGAGAACCTCGTGAAAGCCGAGAAAGATAAACAAATCAAGTATCTTGACTTGGCTCTCGAGGTTGTCGTGGAATGTGGATGCGATTATTGTGCCGATAGTCGTATCAGCCCATGGCTTAATTGCCAAGAGCCTCAACCAACACCAGAGGAGGCTCTCGTTAGGCAGCTGGATCAAGGGCTTGATTCAAAAAGTGGTACTCCTGGACACGGCTCGTATTATTAGGACTTAGGAGGTTCCTCTCTCTGGAGCCCTGACCGCCGGTAGCTCGGTCCGTGTTCCCAATAACGGTAGGCTACTATTTTTTATATTTTTAAATGATTTTGTTTTATAGAAATATTTAAAAATGTAGTGTTGTGTGTAGGCTGTGTGATATTTCAGAATTTAATTTCTTGGGAAACTTACGTCATATTTTGTATTCTAATAGTGAAAACTAGAAAAAGAGGAACAAACATAATTTATATTTTATTCAAAACCTATTAAGTAGGTAATAGGCCTTAATTCTCTTAGGTCTTAAAACAAGGATCATACCATATTGATTATGGCAGTAATTCCATTACTGTTCATGATGATTATAAGCAAGTCGGTGTTCACCAGTCATAACCGCGCACTTTAATTTAATCAGAAACTTCTCAGAAAGCAATTCTTACTCAACTATAAGAAGAAAACGTATATAACCGAACTAGAGTAGAAAACAAAACAACAAAATATTAACGCACGAGTGCCAATAGTAAGCTATTATACTACAAGGAAACGCTATTAGCAAACGATGTAATGTGAAACAAGTAACAAATTAATACATTACTTTACAACATGCTTTACATACATAATGACAGTTGTAATTTCGTATTCGTAACGACTATGTAATATTAAATTGGTTGTTGTACGAAAAATTGTTTCACGGTGAATGCGCTTGCATAAAAGTGCAATGTAACTAGGTAAATGAACTGCTGGTCAAGATCGAGTGTTTGGTTTTTGAAATTTTTGTGTAACGTGTAATAATATAATTACAATTTTCAACGAGTCATAACGTCCTAAAAAATAAATAAAATATTTTGATCAAAAAGTTTCATTATTATTTAAGTGGTCATTTTAGGCGTAAAACAAAAATCCAGTGTTAAACCATCAGCCCGATGAAAAAGTAAAATAAATGATTAACGAATATCAATTTCAATAAACTGACAAAGTAACCAACCTGTATGCACATTTAATGACTCACATCGAGATCTTATTTGACCAAGAAATCAAACACTTGCACTCGATACAACACTTCCACTGTTACCATTCGATTACAAGCACAAATCAACTCAATTGATCCACGATTCATAACCACATTATCCACCAACGTACAGACAAAAATATTCCAAAACCACGAACCAAATTCGATTTTTTAATTAAATGTTATAGGTAACACGAACATAGTTTTAAATTCGGCCAGTGCAGTTTAAGCAAAATGTAATACTGACTGCTTTCACAAAACTTTGTCTATGGTAGCAAACCAAAAACAGTTCTAATGCAAATAATGTTGAATCTGTAGTTCTTGTTCGACAGGTTAATTTGTTGCAACACTAATGGCGGACAAATATTGGATTTGCTGTCGCATTCTGTGCTATTGAATCTTTTCGTATTCTAATTAAACATTAATTAATCTATTCATTAGTCCTACTCTGATGCAATCACACTTGCCTTATGGATTCACGGCTTTAGGAATGTGTAATCGTAATTTGTTGATAATTAAAATCGAATAATAAATACCGGCTTTAAAATAAAGACTCTGTTGATCGCGATATAGATCACAGTCACCTCTACTTATTACATTTTGCGATTAAAATGTGTAAAATTATGTGCCCTGAGCTTAGTCGCGCCCTCATTAGTGAGCCTACGCGAATTACTCGTATGTATTCTTTATGATCAAATTCAACCTCCAAGCTATGTGTGGGCTTTGCATTTTAATATTATCATATGAAAGAGCTCAAAGAGCAATTTTAAAGGTAGCAAACTTCCATCCCTTTTTCTTTCCCACAGATCAGCTCTATAAATCCTGCAACGTGCTGACTGTGCGTCAGCTTTTCATTATGCACTTAGTACTAAAACAGCACACCATGCTCACGTACAATGCTGACAATACTAACAAGAGGCGGAATGATATAGTATGCGTTTCTAATGCAACCTCCAAACATGTCTTTGTCGAAAGATTCTTTTCATTTTTAGGCCCATTTCTGTACAATAGATTAAATAGAAAATTAGGTATATATAAGTTAAATTATTTTAGCTGTAAAAAATCTGTAATTACCTTTTTACAACCCATGTCTTATGCACAGACAGAAGATCTACTTGTTGTGTGCAAATAAACTGCTAACACGCTGTTTTTAATTTGATTTTTATTTATGTTTACTTTACTTTTCTTGAAACGTTAATTTATTTATTTTAAGTAGGTAATTATGCGCTTTGTAGCCTGAAACACAGGTTCAACCTAGTTCAGGCAAATGAGCAAATTGTGGTGTATTTTAATTGTTAAGATATTTTATTGTAAATGTGCCCCTTTTTATAAATAAACGATTTATTGTTATTGTTATTGTTTATTATCTAGATACTCAGGTACTCCCGCCTATTTTTAGACGGAGATCGGAGACCACACAACTCGGTTGTTGATGCACGAGAATCTTTAGGTACAGTGCTGCATGAATAGTCAGAACTATCGCCGCCATATTGCTTTTTCAATACAATATTCACAGACAATTTCTTACCAGAAGCAACCTCCTGACAATGTCATTCAAGATTGCATTCAAGCACCTATTTTAGTCCATTCATTCTTTTTCCATACCATATTGATGCAATTGCTTTCATACTTCAGTCGGTATTGACAATTAAAACCAAACACTAATTCAGTTATTTCCAATTAATGGTAATTTCATTATTATTTGAAAACAACAGACCAATCTACAGACCATATAAAACACACTTCCTGAACAATTATCCACAAATCTAGTAAAGAACAATGTTTACAGACCGTTTGTAATAATGCCTTATGTTACATGTCAATAACGGCCATATTGCTTCACCTAACCTCTATTGGTCATACAAACGTGCTTGCAGAACTGTCTCCATAATAGGTAAGTGGACTACCACGAAATTGGCCTGAGAAAAAGTCTGGCCACTTGTCGTATGGTGAGAAAGTTAGTTTTTTTTAATACTGTAGGTACTTAATATGGTTTCTATTTTTTTCATAACTTCGTTCTATTTACAAAATAACTAGCTTATGCCCGCGGCTTCGCCCGCGTGGTGTTCGATACTACCGGGAAAAAAGTATCTTATGTGCTAATGCATGTTATAAACTATCTGTGTGCTAAGTTTCATCCAAATACGTTCAGTAGTTTTGGCGTAAAAGAGTAACAAACATATAACACAAATTTTCGCATTTATAATATATTAGGTTATAACGCGATATAATTTTTTAAACTTAAGTTGAGTGTAAGAAAAAATCAGGAGACTGAGAATTTGTCAAGCTGTGCAAATCTGACAAGAGACTTATTATGTTTGTTGATTGTAATATTCAATGTAAACTTAAATAGATAGGTAAGGTCAAATATAATCAAATTTAACGCTACGTGATATGTTTGACAAAACTTTCGAGTTGAATCATTTTTTTGCGTGAAAAATGCACAAATCTAGAAAACATATGAAACTTGGTTACACTGTTTGTCTTGAAATAACTAGGTATGTTTATTTTAAAACTCAACAAGGTCCTAGAAACAAGCCGAATTTATTTTAAAATGTGTGACTGTCAAACGTAGTTTTAGTCAAATTATTTTGGGTTTTTTCTATCTGAAATATCACGGGAGCGGTCGGAGTCTGGATTTATGCGGCCGCAGTCTGGAGTCAATGGTTTCGGGGAGTCCCCTGTTATATCCCCTGTGACGACACAGTTGGCGCAGTGGTTGAGCGATTGCCTGCTACGCTACGTGTCGCGGGTTCGATCCCCGCACGGAACAAATATTTATATGGCCTACAGATAGTAGTTTCGGGTCTGGCTGTTTGTGTATGTGAGTATAAATTTTTGTGAACGCACCCACGATACAGGAGAAATTCCTATTGTGGGGCAAAGTATTTAAAAAAAAAAAAGCCACGTAGACGTTACTGGCGTAATTGTGAATGTACTTTAGGTACACCTCTGCCTAATCCTTCTACGACAATCGGTGACGATTTATTTTATTGTTTCGTGTAAAGCTTACACCTGCATTTTCTTCAACTCCCTGAAAAACCTACTTACTTACCTACGCCTCCAATCTGGTAACTAATGAAGTCCATTAATTCTAGTTACAAAAATCATAAACCCATGTACAAACTACGAGTATGTCGTTCTCATGAACCAACCAACTGGATAAAAACAGCTATACCTTAATAAAAACTGCACTAAACTCGGAACAGCAATTTAGTAGTAATACGCGAACTATACTGATAAACGTTGAGTGTGTTTAGACGCTGTAAAGTGATGCGAAAGCGGTGTATGGCGTATAAAAGTTTATTATGATGGCACTCGAACGGAATAGCTTTTTGTATGAAAAAAATAGATCGTGGCCTATGAACGACTACTAGTATGGTAGTTTTATTCTTATTGTTTTAGTATTGATAGCTATATCAATGCAGTTAGTACACAGTAATACAGGGTAATTTAAAAGTCTGACAACCAGTCTTACCAAGGGGTATTTTATTACCCAGTACTAACTGGGTTGTGGAGGTCAGGTAGGCAGTCGCTCCAAGAAAAATACAGGTATTCATCTGGATTCGGTAAGACTGGAAGACCCCAACATAGATGGGAAAAGGCTGGGCAGACGATGATTCGCCCGTAATGTAACTATATTTATTTTACAGAAACATGTGATTGTTACAAATTAAATCGAAAGTTCCGCATTGTATTTCTCGATTCTCCTCACTCACTGATGTATTGCTCTATCCGATTAGTTACATTACAGGTGAATTCTTATCATCATATCAAGGCATCGAACTCAAAATGGTCAGCAGTCGCTCTTGCAACGACTACACCAACGTAGCAGACATTTTACAACTCGAATCGGATCTAAAATTCCATCTAAGTTACTGTTAAAATTAATTTTCCTTCTTTATCTTGTTCTTTATTATTATAATAAAAAGCGGAAATGATAGAAATAAAGACAAACTGTTGTTAAGTTGTAATTTGTTACAAATTGCGTTCATTCAAGTCCAGCAGGCCCCGGAGACTAATCTTGTTAAAACTTTGTTTCTGAATGTTGAAGCGGCCGTAATTTTTCTAAGAATAATAGCTTAGATATAACTGCGCTCTTGGACTTTATGATGAAATATTTTTAAACTGTTCATAATATAAACTCTTGATGATATTTTTGAATGTTATTCAGTGTGTCTGTGTGTCCATTTCGTAGAACTCTAGATTGATACAAACCACAATAAATTACGGTGTATCGAACTGACAGGGCTTTTGCTCAACCTATCAAAAGAACCGCTGTAGGCATTCGGGTAAAAAAGAGCTCTTTACATTTATTTGTAATATTTTTAATATATAATCCAAAATGACAGTTGGAGATACGGCTATATCTGAAAGTAAGAATATTTCTAAATAAACTTCATTATATTTTATGAAAACATTGTGAAAACCCCCCCGCAAAAACTCTCAGTAAAGGATCCTGAAATTTAAATCTTTTTTTATTTACTTGTGGATATCCTCAATCGATGTCCCCTGGAGTGGTCTGCCAGGCTCCTACTGACTAAAGCAACCCGTTATACTTCCTCGTCAGTTCTGGCTGGGGTGCGGGTATACAATTGAATTCTCCACAATCACCCCAGCAGTCCCTATAAATAAATCTCCGTCAACCTACCGTCTATACTGACAAACACAGAGAACGTGTCACTATGGCAGTTGCAGATAACAGTTTACAATTACAATGGCTTTGTGGAAAGTGCAATAAGTAAGGGCGAGCCTATATGCGTAGTTTTGTTAACGGTGACTATGCGATGTGTTGTTTTTACCGTACGATACATCCCTACTAGTTTTTGCTGTCATTTCGCAAAGAACAAGGTCACATAACATATTTTAGAAGCTTGAAACCTATTGAAAGTTCTCTTTTGATACGTCTTTGGAGTCCTACATGATAGTCTTAAATTATTTATTTATTTTTATTATCAGGCAGGCAGTTGAGACAACTGATAGCTTATGATATGTTTTCTTCTTGCAGTATGATATTGTTGGTCATTATTTTTGCAATTATGCACCTATGTTCAGGAAAAAAAAAAAAACAGATTTGCTTAGCATCTATGCAAAAGCAATGTTTAAACTTGCTAAAACCAGCTGCCGTCGTAATAAGGTAGTAGATGTTCCTTTTCTTTATAAATAACCACCAGCCACAATAATATCATTCCGTAACGTAATCGTATCGTATGCGATATCCACACATCGGTCTCGTCATGAGGGAGCGTCGATATCGAGTTATGATTCCGATGTATTGTTTCATGTGCGTGACGTAAGCACTGATAGTCGGCTCGCATTCAAACAGCCTGTATTCACCAAAGCCTACAGTGAAGCCTACAGCTGATAATGCTACTGTGTACCTTCACTAACGTTATATTTCAGCAATGGCCTAGATTTTCTAGAAATTATAATATGCCAATGCTTCAGCAAAAGTGTTATTGAGAGTGGCACGGATCTCACTAAACATTAATTGTTCAAAGAAACATATATAGCAAAGCATTTTGTTGTTTCATCCTTTTCCCAGCTATGTTGGGGCCGGCAAAGCATTTTGTTGTTACAAAACTGAAAAATCCAATTGTACATTTCGCTGTATGGAAGTTATTTGCGCGAACGTCAGTGTGATCGATTCGGTCGGGACTCGGGACAAGCGAACCGACCTGATGGATACCGACCGACCTTTTATTGAACTGCCACTATTGCGTTGATTTATAGTTTATACTCTAGCTTTTAAGCGGTACTTGTACAACAAAATATAATTCAAGCAGTGCGTGAAATTATAGGCACTGGTCTTATTGAAAAACTACAGGACTCCACCTGCTATAATTTCAACATACACCTTTTTCTTCGTGCACGTTCATGAATCTGCGCCGGTTGCGAGTACGCGTCTGATTTGAGGAAGAGAACACTGAAATAGCCAATCACATCAAATCTACATCTCATAAACTGTGGATGTGACATAGCCCAAGAATCGATGACTTGTTAGTAAGTAGAGGTAGATACTAAATCGGAAAAGGTTTGGTACGAAGCCCTTAGGCTAGGCGAAGGAAAGATATTCGGAAGGCGGCTGGTAGGAAGCCAAGGACCGAGTTAAATGGTTAGCGATTGGTGAGGCTTCTTTCCAGCACTGGCTGATGATAATAACTTGTAAACTTTTATGGTAGTTTGTCTATGACTCTCGATTTTTATGGCTTATTTTTCTTACGAAAGTTAAGAATAATACAACATTTAGTTCTATGAGAGTTATGCATCTAGTTCACCCACGTTTGTCTCGTGTCGAAGCTATTTTCGCGGACGTCAGCGTGATCGATACGATCGCGCGCGCCTCGTGATGGATGCCTATCGACCTCTGATTGAACTGCCTCTACTGCGCTCATTTAAAATCGTTCGTTCTTAATTTGAATTAGTGCTGCTACTGGCGCCTTTTTATTGCATAGAATTAGTCGAGTGATGATGGACAGTTATTTTCGATGTAAAGAATAAAAAAAAAATATATAAATGCACAATATTTTTTCATAAACCATGTACTATTAGGTGCACCTTTGCCTAACCCTTCTGGGTTTACAGGTGTAAAGTTATGTTATGAGCAGTAGCGCTTATAACAAACCATGCAGTTTACCATTGATAGATAACATTAACAAAATCCTCTTTTTATCCTGAAGGACGAGAAAATAAAATAAAATATTTCGAGATTAGAGTGCTAACGATAAGCTTGCATAGATATTGTATCCTACTTAAGAAAATATTGGTCCTGACCAAACAGATTAACTTAATTTCATTGGTTTGCTTCTAGATAAAAGATAAAACACGTCTACTATATTTCTTTTTTTTGACTGGGTTTTCAAGAAACAATATGTATAAAAGGAAATTGGTGTAATAAACAATTATCTTCTGTGTTTCTTATGAATAAACTGACTTGGGATTTTGATTATCTATATAAAAAAATAAAAATTGAAGTGTCTGTCTGTAGTTTCAAAATAACAGATTTTTTAACAAATCAACATTTGCTTTAATTTTTGTCTGTGTCTGTCTGTTTGTAACGGCTAATCTTCGAATCGGCTGGACCAATTTTGAAGAGACTTTATTTTAGAAAAAGGATTATGGTTCTATACAAAATAAATTGTTTAAAAAATCCGATTCAAATTTTATAATAATTATTTTAATAATTTTGATATTCAAAATAAAATCAGAATTCATTACTTTATGAAATCGTTGTAAACTGCTAAGTAATTATTTATAAAATTGTTTTTCTGTCCGACTTTAGTTTCAAAATGGCTGAATCTGGGTCAAGCAAATAAAAAGTTTTCTCTCCTCTCAAAATATTAGTCGGAAAATCTTCTGTTACCTAAATAATTATGACAGCAATATTCAATCAAACAATGGATTTATAGAGGCCAAAGTTAATTGGGTATTCATCCAGATTTATTTATTTAACTTTTTCCTGTAAAATAATAAGCTTTTATTTACAAAAAATCACAATAAGAAATAAAAATTACCTATCACATCAATCCTGTTTGACATTCTGTCTCAAACTAAGGAACAGTTACGCCCAATAGCGGTAAAACCACAATTAAAATAACCGGTAAAACTTACTTGGTTCCGGTTGCGATTTAAAATCTAATTGATTTAAAGTGTAAATTATAAGAGTAATTAAGCTTTTAAAGATATGTGTTTCTAATTAAGTACGCTTTTGAATGTAAAATGTTCACTCCTTACCTAGTTACTTTTTATGAATGAGACTTTAATGTATGTCAAGAGGCCACTATTAGGGAGTTTATACCATGCTTCCGTACTTAATATATATTATTTTAATATTTTAAATGCGAAAGTAACTCTGTTTGTTTGTTACCTTTTCACGACTAAACGCTTGATTGGATCGTAATGAACTTTAGCAAGGAGATAGATGATGGAAGATGATATCATGGATAGGCTATTTTTTAGCGTCAAAATCGATTAAAATAGTAATATTTTACTTTACTTTATTTTTACTTTATCCTCACACATACACATAAAGGTTTACACGCGAACGAAGTCGCTGGCAACAGCTATATACAGTTATATACAGGGTGTAACAAGACCCTCCACGAAGCCGTCAACCAAGCATTATGTACATCAAACTAAGTAACTATACGCAAAAAATTATTATTATTGCTGGGAAGCGATTTTTTTTGGGGTGAAAAATCACGTATTACTGGACGACACAATACAACATACTCAAAACATTGTGCTGATGGATGGATTGAATAGTACGGGGGTCGCGGGAAGTGTTTAAAGTCAAGTCCTTACATTAAAAACATGTATTTAAAAAAAAACTTGTGAAGATGTTGAAACTTTGGCCCCCAATATCTCCGTAACTAGAAGGTTCACAGGTATGGTCTATAAAATAAGAGATCGCAATGGCGAGGAGAACAAGTGCCTTTCGGCTTCGTTAGGTTACACCCTTTATCTATTTTATACCTTTAGTAAATAAATCTCAATTACTAATTATTTCAGTGGAGATGGATGTTCCTAGAACACGCACATAATTATCTACATATTTTACCGAATAACATTTAAACACACTTAGTTCCTTCCAAGGGTTTCGAGAAACAAAATGCTGTCGACACTGCAAAGAGCACATCTACACCCTTCTTGCGACGTCGGCGTATTGCGCCATTGTTCTTTAGAACAACGGCCTTAGCTTAGGTATTCATTTGAGAACCTGTTGACAACAAGGCAGGTCAGCGGTGAATGACCCTTGCTCACTTCTGATTAATTAGAGTGGCTCTACCGTGTAATTAGGAATTAGTGGCTTCTTGAGTGATGATAGAGGGGTAATAGGTAAGCCAAGACATTCAATATATGTTGTTTTAATATATGTAAGTAATTGCCTCGTTAATCTAGTAGTCACAAGGGCCACTGCTGAGCATGCGGTCCTGGATTCGATTCCCAGGTCAGGCAAAGGGTTATTGGGTTTTTCCATCAGGAATATCGTCTGGATTTGTGCCCGGGTGATTGCAATAGGCTCGCTCCCTATTAAATGGGACTTAAACATAACTAGCGAAACGTGGGTATACTATGTATTAGGTACACCTCCGTCTGTCCCTTCGGGGATTACAGATGAGGTGTTATGTTATGTTGTTCTGTATCCAAATATTTCTCATTTCATAGTATAGGATTAATTGGATACGGATTGGCCTCCCTGAACATTCAGCATAGCTAAACAACACTTCGTAGTCCGTTTAGACCCTTTGTGTGTAGCTGTATGTTAGGAGCACAGCAAGTGGTGTTTCGTAGTTTCTACCGAACTTCAACAAAAAGGCGTGAAGTTATCCGTAGGGGGTATTCCTCAAAGCGCAACTATTTTTAAGCAAAACCGACTAAGCGCAACTAAATTATTCCTCGAAGCGCAACCATTTGATTAATTTGAATTTTCGAGCGCAACTAATGGTTGCGCTTTGAGGAATAATTTAGTTGCGCTTAGTTGGTTGCGCTCAAATATAGTTGCGCTTTGAGGAATACCCCATCCGTAGTACCTGAGGTAGGTATAGTTAAAAGAAATCTTATTAATTACGTCAACAGCGCATTTTCAAGAATCCAGTTAGAAACATCACTAAATCCACTTTTCTAACTAATGCCCAACATATCATAAAACTTGATACAGCATTCAAAGTACCCAAGTTCAATTGTACTCTGGTACAAACATATTCCGAGATAGTCGTTATTACTGTATAACTGCACAAGTCTTGAAACTTGATGTAATGCGTCTAGTTCGCGGTCACATGTATGTGCAACTTGCACCTAAGTTTCTTAACAACTAATATCTAAACCAAATTGTAACAGTCTGGCAAGAGATATATGTAGAATTGTAACGAGGAATGCACATACCAGAAATGTTTGGAGATACTGGTGGTGGCGTGTTTACCTGTAGGCAAAAGAAAGTAAGTTTTTAATTCTGACTTGCTATTAACACTTAAATAAAGACAAAATGGATAACTCAACATGGTTATTATTTAAAACACACGAATGTAAGTAAGTGTATAAGTTTAGTTTGTTTATAAAATATGTTAATCTAAGTTTATAAATGTACTCTTTATGCACATAAGGTTACCCTCTTCTGCAAATTTCGCAATTGAATTTAGGTTTGCTGTAAGAAAACCCAATTCTGGGTTAAGCTCGCCTTTGTACATAAGCTATTTATCATAATTTTGTGTGCATTTGTCTTTTTTTTTGTGTGTGCAATAAAGAATAAGAAATAAAGAATGAAGTCAAAAAACATCACAGCAAAAATAAGCTGCAAGCGAACACAGCAAAGCCAATAATATAATTTAAAAAAAAGAAATAGAATGTAGTTTTCATGCTTTATAATATTTGAATACCCTCTTATAAAAAAAACGCGGGGAAATTTTTATATAGAATAAAACTTCAGCTATAGGAAATATTTCTCGGGGTTTAAGTGAGGCATAACTATACTTAACGTTTATTAATAATGTGTTTAGTATTAAGTAAGTACGTAAACCTCTTGAAACAGGAAATATTTTCTAGGTATTTTGCAAAAAGTCAGACACCATTAACAGCACTGTTCGTTCATCATTCATCTTCAATCGCATTCAAATCCCCTTCGTCTTTACAGCAGACCATTAGCATGGAGTGAAGCATAAAACCATTCGTCACGTTCCGGTGAAAACACGAAAAAATCAACATCCTGTGATCGAGCACGTAAATCAAGCAGAAAATTTCTGGAAAAGCGCTGCTTGAAAGCAGCTGCTAAAATTGATAAATCAAAAGCCATCCAACAATTTGGGATTCCGCAATAAAAATATCAAAATAGTACTTTACTCGGTAAATATTTTACGATAAGTACACTTTTAAAGAAATGTCAGGAAAATCTATCTTGAATTTTCAAGAAGGAATAAAGTTATAAAACGCAGGTGGCACAATCTCCTTTTGCAACTCTGCCGCGATAGTTTTATGATATTCTTATTCAGAATGTTGATAAAAGATCTAGCATTTCTGATGCTGCTCATATTATGTGAGTATGGTTTTGTGACAACTTTATTCCGTAGTTCCCCCAATTAATTAAAAAACATGGCCGCCATAAAACCGTTTGTCATTCAAAAAGAGAATTCGCATTTCAAAATTCAGTCGCTCTGTTTTACAGCGCTTTAAAAACAGTGCCTTTGATTATCACTGTGCCTATAAATCCAAAGCCGAGAGATAGGGCACGTCATTCGCCTTTCGGGCTGGCTTATTGAGCGAGTGCAGCCGTAGATTGCAGCGGTGCAGCGCTGCATGGGCCAGCAACGGATTTATGCCAGCGAACTACAAATTCTGTGGGGATTTCAAACCGTGTTATTGGCTTAACGTTTATTGGACTGATACTACTTGACTGGAAGAAGGGAATCGAAGCTTGTGAATATTGTCAATCAATCGAGACATGTAAAAAGTTCGATTCTTGTTTTTGCTGCAGCTTTGCAGGAACTTACTATTCACGGTGTCAATGGAATTTTAAGCTGCCTTATCAGTTCGGCACTTCCTATTACCTAAGTATTTTATCAATTAATAACTTTCTGAGAATTTCCCATGACTTCCAAAATCACTTTATTCACTAGTAGCCACAAGTCGTTATAACCGACCGATCGATCAGTCTGCAGTCTACGAAACCAAAACAATTGAATCCCACATTCTTATTCAGATTTAAAATTGTTTCTCTGTATCTCCGTATGTACGGGCGCTCAATATCTTCGCCGAGGCAATACGTAACCCGGATGGTTCACGTATTGGTAGCGAACTAACAAGACACGTCTACTGCACGAATACTGCACGTTCACGATACGATATGAATTCTGTGCTAACGTGCGTTTTATCTTTGAACTGGGTTAAAGTATTAGACGAGTTGTTTGAACAAATTACATGTTTTGTGCTATTTGGGTATTAGCTATGTGATGAGAAAGATGTGTCGTGGTTGTATGTAAGTTGATAGATGTGTTCAATTTGTATAAGCTAAAGTTCGATAATACTGTCAAACGTTTAAACAGAAAGATAAAGATGGTGTTGAAGATTTACTCAAAAAAGCAAAACGTTGGATAAAATATACAGGCTCTATTATATTGCGGAATTTTTAATTTTTAATTTTGCTGATCTGGCTCAAAGTAGCTCCCTGTTGATTCACAGAATTTGACCAGTGCAAAGGTGAAAAAGCAAAGAATTTTGAATTATTAGCTGGAATTTCGCAACTACACTACAGCAGGTGATAAATCGTGGCACCAAAAAAATTGGCATTCTCATAATTCTCTCCCAAAAATCCTAGCTCAGATCTAAAACCGTGCACAACAAATCATTTTACCAAAGAAAAATCATCTAAGCCTTTATACCAACAACAATGGCCCAATGATACACTACCCATTGGTGCCTCAACAGTTTATGAGAACGCAAACCCTGACACATTTTTCGCCCTTAATGCCGCGTTCACACTACGGGCGGGTGGAATGTCGGCCGTCCACTTCACGGGACATAAAGCCTTTATGGAGACGTATACCGCAGCATTGGCAGGGCTGGCTGGTTTACAAAAGTAAATATTCTCTACGAGAAGACAGATGGTACGTTAGATAAAGAGTATTCAAGCTTTAAGTGGAAAGTGTTTCTACTTCCAGGCCAGTTGCATTGTCGATGTTTTCATGCATCGGTATATTACTACCAGGTAAAATAGTGATAAACTCACCAATCTATGGTAATTATTAAAAGAAGGTGTCCTAATATTTTAGTTTTGAAGTTATACTTCTTTTGGCGCGTTAGGAAAAAATGATGAGAGTAAATTTTTACGATACGCGCGCACACTGTCACGAAAAACCGACACCCTGAAGTTAGCTAGTCAACATACGCCCTGAAGTTAGCTAGTCAACATTTTAGTTTTATACGCCAAAGAAGTATAACTTCTTACGTGCGTAATAAGTACACACACACACTTTTTTTTCTGTCACAATACTAAGAAAATTTTGCGAATTTGAACTTGATTCATACCAGTTAATAGCACTTTTTCTTGTTTTGGGCTATTCTCTACTTTACCCCATCTATTTATGCGTCGTCAGTTTCTGTGAAGTTACAAATATCAGACATCTTTTATCTTTGTTTTTACTTCCTTATCCGCATTTACCGGGACTTCCAAATATACCCCATCTGCCAACCCTTGCCATAGACCAGTTTATTCTATGGCGGTCGCAGTCGCCCCTGACGTATGCCCCTAGTACTTTATTCTGGGCTCGAACTCTATTGCATATTTGCGAATGCCTTCGACGGTCGAATCCTTCTGCGAACATTCTTGAGTATGTGAGATTTATTCGTTTTATGTAGATAGAAGCGTAATACATATATTATATTAGAGTTCCGTTTTATTTATATCGACCAATATTAAACCTTATTTAATACCGCCATACCGGCGGTATTGCCCGCAACTTTTGTTGGTACTTTTGACTTTAGACAATCGGTTTAAAGGTACACACGGGATGGGATAACAGAAGGCTAGACGGGGTTACTTCTGCTTTTATAATATTAGTTTTGATTAGTGTTGATAATATTAATAATAGAGATTATTAATTTCAGGAGAACGTAATTGGTACGAGCATTATTGTTTTATCCGGTTCCTTGTATGCCATCAAAACAGTTTTAAGAATCGTTATTGTGCACTGAAATTTTCTCAGAAGGACCTACCCAAAGTAACGGAATTGGAAACCTAAACCTATTGAAAACATCTCGAAAACGTGCAGTGGTACATTCAGGGTCTCATCAAACAACTACCGTCAATATTCATCATAAAGCTTTCCTTTGCCAAGATACATTCGTTTTGGCTTCTGGTGTACAAAGACGACTCCCAATAATAGTTTTTGAATTCGAATTACCAGAGAACTGTAAGTAGCAGTACCTAGCCATCATATTAGTGATCATAAGTCAATAGTAATGAGCTTTATGAAAGAGGTTTTTGAGTACCTATACTTCAAACATAAATACAAAAACAGCCCTTAAGAAGATTTGCTTCTTCTTCTTCTTACCGTAAGTCTAAATAGTATGTTTAGCCCAAAACTCAGATGCTGTGTAGATGGCAACGGACCATGTCTTTGGTTAAGAAAACGATTGGCAGCGAATTATATTATAGTGTTTGAGGGTAACCACTTACTATCTGATTTAAACCTGCTTGTTGACAAATTAATGTCACTTCATTTTGGCGGTAAAATAAGTTTTAAAAAACTAACGATTACCTACAAAAAGTTCCGGCGACACACAGTATGCATAAACCGTATTATAAATAAACCAAGTTAAAGTTAGTAGGGCACACCATTTCAAAGTCAATTTTAAACCGATTAGCATATTTGGTGTTTTCCGTCCGGTACGGAAATGGCGGACGATATTCCAATTTTCATCAAGTAATCTCATCGCCGAGATGGTCAACTTTCTAGTAAAGAAATTTGATTAAACTAGATCGATAAGATTTTGCATAATTTTACACATAAAAAACGGTTGATGAATTTAAATGACCACAAAAAGGGAGTTTTAAAGTACCTGTTCTGTTTCCTAATCTGGTTTCTTATTTTTAATGTAAAAATCATACAACGTTGCTTCAGAAATTGTTTTTCTTCTTCAGAAGACCATTCAGTCATAAAACTAATAAAAATACCTTCTTATCTTAACTTTACTAAACTACTAACAAAACTATGGACTGCAATGTCTGCAATGTAGTCTAAAATAAAGCTCCATTTATTTATTTAAACCATGTAATGCTTAGATAATTTATTTTTGTCTCGGCAATGGCATCCACGCAATTTTTCTGTGATGAGTTTATTCATATAATAAACAAATTTAACGATTATAAAGAAATTGAAAATTTATGAATTGTGGGGCTTTCTTAGAAAAAATGTCTAGGTTTTTTGTCAGTGCCCCTGAACGGACATTTCAAGGCTATAACAACAATCAAATTCAAGGACTGCACAAACATATAAGAGAGCCCAAAAGCCATCGATAACCTTGTTCGTGTCTGATGAGTTACCCAAAACCATTAATTCAAAATCCCATTACTGCCATTCTTTTAGCTAAAACTAACATCAAAGCATAAGTAAGCAATCCAGATACCATCAGAAAAGCTATGAATCTAAATCAAGTGGAACTTCATCAAAGTTTGTTGACGCGCCAGCGCCGGCCCGTAGGCACTTTCAAACTCATTTTCATATTACGAGGCTGCGTTGCGGCAGTCCTTGGATTAAACAAAACTTCAATGTGTTTTTTTTTTGCTTTTCAACGGATTTTTGTGGCGGCTAGCTAATCCTAATAGGTTCCGGGTTGGGTGCAGATTTAGAACGAAATGAGGGGTTTATTTGCAATAATGGGTGTTGTGGTGCTATTTTAATCCAACTATGGATAATAGGGTCATTTTCATGTGTTTTCCAGCACATTCTTAAATGTATGTTATGTTGCGTGAATCAAACATTTCTACAATCGTTCTCACTGGTTTTCACACTGCGCTGGCCTCTAATAACACGATAAGAGGAAAAGAAAATAAAACAATCTTTGGACAAAATCATAAAGAGATTTGCTACAAACAGACAAACTTATAATGACATATACAAACGCACAAACCACTTAAGTAACCCACACATACTGAGAATCTTGTATTTTCATAACAAAACCTTTGTGGGGTTCATACAAGTACCTACATAATGTACCGACGTATGTAATTGTTTCTAAGACCCGTTCATTCGCCAAGTAAGTCCGGTCTAAGTTAACAATGAAGTTATTTCAGGGACTAAGTTTACTTTCAATCAAACATGTGTGGGCTGAACCCGAACGCGGTCGAGTGAGTTAGGATTAGGGGGTATTTAACGTGATATTACTCCTTCAACATGCCAGTGTAAACATGCCCTAAATACACATTGACTTAGAGCCGAGACTATGCAAATACTGACACAATATATTGAAAAAATGGTGGGTGTATGTCGTATGACAATATTTCGCAGTAGGTATTTTGACAATATAAAATATTTCCGTAAATTAAACATTATACTTAGGTGCCACTTACCTACATTAATTGTTGTTTAATACATTTCAGGAATTTAGAATGTTCATATTAAACAATAAACATTCGCTATATAGGGTGATTTTTTCAAGTGGGCGTGGATAGTCATATCCGAAACTTTGAGGAATAGAGAAAAATACTCTAAATAGAGAAAAATAGAAAAATACTAAGAATCTCGAGCCCGATTTTGATGAAAACTAAAACGGCATCATTCGACTTTTGAACAATCAATAGTTCTAGCCAGGAATCAATCCCATTGATTTCGAAAAAAAAACACACACACTGCATTATTACATCATTCTTTAGTGTCGCTAATTAACATCAAATTCAAAATGTAAAATTTTATGTTTTTTCACATTTTAAATTAATGTCCTCGATTGATGACACCCGCAGTACAGTCGATCTTCACACCATGCGCTATTCCTCATAGTTTAGAATTGAGCCATCCACACAGACTTGAATAATTCACCTTGTATAGTAATAACTTGCCAGCAAAAATAGCCTCCTAAAAAACCACACTGAATATATTAAATTGGTTATTGCATGGTTATTTAATTAATTTCAATGACATACCCCCTAATTTAAATTTATATTTGTAAACCAACCATTTGCATGCCCATGTGGCAGCAAAATGTGGAGAACCATATTATAAAAGAACATCTATGTAGCTTCTACCCATGCTTGCAAAGAAATAAATTATTTGATTTGATTTTTGATTTGGATATGAAAAAAAACGACTAAAATTTAAAAATCCCTTCATAGAAACAGCAATTTTCACAAACCAAAAATACAGAAAAGACTATTCCCATAAGCGAAAAAAATAACAAACAGTGATATACCAAACGATGAAAGGCAGCACACACAAACGGTACAAATAAAACACAAGAGAGTAGCGAATATCAATTTCTTTCCAAACGATACTGGATGGGACAGTGCACCTCGGACGTACGGTGGAACATTGCCGAGATGGATAAGAGTATTGTTGATGTCGAGTCTCTTTAGAAAATTGGTGCCTTTGTTTAGATACATTTCCCAGACGTATTGGAGTGGAGATTATCGTGCTGTGTGTACGTGTCTTTATTTTTATGGTCACAATGAATAAACTAAATAGAGATGAAACGAAGATTGTAGATAAAAAGATTATGCGAGATACATCATTGTTGAATGGTTGTAAAGCTAACATTTTTTGGTGTCAATAAATCTATACATATAATAAAATTGTAACAGGCCGCTCGGTCTGTACTAAATATATTGAAAAAAAAATTATGGGGCGTTTTCGTGAAGAGTTTTTAGATTTTTTGTCTTTCTGTCTGTATGTTTGTACGCGCATCACGCAAAAACTACTGCATGGATTTGAACGCAGTTTTCACCGCTCTACTGCAACATTCTTAACTTAAAACACAAATAACAACACATAGCTACATTTTATAACAAAAAAAAGACGGGTAGCACTCCGGGAGTGCCGGCAGAACTGAAAACTTGAAACAACGCCATCTAACTTAAATATCAGAAATTTCAATAGCTTTCTGCAAGAACGGAAGATGTCGCTGCCGTAGAAAAAAAAATTAAAACAACGCCATCTAGCTTAAGCTACACGCACACTCGCTCAAGCGCCCTGCGCCGCTGATTCGATCTGACGATCTGACACGAGTTTTACAGTTTTTACCCATCCCAAAAAGTTCACAACGCCGCGCCGCTAAAGAAGTTTTCACTTCAAAAAGTGCAAAAATAAACTATAGTCACTAGATTCTAAAAACCACGCGCACGAGTCGAGCAAAAGCTAATAAATAAATAAAATCTTCTACATTTATCACGCGCTTGTAGTTTGCACAGGTAGCGATGTCGCCCACTACACTCAGATTTCGCCAGAGTTATTTTAAGTCTCAAGTAATACAGAGCTATTGTTCTGTATTGAAACATTTGAATTTGAATGCATTTGCATGTGGCTGAGATGAGAATGCTAAGGGGGACGTGTGGTGTTACGCGAATGGATAAAATAAGAAATGAGTCAAAAGAGGAAGTCTAAAAGTGGTGCCAGTGACTGAAAAGTTGTGTGGTAATCGGTTGTCGTGTCATTCCTCCGCATCACATGTCCATCATGTGATGCGGAGGAATGAGGAAAATGTCGTGAGAAAAGTTTTGAGTATGAATGTGGATGGGTATATGAGTAGACGAAGACCAAAGAAGCGATGGACGGACTGTGCAAAGAATGATATGGCAAGAAAGAAGGTGTCAGATGAGATGACGAGTAATAGAGAAGTATAGAAGAAGAAGACATGGTTTGCCGACCCCAAATGAATTGGGATAGGGGAAGTATGACGATGATGTTCTGTATTAAAAACAAGGCTTATGATATTCACAATCGATGTCGGGTAGAAAAACATTGAAATCGGTTAACACCCTAATTCAGTGAACCAAACATCACGCACCACGCATAAAATTAGATTATATTCAAATCGTCTTAAAATTTTACAACCTCCCATAACTATGAACGTTATGATAGCTAATCTGTAGCTATATCTACTATACATAAAATTGAGTGGCTTTTCTCTTCTGTCTGTTATCGTGCTGTTCTGCTAAATGGATTTGAATGCGGATGTCCTTCAATTCTATTCAATAGGGTAGTTTACCAAAAAAAAACTAAAAGGTCCGTATAATTCCCAAATAGATTTCCAAAAAATATTGGACACGTATTTTTTTTTCACGTAAACAAAAAATGAAGACGATACAGTGTGTCAAAATCTCGTGTGACGTCACAATGTCAGTACACTTTTACTGGCGAAGTGACGTCATAAGCCCCCACTCATGATCTTTGATGCGTTTTATCTTCGACAGTTTTTATTGATTTGAAAAAACAAAAAATACGTATCCAATATTTTTAGATAATCTAACTGACGGATTACATATAATCATATTTTTTACGTAGGAAACATCCCTATTCTTTGTTGCATATCACATGTGTTATACAAGATCTTAAATAATATTATAGTTCACATTCACCCTTATCACAGTACTATTCTGTAATGTTAGTCTGCATCATCCCACTGCTGGGCAAAGGCCTCTCCCCATGACTCCGAAGTGTTTCGATCCAGGAATATTTTGGGCCACTGGTCGTTGGTTTTCTCCAGCTCTTCCCGCTATCTTCTACGAGGTCTGCCGCGATGCTTCGTTAAATTAATATATTCCGACACATTAAAAAAAAATATAAATACAAATAGTTTATTTTCTTTAACAGGGTTTGTACTACATAGCTAGTGATAGAAGTGTCCTTTTAGGCAAGTAAATGCCTGTATTAGGACACTCCACTCTTCCATTACTTAAATTTAGATAATGTACATCCAAGAATTACATTATAAACTTACTTACTCGTACTTACTAATATATTTACTATTTTTATATAATTTCGAGGACGAAAATTAAGAAAATTACAGTAACATAAAAATATAGAAGACGTCATTAAAGACTTTCTTTTTTTTTTTACGGATGGGAAATCATCAAATGACATCTCCCGCTCTGGGCAGAGCTGAAGGGAGTGTCAGACTTGTACTGACTAAAACCTATCCATGTTCCTTCCTTGCCCTTTGTGTTCCAGGGCCGCGGTATCTCTTTCGAACAGCCCGCAGCCCTGGCAGGCATCGACCCTTGCGGGCCCCTCCCTATTTGCTGACATCTCTTTGAGGCGCGCGTGGAACACGAACGCGCCGTCAACACGGCCTGTCGTCAAAAGGCGGACGGACGGCGAGCTAGCCCATTACTCACCGTCCACAGGTCCACGTCTACGGTGGCCGGAAGCCACCACGTGACCCCCTACGCCCGAGGCGTCTCCCGCGGCGGCTGGGACGAGAGGGTCATTAAAGACTTTACATCAAGAAATCTCCACGTTTTGACAAGTCATTTATGCCAATAAGAACCGACCGGAGTCGGGGCGAATCGTTAGTTCTCCATAAGCGGAAGTTAACAACAGTCGGTGTTTCCCTTTCATATGCGGATTACCATGACTAATCGGCATGGTTATAACTACAGCAGTAAAATTTAACTGTCTTTAACTTACGTAATGGTGTTAACTGATATGTTAATGTTACCGAAGTTGAGTTAATGTGCGCTAAAAAATAATTCTCTTACATTTTTGTACTTCCTTATTTTAATGTAAGCAAGTGCTCCTCGAATGTGTTTTACATTCTAGTTTATAATTATTCTGCTGACGCAAATATTTTCGTGTTATTATTGTGTTTAGTTCTAAGTTAATCGAGTTTTAGATAATCAAAATAAGTTTGTCATTATGTAATGTTAAATATAAAAAAAACTACTGTTTTACACTATAGTATATTGTTAGAGCTCCTTCAACCCGTGATATAGGATTATCCTAGGACAGGCATCATACATTATTATACCTACATTGTTACTTTTAGACTCAAATTGTATTTTACTGTCTAAGATTTTGAATAAAGAATTATAATTTTTTATTTTTTATTAATGTGAACAAGAGAATTAGTAAGATTTGAGTGCTTTGTTTATGTTTTTGGGTTGAGACTGAGAGAGAGTTGAGACACGCGCAAAATATAAAAGTATTTTTTTAATGTATATTTTTATATGAATATATCGAAATAACACAGCGAGTAGGCTGTGTTTAAGATGTTTATTAAGAATATTAATTCGAAAGGTTATACCGTAAACTTGTAAGAAATTACTTGAATTGTTAACAGAAGCGAGTATGAAATACAGGGCTCAAACTTACTATCCACAACCACAGTCACGATGCGCATGCTATGAGCACGCATTTTAATTAAATTTTCCCGCATGTTATTAAAACATGCAGGTCCAGCATAACTTATATGGCTTGCAAACTTTGAGTGTATCAAGGAAAGTGCAACATAAGTCTCTTTTCATAGAGAGAAGGAACAAGCATTAAGCCTGAAATACACATACTATGCCGTAGCACAAAAGTATCCGCTCAAAATGAACACACTAATTAGAATCATCATCATGGCCCTAATCTTTATCAGCCTGATGTAGGTGAATACCAGAATCATACATGGAGTGACTGTTTATAATAATAATAATAAAAGTTTATTAGTACATAAAAATAACAACACAGTACATAACATAAGGGAAACAGTGGGCTGTACTACCATGTTTAAAATTACTGTCAATTTTCCGGGCTCCTAAACTAGGTACGCAGACCTGTATCTTAGGAGTCGGAGATTTTGCGACTTCAATTTATATAATACAACAGTGACTTTTCAGTTGGTTTACAATGGTTGTTAACACAGCAAATGGAGTAATTGTGGTAGTGAATGTGGATGTGTATCTAGGGGTGTATATATGAGTGTAGTTTGCGTGTAGGGAGGTGTGTATGTGAGTGTTTAAATAGCTTTCTTTCAAGGAAGGTTTGATAAACTTATGATAGTATAGCCAATAAATTTTCTGTTTCATCATAAGGTAAAGATGAGAGCCATTGTCTTAATTTATTTTTAATTTCATATAAGTTATATCTGTACAGCGGAATAATTTTATTTATTTTATTATACATGCGTGAACTTTGAGCCAACATTTGTCGACTTGTAAACGCAAAGCGACAGGGGTTTGTTTATCCCACCTCCACAACCCAGTTTCTGCGGTAATACGACACCCTTTGGTAAGACTGGTTGTCAGACTTACAGGCACATGGGAAGCTCGCTATAAAAAAGCATGGTAGTAAAAAAGCATGCTTTTATGTGTGTGTCAGCCTCCCATCGTCCTACTTGTTCAATTTAAAAGCATACAGTAAAACACTGATCAAAATCAATTTTTTAAATAGCTTCCGTAATTATATTACATTCCGTAATTAAATCACCAATAATCAAGCACTGCACACCGTAAACATTGAGCATAAATTGTAAAATAATAATGATAACTACCCCCAAATGCGCAGTCGTTACAAATCTCCTTTATTAATTTCTGACATCCGAAAACCGCATTTTATGCGTGAATAATTTATGTGAAACCGATAACCATTAACCCTGCAGGCGACAGGTGGGTCGCCTTGGACCCAGCCAATGATTCGTTATGGTATATGGACTAGGCTTTCGTTCATAATATTTTCGGTTGACTTCATAATTCCCACGGCCTTAGGTTTGGTTTAGTTTTGACTAATGGGATGGAAAATACAAGTTTCAAACATAAAAACCAGCCAAGTGCGAGTTGGACTCGCGCACCTAGGGTTCCGTATACACTTGTAGGTATTTTGGTACTTACAAGTGTTCGCGAAAATCTAAATTTGCCTATATCTTTATATCGTGTTGACCGCAGTATCTGGTATAAATTTCAACTTGCTAGGTTCACCGGTTCCTGAGAAATCGGTGGTGACACACGGACAGACAGACGGACAAAAGAGTGATCTTATAAGGGTTGCTTTTTTACCTTTTGAGTTACGGAACACCAAAAATGAAATGAAATAATATAAAATCGATTTAAAGGTCGAGCAAAATGTTATTTAGTTATTAGGCAGGAATTCCTCGCCCCTACAACCTGGGATCTAACATAACTGGCGAAATGTGCGTGTGTGTATGTGGGTATAGTTCTGCCTAACATTTCGGGGCAAGCAAGTTGTTGTCATTTCCTCTTTTAAATCAATAACATTACTAGCTAACTTTTAACATTCCTTCTCACTAGCTCAAGATGTCATAGAAAACTACCAGTGACATGAAGGTCATGCGCATCTTAGCCTTAAGCTGCCGAAGGCCAGTTCCAGCCCCCTAAAAGTCTCCGTTGATTAAATGAACTGTCCAACTCCTAAGCGAACAACCACGATTAATGGAATGAACTCCAGTCCATTGATAATTAAAGCTAAAACGTTAGAGGAAGGAACAAAAAGTATTTAACAATCTCTACGTCACCGCTTGATTATATAATTAGTAATCGTGTAATTTCAATTGACAGCGGAACTAATGTCATTGAATGAGCAAGGAGATATAAGCATTTGTATTGGTTACACAAGTTTACAGAACTTATATACTACTCGTACGTATTGTTGATAAGGTCTATCTTAATATATATAAATCTCGTGTCACAATGTTTGTCCTCAATGGACTCCTAAACCACTTAACCGATTATAATAAAATTCGCACACCATGTGCAGTTCGATCCAACTTGAGAGATAGGATAGTTTAAATCTCAAATTATAGTCGCAATTTTAATTTATTGCTAATTATTTGTCTGTTATTATTTGACAGTCACAATTATCTGTTAACTCCAAATGATTCTAACAGATGTTATATTTAAAAATGGAACGATCTTATACTCAAAAGCATGGCAACCAAGGAGCAAACTTATCAAAGGTTTTATTTAAATATCGAATTGGCTTGCAAATAGAAAGCAGTTTATTGAAAAAAAACAAATTAACTCATCAACGCGAGAAAAAATATTGTTGTTTGTGTGCATCATTGATTTTGAAAATTTTAATTCATACATACATACATACATAAACTCACGCCCTTTTCCCATGGGGGTAGGCAGAAACTACAGAACGCCACCTGCTACGATCCTTACATACTCCTTTTGCCTCGTCGTTTTTTAATTCATTTCCTCGCATTATTTGCATGCCGTTTTTAGTAGGCGAAAGAACTATGTTTGTGTTATAAAATCTGTAAAAAAATAAAGTCAAAGTCAAAGTTTTTGAAGTAAAACTTCTTTAGGCGCGACTACCTAGATTTAGAGATTTTCAAAAAAATCTGAGTTACTCCACTCAGATTTTTTTGAAAATCTCTAAATATACTTAATATAATAAAGGGTAGGTAGGGTAGGAAGGGTAGGTAGAGTAGGTAGGGTAGGGTAGGGTAGGGTAGTCGAAATATTATTTAGTTGCATTATGTGACGCAAACGAAGTTGCGCGGGTCAGCTAGTAGTGTTATATTTTCAGGTACGTATCGTCATTCTCGAAGACTTTTTTAATCCAACTTTTTCTTCAGAGTGTAAGTTCTTTTTCTTCAAACATATTCGCGTTAAAGTAATGAGGTATGATTTAAGATTATTTATTAAGTAATTGTATGTATTTCTATTTAAATTCGGTTGATAACTTAAAAAAGTTTTGGTCACCATTTTCCATTTGTCGCTAATTCCGAACTCACTTTACAAAATCAATGTGTCAATGTTACCAACTGACAGTTACAAATGACCCCTCCAAGCGACGGGTTAAACTTACGGTGTTCACTAATTACCTACCATTCCTTGTTTCGTTAATATTTATTCAAATTTAACAAAGTTACTGTTTACTGCTTCGTTGGTCTTGAGGTCCTAAGTTCGATACTCAGGTTTGCCTGATTTTGAATATTTGTTAAGGAATTTGTTTTTATGATATTGAGGTTTTGCACCCTACGACGGGACATTAGTTTGTCTACTTTTCACGTCTGCCTAACCTTCGATGACTACATGTGTAATACTAAGTTAAATAACTTAAGTAACTCATTGAAGGTCGTCACGAATACCTAACGGTAACTTGGAAGTGTCACGTAGGTCTCGTCTCTAAACTCAGTTTAGGTAAACGTCGGTTAATTAAGAGAACTTACTTCAACTCTCCGCTTCAAGTTAAAACGTTTGTTCAATTAAGTTATGCAGTTATATGTTAAGGAACGTCTCCTCAGGTAGCCCATATACATTTCTCTCTTAGAGATGAAAAATACATACATACATACATAAACTCACACCCTTTTTCCATGGGGGTAGGCAGAAACCACAGAAAAAATAGTTTTATGATAATGCGATTATCCCAGAGACATGAGTGTGATGTTATGGTTATGTTTAATTATTTTGAATGTCCATTCCAATTTCCGATCGGTATATTATATGTATATCGGTATATACATATAATATACCGATTGGAAATGAGGAAAATATCGTGAAGAAAGTTTTGAGTGTGAATGCGGATGGCTATAAGAATAGAGGAACACCAACGATGGATGGGCTATGTGAAGGATGATATGCCTAGAAAGGAGGTGACTGCTGAGATGACAAGTAATAGAGAAGTGTGGAAGAAGAAAACATGCTGCGCTGACCCCAAAGAAATTGGAATAAGGGCAAGGATGGTAATGATGATGATGTGATGTCATGCGACCTTACTGTTGTTTACTTAGCTGGTGGCGTTATCTAGTGTCTGTCTTCCCCATGCAAAAAGTCATCAGCATAATTTTTAGCTTAAAATACCCCGCTTTTATAAAAATACAGCTAAATCTTTTAAAAACCCTAGTACATTTTATTCCGAGTTGTTTGTCGGTTAGGGTGTATTTTTACTGGAAAATATTTCACTTTGTACGAGCAATGCGCTGAAGGCTTTCATAGTTGCGGTGAACCGCGGTCAGAATCTTGTAAAGGGAAATGTGTTGTAAACGGCTTTGTCCTTTAGTGATGCAGGACAGCGGTTTGTACACATTACGAATAGGATTAAATAAAAATAAGCAAGTACATCCTGTGCTACAATACAACCCCTATAGGATATTTCATAAATATCATCATACATTCCACTGTTTTAAACTTTCACGGTTTATAAGTAAGTACTTAAATAAATAGTCAATTTTAATTTTTTGTCGTTTAAATTGTAAATTGTCAATTTATTCATCAACCACCCGCATTCTCCAGTGATCCCGCGATCATGACGCTTGCAACAGCGTCAAAATATCGGGAGCTCAGAATAATTGATAATCACGGAAGATATCCCGTAAGTGACAGTGTAAATTTATCATAAGTTATCAGACTTGAAAAATAATGTATATCAGGGGCAGATACAGATACACAGGAATAGCTTTTTTTTCCCTCTTTTCTACTGCAATCTGTCCTAGTTTTTAGGACAATCAGCTGTACTGGAGGAATAGCTTTAACCCTGCAGTTGTCGCCCATCTAAATGAGACAGCAGTAGTCCATTTTCTAATTTAAATAAATAAACATTAAAAATAAAAAAAACTTGATTTCTTAATTGGCACTTCTCTATTTTGTACCAGTGGACTACCTATGTAGTCCACGCTACTAAGTACTGCAGGGTTAACAAGAGAAGAAACTCTATACTAAACATTAAAAATAAACCCGGTAGTGTATCAAACTAGCTACTCACGAAATCATAGTGAAAATTACAATCCTACTAATCCTACTTAATTATAAATGTGAAAGTTTGTGAGGATGAATGGACGCTTGTTAATCTTTCACGCAAAAACTACTGACCGGGTTTGGATGTTTGTTTGGCACACAGATAGTTCATAACCTGGAATAACACGTAGGATACTTTTTATCCCGGTAGTACGATTCTGTGGGACAATTAGGAAACTCCAAGGGGGCGAAGCCGCGGGCATAAGCCAGTACTTCATAAAATTGAATGATATTCGAAATATCGTTGTACGGTCCACTTAGTTGAAAACAAACTGTCAGACTTTCACACACGTTTATAACGAAGCTTAATATCTAAAATACAATATCTGCAGTTTAATTTTTCTCGACTATTTGCAAACTAAACCGTGGAATTGATTTGTTATTCTGTTCAAAGTTCAAGTGAGATTTATTCATTCTATTTGTCTCCAGAGTCAGGAGCGCGATCTGCTATCACGAGCCGATATCCCGCCATCCTTCGTTCCTTCGGTTCCAGCTTCGCTAAATTGATTGTAGGTCCTCCTGGTACTCCGATTTCCCGATCACTCTTATCGAACGGCGACATTTTATTTTCAAAACTGCTTTGAAGATCAAACCGTTTTTTGGATGTCGATGACGTCTTGATTTGTGCTTAGAGTTAAAAATTGGTCTTTTGGCGCGTGGCCTTAAAGGGGAAGCGCCAGGGTAGCCCACGAAATTCAAATATGGCCGCGAATCATTTTTTGTTCAACATAAAGTTTGATAATGACCGGTAAATTGCAAAAAACGTAAGAAATATTGAATTTTGCGGGCTACTCTGGCGCTTCTACTTTAATCGAAACTAACTCCGCTATCTTGTTTTTTCAAAACAAATTCCACATTTCCATAGATCAATTCTCAATTTTTCACTTACAGCGCCCTCCTGCCAATGTCATTGAAGAGCCAAAAGAACCATGTCGCACTGTATCTGTCGTTAATATTTGACGTTGAGACTTTGAAGATTTAGAAGAAAGTGAATGAAAGTTTTTGATTGGTGTTATTTGGATTTAATTATAGGAAGTGTCATTCTCAATTATCATTTCGCTTTAATTATCAAAACTAATTGATTTCATCAACGATTTGGATGCGAATTTGCCTTTTGATTATGTGATATTTAATCAATTCTGCTAAACTTGGGTGTCCTAATTACTGTTGCCAAGAATATTGGATTATATCTCACTAGCTTTGCCTGCCTATGTTGCCTGATTGATAGATTCAGTTCATGTTTACTTATTGTAAGCAAGGCTTTACAAAAGCCACGTCCTAACCAAAGCGAAAATGGCGCGAACACCCTACCATCGCGTTAATTTTCCTCGGCGAATCAGAACAAAGGGATAAAGGGGACCTTCCAATTTTCGGTAAAGTATAAGAGACACCTCAACTTGACAATCGCCTATCTGTGCGACGCGCAGTATTGAAACCCATACTTAAAGTTTTTGCTGCAGCTATTGCAGGGATACCGGGATTTTCTTTTCCTGGAAATACAAAGCTATTTCAAAAGATAACTAAATTTTTTTTCCTAAGCTTAAGACACAAAAACAACCGTCCAGTTTTTCTCCGTAGCCAGCATCTCAGCTCATCCCTCCGTCTTACAAAAATCAACATTTTCCATTAGCCGGTCTCACTTTATAAACTTAAGTGAAACCTCGTTAACAGAAACTGTTACGGAAAACTTTGACTCAAGACCGAAGTTTGTGTTGCTGCTTCTAGACTATATTAATCATGGACCAATTATAAAATTTGTTAATAAAACTCTAGTTTGTTTTATTAAGTAAAATGTTGTAAATATTCAACAAGTAGCGGCTCGTCTTGGCCAAAGCCATAGGCTCCCGTGCAAATACGGGAGCCTATGTTACTCAGGAATAATATAGCATTCTAATGGTGAAAGTATTTTTGAAAATCGGTTCAAATATACATATCTTTCGTCTTTATAATATGTATTAACATAGATAACAAAGCAATCCATTTCTATAGTCATTATGTTATCCATATATGTTATTGGTTAGTAAAAAAATACTTAAACAATCAACCAATAAAATCACTAAGGTCTTGACAAGATTCAGATGAATACGTAGTCAAAAAAACACAGTGATTGACACAATGGTTACGCCGTTTACTCACATAAAAACCTATTGTGCGTGACCACTTTCCACACTAAAACTGACGGAGATAAACAAAGACATTACCACACTAGACCTTCCACTAAAACGTCATAAATAAGTAAATACCAGTAAACATCTCCGCGTGTAGTTTCCTTGCAAAATGGTCCAATCCGCATATTTCCCCCGACGCAACTCCTCTGTTACAGCTAACAGTGTCATGTTAGCGTTATGATTTTACATAAAACCTCTTACTTTTATAGCTACTACCATTATGTGCTGTAACGGCACTTGTATTAAAGTGCTCGTATGTTTTACCTCTAGAACTAGTTCGTGAGCAGATTTGCCGCGTTTTATAAGTGCTAAGCTAGATTTTCCGTTGTGCTGCACCAAAGAGGAATGAGCTAGAAAAGGGATCTTATAAAATAACATTATGTCACGTCTGTATTCTCTCTCGGAGTGACATTCTATAAGATATTTTGAGTGTTATTGAGTCTTTCCATCAAGAATTTCTCAGCAGCAGCCACGGAGCCTGGATTTGTGCCCAGTTGATAGCAATAGGCTTGCCCCCTATTACATGGGACTTAAACATAACTGCGGAAAGGTTATGGATATAATAAGTACGCTTCTGCCTAACCCTTCGGGGATTACAGGCGTCATGTTATGTTAGCACACAAAATAAATTATTAGCGTTAGAATAGGTCTCAGTGAGTACAAGTACAGTACCAGTCGAAAAATGCTGGCACTGCTTGCGAGAATGTCCAACTAACAAAATCATGTCTGCAGCGGCAATTTTCTCATCTATACATTGTTTTGTATAAAACGGAAAACGTGAATTTCCCGGATTCATTAAATTACTAACTTGGGAGTTCGCAGAATTGAAATCGACGTTGGTATCTCTATTTTAGTTTCTGAACGACACACCACTTACCACCAATTAATTGGGATAATGACGATTCCATGTTGAAAGCTATTATAGCTTTCAATTAGCTACATAAAAGCTTTTCTTGGAAAGGTTTTTGGTATAAATATCAATAAAAAAACTGGCCAAGTGCGAGTCGGACTCGCGCACGAAGGGTTCCGTACCATAAACCGAAAAAAACACGTTTCTTGTTGTTATAGCGGCAACAAAAATACATCATCTGTGAAAATTTAAACTGTCTAGCTATCACGGTTCATGAGATACAGTCTGGTGACAGACAGCGAAGTCGTAGTAATAGGGACCCGTTTTTACCCTTTGGGTACGGGGTTCCGTAAAAATAGACATACATCTGAAACGTTGAGTAAACAGTCTTCAATTCCAACAGATTTCCTTTCAAAATCCAGTAAAATACGCCATAAATTGCCAACAAGTTCTGAATTCCTAGAATCCATTTGAGTCTAAAGGTCAGATTTTATATTCAGATAGCAAATAGTTCGTTAGTCAATTCGGAGGAGTATTTTTATCGACTTTACTGAACTTAAAGCCCTTATCAAGGCAGCTAAATTACTAAACTTACTTCTGTAAATAGCCATTGAGATATTTTATAGCTTTATCATAGCAGTTTATATTGACTTAGGTTTGTTTCAGTAGTTAAAATGTCTTAAAACAACAAAGTTTTTTTATCGATAAGGTCGTTGGCCTCAAATGGGATCAAAGTTGCCAAGAAAAAGGGTCCACAAGTTTGTCCATACTAGTATTTTCTTTTGGTCGAAATAAATAACGAGTTTTTGTAATGGACTCGGTGAAAATGTATTTTCAAAGTAATTCGGCCGCAGTGGCGGGTAAATAAACGAAGTAGGTAGGTACCTACATCAAAACATATTAATAAACCGTTCAATTATAGTTCTAACAACACTTCCTTAACTAAGCCTAGATTCACACATAATAAATGAACGAAATTGGTATTTTTAGGGCTCTGTACCCAAAGGGTAAAAACGGGACCCTATTATTAAGACTCCACTGTGTATTTGTCTGGCTGTCAGCCAACAGGCTGTATCTCATGAACCGTGATAGCTAGACAGTTGAAAATTCACAGATGATGTATTTCTGTTGCCGCTATAACAACAAATAATAGAGACGTAACCTTTGCAAGAAACCTCCGACTCGCACTTGGCTAGTTTTTTTTTATTCAGACCCATCATCATAGTGGCCTGCTACTGATGCAGGATCGATATAGCATGACCTCTAATCGACAATAAATCACGGTAGAAATCCTACAAGATACAAAATAATAATATTCAAAAACATTGTAACAGTGCCATTAACCTCCAGCATTATTAATTGTCTCCTGGAAATGACTAAATTGAAAATTTACATCTCACCCCATTTCACCTTCTGTAACAGAACTAATTATAATTTAAAAGCTTTAATTATCCCAATCAAATCCGAAACCCAGTAAAACGCTAAAATGTTTTAAAGCTTTAAAAAATATTCATATTTGATGTTATGATACTCTAAATAAACGAGAAAGGAAATTAAACACATTTTCAGCGAGTATTACGCGTAATAACGGGACGTTTTGTTTAAACCCTTCTTTATAACAAATAACCCCTCTTGACCCTCACACAATTTGTTACGGCTTTAGGATTTAATCATTTACTTTGACCTCGGGCTTAAAAACGAGCCTAAACAATATAAATAACTAAATTCATATAATTTTCCCCTTCGCAGTTTTCAGCTTAATCTTTTGATAATATTTTGCACGTCACCGTTGTTTGCTTTTCGTTTAAAAATATGGAGAGAGGATGAAACTTGTACATATTTTTATGGGGATAAATACATACCACAAAAAATAACTTTGTGTCCACTGAATCTATCACCTAAAATATCAATTGATCACCAAATTTAGTAAATGAGCACCAAATGTTAATGAGGTGGTTGATGAGTTTGGCCTAGGCCGACTTGGGGCACCCCGACACGGATATATTACGTTAGAAGGGTTTTTTACAAACCATTCAGAAGAAGTAGCCCCGCGAAGCGGGGCTCCGTCGAACGGGTCTCCCTCGACCCGGATGCAAGAGCATAACAGTTCAATTTCTGGTGGTCATTAACTATTTTTGGTTTTAATTTTACGCTAAAATGGGGACCTAATTTTGGTAATCATTTACTATTTTTGGCAATCAAAAGGGATTTTTTTGCCATTACTAAATCTGGTGGTTGGTTAAACATGAGCCTTTTTTAACGAAGAAAGGAAGATTACATTAGTTATCACGATATAATATAAAAAAATAAACAATTCGGAATCTATGAACTGGAAAAACCTCGCTAGAAAACGTTTTACCTGGAATCTAATCCGCAACATCAAGCAGATGATAGGGTGTGCAATTACTATGGAATAACCACCTTCTACTAGAATAAACTTTTAGCTAGATGTTATTAAAAAGGATAACTTACAAGTAAAGTAAGTACATGTGACAATAAGTATGAAGTTCGAACACAACCTGTACTTTATCCAGCGATCGCAAATAAAAATATCAATATCTAATATTTTCTTGTCGTTAGAGTTTACTTATTATTTCTTGTTAGTATCTGCCGTAAAAACTACAGAAAATTAATTTGTGGTGGATATCAAACAGTTGATCATCATAAGTCTACCTACTGCCTTATGTACGTACAGTCGCAGCCTTTTCCGCCAGATCAGTTGAAAAAAATTTCGCTTGAATCATGCGGAGGCGCCCCGCCCGGTTAGAGAGCGGTACTTGTTGTCAGTGCAAGCAAAAATGAGCTTAGTAGTGATCGGGCGGGAGTGTCCGCCATTATACAATTGACTACAATAGTTGGTTGCCAGCTTTGTTAAGTTATTTTTATGGAAGTGAGTGTTACTGAATAAGGCTTTCTGTACTTCGTGCGACTGCCTTATTCAATCAATCTATCTATATGTCAAAGCACAAACGTCAATTAACTTATAAGCTACTCTATGACCCATGAGTGAACATTAATTAAGGAGTATACTTTCCTGCCAAGATCTAATTATTGGCTGAAGATAGTACATCATTCCTTTATTGTTTCTTTCACACGGCACCCCGTGGAAACATTTCTTGGTAACTTTTTCCGTTAATTAAGCCCCTAAGTTAATTATTTGTCGACAGAGTTATCGTTTGTTTTAATTTCCTTTCTGACACGATAGAATTATTACTTTGCAGATTTGTTCCTATGGATTGCGATTCCTGGGTTAATGCGGCCAACCCGGCCACCCATTTCCTGGTGGAGGTCATTAAATGAGAAAGCATTGTCTACTTGTGAACAAATAAATAACTGATTATAGGAACAGATAATTATCAAAGCTTTAGGTAGGTGCAGGTTTACTTTAAATATGCTGAAAACAAAGGATTTATCTACATGTGATTTAAAAAACATTTTAAATTGTAGGAAGAAAAATCATTACGTAAATTATAAATTTCAAAGCAGATGCCTGAAGGACTTATTATGATTATCGAAGCGTAGAGCCTAGCTTTGAAGATTCGGCCGTCGCCTAATCTATTCAAAATTACAAAGCTTTTTCTGCTTGTATAAACTCCTGCGTACCGAAGTTACTTAATCAAAAACACGTTGCAAACGATGAAATCGTATAAAACGGAACTTTGTTCGGACGAGAACAAAACAAACACTGAAAATATTGCACTCGCATCATACGATACAAGTACCGATGTAGGTACTAACAATGAAGGAAATAAACATGCAAGCTATTATTATAAAACTAAGTATGAACGATTTACGTAGGACAAACAGTTGTTATTCAAACCTTGGCGAAGGTGTTGTGTGAGACAACCTCATAATTTACAATAAAATACCCAGACGACAAGATAGTTAAAGATCCTAACAATCCCTGGACTAGATTACCCTCTTTAAGCAGTGACTCATGGACCCTTATTAATGTTCTTTGACGACGCTGCACGCCATTACCAATTAATTCATTATTCACTCACTAGCTGATTCCCGCGGCTTCGCCCGCGTGGATGTCAGTTATTGCGCTCAAAAGTAATCATGAAATTTTGATCCCGTTCCCGCAACAAAAACTTAACAAATTATATACTAAAACCTTCCTCGAGAACCACTCTATCCATTGGTGAAAACAGCATAAAAATCGGTGCAGAAGTTTTTGAGTTTATCGCGAACAGACAGACGCGGCGGAGGACTTTCTTTTATAATATGTAGTGATTATTAACGACAAAAAAAGCATTGGCTACACACCTAACTGAAGACCAAAAAGCTAATCTTTACCAATACCAGCAAAAACCAATGACTGAACACTATTATTGTAAAAACATTGACCACACACCAAACTGCAATCCAAAATAGTCAGTTGAATTCCCGGGACACTTATTTCTTTTGCCGCCAGTACATGTATCGGATCGCAATCGGCAAGCGCAATATCCGCAACAAGCCAGCCAGCTAGTTCCGACGTAATGACACCCAGATAAGAATTCAATATCGCCTACTTTCTACACTATCTACACTACTACATCTATCCTATGGCTGTATTTCTGTGTCTACTGCACTTGCAATTTGTTTTTGTGTAATCTGGCTTGGGGCCTGGGGGGCGTTTTATAAAGGTTGTAGAGAGTAAGTGATGCCCACTGGTACATTTACAATAAATTAGTTGGTACATTGAATAACACGTACTAATGAGTATGTATACTTGTGTATTCTGGATAAAAACCCATGAAAACGTTTTTCAGGGGAGCTTGAGTAACAGATTACATAAAAGCCAATTTTGTAAAAGATAACTTTATTTTTGCCTTTATAAAAGACAAAAATTACAACAGTCAGGCCTTCTTTTATTTATTTTTTTCGGATGGGAATTCATTAAATGGCTTCTCCCGCTCCGGGCAGAGCGGAAGGGAGTGTCAGACTTGTACTGACTAAAACCCATACATGTTCCTTCCTTGCCCTTTGTGTTCCAGGGCCGCGGTATCTCTTTCGAACAGTCCCGCAGCCCTGGCAGGCATCGGCCGTTGCGGGCCCCTCCCTGTTTGCTGACATCTCTTTGAGGCGCGCGTGGAACACGAACGCGCCGTCTACACGGCCTGTCTTCAAAAGACGGACGGACGGCGAGCTAACCCATTACTCACCGTCCACAGGTCCGCGTCTACGGTGGCCGGAAGCTACCACGTGACCCCCGACGCCCGGGGCGTCTCCCGCGGCGGCTGGGACGAGAGGTTCTCTCCCTCACAACAGTCAGGACTGCATATTCGAATATGGACTTAGCAAAACAAATAAGAGTGTAAGTAAAGGTAGTCGCTTGTGGCGTTCTGTAGTTTCGGCATAGACAATAACGCAAGCGTTTTTGTGTATGATTTTTCCTTTGTGCATATAGTACAGCTCACACTACAATAATAATACTATCAAAGTATAAGATAAGGTTGCATCTGATAAAATCCCTTACTCGTGTCCATAGATACTCGAGCCCAAAGACACCAAGTAACGAAGGAGTGATCTATTTCTCAATACAGTGCCAAGTTTCAGTACAAAGGATGTTCACAATAAAAGTCCAATATTATCAACTTCGCTATATAATTCAGCTTCGCAGTTGACTGGTTCAATACTTTCATTTATACAGACGAATACATGTTTAAAAATGATGGCTTGATTGAAGCTTTATTATTTTCAATCCACTTCGTCGATAACTGGCTCTTATCCACTTCCATTAGGTTCAGAATGCATTGTATTTCACACTCAGCGTGGTCCATTTTCATTTAATTCTACTAGTATTTTATTTCCACAGATAGCTATATAAACTAAGTTGTGGGCGTGGTTCAATTGCTGTAGTCGGCGGTTCTTGTTTTTCTATTATGTTAGCGAAGAGGCGCATGTGTTTGTAAATAGATCAACATAAATCATCATTATTATTTACAAAATTATTTATCAAGAATAAAATAATAATAGAAAATTCAAATATTCAAGAATATTTGAATTTTCTATTTTTAATACTAGCGACTTTATTCTTTCATCAAACTGCAAAGGAAAAGTGCAGGAAAAAAACAAATTCAATCATAGTTTCATAATATTAATGACAAAAATACTTTTCATCCTATTATTTTATTTCCTTGTATATTGAAAAAGGTCATTTGATACACGTGGTCATTTGACATTGCAGTTCTTGACTTCATAATACCCACGCCCTCGGCTCGTGTGTGAATTCCGTCTCAGCTTCATTGACACATTTTGCCCACTTTTATCAAAATATGTAAACTATTTCCGAATAAGTTGATATTTAAGTTTGTAAGGTTTCCAAAATGTTGCTTGACAATAACAACGTTCGAAAAAGTTTATATTTCTTCAGAATAATTTTAATATTTAAATGATACGGGACACACTGGTTGGTAATACGTTTCATTTGCATAAATTAATTTAATCTTATTTGAAAGGTTGAAAAGTCGCAGAACTTGTTCGCAAAAACATATCAGTGCGAACAGAACCTTATACCTATATAAAGTTCGTATGCGCACAAACAAAATTTCTTACTACCGAAATTACTTAAGAAACTTCCATGGAAGTTCGGTGAAGTCGAGATTAATTCTCATAAAGCACGTAAACTTAGTTACGAGTATGTACATGCAAGTAACGCATAAACTTGCGTGTTACTAGTTGATGTACTACCGAGCTACTGTGTTTTGTTTTACTAGAAATGTAAATGCAATAGTGTGCTGAACATTGTTATCTATAGTAATATTATAAAACTGAAGAGTTTGTTTGGTTGAACGCGCTAATCTCAGGAACTACTGGTTCGAATTGAAAAATTATTTTAGATTGGATAGCCTATTTAGCAAGGAAGGCTATAGATAGGCTTTACAACATTAAGCTATTACCAATAGGAGCGGACCATCAATGAGAAATGTTACAAAAACGGGGAAACATGTATTCTAATATACGAATATCACGGGCAACAGCAAGTGATCTAAATAAAATTAGCGGCTATTGGCGTACTATTGCTTTTTGGCCTTTTTGACTTAAGACTATAAAGTGGGTTGGTTACTGCTGACATCGTTTCTGAGTTTGACAGTTAAAGCAGTGCCGAAATCACTCGTTTACATAAACAAAAATAAAAAAAGTTTAAACTCGATATACGGTGTGATATTAGGTACATACTCTAGGCTGATAAAATTCTCATTTTTCTTTATTCACGTAAATAAGATTTACGTGAATAAAGTATTAATGTCGTAGTAGTATTAAGGTCGAAAACTCAATTACATTTAAGACGTTCCATCAATTTAATGCCAATTGTATTTATAAAAAAGTCTACGTAAAAAATTGTTACAACTCACTTATAATACGAACGCGAACAGAATCAACTTTTTCACAAAGTAAATTTCGTTCGCATTGTAACGCGATTTACCTTCGTCCGAGCCTTGTTTTGTTTATTTAAAAACAAACAATTTCATTTTTTTACTGTTGTTTATTCTAATTGCAGGTTTTGTTGTGTGTGTAAACAGAACGTAATTACGGATCAGGAAAGTAGAGGGAGTTGATGGCAGGGTGCCAACATTTCGTACCTAAAGCTTTTTGGTTTAAGCCCGTGGGCCGCCATTCAAGCGGCCCGTTTTTAGCTATTCAGTGACGAACGTCGTAAATATCTATGGTGGCCCATAAACTACTGAAATGGTGATTCTCATGCATATTTTTGCAAAATGAAACAAGACCGTAGTATTTGGTAATTCTGCAAATAGCTTAATTATTCATCAAAATATATACACACATGGTATGTACAGTCGTGCAGTCGATTTTAAGGTTGTCTGAAAGGTATCGCAATCAGTGATATAACCAAAAAAATTGTACCAAAGTTTTAAAAGTATTGTAAAAGAGCTGTGTTACAATTCTGGTGTGTAATAAAGTATCAATATTATATCTATCTTGACCACGTAACAAAGACGCAAAACATTTTTTCTAATGAATTCTATTCAATCTTCATTCAGTTTTCGAACGGTCACAAGTACATGACCCTTCAAAAACTTTAATTAAAACTAAGCTTAACTTCGTCTCCCATGTTGCATCCTCAAACATTCGGTTCTGGTTAGATAAGCGTAGAGAAGCTTTCCTAACAAAAAGACCGCAACTGCTCCGTCAAACAGGGCAGTCCGTAATCGACAACACAAATTCACCAAAGGAAGGTCGAAAACGTGTAACTTGTCATTTTGTGTTTTTTTCTAGCTCTGTGTTGCTGGTGCCCTGAATATTTGAAAGGGAACTCAACATATTCGATATTTCTGTTGATCTAGTGGTTGCGAGGGCTACCGCTGAGTATAAGGTCCTTAGTTCGATTCCTAGGTCGTGCAAAATGATATTGGATTTTTCTATTAGGAATTTCTCAAGAGAAGACACGGAGGCTGGATTCATGCCCGGTTGATGGCGATAGGCTCGCCGCCTATTACACGGGACTTAAACATTATTATTTATTACGTACATCTCTGTTTTACCCTTTGGAGATTACAAGCCTGGTGTTAAATCTTTCATCATTTTCTTTCAGGTTACTATAAAGCCACTATATATGGACCCTGTCGGGCACAGCAACATTGGGAGAGAGGAAGAGGGCTAAGTAGCAATTTAATAATAGTATTATAAATTATTAGGGAGTATAATTATGAATATATACATATTACTTATTGTATTTGTGCATATAGGTTCTTATTGGCATTTACATACCTTACATAAATTAGGCTTTTGCTCTTATTTTTAATTAAAAAAACCTTAAGTTATTATATATTCTTATGGCAATGATTCGTTCATGTCATTACAAAATTTTTATTATGAACTTCTTTTACCACTACTGTATTTTTTAATCACTGACCTTAAATCCACAGACCTCAACTCATCCATAGACCTAAAAACCGACATAAAACTTACGCACACAACTTGTACAATCACAATCATATGCTTGTAGGCAGGCCAGGAAAAGGCACGTTCACGAAATGCCTTGCATGTGCAATTTTCCCGCGACAAGTGCGATTCGTTCAGTTTTCAATTTCGAACGGTGTCTCCCTCAGGGCCTGTATTGCTGACGGGAAGACAGGCCGGTGACACACACAGACACAAAGGTACAGTCAGAGACAAAAATATAGGGAGTAACGAGGAAAATGTCGTGAGGAAAGTTTTGAGTATGTCTGTGGATGAGTATAAGAGTAGAGGTAGACCAAAGAAACGATGGATGGACTGTGTGATGGATGATAATTATGGTAGAAAGGGAGGTGTCTACTGAGATTACGAGTAATAGAAAAGTATGGAAGAAGAAGACATGCTGCATACCCCAAATTAATTGTGAAAAGGCAAGAGAATGATGATGATATTATTCAAAATACTTAGCCTTATTTCGTATCAATCAATCTCCATTCCTTTCATTTTGATAGCTCAGCGATATTCATTTCGTTCCCCGCGCTGTAAAGTAGGCCATTTGTCAAATATGCAATGTATTATGAATTCGCTTCAAAATGAATGTGATTGCGAGCGAGTAACGCATTTTGTATGCAAATGATCTTCAATATCTCAATACCAAAGTAATGCGTGTTAATGGTTAAAGCTTCGATTCCAACAACTGTCTGTCTGTTTGCTTTTTTAGATGATTTTTCAGATCATTTTCATAGCTTTCCGTCCGTTTGCACCCATATTTTTGTCGCTGACTGTACGACTCCACATAAACTGCCCAGTATATGCCGATACTGCATCCATTTTTGTTATTCTATTGTTATATGGCTTTCCTTTGCCGTGTCCAGTGTTTTGTTTTCTTTATGATTCCTGTTAACATCTGTTACGGATCCATGTGGGCGAATTTATAGGGGTTAGTGTATTTTATCGTTTATTTTTAGCAATATGGACGTTGCTTTCTAAAAGGACAGCAATACGGGTATATATTGTTATAGTAACCCACATATTGTGTCTGTTATTTTAGCTTGCTCTTCTGGGTCACTAACCTGTCGTACTCAATTTACATACCAGTACTATTGTAGTGTTGCAATTATAAAATGAACAAGTTTTTAACGGGTACCTGGGCCACTTGTATACCTCTGACACCTGCTCCCAAACACATTCCTAATACATTTATTCATTATGAACAACACATTTGTGTTTTCCTATCTTCTTTCATAATAAATAAATACAAAACATCTTGTTCAAAAACTTTTTATTTTTTGTGGTAGCTGATATTTGTATGAAGTCTAATACCAGTCTCTATGTAGTGATCTATCCATTAAAGGGTTTCCGCACTTACTCCCTAAAGGTGGTCCATTGTGCGTGTCTAAGTAGTGATAATTTGACTCTTTACTTATTATGATGAGAGAAAAATAAAGTAAATTATCAATACATTAAACAAAAAGCAATTTAAACAAAACTTTCTGCTGAGTTTTGCTAGCTAATATACTTAATTTCAGTCTGTCACGGCAATTTAAACAACTGTGTATCCTTCATACCATTATCTTACTTACCGAAACTTAGTCCATAAGTAATAAAATCTTTTCCCATCAATAATGGTTAACCGAACAAATGAATACTGAAGTTAGTCTGTAAGTCCGTCTCAATATTGTTCATAAGATATCCCACTGTACCTCTCAGTTCGTTGGCTCAGCCCAGCGAAGCGGATTGCAGCTCAAATCTAGCGTAAATAGATTTATCTCCGTTCATCTGTTGTGTCGTCAGCCTCACTTACTTGATTGTTTCTACAACTTATTGTATTGGTTATTTTCTTAATGTTATTGTATTTTTAGAGACGATTGGGTTGGTTTTTTGATGAGTTTACAGACTTCTTGGGATTACTTTATTTTTAAGGTACAGAGCGTAGAGAACCGGGTCCTGCAATATTAGGATGAATTTCATTAATAAATCTGAACGCGCTTAGTTAATCTAGCGTTCAAAAGCTGTGTCATATTGATGTATGGAATATTGTTGTTTTATTGGTGAAATTGGCTCTGAGGGAACTTCTAAGGAAATACCAAATCTATATTTTATTGTCGTTTCGGTTATTAAGAAGAATGAGTGAAACATATTAAATGACTTTCTGTTACCAGCCATTACTTAAAAACAGCAAGCTTACAGTATTTTTTTTTCAAAAGGGTAAAATACGATATATTTCAATTTCGCCCAAAGGATGAGGAAAAGACAGAAAGTATTACTTTAACAAGTAAAAGTTAATTAAATAAGTTCTTGTAATCTATTTCTAAGGCTCCTTGCTTGCGGCGCGTAAAGAACCTCCTTCTTGGAATTCCGCTTAAGTTTTCCTACTGTCATTGTTCTAACAAAACTGGACATATTATTTAATTAAAAGTAAATAGAACCATTTCTTAAATAAAGGGTGTAAAAAGACTCTTGACGAAGCCGAAAGGCACTTGTTTTCCCCGTTATTGCGATCATTTTTTTGTTCCAAACCATACCTTCTAGTTCCAACTTTTTTTAAATACATAGTTTAATGTAAGATTTTCACATTAAACACCTCCACGACCAGCTTACTATTCAAACCATTCATCTGCACAATGTTTTGAGTGCGTAACATTGAGTCCTACTTTACGGTAGGACGTATTTTTTACCCCAAATTGCCCGGATTTACAGGATGCTTGGTTGACGGCTTCGTGAAGAGTTTGTATAGCTGTACAATATCTTTTGGCGCATGGTCTACTATAAAGGGTGTAAACAGACTCTTAACGAAGCTGAAAGGCACTCATTCTCCTCATCATTGCGATCATTTTTTTGTTCTAGACCATACCTGGGAACCTTCTAGTTACGGAGATATTGGGGGTCAAAGTTCCAACTTTTTCACAAGCTTTTTTTTTTAGTTAGTTTGAGTGCGTTACATTGAGCCCTACTGTAAAATGTGACTTTTCAGCCTAAAAAAAAAGTCGTTTCCCAGCACTAATTTTTGCGTAAAGTTACTTGGTTTGATGTACAGAATGCTTGGTTAACGGCTTCGTGAAGAGTCTGTTTACACCCTGTATAGGTTGGAAGGGAGACCGACGCTAAAACGGTTACCACGTAGGTATTCAGTAAAGCATCCGATCCCCCACATAGAATTCTATTGACGGTTATTAAAAAAAAACAGCAGTTTCCTACAAAACTGCAATACCTACATGGTCAAATGAACAATGGAACAGTGTTCTCTGAGATCACGAGATATTTTTGCGTTTTAGGCATAATGGGCCGAGCCACACCTGCTGCCCAAGCGCAGCTTGGCATTGTATCAACCACCAAATTAATAAGAATCGAGAATTAGTAAGTTTTATTCCTTCATTTAAAAAATAATATAATGGTTAAGTCTTCGTAATGCCTCGTTTCATCACATGTTTTCCAATCCTTAAACTATTTTCACGTGTGTAGGCTCCTTAATATTATTTAAGGTCTAAAACTCAACGCTTAAACTGACACGCTCAGAATATTTAAATTTTAAATTTTGTATTATTTTGTATTGATTCAATTCGAAAATGTTATTTGGTTAGGCATTGTATATTTAAAGCGTTAGCATAATATTCTGTATTAACTGGTAATGGCCTACTTAAAAAAATACTTCACTAATATCTTTCAGTAGTTAAATAAGCAAAACTGTATAAATTTTGTAGCAGAATTTCACTCTTAAAGTACATAAAGGGTGTAAACAGACTCTTAACGAAGCCGAAAGGCACTTGTTCTCCCAGTCTTTGCGATCAGTTTTTTGTTTTTTTCAAGTTTTTTTTTAAATACTTGTTTTTAATGTATTTTTTTTACTTAAAACACCTTCACGACCCCCATACTATTAAACCCATCCATCAGCACAATGTTTTGAATGCGTTATATTGAGTCCTACTGTGAAACGTGATTTTTCACCCAAAAAAAAAAGTCGTTTCCCAGCAATAATTTTTGCGGAAAGTTACTTAATTTGATGTACAGAATGCTTGGTTAACGGCTTCGTGAAGAGTCTGTTTACACCCCGTAGAACCAGAAAAATACTACGTAAAAACACATCTGTTTATCTTTTTCCAAAAATGACTGTCCCAATTTCAATGAAGTTCAAATTAAAATTTAGTTAGGACAGTTTAGCATGTCTTATGTTGAAGAACGAACTTTAATTAAACTTTCATTATTAGAAAGACGCTATCTAATTGTCAAAATGTCTGTTTACACAACTTCACTTTCCGTCAGTTTAGTTTTCAATTCAATTATAAACTTGGTCTGGGCTGTTCTAATTGCCTCCGTTGCTATGATGGACAACCAGATAAAATCTTTATAAAAAGCCTTGAAAAGAACTTAACAATATTTAATAATTAACTGAGAAATTCGTTTTAGTGTTTGCTGAAAATCCGTTTTTTTATTTTATTTTCTGTATGGTTATAGACTAGTATATAAGGTCCCATTAAAATAGATGGACAAACTTTTAGAAATCATTCAGACCAATAAAACAAGATCAATGGTAAAAAATAATAAGAAAAACGCATTAGATACTTACTAGAAAATAAAATCAGCTAACGAAAATACACTTAAAATGCAATGAATTATTTTATGTCAAAATAAAATCACTTTAATCAGTGTTATTTCTGCTTGAGAGCATCGGTGGCACAGTGGTAGCGGCCCCGACTTACGAACAGTAAGTCGTGGGTTCGAACCCAGGCAGGCGCATTACTTTGTGTAAGTTATTTCATCACCACTGCTCTCAAAAACGGTGAAGGAAAACATCGTGAGGAAACCGGCATGTCCTAGAACCAAAAATTCGAAGACATGTGACATCTGCCAATCCGCACTGGGCCCGCGTGGTGGATTAGAGCCCATTCCCTCTCATAGAGAGGAGGCCTGGGTCCCAGCAGTGGGAACATGAAAAGGCTGATGATGATGATTTCTGCTTGAATATCTTTGGTTAGACATACTGAACACTGTGTTAAAATGTGACCATCGATTTTAATGGGACCTTATATACCAGAGACACTAACTGAGAGCCATCTCAGATGGTATAGGCACGTGATGCGAAGAGACAAGCAACAGCTGAACATAAGAGAGGTATAGGGCGACCTCCGAAACGTCGGAAGTCCTATGGAAAAAATAAGTGCCCGACCCGACGACACAGGACAGATTTTCTTGGCGCCAAAATATTAAGAGAGTTGACCACACCAAAAGGGGGGTAGCACTAGAAAGAATAAGAAGGTAACTTACTTACTAAAAACTGAAATATCATGCATTTATTGTTGTGTCACTTGTCACCATCACTGATAACGTACTCATAAGACTAAACTATGTTCAATAAAAAGAACAGCGGAAACATCCTTTTTGCACATACATCGCTATAAAAACTGCACGATAATAAAGTGTTAAGCGGTACTACACAATGACACATGTAAATATGTAGTTTCAAACAACAAAACACTGTAGAAGCTCCCTTGTAAAACAGCTTGTTCAAAAAGCTCCTTAGCTGAGCAACCAAGATGGTTTTTCCTTGAAATGCAGACCATAATGAAACTGGGTCATTTCACAGAATGGTTCAAAAACCAGAACTGAAGTTACAGAACAATAACTTGGAATCTAAACTATGATTGTGAATCTAACTACTCAGTGCTAGAACTTTCTCTATTCAGTCTAGGTTGGGAATGGCCATATTACAATTACACTAAATAAATTTTATATCAGTTTGTATCACATAAGACGTATTTTATGGCACATTATGGGACTTTTCGCGTGTAGAGTAAAATCTTTTAAACTAAAACTAATTGAACACAATTCTTCTTACATACATCTTTTTTTTGAGTCGTTGAGTTTCATGTGATGCATACATTATGGTAAATTGTAGAATCAAAACGACTTTTAAGAACGTCTTAAAGTTAAATTTCGAATATTCGGGTGTGAAGAATGTGTAATTTTATCTCCTGGGTTTTTGAATGCGTTACAATGGGAATTGAGACACTTACTCTTCACAAACCACTGATTAACAACTTACAAAAAAACACTAATATTCTATTGTATTCACTCAAATAGAAATCAATTATAAGCTTGAATCGGGTCGCCATGCAAGTCTTGAGATAAAGGGGGTAAATCAATTTGGGGTAGTTGCGGAGGCTGCCTGTGATATGAACAGGGTTGCCACAACTAAATACAGGCATTTCACAGTATCCTAGACTCTACCGAGAAATAGCCGCTTCTCGTCAACCTACGGAATCTAGCCCTGAAAGTATGAATAAAACAAGCTTCAGGTCCACAGGGAAATATGAATTGTTCGTATGAAGTAACATAAACGAATAAAAAAGCTTATATTAAACTATGGATTGATAAAACGGTCTTATTTTGCAGCTGTTACGTGTGTCTTATGGACATAAGATTATTGAGCATCGTAACAATCTCTTTGGCAAATAGAGGTACACAGAAACTAATCTTCATCCAAGCCATGAGGTTATTGTTATCCAAGCCATCTGCAGCTGTTGTTTACAACACAATGAAGAAAAAATCAATGCTAAACCCGCTTTCGGCTTGGAATATTCTGCATCGCAACGACGACGCGTGAGTCATGCCCTTGTCTTATTTATACTCTAAGAAATTATCCCGTAGAGTGTTGAGCTACATCAATTTATGATATTCGGAGCCCGTTCGTTATTCAACAGCGTGTATCAAGCTGCTGGAATATTCAGATATTGCGAAATATGTAGACCGCAGAGGAAGCTATATTCCAAGAAAGGCTTTTGAAATGTACTAAATCTGTAGACAACGTTGTATTAGTGCCATATTTGATATTGACGTTTCTCTGGCATTTTTTAATCAGGTAAACACAATCAACTGCCTCGTTGGTGTAATGGTCGCAAGCGCGACTGCTGAGCATGAGGTCCTGGGTTCGATTCCCATGTCGGGTAAAGTGTTATTGGGTTTTTCTATCAGGAATTTCTCAGAAGCAGTTACAAAGTCGGGATCTGTACCTGGTTGCTGGGAATAGGTTCACCTTCTATTAAATAAAACTTAAACATAACTGGTGAAATGTAGGTGCATTTTTTTTTCGGGGAATACAGGCATGTTATGTAAGCACAATCAACCTGTAATGTTCCCACTGCTGGGACACAAGTCGTATGTAACAGTGGGCCATAATCCACCACGTACGGATTTGTGGATCGGATCAGGTAAATATTGTAATTTTTCAGGCAAAGGGTCTTGCTATAGCAGTACGAATTATGATGGACGGGGTTTCGGTCTACGATCTGCAACGTAAACGACTGGGTTGGGACATGATGAATATTCAGATATTTTACGATGCCCTGTCGTCGTTGGTCGTGGTGGGGTGATAAGGTACTACCGAGTTCACTGACGACCGACTTAGTTTTCAACCTTATTACTTAAGGCATAAGGGTGACGATTGGCAGACCGTCAGTGAACTCGGCCATACCTACTGAACTTTATACGCAGATTAAAATATGGGTTTGCACTGCATAGGTTTAGTTTTCGGGGACTTTGAAAAGTTTCACTAGTTACATACTAAAAGTATGACGTCAAAGTTTTCTTTAATTTCCATGTATAACTAGTTGTGTTTTAAACAGTACTATAGTTTCGTTAAAGAATACTGTTAAGATGAGAAATCCCTTGAATTATATTGTTTTTATTCTTATTCTTTATTGCACACAAAAAATATACAGACAAATTCCAATAATATTGCTTATGTATAATGGCGAGCTTAACCCAGAACTGGGTTTTCTTACAACAAACCAAATTTTGATTGCAAAATTTGCAGAAGAGGATAAACCTATGTGCATTAACAGAACATTTTATTACTTATATTAATTAATTGTATAAACTAAACTACATACGAAATATAATATACGTTATAAATACAAAATCCTAAATACATACATATTGATCATTTCGACAGGAAATGTTCCTTTATTCCTTTCTTGAATACTTCTAACGAAGGGCTATCCCGCAAGGAGTGTGGGAGTGAATTCCAAAGGCCCACAGCACGAACAGTAAATGATGATGTTGTTTTTCACAGTTCCGCCCGAGACCTACATTTGCAAATCGAAACCCCTTCGGTATTGCATCAGACAGACCTTCACACGTCAGTATTCACCATCATAAAAACTGAACGCTAATGCATTACAAATACACGCAATGACCATTCGCTAACCATGTTGAGGACAGCCCTGACTAGAGCTATAGTAGTCAGTATTTAAAGGGCATTTTTTAATGAAATAAAAAGATAAATAAAATGCTCAAAAAAGAACGATAAACAAAAACCAACTGTATTTTCAGTGAATTCGCAGATCGGTGGGATTCCCCGATGTTGTGGAGATGGATGTAGAGCTCCACGCTAAACTTTAATTGTATATTTTGTCTGTAACCTACTAACACTAAAATTTAAGTTAAATTGTTACTAATTCTATGGACTCCGGGCTGAAATAAAAACTTGCTATTCTATCCTATATTCTAAAAAATAAAATATACGTCATGTTTGCAAAAATGGGGATTTTTTTAAGAGTCTTGGTAAAAATGAGCGTAAGTCCGACAGAAATCAAAAATATCTCAAACCATAATAAGTACTCCATTTCATACTAGAGTGACTATTACCATAGTCGCCGGAGGGAGACCAGTTGTAGAGCCCATTTCAAATGTTGTAATATCCTCTGTTTTGTCGAAATTTCACTAAAACTGCCATTTGTTTTTAAAGCAGATAATTTTGAAAACAGTAATAAACAAACACAGTAATTAATCCAAGCTAGGCCGGCGACGTCCTAGAATCGACTTAGGACTGTTAAGGCTGTGTAACGTAACCTCTGTTTAAAACTAGGTTTATTATTAGTTTGATTGACATTCAAACTAATAATAAACCTAGTTTTACATAGGGGTTCTTTGGCAAAAAATATAAAAAAGCAAAATATCTTAGATGCCTCTATTTCTGTTCTCCGGGGACTTAGATACTTTTGGTTTAAATATGAAGTAAAATTCAAATTACAAGCTACTATTTGACATATATTCCAATTCTGGTGGCCTTACGCCCAAACCTCATCGAAAATTGCCCATCCTCCTTTGGAGGTAGTAACCCTAGCCCTGACCGGGCACACAATCCGAGAGGCCGCTTTGTCCTCAGATCATATTGTAAGCGTCCACGCTCCATTGAGCTAAGTATTGCGTTACCAATGGCTATCGAATCATACGGAATTCATGGCAGGATATTATGTCGGTTTTATCGAATGTGTCTCGTGTGGGGTTTATTGCATTACATGCGCAATACAAGCTGGAAAAGTGACTGAAATATTTGATTGGCAAGGGTAAAGCTGAAAGTATCTAAAGTTCAAAATCCTAAATATCTTGTGTCTACAAAAAAGTACCTTAATTTAAATACAAGTGCCAGTATTTTTTGCGATGATTTATGCACTTTTCAGGGATTTTCATGTCCGAGTATTTATGAGAGTTCGGATTTTCGTTTTAATATTTATATTTTATACCTTTAAAATATCTACTGTAAAAAGTTAATTCACCGTGTATTTATTTGTTGTTTATATAGGTAATGTGACGTCACAAACGCGGCTCTCATTCATCGTCATCATCATTTAGCCGAAAGACGTCCACTGCTGGACATAGGCCTCCCCCTAAGGGAGGTTTTGCCCTAATCGCCACGCTTGGCAGGTGGGTTGGCGATCGCAGTACGGTGGTTACAAAGGCACAGAGAACGCTGCTGCCCATTCTCTGGTAAGTCCTTTAGTCACCTCTTACGACACCCACGGGGAGATATGCGATCGGCTCTCATTAATAAATTATTTTTACTACACTAAAAAGCAATAAAAATATCATAAAACAACAGAATAGTTAACCTACACCGCATTCAAAAGCTTCATTAAAGATTATTTTGTCAATAAATAATTCGTTTGTTGGATTTACAACCATAATAGTTGACACTAAGCGTCGATTTAACGCTCAGGACAGTCGACCGCTATTCAATTAAATTTATTAAAGTGCAATAACTCATTTAATCTGTCGAACCAGCAGCAGTTATTACACTCGCTTTATGCAGCTTTTAGCCAGATATAAAAAAAAAAATATGCAGCATTTTAAAATAAAAAATAATAAATGTGATGTCATTCGATGCATTCATTCTTATAATAAAATGGTAATGAAGTAAAAGTTGTATAAAAATCCCCTTGGAAATATTTTCCAGAGCTTATTTTTCTTCATGACAACAATAATTCTTTATCACTTTTGTTAGTCTTTTATTTTTGTCTTGGTGAGTCGCAAAGTTCGACGAACCCTCATTTAAATAAACTCTAAAGTAAATTAGGCAAACCTTGATGAGTCGTAAAAACTGTACAAGTGCGAGTCGGACTCGTGTATGAAGGGTTCCGTACCATCGTAGTAGCTCCCTTTAATTTTAAATTTATTTTTATTATTTCTTGCTATAGCGGCCACAAAACACACATTTTTTACAAAAAATTCAACTGTCTACCTATTACGGATCATGAGATACAGCCCGCTGACGGACAGGCGGACGAACGGACGGTACGGATCCCTATAAAAAGAGAAAAATTTAATTTCAGGGAGTAGCATTAAAATTTAAATAGAAGAATCCATCTTTAGAATCGGTTTTTCGTTCTATTTAATACTCTATACAAACCAGCCTGTATCAATATTGTTTCTCTGTGTCGAATATCATCAAAATAGAGACAGCGAGCTTTCGAAACATGACCAATCACAAATTCATTAAAAGTTGTTATTTATTTATCACTTTGATGAACGTAATAAATATTCAACGGTATTATCGTGAAATTCGAACCCAACACAATTACCTATGTGTCGCAAAAGTGGACAACAAGCTGATGGTTTGGTTCGGAAGCAATGAATAAAAGTGAAAATTATTTAGTAGGAAGATTAAATTACTTCATGTTATAAATAACTGTATTGATGATTCCATGAGATGATGATTCAATCAAGCGTGATCTGCTGCTTATTTTTTTAGTGTCCGCTTGCACCGAGGTCAAGTGTAAACTTTTCGAAACAGATGTCATTTGCTTTACGCCATAGCGGGAATCGACATAGAGGGAACATTCCCACAAAATATTTTGGGTGCTCAAAGGGTTTGGAACATTTTTCTATTTCTGTCAATAATTTGTATGTGGTCAGAATGATGATGTCAAGAAGGTGTAGGTATTCTTTATTCTGAAAACTGTGTATAACTTTGTGTTCATGTCATAAAAAATATTATTTCATCATTGCTACAAGATGATAACACCAACAATTAGGTGTGTTGTCCAGATTGATTGATTTTTAGAAGTCAATCCAGTCTCAATCTCAATAAGTTCAATCAACCTTCGTCCTGAAAGTCAGCAGAGATCCACAGTTATGAAAATTTAATAAAACCTGCTCAACCTTCTTCCTCGTATTTCTTTCCTTCTCCCTGATCATAACATAGCTTACAACATAAGTTTCCCCACACTTCCGAGTGTTAGTCAACTATTCAATGACTGTTCGTTTCCGATTGTGCGTGAAAGCATACGTCGCGTCGCGTCGTTTGTCAACGCACTTTCCCCTATACTGGCGGATGTCATTAACAGTTATGCAGGTGATAACAATGTGTAGTTGTTTAAAGGAAATGCAGTCTTTTACCAACATAAATTGATATATCGAGTATACGAATAGTTTTAATCTACTAGCCCTATATTATAAGTGCGAAAACCAAAATAAATACAATAATTAATGACTGCAGGTTGCATTCTCAGAGTTTCCACGGTTTTAAGTTGTACTGTTCGGTGTTCGAGGACCAAATCAAAGAACCGTCTTGTTTAAAGTCTTACCTTTAATCCTTACTTACATACTAAGTTACATTTATATAGGGCGGTTGTCTGACACACACTACAGAGTTTAAATTCTGTTATTAAAGTAAGTATTAGGAACACCTTTTATGAGGATATGGATGATGAACCAATAAATGTAATCCAATTAAAATCGCAAAATAGGTAATACTTATTTATGATATCGCACTGAAACACTTGAGCTCTTTACAGCGCGACAACAATGCCTCGGTAAAACAAACGAATCAAAGCGAAGCTTCATTACAATTAATTCAATTTGATTGTAGAACGCCGACTCGACTAATTGGAAGCCCAACAAATATTGGATTTGTTGGCGAATACTTCGTTTATCCATAACCAATTATTTATAGTGCTGCTTGGTGTTTTGGCACTTGAATTACATTGACAGGTGGGCGCTGATAGTGAACATTTATGAAATTGTCAATGGTATTGAAGATACCGTAAAACAAGATAGCAACATTAGCTCCAATTAAGGCCATAAACCTAAAGAACCATGCAGCAATATAACCCTTTTCATTCCTTCACAGCAAAGCATTGTGCATTAAAAACTTCTTTGTTACCTAACTTAGTGGTGAACTAACCTTTTATTCAGCCTGTCCGTGTGGTATATCTGCAACAAAAATGAATTCATAAATAATTAACTCGCTTTTGCATAAAATATGCTGCTAAAATGTGCTTTCCGACAATAGAAGTAGAGTTTTATTATAAAAATAAACTTTTTTGAAACAAAGTAATGAGGATGTTAGTAAAAGAATCTAGAGCGCTTTTGACCAAAGCCTAGAAAAATGCTGGTTGGTACAGATACCAAGCTTTATGAAGAGGAAAGAGATTACAAATTCAGCTCGATTATGGCTCTCCCTCATTGTAAGTATATCTTTTTTGTATTTTATCGCGCTGTTTAATGAATTTTGACAGCAAAGCATTTCTGAACAACTACAGGAGAATAAAAAAGTGCAGTGTCTAAACTTTTGATAAAAACAATGGCAGAGACACATTTAAAGATTTACAGTTGGGTGAAACTTAGAAGTACGAGTATTTTAGTAAAGCTTTATGTTAAATGTTACCTAACAGTGTGAGTGAGTTGTTTCAAACATTTTAAAGGCTTATTGGATTTGTATAAAATTCACGTGTGGATTTTGTGAGCCGTGACGTAAAGTTTTGAGTGGAGGTGTGTGATAAAAAATAATAGCCCAAAAGGTGAACACTTGGAAAGGCGTGTTTGCGTGTCTTCTTCTGTGAACTTAGAAACTTCACCCTGGTATAAAAAATACTTTATGATGAGTTGTTGAAAGAACTTTCTTAATTTAAGAAAGACAGGAAAGTAATAAAAATGTGTTAATTTGGCATTAAACACAAAAACACGATAATAAGTAATAGATAACTCTTACATACAGCTCCCTCCTGACGTAATGTCTTTCAAGAAACCAATCCAAAAAACCACGGTACACTATAGAATTTATTCCATTAAAAACCATAGCGCAGAAATAAAGTATTCATAGACAATCGTGGGCATTTAAAAAATAGATTAAGTTTTAAACGCCTGACGGCGTACTTCGCCTGTTCTAAGTTTAAATCATGTGGTTGTCAGTTAATTGCATGGCGCGAATATGTGCCAAGCCGCGGAACAACTTCCCTGTGATGTGCTCGCTCAATCATGAATCATGTGGATAGATCCACTCATAAGGGGAAAGATAAACTACAATATAGTATCTGTACCTATGCTCATATGGCAGAGCGATCGTTTTGTCACACAACTGATTAATCTGTGTAATTGCGACACTATTATTAACACAATATTTCGAACAAATTATTTTTTTAAACTTACGGAGCAATTTAAAATTCTTCGTATAGTGATAGAAAAGTGTGACAAAATGTATGATTGATAAATCTGACGGTGCAGGTTGTCGAACTTTTTCTGAAACGCAACGTTCCAAAACAAAAGACATTCAAAACTTTCGATTATCCAGGTCAAACGGGAGATTAAGGACTGTATAAAAATGAACCTGATTCACTAAGATAATGAACGATCTATTACACAATCATTTTCTTCTAATAATTCTCATACATGTTAGTTTATTAACGCAATGCATATATGCACAATATACACAGAAACGTGTTCGTATAAATCACACGACCACTACTTACCTAATAGGGTATGGCGCGAACATCCCTCCACAGATGAACTTCCTCCCACACACGAACTCGACTCAATCAAGCATCAAACTTGTCTAAGCACGTTAGTGAAAAGTTCAGGGAACACAGTCTGCGTCTGCACAAACACTACGTTATTAGAACTTGTGTAGAACATACGCTTCATAGCTTGCAAATTAACTTTAAATGTCTATGCGAAATAAAATGGAAAACGTAATTTATGAATCTGGCTAGGCATAATCAGCCTATAATGTGGGCCCAGTGCTGGGACACAGGCCTCCCCTCTATGAGAGGGAATGGGCTGTAATCCACCACGCTGGTCCAGCGCGGCTTGGTAGATTCATATCTGGCTTAATATTATAATAATATAAGACACGGTAGGTTACACCGCAACATACTATGGTAAAGATGGCAGAATTTTCTTGACAGACCAAATAATAACTAAGACCTACTAAATATATTTATGAAGCGAAACCAAAATAGTGGTAAATATTTTGAGAACGTAGGAGAACACAATTTTCCGTGTTATTGCCATGCGGCACTCAGTTTGCAGAAAATAAAGAAAATAACTACCTACCAATCAACTAATTTCAAAGGACACAGTGGATCACTTGAAAAAGATGCAGGTTTTGAACTTGCCAGAAGGGATCCGGCATAAAAATCATCGGACACGAATCCACTGTGCCCATTCCTTATAAGCAGCTAAGGAGTTAGCTAAAGGGACACACTAAGATACAAGCTACAAAATGGTGGACCTCGACAACTGGGACAGAGATAGCCTGCGACTGGTGGCAGGGACCATTACTGGACACTGCTCACTGAACAAACACTTCCACACCCTAGGTATCACTGACAGCCCTCTGTGCAGAGCGTGCATGGAGGCGGAGGAAACGGTGACGCTTGTGCTCCTCGAGTGCGCCTGCGTCACCCAGATCCGCGAAGAGACTCTTAAAACACTGAGATCCCTCGCGGATGCCCTGAGAAGACCGGGAAGTCTGATCTGCTTCTGGAGGGAGGTGGGCTGGTTGGAGTAACGGCCACCATGGCTCACGCACAATGGTCTACCTTTAGGGACTAAGTGCGGAGACCAAACCCTTTAATAGAATAGATAGATACCTTCCAATCACTTGAGCAACTTTTCAATTTTCCAGTAAAATTCTTTCATCACAAAAAAGCTCATTACCTAAGAAATTAAGTGCATACTACACCGTCACGAACAAAAGTTTGAAATACTTCGTAAAGCAGTTTCATACTCGACAAAACTTATTTAAAATTCCTTCTATTCTGTCTCAGAATCAATGTTGGGAAGGCGTCCTACTTTTTCGTCTCATCTTTAATGGAAAAGTGAATATGAAACAGTTGGTGTAGCGATGTTAGGGAAAGAGGAATTTTACATGTTGTATCAAAAACCGATACAGATTTATCGGAACAGTATATTGTCTTACAGTAAATCAGAAAAAAAAGTCTTGTATTTACTCTTCGTAGGTCCTTACCTTTGCAATCCGTTAGTGAATGAGTGTCAGAAAGTTTCACAATTATTAAAGTTGTGTAGTAGTGATCGGGTATGTGGTTTCTGTCCATCCTGTATCGCATTTCGAATTTTGCAAATACCTGGTGGTAATAGCTAGTAGCCTAATTATGTCCAAAAGTAACTGAGGCCTGTTCTCGGTATATAAATACACACAAACATTTATTAGGTTAAACTAACTATATACATTAATAATTAAAAACTATTACACTAAAATAAATAAACTAACAACAAACTATATATAAATTAACATGTCATCAGAATATGCAAAACATATAAACTAGTAGCATAACAAGCTGAAAACAAAATCCCTGTTCCATACGAACATACCTCACTTCAGACTACAAAGCAAAGAATATTCCGCAGCAAACTGCACATAAATGTCATCTATGCAGTTGAAAGAGGAACATCAATAAAACATAACACACGGAGCATTATTCACGATCAAAATCAAATGAGATCGCCGACACCAGCGTCGAAGAATAGATCGTTTACTACTGTCAAAGGCATCTTCTCTTTTGCACCGCACTTCACGAAGCAGGGTTGCCTGCTTTAAAATTTCATGGAAAAATAAATTATACCTCATTTAGAAGCGATTCCAGCTCCTTTGTATACAAATCGTGCTGTAAACCTAAATTTTTGGGGGTATTGAATTTTGAAACCAGCTAGGATCGTTCTTGCTTCACACAATCCGACAAAATGGAAAATGGATGAAATGGTGGTGGAAAAAGCCGATAAACAAAAGACATGGACTATGGTTCTCGCTCCAATATTAGAATAAATAATATTAGATTAGATAAGTAACATTTAAAACAAGTATAAAATTAGCTGTATACCACAAAGGCTCGGGTTTAACAGATTGTCACTAACAAGCAACAATTATAAAAAATAGTCCCTTACACCAATGAATAAAAAAAATACTATGCCAACAGAATCCCGATCCGATGTGTACATTCCATAAAGTTTCCTATTAATTGCATGCAACAGGCATTTCAATTAAAACTGTCCAAACGATGAAACGAATCATTATCGTTTGATTGATTTTATCTTTTGAAACACACAAATACACTCACCAATAGATTGAACAACTAAATTAATAGACCTTTAATTAATTTTAAACTACTTCACGACTTTCTCGGTTCAATTTCAGTCGATAGTTCGACCTTGGATTTGCCTTTGTCTTTGATAACTATTGAAAGGTTTAAAGGACGCAGACTTATTGACAAACAATACAAACTGTAACCCGACTTTAATTGGAACATGAGTTAATAGAAAGTTTTAATTGATCGACTTTGTTTTCTGTTGTGGGTAAATAGAGTTATGAAAACTCGCTGTGACAATTCACTCTTGAGATTTTGATTGTAAGCTTCGCAACATTCGAATATATTGGTATCTTCAGTTTTTCGACTCGCCTGTGGAGTAATAACACACACTTTATCTATGAATTGATACGATAATTTAAAATACCTTCATATTTACAATTTTTTCTTTAGCACATCAATTAAGCTACTAAATGTATTTTTCTCTGATTGATCGACGAGAGCAGCGGTGGCCCAGTGGTAGCAACCCCGACTTACGAACAGTAAGTCGTGGGTTCGAGACCAGGCAGGCGCATTACTTTGTGTAATTTATTTTATCACCACTGCTCTCAAAAAAGGTGAAGGAAAACATCGTGAAGAAACCGGCATGTCATAGAACTAAAACTCGAAGATATGTGACATCTACCAATCCACACTGGGCCCGCGAGGTAGATTTTAGCCCATTCCCTATCATAGAGAGAGGCCTGTGTCCCAGCAGTGTGAAAATTAGGCTGGTGATGATCGACTTTAAAACACTTTCCATTACGCAAAACTAAACATTTACTAAAGAGAGCTTTGATTTTACAGGTTTCGAAAACATTTAACATGTCGAACTCGATACTGTGAACTGGACTCCACAAAAACAATTGACGTTGTTTGCCACCCCTGACCACTATAGAAAGCACATCAAGATACGGACAAACGGACGGTCCTATTGTACAGATGCGTGCAATTATCAGCTCTTTGACTCTGCAGCTGCAATCGTAGCGGTCGTCGATTGCAGACTGTCATTGAGTTCTGTCGTGGCTTTGTTTAAATACGGACCTATGAGTATGCTTGATGTATGAGCCATGAGACAAAGTTATCTAGTCTCTCCTTTGTTTGATAGACACAGCGTGAAAACCTAGACACCGATGTGATATGCACCTGTCGATTTCGGAAATGTGCTGGCAATAAATCAGTATTAGCTATTCAGGCTGATCAGAACTCCTGGTCTTTTAAAAATAAAACTTGTTTTTTTTTTGTTTATGGCTGCCAAAAACTCTATAGTTTTCCAGAAATCAAACTGCCTTACCGGAATAAATCAAAATTAGGTCTATGTCAAGAACCGAGTACGCCCGACGACCAATCAAGCTAATAAAAAACCAGTCTATGAGCGGATCTCTAATTACAACGGAAATCTATACAAAGCGAGTCCATGTCATACTGGACATGTATAGCTTGATCAGCCGCCGTGTGCACCTGACAATAATGCGAATGACATTCGCATTTGCAATAATCAGAAAGGAAACAATTCGTGACTTTGTATCTATTACCTTGATCACTCTTCCTTGAATGTATGACTCAAAAATATTAACTTATTCAATAAACCTGAACTTCACGTTGTTGTTTACACTTTCCTAAATTTTAAACCAATTTTCGCGAGGAATAACGATTGTAACTTGGAGATAGGATTTTTTTTCATAAAAATATGAGTTCCAAAATACTATGTTCGTAAAAACATGAAATTTTAATCAGAACAGTAGATTGTTAAGTGTTTACATATATATGCTCGTGACTGTACACAATATGTCACGATTCAAAATATCAATTGATTTTAAGGTACCTTAAAATATCAATAAATAACAAAAATATTAAAAATGTAAGATATTAAAAAACAACCTCAAAATATCTCTAATAAATAATTGTTCGGAGCGACTTCTGCAAAGTCCCAAATAAGCTCAATTTACACATCATCATTTTTCCGCAATAATTCAGAGCTTTAGCCTCAGGCCTACAAATGAAAAACAGTCACGTTTATATACAATTACGAAACTCTGTCATGTCCTCGTTATACACAATATCCTATTTATTACGATTGGGTTTTTTGTACAAATAATATACGTAGAAGAACTGAATATTTGGTAACTAACATATCTTGTCATATTTGAAGTATTGTTTTACGAGCCTAAACTGATTGCGTTCTTTATTTATTCTATAAGTTTATTTCTAGAAACTCAAGGGTACTCTTTTATTATACGTATAAGCGCACAGAATCCTATTCTTCTTCCTACTATAATATTATATATGCGAAAGTTTGTGATGATGGATGGATGTTTCTTACTCATTCACGCAAAAACTACTGATCGAATCTGGATGAAATTTGACACACAGATAGTTTACAACCTAGATTATGACATAGAATATTTTTTATCCAGGTATTACGATCCCGTGGGACACTCACGGAACTACACGTGGGCATAAGCTAGTATAAATATAATTCCAAAAAAGGAGAGAGAAAGATTTAAACCGTATTCTACACGCATACTAATAAAATTAACACAACCACGTTCACCAACCAACCGTAATTATGAGAAGATACCCCACAGAGTTACCGCTCAAAAGAGGATTCGTTCATTATCTTCCGGGCGCACCTATCATGATTAAATACTGCCTCAGCTATATCAGGTGGCCCACTACTTCAACCGTCATTTGCTATGAAACTTTGCATAACCAAACTATAACGCACCCATTGCAATTCTGACTAGCTTCTTCTCTGTGTAATGGAGTGGACCGTAATCATGACTATAATGCCACATAACATACCATCGCGCCTGTAATCCCCGAAGGGTTAAGCAGAGTTGTACCTAATAGTACACCCACATTTCGCCAGTTATGTTTAAGTCCAATTTAATAGGGGACAAGCCCATTGCCATCAACCAGGTACAGATCCAGAATCCGTGGCTGCTTCTGAGAAATTCAAGATGAAAAATGCAATAACACTTTGCCCGATCTAGGAATCGTTTGCGACCACTAGACCAACGAGACAGTCAAGTGAATGTCTTCTATATATTTGTTCTAGGCCATATCAGTTTCCAAACGATATTTTCCTTCACCGTTTTGGATCATGCCATCACAGACGATGACTCACGTCTCTCGTCATTTTTTGTGACCATTTTACGAATTCTTACGTAATTCGTATTTATATCCTATTAGGATTCTGCTTAAGGGGATATTTTAGACCCCAGTAGTGATGACATAAGTTACGTTGGTTTCGAACCCAAGACCTAGGACAAGTAAGTACAGACCGTTACCACTGTTCTATAAACAAAACCATTTCATCCTAATCCTACCACAAAGGGCACGCAGGCATCACAGCCTAGGATTACCATGTTCGGCATACAAATCCTATATTTGACACTATTAGTCCATTCAAATTCGCAGTCTTAATAGGATAGGACATGGATTATGTGAGCCCGGATTACGATAGAGAGGTAAAGTCTCATTTAGCTTAGCGCTGGTGCGGTAAACTGGAAAATTCGTTTCGGACGCGTACCTACGCGTTGAATACTTTATTATACGGCCATGTCTGTTTACGTATACATGGTATATGGTAATGTGCCTCTGGTATTGCGAGGCGTGATTTGACAATATGTACGAGTATATTATGTTACTACATGTAGGCTGTCTGTTTAGAATATACCATTTTTTTATTTTTCCGTGAGCGAAAGCAAAACAAAATGCATTCACTAGGATCACAATGATCACCAAATCATATGGGTTACATTTAAAGGGTGTCAGTTATGCATAATGTTTCTTTAAACATAATTCATTAGCACTAGAATACATAACGTACTTACCTAGTTGTTTTTACGCCTTTACCCACTAAAACGCCAGCGGGTACTGCGGGACCCGGCAATAAAAAACGCTTAACCGCCATTGGGTACTTGAGGCCCCGGGTTCCTTAAATTGACATTATTGACAATGACATAACAGTGACACTTGACAGTTCAGGACAAGGCTTTATGATAATGATAGACTCTTGGCATGCAGGATGTTCGTAAAATTTCGGTTTTTATGGTTGAGAATCGTGATTCAGCAATAACTACCACTATAATAATAACTTAATACCTACAATAGTTAGTGTGAATTGAATTAAAACCCGTTTCTTGGGATACAGACAGAATTGTAAATTTCAAGTTAAAAACTCTTGTTGTCGAAGATTGCTTCTGAACTAATTACCCAGTTTCCTGCAATTATTCGTCGAAGCCAATTGTTGTTCATAGAAATTCATGATTTTACGTACTTATTTAAGTTACTTAGAATCCCCGGATGTAAACAGTACTTTTTTCGTCACGATGTTGACGAAGTGATACTACATGCGTAAGTATGAATAGAGGTAGCCTAAACTGAAACTGCAAGAATTTATTTTAATTAAATCAGTATAATCAAATTGGGTACATAAATGTGAATTTATCAGATTGATGAAGAAATAAGACAATAAAATGGCCCATTTCTATAGGTTATGAAGACTAAATGAATGAACCTGTATTTAAAAAAAAGAATGTTTAATACATTCAATCTATTCACCTGTAACTACAAAGGAAATGTGTGCCACGAGCTGCCAACCTTAGGGACAGAGAGGAAACCTCTTGCGTATGAAGCAATGCTGCTTGGTTGTAAACTTCCCTGGGGACGAACTCTTTTATAAGGAGCTTACATAATACTTCACAACAATGATATTAAGTATTATTCATCCCTACATAACATTTCATTCCATAAGACCCCTTTGGGAACGACATGTTATGTCATACATACATCATACACACGTCATACTACTGATAAAAAATCTTTGTAGGTACTTGTATTAGACCATCATCGTAATTATCACTGCTAAGTATAACACATAGAGACCTGCCAACACAAAGTACATTAAATCAATACCAACAAGACGGTATAACAAGAAAAATGCCGGTACCGTTGAGTTCTGCGCAAGAGCCTGTCCCTAGGTGCGCGTGCGCTTAAAAAGCCATCGACAGCTATCGCAGTCCGGATATGTACCGTTACGGCCTTGATCTTCGAAATGTAAGACGTAGGTACAGAGTAACCTCTTAGATTGTTGCTGTGGGGTAAAAATATCAGCCATGTACTTATCACAGCTGGGTCTAATAAAAACGGTTCTGTAAAAAGAATTGATACACTCCTGCTTTCTTGAAGTAGGTTAATAAATAACTGAGAAGAAGAAATAAGCTTTGGCTATCTTTTCTAAATCATGTTCCCTCATAATTTAATACTGTGCAGTAAGTTGATTGGATTACAATTTTAACTGTATAAAATTACTGTAACTCGGGGTAAATCCAATTTGAAAAGTGGCAGATACTAACTGAAATGCTACCGTAAGGATACTTAAAAGAAAATGCAGAAATATATGTATAGTAACTTTATAAATAAGATAATGATGGCACCAAGTAAATAAATCATACCATTTACTGTACCTGTAACTCTACTTATGATTAGTTAACCGTTAGAGCCCTTGAGTACAACATTGTTTGTATATCTCAAACGTGTTTATAGGTTAAGTGCATCTTAAAATTATGTATGATATGACAAATTACACGCTTTATAGTGGAACGTACACGAATATAACGGTTTTTTCACACTTGCTTGACATTGTAATACCAATATCTTAGTTTTCTGTTTTTTTAGAGCAAAAGAAAACTATTGACTGACTCGTTAATCTAGTGGCCAAGAGTTTCGGGTTCGATCCCCTGGTTAAGCCTGTGTTCTTGGGTTTTTCTATCAGGAAATTCTCAGTAGAACCCAGGACCTGGTTGATGACAATAGGCTCGCTCCCTATTACATGAGACTCAAATACAACTGTTGACATGTGGGTGTGCTATCGATAGGCACCTCTAACTAATCTATTAAGGTATAACAGGAGCAATGCTACAGAAAAAAATCTAATTGTTATAGCTAGTTTAATGGCTAAACGTCACTGCTTTTAAAAACTTTTCCAAACGAGATGTCTCATTTAGTCCACACTGAAACATAAAAACCAACCTTTTAAAACGCTACACGTTATAGTATGAGAAAATGTCATATAAAAAGTAATTTGTCTCCCAGTATACTCGTACAGTGATCTTTGAAGACAATTCCATCGCAATTTTCACAAATGGTTGAAATAAATAAAACATAACTTACAAACGTATTACAGTTTATTGTTGTTTTCTCGGACGATGGACCAACGAGGCTAAGACCGTCGCATTCTTTAGAATTTACCTTAGGTACCATGTGGCATGTATGTATTTACACAGTTCGTCGCAAAACATGATAACACAGTACACTGTACAAGGCTAGTTTGGTACGTTGTCAAAATCAGAAGTATCGATGCTTATTTTTCTATAAGGTACCTAAGGTACACAAAAGTTAGCATCACAAAACAACCTCACAAAGATTTGCCAACAGGGCCCGCTTGCGACATCTTTCCAGGGCTAAAGGATTCTTGTAGCTCTGTATTCGGCTGATCAAGTAACATCATTCATTATCCTGCCCTAACCCCAATTATGTTGGGGTCGGTGCAGCATGTCTTTTCATTCCATACTTCTCTATTATTCGTCATCAGAGCAGTCACCTACTTTTTAGCCATATCATTCTTCACACAGTCCATCCATCGTTTCTTTGGTCTACTCTTAACATAATCAAGTTAGTTTAATGTCCTATTTCTTAAATCTGAGCCCAGGTAACCTAAAAATCGACCTCTTAATGAAAGAAACATGTTTAAATGATTAGCATATAAGATTTTTTGTATGTTTTGTGTGAAGAAAAGCCTTTGAAGTGCTATAATCTATATCTATATTGTATGATAATCAGGTTCTCACCTGTGACACCCGTCACTTTTCACAATGTAGGAATAATTCAGCAGTTGCTAACGAGTATTATTCGACTGTGACCACCCAATGTCTATGTCCATTTCAATTTTCAATTTCCTTCACGCAGGTAAGTCTTTCTTTTCCAACTACCATTGTTGAATTTGATTCTGAAGGTATTTATAGATGGTTCTAAAATTTCAAACCCAAGACTTTCTTTTTTCGATATTGTTCAAAAGATATCACGAAACACGGCAGTGACATTCTTTTATGTGCAGCTTATAATAAATTCAATTTATCAAACCTAATCGATTGGTTATTAAAGTTGTCGATTATTTTTCATGTGACATTACAATAATAAACCAGTCCTTATTAATGTCTCTTTATCGTGTAACAATGAGCACAGTTCATTGCTAACCAGTATTTTTCACTGCCCCTTCCTAATCTTTAAATATGTACAAAACATAATTTATCAAAAGCCCCGACCAGCAACACCTTTAAACAAAACAAGTCCAATTTCCAAAAGTATATCGACAGTAATTTAGGAGCATTAAATCCTTGTTACTCAAAGGAACGGTTCCACAATACTTCAAACGAAGTCAACAATTTACTTCGTGTCCAACGTAAAATCGTCGACGGCGACGTCTGCCTTAAATATTCAGTAAAGTAAATTTAAATATTTTACATAACGGACACCACTGCATAGACTTACTGATACAAAGTATACAATTAGTATTAAATGTAGACACAGAACTTGTAAATATTTAACTTTATGCAAACGAAATGTTGGTCGAACAAATTCTTACTGTGGACGAGGTAAAGAGGTTAGACGGCGACCTTTCTCTTTACAATAAGTTTATTTGAAATGGAAGCTCGTTTATTACAAGTTAAGTTCGATTGTACCTTGTATTTTTTTTTTCAAATCGTCATCATTGTCTTATAGAAACAGCTAGAAGCCTTTTTAGCCCTTTTACGTCGTTTTTTTTCCTGTCTTTTACAACCTACTGATTTTAGTTTGTTTTACCTCAAACTACAACAGTTTAAACCTTTATAAATTTTAGCATAGTAATCCTTTATAATAGTAATCCCCGAAGGACCCGAAGGCAGAATTGTAACTATAGTACCTTTATAAATATTCAGACCAATTTATATTTCGTTACGGAATCCAATAAAGTGTTTTACATCATCAAAATAGATAATCGTGACACGTTTACGTCATTTCCTGGAAATCAAGTCTTCGGTGTTGAGAAAAAAATTGAGATTCACGAATATAACAATTAAACAACCTCTAGTCTGAGCAATTACAAAATATCCACATATTTTTAAGAATAGAACTGACATGCCTACGTAACATAGAACATTTGTATTGTATTGGTACAAAAATCGCAAATGAAATCGCACAAAAATAGTAATAAAACTCTATATTTTATTCAGTACTTCAATGCAGTTAAATTAGCTTGACTACTAAAATAAAATTCGGGTTGCATAGAACTAAAATAAAATGAACGCTGAGGCTTTGTCGTCCGTGTGGGTTTGTCATACGTGTTTTTATAAAAAGTAAAAAGTGTATAGATTTCCTTGCATAGCTTTAATCAAGGTTTCCCTGGACCCTGATCTCTGTCATGCATAAAAATTAAGCTTTGAGTAAAATTACTTTAATTCAGTAGCATCCATCATCACGTAACATTTTTGAAATAACCGTTATCCTGATAAAAAAAAAAACTGGCCAAATGCGAGTAATCGAGACTCGCGCACGAAGGGTTCCGTACCATTATACTCTCTTTAAATATATGTATATATATATTTTTATTTTTAAGTGAATTACAACGAAATATTCTGAGAATATTTCAAGCGTCTACCTGTCGCAGTTATTAACATCGAGCAAACAAAACGGCAAATAAATCGCGTTTGTTGTATGGGAGCCCGCCCTTTATTTTTCGGATGGGAAATCATGAAATGACCTCTCCCGTTCTGGGCGGAGCGGAAGGTATTGTCAGTCTTGTACTGACTAAAACCCATCCATGTTCCTTCCTCACCCTTTGTGTTCCAGGGCCGCGGTATCTCTTTCGAACAGTCCCGCAGCCCATGGATGCCCCCCTTAAATATTTATTTGATTCTGTTTTTGGTATTTGTTATTATAGCGGCAATAGAAATACGTCATCTGTGAAATTTTCAACTGACTAGCTATGTAGACAGTTGAAAATTTCATAGCTCATGAGATACAGCCTGGTGACAGACAGCCAGACAGACGGACGGACAGTGGAGTCCAGTGAACCCTAAAAAAGACACGTAAGTACAAGTTTAATATTGTTCACATATTTTTAAAGAGTTATGCGCGACTCATCAGAATTCCTTCTCGTCATCAAAAAACCAAAGATCACAAAAAGTGCAGTCTAAAGAAAAATCTACTCAGTTCCCTTTTAATTTATAATAATTAATTTTAATAATAATTATAAGGTAGGTAAAGAACATTTAAAGTTTCGTTACCTTGGAAGCATCTACCCAATAGGTACAGTTACCTACATCCCCAGTCGCGTGACACAAAGTACTATCAACACATTAGGCAATAGACTCGGTGCGCTTCGTACAGTTATACAAACAAGGGTCTCGATCCGCTTTCCGGCTAGGCCGCCAGACCGCTATGCCCAATAGCGGTAATTGCTCAAACCAGAGACGAGTGCCACTCTTGCCAATAGGGATGGCAGCAAACGAATTATGTACACCATTGTACACGCTTCCCTGTTGTACATGTACAGTTTGATTGATTAGCCTTTTGGCGTCGGTGGAAACCTGTTACTACCGATTATGTTCTGATAAAGTATAGTTGTAGATGTAGGTGTGTGTTAGAAACAGAACAGGTGTTGTGTGTTGAAACTCGAATAGTAGGTCAGTAAGATGGAGGAACTGATAATTAACTCAAGCTTCTTGAGTCTCAGTCAAGTGCCTTTATTATTTTCGAAGATAGTGATTCCAAACCCACGCAATTTACGATGTTTGTTTACCCTGAAAACGGAATATAACGTCACTTTTGTATTTTCCAAGGGGTTAAGCAGAGGTGTATGTATAGTACAATCAAATTTCGCCAGTGGTGTCCATGCAATAGCTGTATCACATGTTTTATTGAATATAAATAAGTTATGTTTTTATTAAATTAAAGCTACATAATATAGAATAATTAAAACTAAGTACAGTAGAATCTCACTAATCCGGCACTATTAAAAACCAGAGGATTATTGGAATGTTCGGATTACTGGATTGTATAGAAAAATTCCAAAAAGAGAATATAATGTATTTATTGTGTTGATGTTCGACCCATTTTTTTTATAACTGTAACATATCTCACAATTAACTAATTATGTAGTTTCAAAAAAAGCCTTAACGACGGAGCGCATACGCAGTGCATGTCGTAGAGAGGGGCGAGAAAGGCGCGGGCTGAGGGTGCCGGATTAATTATTGGACGTATCGGTCTATTGAAGTGCCGGATTAGTGAGATTCTTCTGTATTTACATTTTTTTTTTGTTCATGATGATTAACTAACTAAATAAACAACAGTTTCATTTAACTATAACATCTGCAAAACGTCTAACACAATTTTACAGGTTTCACTTTTTCAAGTACCTATTTATCTTAGCGGGCAACCCTGCGTTTGTCCTAGTTGTCCGCTATTGGCATTTGCTCACAACACTTAGTAGGACATTTTGTTTTCTGTCGCTTTGTAAATATTTCGGTTCACTAAGCGTTCTAATTTAAATGATTTCACCTTCTCTTTCGTTTAATTTAATTGAAGTCGAATTGATGACCGAATTTTGAAACGTTCCGAGTAGTTACCTAGATGTTTCGTTTCAGTAAGGTTTTAATAAAAAAGTTATGAAACAAATAATAGCTGCAATTTTTTTTTTTTCTTTTCGGTCGTTGTTCACTGTTTTTTTTTATAACATAGACCATTAAAAATTCTTAATGGCTTACAAAATAATACTCAGAACCAAATTAGATTTTGAAAATATGTCACGCAAAAATTCAGACCTATAGAAATTAATCAAGACAGTTATTAAATGTGATGGACATTCTCTTAAAGAAGATAAATTATCTATTAACCTTCATTTCAGATTAATAACCATATTATTAATGACTGAATTTTCTAGAGCATTCATCTTGTCATACACATGAACCATTCTCTATACTATAAATAACTGTAATGTACTGTATGTTTGTAAGTCTGGATGTTGGGGTAATCTTCGGAACTACTGATCAATTTCCGAAAATTGTTTCACTAATGAAAAGGTGCATTATCCCCGAGTGTCAAATTCTATATTTAAAACATTCTCGTTTCATAAATTCTGACTATAATAGGAGACACTTTTGTAAAAGATTAGCTATCTTTTACAAAAGTGACCCACAAATAACAAGACTTAGAAATTATTGTAATAACAGCTTTTCACTGAGCATTTCAATAGAGAAATCTTGGAACTTATTAAAAATAATTTGTTATAATTATGCAGGTGGAATGCACTTTATAAGAAACAGGTGTATTTAACCTCGTTACATTGTATAATATTAAGTTCAAGCTCAATAATCAAGTTTACCACAACCAGTGGGCTGTGATTGGCGGAAGCTTAATAATCTCACGTCTCTGATTGATAAATCTACTTCCTGTTAAACCCCACAAAACTGATGATTCCTAACTGAAAGCCAAGAAGAACTTCAAACACAGGAAGACCGAAAGCAGGATGGCTCAATGATATTAAGTTTATCTTAAACACCAGGCCAAGATTGGCACTTAGCAATGATCTTAATGATTTATAAGGTGGGTGTAGAGTAAAAAAGCTACCAATATCACGATCGGTCGATGACATTCTTCAACTTGGTTTTACATCATGAAGATTGATCTAATAGATTGTTAAAATGTAGTAAAAATGCCATGGTCTATCTATAAACTCGAGCTGGGTAACAAACCTTGTAAAACTAAAACGGGTTAAACCATTCTCAGAGGTTCTAAACTAAGCTTAAAGCTCACTGTCACAGCGCGCGTCGCCTGTGGCATTGAAACTGGTCACATAATTATGACAGGCGAGTCCGACCGGTTTGCCAGACCTTGCCCTGCCTTGGATGACACGGAGAGTGCCAGTAATACTTTCGTACTACTCGCGATTCCAAGACGCTATTTTGAAACATGTGACTACTTTTGCGACGTGGGTGATTTGAGGACAGGTACATATTTGATCTATAGAGTGATGAATTATGAATAGAATTGCGTAAAAATTGAGTGTTAAATGGCCTCGAGATTTCATCTAAAATAATTTACATTCGCATTAAAATGAAAACTAACTCCAAACCACGTAGTAACCGGTTAATGCAAACAATAACCGCAGAATCAAACATCGACAAATACGAAATGAGAAGCCGATCATCAAACTCGCTTCCAATATTCTGAATAGACGGATAAACTCCCCCCAAATATGGTCGGTGTATCCCTACGGCCCTTATTCAAGCACAATCCGAGTGTAACTGTATTACACAGCTTTCGATATTTTTTCTCGGGATTTATTGCCCCAACCCGGGGATTTACAGCTTTGACCGAAATGCTTACCCGCAGCATTTTGTTAGCTTTTTATTGGCAATTTGTTACCTTGTGTATCTTTTTGGGATTCGTGATTCAACCACAAATTGAACTCTTGACATTTTTGATTTTTTTCATAATGAAATTTTGATGTGGCAAACACCGGATGTTAATATCGTACGGCGCATTCATAAAAAAATACATTTAGCTTAAGATTTTAAGGGTTCGTCTCGCTACGCAACGAGTTCCCTAATTCCCCCTTCACCGGTAACGTTATATTTCAACGATAAAAGCTTTTGCCGCCTCCATCTTTAATACAAAAGATAATGGAAAAATAAATGACTCTTTATGTCGTCAGATTGTATAAGATCAAATCGCTTCGACATAATGATATAACGAAATCGAATCTTATTAGATTTTCACGGTAACAAGTTACTTTTACTGACAAAACTCGGTCAAATCATAGTTATTTATGTAATGGACTACATAACTTTTTACTGTCCACGTTAATGTATTATACTTAACGACAAAAGTTATGAACAAGTGAATTACTCTCTATGAGAAAGCAGAGAACGGTGACGAGCAAAAATAAAATAATAACATTCTAAAAATGATCAAAGATAATATTTATTCTTATACTTCAATTCACATTTTCAATCATGAAATGATCACGTATTTAACCAAACCCAGAAACCAATAAGAGAAAGTTCTATACACCATTTGAATAAAACGAATACGAGATATATCCATTTCATTTGATTGATCACATATATCTCAATAGGTATCTATACTTATAGGAGAACACTGAGCATATACATATAGAATAATCAATCTTTCATGAATGAGTATGAAAACTATTGAATAAATATAAGTTTATAAGATATATTATTATAGATACCTTTGTAAACATTTTGTTGGAGAGTGTCTTCATACACGTATGCGATTAGTTTCCGTTTTCTGACACAGATGGTGTTGTTGCTTTTTCGTTTTGTAGACAAATGTCATGTCGTTTTTGTTGAACAATAAATATCCTTTATAAAGAAATCTAACGTGAGTTTTGCTGAAATATTGTCGAAACCCAATAGGTTATGGGCCCAGACACATTATATGTAAATATTTCAACAATAATTTGAGTTAAGAGCAAGATTACTGCCGGTAAAAAAATTTACCTACGTAATGGAGGTTTCCAACGCAATGAAAATTGAGAAGTTTGATGGAAGAAATTTCAGGCAGTGGAAATTTCAAGTAAAATGCGCATTAAGAGCAAAGGGATTGGATATAGAAAAAGCAAAACCCGTGGAAAACAGTTCGCAAGTGCAGTGGGATAAAGATGATGGTATGGCCATGTTCATTTTAACATCGTCCATGGATTTGAACCAAATATCTCTTATAGAAAACTGCGAGACTGCTAAACAAGTCATGACAAAATTAGAAGCAATCTATGAACAGAAATCAGAATATAACAAAATGTTAATTCATGAGAAGTTCTATCAATATTCATATAAAGCCAGTGATACGATGGCACAGCATGTGTCCAAGGTGGAAGGCTTAGCAAAGCAGCTACGGGAGACTGATGAGAAGATCAGTGACACAGCAGTAATGACAAAGATTCTAAGCACATTACCATCAACATACCGTTCGCTTAGACAAGCATGGTTGTCACTAGATGAAAATAGCCAAACTATCCAAAACCTCACTTCTCGCCTAGTAGATGAAGAAGCCAGCCTTGCCAATGATACAAGTAGTAGTGAGACTGCATTAGTGACGTCAAAAGGAAATTTCAAAACAAGAAATGAAAGTAAACAGAATACTTCAAACGATGAAAGAAATTCAAGTCATAGATTTGTATGCTACAATTGCAATAAAAGAGGCCATTTCGCTAGAGATTGCAGGATGCCAAAGAAAAAGTATAATGAAAAGAAACCTAACAACATGTTGGCATTCAGCGCCGAAGGTTGTTCATCAGAACATGATGAAGAGGCATGGATACTGGATAGTGGAGCCTCAATGCACATGACCTTCAAGCGTGACTACTTCTGTGAGTTGAACGAGTCTCAATACAACAATTCTGTTAAATTGGGTAACAGACAGAATATCAAAGTATGTGGTGAAGGAACTATACTGATAGATAAACAAGTTAATGGTACATGGGAGAGATGTATACTTGAGCATGTGTTGTATGTACCTGAATTACGGAGAAATCTGTTTTCCGAAGGTGCTGCCACTAGAAAAGGATATATAATAGTAAAGAATAATAAAAAAGCAACAATAATGAAGAATAATGTTGTTGTTATGTGTGCACAATTAACAGAGAACAATTTATATGAATTGGATGTCAAAACAATCAAACAAGAAAATTGTAATATTGTGCAAACAGATATAAAAGTTTGGCATGAAAGATTAGGACATTTGAATGTCAAGGAACTTCAAAATATGTGTAAGAATGGTGTGATTCCAATTACATTGAGTGGAAATCAGAATTTTGTTTGTGAAGCGTGCCAATATGGGAAGCAAGCAAGACGCCCCTTCTTGAAATCTACCCGAGCTCCAACACAGCCTGGTGAAATTGTGTACAGCGATGTGTGTGGTCCTATAGAAGAACCTTCTGTGTCGGGTATGAAGTACTTTGTTTTGTTCAAAGATGGAGCTACAAGCTATCGCTATGTTTACTTCATGAAACATAAGAGTGAAGTATTTCAATGTTTTCTGAAGTACAATGCAATTGTGAAGAACAGATTTCAACATGATTTGCACATACTACATACAGATAATGGTTGTGAATATGTGAACACAGAATTTACAACATATCTGGAGAAAAATGGAATAACGCATGAACGTACTGCCCCGTATACCCCACAACAGAACGGGAGAGCAGAGAGAGAGATGCGTTCTATCATGGAAACTGCAAGAACCATGTTATATGCAAAGGACATTCCCTTAAACATGTGGGCAGAAGCTGTCAACTGTGCAATATATTTGTTGAATAGAAATACATCAAGCCAGACGGGAGACGTTACATCATTTGAACTGTGGCATGGAGTTAAACCTAACTTGCAACATATCAGAATATTTGGATCCATTGGTTATGTACATGTACCAAAAGAAAAGCGAAGGAAGCTTGCCAAGAAAAGTGTGAAGATGTTGTTAGTTGGATATGACCATGATAATTACAGAATGTATGATCGTAATACCAGGAAAATTACAGTATCGCGGGACGTGAAGTTTGATGAATGTAGTAGTACAACAGAAGAAAAACAAAGTTTTGTAGAAATGAGAGTTGAACAAGAAGAAAAAGAACGTACTACAATGTCTACCCCACGGTGTGAGTTTCAACATCAACGAGATGTACCTGAAGAAATCTCTTCAGATGATAGTATGAAGAGTTTAGAAGATACAGATGAAAGTTATATCCCTCCAAAAGGTATACATTTGGAACAGAGGCACATCACGTTACGTCCTCGTCAAAATAATAAGTTAGAAGCTAATTTCACAGAGTTGGAAATACCTAACACTTATGAAGAAGCTATGAATAGTCCAAATTCTCATCTATGGAAGAAAGCTGTGGCTGAAGAGCTTCAGTCACATGAAGAAAACCAAACTTGGATACTGTCGGATCGAACTGAGAAGAAGCCTGTTTCTTGTAAATGGGTGTTCACCATAAAGAAGAATAAAGATAGAGAAATAGTTCGATTCAAAGCAAGACTGTGTGCGCGAGGATTTACACAAGTCAAGGGTTTGGACTATAATGAGACTTTTTCCCCCACTAGCAGGTATGATTCCATCAGGGTACTGCTTAGCATCGCTGCGAGAGACGAACTACAGATCGAGCAATTTGATGTCAAGACGGCCTTCTTGTATGGTGAGCTCTCTGAGGACATATACATGGAGGTGCCAGAGGGATTGAAAACTCAGTCTTCAAAAGTATGTAAGTTAATTAAATCTATATACGGACTTAAACAATCTTCGAGATGTTGGAATGAGAAATTTTGTTCTTTTCTAACTGCTTATGGTTTCAAACCGTGTCCATCTGATAATTGTGTATTTGTAGGATATTTTAAAGACGTCAAAGTAATATTGATTCTTTATGTTGATGATGGATTACTATTGGCCAAAGATAAAGATGTTTTGTCTGATATATTAAATAATCTTAAACAAAAGTTTGATATTAAGATTTTAAACTGTAATTCATTTATTGGTATGGAAATAGATAAAGAAAAAGATTGTATAAGAATAAGTCAAAAACAGTATATTAAAACAATAATAAATAAATTTAATTTGACAGATGCTAAGAGCAGTAGTACACCTGCTGATGTAAATGTACATGTATCTAAGAATACAAGTAATGAGCCTATTCATTTCCCATATAGAGAAGCAGTGGGAGCGTTGCTATTCTTGTCATGTGTATCTAGACCTGACATAGCTTACGCAGTGAATGTTGTTAGCAGGTATGTCAATGACCCAGGTCCTTCACATGTTACAGCTGTGAAAAGAATCTTACGTTATTTAATGAATTCTAGAGATATGTCTATTGTTTATAAAGGTACTGTTGAATTAGTTGGCTACTCAGACTCTGACTTTGCAGGTGATTTGGACACTAGGAAATCTAATACAGGTTATATATTTTTAATGAACGGAGGTCCTGTCACTTGGTCTAGCCGTAAACAAAATACTGTGGCATTATCCACAACTGAGTCTGAGTACATGGCTGCTAGTGAAGCCGCTAAAGAAATTTTATGGCTTAGGCAATTTCTATGTGATATTGGGGAGCCACAAGGCTCAATTACTTTAAATGTTGATAATCAAAGTACAATTAAATTGATTAACAATCCTGTGTTTCATAGAAGAAGTAAGCACATAGATATAAAATATAATTTTATCAGGGAAAATGTTGCAAAGCAAATTGTTGATATTAAATATGTTGAGAGTTCAAATCAGTTGGCTGATTTCCTGACTAAAGCTTTGCCTGTAAACAAATTTAATTCTATTAGAGATAAGATGATGGCAAATATTTAATGTGGCTAATGTTTGTGGATTCAATCCATGTTTAATTCCAGAAATTATGAGATGAGGTATGTGTACCTTTTAAGTTTAAATATAATAATGTTTATTTACTGAAATTATTGTTAAAAAAAAGGTTTTAGTTAAAAGTAAAAGAAATATGTAGTGAATTGTTATTTCTACCTTATAAATTTAAGTGGGAGTATTGAATAAATATAAGTTTATAAGATATATTATTATAGATACCTTTGTAAACATTTTGTTGGAGAGTGTCTTCATACACGTATGCGATTAGTTTCCGTTTTCTGACACAGATGGTGTTGTTGCTTTTTCGTTTTGTAGACAAATGTCATGTCGTTTTTGTTGAACAATAAATATCCTTTATAAAGAAATCTAACGTGAGTTTTGCTGAAATATTGTCGAAACCCAATAAAAACCGTGTTAACTTTTTTACCCGATTGCGGCAGAACCAAAAGGATGGTAATGTTTTGTTGCTACGCGGATACGAAATTGATCGTATAGTGTGCAGTTCTGCACCAAATCCCTACGCTTCCTATGGGCATCGTAAAAAGGAACTAAGAGATTATTCGAGGGAAATGGTCTAATTTTAGTTTCTGCCTACTAACAAATAAGTTTTACAAGCGGGTAAAGGCCGCGATCTTGTCTTCAAAAAGGTTATAGCTTTTTTTTTTCAATTATCTCAGACTACATTGACTGATGTTGCAGGAAAACGCGGTGAAAAATTCTCAAAGTAGTTCGAGATGCTTAATTTTATCTATAAAAGATAAGTTTTATTTTCATAAATTCAAAACAAAAGTCATTTATTCAAATTAGGCTGATAATCAGCTTTCTCAGCCTAATCAACTTTTTGAACGTCAAAGTTTACAAGATACAAGAGACATTCCCACAAAACGCCTACCAATTTTCTTTTTTTTTTTAATTCACAAAAGCAATAAAAAAAATCAATATGATTTTTCTGATTGACATCTACTAGATGTGAATCTAGCATGCATATTAGATGTTTAACACTTACAATTAAAAAAAAAGCCTAAGACTTACTCTACACCACCTTATAAATTAAACAAAACTTACAAAATATGAACTTTTCCGAAAATAATGAAAAATTTTTAGGATCGAAAAATTAACATATGAAATTTAAAACATATTGTACAATTAAGACTCTAATTTAGTCCTAACTAAACTAGCTACAGAACCAGCAAAAACATCTATTTCACTATGAATGGAGTTGGCAAGAGACCCTTCGACACATCCTTATTTCATAAAATCGGTATCATTATAATTAATATTGTAAGTACCTATTATTTTAAAACTGCAGTTGTAAGTACTGTTTCTAACCCTAAAGAGGCAAAGCGAATCGCCAACCCGAATATTTGCGTAGCAATAAAAATTTAAAGTTATAAAAAAACTCGTTTTTCAGAGCAACGTGGTTTCAACACACACAACAATCGGTTCGTGCGTGACCAAGCATTTTGCGTGTCATTCGACCTTATTTGATTTATTACGTGATGCTAACTTGTGGTCAACGTATTACGGTCAAGATTTTTATCGACTTACCGTAATCGTATTCTCGAGAGAACAACCGAGTTGAAATCTGTATTGTACTGGAATAATCATGCCTTATTTGTAAGCAAGGACGGCCTACCAGCTATAAAAATACTCAATGATCGCATCATGAGTTGACCGGTTTTAAGGTATTTACAAAAATCGGTAGTGATATTTCGATCTTACATAACTATAAGCATACCTAATATGTGTATTCTGCCCTGCCAAATTCCTGACTCATCTCTGACCGCACCTTGAATCAACAAAGGAGGTCAACAATCAAAAAGGTTTTATAATTTTATTTGATACCGGAAAAAAATGAAGCTCTTCAATAAAGGCTTAAAGTGTTCGTAAAAAAAAGTTTTCTACAATCAATCGAAAAGATCCCGTTACCTCACTGATGTAGGTAGGAGTCATGATGAACTGTGATCATGATTGATGACCTCTTGCTAAACGTATTGTGCTCAAAAGATTTTTCAACGGCCTGGTGTGCCATTATACCTATGTCAAATGTGGGTTAAAAACCGTTTAAGTCTTTTGTAACTGTCCTATTTATGGGGTGAGGTGTTCCATCACGGGTAACGGTGGATCAAAGTGATTTATTTTTATTGTGGACCCAATTTTATAAATAGCATACACACATATCCCCTTTTTTGGATAAAATCGTTTGTTTTGACAAACATTAGTAGAACTACTACCACTAAGTTTAGTACAGACGCCAGCACGGCAAGCTACTACAATTGTTATATTTCTTTAAAGGATTTTAAAGTTTATCGCTAAAGTATTATTCAAGGGTGATTGGGAAAATTTGTCAGTTTTCGATAGCTTGATGTACTTTTCACGAAATAAAGCAATACATATGTATGTGTGTGTTAAAATCAAGTCATATAAATTATCTATTTAACATCTTTCTTAAATAACAAAGTGAGACAAACGCACGTAAAACTTTCACGCACCAAGGCACGCACAAAAAACATGACACTTTTTAACATTAACTTGATATAAAGTACGTCTACATCACAAAAAATAATGGAATAACTCCACGAGGGTCACGACACACGGGTTTACATCGGTACGCGACGTGCTTTATACCGCATTTGTAAAATAAACACGAGACACCGCGCACCGTGATAAAATGCCGAGAAAATGTTCCCTAGTGTGTGAACGCCCGAATTATTATCCCCTATTTTACAATACTGATTTTTTAATATTTTAGCTCTAATTTATTTTATTGATGAATTTCATTGTGGATTTTACAAAGCTTTATTAGAAATTCCAATATCAGAATGCAAAATCAAGGCAAAAAAATTGCTTTATTTTTCTTTGTCAATGGTTTCTGCATACCAATGAGTTTTTGAAATAATGAGATGCCTGAGGGGTATCGATGAAGAGATGAGAGTAGAAAATGTAACGAAATGTGAGTGTACTATTGGTTCACCTCTGCCCAGTCTCTGCCAGGCGTGATATTATGTTCTCATCATCTGCCTAGCCTTTTCCCAACTATGTTGGGGTCGGTTTCCAGTCTAACCGGATGCAGCTGAATACTAGTATTTTACATGGAGGGACTGCCTATCTGACCTCCACAACCCAGTTATTACTGGGTAATACGATACCCCTTGGTAAGACTGGTTGTCAGACTTTTTAGGCCACTGACTACCTAACGACTGTCAAAGATCTTCAAATGACAGCCGGGACCAACGGCTTAACGTTCTTTCCGAGGCACGGAGGAAACTCGGTATGTAATGGGTGGTCACCCATCCACAGACCAACCTAGGCAAGCACGGCTTAACCTAAAGATCGACCCGAGCGGCTGTTATTATTTAGCCACGAGCTCCTCGTGATATTATGTTCTGTCGTTCTAAATAACCATTCACAAATGTAAAATTTTTAAAAGGGTACTTTGTATACCAGGCTTCTTTTATTTAAATAACTTACCATTTATAGGTATTCTAACCCGTTAGTTTTCCGTTTGTCAATTTCGCATGAGATAGCATTTCGGTTCAGTGGGCCAGCTGATTCAGATTCGACGAACATTTCCCCTATAGACATACTAGCATAACCACTTCTACATATTTCGACATCATATTTGTTATTCCCAATTCGTAATCCTGTGCAAACATTGCTTTATAGAGATTTGTCCTAATTTCAACCTTATTTACCGCAATTTAGATGTATACTGCTTGCTTATGCCCGCGGCTTCGCCCGCTTGCTGTTCAAAAATTGTCCCACTGGATCGTACTACCGGGATAAAAAAGTATCCCTGTAGTGTCAATCCAGGTTACGAACTATCTGTGTGCCTTTCATCCAAATCCATTCAGTAGTTTTTGCGTGAAAGAGTAACAAACATCTAACCATCCATCCTCACAAATTTTCCCGTTTATAATAGTATTGAGATATCATGATTCATCAGGAATCGTGTTTTTATTTTTATAACGTACTTAATTTACATAAAAGTTTATTTAACATAGGTAACTTAAACTAAATGGCAGTGCCGAAGATTCCATACAACTTGATTCCTACCGGGTTACCTTTGAAAAATGGCATATTCAGTATTCTATAACCAATTAATATAACCACATGAAAAACATGTACTCCGGCTCACCTCTCGTAAAAATTGACCCTTCGCTACTGCTAAATGGTGATTAGTGTATTCTTTCCAAGTAAACTAAATAGTCTTCTTGGACAAGGATTTGTGAATTATCTCCATTTTATTTTGCTGATATGTAGATAATTCCGCTAAGAAAGCGGAATTATCTTAGATCTGAAAAGAAAAACGTGTAATTTATCAAACTTTACAACAATCAAGATTAGTTCCCTTTTTACCCGATTCTACTTCGCTGTTACCCGGCTATAACTTAGAAACAATAAGAACGGCAGCAAGAAACTTGATTATAAGTCCTGTAAGCTAAGACCTACATGTGTGACCGAGAAAAAACTCGAGGAATATCACTCGGTTTGTCTTGCGAATGTCAGGCCGTTCTTACACTAGGGTTGACGTACGTCCAGAATTTTCCGAACAAGTCCTGAATATAGGTTTAGTATTCGGAATAAGGGAAGCCAATCTCACAAAAAAAAATCATCTATGATCATAGAAAAAACAGCAATATTCATAATGACCGGGCACTGTAATAAATATTGGAGTTTTATTTTGCCCAATTTGACTTATTCATTATTGCCGGGCATTACGACATGTATTATAACTTAACATATTATAAGTAAGTAACGTTTTGAGCACACCGCATATTATAATCGTTTTCTGTTAATATATCGTTGTAGTAAAGTGTCTCAATAAAGTTAGAGGTATTGCGGAAATGAAAGTCTGGAATTGTCTTCGAAAATCCGGAATTTTCTCCAGAAATCCTAGTTATGGATCTGGGAGCCCTATCTTACACTTACAATTTTAAGAGTGAAGAGACAAAAGCCAGACGGTACTAACTAGTTGGTTTTTATAGCTGATGGCGGTTTTAGCCACAACTTATGGAATAAACTAGAGCCCTAGCTTCTTGTGGCAGTAGTTAACATAAAATTTGACGGATTTTTTAAATTTATGATAAATAGTGTCGCATCAGCTTGGACCACTACCCCATAAAATGCAATAATATGCAAGATAGTGATGAATCGATGGTCTAGTGGACGCGAGCGCGACTGCTAAGCATGAGGTCCTGGGTTCGATTCCCAGGTGGGATAAAGTGTTATTGTGTTTTTAAATCAGGAATTTCTTAGTAGCAGCCATGGAGTCTGGATTTGTGCCCGATTGATGGCAATAGGCTCGCCCCCTATTACATGGGACTTAAAACATAACTGGCAAAATGTAGGTGTTCTATTAGGTACACCTCTGCCCCACACTTCGCGGATTACAGGCGTGATGTTATGGTGTATTATAGTGATGAATGTTTGCCTAGAAAGTAACTAGATAAGAAGACTTCTACTCTAGTAAGGAGTACCTTTTCCAAGCAGAATGCACAATATGTTTTGTGCCTAAGTACGACTCTTCTATTTACATCACGAAGAATGTTCTACGAGCTAAGAATACATAGTATGATTATAAAGTTCTGTATCACCTAGAAAGCTGTTGACCCCGCTATCGCCAGAACGACTTATGACATTATTATGGTGATCATGACATTGATTTCAATAATAATGTTACGTAAGTCCGAATATCGTGTGTAGCATACAAATGTCTAATTTGTTGATCGTGTCTTACATACTAAAGTGAAACAAACGTTTTGTATGATTTGTTTGGTTATATCTTTAACTGATTTTGTAGATAAAGGTGCTCAAGGAATTGGTTTAGAATAATGATTGTCAGTGAGTCAAGTTATGCCGTGTGACGATTCATCATCTGCATCTGCCTAGCCTTTTCCCAAATTTATTGGGGCCGGCTTCCAATCTTACCGGATGCAGCTGAATACCACTACTTTTAATGGAGCGACTGCCTATCTGACATCCACAACCCAGTTCGCACCGGTTAGCAAGACTTGTTGTCGAGACTTTCGGGCCACTGATTACCTGTAACGACTGTCAAAGATTTACAAATGACAAACGGTTGCTTTCCGAGGCACGGTTATAATAGATTAATTATAATCTATTCTAAAATGAAATAGATATTTATCGTAAAATGGATAGCTTAAGACTATATTATTGGTTTAATTTGTGTTTTTACGCTCCAATTTACTTAATCTGCGTGAACTTAGTTCAAACTCTAAACAAAATGACTTTTTATCTTATTAGATTAAATAATCAGATACACAAACTTGTGAGAAAGTCATCAAATTCATGAAAACTTTGACCATCGTCTTGGGAAATAAACATCAGAAGTGATCAATAGGCTGCTCCAGGGAACTTAGCAACGTTACTAGAACTGCCGAAATAAATCGATTTATTTCGAATCTAAGTTGTGAGAGTATCCAATCCTGATATTTATTTTGTTGCTTTTATTTTCGTAATAATAGATGTGCTTGCTAAAAAAATCTCGCAAACTACAAAAGTTATTGAGCTCAAAATTGATGTATTTTGAGCTCAATAACTTTTGTAGTTTGCGAGATTTTTTTATTAACAAAATAACTTAACTACTTACCTAACAGTTACCATCAAGAACTCGTAGTATTTACGAGTATTAGGCACAACTCATTATTAAATAAGTATGAACAAGGATAGCCCTTTTTTTAAAGCCTTTTTTCGCTAGTAGGTGTCATTAAGTTTTTATACAGGTTTCTTACAGCATAAAAAAATAATAAACTGATAAACTTCAATTACTGTAAGAATACCTATCTAATCATTAACATAACCAAACCTCCCTTACCAAAGCTTCCTACCTTCCCTCTCTTTAACAAAAGATAACAGTAGGATATTACTATCCTTCCGAGCAAACCCTTTCACAGTTAACCGTTATGTTATGTTATGTTATGTTACGATACAGCGTTTTGACGTAGGCCCACCCATTCAATTCCGTAAAGTGCCCACATTATCCCCACGTAGGTATGTCGAAAGGTGCTTGTACAAAAAGGGCATAGGCAGCGGAAGAAAATTCCAATGAAAATAAAAAAGGAAGTAAGTGAAAGTAATTTTGTATTGTAAATTTAATTCAATGCGGTTTATAACCGGTTAGAAAATTACATACAGAAAATAATATAAACATATCCCGGATCAAATAAAAATCACAGTGACAGACTTATACTTTTACCCTTTTTACCTTTGATAATATTCGACATAACAATCTTATTAACAATAGGAATTTGGCTTAGAACTAACTTGGCATTTAATAATAAGTAGGCGATTAGATCCTATTCATGTCGGCACAGATCTCTAGATTCCGCATACAATACTATCAGATAAAGCTCCGATTAAACCATTTTCACCCACACGAAGACATACCACTGTAGAACAAACTATTACAATGCTTTGAATATAAACTACTACAACAACACAACTATTACTCGTATACTCAAACAGGTTTCATTGTCCCATTTTTGAAAAAAGATTTTATGAAAAATAAAATGCTAATGCTGGCAACTAACTAGTTTTCGGATAAAAAAGAAAACAAAAATGGTGTGTTCCACCTTTGAAAATTTGCAGTTTAAAAGAAATATGATACGGTGTACAGCAACTTTGGAAGCTACGCTAACGTTCTACAAAGTTCCGGAAAATTTGTTTATCACTGCAAAAAAGACGTTAGAAATTCATTAAAAGTTTTTGAATGCAACCAATCATTCCCCGTTAAGATGAAATACATCGAATATCTGTGGAACGTACGACAGTGATAGATAGAGGGCCAACGAGGCACGAACTGAAAAATCCCTTTTGGATTGTACCAGGGAATGGAAGCATGTGCTTGACAAATAGATGGAATTGAAAGATGCATATGTGTAGTGTGAAAGATGTCTGGTGATATTTTAGTAAAAATGTTAGGACTGTGTTGTGGGTGGTAGCAATGGGGAAAGTACGAAAGACTTACTAAATGCTAAATATTATTTATTTATTTGCGAACACATGTTCAATATAACAGACATTTAAAAGAAACGTATTTACAATAAGGAATGATGAAAATATTATAAATAAACTATTTAAACAACAAGAAAAAGAAAAGAACAAGCACAAGAAAAGTCATCTTTCGATGATATGATTACGAATAAGTATGATAGATTTTGTGCTTTTCGATAATTATGGTTTAAAATACGTAGGTGTTTAGGGGCTATGCAAAATGATTACAGACGTGAATAAATATCGATACTCTTACAAGCCTTAAATTAAATCTGAAACACCAAAAAATAATTATATTTTTAACAAGATTGAGTTTGTCAACTAATTATAGCAGTGAGAGCTCTTGTTAAGTTTAATTACGAAAATCAAGTTATGTGACAAGTTATTATGTTGTAAGTTGTAAAGATAATTCAAGCATGAAACATGCTTGTTTGTAAAAACTTTTTGCATTAGATAACATAATATTGTAATATTTTATTCTAGACATTATAAATATTGTTGAAGCACTGAAAACTTTAATTTAAAAGATGCTTTAAAAACCTCATATTTTGAAATATCAACGTAACTCTAATATTTTGAAGTCAAATGTAATTGATATATTTTTACAAAAAAACGCCAATAAACTAACATTTAAGAGAATAAAATAAAACATTCTCATCTAAAAAGCAGTTACAAAAATAGCCTCCCAGCCGATTCCCATTCAAGCAGTATTTGCAAAGCAAAGATTGAGGCGAGGCGGCCCCAACACTGTTTACATCGTAAACATCATTGCGCATAATCGCCTTTTTTCTTCAAACCCGTGTTTACTTTTGCAGCACAAATGACTTTCCCTCTTTCAAATTAAGTGGTTTATCTACATACAAATAGAGACCACGCCCTAGACCTTAGACCTGGTACACATTAGGCGTTCGGTGTTACGTTCGACGCGCGTTATAAGCATACGAAGTGCGCTTATCCCAACAATTCGATCAAAAAGTGCGCGGTTTCCATTTTTCCAAACATGTGTCCACTCCACACGAAATGAAAAGCACGAAGCACACATGGGCCTACATGTGTGTTTGTTTATAGGTACGCTTAATGAGACCTCTTTGGTCATCAAAGCGCGCGCTTGTAACGGCTAGTATGTACTAGCTTTTATGGAATAAGGACGCAAGTGAAGTTTCTCTAGAAAGTCTCATCGAAAAACATGAAGTACTTCATTAAACTTTGTAATTGGGTCGTGTTTTGAGATCTGATGCTACAGATGATGCTCTTAGAATAATTTGTGCTTATTAAAAACTTATCTCTTATGTTTAATAAATTTATTCAGGTCACGGTAGCGAATGCAAGGTCATGCTTAGTTTGCAGTTCCATGTGTGAACTTTTCTATTTCTATGTAGGTTTAAATAAATCTATACATATAATAAAACAGTAAACAAAACTGTGTCTGTACATGGAATATATTAAAAAAAAAATTGGGGGAGGAGGTTTAGAAACAGTAATGGAGCACGAATCCAAAAAAATAATTATGTCTGTCTGTACACGCTAATCTTCGGAACTCCTCGACGGATTTGAATAATTTTTATTTGTTGTATAGGTATTAAGTCTGGACAACATATAGGCTATAATTTATCTTGGAAACTTGAACACCTGATGCAGAACCGCAACAGACCAGCTAAACTATAAGAGATACAAAAGTGGTACAATAGCAAAAATTGTTTCACGTAATGAGCATTTTCTGCTAAGAGAATAAATTTGAAGAGCTGGAACAGCTGATGTGGAACTCCAAGAGCCCAGCTACACTATAACATATATAGGAATGACGTCTTAGTAAAGAAGAGAAGAGAAGAAGAAGAAGAGAGAGTAGAAGAGTTGTTCAGACTGACATGCACTCTCTGTTGACGTATAAAAATTGAAGATCTGGAACACCTGATGTGGAAATCAAAGCTATCACTAATTTCACTGTATAATTTCACTGGGTGTGGTGCCGGTGAGACTGTGTTCATACCGCGCATACCACTCATCCCCAACAATTTCCCCTTTCAATTTAAGCGCACACAGTTCCCTGTGACTACATGCTTTGCCATGACAATAAACTTAAAGCCGCTGGTGTTGACCTGACAACCGGCTGTTTTCACATGGCCAATTTATGTTGCTTTTTCAAGGGTCAGCAACGCTTCCGATCTTTATATATTTGCTCCTGAAGGAAAAACCCCAAATATAGTTTATAAAGAAATTTTATAAAAGTAATTTGCAATAGTTAATTCAGTGTACCCTTGGGATCCGCTGCGGAATAACGGGAAGAAAAGTTTTTTGTTGTATAGGTATTAAATCTGGGCATCATTTAATTTTAGAAAATGGAACACCTGATGCAGAACCACAACAGACCAGCTAAAGTATAAGAGATATAAAAATGGTGCCATAGCTAAAATTATTCCACGTGAAGAGCATTTTCTGCTGTGAGAATAAATTTGAAGATCTGGAACACCTGTTGTGTAACTCCAAAGCCCAGCGACATTATAACATATTAAGGAATGACGTCTTAGCAAAAGTTGTTTAGTCTGAAGGGCATTTCCTGTGGTCTTACAAAAATGAAAGATCTGGAACGTCCCGAATCGTCTCGCTCATCCCGTTGTTTTCCCGTCCCCGGGCCTTAGAATTCTACATCAGACGTTTCAGATCTTCGATTTTAACGACCCCGTTGTCGCTGGTATAAGCAACAGGATCCGCGTACGAAGTCGCGGGCAGAAGCTAGTTATACAAATATAACAGACCAGAATCGGGTCGCGCACTACGGTTAGCGACACCGTTAAATAAGCCTAAGTTTTTGCTACAACGACTAATATATTCCAGAGGTTAATCTACAAAAAAAAAACTAAGCCCGAGAACCTTTTTCCTGGCAAATCCAGACTAATTTCCGAGCAGTTTTATTCAAGCAAAATAAAACACCAATGCTTACTTTTTATATAAAACGCCAGACGTAGACAGACCCTTATAAGCCCTACAATATTTTAGCATAACATTAGGTAACACCATTGCGAGATTTTCTGGGCATACATTAGTACATATTTACTCGTGGACTGTGAAACGTACTTATGTATATCTCATTTTAATATAATTGTTGGCATTTTACAAATACAAAAGACATGTCAAGTCTTTCATTTCGTTTGTTTTTGTGATGAATTTAAGCTTTAGGAAATAATGCTGTTGCTAACCACTTCGGGCCACGTGGATAGTTTAACATCTGAACCCGAACTGTTGTTTCGAAATATGTTACTTTTGCGACACGGGTTCGTGTAAGACATAGACATAGGATGTATTGATAACTCTGATATAGCGATACGATGTAGGTAACGTCAGCCTAGTTCGCATGTAAAGATTGGGATTTCATTACTTTTTTTAGCTCTTATGTTTCCATTGGATGTTGGCATTTGCCTAAAAGAGTAATGAATATAAAATTTGATGGATCCAGAGAAAGAGGAAGACCAAAGAAAAGATGGATGGATTGTGTGACGCATGATATATGGAGGAAAAAATGACGTGACGAATGACAGAGGAGAATGGAAGAAAAAAACGTGTTGCGCCGACACCAAGTAACAAGGGACAAGGGCAGGAAGATGATGATTCTACTAGTCTCTCTCGTAAGGTCTATCTTTGTTAAAGGAGTTCAGGTGGCACACCATGACGTCTGTCAGCAGCTGTCATTCCAGTGTAGGAAAGAGATGGCGCTAGACGACCTGTATAGCGCTGTCTCTTTCCCACGCTGGAATTACATCTGCTTTAAGACTTCATAGTAACCCCTCTGGTCATCTGGCTGTCAGAGCTTTCCGCGATGTGGCTCGATATTAAGTAGGCTTGCCAATACTCCTTGTCTCATGACTTTAGCTCATTGGTCTTAGCATGGCTGCGAAATAATTATTGAGAAAATGTGACCTACATACTATTTGCAATACCATATATCTGCAACCAACATCGTACAACAGCTGGCCAATTCTCTAAACCAGCGCATTACACAACGGTACACATGGAAACGCAGTAAAACTCGGCTTGGATAGTAAACGTGTTGAAGATTGCAACAGTACATTGAGTCCTAACGGATCGTGTGTCTGGTGACCGCTAACTATGCTTTGTGACTGAGGCCTGTAAGGGTTTCCGAGCTTTTGGAAGCCTAATTTTGGAGCTAAAGACCATCGAATGAATGAAGCGAACTAATCACTATCGAAGTAATTAGAACAGAACATGCAAAGATATTATTAAAGGTTAAATGACTGCCTCGTTGGTCTAGTGGTCGCAAGCGCGACTGCTGAGCATGTGGTCCTGGGTTCGGTTCCCAAGTCGGGTAAATTGTTATTGGGTTTTTCCATTAGGAATTTCTCACTAACAGCCATGGAGATTGGACTTGTGCACGGTTGATGGCAATAGGCGCCTATGACACGGGACTTAAACATAACTGGCGAAATGTGGGTGAACTATTAGGTACACCTGTGCCTATCGCTTCGAGTATTACAGGCGTGATGTTATGTTTATTAAACCAACATTTCAGTAAACCAGTAAAAGAGGGAAGAGTGCCAATGATACTAGTCTTCAAAACAAAAGTATGACCCCAAGAGGTTTAAGGTAAGACCTACATGAATGCTATTAAATGGTCTAGAATTTCACCCAATTTGCAATCTTTACGTACCCAGCATACTTTTCCTTTTACCGATAAAACATATGTAACTGTTATCGATTCTCAATAGTTCCCAAAACTCGACAAAGAATACTGGTCGTTAAGTCAAACACTTGTGACTGATATCTCAGACATTTACAGATTGCGAGAACGCTAAAACTTTTCCAATATTGCTGCGCAAACTTGGTGGGATTCTTTGATAAGCGATTTATAATCATTGCGGTTACTTCGGGTACCCGAGGAATTAAAATATAATGTCTGAATACCAGCGGCGGCTAATTCGCCAAGAATCTGAAGCGCTCACGGGTACACGGGAAGCGTCTGAATTGTTTTGATTTATGTTTTCCTGGTACTGTGATGCCGAATATTTCTGGTAACTATACTATTTGCTTCTTCAGATTAGTTTACATTTAATATAATAAGTTCTTATAACGTTTGCACTTGTGAAAGGACATGCAACTGAATCTCGTATTAAAAAATACCAATCTAATAAAAGCGTGTTAACAAACTCCTGAGTCCTTGATTTATGGGTGCAGCTTATCCAGTAAATCCTTCGATAAAATCTATACAGCACAGTGTTCCACGGGAATGTAAAGGAAACATAAAATGGACGTAAATATAAAGCTATGGACACTCGCAAATAGACCCCTGTTTCTCTGTTTGAAAATCCCAAAAATAGAGAACAGTAAAAGCATTTACACAATTCAAAAACGTTTAACGATAAAGTTTGTCGTTTTTTTATTGATTCACAGTTTTTTAGAGGTACGATTTAAAATCCCAAGCTTCAATAACGTTTTATACGATGTGCTGCATGCAAATAAATTCTCTTTTTTGGAAAAGAACAGAACATTTTTGACAAAAATGTAAACAATCGTCGATCAATGAATTTTATTATAGATCGCACCGCACTTATTAAAAAGTGATGTTTAAAGTAAACTAGTCTTTACTTCCTTACTAATATTATAAATGCGAAGGTTAGTTAGTATTGTCGTTTGTTTGTTTGTGCGAAAGGAAATCCAAAAAAAAGCACTGTTTCCGAGGAAAACAACAATGACGTTATAATTCTCATAGATGGCGCCACGTGTCTTTTGAATCAGGATTGAATTACAAGCAGAGTACAACCCGAATTGATTGCCAAATTCTAAATGAACACGAGCGAAGCCACGGGCAAAAGCTAGTAAACTATATTTTTTTCACACAGCAGAAATAATATTGCCTTTGAAACGACTTCTAACAAAAGCCAGCCATAACTTAAAATAATATTTTTCTATTAAAAGCTCCCTAACTTTAAAGCCTTATTATATCAAACCTTTGATAAAAACATATTAAAGTCAAATAAAAACCATAAGTCTTTGAAAATAAGTGGTATGCATTAAATGCGGGTGCTTCGTCAAGATTGCGGGCTTGAATGAGATTTTGTTATCTCAAATTATGGATATTTGTCAGCGGCCAAAAGACAATTGAAGGTTATTTCTTTCAAATGTGTGGTATTCAGTTGTTTTTGAAGGTTTTTTTTGTGGTGTGTCTTTTCAATAGTATAATGAATACACTTAAATGATTTAATCTCACTTATTTTTTTTTCATTCGATTTATAACGATAAAACACTACTGAATGCTGGAAAGCTCTGAATCAGTTGAATCTGAATTCGCGTTCCAATACTACACAAAACTTTTACTTATAAACGACGGTTACCTACAGGTTAAAAGATCATAATAAAATCTAGTCTAGACGACTACAATTTTCGTTAAACCCCTCATTTACATTACTACCTTGAGTACCTTCGTATAGTTATCTAAGTAGTTATGAGTGTCTCCATCAAAATTCCTCTTTCTATTTGTACATCCTAATGTCTGAGTACTAGAACTAGAGTATACTAAGTAAATGCTGAGTACCATATTTGTCTCGAGTACCTACTGTCTCTTTTTCGTAAGCAATATATGAAATAAGTATCCTAGACTTGTGTTCTATTCGTCATTTGTTTTTTCAGTTGCCTCTCCGAGCTTTCTAAAACTAAAACTATTGTTCCAGGAACCTGGAACATGTCTTTCAATTTAGAAGTAGGTCATCATCATCATCATTTCAGCCGAAGGACACCCACTGCTGGACATAGGCGTCCATCAAAGGGGTGTTTTGCCATAATCGCCACACTTGGCCGGCGGGTTGGCGATCGCAGTACGGTTGTTACAAAGGCACAGAGAACGCTGCTGCCCATTCTCTGATAAGTCCCTTAGTCGCCTCTTACGACACACACGGGAAGATATGGGATGATGCTATTCTTTACGTCCGACACCATACAGTACAGTAGAAGGAGGTATTTGAAAACTTAGTAAATCTACGATTCTTATAAACTAAAGGCTTGAAAACTATTGTTCCTGATGATCAGGCGATCGTTTTAATTGGTCCTTAAATGATTATAACATATCATTTCAAGATGAATGATGATGATAATGAAGACGTGTACTATCAGACTCTGTGTAACCTGGAAGAAAGTTACAATTATAAACCTTTGGGGGAAAGCCCTTTTTAACGGATATATTATTCAAAACTCCCAAATATCTAGTATATAGGCCGTCGCTTTGCATCCTGGTCAAATTTCAGGATGTATCTATACTCATCAATACAAAAACTTTCATTATGAGACCAAACCTGAAATCGCGAAAAAAAATCAGCTGTTGCCTACATTTATGTTCACATAACTCGTCAAAATGTAGGCAAAAGCAGATTTTTTTTTTCTTGAAATAATGCTAGAGCTAAAAACAAATGAGGTTAGAACAAGTAAAGAAAAGAAACCCTTCATTCTGAAAATGAATCCTTCTTTGCGACTATCTAGTAATACTTTATTATACGGTAGAAATATTATGAGAAAAGCAGTCCACAGACTACAGTTGTTTTTATATTAAAAATATAATGAACTCATGTAGGGACTGAAAAATGTCGCAGAAAGAGTAATTATCTCTGCAAGAAAGAAAAACTAGGACAGTACTTTAACTTAGAACCTTAATTAAGAATGCTTAGGTACTATATTACTTTACATTATTTCCTAGAACAATTAATTTAAAATATTATTTTTTAATTGTATGTTGAGAAACGGCATAAGGAAACCGGCACGTCCTAGAACCATAGATACGAAGACTTGTGACATCTAATAATCCGTATTAATCCTTCGTGGTGGATTACGGTACCCCCTATTGTAGAGCGGATGTCTGTGTCCCAGCTGTGAGGACATTAAAGACAAAGTATCATCATCATCATCTTCATTTCAGCCGAAAGACGTCCACAGCTGGACATAGGCCTCCCCCAAGTGTCGCCACATTGACCGGTCCCGTGCAACACGCATCCAGCGGACCCCCGCCACCTTTTCCAGGTCATCGGTCCACCTATTGGGAGGCCTTCCAACGCAACGTCTTCCGGTTCGCGGTCGCCACTCCAGAACTGGCAAGGCAAAGTATGCTTCAATTTATTTATTGAAAAAGAACGCCTCAGAAACCGCGATTAACGTGACCACTTTACTTACTGGGCCCAACAAATGGTCATCATCATCATGCATGGGTCGACGCAGCACGTCTTCTTCCGCGATACTTCTCTATACTCGCAACAAGTACGCGTATTCATTTATTTGGTGTCAATATCATGTGTACAAGTATCAAGTAAATAGCAGTGGCCTATAAAATTTCTGTTTTTAACAGATTTAATGAAGTTGGTCAAAAACTCTCATAAAAATAACTTGCAGGTCACGATATCCGCATTGAGACGTCAAAGTTTAGCGGTGTCGTGTTTTTGCGCGGAGGCCGACCGGCGGGCGGCGCAGTCGCACCCACAAGGGTGACCATTTCACACTCGCGTATATGGACATAGCGACAGTTTGCGTCTGAGGTAACATGCTCTTAATGAGAATGTCGTTATAACTAATTTAGTTATTTTTATTATAACACTCGTAGATAAATCGTCGTTTTAATAATGCTGAAATGTTCGGAATTTCTCGCCGCAATTCCCGATAAGTAATGTTTTTTTAATTGCCTATGGATGGTATGTAATTAAACGGAAAATAACCATATTGCGATGTCTATGGATGAACTAGTAGTCAGAAAAAACTCGTAAAAACTTTTAAAGTCGGTATTACGACTTTGTTGTTGATAGTATGAAGTTTTAATAAACCAACACTACTTCTAAGGAAGTACCACATTTACCTACCTTCCAACGCGGTTATGAAAAGTATATGTGGACACGAAAACTATAGTAGTGAATGAAGGTACACGCGTCCACTAGTTTTCCTACTACATCACGAGAAGTGTAATGGATAAGGTACATTCATGACGTAATTATGAAAGTAGACGCACCTTTTCCGCCTCACTCATGTTCTAAAGCAAAGTGTGTAAGTAAAGCTGTAATCTAGTGGCCCTACTTCCTGAAACATATGAAGATCTCGTCACGAGAAAATAACAGTCCATAATAATGGGCTCAGATAATTTCGGGACCAGATGGACAAGCCCGAACGAAACACATGCGTTGACATAAACGAAAGACAATAATTTGATATCTTTCTCATATTATGGCTATGCTATGTTATGATGCAGCTGAATACCAGTGTTCTTTAATAGCGATATAATCAGATACGTAGTCATCTGACCTCCACAACCCACTTACTACTGGGTAATACGTACCCCTTGGTAAGACTGGTTGTCAAACTTTCAGGCCACTGACTACCTGTAACGACTGTCAAAAATCTACAATTAACAGCCGGGACCAACGGCCTAAAGAGCTTTGCGAGGCATGGAGGAATCTAGGTATATAATGCATAGTCATCCATGGAGCAACCTAACGCAAGCACGGCTTAACCGAAAAATCGTTCCGAGCGGCTGTTATTAATTAGCCACAATTACTTGATAAGTTTCTCAGATGCAGTATTCTTTTGCATAGTAGACGCGCGTTTACGATATCATTTCTTTGTCTCTTCTAATCCCTCTTATACATAATCCTGCCCTTATCCCATTTATTTGTCATCACCGCAGCATATCTTCTTCTTCCATTAATCTCTATCAACCATGAACTACTACTGTAAGTGCTAAACTCGTCGCCAAGTTTTGAATTGTCATCGACACGCTAAGAAGAGGAAGCCATGACCACAGTATTTTTCCTCTTTCAAAGTTTCCAACCATAATTATGAACATTAACATGATTCACTAACTGGTCTTCCCAACTCCTATTGTAATCCACACATACTTCCTCCATACCGCGTCTTTTGTTAGTTAAATAAGTAAAGCAATTATTTTCTAGTTTTATGATAAAAACTGCTGCATGCATGCAAATTGCTACTGTGTGTTAGTTTTGATAATAAATTCTTTTACGTTGTCATTGCGTGAGAGAACTTGTTACTGATTTTCTCTTTGCAAGTGATGAAAATTGGTAAATCTTGTGCGTGTCTGAATGTTGTGAATAACTAACGGTACATAAATGTGCCTAATATAATGTATTTTTATTTATTTTCGAAATTACCAAGTTGAAAAACGTATAATTTACGCTAACGATATCTATTACTTTTATACGCGTAAATGGTGGTATAGTATACCTGTATTATGTCTATCCGGAGATTATTTGAAGGAAAATCAGGTCTTTTAAAACCGACGTTGAAATGCAAAGTCATTGTAACACAACAATTAACAAAAGAGTTCCTACTAAAGATCTTATTACAATATTTATGAACATTTCGTAATAAGTAAGTTTTTCTATAGAACGTTCCGTAACTTGATTGCAGCTTCGATTCATAGAAAAAGATATGTCTGGTAAAACCAATTTAAAATGTTTTATGAATTTAATTATTGCGTTATAAATAAAAGTATTATATTTCTAAATAACTGAAATTAAACAGTTGGATCAATCATTCATAAATCAAGAATGAGAATTTTAAGAGTTTAGATTTCTGGATTACTTATCAACATAAAAAAAATGCTTTGAGTTACCTAATTATAACTTACCTATAATAAATTTCTAATGAAGCCTTAGAATCGAGAACAAGGAGAAAACAGAATTTAATATCCCTATATCAATTCGGGAGCATCGCGGCGGGGTGCTACGTCTTACTTAAATTAATTGAAGCTCACCAAATGAAACGAAGATCTCAACAGATTCCATCATTTCATGCCATTGTCTCACACAAAGGGGACCGTTCGGCTTTATTGTGCCACGTGCTTTTGTCATCACGACCGAAAAAAGAAATGATTCCTAGAAAAATAATATAAGATTTTCCAGCGGAGGGTGCCAAAAAGACTTGATACTTAGTAAGATTGCTGTGTCGTATATTTCTTTGAAGCTCGACTCTTAATTTGATGAGAAGAATGTAAAAACGGCATTAGGTTATTCGGAGGGCGTCGGAGGGGTGAGGGAGAGTGCGCAGGGTGTGACAACCACGATTTATATTGCTCCAGATGAGATTATGGTATGACGGAGTCGTAAAACATTAAAATGGTGAGCGGTACTTTATTTTCTATTAAATACTGTCTACTATCTAAAGTTTTAACGTTATACGGCCAATTACTTAAGATTTTTTTATTAGGATCTTTTTATAACACATTTAGGAGTTTTCCGAATAAAATGGTTTGGTAGTAAAAATGAGAATAAGTCATAGAAATTTGGATAAAAAAGTTCATTAAAAAACCCATTCAACCCTTTAATTATGGAGGAAGGTACGGTCATGGGGAAGCTGTTAAGTGCATTAGGCTCAGAGCCGTTCATTATCAAAATAATTTCATACTAATGAGAAAAATATGACGTATGTCTGTTCATAGTCGTTATTGCCGGAAAAAAAATTAAACACGTGGGATTTCGCAAGGAACAGTTATGTCTAGGTATGTCAGAGATTTATGGATGTCTTACGTTTGATATAACATCCCATTAGTAGAAAAAAACTCAGTTGAAAGTACCTTGTCGCATATGATTATACAAGAATGATGATTATGGGAATATTATCTCGACTGCTCGTAAGCCTTACATAGATGACGATCACTATAACGGTCAATGTCTTCTGAATTCAAACTTATTTTGCAGCATTCATGGAAAACAAAAGAACCGTTCCGTGCCTTGCGGTGGAACCTTCCAAGAGCCATTGAACCCATAAAATTTGCAATATTGTAAAAGATTTGTGCTACTACTTTGGTGTAGTGTAAAGTGTATTCGTTCTGTCTAAGTAACCTTTAAAATATATCAAGCATTGTGAAAAATTGCATGATATGGCTAGAAAGGAGGTGACTGCTAAAATGACGAGTAATGAAGAAGTATGGAAGAAGAAGACATGCTGCGCCGACCCCAAATAAATTGGGATAAGGGTAGGAGAATGATGATGATGTGAAACTTAAACTTTAGTATGAATACTGGCATACTGGAAATCTCCACCGACAACTAAACTACTCCTTATAATGATAAACTGTCAGATACTTAGTCAAAATCTAGCCCCAACAACAAGCACTCACACTATATACCCAATTACTTTCGCTCAATATATCAAGACAAAGTTCTTCGACTCTAAACTAAGAGCGTCTGTAAGGCCATTATTATTACTTCAACAATAATGTACCGTGAATAATAGTTTCTGTAATGTACCGACTTCGTGAAGAACGTTCGTACGTAATCATAATTTATATTATTATTCTAGTTTTACGTCATGTTATTGGGGATATGGGGTGGAAAAGTTTGAGAGTTATCACCTTTTGTTGCCACTTTAGGACCAAGTGTGAAAGGAACCTGGATTGGACTGGGATGTTGTGAACGGTAAACCATTTTGGGGGTTGACACATGTAACGTTGTGCTAGAAATGCGCCGATTTTAAGCCTAATTTGAACATCAAGACAATTCCTCATTCTTGCCACGGAGTCTGGATTTGTACCCGATTGATGAGGATATGCTCGTCCCCTGTTACAAGGCACTTTAAAAACACAAGTAGCAAAATGTGGGTGTACTATCTACACCTCTGCCTGACCCTTCGGGGATTACAGGCGTGATGTTATATTAGGATTCTTGACTATCTCTAATTTGAAGTACAAGACAAAGATCACCGAGCTGCATTCTCGGCATCTAGAGATGACAAAACGAATAAAAATGCTTGTCGCCAAAAGTGCGGTAAGCGCACAATATCTGTCACGGAGTAACTTAAAATCCGTCAGTTTCTATACATGTTGCGAGTAAATAGTTCCACGTTCGTTATGAAAACCTACGGAAAGTGTTGAAAATATCGGCTCTAGAAGCGGCTGCAGGCGTCTCCGTGGTCTGTGGTAACAAGCATTTATGCAGTCATCATCTAGCCTATCACTTCTTATAAATGCCTACTGGACTAATTCGAGGCAGTACTTAAGCAATTAGTTGCCGTTATGGTTCGAGAAAAACTCTGTAATTAGATGTGCAGTTGCTTAGCTTATTAACCGACGGAAATACACTGTTAATGTTGCATAAGTTTGCTGATAATTATTTTGCTGACATTCACGACTAACGCACGAAGAAGACTTTTTATTGCATTTAGGGTATTTTATAATGGGTTGATGAAAGCTCAGTAAATTACATTGTAACATAGACATTTAACATACATACATTAACTCACGCCTTTTTCCCATGGAGGTAGGCAGAAACCACAGAACGCTACCTGCTACGACCCTTACATACTCCTTTTGCCTCGTCCACGTTCATACATCTGGTCATACTCGGTCGCCAGTTGCGAGGACACAGACATTTTCTAAGTAATAAATTCATCTTTCTATTTATATGTAAAGTCGCGGGTTTATCCGCCTGATCAGTTGAAAAAAATCGCCTAAATCATGCGGAGGCGCCCCGCCCGGCTAGAGAGCGCTTCATGTTGTGAATGCAAGCAAAAATGAGCTTAGTTGTGATCAGGCTCGGGTCCGCCATTGTACCACTAAATGAAAACACAGTCTCTATTCCAAAGAAAGGAATCTATAGCACAGTAATATAATACTATATCCCAGTTGAAAACGATCATTCTAAAAGATTCGTATGCCAGTATCTTTTTAAACCATTCATCTGGAAATCCTTAGGCCGCGTTCCAACTATGTCGTGACGATTAATTTATCGTTGGTTTTTAGTTGGCAAAATAAGTGGACGACAGTTAATCGTGTCGTCCTATATGTAAACACCTCCATTTAAATACACAAGGCCACGGCGCTTTAAATGACACGATAATATGTCGTTATGTCGTCACGACATAGTGGGAACGCACCCTTAAACGACCCAATACTAAAAGCGGAAAAATCGACAAATTTAACGGAAACACCTTACGTATTCGGGATCTAAGTGTTGCAGGCAGTAAATAAAGCATTAGTAACGCAGATACGCACTGGAGCTTGTGACATTAAAGATAATAGACTGCATGTATGTACAAGGGCACTCAGGTTTTAGGATATTTTCAATTGTCTAGTTAGATGGCCTCATGACATTGGTTGTCTGATGCCGCTGAGTATAGTGGCTTTGATTGACCCATTGTCTTAGTCTTCGTTTTACAATAACCTAGTTTTAACTTAGATAGAATAAATAAGATTCCGCGAGAACCTACTGCCGACAAACTGCTTTGCAGTTTGGCAGATGTTGTATTTAAGCAAAACTATGTGTAGTATGGATTAAATAAATTTAAAAAAAGATGTTGGAGTGCTTAATTCCTCTGCTTATCCGGGGATAAGAAGTACGGGTGTGATGCTATGTAAGCGCTGAACGAAGTTTAAACAAAAACAATGAAGTGTAATCATGGTGGTTGTTACAAAGATAGACCTGTTTTATGTCGAACGAGCCGTGACTGACGAGTTTCTTCCTATCTTTATGGTGCACTGTTACCATAAAGATGTTATGCGTCTTAAATTTTAATATTATTTAGACAGATTATAGAAGCGCACGCCTTAATATACTAACTTGGTGCCACGGAATCTAAAATGTTGAAGTGGAATTGGTGACTATTTGGAACAACTCTCCCAAGTTTACTGAATTCCATCATCAGTCGTCAGAAAAGGGCGACCATAGAAGTACTTCTTAAGCCTCTATTGTACCTGGTCTGTTACTTCGATTCTCGACAACTCATCATCTGCCTAGCCTTTTCCCAACTATGTTGGGGTCGGCTTCCAGTCTAACCGGATGCAGCTGAATACCAGTATTTTACATGGAGCGACTGTCTATCTGCCCTCCACAACCCAGTTAGTACTGGATAAAACGATACCCCTTGGTTAGACTGGTTGTCAGACTTTTTTGGGCCACTGACTACCTAACGACTGTCAAAGACTTCAAATCACAGCCGGGACCGACGGTTTAACGTGCTTTCCGAGGCACGGAGGAAACTCGGTATGTAATGGGTGGTCACCCATCCACAGACTAACCTAGGCAAGCACGGCTTAATCTAAAGATCGACCCGAGTGGCTGTTATTGTTTAGCCTCGAGCTCCTCTCTCGGCAACTATCATCCATCAATTCCAAGTTACCCTGCTAAATTGTTATACCTAATCTGCGTAACTGAGAATCATTCACAACAATCATATCATTAATTCAATAAAGAATATGTAATCCATAAGTACTCAATTCAACACATTATTGCGTAAAGTGTTGCAAGTCTTATGCATTGTGTTTGCCAGCATGAGTCTTGACTTTACATTTGAGTGTCAATGCTGCAATATGTCAAGGCCCCACGCTTGCTGTCATGAATATAAAAAAAAAAAAAACTTGTAGAATCCAAATTGTTTTAAAATCAGAACAATCTACACGTTCTGATTTTCAAAACAAGGCAGTGTTTTGTTTTTTCTTTGTCTGTATGGTGGTACGTAAGCATGCAATTTTCAACAGTTTCTTATGTCACTAACATGACCTGTATGCGAAGCTCAGAACAATATTGTGTTGAGGTGGTCTGAAAAACATAACTGTCGAATATTGAGTACTTGTTTAGCGCAGTGTAGGATGGGCTTTATAAACTATGTTGGTAAAACACATAACGTTAAAATAAATTGGCTGCCAATCCACTCTTTATTCTACTTTAGACCTTAACATTTCCTTAGGCTTACCTCCTCAACCTATCCTTCAAACAAAAGATAGACATCAAACGCACCTAACTTCGTTTAGTACACAGTCGCGAAATACCCAGTCTTTCATCGCTTTTGTCGTAAATTCCTTGAAGATCTCTCCCTATCAGATAAAATGATTAAATCCTCGGTACCTTTGTCTCGTCCCGTCTGCTTTATGGAGCTGACGAAAAATGCCTGCTCCTCACCAATATTATGGAGCTTAAATTGGATTACATAGAACAAAAGGAAACCTAAGAAATACTTTTACTGGAGTACCTTAAAAGGGGATTTTTATGAAGTCGCGTCGAAATTGAATTGGTTCGCGATCCAAAAGCAGTTGTTCGTAAACTGGTTGGGGTTTTTGAATATTAAATAAACTGTAACCACACTAGGTACCACGGGTTATTGTATCTATTACCTATGTGTTTCTAACAACAAATAGATTCAATGTAAAACAACTCTCCGTTAAATTAGTCCTCATTTTAGAAGAAAATCGTATGAATGTCTCGTTGTGTACATCCCCACCTTTTTGCTTGTGACTGTACATCTGTCACACAAATGTATCTACGTCTAAAGTTGCATTAAGAAAATTAATTAATATAAAGACGGCACAGGTGCATGTAAATACACAATTTATATAAGTTACTGCTCCGTGTAAAGGCTTTAGCTTTTACGAGATAGAATAATTTTCTACTCTAAGGTAACTTTATGAATGAGAAATTTGTTTATTATATTTTCGAGAACTAAATGACATGTTATTAAAGTCTGCCTATCGGTACCATAAACCTTAAAATTAAAGAAACAACATGAGCATTAACACCAACTCAAAATGAAGTTGCGTATGAGGATCTGGCCTTGAAACTGCTAGACCTCTATAAATACATATTGGTAAATAAGTACTAGAGTAACTTTGACAAATAACATTAAGTGTTACAAATCACCCTAAAGTTGCTTCTCATAGTTACCTAAGGTAGCCTTGTTAAAACTTTCTGAAACAAAAACATTAATCGTGTTCCATAAAAACAAAACTTGTAAGTCGAGTCGTCTAAACGAATTTGAGCTTGATCCTTTTGTTTTTGCCCAACTTTAGGTGTTCTAGATTCGTGCAAGAATCAAACTTGACGAAACCAAGTTAGACAACATTTGTGAGTGAGGCGGTTCTCACAAATTATATATTTCATCTTGCTAATTGTGTTACTCTTCGCATTTCAACGTATTTTTTAGCGAAATAGGGACATAATATGTAAAGAATCACGGTTTAATAAAAGAGGTTGCTATATCCTGATTTATTCATTAATTTTGTGTTGCATTTTCCTGTTTATTATAGTATTTGAACCACATGCAGCTACTATAATTCCATACATAATAAATGCTTGCCAAATATTGATTCATTAAATAATCCAATAAATCAAAGGATAATAAATCTCTGAAGAACTAAAAGCAGATTGAGAAATCTTTCAATATTTATTGACATAATCTTACACAAAAGTTCACTTCAATTCCATTCACTTAATGTATTATAGACTTCTATATATACTGGAAATATAATAATATATTCATACTTGGTTCTAATAAAAGTCACGGTCACTTTGTGTCTCTGACGATATTTTGTAAGTTAGTACCATTTGCTCAGAACTCTTACTATTATTATGAAGAAAACGTGAATTTCACACAGCGGTAAGTAGTGCGTTATGATTGTCTAATGAATAGAAGCTGTACTTGGTTTTATTTTTAATCTTATTTACGGCCTAATGTAAGCAGTTTTTAGATATAATTCCCAATTCAATGGCTTCAATCAAATGACTTCTCCCGCTCTGGGCAGAGCGGAAGGGAATGTCAGACTTGTACTGACTAAAACCCATCCATGTTTCTTCCTTGCCCTTTGTGTTCCAGGGCCGCGGTATCTCTTTCGAACAGTCCCGCAGCCCTGGCAGGCATCAGCCCTTGCGAGCCCCTCCCTGTTTGCTAACATCTCTTTGAGGCTCCTTGAGTAGACATTATGCGTGATTTATTGCAGTTAGGTAATTTACCATCTGCGGAAAACTAAGCATTGTATATTCAAAGAATTTTACGACAGTCAAGGTCTCTTAATCAAAATTGTGTTCTGGCATCGACAACACTGACATCGGACGTATCTACTTAATCTAAATTTATAGAGCATGGTAGCACCTTTTTCCGCAATAATTGACTAAAAAAGAAAATATCTAGTTTTTTAGAAAGAAAAATATAAAAAGCTGTCAAGTTGTACAAGCGAGTGGAACAATATTAGTTCACGCACGTCGCTGTCAACCGATGCGTGGATAATGCGGAAAACGCGGGAAAAGTCGCCATCTTTTTTTTATAGGCACGTTACTGAAGAACTACTAAAGAAAGATACAAAAGTTCTGTGTCGTCTCTATATCTTCAACAGCTTTTATGAAGGCTGTATAAAAAGCGCAAGGGAATATGAAAATAATAGTAAAAGAGAGAGAGTTTTATGCTTTCGCAGCCTCTCGTGACTTTTAGATCGCTTTGTGGAAGTATGGCAGGCTGCCAGCTCCGGCCGGCTGCTTCAAAACCTCTGTGACGTTGAAATGATCCAATCCTCTTATCACAAATGAGTGCCAAGTCAATAATTTTGTGCTCAGTAGCGAATAACGCATTTTTTCTTTGATGTCTTTTTAATTCCGAAATGCTGAAAAAAATGTGGTTTAAAAATTCAAACTTCAATATTTTAATAACTTAGTTCTTCTCCTGCCAATATTTAGAAAATATATATAATGTTTTGCAATTTTTATTCAATGGCTTATTTTACTTCGTCGTTTAAGAAAAGCGATCAAATCAAAACAAGAACTAAATAAGAACGGAAATTGGAAAATCTTACCGGATGTTCAATGTTCCATAATATGTTGATATTTGTGTTGTTTCAATGTCGTTATCGGAAATAACTTTACTAATAGAACAGAAATGTTTATTTATTTTGAGATCAGTTTTGATGTTTTGCTGACTTTAACTTTTGTTTTTTTTTTTTTTATGTAGGTGTAAATAAAATTATTTACTCGGATTGAGTATTCAATTCAACAAATAAAATGGCTTTCCAGAATATCTATTTCCTAACATTCAAGGCAGGTACTCCAACTTAGTCAAGTTAACAATTATTCAGAAACTTAATTACTAAGTTATGTAAATTGTATGAACTTCAATTACCCAGTTAGCTAAATTTAAACTATGATCGGATCTAATGTCAAAGTTTTCAGTTAACCTCACACTAGTTAAGTTCGTTTCAGTCTACTAACGAACGGATGAAATTATATACACGTCACTTTTTAATGATAAGCTTATCTACATATCTGCCTTCAAAAAACGTAGCTCATAGTCCCATCATGAATAATTTTAGATTTACGGAGTTATTTTGTAACAATACTTAACGTACGTTTACGTAATAGGTATTTTACTGCATCTCATAGTTTACTGTACCTTTTTATTATTTTCTCTGAAATATTCTTTGAATAGGGTTACATGAACTTAGAGGGTTGTATTGATTATTTTCATGATTGTGATTCTGTAACTACATACGTGTTACTGGCGTGACTCATTTTTCATCAACATACAACCTGACACTGACCTACCAAAAAACGTAAGAAAGTTTGAATTTCGCGGGCTATTCTCTGTCCCGGCTGTCATTTGTACATCTTTATTTATTTATTTAACAATTTATGTACTTAAACACTACAAAATAAAAGAAGAAAGGAAATAATTCACCATGTTTCTTTGAACTTCCCCGAATCTTATCACGAATCTCATTCGAACTAAAAAAGTACAAAAACATGCTTCGATTTTTTCTATGTAATTCTGGTGTAAACCTGAAATATATAAAAAAAAAGTGTGTGTATATAATACGCACGTAAGAAGTTATACTTCTTTAGCGTATAAAACTGAAATGTTGACTAGCTAACTTCAGGGTGTCGGTTTTTGTGACGGTGTGCGCGCGCATCGTTAAAATTTACTCTCATCATTGTTCCCTAACGCGCCAAAAGAAGTATAACTTCAATATGTAAATAAAATAATTTCAAAGTAACTACGAAATTAAAAAAGCCGTCTATCATGTTATTTTTAATGCTAATCTATAACATGACAACGAATTAATTTGGCTTGACATAATACTTAGCATTCTTCAAGTTGTAACTTTAATAAAGCTTTTTAACATGACATCAAAAATTGTGTCTAGAATTTTGGCTTAGCATAATATAATAACGTTAATGGAATCTGAATGACTTTTATGAAAATGTTTAGATTTATTTAAAATGGGTCCCTATTCTAAGAAGAGGGCGCCATAGAAATTTTTATTTTATTGTGTTTTTCTTACCCAAAAATTCTCTTCGCTAATAACTATCGTGTATATGACTCTTTGGTCCATTGGTGCCTCTTTTTGTGCTCAAGCAAAGTGTTATAGGATTCTTGATCCTAGGAGCCTGGATTTGTGCCCAGTTGATGGCTATAGGTTCACTCCCTTCTTTTTCTTCAACCTTCGGCCACCCAATGCCGAGTGTAGGTCTCTGTCAAATATCTCCACTTTGTTTGTTGTGTCTATTATATGGGACTAAAATAAACTGCCGAAATGTGGGTGCTATGAGGTCACCTCTGACAAACCTTTTGCGAGAAACAAGCGTCATGTTATGAAATAACCACCCTGTTTACAAGCGGTAGGTTCGAAAATGCTAAATAGAGTTTAAAGTAGATTTAGTAGACTGTAAGATAACTTCACATCGAAATAACCATAAGCTCACGTAATACTTCCGTACTTATTCATTTTGTTCTCAATAAAGTACACTTTTAAACGCATTAGACACCGTCAAGCCCGTTCATAATAAACTGTGACCCATACAACACCTCGAGAATTACCCGTAATATAAAAACTTTCTAACTGGCATGGCCATAAGAAACGCCATGATGGCGTAAAAACGTTAAAAGTTCGTACAAAAACCTACTGTTATATCACCTTCTTTCAAAAACTCTCTCCTTCATTGCCATGTGTTCTGAATTAGTCGAAAACTCTTTAATTATTTTATCGAAAATTATTTAATTATAGTGAGATTTGTGTCTGAGAAATGTTTATTACTGAACCTGTTTAGAAGGTACACTGCCCAGCAATTAAATTGGTCCAAATTGTTTTTGAAAGAGCAATTTAACCTCGGGCTCTGAGGTTATATCTTTGTTTTATTTGTACTACTAAGTTCTTTAGCTTTCAAATGAATCTTGTGAGTAAAATTACTCAAATGTCTAAGTACAAAATATTTTAATGTATTTTCTTGGTCAAGTTTGTCAATTTTATGAAAATTAATTCAAACGATTTCAAGTAAAAAAGAAGCCAACATTAAACCAGGAGTAGTCTTAAAAGTGAAGTTATTGCTAGGTTATGCAAATTAACTGCAGTTAAACAGTTTAATTCTGATTTCGGTTAAATAACCAAATTAACAAAATAACTAGACCACGGACATTATTCAAAAATTAACGTAATATCATGTGCCTGTTGTTTTTAAGACTATCTAGCCACAATAAATGTACTTTGTATGTATTACCAGTCTACTTCATTCCATAACTTGTAATGTCAATATACGTTCTTGCACTGAGAAATTCTTATAACTTTCACCTGCTGTCAAAACCACTAAGTATAAAACTATTCAACATCTGCGACTCGAAGTTCAAGTTGCTTATAAAAGAACAGCTATTCAATAAACTAAGCTAATGCACTAGACGAAGGTGATTTGTGATATGAACGGGCCAGAATTGCTCGCTTACATCATAATCACTGAACGCGTTTAGTGCTTACAAACATAGTTCTATTTTGGTCAATCATTTGAAAATGACAGAGGCGGGTGATGTTTAGTGTCAAACCCATTTATAAACGGGCCTTAGTGTATGTTTATATGTTGCTGAAGTTGTTTAAAGCACTGGAATAAAAGGTTTACTGGTAGAGACTGCCTATGTAGATACCAGTTCTATTCATGAAGTTTAAATAAATAAAAATGGAATAGCAACAGCTGACGTACAACCAATTATATAGCGGAACACAGTCGACAGTAATACAGTCGTAAGTAAAGAAAACCATGAATTTTTATTTGTCCGAGATTCCGATTCGTGCGTGCACACCGCTTGCGGTCAGTGCATGCGCACGCGTTGGTGTCTTTTACACTGTTGAACAAATAATGGCTACGAATTTGTATTTGATGGAAATTATATTCTTGTTTGACAAAAAGATAAAGTTGATCGCTTCTTTATTGTTTTTTCTACGAAACTGACAATTTACATAACATCACGCCCGTAATCCCTGAAGGGTTTGGCAGAGGAGTACTTAATAGTAGACTACACCCACATTTCACCAGTTATGTGTAAATGTGAAACGGACAACGGCAATAAAGAATTATTTACCAGAAATAGACTTTGCTTACACTGGACAATCACTATCTGTTTTTTATTTTCATTTTTAAGGAAACCGGCATGCCTGAGAGTATAGTTCTCGACGGCATGTAAAGTCAAGTCTGTTAAGTACGCGAGCAGTGCCATCCAACTATGTATTTAGTAAGGTTCGTGGTTGTGTCGCGCTGCTAGCACGGATTGTATTGTTGTACCAAAACAGTATACAATATATTAGATTATTGCTATAAAAGTGTTTAATTCACCCAAACGTTTCAAGTTATGGGCCCAACACGCTTTCATTGTGCCATGATTATGGGCCAGAGGCCTATGGGCGGCATTATAAAGGTAAACGAAGCGGAAAAAGAGAACGAAGAGGAAGTATAAGTTACCTAGAAATAAATTAATGGTGTTGATGATGATTAAAACTCCACCACCACCACCACCAGGTTTGGCAGGTTTGACACCAGGTTTGGCACACGAGAAAAAAGAACTGGGTACGTGACAGGAAGTCAAAATAGTTACTTTTTTATGAACTGTCAAAACGCAAAATGTGTGAAATAGCACGTTGTGACGTCATACTTATTTGGGATCAAATGTAATACTTATTATCAGTAAATCCAATTTTACAATTATATTGTCCCCCAATATTTAATTTCTGTACGGTGATGGTAGTTTTTAAGATGAGTGGCCTTATTTCTACGTATTTTTATATTTTATTTTTGACCTTGTCAACTAGCCTTTTGTAATCAATGAACTTTATTATCCTCTCATAATTTATTACCTCATAACTATCTTATATAATTTCATAACCGCGACAATGAATTAAATACTAAGCGTTTACTATTTCATAACAAAGCGAAAAGCACACAAATATCTCCCTTTGTTATTGTATTATAATGCAATAAAACGGAAAGTTTATTTTTTGTTGAGCTTACTTTCACACAAACGTGACTTATACGATAACTTTTATTAACTGGCTGTGCACTGCGTTGATATAAAAACTAGAGGTATTTTTTTACTGGTCAGAATTCTTCCTCTCTCATATCCTGTTTCCTGAACAACGTCTACGTACGTACTATTCATGTTTGCAAAGCAATAAATGATTGGATTTGATTTAAATGATTTCATTTGATTTACGTTTCGTACGCACGGCGTGACCAATCAAGCTATACAAAACCAGTTTATGCGGATCTCTCATTGTACGGGAAATCTATACAAAGTGAGGCCATGTTATACTGGAAATGTATAGCTTGATATGTCAGCGTGTGTACATGACTGAATATTCAGAAACAAAATGTATCAAGATATTATTATTAAACCAATAGCAGTAAGCACTTGATAAACTCCAGTTATAATGCAGGAATAGCATGCAGAAGGAATGCAGGAGTAGCTACATCATGCATATCATCAAATCTGTTCCACACTTATGCAATTTTCTCACTCACATAAAAGAGCCTACACTTATGTACTCACATAAGTACAAAACTGACATACATCTAATTACAGTAAGGTGCAATCATATTCAACGGTACTACCGGTCATGCCGACTGGAATGCGCGTGCACAGCTCTATAATCGCTCTAATAACTGTGCCCTCTCGCTATCGTAAATTATAACCTTTATTATAAAAACAAGTGATTTGGAACATCTCTAAGATTTCTCTCCTGGTTATTGATAATGGCAGGAAGTGAGGCCGAGTTTTGTTTTGATTTTAAAGTCGGTTAAAAATATTTAATCTTCATAGGCAGAGGTACACAACGGTAAGACAGTACACTTTGACCGTAAGGCACATTAGCGTACTTACATGTTAAATATGTACACTCTGAACATCTTAAACAGCCAGTAAAAAGTTTTGAGTAATATAAATAAAGAGGTCTAAATGTCAGCATATTTCTTAGAGCAAAATTCAATAAAGATAGATATATTCATTCTTTTGACAGATAGGTATATGAATGTGGACAAACCAACCTCTCTATTGGAACAAAGACCTTCCCTCCAGCTGTCCAACAGTATTTATACTTACTCGTTGGTTTCATCAAGATTCTCCAACATTTCACTGCAAGTTACAACCAATCTTTTTCCCGTATTTATACTACATCCACTATTTAATAAAGAAAGTGAGTCCTATCAGTCACCCATCTAACATTACAGGTACTTTCGTGTCCCCCTCGTCAGGCGTGTAACATTTCAAACTCTCGCCTCGGACTGAGAAAAGTTATCACACAACGCTTTTACTTGCTTTCATGTGAAACTCGTGAGACAATGTCTTAACGCGCAAACGTGCGTTAACGCTGATAAACGACGTGTATTTCAAACGAAATTATTGTAGGACTAGCTGTGCCTATGTGGTTTGGTCCGTAGATATGTGGTTTGTTTTCTGGGTTATAAAGGTATGTAATACACTTAATTATTTACGTTACAACTACAAACAACAATAGAGGCAACCAGCGTACAACGAGTACACTTTCCGCCTTCCCCAAAATTACAAAATGATGTCTTTGTGTTCCGGTTTCAACTGTAACAAACTATATACCTACAGGTTTTTATTTAATTGAAAATTTACTTCTGGTGAATCTGTGTCATTTACTAAATGTGTAGTTTTTAAAGTCTTAATTTATCCCACGGGATCTATGTATGTCTATGACACTTGGGAATCATGAAGTTTCCCATTAGTGAAAGAATCATCTCTTTATGTTATTAGTATAGATATGCAAGTAGACTACTTGCATCCGCCAGTGTGTAGGTATCCTAAGTGAATGTAGCTACTTATTACTGAAAGAAAGTAGCCTGTATATCCGTCCCGATAACCTTACCTAACCTTTTGATCTCGAAAACCACTGTATAAGCTTTTGAAATTGAGTTTTAAAAGTGTACTGAAATATTTTGCGGTCAAGTTAACATTTACACGTACCAAAAAAGAGGGATTATCATTGTTACCGCAAATATATTGGATTTCGCAAGTAAAATTAAATTTTCGACCGTTTTTACCGCCTTACGGTATTAATTCCTTAATGCACGAGGAAAACCACAGTAAAAGGAAAACCAACTATACGCAGTACTTTGCCTTTCCTCGTGATTTAATTCTCTTAAAACTTGACCTATTTTACTTCACAATATTAACGCAAACCTTATCATTAAGCTGAGCCTCTGGTAGATTTTCGTAAGAAATAATACAATTCAATTACAGATGCTCATACAAGATCTTTTTGCATAAATACCTAAAAGATTTACACTTGTGGACCTAGATATGTGGCTATATATGACTTTTAAATCGGTTCATATTTCGGAAACCACGTTAAGCCGTTGGTCCCGCTTGTCATTTGAAGATCTTTGACAGTCGTTTGAAGTAGTCAGTCCCTCGAAAACCCGACAACCAGTCTTACCACGGGGTATCGTATTAAAAATACCGCTTTTCAGCTGAATCCAGTATGACTGGAACCCGACCCCAACATAGTTTGGAAAAGGCTAGGCACATTATGAAATCCGTTCGTATTTCTACGACGGGATAGACATAATTATTTGACTTTTAGGTATCGTATGTCTATACTCTTTGCCATCATTTTAATCACTCATAGAATGTTAATTTGGCTAGGCCCTCTACAACACGAAGCTACTAAGTTATGTTGATTGACGATAATGTATACTTCAAAACCGAAATAAAAAAAAACATATCACGATTGTGGATACAGGATACAATTATGTATAAAAAGCTAATAAAACAGCCTTTTAAAATAACAGTTAAGTGACGTAAATCACAATGTTGCCAGTAATAAAAATGCCAATCTCAACATTAACAGATTAGATGAAATCAAAATAATTTATTAAGCAAGTTCATCCAGTATTCTAATGTGTTCCAAAATTCTATGTAACAGTACCTTACAGTTATATAGAAAACACGTTATTAGGAGCATAATTAAAACTGTTGTCAAAAAGAAACCAGTTTAAAAATTACGTTATGTTGAGTAAAAAGTTCGTTGACTTTTGGCAATGAGTATCTATTTAGTGTCTTCTGAAGGAAATTAATTACGATGTCGATCGGTTAACTGTTAAAAATTACCTAAATGGAACAAATTCTGAGGCTTCCGTATCTTAAATGTCCGGCTCTATTGACCATATGGCTCTGAAGGTTACAGAAGGTGAAACGTAACTTAATTCTTACTGTTAAAAGAAACCAGCCTTAGCATTGTAGCAATTAAGACGACCAACTAAATCAACCATAACGTGATTTTCCCATATCGCAGAAAAAGAATCATATCAGATAAAGAAACAGATCAGATCATTCAGGTAGAGTATGATCTACATGATCTAGAGATATTATAGAAGTTCTTATAGTAACGCCACGAAGATCATCATCATCATCATCATCAGCCTTTTAATGTTCCCACTGCTGGGACACAGGCCTCCTCTCTATGAGAGGGAATGGGCTATAATCCACCACGCGGGCCCAGTGCGGTTTGGTAGATGTCACATGTCTTCGGTTTTTTGGCCACGAAGATATTGAAATAAAATCTAGATTACTTATTACAATTGTAATAGCAATCTGTCAAGCTATTATTAGACTCTTTCTTCAATTGCCTTCAGAAATTGCCACCAGTGATGCAAGCGGAGGAAATACTGTTTCATAATGCGTATTAGGCATTAGAGAAAGAGATTGCTTTGTTGTGGTTTTTGAGATAATTTGATTAAACATAAGTATGATGCAGGATGTGTACAACAAAACTCAGTTCATACGCGGCATGACGACCACGTATCAACAAAAAACGAAGGTGAAATCAAGCTTTTGTATTAGTTTAATTTTTATTGTTATTCGAAGCATTATTTCAATTAGATTTAGTACCTTCTACAATAACAAGCGACAACACAAACGAATAAATTATTATTTCCTGAAATAATTATTTATCCGTGTTAGAGTGGATCAAGCTGTAAGCACCCTTGTCTCAATCCTCCCCATCATTATCAACAAAATGTATTCATTTATTCAAATGTTCGCCGTCAGAAGTTGTTAAAGAGATGAACTTGTAATGTCTTAACAAATTCTAATGTTTTCCCGGTAAACTTAAAATCATATTCACACTGAAACGAACTTCCCTTTTAAATTGTGAAATTTTAAACTCACCTTTGATGGTATTTCCAGCGCCTCGCACCTTAACTCCGAGAGTGTTCCTCCTTCAATAACTCACAAACTTCCACTTTACGCCTCAGGCACGATAAAAAATCACCACGTCGATATGAAAACATGAAATTTCCATAATTCGCAACATTTCACAAATCACATTGAACTCGCGGAGAGTTGAGAGCTTGTAAAAGGCTGTATTGATAAAAGTTCTGTCACACGCTTCTGCGTACCGTAATGTGTCACATTAAAAGTTGTAGCCGCAAACTTGTGCTCGTTTGCCGACTTGTCACGAGGATCAAGTACTTCGCGGTCGGATTGTTCGTTATTTGTGAATATTCGTTTAAAACTGGAGTGTTTGCTGCGAGGGAGTGTGCGCGGGCGCAATGACGCGTGCAAGCAGTCGGGGAGGAGGGCACAGACCTCGAGCGTGTGGCGGTGCAGGCGCCGACTGCCGAGACACGAGTACCGTTGCTCCGAGAGTGGGAGCGAGGTCGGACAAGCCGGCAGGCTTTGACATTTCTAAGCAAAGTTATTTGGTTACTTCATATCGATGCCATGACTCGCTTTTGTTATTATTGCTGCTCTGGCACAGATCCGCAGTGCTATTCAACCGGAATTGTAGCAGTTGATTACCTTGATGGGTTGTTTAACGATGCAAAATATATAGAGAGAGGTTTCATTCATTTCTAGGTAGAAGTGCAAGAATTTCATGCGATCTTGTTCAGAGAACGGGTCTTTTTGGAGGTTACGGTGTCGTTTACGAGCTTTTGCAGTTTAAGCTAAGTGCTTACTGTGTCATCTATCAAAGTTTTTGTGGTTAACTTTTCGCCTACAAAGCTAATTTTGTTAACAGCATTTTCTCTCATAAGCATGCTCTGCACTTATCTAACTTGACACGCGATAAATATTTTTACAATAGGCAATCTACAAACATAAAACGACAAAATATACAGTTTACGATCGCAATAAAGTAGCTCCGGCTAACTAAAGCTGTTCACGCTATATTACGAGCTCTTGGGACTATAAATCTCATAATCACATGTCTAATGTCGTGACAAGACTTGGGTTATCTCGCGACATTAGTCGTGGTATCTCGTATGAAATCATGTACTAGATCTTGACATGGGCCCTGCCAGCTTCAAGATCCATTTGCATACTTAGATCTAGGAAAGTTACTTAACTGGTCTTGCCTGATTCTGAGATAGTTGTGAAGGGTTCACTACCTACAACCTTAATTCTGCTTTAGAAGCCACATTTGCAGTTGCTTTTTGAGAGTTTTCTTTGGCCTTACATGTATAGTATGGCGTATCCGCGAAAGATTCCTTAAAGAACCTACAGTGTAAGTTCTACACTTTAGAAAAGTAGCAATATTATTTCGTTTTGATATTCACCAAACGGCAATAAAAACAAGATTATAAACAAAAAGCAAAGTATATGTATTATACTTTGTGAAGTTCTTTCGACTAACAAGATACTTACTTATTAAGTAATTACTAAACTACTTACATAAGATAAGGTGATTATGTAAGTATCTTATTTGATAGAATCCCCAACTTGTCCCAATTTATCTATCTAGATTGGAATTTATTTATTTTTGTGGAAGATTGGAAAGAAACTTACTTCTAAGTGAGGTAAATTAAGTTAGATCCTTTGAAAGGTATTTTTCTTTACTATCAAGGTCGGTAGTTTGGGTGACAGTGCCTTTTAAAATCCGGCTATCGTAGAAGATAAAGTAACTAAAGTTTTAAAACGAAACACTTCCTCATACTTATAATTACATGAAAAAAAACGAATTACATAAAAATCGATGTCATAATATACTCAAATATTATAATAAGTCTTGTATTCCATAAAATATATGTAGGTATCTAGCTATAATAGTTGTTTTGGCGCGTAGCCACAATCCGAACAAACGCCACCATTTTATTTGTCTAATATGTCCACAGACAAATTTTACAAATGCGGGGTGTATTTATAAAATAGCAATATCATTCAAGCACAAAAGAAACCATGCTGTTTATTTAAAAAAAAACAGCCAGTTCACGAAATCTGAACTGATTGCGTCATCCATTCCATTTGGGGAAAAACAAAAACCTTTCTCGCTACTTCCATCACATATAAATAAAATAAATACGCTTAATAAAACAGGAAATTCGTTTAGCTAAAGTTAAATCTGTTTTATCCGAACTGTATTGGTGGCATTAGAGAATTTGCGAGAAACGTACTACCCAATCCCGCTATACTTAGTTAAATGTAGTTACGTTATTTTACAAACTCTCAGGGTTGCATCATCATTATTTTGCCCTTATACTAATTTATGCGCATTCGGCGCAGCACGTCCTCTTCGACAATTTTTCTGTCGGCAGACGTCCGAGTATGTACTTTCTTTCTATCTTTATAGCAATAACATAGGTAATGCCTTAGGACTAAATCTTTCAGGCTGGACAAGTGGACACTACTGAAGCCAGTCTCATACCTTAATTCTGGACCATCAACACGCTTACAGTCTATCTATATATTGTTTTTGGTCTAATTCTTTTCTCTCTCTTCATTCCAGGACTAGACATTTTCTGGCACGTGTGCCACTTCTGAATTAAATAGAGTAACTAATGTAGTTACACTTACTCGTAAAATTGGCGTTTTCCCGTTAGAAAATGTATAAGAGAGCTTTAAGAAAAAACTTGCCATATAAATAAGACTTTCCAGCGACTTCCCTTCCTTTTTCCTTGACACGATGTTTATTTATTTGTACAGATGGGTGATGAATGAAGATACCTAAAAATTGGTATCTCCACCTGTATCTCAGTAATTCATCCGTTGCGTAGTCTGGCTACTTTTTAACAATTTTCCACAATTTATATTGGATGATTATTTAGAGAGCAGCGGTGGCCCAGTGGTAGCGACCCCAACTTACGACCAGTAAGTCGTGGGTTCGAACCCAGGCAGGCGCGCATTACTTTGTGTAATTTATTTCATCACACTGCTCTCAAAAACGGTGAAGGAAAACATCGTGAGGAAACCGGCATGTCCTAGAACCAAAAATTCGAAGACATGTGACATCTACCAATCCGCACTGGGCCCGCGTGGTGGATTATAGCCCATTCCCTCTCATAGAGAGGAGGCCTGTGTCCCAGCAGTGGGAACATTAAAAGGCTGGTGATGATGATGATGATTATTTATTTATGATGATTATTCATCAAAGGCTGAAAAGCCGAAACAGCTTTATGAAGTGTGTTTCCCCACTCATTGGCGAGCGGTCCACAGAAAGAATAAAGCTGTGGCGAGGCAGTGCATCCTTACCTAACCCATTCGTTCCACCAGCTGAAAATCTCCCACCTGGACATGAGTTGCCATGGCTGACCTGGAAGTCTTTAAACAGACTCCGGACCCAGGTTGGACGCAGCAAGGAAAACCTGCTCAGGTGGAAATTCATTGATGACTCTGCCCTAGAGTGTAAATGTGGTGCTGTTCCACAAACGATGGGCCACTTAATATCGTGTCCTGCTTGTCCTGTCACTTGTTCACTACAGGAACTGATGGATGCTACCGAAAGCGCCAAACTAGTAGCTCAGTTCTGGGCCGACACAATATAGATTGCCATCGACACGCTAAGAAGAAGAAGATTCATTAACCTAACTACATGTTCTATAAAAAAATATTGGCTTCGAAACACGAAAAAATAAGGCTTGACTGGTCCCATACTTTCTGCCGCTTGCATTTACCAGCAGGGCCAGCGAATGTCTTAGGTGTCACAATTGAAAAATGCTATGAAATTATATTCCACAAAACCATTTCGGCGAGTTCCATGTCCATGAATGATGGATGTATTCGACACGTGTCTCCGCACCTTCGCATTTATTTTTTAATAGTATTGAAGCCATTTTATTCTTGCTTAGAAACCCAATAAGTTTAAGATTGATGGTACATTGTGGATTTGATTGATGAAAATAATACTAAAGAAGAAAACTATATTTTACGGATTATTAATGGATGGATAAATTCATGAATCTGTAACAAGATTCTTTCATAATTATAAAGGTATAAAGGTAATTTAGTGTCTACGTGATTTTAAATGAAGTTAATTAACGTTAAATTCATAATTATTTTATAATTAGGTCATTACTATCATAATTACAATACTTTCTTATTCAAAAACTTGCCAAAAGTAAATCAACTTACCAAACTTTTACAAAGTGTTAACTGATAAACCATAAGAGTTAATAGAACAACTTATTCGTTCACAAACAACAAAATAATCAGGCTGCGAACTAACGAGTTAATGTATAAATAGATGGTTAGGTCCGCAAACTAGTATTATAAAAATATTTTTCGAGCATAAGCCGGTAATGGTCGAGGAGGCTACGCTTTCGCGGTTTTTAATATTTCTTTCACGCGTGGCTAAGGAAGTCGGCACAGAGAGCTCGGCACGACACGACATGGCAAAAGGAAAGATTTCACGTGACAAATGTTTACGTACGACACTTCGCTTTTAGGGTTCTCTTTTATGCATCTTGAAAAGGTTTTATGTAAAGAATGGAAGAGACAAATTGTTATTTTAATGTATAATTGAGTAGCATAATCCACATGTAACTGTTCCTAAATTACCATAATATGCTGATAAAATTTTCGTTTTTCCGAAATCATATTAATATTAGTATGAAGGTCGGTTTCCCCTTAGCACATTGGGATGAACCTCATTATTCACTGTGAATAAGCTAAAGTTTAATGTTGAGGGTTTCAACGTGCTCACGACAGCTGTCCTCGCAAAGATTCCAAAGTTAAACACGAACGTAAGAAAATCTACATTAGGATTAAAGACAATAGTTAAGATATAACAGAAAATTGTTCGGATATAAAAAGCTAAGATATTCTATGTAAGAACCTTCACACAGTGCGAAAGAGATAGCCAGTGTCGTTCATTATGGATGCAAATTCCTTCCACTACTTAATAGTCCACGGATGGACGAGAGGCGTCGTGAGAAAATGGTTGCTCGCAGTCAGCCATGCGAAAATGTGGCGGCGACTGGAAAACTAACATGTCAGTGTCAACGCCTCGCCTCTCGCAGAGAAAAGTATGAATGCCTAATGCAAAATGCATGTTATTTTACTGAATAATTCTGAAAAATACAGGGTGTAAACAGACTCTTCACGAAGCCGTTAACCAAGCGTTATGTACATCAAACTAAATAACTTTACGCAAAAATTATTGCTGGTAAACGACATTTTTTTTGGGGGTGAAAAATCACGTTTTACGTTATGACTCAATGTAACGCATTCAAAACAGTGTGATGATGGATGGATTGAATAGTATGGGGGCCGTCAAGGTGTCTTAAGTAAAAAAAATACATTAAAAACATGTATTTAAAAAAAAAAACTTGTGAAAAAGTTGGAACTTTAACCCCTAATATCTCCGTAACTAGAAGTTTCCCAGGTATAGTCTAGAACAAAAAATTGATCGCAATGACGGGGAGAACAAGTGCCTTTCGGCTTCGTTAAGAGTCTGTTTACACACTTTATATGTGGCTGAAGAACTTTTAGATATTCATGTGCTTACGTTTGTTTTCATTAAATGGAAACTGCTATTTAACTACATACTTGATTATCTGTCAAGTAGATAACATTACAAGATGGAAAACCCCAAAAAAGCTGAAACAGCCCATGGATTTTTACAGTTATAGGGATTAGAGATGACCTTCAAGAAAGCATCTTAATTGTCTAAACAACCTACATACTTTTACTTCGTAAAGAATCACAATTTACATTATTTTACTACAAAAATAACAAATAAGCCGTAGTAGCAGCTGTGGCATCCCTCTAATAAGCCCAAAGTATTCTATCTATTTCATTTTCTCCCGCCAAGCGTATCTGAGCGTGTAAGATGGCGAATAAAATTTATAGAAATTAAATATTACTGACTATAGTACATTATGATATAAGTGCGGTAAGTTGAAAATTACAGCCGAGGCGATATTGCTACAAGAAAGCAGAGGCTGTAACTATCAAAGCGCACGTATGTCAAACCACGTTTTATAACATATTTGCGAGGAAATAAATAAAACTCGGACTTTCTTAAACGAAATTTTGATACGCTTCTAAGTATCTGTCGGTCGATTTTTCGGGCAAGAGGCTTAGAGTAGCCTTTTTCGCTGCCTCTGAGACTTCAGGCAGTGTCGAATTAATAAATTCATCATTACTTGACGACATTTTCAAATAAAAACAATACAGCAAAAAAAAAAAGCGCGCGGAATAATTTTCACTTGTTCATAAATTAGTGAGCCGCGCGCATCAGTGCTTTTCTTTAAGGCAAAGGCACAAAAACAGCCAGTATTACTAATACAGTAAATTAATATTTTTGTGTTTTTGTTACAGATAAATGGTTGTAATCTATTGTCAAAATTAATTAAACTAAATAATTTAATGTTGATTTATTATATTTTATCTCCCAAAGTTAATTTTATTCATAAAATGTTGACCACTTTTCTGACATAAAAACTCTTTGCTAAGATTTAAAAAAGTATCGTTCGATTTTACGGATCATCTTGATAAACCGTGCGTTTTACATTACATTACCGCACAAGTACGTAATGAGATATGAAGGGATTTATTGGAGTGATTTATTTTCTTCAATACGATATTGAAATTGGTGAAATAAGAGACCCTTTACGAGCAAATGTGTTATACATATAGTACATTATGATACAAGTGCGGTAAGTTGAAAATTACAGCCGAGGCGATATTGCTAGCCCAAGCCATAGGCGAGGGCTACAAGAAAGCAGAGGCTGTCATTATCAAAGCGCACGTATGTCATACGACGTTTTATAACATATTTGCGAGGAAATAAATAAAACTCGGACTTTTTTAAACGAAATTTGAATACGCTTGTATCTATCAAAAATTAGTGAGGCGCGCGCATCAGCGTTTTTTTTAAGGCAAAGGCACAAATCAAAAACAGCCAGTATTACTAATACAGTAAATGAATATTTTTGTGTTTTTGTTACAGATAAATGGTTGTAATCTATTGTCAAAATTAATTAAATTAAAGAATTTAATGTTTATTTATTATATTTTATCTCCCAAAGTTAATTTTATTCATACAATTTTGACCACTTTTCTGACATAAAAACTCTTTGCTGAGATTTAAAAAAGTAGCGTTCGTTTTCGACGGAGCATCTTGATAAACCGTGCGCTTTACATTACATTATCGCACAAATACGTAATGAGATACAATACGATATTGAAATTGGTGAAATAAGAGACCCTTTACGAGCAAAATGTGTTATAAAATATATTACTTAACACTATATGGCAACTTAAACTTACAATAAAATAAAATAACTTTTTGCTATCGAATGTTGCTCAGTAACACTTTGAAACGTTGGTCTATAAAAAGTAACTGCGGTGTGGATGCACCTTAAAGAACTACAACAGAGTTGACTATCTCCTACCAACTGTAAGAAATCGCACTTGACCTAGACCGAGCTGTCATCTTTTCTAAGGTAGATTCCTGCTCATGCGTGAAACCTTAAGACAATACTTTTGTTTAATACTTACTTTGTAATTTTGACAAAATAAAAAATAAAACTGCTGTTATTTTCATTATTTTTATGATGATTTTTTTGGCAGTCTGTTAGTGATCCTTTATTAATAAATAGATGTGCTAAAATCTCCTAATCTACCACTTTTCTAAACGTATTTTCTAACGTCAATGTCATTGTCAAATGTAGCTCCATAGCTCCGTTCCAGTTCCAGCGCAATTCCAGTTTTATAGCATAATGATTTTATTAGAAGAGATGTGAAGATCAGAATTTTGATTGAAGAAAAAGAGAGCAACCAACGGAAATGTTTAATTTATATGCCTATGAAATCCTAACGTCAATATGTCTGTGCATCTCATTCGACAAACTGATTCATGTTTTTATTTTTCTAAATGAAAATATTGTTTTATATCTTACAGCAAAACTAGATTAAAAATCAACTGTGTGTTAAGATTTAGCTTTAAAGTGAGACTTTAGAATAATAAAACTCGTACTGCAAATATGCCAAACAATCATTGATATGATGTGTTGAAAAACAGGAAAATTACAATCAAATAAATCTCTTATCAGCAGTGTTCTCTAATATTGATTCAGTGTAATTAATATCATAAAATGTCGGCGTTACTAACTGCAGACTGGTTTCAGTTAGACTCCTATTACAGGTATGTTATTTTACTTAATTTTATAAAAGTTGTTTCCTTTTAACAATAGCTGTCATGACCATTTTACGCTTTCTGTATGTAACTGATAGCACTATTTCCTTCCTGCACCCGTTGTGAAAACATAAAATCGTTTCTATAGGGTCACAACCTAAACTCGAAACTATCGACAACCCTAATAAGAAGTTTACATTCTAATTTCAGGAAGTTCGACCTGTATACCATGAACTGGTTAATGGATGAGGGGCTGGCCAGCATGATAGTCAGTGGGGCTCAATATGGGGGTCCCATCGCTGTAGTGAGGGACCGCAAACAGATTGTACGCGTCATGGGCACAGCCAAACCTGTGATCACCCTGTTTAATGGAGTTGGAACTATTATCTCGAAGATTCTGGTATGTTTTTTTGTTTAAATGGAAATAATAGTGAAGGAGTTTACATCTAGTTTTAATAATAAATGAAGAATCAGTGATTGGTAGGTTTATCTGAAATCAAAGGCAGTTAACAAACTCATTAAACAGGAGCACTGTAAAATAGTGTGAGGTCTACATAATATTCGATACAAGAGGTTTTCTTAACAATATCATGCCTCTAATCCCCAAAAGGTTAAGCAGAGGTGTACCTAAATAGTACATCAACATTTTACAAGTCCCATGTTATAAGTGATGAGCCTATTGCCATCAACCAGGCACAGATCCAGACCCTGAAGCTGTTACTGAAACATTCCTGATGGAAAACCTAATAACACTGCCCAACTCGGAATCGAAATCCAGGACCGACAGGCAGTCAGATTTTTTTTCTAAAGAATAATAATTTATATTCACATTGTACAAGTATGCATGCTGACCACTAGAATTATTCAGAAACCCAAAAACATATTCCTAACATTATATTTTGTAGACTGTCTACACAAATTCATATTCTATGTAAAACATGCCTTGTTTTTAGTTAACAAATCTTTTACTTCTGCATATTCCAGTGGAACAGTGGAGAACTAGTCCACATGGGCTGGTCAGATGGTGAGCAACTGTTATGTGTACAAGAGAGTGGTGATGTTCTAGTCTATGACATGTTCGGAGCCTACCAGAGGACCTTCAATATGGGGCAAGAAGTCAGGGATACCAAGGTAGGTGATATTTTACTACATCAATATTATAATACGTATAGATACTCTACTATCCTGTCTTCCTCAAGTGATTAAATATCAATGTTTTTTCATTTTTCACAAAGTGATGATAAACACCTTTATTTTAAAACTGCTTAGTGATCAAACAATTTCAAAATAAAGTGAATACAAGGAACTAATGTGTATAATTACATATTAACATGAGAAAGTATAATCCCCTCTGTCTTGCACACATAATTATACAAAAATATTGCATCATGCCACTGTTTTTTTTTTTTATTTACTACAACACAGAGCCCATAATATTCTTGTGTGTATTTCCAGGTGTGCAAAGCCCAGCTGTTTCCCAGCCCCCATGGGATAGGGCTGGCAGTCATCACCACCACCAACCGCATGTTCCTACTCAGTAATGTCTCTGAACCAAAAGTGAGATCTGTTCCTGATTTACCAAGTAAGTATTACACTAACATTAACAAAAAAGCCTAAGTCACGCAGTGTTCCCAGGCGGTAAAACCCAACCCAACCTTATACTGACAGAAGAAAACCGGTGTTTTCAACGTAGACACACTGTATCTCTCAACAAGGAGTGACGTCATAATTTAGCAAATACGCGATACAGAAGGCAAACGATATTACAAAACATTAAACACTGTGTTTCTCGAAGGGGCAGGCAACAGTAGGATTTTATTGTTTGGTAGTCACCAAACAAACATACTCCTAGTCATAATTTCACATCTCAGATTCCTTCCAATAAATTATAAGTACCTAAATATCTAATTTTAGAATACCTAGATGGTTTTTAAATTGTCTCCTCTGTTTAATACTATCTTTAGAGATTAATAAAATTAATTTCTCATGTTTAAATTCCAGGACCAAATGACCCAATATCATGTTGGTGCGTCATCAGTTCTGGATTCCTTGTGTGCAGAGACAAGGAAATCTACAAGTGTCAACTAGGCGAATCTAGAGCTGTACTAATGGTAAATATTATTGCTAATTAAATCATCATCATGTCAGCCCGGAATCACCCTCTGTTGGGTATAGTCATCCCCTTTCTTCTGCCATACTTGTCGAATTTTTGCATCCCTCAACCATCTATTTCCCGCGAGCGTGACGATATTGTTGGCCCTGATTTCATTGGCCCAACCTTGGCGACCATTCGGTCAAAACTCTACTCATCAGCCATCTCCGCTTCTAGCTTACTGAATACTTGTTATAATTTAATAAAAGTGTTTCATTGAAAACTAATTAATACTGTTACCATTGACGATAACATAAAAATCGTTTGATTTGTTCAACTAAAATATAATGTTATCGCATTGTCGTCATTGGTCACAGATATAGTTGAGTAATTTCGTTCGTTCATTCGCCAACGTCCATACTACGTTGAATACACCGGTTCTCGTCCGATCACCGAAGTTAAGCAACATCGGGCGCGGTCAGTACTTGGATGGGTGACCGCCTGGGAACACCGCGTGACGTTGGCTTTTTGCTTTTTTAAACATTTGGGTGATCCTTAATCGTTTTGGTACCCATAATTATCTTTTATTTTATGTACAACGTATTGTTATAAATAATATTTTAGGGTGCGGCAAGTAGTAACGCCAAAGCCAAATAAATTTTTTCTTTTAGCGCTTGAATGACAGAAAGACGCTGTAAACATTCAATTGCGAAATTGTTTGTCGAATACTTTGAAAAAGTACCATGGCAGCTTCATTTTATACTAGGCCACGCGCCAAAGAAACTATTAGTGAAAAAATCATTTGTCTTTTTAGTTATTTGTGGAATATTATATACTATTTTGGCTTTACAACGAAAGCTCCTTGCACATTATATTTTCAACTTTTTTATAAAACTGACATCTTATTCTTTCTTTTTCCAGCCTCCTTACATAAAAAATCCGTATACCCAAATAGTGTCGATAGTGGCGTCACAGAATGGCATGCATGTGGCGTTGTTCACCGATTCTGGCTTTCTATGGATTGGCTCGTCCGACTTCAAGACTCCTTACTCCGAGATTGACACCGGTTTCATAAAACAGCCTAAGGAGTTGATGTGGTTAGTTAATCATTTTATAACCCATTCAGTGCCCAGAACACAGCATATGAGTCGAATAATAATTTGTTCGTTCGCACAATCCGTATCTGTAGCTATGGACTCGCTAGTCGGGTTCTGGGCATGAATACAAGTCACCTATAGTTCATTATAACGACGACTCGGATACGGGTTGTGGGCACGCGAACGAAATTCACGAAATTTTCACGAAGTACTGGGCAGTGAATGTAATTAGACAGGTGGGTGAAATAATAGATAAAATGTAGAACTCTTTCTCCACGAATGATTATTATCTCTGTATTAACTAATATTCAGCATGTTTCGTCCTACTGCAGAGCAAGGCCCTCCTTCGTTTTATATTTTTAATCCATCATTGTAATTATAATTCGCAAAAAAAATCTGATGGGACGGGAGTTCTGTCATAGATGACCTCTGAAGTTCTACTCAAGATAATTTAATTTTATAATTATAACAAGGCCCTTACTTAAAATAGCAGATTTAAAAAAAGTAGGAATTGTCCTTCCTTTAATTAAGCATATTAAAACAAATCCACTTGCCTATAAATTCCAGGTGCGGTTCTCAAGCAGTAGTGGCACATTGGGACGACACAATGTGCATCTACGGCTCAAAGGGCCAGTCAGTACAATATCCCTACGACGGCCCATTCCACCTCATACAAGACATCGATTGCGTCCGAGTTGTCTCTGAGATGACCCACGAACTCATACAAAAAGTGCCGTTTGTCGTCGAGAAAATATTCAGACTTAATAGTACTGCACCCGGTTCGTACTTGCTTGAAGCTTCGAGACAATTTCAGGTAAGGTAGATGTTTTTTTAGGGTTCCGTACCCGAAGAGAAATCAACGGCACCCTATTACTAAACCTCCGCTGTCCGTCCGTCTATCAGCGGGCCGTGATATGTAGACAGTTGAATTTTTTACAGAATGTGTATTTCTGTTGCCGCTATAACAACAAATAATAAAAATAAATTCTAAATTGTCCGACTCGTACTCGGCTGTTTTTTTTTCACATATAATACTCGGTGTAAGGGACATTGACAGACAAACTGTTTCACAAATTAAGCTTTGTAGACTAGCTATAGTTTTTTCGTTAAATCGGCTGTTTCATAAAAAAGTTTAATACCCACATGGGTAAAAAGTATGCAACGGCTGTTTTTTAACACCCGGCAGTAATTTCACTGCTAGTGGAGTCTAGAATCATGTACTAAACTCGTAGTAGCAGTTTGCGCACCTTGTTCAGTAATACACTACTGTATAAATAAGAAAGAAGTCGATTAACAAAATAGTAAAACCCGGAAAATCTCTCACATTGATTAAAATTAGGTGTGACTGTACGAGAGTGTAGTCATTTGTGTGACGACACTCGCGGATTATGGATAATACAGTTTGACAATTTCATTGTAGTTGTCGCCAACGTCCATACTACGTTGAATACACCGGTTCTCGTCCGATCACCGAAGTTAAGCAACATCGGGCGCGGTCAGTACTTGGATGGGTGACCGCCTGGGAACACCGCGTGACGTTGGCTTTTTGCATTTCGTACTACAAGAATTCATAAAGTCACTTTTTTTGACATAGTTTATCTAGGTTTTCTTTCCAAAAATATTATTGTATTTAATAATTATGAATTCTGACATTATCAAAAAAAATCTTACAGAACCACAGTCACAGGGCCGACGAATACATAAGACTTGTGAAGCCAACTCTTTCGATAGCCGTCCAAGATTGCATCGAGGCAGCTGCCTTCGAGTTCAACCCTGATGTTCAGAAGATGTTGATCAGGGCCGCGCAGTTCGGCAAGTGCTTCATCATGGACCCTGAGCTGACTGACCTTTACGTCAAGACTTGCAGGTGGCTCAGGGTCTTGAACGCCGTCAGGGACCCCAAAGTGGGTATACCGCTTACTTCTGTGCAGTATCCTTTTCAAATATTAAATAAAATACCAATAAAGTGTTTAGACGTTGTTGAAATTAAGAAGGACGTATTTTTTAAAGTTTTTACTTACAACTGAGCATACCTTTATAGCTGCCTCAAGCCAGAACTATCAACAGGTAGGTTAGGTTTCATCTAGTTTTAAAACATAATTTACTGTGACCTGAAAAGTTTTCGTACTATGAAGGATGATTCTGTGCGATAAAACGAAATAACGATACGGCTTCCATGGACATAGCTTTACTACCTCTAAATACCTCAAGGACCAGCTAATTTCCAAAAAGAATAGCAATGATAATTAGGTACATTATTTCTGCTATAATACCTTAACTTAACTTCAGAATGACTAACCTAGGTGAAAGAGTTCTACTAGACCGCTTGATATGGCGGCGTCTTCACTGTTTAGCTGGACATATCGCCTCCTATCTACAACTGAAGGATGGACGGACGAGGGTACTCTCGCATTGGGCGTGTTACAAGGTAAATTTTTGTTTTTTTAATTCATTACTTGCGACCTGCACACGGGTGCAATGGGGATGGCCACTTTGAAAGTAACGGCGCTAGCATAGCTGGTTCCAAGCATCGTCGATGGTTGAAAATCTGGTAAAATAGCTTGATTTTTTGCCCAATTGGTCAGATTGACACCTAGCTATGTTCGCATGAAGAAAATAATAGTGCCGTTAGCAAAAAAAAACTGTCATATAAAAGTTTGTATGAAAGAAAACTTGTTTTACCAAATAAATACGAACATAAAAAAAACAGACGGGAAGTCCTTAAATGATGCTCCGTCATACATGTGGCAGTTTATTTTGATTTTAGATTAAGTGACCAAATAAACGTTGTTCGGACTAAATTTTTCCCATTTTATCTTTCTCTAAACATCTTAATCGGACTATTAATAGTGAATATTAAAAATTTTATGATCTCTGGCATGGCTACGCACTAGCATTGCCTGTGTATTGAAAACTCCATAGACGATAACGTACATCTGCGTACGGACCGCTGCAAACCTGACCGCGAGGTAAATCGATCCATAGCGCTAGTTGTTCTATTAGTTGTTAATAAAGTTCATTGTTGTCTTCTTTTATTTAAATAATTCTTTTGGAATTTTCACTTCCTTTGAAATTGCCTTCCATGCAGCGCGTAAATCGTTACTTCGATAGTTAAGTAATATGCTATCCCACAAAATCCTGTAAAATTCGTAAAGTTGAATTAATTTGATAATATTTTTATTATTGAAACTCGATGAACACGCGTGTCTATCCATTTTGCCGTTCAAATGTTGCGTACGGATATGCGCATCCTCTTTGCCGCGCGTCTAAAAATCGACTTATAAATTATATAGTGTATTATCTATGACCGACTACCGGCGGTTCGCGCGGCTCACGTTCTCCAAAAGTGTACGCGTAGCTACAAGTATGAACATGGCGTTCCAGGACACGCGTACCAATGTACGCGCTGTCCGTACGCGGCTTACCGCGTGACCGGTCGAGCGTCGGCTTTATGGGACCAAACTTGGATATTAAGTCTAAATGCCTACATAATTAATTATTTTATGCCGACTCTTGTAATGTATCAAAAGTGACTGGCTTTTTTTTTTCAGGTGACACAACCCCACTTGGACAACGAAAGCGCTGCCCGCGAGATTGGCGATAAACTACGCAATGTGCCCGGTATATCTTACACAACCATCGCCATGAAAGCTGCTGAAAAGGGACGGAAAGCACTCGCTATCAAAGTAAGTTTATATGTATGACGTCAGTACCTACATAGCACACAATAATTTAGACTTATCTCTCGCCAACGTCCATACTACGTTGAATACACCGGTTCTCGTCCGATCACCGAAGTTAAGCAACATCGGGCGCGGTCAGTACTTGGATGGGTGACCGCCTGGGAACACCGCGTGACGTTGGCTTTTTGCTTTTTTTAACAACATTTTTTAAATATTTTATTGTTTTTTACAGATATTGGAGTATGAAACTCATAGTAAACTTCAAGTTCCTCTACTTTTATCTTTGGGTGAGGGACCAACCGCTTTACTGAAGGCAACGGCCAGTGGCGATACAGATTTGATTTACATAGTTCTGTTACATCTCAAAGAAAAAATGGGCAAACGAGAATTCGAAGTAAGTACAGTATGCTGTCTTCCTTACATAGAAAACCTTTATAGAATACTAGCTGATGCCCGCGGCTTCACCCGCGTGAATGTCGGTTATCGCGACCAAAACTAATCATGAAATTTTGATCCCGTTCCCGCAACAACTTTACAAATTATATACTAAAACCTTCCTCGAGAACCACTCTATCCATTGGTGAAAACAGCATGAAAATCGGTGCAGAAGTTTTTGAGTTTATCGCGAACAGACTCAGCGGACGACTTTGTTTTATAATATGTAGTGATATGTAGTGAAGCGACTTCATTACATTTTCTCTAGAGAAGAATTAAATACAGCTCTTCTTCTTTCATGGCCAGCCAACAGTTACAATCGAACTGTATGTACTTCCCGTTTTCGATTCCATTTCTATTTCATTCTGTCACTAAGAAATATGTCAGCCCATAGTTAAAAAGAAAATTTGATACACTCTCATATTTTTGTATTTCGAACCCTATGATACGCTCACTGGCAAATAACGCTTTGTTACTACATTTAAATAGCTGTACGTAAAAATTTAAGCCATACCATTAAAATTTTAATTTTAATCATATTTTCTCATACTATATTCTGTTTTTACTGGTAGTACCTCTATAATAAAGTATATTCGTGTGTCCCCAGCTAACATACCTCTATAATAAAGTATATTCGTGTGTCCCCAGCTAACATACCTCGATAATAAAATATATTCGTGTGTCCCCAGCTAACAATCCGCAGCTTCGCGCTGGCGCACGCGCTGTACATAAAGCTGTGCTTGCGCACCAACCGCGAGGCGCTGCGCCAGGTGCACGTGCAGGAGGACGACTTCCCCGCGCAGGCCGCCACGCACCTGCGCGACGCGGTGGAGCAGGCCAACCCGGGCAGCATCGAGGCCAGCCTCATATCCGCCAGGGAGTGCTATAAGAAAGGGAAGAATGATTTAGGTTGGGGTTATTCATTTTTGTTTCTTTTCATTATAAGTAGTTTCTCGGATTTTTGACACTAAACACCCTTGCCTGGCTGGTCTAGTGGTTGCAAAAGCTACTGCCCAGCATGAGGTTCCGAGTGCGATTCCCAGGACGTAACGTAAAGAGTTATTGGGTTTTTTACTCATGCAATCTCAGTAGCACTCAGTCTGGATATGTGCCCGATTACTAGAATAGTTGTTTTTCTTTACAAAATGTTACCCCACGCTAGGAATACCTCCTGTATCATGGATGCGTTTCAACCAGTCCCGAAATTGTAGGCTGTACAAATATTTGCACCGTGCGGGAATCGAACCCGCAATACAGAGAGCAGTAGCCATTCGCCCAGCCACTGCGCCAACCGTGCCGGCGCGCCCCCTTACGCTTCGCAACCATCTCATTATTAATATCCTATTATGTAGTAAATAAAAAATTGACATCGTTCAAGTTAAGTCCTACTACCGCAGAATCTCAATATGTCAAGATAACAAGTGAAGTAGCCTCGCTTGCCATCCCTGTACCAAAAGAAAAAAAAGTACCTATTGCATCTCGCTGTCTGGGAAAATCCTTGAATTTCCTTTAACTACACCTCAGCATAAATTTTCAAAATATTCATAGTAATCATCTTCCAGGAGCGTTAATATGCGAAGAAGCACGCAAGCTCTGCAAGCACCAGTCAAGCCTACAAGAGAAGTACGGCACCAGCTTCGTAGGCCTCTCACTACAAGATACCGTGAGGAAACTGCTCGACCTGGGAGAAGTCTCGCTGGCTGACAAACTGCGCTCCGAGAACAGGATGCCTGACAGAAGGTAGGTTGGGAAACAATGAATGGTGGTTAGAAGCAATAATAGACAATGACAATGTGATGAATTGTGTGTCACTTCGACAAGCCAGTTTGGCTCGGTAGTCACTGTCATTGGTTTTGATGTCAATTTGCTTAGAAAACTGTATCTATCTCGCTCAAACTTGCGCATAGAGTCCAGGAGAAAGAACAAGAAAAATATATTGCTTCAGTTCATGTTCAAGTATTTGAAAAGAATGAATGACGCGTAATGTACCGAACAAAAAAGTTTGGAGTGGACGTTTTTTGTGCCCGTTGTGTGTGTGGTAGCCGATACTGTTTGTTTTAGTTAGCCGATACTGTTAAAGTGAACACTTCGAACAGCTGAGACTCTGTCTGCTGATAAGTATGTAGACTAAACATTATTATAAAATTACAATCTCAAGGCCTAAAGCGTTCGTGTAAACATAATTATAGTTTAATTCGGAACCAGCGCGTGGCATGTGACGTTATGATTGTGTTTTGTATATTCCATTTTTTTTTTGTTTTTTGAATGTTTTTGAATGACACTAATCCTTTAATAATAGAGCGCGATGACGCGCAAGATGGCCGACACCAACGGAAGGATACTAGTATCAATATTTAAAGTTTAACAATTTTCGAAAACAAGAAGTTTCCCTTGTTCACATACTAACTTTTCTAAATGGCATAAAGAAAAAGATGCACTGAACTTAAATTTGGTTTAGTTTGTAAACAAGGGAATCGGCACCATTATTTTGTACCCTATCACAATGTTGTCCTATTTGACCCAAAGGTTGACTGGTAGAGAATGACTTGTGGCATTACATCCGCCTATATACCGCTATAATTGTAATAAATGACGCGATATAGTCGGGCCACTCTCGTTGATCCCCGCACGCGGTGCATTACTTACACGGTTTCAAATAGACGGGGATGCTAACAGGAATAAAGGAAAAAAAGAACACAAACGCTGTTCAAGATAAAAACAAACCATGAAGTGTTTTTTTTGTTATTAAGGTTAATGCTTGAATTAAATGAATCGTGCAACATAAGACGATTATAAATTTAATTATCAACCAGATGTCATTGACTTTCGCTGAAAGTACTACACCTTCTTACTCTTCATAATTTACCTTTCCAACAAAACAAACATGATCCCAACTAAAAATATTTTGTTTTACACAGATACTGGTGGCTGCGAATCCTAGCATTAGCCGACAAAGATGATTGGGCAGAACTGGAGCGTTTCTCTAAATCTAAGAAATCTCCCGTCGGGTACGAACCGTTCGTGGACGCATGCCTCAAATACTGCAAGCGGGATGAGGCGCTGAAGTACCTGCCCAGGTGCAGTGATGACATCAAAGTCAAGTATTATGTTAAAGCTGGGTAAGTGCATAACTACATATCGGCGCAGGATGGCCTTTACCAGAAGTGGTCATTTTATTAGTGGTTCAGCTTATTGAATATAATCAGGATTTTGAATATAGTGAATAAGAGAAATTCAGTGGACGTGTGACCAAAGAGTAGAATACTTATTCCACAGTTATGACAGTGGTTCTCCTTCAGATCATCAGACATCAGTATATGCCGTCACGAAACCATTGAGGCGACGCTTCGCGAAAGTGACAGTTATCAGCCAGTGTCACTCTTATGCGACCTCTGCGGTTGTTGTTAGTAACTTCGTTATGAAATTAGACAGCGCCACTTGTTGTGTACCTCATGCAAGCACAGCAAGTAGCGCTGTCTAATTTTCGCCGTCATATATGGAAAACAGTTTTCTAGTAGAAGCGTTTTATGAAGAACATGGCCCAGGACAGTACAGAATGCGGAGGCATGCTATCAGGGCTAGGATGTTTCTCGTTTTATGATTTCATTTCTTACTGGATTTAGTAATAACATTTTATTATGCCTTTAATTTTGTTGTTTATTCGACAAAGTTTTTACCTTATCATCCCGTTTATAAATTAACCAATTCTTTTTACAGTTTCTACGAGGAAGCAGCAGAAGTAGCATTTGAGCAGAAAGACGAAAGTGCCCTACTCTTCGTGCTAAATAAATGTCCTTTGAACGAGTCCATGAAACGCGACAAAATCGCATCACTGCTCGAAAAACTACCGACCAAAAAGTGAACAGTAGATAGGTACTATAGACTGAAATATATTGTGTACAAGCATGACATCTCGCTTCTAATTCCCGAAGGGGTAGGCAGATTTGCGTTGAATACGTACAGGTTGCCAGTTATGTTGTAAGTTCTATGCAATGGGGGCAAGCTAGTTATTTTGTTCTTGTAAACTCGAAAAATAACTGGACTACATTCTCTTATTGATCAGATAGGTCTTTAAATATTGTTGCAAGACTAGAATTATTGTGTTAATGTTACTTTGTCTCAACTATACGAATATTTACGGAAAACTTATCTTCAGATATGGATTGTATCTAATCTATTCAAGTCATAATATAATATATTATTTGTATACGTATATAAATGTAAAAAAATTCAATAAGCTTGTAAATGTATAGCTATTTTATATTCAAATAAAACAAGTTATCTATGGTTGCTGTTTACTTTTTTATTATCAAGACAAGATGGAGACAAATATCATGCATTACATGAGTCGCGAAATCCTTTAATATAGACACTGTTACATAGTAAGCGTGTAGAAAGATAGTTTGATAATAACAGACTTACAATTTCCAGTTCCATACAAAATACTATAAAGACAACACTTAGATTGATATCAGAATGATATTCGTCCCTTTGACTGCGCTAACCTCGTGTATAATAGAACTGTGTTTATTACATGTAGACATTATAAAAATTAAACACATTCAATATTATTTGTTTAATTGAAAAACTAGCGTTCTGAAAGTTATCGCTTACCAGTCAAAGGGTTTAGCAAAATCTTGAATTGATAAATACATTAAAGGGGCTACATAACATCAATTTTATTAATATTATGTTTATTAAATTGGCGACAGCCGGTGAGGTATGTCCGCTTGTTTTATAAGTAAGCAATCAGCCATATAGTGCTGTACACAATGTGTAGCGACACCTTACTAAGTCCAACGTGATTATCAATAATAATTATAACTGCAGTTCCATCAACTATTTAAGCTTATTATAAGAAGCAGAAATAATTGAAATATGCATGTCGTTAATAAAGCCAATTTGTCATCACTGTGGAATAATAATAAAGGACTATGTCCAACGGTGTCGCTGCAACTAGTAAGAGACATGACGGCTTCACCGACCATACGAGTAGAATATTATATATTATTCACAACCATCAACGGATAAATACAAAAGTTGAACCAAAATATATCGACAAATAAATAATAAAATGAATGGAAAAGGTCTTGAGCTGTCAAATAAGGAAACTTTGAGGAAATCATCAACACGCGTTTTACTGTGTACAAATATCAATTTTACAACATTCCTTCAAATTTTTTATCCATCCTAATCAACAATTTGTAAAATTGGTCATTTCTTTAATTGACACAGATCTCAATCTCTTTGATATTAATCATCAACTTCAGTTACTTCCGAGACTAGACAAAGAGTTTATAATTAAATTTCAGAACTTACGTTAGAGGCATTGCATACCTCGTACTTAGTTACGTCTGTAGAAATGTGCCGACTGTTCACCAAGTCTTTCAGACAATATTATTTTACTTAGAATAGATTTAGAATACATTCTCAATGTAAACAAATAAAAAATTGTATACACCCAAGTGTTAGTTTATTTCTGTTTGAGGTCGCAAGACCAATATTATTAGACAACCAGTCGGCACAATTCTATATCATCATATAAATTTGGTATTCCGTTATATTTTACATTTATACTGAAATCCTCCTCACAATACAAAATGTCTTTCCACGTATGCATACAAAATAAATTAAGAAGACAATATTCTTTAATCCAACTATCAGTCTTAAATAAAACATGACTAACAATGTTTGTTGAAACTATACCAACGATATTATAATAAAATGAGCATATACCATACGATATAACGGAAAAAAATCCACATATCATACATAAAATAAGACAGCGATCATCATACGCTAGATCTACCAAACAGTGCAATAACTAATTAGTTACATAAACCCAATTGCCACATCCAATGTTTTACGAAGCTAACGCATTAGCTTCCAAGCATCGACGATAAGTATAACCAGGACACTTCCAGTCCGTTTGCCATACGATTAAATACGTTTACATTAGAACTACGCACATATACTGGAAAGAATCATGTCGAAAACTAAAGAGCTACTGCTACTTGTAAACAAACGGGCTTAGAAATTAACAGAAAGGGTACTATCAGTGAGGACGGACCGCAATCATGAAAATAAAATTGATGCTCTATTAAAGAGTAATAATTCGGATAGGACCAAATATTTACATTTAATGTCTGAGGTTCAAATAAATATTTTTGGGTACGAAAAATGAGATAGTTGATCCCCTCTCCGCGCATCGTCACTAATATTATCATGCCTCATACAAAGGCATGTGGCACAACATATACTATACCTAACTTAGCGAATAGCGATACAATAATTTGGATGTAGAATTTTACCAAGAAAACTAAACAACTGCAGTAAAAAATATACAAAGGGTAATGGGCACTTATTTTTTAGATAGAACTGAATAGGTACATTTTTTTTATCTACCTGAAACATCAACACCAATATGAATAACTCTGCAAAGAATTACATTTTTATCACAAGTGAAAATTGTCTAGATTTTTTGGTAGTACAATAATTTGTCTACTTTGCAGCCTTCTAATACCCAGTTATATCATTATGATTACCTTCATGGGCGTAGCTATTAATAAGGGAAAGAGTGAGTTTGCATAAACATTATTTTTTCCAGGGTCGGTGATTTTCAAATCCCCTTCATTTTCCCCGTCAACCCAAGATCAAAATACGACATATTTCAGATAATGTATAAGAAACAAAATTGACTCCTGTAAGAAAGGCTTAAAATAAATGTAAAGTATTTTTATCAATTTGAAAACAAAACTAATTTTAATCATGCAATTTATGTTTTCAAATCGTGTCATTCATAAGATAGCGATAGTATTTTTGTGAAACAGTATATTAAATACTTATCATAATTTGAAATGTCGTTTCTTTGGTAGTCACACTATAACATACTTTTTTTTTAATCCAAATATCACACTTTTTACCCGTTAAGCACCGTGACCGTACAGCTATCTTTAGATACTTTAATTTCGCTCTGGAACAGACATTATACATACATATTATACTTATTTTACATCATTCGTAGCCTACTCGCCAAATCACTATTTTTGGTAGCACCTCAACCGTTTTCTCCTAGCTTACCAGCCAAACATTTTTTTTTGCAATCTATTAAACACTTTGAGAGGATATTTTAGTTCCTACCTAACTTAATGTCTTACAAACGTTTGCTACGATTACGTATCATCTCTGAAAAAAAGTCTTGCTGACCTGATATTTTTTTAGGTTCATATTTTAATTTTAGTTGTAAATACATATGATCATAACTATACATTAGGAACACGTTAAAGCAGTTATTTATTCTATTATTACGTAATAATTTTTGATAAGGAATATGGCAAATAAATAAAGAACTAGCATTTATGCTGATGTACTTAATCGTAGCAACCTTCCTATAATAAGCTCCTTTTTGTGAACCGACAGTTCAATTATGGGAGGTACTAAATAATGAACATCTATACCTTCTGTCATATAAACATTATTAGACACACAGCTCCACCGTGTGAATCTACATCATCCTAGTGCTCCGAGCAAAATAAAACTATCAGTACACCGCCAAAAAAACAAAAATCGTAAAAAAAATTAAAAGGCACAAAAACCTAGAGACACATCAAAACGCACATATTATCAAACAGTTAACGAACAAACCAGCCTTAGCAACTAGGTATTTTAAATACGTGTACGCTTATAAGCATTTTTTTTACTTTTTTTCTAAAAACCATATCACATTTACGAGTATGACCTTTATTCTAGCTTTGAAAGATACTTAGATGAACGCTATTTTTTCTCGTTTTTTCCTCTTAATTTACAAAATCTAACATAGTGAAATCTTATGAGAAACCATATGAACGTAAGCGTTTCGCGTAAATTATACGATTAAGTACACAATTTAGAAATAATGGCACAAAGACTATACGAAGGGATGTCATAAAGGTATTTAGAGTACACAATCATCAGAACCCCTGCATAGAGATCACAGAAATTTTAATATAATAATAATCGAGCGGGGTAAATACTTACTAAAATATATCCGTTCCTTATACACTTGAGGATTAGGTACGTTACATCATATAACTATATTTGTACAACCCGTCGTGCGTACGGTACTTATACATGAGATAAACACGACAGGTCACACAGCCGTCGCATACGCGAGACACAGCGGAAACCAACATTTACAATATGGTCACCAATAACCACAATATTGTAGGTATAATCTTACTATGATACAGTATACAAGTTGGGTGCATAGTCTGCATCACTTTAAGAACATTAAGTATTTTAAAAAGATCAATTGACAAACAAAACTATACCCACCAATTAAATAAACTATTGGCTCCACCGCATCTTGTAATTAATAAAAATACTAAAACAAATTAGCGTTCCAATAACTTAAACATACGCACTAATCAACATAAAAATCTCAAACAAAAACAAATAATTAACTCTCCTATCTCTTTGAGAAACAAATATTTTACCTCTTTATACGTAGGGGCGGTAGGAATATTTTGTGCAACGAATGATAAATTAAAAGCATGCACAAGCTCATTCAACGATAGGTAAAAACAACTTCATATAATGAGAGTTAATAAATTAATAAATAAAATCACTAGATGAAAATGAATATTTTTTTTACGTTTTTATATAGGAACTGCATGTGTAAACTACACTAGTGACTTAAATTCGTTTGGTCGACGTCGCGATGAGTTCAGTCGGTGGCCTCGGTATAGATGGAAGTGAGCTGAGGCATGTGCGCAGTTTGCACGGTGACTTTGGGCGAGCGCTCGAACTTGAGTTTGTCGATGGGGCTGGAGCCCGGCGTGGAGGCCGGCGTCAACACGCCGCTCAGCACACTCACCCCGGACAGGCTGTGCTTGGGGATGGTGAACGCCGGCAGGTCTTTGGTCTTGATAGTGTCATAGATACGGACTAGCTTGTTACCATCGACAGAATCGAGCAAGTTGAGAGTGCGCGAGTGCGCGGGCGAGCTGGTGACCACGAGGCCGGGCATCTTGGGCGCGTGCAACTTGTGCGGCACCGCCACCTCCGAAGCAGCCGTTGCGATGTGCTGCGTTATGGAGTGGCTCTTAAGCCCTTGTGCCGTTTTGTAGCTTTTGCCGCACTGGCATCTGTATGCCTTTTTTACCCTGAAAAATATCACCAGACCCATATAATACTGCTTATACTGCACAAACTATGTTCTGATTACATTAATCACTGTCCGATACGGCGACCGCAAAATGAACAAATGTTTGAGAAAGAATTTACATTTATCAACAAAAATTATCGAGTTCGAATTACATAATACAGGTAAAATCATAAGCGTGACAATTTATTTGCTACTATGGTTCTTGCGTTTTAACATGGCAATAGTGGCAATTGTCCTTTGTATCATATGATATCTCTTCGTAGGGACCCGAACCATAAACTATGACATTGTATCGATGAGTTACAAAAAAAATGGCGAGGATCAAGCATGATAGAAGTCTATTGGACTTCATTTCTGTGTTAGAAACTAAGAATCCTAGAATCTATCAATAAATGCTATGCTAAAACGCAAGAACCCTACAATTAGGTAGGTACGGATTAATATACCAACTTACCACAAAAACTGCTGTTTGAATATTAACTAAAATAACTAAGTATTAAAGAGGGAAGAGAAGCCTTTGCCCTGCAATGCGACAATACTAGACTCGTAATAAAAAATCTATTAACTACAAAGACACAAGTGTTGAGTTGTACCCATTTCTTCCAGAAATACTCTTGGGCCGAGAGGCGCTTCTTGGGCCCAGATAAAATCTTTTTAGTGTACTGTTCTGGGTTCGACAAGGCCGGGTATTTTCTAATGAAAGTAAACGCATTTTATTATTCATAGATTCTCAATATTGTTACCAGATCAGGTGAGATGATAAAATCATTTATTCCTATAGGATATAGTTAGATTCATGATAGCGTGTATCGAGTAAGCCAGCAAAAATAAGTGTTGCATGCAATTAAGTGTGTACTGAAGTAGGTCACAACATTATTCATTACACAATACTAGCTGCAAGAGATCCAATCAGAAAAGGTATAATTCTCGATAAAAATATAAATCGACATTGGTCGCATCTGTGGCACTGAAAAGAATCGATATCGACCCACATCAAACCGTCGTCGTTTAATAATAGACTAGGCTAATGTCTATTATTGATTTTATTACCACGTAAGAAAGGTTGAAATTTGCGCAGTCGAACTTCTCTCACTAGTAAATTCTTAATGGCAGCAGTTTAAGTTGAACTGAGGAGTTATTGCGTAATGGCGCTCCCTCAACGGGAGCATTCGTGAGTAATGTAACAATCCAAGATTCGATTTTGTACAGAAACAAGTGAATGCCAACTGTTACGTTACAGACGAATGCTCCCGTTGAGGGAGCGCCATTACACATTACAAAAGGAAAGCCATTTATTCTGACAATATTCAACAACACAACTTGCTAATGACACGAATTTTTCAAACTCTAGATTACTTACTTCAAATGGCAGATTATCCTGTCCAAAAATAAATGTTCACTACCTAACTCATCCAATGTTTTTAAAGTTTGACGATCCAGATAATTGAGTATTCGAAATGTTGCCAGATTTATCAAAATATGATCGTGATTTTCCAGCTTAGTTAGGTAAAGTTACAAAAATCATCAATATACTCATACTCACTTCCCGTCCTTCTTGTGTCCATTCTTCGAGTGATATTTGATACCATTGACATTCTTGTACCGTTTCTTACAGCCGGGGACTGGACAGGCAAACGGTTTCTCTTGAGCGGCGGGACCGAGGGCCCCAGATGACGCACTAGCGTTCATTCTGAACAAGAAAATATTGTTTTAAAATACAATCTTTGTTTCTTGAGACTTCGACTTGCCATTAATACAGTTAATTAACAAACTTGCTCAAATTGTTGCAACTACATCTTGGATTCATACAAGGTGGTTAAGAAAGTATGAAATGCTGAAGAGTTGTTTGAGGATCGTTTCACAGCGTGAAGGTTTTCTTGTCACGATGTTTTTCATGTCGCCTACCAGTCATACAAACAAGGACAAATCTTTTAAATTGATTAGAATAACATAATCCGTTAACCCCATCCAAAAAGCAGCAGTAGACGAAAGGTATGCAAAAAGTTGAGAAATCAAACACTTTGACTCAGTTATCTTGTGATGTTTTGTACGGGTCTACCCTTTATTGCTGAACTTTTTTGTCATATTTTTATTTTGCATAGTAACGGATAGTATAAACTTAATTTCGCAGAAAATCGTTTGGCAGACACTCATTTATCATCCAGTCAAAACTCATAATTTTGTAAGTCAGAATCATCTTTAGGCTTAAATTGCATATGCATAAGAATTAAAAAGTAGAACCATCATATTGCAGAAAGTTCACAGTCAGAATCATCTTTTGTGGCATAAATTTCATATCAATAGTCATTAAAAGGCAGAACTATCATTTCTCAGAAAGTTTACAGTCAGTCTTTTGGCATACAATATCGATAAGCAGAACTATCATATTTTAATTTTCATTTAAATTTTATGTGATTTAAATTTTGATTTAAATTTAATTTGATTTTAATTTATTCTGATTTGAATTTAATTTGATTTTAATTTTTTCATTTTATCTTTCTGCATGCATTTTTATTATCATTCATTAAAACAATTGTTAGTGAACTTATGCGGTTTTTATTTCCCTGTAAGAAGCATGCAAACATGCCAACAAGCATACACCATGTACCTATGCACCAAGCATGCAGCATGTAAGCAAGCATGCAGCATGCAAGCTATCATGCAGCATGCAAGCAAGCATGGTTTCTGTCTCGGCTCCGGCGGTCCTACGCGAGTTATCGTCGCAGATGGTTTTAATGCCCACCACCGCAGCTTCGGCTTGCTGGCCGGCTGTGCCGGGTTGAAAATTACACTCTCGGGGTAGGGCAGACAAGACTACGTGGAGTCGGTTTTGCAGCGATTCGTTTTTGTCACTAACTTTTGTAGCACAACATATTTACTTTTAAACACAATATTTTAATTTAAGGTTAAAAATGCTTATTCATAAAAATGTCAATATGCCTAATAAAATTATTTCAAACGAAGTTCTGCCATCTTCATAGTATGCCAAGTGAAATTATACTAAACAATCTTCGCGCTAAATAAACATTATGCTAAACGAAATTATGCGAAATGTTAACTTTGCCAAAGGTAATTATGCCAAGTAAAATTCTGCCATCTTAAAAGCATGCCATTGTAAATTCGGACATATAAACATTCAGCCAAAATATAATTATACTAAATATTTTTTATGCCTTAAAAATATTCGTTTAAAGAAGATTATGCCAAGCGTGTTATTCCAAATAAAATTCGATCAAGATTCTGCCAGATAGAGGGATCCCGTTTTGTACTATGGTCAGCAACCTGATACAACTCATTTCACAAACAAAGGACTCGCAAAACAGTATTTCTAATTTCGATAGTATTCAGTGATTGTAAGATCCTGGCTACACTTACTTGACTCCATATCGCAGTATGAACTCAGAGCTGTACTCCTCGGCCGTGGTCCACGAGTCATTGCTGTCTTCGGATGGACTGACCAGCTCGTCTTCATCCATTTCGCTCCCTGGAACATACAAAACCAACATTAGATATCATCAGATCATATCAGATTTATCATTAGATCTGTTCTAGTAAAAATCTAACAAAGGCCAAGTCTACATTTACCAATGAAATTGAACGCGATCAGTACATATAAACCACGTTCAAACCCGATACATCACCCAGGATTATCGGTGATGAGACTGTACATCCCGCGGAAGTGCAGAGGTCGAGGCGTTTTAAATGCGAAGACCCTTCACAACCGCGAGGTGTACAGGCTCAGAAAATATTTTAAAAGCCGAGGTGGGTATACACCAGGATGTGATCGCAGTGGACAAGGGACTCACTCCGCTGACCATGGCTAAAAAGGACTGGCGCAAACATGTAGGACTTACCACCAGTGACTGCAAGGAAGTATGGCAAGGCGAGGAGCTTCAAGGGCGCTTCTACCGGTCTCTTCATGGGCCCGATATAGATTTTCTAGCGTCCCTGTCCAGCATAGCTATATATATCGATTCGGAAAGTCGTATGTATATCTCGCTCCCTTTCGTAATGCTAAAAAAAGATAGACATACGACTTGTCGAATCGAAGCGTTTCTGAATAGCTGTGCTGGGTACGTTTCGGCGACCTCTTTGGGGAAACTGAAGATTTTTTCTGTCCGATTATGTACGCAGTTATGTTGACGAACAACTACCGAAAACATATTATGAAGGACGGGACGGTTGACGTGTGTCGGACATGCCACCGTCCGGGTGAGTCCATCAGACGTATTATTTCTAGTTGTTCTCGTCTGGATAACGGGCGAGTACTTGCACGGGCACAACCAAGTAGCCAGGATTATTCACCAGCAACTTGCCTTAAAATATAAACTAGTGGAATCTGAGGTACCGTACTACAAGTATGTGCACGAATCAGTTCTCGAGAAATACTATGTTACGCTGTACTGGGATCAGTCTATCATTACTGACAGTACTATTGTCGCCAATTAGCCTGACATAGTTGTAATACTATTACTAGGCGACTATTATTGACTATCATTAGGCGGCGCGCTGATCGGTCTATCACCGTGATAGACCGATCAGCGCGCCGTCAAAGCTGAGAAAGAGAAACAATTAAAATATTTCGACTTGGCACACGAGGTTGCACATTGTGCCGATTGTCATAAGAGCCAATGGCCTTATGGCCAAGAGCCTCGACGAACATCTTTCGAGGCTCTCCTTAGGCGGTTGGATCAAGAGCTTGTTTCAGAAAGCAGTACTCTTCGATACGGCCCGCATTGTGAGGAGGTTCCTGTTTCTGGAGCCCTAACCACCGGTAGCTTGGACCCTACTCCCGACACCGGCGGACCACTATTTTTTATATTTTTAAGTTTTTTTTAGTTTGTTCAAGTTTCCCACTGCTGTTTTATTAATGGTTTTTTTTTAAAGACATTTAACTGATGTGTAACAAAAAAGATAAGTACCCATAGACCTATAATTACCTATACAAAAAAATATATAAATAATCTACCTTTTCTGGAATACAGTAAACTGAGGCTGTATAATTATCCATACTGTAAGTCAGGAAGTGATTATGTGACATTATAATACCGGTGGGCGTGCTGCTGCGAACAGAAGGTGTTTTGGGCGCGGACAGCAGGCGCCGGCGGACATCGGGCGGTGGTGCTGTGTTCTGGTTTTCCCGCCTCGAAGCCTCCGAGAAGTATTTTAGGATATAGCTTAGTGGAATACATGCTGGTTGTGATGCTTCTTTTTGTTCTATTACAGCTGGATCGTAATCTGAAAATAATAAATCTCGGGTTTAAGGCTTGCTTTCACATTTACAACCGCTCCCGATCAGCTGTTCTAATCGGCAGAACTATTTTCGTTGCCCCTAAGAGGAAACCGATTTAAAAATAGCAACGTATATCTGAACGCAGTAAGCTATCAGGAAATTAAACAAACCATTAATTAAAATAACAATAGTAAAACTGTGTAGACACACTTATTATTTATAATTGACGCAAAAATACCCTCCAATGATGACAACATTGGCATATTGATAAGACGTAAATTGGGAGGGTCGTGGATTACATTACATGTTTAAAATAAGGACAATTACTCGTAATAGAAATGAATATTTAATATTTACCAATATGAACATCTTCGATGTGCTCAATTAAGTCCGCTAATCTTGGAAATGTTATGCCACAGCCATTAAATTTACAGATGTTTATCATGAAGACGGCCATGTCGTACAATGGTAATGCGCTAGTCAATGACAACACTGTGTTCGTTCAGGCTGAAATCTTTATCACATCTCTAAATTGAATAAAATTAAATATTAAATCAAAGAACAACCAATAAAAAAACGATTTATGATTTACTGACATAAGATTCTTGAACTTACTCTTCTTATTACAATTTTATAATAATTGGTCTTGAAAATTTCTGTCATTCGCGCATATTGATCGACAGTTGGCAGCTCTGAACGGAACTGCCCGCTGTATCGACCAATAGCAATGCAGTATTTGTACTCTGTTTCACGTCGCCACTCAAAAATTGAACATTCCAAAGGCCGGTCTCCTCCCTCTCGGTGTTCTTTGGTAAGTTCGACAGAATTTCGGGAATAAACTAATCGTGAAAAAGTGCAATAATTTGAAGCCATCATTCGGTAAAAAGTGATTCTTATCGCGCTCAAAAGCATGTAGTGTGTGATAGTGGAAATATTTATCTGTGTACTCGTAAGTTGTCATAGAAGAACAAATATCAGTCATCTGAAGTCAGCTCGCCGATTCGGCCATTTTCACTCGACATTATTGTATTTGTTTCGAGGTAACATACAGTAACTATGCCCGTTAAATCGTGTTCACGGTGTTACCAAAATTGATATCTGTTCAAGATAGTCTAGGTGGTACGAACTCAGTCTCCGTTACGTATTACCGTAAATTACGTAACATTCTGCGGTCGTCGGTCAAACTGTCAAATGACTTCACATAGACTTATTCCTATCAGCAGGCATTATAGTCTCACTAGTCTCGAGTAGCTAACCCATCTAGTCGTACGATTTCAGTTGTCGCTCGCCGCACCCAAATAAAACAAAAATGCTGTCCGCCGCCCGATTGATCGCCCCTGCTGCAGCCAGGTCTGCCGTAAGTATCCTAATTTCCGTAACGGATTTTTTATTATTTCCCGCAATTTTACCCCTTTTGTCGTCCCTTCATTTTTTACATAGAACTCATATTATTTGACCTTGTAAGTTCCTTCAGCAATGTAAGTTGTACTTGCCGGTTCTAGGTTAATGAGTGCATATTTCTAGTCATTTATTTCCTTATTATCAGTCAATATATATATTATCATACAGTCCTGACACCGATGTTATAAAACATTACATAATCCAACTTCTGTTCCAGTATTAGGTAACAATAATTATCACAATTTCAATTGGAATGGGTAAGCGCCGCGGAACCGTCGTATCTGAATAATAGATGAACTTTTTTTAGATTAATGCAGTATTGATTTTTAGGGTGTAGCCCTTGAAGAGATTATACTATATGTGTCTATTAGCAAATTGTTTTGTATGTTATAGGTCTTCAGCAACCCAGCCCTCATGCGACCAATTGCTGCCCTCCCCTCCCAGACACAGATCGTTCTGGCTGCGCCAGCTCAGCTGTCAGCAGTGCGGTCCTTCCAAACCACCGCTGTCACCAAAGACATTGACTCAGCTGCCAAATTCATTGGTGCTGGTGCAGCGACAGTAGGAGTAGCAGGATCTGGTAAGTTGTCTATTTTTTTTTTTTAAAGCAATTAATCATGGTTTTGTTCCATGTAATGTGCTAGTTGTGGTGTTCTTTATTCAATATTAACTCTGGTAAAGGAAGAATTAAAGCTTGATTGAACCTTTTACTACAAAATTTGTACAAAATATATATAACAAACCATATTTTCATTCAGGATTACCTAAACTGAAGCTGTAAGCTGGGTTGCTTGCCTTTTCTCACAGTTCTATGTAATTTTCAAGTAGATTTATGTGATAAATTACCATAAAACTTAATTTAGCAAGTTGGTGTGATTGCATAACACAAGCAGCATGTTATTGATTTTCTTCAACATAGGACCATCCCTGCTTACATAAGTATTGAAAGGTTCAATTCTAACTGTATTGAGGAAATGTGGACTAACAGGAAACCAGTAACCTTCTCGAAGACGGGATTAATGGAATGTTCAGCTTGAAAATGAAAAGTTTCTTCATATCTTTAGTTTTTCTCAACTAAAACCAACCTCAAACTTGATTTTACCTTTTTATCAAAGCGCTAGTCAAAGAAGTCTTTCATTAGCCTGATTTTCTTTTGACAAGTTAATAAAATTGCAATTTATATACAATTGGTGTATATAAAAGTGATGGTTTCCTTCCATAATTCCTTAATTCAGTGTTTCATACTCATACTGCATACCTATTCACTGCCTGAATGCTTCCCCTGCACATGTAACTAACAACTATATTTTGTGTTATCTACAGGAATTGGTATTGGTGTGGTCTTTGGATGCTTGATCATTGGTTATGCTCGCAATCCCTCCCTAAAGCAACAGATCTTCTCATATGCCATTTTAGGTTTCGCATTGACTGAAGCAATGGGCCTGTTTTGTCTAATGATCGCGTTCCTAATGCTGTTTGCTTTTTAGTATTTTTTTTTATAAGTAATTTATTTTATGAAAAGTGTAATTATTTAGCCATATTATTGAAGAATTTAATCCAAATAGTATTATATACAAATAAAATGCATGATTTGAATGGGGGAGTTACTCAATCTCAATCTAATGACTATCAGAAATAAAGGTGAGGTTAATTCTGTTGCACTTAGTAGTTAGCTGTAGAACTTTCGTAATTAGAATTTTCTTTGTAAATGCTATATTACACAATTTTCTTTGTAAATGCTATATTACAACTATATAAGACTCACGCATTATTTGTGTATTACAGGTGCTGGAATCGGAACGGTGTTCGGCTCCCTCATCATCGGTTACGCCAGGAACCCCTCCCTCAAGCAGCAGCTGTTCTCATATGCCATCTTGGGTTTCGCCCTGTCTGAGGCTATGGGTCTGTTCTGTCTTATGATGGCGTTCCTGCTGTTGTTTGCTTTCTAAGCTACTTACTTTTAAGAACACTACTACTGCCATCCCACATGACGAGGTTTCAGTGAATACTATCTGGAGTGGACGGCCATGGAATCGAATGTGTGGAAACCTCACCCTCATAGTGATGCATGGACTGATGTGTACAAGTGTTACACTTACCAGTGCGCGTCATCAGGAATGCAATTTATTTAATTATGTAGTATAAAAGAAGAAAATAAAATGTTGTACGTAAAACATTACATTGATGCTACAGTTATTTTTATTCCTGATTTTTGTAGACTGTTCGGAATCATGTTAAACATATTAGCCTCATATCAAAAGTCGGCGACAATATTATAGTTGAGCCAGTGACTGCGTATATTTGCGTGAGTATTGTCATCGATTTTTGTAATGCGGGTTTTTATCCTGTTGAAGAATGTCGGCATCTGTATTGTACATTTTTAGGGCGAATAAATGATACATAACCAAAATCACAAGCGTTTATTGTTGATGACCTAATACCACGCTGGTCTTTACTAGCTCATAGAATTTTAAAGAAATTCAACAAAAAAAATCTAGAGCTAAGATTAGTATTATACGCAAGTCTTTATCGAGATGATACCCTTTGGGTGCAAAAATTGAGGATGGGAACTTACCCAAATACACATTCTTCTGAAAACTCGTATTTTTTTTTTGCCATTTTCTAAAAATGAAACCTAGCTAGATCGATTTATCGCCCCCCCGAAACCCCCTGCATACTAAATTTCATGAAAATCGTTGGAGCCGTTTCCGAGATTCAGATTATACATATACAGTGTAAACTCTATAACGAATTTCAAGGGACCGAGCATTTTCTTTCGTTATAAAGAGTTTTCGTTATAGGGAGGGAAGAGGAAAAATAAACCAAATTTAACCGATTTCCTACAGACAATGTAATCTAAGAATTATGCACACGTGTTAAGGCAATTAACAATAACAAAAGCGAGACGGCTGTGTTTGACCTCAGGTGTCTCTTAGAAATTTCGGCACCTCAAAAGGTTAGTTTTCGAGGCTGATTATAATAACAATTGCATTGTTAAACATGTGTTGATGACTAAATATGAAAATATTTCTTCGTAATAGAGAATTGCGGTTGCGTTATAAAGAGTGAATGAATGTATGGGTTTTGTGGTAAACCAACCAAATTGAACTAATTTCTATGTTATAGAGAGTTTTTCGTTATAACGAACGACGTAATAAAGAGTTTACACTATATAGGTACATATTATACAAGGATTGCTTGTTTTAAAGGTATAGGTACGTTAAATATATTCAAAAAGAAGTGGAAGTTCTCGTTTACATGTAGCACTCGGGATGTTTGTGTAGGATCATATGATCCTGAGCTCTATTGTTGTTTCATCCAGAGTATACCCATATTCAAGCAAAATAAATGATTTGGTTTTAGTTCTTCTGTAAAGGGATAAGTACTTCGGTACCTAGTACACACAAATCATGGACGTAACTCTAAATAAATGCGGGCAAATACTGTGCCATGCCGAAGGAAGAATCGGAGAACTCGCTACTGCCAAACGATTACCTATGTACCTACCTAACTAAACATCTACAAGTATCAAGTTCTATATAATTATCTGAATTATTGATTTATGGCACCATTATTTAACCGATTCAGTGCGATGGTAGTTTTTTTAAACTAGCGCCTGGCGGCGAACAAATTTTTCGTGCCTCCTCTGAGGCGCCAAGTGCCAGGGACCTCCATGGCTCCTCTCGTGCGCCACCCGCCATGAAGTGTAACTTATCGCTTTTTCATCGGATTCCACTTGTTATTGTTGTAGTCGCAACCCAACAGCGAACGTGAGCGGTTTTAAACGTTCGTTTCAAGTGTTTACATGTGACTACATACGTGTATAAACCGAAATGGAAAAAAGTGACTTATTTAATCAGGTGTCGTAAACCTTTTGGTATAGGTATGTTTGGCTCGATTGACTGATCCATTATATTTTTTTATTAAAGAACAGGATATTACCATGCTAGTCGTGTAAAACGCAAATATTCCTATTTTATAATATTTCATAAACAAATAAACGTTGTATTAATTATAGCTTTTGAATGAAATGTCTGTTTCGAACAAATCAAATCAATCTGAAAAATAAACTGCAGGTATTTAATTGAACATGAAATTATTTATTTGAAATATTTTTAGAAATATTCACTTGGTCTAGCTAGGTAGGTAGTTACCACTGACACTATAACTTTTCAATATTATTATAGATATAATATTATTAATAATTATATAATACTATTAAAAAGAGAGATATAATAATATTCATCTTAGGAACATTCTATTAACAGTCTATTAAAAACGTGAATAGTCTTATTTCCGTATCATAATGAATGATTTTTATAATGAAAAGGTTTACAACTCCTGAAGTATGCGTTTTCATGCAATATCCCGAAGCTAACACTGGAATCGTAATCTGCGTGACAAATAGGGACACTTACATACGGATAACCACTGAAAATGGTGTTTTATCCGAGTTTTACAGGTAAACATTTTGGCTCCTCTCGGGCGCCACACGCCATTCACAGAAAATACCCATGGCGCCTCTACGGCATGTGTCTATACCTAGCGATTGACCATGCCCTGCGTTTTAACAAATTTTATAATTAAATCAACATTAAATAATTAAATCTATATTTGTTCTATCGAAATATGCATAATTCGCTATTTGTTCCGTATTAGATTTAAAAAAAAATGACTTCTATAATAGTTAGCCAGCGTTGCACTTTTAAATAACGCACTTAAAAAAAAAAAAACTAGATCTATTATGAATTTTGAAATACCTGCATAGATTGATTTTTTTTTGTAATAAACTATTAGTTTCATTTACTTCTAGAAATTACCTGGCAATTAAAAACACATAAAATGGGATGATATCATTAAAAACGTAAAGACAATTTTGATCATTAACATTATCATAATAATATTTTTCTTTACAATACATCCTATTGTCTTTTTTAAATGAAAGTTATTAATTTTATAAGTATAAAGTAGATAAATAATTAGAGTTAATGTAGAACTAATCGCCTATCTAGATTTTATTTTTTTAAAGTGCGTAATTTAAAAGTACATCGCTGGCTGAGTCTTTTTTTTAAAACGGAACAAATTGCGAATTATGCATATTTCTATAGAACAAATATAGATCTTACTATTTAATGTATTTGTTAAAACGCAGGGCATGGTCAATCGCTAGGTACAGACACATCTATACGGCGCCATCCGCACGGAATCGGTTAAATAAAAAAGTAGCAAATGCGCAGGTCTCTTCTAGAAAATCAATAGGGACGTACAACGTGGGCGTATCTAGTCGTTCATAATATAAGGAAAGTGCCTGAATATCTAGACAATAGTATACTATCCTTTATAAAGGGTGCTAACAGACTCTTAACGAAGCCGAAATGCACTTTTTCTCCCCGTTATTGCGATCATCTTTTTGTTCTAGACCATACCTGGGAACCTTCTAGTTACGGAGATATTGAGGGTCAGTTAACTTTTTTTTTAAATAAGTGTTTTTAATGTAAGATATTTACTTTAAACACCTCCAGGACCCCCTTACTATTCAATCCATCCATCAGCACAATATTTTGAGTGCGTTACATTGAGGCCTAATGTAAAACGTGATTATTCAGCACAAAAAAAGAAGTTGTTTCCCAGCACTATTTTTTGCGTAAACTTACTTAGTTTGATGTACATAATGCTTGGTTGACGGCTTCGTGAAGAGTCTGTTTACACCCTCTATAGGTACTTACGCGAAGGGTGTCTGAAGGAGCTCCCTCAACGAGAACATTCGCCTGTAGTAATAACAGTTCAAATTCGAGCGTATTACATCATTGATGAGAACCGATTACAGGGCGCAACCTGTGATGATACAATTAGTAACGACATGTTTCTAAACAAAATCGAATCTTGAGTTCTTACATTACAGGCGAACGACCCCTCTCCAAGACTAATTGTAACGTAATGCTCGAAATAAAATCTAAGATTTGATGAATACTCCAATGAGGGACTGATTATCAGCAGTGGCGAGGGACCAAAATACAGCAAGCAGACTGTTTAGAAACCCTAACATCATGAAGTTTAGTAGGTTATCACACGACATTATCCAACTAAATAATATTGACGTGAAGAATATAATATTACCCTTCTGGGCTTCGCCACAAAAACTAAAGCTTCTCCATGTAATAAGTATTATTGATCTTGAACCCAAACCAAATACGTTGTATACACCGGTACATAACTGCGCCATGTGAATGTACTTTATGTAAATAGAACAAGTAGGTACACTCTCAAAAATGCCCTGTTTGTTTTGTTTTCAATCGAAATGGCTTAGCGAGAGGTTAGTAGACCTAAGTACAGTCGATAAAGTTCATTTCCAGGTGGAAGGGTCAGGGTAGCCCGCGAAATTCAAATTTTACGTTTTTTTGTAATTTGTAGGTCAGTATCAAGTTGTATGCTGATGACAATATGATTCGCGCAAATAACACAAATGTAGTTATAAAATAAAATAAAATAAAAATAGCCTTTATTCTACCACAATTTAACAGTTATTACAACAAAATTATTCAATAATTAAATAATCACAAATAATAAATAAATTTAGTATGTCGAATTTAAGTTTTAAATTAATAGCATTTTTTAATTATCATTTACATGCATTATTTTTATTATTATATTATATTTTTCTTATTTAATTTGTGGAAGTCGCCTCTGGCGTAGGCCTCCCCCAGCTTCCTTCAGTTGTCTCTGTCCCTAGTTTGTCTTCTCCAGTCTGGTCCACATCTTTCCTTAAATATGTCTTCCCATAGTTTTTTCGGTCTACCTCTATTTCTTTGTCCTTCTCTTGGTACCCATTCCGTCAGTTTTTTGGTCCATCTGTCATTGGTCATCCTGCGCACATGGCCTGCCCATTTCCATTTTAAATTTCTTATTTTTTCGAGTATGTCAGTTACTTTGGTTTTCCTTCTTATTGTTTCGTTTTTGGTCTTATCAGATAATCGTATTCCTAGCATGCTTCTCTCCATTTTTTTGTTGGTGAATGGCTAGTTTATATTCGTCTTTCTTCCTTAACGACCATGTTTGGTAACCATATGTTAGGCATGGTAGGATTACTGTGTCGTACAATTTCCTTTTTACTTATATGTTTGTCTCTATTCTTCATAATTTCTTTCAAGTTCCAATACTTTTTCCAAACAATTGCAATTCGTCTGTTTATTTCTTTTTCTGAAAGATCTTGGAATGAAATTGACTGACCTAGGTAAGTATACTCTGTAACATAATCGATGTTTTCTCCGTCACTCTGATGGTTTGAACACTACAATTCGTGATAATTTTTGTTTTTGAGGCGTTAAGCGATAAACCAACCTTGCTACTCTCTCTCACCAAATCATTTACCATGCTGTCTAACTGAGTGCTCTCTTCAGCAAATATAGCGATATCGTCCGCGAACCTTAGGTGACTTAGGTATTCTCCATCTATATTAATGCCTTGGTTTTCCCAGTTAATATTTCTAAAAACCATCTCCAAAACTGCTGAGAATATTTTGGGTGAGAGAGGGTCGCCCTGTCTTACGCCTTTTTCTATGCAGAATTCCGGCCCTTCTCTTTCCAGTCGTATCTTAGCTAAACTCTTAAAATATATGCTGTGTAGGAGCTCAATGTACTCTATATGTCTATGTTTTGTTGTGTTAGTGCTTTCCAGATAGCAGTGTGTTCTAAAGAGTCGAAAGCTTTGGAGAAATCTATAAAGCATACGTACAGAGTCTTCCCATATTCTTTACTTTTCTCTATTAATTGTGCCATGACGTGGATATGATCAATCGTTGAAAAATGTTTTCTGAATCCTGCTTGTTCTCGTGGTTGATTCTCGTCCAAGACTGGAGAGCCTGTTCAAAATGATTTTTGAGAAAACTTTGTTGACATTACTCATTAGGCTAATTGGCCTGTAATTGTTTAGGTTATCTCTATCTCCTTTTTTGTGTAGTAGAGTCGTTGTAGCTCTGGACCATTGTTTGGGAGTCGTTCTTTTTTCCAGTATGTTGTTAAACATAGCTTGTAGCGGTCTCTGCAGAGGTTCTGATACACATTTTAATAACTCGTTCGTAATATTGTCTTCTCCAGGTGATTTATCATTTTTCTGTGTTTTAATTGCAAAATCTATCTCTGAAAGTAGAATTGAAGGTATTTTTTCTGTGGTTCTGGCTTTATCCAAAATACATCCATTAAAATTCGATGCTGCTTGTCCTGAATAGAGTTCTTTGTAAAATTTTGTAGCCTCCGTAATTATGTCTAATCGTTTCACTATTTTATTTCCTGCTCCATCCGTTAAATGTGATGTCCATTTTGAAGAAGTAAGAATATCACACAATTAAGCAAGACAATTAACAGAGAGATTTCAGAAAAAAACTAAGGCTCACAGGAAGAGTACCTTTGAAAAAAAAAAATACGGGAGCCGTGAAAAAGCTTACAAAGAGCTCCGTACTTCTTCAAAATGGACAAATGTAGTTACTGAATTAAAATCATACTTACGGGAGACTTTTGTTGGGAATAGCGCTCAAAGGGGTCTAATATTCATAATTTCTTTTGTGTACCTCGCTGTCTTTTTTTGAACATTTTCGCTTCTGTTTGCTAAATGTATAATATAATGGAATAATAGGTGTAGGTACCTAGATATAATTATGTTTAAAGGTAACTTGTAAAATGGTCAACGCAATGAAAAAGCAAAAATGGGATATGTCGTAAGAAGTTGTATCAAAATCCGCATCTTTCATGACAATTTAGTCTACTTAAATACTTTAAGTAGACTAAATTGTCATGAAAGAAAGAACAATAATAATCATAACCGCGGCCGGCGGAGGCGGCTTCCACGCTTCCCGTCCGTCACAGAAAAGCGGCTTCTTTCCTTACTACACCTTTTGCCTCGTCCACGTCAAATGGCAAATACCTTTGACCATAGTTGACACATTAGTCAGTTATATTTTTAATTGGGTAAAACAAAACGAATAATGAGCAGAGAAAAATAGCCTTGTAGATGTGTATTTTCCATAAATAACTTCGGCTATGTAGTAGTGACACTGAGTTTCTGCAGGGACCAAATTATAAAGTGCACTGCTTATGACACTTCACAGCTACCGGTACTCCAGGAACTTATACTCATATTTATGCCGAAAAAGCAGAAAATTAAAAAAACTAGATTTTATCAACAAATTTATTGCAAATGTTTGTTTTTTTTTTATGAAAAATATCTAAGTGGATACCTCCGAACATAAAAGGGGGAAATAAATTGACGAATCTAGGTCATAGCGGAGGTAAACTCTTAAATTTTATAGAAGTGAAGTCCAAATAACATACATAATAGTCACTTAATTGTTTGAGGCATTCATAATGCTTTTAGATCAAGAAATTTTCCAAATAAAAAATGAGAGTCAAAATGAATCCAAACCAAAACAAATCAGGATTTGGTATGCATTCAATTTGTATTACAATAACACAATAATTATAATAAATATCTCAAAGAAATGTAAAAACCAAATTCATACTAACGCACATAAGGGAACATAGTTATCTCTTTATTTGGTGTTGAGGTTATCACTCGATTTCTTCTTCATAATTTCTCTCAATCACTCCAGTCTGCTACTAAAATATTTTACATCATTTGTCAATAAACACACAGTCACTAAAATCTCTTAATCCCAATAGAAGGACAACAAGCTATATAAACAAAATTCAATGTCTACACTTCCTTGAGAGGTACATTTCAGTTAAATGTTTTAGGCATAACATAATCTTTGTGGCTGCAGCAACAGTTAATATGCATACATAATAATTGGGAGTCAGGGGTTAACAATACAGCAAATAGGTACTATTTTCATTCTATGATTGACTATTTAAACAATGTTTGTAAACAACTTTACAATAATTTCACTTAGCCTACAGCAAAACAAAATAAGGCATTTTCCTACACATTTCTATCAAACATAATTATCCACATAGAAACTGCTCATCACAAATAAATCGAATTCATGAGAACAACTACTGTTTCACATTATCAAAACGCATTGCAATTAGATTTTTTGTGAGATCAACACTCGTAATATTATTTGGTCCAATATTTAAAATATAAAATGTTTTCATGAATTCGAATTACAAGATCAAACTTACACATTATTTTTGGCTCAACGCGTTTCCCCGTGAAGTCCATAACTTTACAACTAAACATCATTTCTTCACCTCCATAAAAATCTTTTTTATGAACTAGTCTTGATATTTTCTTTATATTACATTCTATTATAAATAATGTGTTAATCAAGTATTAAATCGCTTCAGTTTCAAACTGATTACCCTTGCTTATGGTGATAGGTCCGTATGTTTCAAGCTGTTCTAATTTCAACACTTGATGCTTTTTGAGAACGAGTAAACTGTAGAATTTTTGTGCGACCTGTAACAAAGTATGAATGTTATTTATGTAAGTATTCTGTAAGCGGCATGTCACGCACCGTGAATGTGTGTTGTGTGTGTATATGCAGGAAAACGTAGATAGTGAATAGATCGTATATCAGTCTAATGGTTTAGAAACGTACCTGTTTTCTATTATTATGTCTAGGCGCAAGATCTGTGAAGGTTAGGTGTTGTCCGATGGAGAGTTTGGGTTTCATGACGGCGAACAGTTGCGCCGCACGACGGTTCAACACTCGTTCCTCGAACTGCTCGTCTGTTTCACCCGCCTCTCGTTCACCCTCTTCCGCCTGATAACATATTTAGTTTAAATTTTTATTTCACAATTAAATAAAAAAAATTAAAAAATGTTTTTATTGTTTCTCATACAATTGTTCTACTATATTGAGGCAGCCCCGTTAAGTTATAAGGTTACTTGTGGTGGGGTTACCTCGCAGCTTTCCATGGGGTAAAGTTAACAATTACACAATTATTATAAGCAGTTTACTTGCATATCGCAAGCATGTAATAAGCTATTTTATATCCATCAAGACACTGTTATTAGAGTGAATTGATGGTATACTTACGTTGTCTGGCGTTAAAGGTAAATCGTAATCGTGCTGTGGGCTGTGATGACCGTGCTGGTCATCGTATCCCAAGTTCGTCATTTGCATTTGCATTCCATTCTGAAAGAATAAAATATGTTGGTTAACGCAATCAAGGTGAAATACATGTTAGGGTTGATGGTACTAAAGTCTCGTCAGAACCTAAAACAATATAAAACAGAAGTGTGCTATTTTTTTCTCACTAACTACACGGAAACCCTACGAAATATTTTCTCATATATTTACCTGTTCTGCTAGCGCTGAGATAATCTTACCCTTATATTATGTGATAATATTTTTTTGTAGTGTGTACTGGGTTAAGAGGCCCCGAAATACTGTAGTTGCACCACCAATTAATTGACATAGGAACTTTTTTGGGGTGTAAAAACGAGGTAGATTTTGAATAGCAATAGCCTGTGACATCAATAACTTACCTACTAAATGATTCTATACTAATTTATTGATTTCAAAACAAATAAAATTAAAAATTAGTCAGGTTTTCAAGTCTGAAATAAAACATTTTTTTAGAAAAATTCTATCTAGGAATTATTGGTTAATGGTGCAGCTACCAATTCTTGACCATCATAGAAAATGACCTGATAATCCCCATGGTCATCTAAGCCATGCAGTAGCGGCTCCATGGGCACCGTGTGCGGCAGGTCGTGCTCGCCCGGCGCCGGCAGCGAGCTGCGCAGGAGCGAGCTCACGTGCGAGCCGCCCAGCTGCGGCATCATGGGCAGCTGCTCCAGACCGTGCTGTAGCATCGCGCCGTGTTGTACGCCTGGAATAAGTAGAAAACAAATGTAGAAAATATCAGAGACTGTAGTTTATGGATTTAACTGGTAATAATATATGCCAGTGACATGGACCTTTAAAATGTGGCTGGGTCAGTATGGATGCGGAAGGCGGAGTACAGGGTGCTGTGGCACAGCTTGGGAGAGGCATTTGTTCAGTAGCAAATTGCGATAGGCTCCCTTATTGTAGGTGAGCCGTTCGTTAGAGTAAAGGTGGTGTAAGTGTCGTAGGAAGTACCACAAATGCTGCTACGAGCAGCTTAGCTGTGTTCAATGCAATTGCTAGAATACGAATGCATCTTTGTCTCTGGATTGACCAACGCATCTTCAATGCCCATTACTATGGGCATTGAAGATGCGTGCATCTGCTGTACTCAGCAGATGCTATGAATTAATCAATCACTATTATTTTCATGTATCGAAGGCCCATAGATACAATATACAATAATAAGCTAACACATATTCAAAACTATTAACGTTTGAAAGTCTCGAAAAGGTGTGTTGGAACCCAACTGGACTTGAAGTTAATCTTGTGGTGCGACTCCAACCTCTCAATGCTGAAGGTGAACTTGGTCTTGCTCTTTATATACCTCGACCTCCTCTGGCGTCATGGTGTGATGTAGACGGGACACGTACAGCTGCGTCGATGGAATAGAGGGACGCACAAACATTTTTGGACCTATCAATGCGCACTGATATCGCTACAGACGTCGGTGACCCCATAACATAATTTGGGCCGCCAGCTTAATTGGAACCATATAGTATAAAAATTGTGCTATATCCTTACCGCCAGGCGTCATTCCACCGTGATGTAATCCCGCAGGCGTCATCCCACCGTGCGCGAGGCCGCCCGGCGTCATACCGCTGTGTTGTAACCCGACTGGAGTCATTCCGCCGTGATGTAAGCCTGCGGGAGTCATACCGCCGTGGTCCAGACCACCTGCAACACAGATTTGCAATTATTCTCTCTTGCATGGTTTTTCCTTGTGAAATGACTAGCTTGACCAGAAACATCTAACTCTTCGCCAAAGTTAAACAAGTTTTTCATTTTTGGGGCGGAAATATTAAGTGATATAACCGTCATTCGTCTGATACAAGAGACAGATAAAGCTATATAGAAAATATAGAAGCATTCGTTTAAGCAACGGAATGTGAGTCCTGCGTAACAGTTGTCAAGTGGATGTAGACACACATGGCGTATTTGTATGTCCCACGTAATCATAATATTGCCCAGACAACAGAGGAAATTGTGTATGAACAGCACAAGTGAGATAGTGTTGAAATGTGGGTGCACTATAAGGGAGCTCTTCGGAAAAGACGTGATGGTTTTGTAAATAGTCAAAAGAGTACCTGGCGTCATTCCTCCGTGATGTAACCCAGCAGGAGTCAGACCTCCGTGGACCAGCCCTGCCGGCGTCATGCCGCCGTCTAGTAGACCTGGCGTCATTCCTGAAAATGTATTTGTTTAGGAGTAAAACTTCAGCATTTTGACACTATCGTAGCTATTTTCAGTTTCTACCTATATTGTCCTATTTAAAGTCGATTAAAGTTCTTTTATTTTCGGTGAAAATTGACTTGAATGTACCGGCCTTTAACGCCAAATTGTTCCTGGTAAGGGTAAACCTGTTTACAACGTAGTTAGTAACGTTTTGTATTGTTAAACGGGCTGGTGTCCGCAACTCCACATCCAAAGCCCGTAGTTTGAGTACGGGTGGGATTATTGATTATTCGATTTAGCCCATCTCCCCGAGAAAGGCCAGCAACACCTTGGCTACAGATGATGTCGATGAGAGTACCTCGGTTACCGATTAGTAACGTTAACTGACCTCCGTGGTGTAACCCTGCCGGGGTCATACCGCCCGCAGAGAGTCCGAGGTCGACGTGTTGACTGTCCCCGTGGTGCAAACCTGCAGGCGTCATGCCACCGTGATGTAAACCAACTGTAAATAAAATTTATATTTAAAATTTGCTTAGTTTATTAAGTTTTGCTTCTCAGGACTAGGGAGGTGGATTTCTGAATTCTAAAGTTAGCTTTGTTACCATTTTTTAAATTTTATTTATTCTATTATTTGTGGGAAAATGGAAAGCCACTATGCCTCCAAAAGTAATGTCAATAGTGCATCATACATGATATTTTTGATATTATGACTATTCGGTATATTTAATGTGTCCAATAACTATATATCATTGTGCAGAAATGCAAAACAATAAATGGTGATTATTAAGGATGAACATGTATTTGTTTGACTAGGATCTCATTTAATCATTGACAATTGTGAATAGTGACATTCCCCAGTTTTCTATGCCAATAACCAAGACATACTTTAGGTTTGCCAATGTTGGTGTCAACTGCGAACCGAGATAATATGAGACCTACTTTACTGTTGTTAGCAATCCTGTACTAAAATATTCATAAACCTATTTCCCTGACCACGACTGCCAACAGCCTTCGCACGAATATATTGCCAACATGCCATCTTGCAATGTTGCTAGCATGGAAAGCCTTGTATGAACTGGTGTTCATGTGAAAAAAAGTTGAAAACAATGACTAATTTCTGTGGGGAGAGATGCATGCATGCTTTACATCAAACCTGCTCGATAAGATGTTGAGCGACTTTTATTTACCACGAGAACGGGCCTCCGATAAGGGAGGTAAAACATCAGTGGTCTAGTGCAAGTTTTTATCACTGCAATAAATCATCAATATATACATATAATAAAAATGTAACGGGTCGGGTCTGTACATGGAAGATATATGAAAAACAAATATTATTGGGACCTTTATCAACACAAATAGCACCCAAAACAATGATTGTTAGAATTTTTGTCTGTTTATCTGTGCATTTGTGCGCACTAATCTCAGAAACGGCTTATCCGATTTGGATGTGGTTTTCGCTAATATATTGTGGTAAGCTTCACTTAACATTTAGTGAAGCTTACCACAGCTTTTGTTTTATGTCAATCGGATCATAAATAAAAAAGTTATGCCAATTTAAAGACTCACGTCGAACATTTGTTAAACTATCTATTCTTTCTCTGTTCAGTAGCATTGACTGAAACTAATAACTAAACTTCATAATAATGGTCTATATAAAATTATGATTTTATATTAAAACTAGGTGTCCCGCGCAACTTCGTCTGCGTCAAACCTAGATAACGACTGCAGCGCCATCTGTCGGGCTAATTTGTGAATCTAAACCATCCAGGGTGCCACCCAAACGCATACAAAAAAAATCATTCAAATCGGTCCAGCCGTTTAGAAGGAGTTCAGTGACATACACACGCACAGTAGAATTATATATATAAAGATAATAAAAAAACCATGCTTGCCATATCAAAAAATGTATTAAAAAAGTGAACTGAAAAATTAAAAACAAGTTACATGATTTTAGTATCCAAGGCAGAAACTAAATAGATTATAATATTTACTGTGCAATTAAAACGCCATTGTGCCCATAAGTAGAAAACTGCTGTATTCTTTGTTAAGAGTAGGTATCCACTAAGAAAGGGTTTTTCGAAATACCACCCCAAAGTGGGTGAAATGGGATGTTGATAGCAGAGCCTAAAACGCTGGTCCTAAAGACGTGAAATTTGGAGGGTGTATTATTTGAGAAGAGTCTACTAAGAAAGGGTTTTACGAAATTCCACCCCGAAGGTGAGATAGGGTGTTAAATTTTACTCACGGGGTTGATTGACTTGAAAATTAGTTCACAAACTCTTCTGTTAAAATTATGAAAAACGAGTATCACAGATTTTCCAAAATCATCCCCTGACTGATATATCAACGCACAGCCTAAGCCGTTGGTCCTAAAGACATGAAATTTGAAGGGTGTATTTTTTGTGAAGAGCAGGTATCCACTAAAAAAGGGTTTTCCGAAATTTTACCTCTAAGAGGGTAAAATGGGGGGTTGAATTTTCTGTGAAACGTAGTGTTCCCTCGGTCATTTGACTCAAAAATTGGTGTACACACTCTTCAATTATAATTATGAGACATGTTGCGTATGAAAAAATTGCATGGTACCCATTTTCGCGACGGAGCCTTTCCACCCCGTTATCTTACATAAACTATTATAAATGCGAAAGTTTGGATGGATGGATGTTGGTTACTCAATCACGCCAGAACGGCTCAAAAGATCGGGATAAAATTTGGCCGGACATAGATTATAGTATGGTATAGCACATAGATTACTTATTATCCCAGAAGTAAGATCCCGAAGGCAATTCCCGAACTCCACGCGGGCGAAACCACGGGCAAAAGCTAGTCCATAATATAAAATTTACGTGAGCGCCATTGAATAGGTATAAAAACTCTCGTGTCATTTGGTTCTCTGTTATCGCTCATGCATGAGTAATGGTCAATTCCTCACCGGGTGTCATAGCTCCGTGGTGTAGTCCGGCCGGCGTGAGGCCGCCCTGCAGCAGAGTGCCGGGTGTGAGCGCGCCCAACGCGCCCGGCGTCATCGCTCCCGGTGTTAGCGGAGCGCCCAGTGCACTCAGCATACCTGCCAATTGTATGGTAATCCAATCAATTCTTGTCGAAACTGACAGATGCAAAGAAATGAGATTTATTTACAGAATAAAAATGTTTGATAAAGTATCGGATTTCGAGGTTGATAAATATTATCTGGTTTGAAAACGAAACTTCGTTCTTCTTTATAACTAACTTTCAAGAACGTTTGCAAAGCCTATTTTTAATAATGATCAAATGATTTCAATGATCTGATCAAGAACTAATCAGCATTATCGTATGAGGAGACATATGAAAGCTTTGGTTGACTTTTGGTCTTCAAGACAATTTGTTTCAAGGTGTTGTAGTTGTTCAGTGGATTGACGTGCGCCACCTTTTGCGGTTTGGAGCACGGCCACCGGTCAGCGGGTATGCCACAAGTAATACAAGTGACGTTTGAAGAAACTAATAATATAGTCTTTTTTACTGTTATTGATCGCGGCAGCCAATCTCAATGGAGATTAACCATCGGCGCGGGATATATTATAGTACACAAGTGTGTGCGCAGGCACAGATGCACTCTCTCCTTTCTCAATGTCATAGTCAGACGGGACGGGGAGGCACGAGAGTATCCATGAACTTCAAAACTCCGGGCTAATACTGAGAAATTCCTTATGGAAAAAACCCAATAACATTTTGCCCAACCCGGGAATCGAACCCAGTCCCCCACACTTAGTAGTCACGCTGGCGACGATGAGATCAATTACTTAGTATACGGGTATGAGTACCTGGAGTGGGAGGTAGTTCCACGTCGACGTCGGGGCGCGGCGACAGAGGAGGGATCGCGGCGGGTTCCGGCGTCGGGTCGGGCTCTAACCGTGCACCATACGATCCAGTGTTAATTGAGTGCGGTTAGGTAGCATTTATGTACATTAGTTAGAAATGTTTACTATGAATATTTGTTAGCTGCGGAATAGGCCTTACTGTTGTGTAAATAAGGCCTACATTTCTAAGCATGTTTTGTCATAATGAAAATGGAGTTTGAATGATGAATGGATAGATTATGAATTATAATTCATGGTAAACATTTCCCATGAAGTTATTATGAAATTTTTGATAGATTCGATTGAGATCAATATTATGATGGCATTTCTAATTCATTTGGGATCAAGATTTCCATCAGTCGCAAAACATTGAATCTTATTGTAATGGTTATGATAAAGCATAAATGGGCGTTGTTAAAAGAAAAATGATCAAAAATGTTTGCAAAATGTAGTAATTGACTTCGTTACATTATCATGAAAGCCCCAAATGCATAAAAATAAAAGTTTCAGAACATTGGTGCAGCAACAGCATTTTGCATGGCTGGCTGAGTGTGTAGCATGTTGCTAGCAACACAAAATGCTGTTGCTACAATAAAGTTTCGCAACATTTGTTCACCATTCATACGAGGTCGAAGGTAACCACCAACCCAACACATGGTAGAGCAGAGATTCATGCTGAAGTATTGAATGAGATATTGGTATTGCAAACCATATCCCAGTAAGATGAAGCAGAATCAAGGTGGGTGTACACTTACCAACAGAAGGTTCATATTCTTGAGGTATGGGTGTGGGAGGTTCTAGCTCAGCAATCGGAAGAGGCGCTGGGGTTTCAGGTGGCAGCATGGTCTGTAAAATGTTGCCATTATTGATAAATGACATTTATTTCTTTGTTTAAAAAAACAATTACATATCATTATATAAATTACGTTTTAAAACAAGATGGTCATGATGTTGGTGTTTCCTATCATATTTTGAGAAGAAACACCGAAACCAACTCAGAAATACTTGTATTAATATTGGTATGAATTAAGTTCTTTCAAATATTTAATTTAAAAAGCTGTAATAACGTCACTCGGATTTTTAATACATTTTTTATTTATTGAGACCGGATTATAGTGGAATCGGGACATCGATGCACAAACGGTAACCACGTGTTCAGTACATCAATCCGAACCGAAATAGCCGACGAAAAATTTGTATGTAATTTTTCGTCGGCTATTTACGTTTCCTACAAAAGTGCAATACCTACACGGTCGAAATCTATGGAACAACTGATTTTTTTCATGGTGACCGTTTGTGCGTGGATATCCCTTCCACCTCGTATACAAATATATATTTGCATATCATGGCTATTTTTTAAAGAAAATGTTTATTTTAGGTAAAATTGGCTGAATATGCATTTTTTGGTCATGTTTCCTTTAATAAAAGTACTGTATCTAACTGGAAAAATGCAAAAATGTGCCAAACCTCAGTGGGAATAGAACTATCGTTTTCAAGTTATAACAATATTTTAATGAATGCAAGACCCAATCGTACTTCTGAGAATTTGGAACAGTACTCGATTTTTTTAAGTTAGAAAATGCAGTATAATAGTTTGGCACTTTTGTAGCATATTTCGACGATTTAAAATTACAGATAATCCGATATCTATTTATGTAGTTACCTCTTCAACTGGAGTACTAGGCGTCGCATAAAACGCTTCCCGCTGCTATCCGATAGCATAACAAAGGACACTGTTTAGTTAAATTGTTCTTTGTCGCATTATTAACCTTCGTATATTTGCGCCAAATTTTATAACACCTATACCCGGGTACGGTCTGAGAGACCGAAAGTTCAGACCTCCATTTCGGGGTATTTTTTTCAAATGACTTACACAGGGATATTTTGTTCTGTGGGGATATACTAAGAAGTATCGTAAAATTGATAATTTACCGATAGTATACCGATAATTTACTGTGCCTTTCAGTCTCTGATACTTAGTCATTTTTTTGTAAAAGGTTGTATTTTAGAAAAGATACATTTTTTCTTCTAACAAACTTACAGTTTCCAAGAGATATCTTATGAGCAAAAAACACAAATAGTAGTAGCGGTTCCGGTGGCGGCCACTCGCGACTCAGTGTCAGCGACATGCTACCACCGGTGGCGGCCACTCACGACCCAGTGTCAGCGACACGCTACCACCGGTGGCGGCCACTCACGACCCAGTGGCAGCGACACGCTACCTCCGGTGGCGGCCACTCGCAACCCAGTGGCAGCGACACGCTACCTCCGGTGGCGGCCACTCGCGGCTGTGTCAGCGACACTGCCACCGGTGGCGGCCACTCGCGACTCGTGTCTGCGACACGCTACCACCGGTAGCGGCCACTCATGATTCAGTGTCCGCGACACGCCACCGGTGGCGAATTATAAAAAATACCGACCACTCGTGGCAGTCACTGACCACCTTCGTTTGCGCGGTACCAAAGGACGAGGCGCGCGACAGCTACCGGTGGCTGTGATCGGTGGCCCGTTTGCGCGGAGCCTAACAAACCGATATTCACCTAATACGGCCATATGTGCTATTCGAACAAAGACGGTATTCGTCCCGAAATGATCGTAGCAACTAATAACAGGAAGTAAAAAATGCAATTCAATTCATTGAAATTTCGTGATTTTTTCTGTTATAATCAATAACAGAAAAAAAAGACAATAAAGACTGTTTTATGGGTCTCTCAGAGCAACGCGCGAGCATAGGAAGGTAAGTGGTGGTGCATGAGTATGTCGGCGCGTGGCACTCAGCTACTGACCTCGTCGTGGCGCCGCTTGCGGGCCCCGCGCCGCGCCGGCTCGGCCGGGTCGGGCGAGCGCGCCGCGTCGCCCTCCTCCGCCTCGCTGCGGAGCGTCATGTTGCGCTGGTATTTCTGGGACGAGTATAAAAAACATATAAAAACAAATAGACAAAACACAGAGAGAACTCGAAGACACTGAAGAACTGGGGACAGAATAGGCTAATATTTTTTTTAAATTGCAGATTGCGTGAAAGACAACTCCAACAAAAACTTAATAACCTCCGACAGTAAAATTAGAATATGGTACGGTATATGGCAATACCCGCCTATTAAGTGACTGACATATTACTGGCAATTGGCAAAGCATTTGTCTGACATTACCTTCACGAAGGCGTCAACCATTCAGCATTCTGTTCATTAAAATAAGTAACACTGTGTATTTTTTTTGCTAACAAGTAACTTTTTTAATGTGGAAAATCATGGTTTATGGTAGCAGGATAGGATGCATTGAGCCATTGAATATAAATAGTACAGAGGTTATAGAGGTATTTAAAGTAAACATTTAAAACTTGTTTGTAAAAAATCATGTGAAAAAGTTGGACCTTCAATATTGCCATAATTAGATTCCCAGGAATGGTCCTGTACAAAAAAATATCCCAACGATGGGAAGAACAAGGGCCTTTCGGCTACCTTAAGAATCGTTTTACACCTTTTGTAAGGAATGTATAATCACCGAAAGTCGTTTCCCAGCAATATTTTTTGCTCAGAGTTACTAAGTTTGATGTACAGAATGCTTGGTTTACGGCTCGGTAAAGTAAAGGGTCCATTTACACCTTGAATAAACCCTGCAAGAAAGAGACTTGTTTTTGGTTATTTTCAGTCATTTTCTCTATACAAACATCATTTCTGTACCAACTAATTCACTTACCTTAAATAGTACTCTAGAAGGTATAGGCCTAGCTGGTAAGGTGAACAGTTTCTCGACGCCTCCAGTCTCCTTCCAATGCATCAATCGTCTAGTCGGCGGCGCGAGGTCCAACGTTGTTACGATATCCGATGTGTTGCTAAGCTGATTCTTCATCTCTTCTCCAGATATGTTCTTTACTTCGTCCACAATCAGCTTACGTTTGCGCTTCGTTTTTGTTATTCCTGATTAATAGGATTAATGATCAATTTGATTGATGAGAGTTATATCACTCAACATGGGAGACAAATGTATGGTGATAAACCTGATTTCAGAGTGACAACTACCAGTATGTCTACCACCTGAACTGTCTTTTATTTGGCGTTTAACTCTGCGTATTTTTCAAAATACAAAATTTACTCTACACTGATAGGAATAAAGTCGATTCTGTATTAGCGACATTACAATAATATTTGTACGGATACGCCCAAATGAGGAAGTTTTTCTGAACAGTACCTTTTAGCACAGTAGCGTCCACAGGTGCAAGCGCGAAGGACTCTTCGTCGTTGTGCAGCAGCGTCGTGTTGTCAGCCACTCGCTCCGACGCGCCGCCCGCGGGAGGCTCCACGCTGGGCGGCCGTGGGCCAGGCTCGGGGACCACGTCGACATCCTATGGAAAGTCGACAAGAGTTTTATGTATGGACTTTTTACATGAAATAAAAAGCCCGGAGGCGATACCACGCATCGGTAAGCGTAGCACAGGACGCCCAGCTAGACCTTAAAAATATGGCGTCAGACTGCACGAAGAAGGAGCCTGTCCTCCTGCCTTCCTTCTTGTTGTGGGCCAAATTGGGAGAAGCCATGCCCAGGAGTGGATTAGAAGGACTCGGTTGATTTTTGAATTAGTAGTCAACCAAGAGGACGTAAAAAAAATAAACATATAAGCCATAACAAACCATTGTTTTGGCGTTCTTAACTTTCACGGTAACTAAGTTTGATTTGCATTTCCTTTCTTCTTTTTTTATATCATAGAAAAGCAAGCAGTGTCTCACCATGGGTATGTGTGGACTCGGAGAAGGTGGCACAGTTACGGGGGGCGGGGGCACGCTGTCGGGAACTGGAGAACCGCCCCAACTGAAACATAACACATAGTTAATCTTCTGATACATATTTATGATAACTACTTGAGAATAATCATTGATCATTTTAATACAATTTTATTTTAGAGAAGCTCGCTTGTGAAGCTCAGGAAGATGAAAATAATATGTCATTGGGTGTATAGTGCCCACTCACAATGAAGAAGAGGGTGAGTGGGGTAAGGTAATGCAGGGCACTGACTGTACTATCACCATGACTTCAATGCGTCATACTCCTGTGATGATTATAGATGCAATATAGTGCTTTATTTATAAGCATCGTAGTTTGAGTATGGGATTTCACCCTTATGTTTGTCATTCCCAGTAGTATAAACTGACCTGTGCTGCGGAGAGTTGCCGGCATCGTAGTGGTCTCCCATGTCATCGTCGGAATCTGGCGCGTCTGCAGCTGCCACGTCACCGCTAGTGTCGCCACCACCAACGCCAGCCGCGTCAATCTCGGCCTATTGTACCACAACGAAATATATTGCATTGCATGTTAATGGTACCACCATCATACAACTAGCCTTTCCCCAACTATATTGAGCTCAGCTTCCAGTCTAATTTGATGCAGATGAATACCAGTATAATATATCATCGTGCAATAGCCAATTTGATATCCGCAACCCAGTTACCAAGTAAATCCTTTGGCAACACTGGGGTTCAGACCTTCGTGATTCTGACAACCCTTAATGACACGAATGCGAACAATATCACAGCGACAAAAAGGATTGACTTCTAATTGGTGTTTTGACTATTTATTTTCATATTATCTTAGAATGGTTGAGAACATTAAGTATTAATCCGCGAATGTAAAGCCAATAAATGGGTCTTCTTATTCTTTTTGAATCAACAGTATTTATATAATATGTTTTAGGTAGGTGGTTGTGTCAATGGCAGCTTCAGTAGTTTTTATAAGATCCTTAAAACTGACACTAGACATTATTTTGGGGTATTGGGATTTGGGATAAATTGAGTCAAAAAAAGGATGAATAGACAGTTTAAATCAAGGTTTAATACAAGTAATATTTACCTGGAGCGACTGAGGTTGTGCAGAAGTACCGGGCATGCCTGATGCAGCCGCTGCTGAGCTACTACCGCCAGTCACCTCCCCAAAGAGGTCACCCTCGAACAAACCGCCAGCGTCTAGATAGACAGAGGTTACATAGTGAGTTTAAAGGGTTTAATTGGTTCCGTAACACTAAACACACTTGTTTGTGTTTTATTTGTTTACAATATATTTGTAATGTTCATTCAGGTCAATTTACACTCAACTTTAAAACTGGACAAGGTCATGATCAAGCAAAACTGGACATGACTGATGCCTTGATCAGTCATTTCTAGTTTTCATCATTTTCATAACATTTTTCCATTTTGTTTTCATCTATGTATAATGGTAGCAACTGGATGAGAGTTGCTGTGAATCGAGTTGAGTGGCGTGCGATTGAGGAGGCCTATGTCCAGCAGTGTACTGCTATAGGCTGATGATGATGATGTATAATTGTATATCCTAACTTCCTAAAACAACAAGAATCCATAGTAGTAGGAAGTAAAGTCCATCCATCCAAACAAGTCAGGCTCTTTAGCCCTGTCTAGACTTTGTCCGTCTGTTAAAAATAATAGACGAGTGTCAAAAAACTGGGTATGGTACTCACGTCCAAAATCCGCGACATCTCCAATAGTTCCTCCGAAGCCGTCATCCATGGGCGCATGAGGAGCGGCCTCCATGCGGCGCGGGTGCTCCGGCTCAAGCGTGGACACTCCGCTTGTCAAGCTGCCCACACCACCGTCCTTGCCAGCCAACTCCAGGGATGACCCATCAGCGAAGAGTAAGTTACTCTGAAAGATGGATTAGATTATGAATGATCAGGCAAACCGAGCTGCACTTGGGCACAAATTAAGATCTTTTACAGACTCATGGCATGTGTTACAAAAAAACATTCAAAAAATAATTTATTCAATGAAATGTCTAGTCAAAACATTTATGAATTTTCAACTTGCTCATTAATCACTGATCATGTTTTTTTTTCTAAATCCATTTAGTTAAGACAAGATTATATTTCATACTTGTTCCAATCCACCTTCATTGCCGATAGCTTCACGCATGATATCCGGGTTATCTGTATCGAACCCCATGTCTCCAAACCCATCATCATGGGTGACCAGATTCAAGGAGCCATAGTCCTCGCGCATCGTAATCTCTTCAGCTCTTGATTGATTTAGAGAGAACTGGGCTTCAATGTCTACCTCACTAAAACGGAAAAGTATTTTTAGAAATATCGGACAGTGGTGTTATAAATTCAATTTTATGGCAATCTGCGGGCTATGGACGATTGTAGCCACTTGCTAGCAATATGCTAGACTAAATTGTCTGGCATATAGTGTTAAGAAGAGTGTAGTCATGGTCTTTGTGGCCAGGGGTAAATACCCAGAAATAGTACCTTCAATGAAGATAAACGGTCCAATGGGTTTATATTTTTGACGGGAATGAGCAGGTAGTCCAGTCGGTATGCATGAACTAACTCTTAGCAATATTAAATAGAAAAATTAAATTAGAAGAAGACTAGGGATGCCTTCGTCCTGCAATGAGACATTGACAAAAATTTAAATTAAAAATAGGTAATATATCTCTATGGTCGTTTTTGATATGAAATCGGAAAAAATATATATGGGATGGTAGCTCAACAAACCGTAAATCACAAAGACACTTTCTATAATTATGGATTAGCCTATGTTTTGGTGAAATCTGTATGATTATATATGAAGTTGTCATGACAAATAATTATCGGAAATACATTGTCAAGGATGGTTCGGATGACATCTGTTGGGCATGGCACAGACACCAAAAAATCAAGTATATCGACTCTGTGATCATTGTACCAATAGTCATTACAGTTAAGACAATGCCTTAGGAGGCTCTCATTACCAGGCTGGGTCAAGTGCTTTATTCAGAAAGCAGTACTCCTGGACAGAGCACGTATAGTTTTTTAGGATGCTTTAATATTATTAAATATTTAAAAAGTGTTTAATAGTAAGTAATGAAACTAATGACTATAAATGTAGATATGGTAGCAGAGCAGCGGTTATTGCTCTTTATTTCTTTGTTGACCCATAGTTAAGATGTCACATATTTTTTTCACGCTGGCTTGGGTTTCATTGCTTCAAGTGATAATGTAGCCTAGGGTGGAGCTTGCTTGCCTAAAAGAAACCAATTCACTCGAACCTTGGAAAGATTGATGGCAGTGAATTAAAAAATATCATTTTAATTTTGCACCGTATGAAAGCCATCTCCAAGCTGCAAGAGGCAGGAGTTCATAGATATTTTGAATTTAAAAGATGTTTTTTCTATGCACTGGCTTTGTAAACAAGATGTTGTACTTTATAGGAAAATTATCTGTTATAAAGACCGGCTGCAAAAAATCATGAGTGTTCAATTTTGGCACAATACTGTTTATTTCGTTCTCTTATTACACTGTAGAGGAATCACCAAAACATATATTCCTAGACCTTATCATCATAACAAAAGGAACCCCTTATATATTTATAGCAATTTGTTTTCTCAAACTAGCAAGGTATGAAGAAAATAGTTTCTCTTAATAGTATAGTGGTATTTAATAAAATTAGGTTATAATTTTTAGCTAGGTATTGTCTTTTCTATTACAATATTATTGTAATAATAATTCATTAACCTATCCCCTAATATGTTTTGCGGTAATTAAAAAGCTATGATGATAATACTGAAAAAACCCATAAAAACAAAAATTACTCACTTCAACTCGGGCATAGCGGTGTCAAAGTCATGGAAGACCTCAGGCAGAGTGATAGCATTCATGGCAGCTTCCCTGTGCTCTTCAGGCAAATCCACCATGCCAGGCCGAAAGGCCATCTACAAGAAACACCACATACAGTTATCTTGTTTTCAGATATGTAACACATTATTTGTTCATACATTGTATGCTTTGTTCTAATTGACATAGTATAGTGTTTTGATTTGTAACAGGGCACTAGCTATAGTTTTGAGAAATTCTTAGTTAAAACTCGGGAAAGATGTGTTATGTGAGATTCTATGCATTTCTGATAAAATTTATGACAGTGAGCTTTCTAGTGGAGTTTACAAACAAGCCACTCAATATTTCAAAATATGGAAAAAAATAAACAGACCTTGATCTTGACAAAGGCTTCATTACAATCCTGGAGCAAGTACTTGGCCTTCCGGGAGTAAATTCTCACGACTCCCAGCAACAGATGGCCAGATGTACGCAAAGCCATCTTCACTTTAGGCTTCAGGATGCCATCAACTGATTTTTCGATATTGGTCTCAAATACATGGGCCTTAGTCAGCTTCTTGTCCCAATGAGCCGCCAGCCAAATCTTGGCCAAGGGGCCTTTCTTGGCCAGCACGAAATGTGCGTAAAACATTGTGATGGTTTACTGCTTCCGGCTTGTACTTACATCAACCTTGTTCTGAAATATAAACTATGAATTAAGCACCACCATTAACGTCCATGGCGAGCCAAATTAACGTGAGTACACGAAGTAGCCCCATAGGGGCTGTTTGTTACAATAATTGGTAACGACTATGAGCAATTTGGCGCCTAATCTTCAAGCACTATTTTCAGAGACGCCTATTTTCTCTAACTACATAATAACAATTTACACGTAATAATAACTCTATAGGCATGTATTTACTACTTAATTCAGTGAGATTTACCCGATAATTTATCAAATATCATAAATTTCACCTTTCACACACAACGTAAACATGACAACAATTACGCTTTCAAGATGGCGGCGTAACATATTAAGAAGTTTACGAACCACAAAATACGAACCGTTGTTTTCGTTCAGAAATTTACTGTCAAACAGATTTTTAAACAAGGATAGAGCAAGGAGCAAGGATAGAGATTTATTTTATGTATCAGTATTTCTCTAGTAAACAAAAAGCATAAAAAAAGAACCCCTACCCAAAAAATAATCTAAAATGGTTTTAGTGTCGGGGTTTTTTGAATCTGATTAAACAGGTCATGCATTCATGCGTTAAAACAGCTGTCCTCAAAGAGTCTATGAGCCCCCACACATTGAGCCACTAGTGGCGACCACATTAGAACGACTAGTAGCCGCCACAGTCGTCGTCCGCCTATGTCGAGTACCACTTGAACAACTGCCGCGAGTGGCTGGTGGCGGCGTGTAGTGGTTTGACTGAACCACTGGTGGTCCCGTTTAGTAGCGGCGAATAGTGGCTCAATGTGCGGTGGCTCTAATAATATTATGTCATAATCGAGATAGTCTAGGAACGACCTTCACTGATCTGTTTAATAGTATGTTAAAAAATACGCATATGGGATAAAAAACCTGGCCTGTCGCCGATCCGGACAGTGTCGGTTTTTGAAGTTTTGAACACAGATCAAAGGAAGCTTGTGGCAAGCGCTTGCGACGTATTTACAGCAGCAAAGACCTCGCCGATACCCACTCAATATTGTACTGTGGAGCTGTAGCGGCATGTCGTATAGCTCACGTCAAGATTCCCAATAACGACAGAGCTAGTCGACGAAAATTAGCTGTTCCAGCTTGGCAGTGCAGGATTGAGCGGCGTATCGGAGAGGTTAGAGCACTCATCGGCAAGTTAATCTGCTTTTGTAGAAGTTTCGCTCACAATTCGTATTGGCTGGCTGTTGTCAGAAGAAAACAGATGCTTTATCCTGTTTATAACATACGATTGCGAGGCGTCACATGTCATTATGATTATAAATCAACTTACGTATTTTTATCGTATTGATATTGTTTATCGTAATCAATATCAATACGATAAAATCTGTCAAGCTTGCCTAACACAATAAACGTGTAAATGGCATGCAAGCGTTTGTAAAGGCTTGGAGCTTGTGGACCACAGAACATATATACTCTGGTTGTGGACGTTTGCCAAGCCTCGGCAAGCATGTAAACGCGCCATTAGAATGGGGGCTATCGCGCACGTTCGTGTAGAGTAAGGTCTTCCGAAATGTCAGATGTCATAGTTTTCGCGCGTTGTGTGCTTTTTTATCCCGTATTTTAACTAATATTCATGATTCTGATCTAGATTGAGCCATTCCTGATTAATTATGACTTGAAGATTTTAAGTAGCAACTTAGGATCTTATTTGTTAGTACTTGGAGAAAGAATGATTTTTAAATGTTTCAAAAAATAAATATATCTTTATGTAAATATGTATCTCAAGCTTACACTATGTTGATATACGAAATGAAATAAACTTTTTATGAAGTTATTTGTACTTAAAGTATGAAATAGAATTAATGACAGGACCTTACTCTACAGTGGTGCCATCTGGTGAGCTTAAAAACGATAGCCCCCATTGCCACAAGTCCAGCACGAAGAATAGCTCAGCATAGACAAAAATATTTAATTTTGTCTCTGAACTGATGAACTCTCTGACAGGCGACCATTGATTCAAAACTTGCTGTCTCTGTCAGTTTTCTTTTCCGGTTTACCTGTGGAGTACGCGAGACGTACGTTGAAATTTTATCTTCAAATATTTAAGCTATCATTCACTATTTTTGGTTTTATTTCATTCAAAAAGTGCAGTAACAGTTCAAAGTTCTAGTTATTCAGTGTATTTATTATCTGATTCGAATATTTCAGTGGTTTCGTGATGGCATACATGATGGGTGTAGAATCGCTCTATCTGTGGCCAGACCGATGATGTGACTTCTGATCAATATGTATTGATTTTGTTGCTAGGTCTGCCACAGGCACCTGTCCAAGATGGGAGCGTACAGATATATCCAAGAGTTGTACAGAAAAAAGTTGAGCGATGTCATGCGATTTCTCTTGCGTGTCAGAGTTTGGCAGTACCGTCAGTTGACTCGTATGCATCGCGCCCCTAGGCCTACAAGGCCCGACAAGGCGAGGAGGCTGGGATACCGCGCTAAGCAGGGTAAGGAATTTAATCATTTTAACCGGCATATGTTGTTGACACACGTGGTGTAATTACTAGGCAGGATACTGATGTGATTTTTTTTTTTGCAGGATTCGTTATCTTCAGAATCCGTGTGCGTCGTGGTGGCCGTAAGCGCCCCGTGCCCAAGGGTGCCACCTACGGTAAGCCCAAGAGCCAGGGTGTGAACCAGCTGAAGCCCACACGCAACCTACAGTCCATTGCTGAGGTTAGTTTCTTTCAATGTGTTTGAGGTTAGGGTACTGAAGAGATAATAGTATGTATTGAGTTTGGTCAGTGGGTCGTCTTTGGGGGTGGAGTTTTTTTACAAAACATACATGTGTTCATTTACATGACATGTGGATTTTTTATGAATTTTAATATACTTTCCTGTGGTCATCATAAGTCAACCTGCCAGCTTTACAGTGGTAGGTAAGTAGAAGCTCATGAGTGGATGTCAACATAGTATAGGACAGAAGTCCAAAAACTATGTTGACATCCACTCATGAGTACCACTATATTCTTGACTTGTGCTTTCATACTTAAAAAAAAAAAGTTGCCCCACACTATTAATTTCTCCTGTGTCGTGGGTGCAAACATTAAAACTCACATACAGTAACTGCCAGACCCGGAACAACTATCTGTAGGCCATACTAATATTTGTTCCATACGGGATCGAACCTATGACATGCAGTGCAGCTGTCAATCGCTCAGCCACTGCGCGAACCGTGTCGTCATATTAATTTTGTTGTATTCGTAGGAGCGTGTTGGTCGTCGTTGTGGAGGTCTGCGTGTGCTGAACTCCTACTGGGTGGCTCAGGACTCTTCATACAAATACTTTGAAGTCATCCTTATTGACCCCTCACACAAGGTAAATATTGAGACAGTTACCATACCTTTGAAACTAGAAAAAACACTCAAATGATGAACTATTTGTCATGCACCAATCTGAAAGGTTTTGCTGAATCTTCACCTACCATTTTAATCTGATATAACCATGAGTAACAATACAAAACATTTGCTTTTGGAAAATACCTACCCATAACCATTTTTCTCAGGCTATCCGCCGGGACCCCAAGATCAACTGGATAGTAAATGCTGTCCACAAGCACCGCGAGATGCGTGGTCTCACATCTGCTGGCCGCAGTTCTCGTGGTCTTGGCAAGGGTCACCGCTTTTCACAAACCAAGGGAGGCTCCCGCCGTGCCACCTGGATCCGCCGCAACACACTGCAGCTCCACCGCAAGCGATAAATGTTGCATCGGACAAGCCATTGACTTTCTATTTGATTTTTTTATTATTCTCAGATGGAAAGCCAGTGTCTAATAAAATTTTACTTAACAATTTATACTTTTTATTTTGCTGTAACATAGAATAGACCAATTATACAAGCTACATTATGAAGTGTAAGTATTGATTTCATTAGTTTTCTTATTTTTATTGTTTCAAAGCAGATGTACTCAAAAAGGTTTTTTTTTATAGTCATGCTGCTTCGGTATTCTTCGTATCTTCACACATTTGGAACTCGAAGGTAAATATCTCTTAAGTTTGCTAATTTTTTTTTTTTTTTATTCGTTTAACCCCAAAATTTGCCCATTCATATTTTGATTTACACTCTAACCAAAAGCTGGATTTGTGCATGTTTTAGAAGACCAGTTACATTTCAATTTCATGAAAAAAAAACTTAAATGATGAACTATTTGTCATGCACCAATCTGAAAGGTTTTGCTGAATCTTCACCTACCATTTTTATCTGATACCAAGTTCCACATAGCTAAAGGTTTCCTGTTTCCTGAACAGAATCTTGACCAGGTTCTTTCTATTTCCAGGTTAAACTACAGGGTTCCCACAGTCAACTGGATGGTAGACATATTTTCAAGAAGAACAGAACAACTCTACCCAAAAGGTAAATATCATCAAAACCTTTGTACTGCCTGATTAGTTTGACCCCCGAGCACCCTACAATAGGCTAGTTGACAAGGTCAAAAATAAAATATAAAAATACGTAGAAATAAGGCCACTCATCTTAAAAACTACCATCACCGTTCAGAAATTAAATATTGGGGGACAATATAATTGTAAAATTGGATTTACTGATAATAAGAATTACATTTGATCCCAAATAAGTATGACGTCACAACGTGCTATTTCATACAAATCACGTACACATTTTGCGTTTTGACAGTTCATAAAAAAGTAACTATTTTGACTTCCTGTCACATACCCTATTGATCAATTACATTTTATTCATGCTCAAAACAAAATGTGAATTTTTCGCATGTTTGGAATGAGATCAAAGTGTGATACCTGTTTTTCTTAAATTTTTCCCCTGAATGTAATGATAGCAATTTTTTTTTTTACATATGTATTTATGTAGAATCAGTATATCCATTATTTAACATGTATGCACACAAGAATGTGCCCTTTCACCCTGACATTAATTATGTATAATGATTGGTAAGAAAAAAGATGAATATAGAAATTTGGATGATGATACAATGCTTTATGAATGCGCAACCCTGATTACCACGCATTTTAACTTCCTTGGATGGCTGAACATTATCAAATTGATTAGAAATAATTAGTTTCTATAAATTATATTTCAACAAGTTTCTTATTTTCACAGATGGACAGCTGCATAATGGCGTCAGCATGAACTTCCTAAGGTGATTATTATTTTTGACTAATAATAATTATTAACAATCCAAAGACGTATTAGATCGCTTGTTAAAGTAACTAGTGTTAACGAGAAAACGAATTTGGAGATATCAAAATCTTGTCTAGGTGAGGTCACTGTTATGTACATTTTCGGTAAACCTCAATCCGGCGAGAAACAAATGTGCTATCGTTAGGATCATCCATAATCTATTTGTAAACTTAAATTAACGAGTACTTTTCATTTCACAGGTATAAGTACTCCAATCCGACAGAAACTGCATGAAAAAGAGCCATTTCGAAAACGTGGATTTTGTGTTGTGACTGATGCTTATAATTACAATAAAACAATTAATCAAGCATTTGGTTTTTTTTAAATGCCTTCTAAAATCGAAATATAAACTCAGCCGTCCTACACTGTAGAATGGTCCGACTCAGAGACTCGAAAGCTTTTGCTTCTACTCGTTCGAAAGACTCCACACGATCTGCCTAGCCCTTATCAATAGGTTGTGTAGGTTGACTTCCAATGTAAACTGATTAGTAAAAAACCAGGTATTTGGCATAGTGACTGTCTTATCTGAATTATAATTGAACCTTTATCAGTACAGAATCTGATTTTTTCATCCTTTTCTGTCGCTCAGAACCATTTTTAAACGGTTTTATTTAGCTCACCCCGTTTGTTTTATTTATTCTTGGGTCAAATTTAGTAATTCAAATTTCACCCTCTTCCTGTCAACCGATTAATCTGAAATTTTGTATACACTGGATTTTGGTGACAATACAATTATGTTTATTCATTATCATTATAAATTCAAGATGGCCGCCGCTACAAAATGGCGGATAATTTATGTTTTATTAATCCCATCAATATGGGTATCAAATGAAAGGGCTCAACAAGCAGAATACAATATACTATAAAAAATTTAAATCCAAGATGGCGGCCGCTACAAAATGGCGGATAACGTAGGTTTTATCAATCCCATCAATATGGGTATCAAATGAAAGGGCTCAACAAGCAGAATACAATATACTATAAAAATTGAAATACAAGATGGCGGCCGCTACAAAATGGCGGATAACGTAGGTTTTATCGATCCCATCAATATGGGTATCAAATGAAAGTGCTCAACCAGTATAATACAATGTACTATATAAAATTAAAATCCAAGATGGCGGCCTCTACAAAATGGCGGATAACTTAGGTTTTATCAATCCCATCAACATGGGTATCAAATGAAAGGTCTCAACAAGTAGAATACAATTTACTATGCAAAATTGAAATCTAAGATGGCCGCCGTATAGAGGAGTTGGACTACAATTAACTAACGGGCAAGAAACCTTGCAATAATGAAGCACTAAATGAATTAAACAGAATGCGAAATAAAAACTAAAAACTAGAAAATAAAAATAGGTAATAATAAAATAGATACAGTCGTGGGAATTATAAACATATGCATAGACTAGACTAAAATAAAACCGTGGGGCACGTCAATTGTCTTCAATCGTTTTATTGACGTGCCCCACGGTTTTATTTTAGTCTAGTCTATGCATATGTTTATAGTTCCCACGACTGTATCTATTTTATTATTTTTTGGTTTTTAGTACATTTATCTTAAACATTGCAATGTATGTTTAACATAAAACCGTTTAACTTAAAAAGTTTTTTTACCTATTTTTTTTGCTAGAGCGCTTGAGCTTGCTGCTGCGAGCGCACTGATCGTCGATGCCGACTCGTACTGTAGTAGGTGCTCCCGCTTGTTTTTTCGTGATGATATTTATGAGGTTCCACCCATCCACTTCACAACAAAGTTACTAGACATTGCAGTACCTGTTATGTTATCACTTAACAATAAATTTAAAAGATTTAGTAATGATAACCAGGACCGTTAGAGGGCGTCCAAGTATGAAAACAATGGTCACAGCCATGCGAAGACCGCCAGAGAACGATGGCTGCCAGAGTCGTGAGGGGATATCACGCACGAGCTCCTTCCTACAAGGAGGCTTGCGTATTGGCCGGATCCCCACCCTGAGACCTGGAGGCCAAGGCACGGAGGAGGGGCTGATGCCATCATTGCGGCTATTGCCTAGCTAAAGGGACTCCACGGCGCGGCATACGCCGATCGAGTAGTAACCAGTCGCTAGACGCTACCGACCGCGGTGATGCCCTTCTGCGAAACTGTCAAGTCCCAGAAAGAAAATACGGAAAGGGACTGAGATGACGAGCTCCCGCCCATCCCGCAGCAGACGTACTGGGCATCGGTAGAGGGCGGACAACGCCTCCTCCGGTCCCTAAATAGGTCCAGGGGTCCTCATCACACAAGATCCGCAAAGGTGGCGCATAGTTTTCCACGCGCACCTTTCTTTGACGCAACGGGGGAAGTTTTACAACTCAGTCCCCCGCGGGACGAGGTCTGCAGGTCAAGCGGGCCGCCGACTTCCCCCGAACTAGTGTTCGGAGGCAGCGGAAGTAGCATATGTTCCCGCTGCCCCCTGACGCAAGTGTGCGAGTGAACACCGGGGTGGTTTGAGTCAGTACGGGTCTGACAGACCCCTTCCGCTCTCTTCCCAGGGCGGAAGACATCCATTGAGGATTTCCACCAAGAAAAAGAAAAAAAGGAGTGTTACGCCCTGCACACATCTGCGAAGGCCCGGCGAAGCGCGATTCTTCATCGTACAGCACGTAGACTTCGAGAGCTATTAAGAGCCCCCGTTCGGAATGATGTACTGAATACTTGGTAATCGTTTGTGCTTCAATGTCCCTTCCACGCTTTATTTAAAACTAGCTATGCCCGCGACGTCGTCCGCGTAGAATAGTGACTTTTGGGCAGCACTTTTTGGAGATATCTTTTTGCAAACCCTATAAACCCTTAAATATAATTAAATGAAATATGCAAACAGTCAGTGTTATCGAATGCAACTGTTACGCCATGCGCCTGGAATACGTGCGTTCGCTGCGAATAATTGAATGCGGCGCGTTTTTTTTTTCTAATGACATCTCGCACTTTAACCCAGAGAGGTTGTCGTCTGCTTAATCGGACTGTGGGTGCCTTGAGTGTAAGGCCTCCAGTCAGGGCATAAAAACTTACAAATTAAGCGACTATACGCTAACGCCCTATGCCGAGGCCCGTACACCACACGGGGTGCCCCGGCATAGGGCGTCGCTGGGGGAGGGCAGCAAGGGGACAGGCTGGATCTAATTATGATTTAAAAGTACAGGCTCAGTCGCGCGGGGTGACTGAGCAAGGGACGGGGATGGTTTGGACCGGGATCTCGCGACGGGCCTCGTAGTGGGGGAGCCCATGATGCTAAATGTGTAGTTACTCGAGCGCCGCGGAAACTTATTAGAATTGGTAGATTAGATGATAGGAATAATAAATGGTCCTATGATGTTTCCACTTTTAGCGGTGGGGAAAGCGTCTATAGATTTTCAAAATTGTAAAAAAAAAACAATGGCACCGAAATACTTAAGCGTGTCAGATATTGATATTTTTCATCGCCCAACATGTCTATATGAAATAGATAATAATCTGACGATTTGGGTGGTGGGGGTGGCAATGCGAGAGGGGTGAAAACAAAAAAAAATTACTCGATCGCGTCAGATTTTCATAGGGGTTATTCAGTGAACCCTACAGATGCTCCAATTCCTTAATCTGACGATTTGGAATAGACGTAAGCTCGCAGCGAATTTTTGAAAATTTAAATAAAAATCGTCATCTTGAACTACTCGAGCGCGTCTGATTAGCATACTGAAGGTTCATCATGATGTCCCAGGCACACTGACTAAAAATCTGACGATTTAAGAAAAAAAAAATCTGTAAAAATTAGTGCTAATAAAAATGTGGGAAATTATACTTATATTTAAAATATAATTTATTATGGATTTAATATAAAAAATATATAATTCGATTAATCTTCTAAAGGCAAGTATACTATATAGCTCTGATCTTAATAAACGTTTTTCTTTACTTCCGGCTTGCAGAAATCGTCAGATTATATTTTTTCGGTTATTCTGATATGATTACCTCTAATATATAAAAAAAAACGATCGCGCTCGAGTAAATCCAGACATCGATTTTTTTTTGCAACTTTGCTACCCTCCCGCGCCCTTAGGTTACGCTCAAATCGTCAGATTAGCAAAATTGACACTTGTTAGTTAGTAATTATTATAACCCCCCTTATCTTAATCTGACGCGCTTGTGTTAATCCGATGATCGATTTTTTTTACTAATCTGACAGGTCCCCCTGAGCGCACCCCCCTGTATTAAGGGCTCATACTGGCTGGAGGTATTTGTCAATATGTAAGGTATCCTCCCTTATATTAATCTGACACGCTCGAGTAAGTCCCAAAATCCCTTCTACGGCTCCCCTACTATCGACGGCGAGGGCGGAAAGACGGTTGTTTGCGCTTCTTGAGCGTGCTAGTTTCCCTACTGCTCTCCTAGAGGAGGGTGATAGTGTCATCGGGATCGACTAAAGTATGCCTGGGACAGCGAATCGGACTAATTCGCGAAGGCTCGTATCGGGCGGCCGATGCGATCAGGGGATTACGATGCTTAATGGCAGAATTGAAGAAGCGCCTCTCGTTTCATAAACTGCTGAATATAGTAGGCATTTTTAGGTCTATGTGCAGACGGTCATTGCGGACATAGCAGAAGGCTCCCGTGACTTTGCGTAAGAATCGGTTCTGGAGAACTTGCCATCCTATAGAGGTATTTAAGCTTGGTATGTGCGAACACGACGCAATTATACGTCATGATGGGACGGATCACTGCGGTCTGTTCGAAAGAGATACCGCGGCCCTGGAACACAAAGGTCAAGGAAGGAACATGGATGGGTTTTAGTCAGTACAAGTCTGACAATCCCTTCTGCCCTGCCCAAAGCGGGAGAAGTCATTTGATGATTTGCCATCCGTAAAAAAAATAAAAAATGGTACGGATCACAACTTGCACCTGAGGGACAGTTAGCTCTTTACCGTAAGCAAGAAATGGAGTCTGCCCATAGCGAAGAAAGCTCGTTCGCAAGCTGCAGTGATGTGGGGACTGAAGGACAGATGTTGGTCGAGTAAGACTCCAAGATATTTGGCTTGCTTCTGCCAAAGGCTTACCGTACATAGTGATCGGGTTGGAGGCAGCGGCGCGGCTCTAGGTACGCTTTATATACCCGCGCAGGCGTGTACAACCTACAAACGTCCAGCCTAAGCTGAACCCTATTTCATATAATTGATGATATAGATACTCAACTTACATTGGTAATTAAAAATTTCCGAAACTGATTATTTTTAAATTATATAATCATAATTTTATATAGACCATTATTATGAAGTTTAGTAAAGTTCCAGTCAATGCTACTGAACAGAGAAAGAATAGATAGATATAGATAGTTTAACAAATGTTCGACGTGATTATTTAAATTGGCATAACTTTTTTATTTATGAACCGATTGACATGAAACAAACTCTAAATGTTAAGTGAAGCTTACCACAATATATTAGTCAAGCCGTTTCTGAGATAAGCGTGCACAAACGCACAGACAAACAGACAAAAATTCTAATAACCACTGTTTTGGGTACTATTTGCGTTGATAAAGGTCCCAATAATATTTTTTCGCATATATCTTCCATGTACAGACAGCGATCCGATACATTTTTATTATATGTATAGATGTAGTTTTTTCATTCAATCGTCAAATATCAATATATCAATCGGCAAATCCGATTTTTTATACCTCAGATAAAACTTGAACTAAAGATTTAAAATTGGCCCAAATTGTTCTGATCCTGTTGAAGCTCAAGTCGAGAGTATTTTGTCCCTCACTTTGCTTTGCTGCAGTATGTGATTCTGTATGGTGTCGGGGAGTACTGTATGGTGTCGGACATAAAGAATAGCACCATCCCATATCTTCCCGTGGGTGTCGTAAGAGGCGAATAAGGGACTTACCAGAGAATGCGCAGCAGCGTTCTCTGTGCCTTTGTAACAACCATACTGTGATCGCCAACCCGCATGGCGATTATGGCAAAACCCCCCAATAAATAGCGCAACACAGAAATGGCCCCTAGTACCCGGCAGCCCGTGTACCCTCGACTATGGTAGCAGTCGAAGTGACGGCGAGGGGTGCTAAGAATTTCCGGACGGGATCCGGCTGCCTATACCGACGACTTGACCTGGTAACATACAACACGCGTACACTCCAGACCGACGAGATGATAACGGAACTCGAAGAGGAATTGAGTAGGCTGCGATGGATTATTGTGGGAATATCTGAAGTCCGAAGAGAGGGGGAGGACATGATAACCCTGAAATCCGGCAACCTGCTCTATTTCCGAGAGGGTGACCGGCAGTCACAGGGTGGTGTTGGGTTTATCGTCCACAAGTCCCTCGTGAACAACGTGGTGTCGACCAGGGTGGCGTGCCTTATACTCAGAATATCCTCAAGATATTCGCTGAAGGTCATACAGGTCTATGCCCCGACCTCGGCACACCTCGACGAGAAGTGGAGACCATGTATGCGGATATCTCTAAAGCCGTGCATGGTTTCAAAACTCACCTCACCGTTGTCATGGGGGACTTCAACGCGAAGCTGGGCAAACGAGACGGTGATGAGCTGCAGGTGGGGCAATTTGGGTTCGGACGTCGGAATCACCGGGGTCACCAACTGGCTTGTTTTATGGAGAAGGAGGGCCTCTATATGATGAACTTTTTCTTCAGAAAGCGTGAGCACAGGAAGTGGACCTGGCAGAGCCCCGATGGTGCAACATAAAATGAGATTGACTTTTATCATGTCAACCAAGAAGCAAATGTTCAATGATGTGGCTGTGATCAATTCGGTGAAAACCGGGAGCGATCACCGCATAGTAAGAGGCACATTGAACATCAATATTAAGCTTGAAAGGTTTCGACTGATGAAGTCTACACTCCATCCAGCACAGATCCAGATCCAAAACCCCGAGAGCATTCAGCTTGAACTCCAGAATCGTTTCGAGTGCCTAGGAAGCTCAGTGGACGAATACAACGACGGTTTCGTGGAAACTGTCCATACGAATTCATTCTCGAATTTCAACTCTGTCTGGGTCTGGGATAACTAAGAAAAACAAACGCCAATAAAGATTTAAATTAAAATTTACTTTTATTATATCTATGTCCTTAAAAGTAAATAACAATAAAACTTTTATTAGCGTAGAAAATGATTAGGTACCCGAATATAATAACTAGAATTTATAAGCTTGATTGATTACTAGAATGTTTTGATAATGAAGGGGATTAAATGTTAGAAAAATATTAATATAACAATCTGACTTGAAGATGTTATTATATTGATGAAGATGATTAAGTGAATCAAACAAAAGTCCGAACTTACGTCTAAATAAATATAAAACAGATGTTTATACCTATTACCATTATTTACAATTTTTGAGACCAGTAAACATTTTTTACTTTAACACAGGGTACTTTTGACTGAGATACATAATTAAACAAGTGCATACATTCGTCTTAGTTACATAATATTTTACACCTGATTGTCATTGTCGTAGACAGTGTGATTTTTATTCCCGTTGATAGAATGTTGGTGGTAGGTTACTATCATAGGTAAAATAATTGCGTAAGGGCTGTGTATGTGCAGTAAAATAAGATTCATTTTTGTTACAATCAAAAAGTTTATAAATTTTTATATCACGAATTACGTGTGGAAATGCAAACGTTCAATAAGCTAAACAAACCTGTCATTATAATGACCGAACCAAGTTTTGCTTCTGGATGTTATTTGTTTTTAATCAGGAAAGAATGGGGTTTTTATTTACTTTTATACCTTTTTGTAATGTATGATGATGATTATGTATAAGATCTGTGACATTCATTACGAAAAATGTTGCTTAGTTTCAGCTCAATGTATTTACAGTGTAGAATAAAAAAATGTTCAATTTAAATACTCCTTACTTCGACATGTCCAAGAAATAGGTTTCTATGACATTACAGGTTTGAAATAAACTAAACCTACATATTCACATTTAAACTTTCCATAATAGTAATTATTGCAAATGATTTTGTTTACATTCACAAATTAACCCTTTCAGTGCCCAGCACCCGACACGCGGGTCGAACAATAAATTCGTTCCTTCGCACAACCCGTATCCGTAGCTATGGACACGCTAGTCGGGTTCTGGGTATGGATACACGTCATCTATAGCTTATTATAACGACGACTCGGATACGGGTTGTGGGCACGCGAACGAATTTCGCGAAGTTTTCGCGAAGCACTGGGCAGTGAATGGGTTAACTGTTTTTCACTATTCCTTTATTTATAACACTATGTTTATGCAACATTTATTTATATACATGACTGCTTTGCTAAGCCAATTACAATAATGATTTACATTTTAACTAAAAGTATAAGCGCTTGGTACTAATTTCAAAGGATAATACAGCAATATGACCTGCATATAGAGCTCTTACAGCTGTAGCGAGTAGCATGGCGGCTATAACATAAAATTATGTAAGCCGTAGAGATAGGAGCATACCTGCTAAGGTATAATATCTTCAACCGATATAAGGAGGAAGACTTTCTATTCTATTTCTACGATAAATGCTTATCGTGAATTCAAACAGTCACAAGCAGACAAAGTATTCCAAATGCTTTTTTCACTATCCCCGGCTAACAAAAAAAGACATCATCTTATATTTAAAAATAAATAAACATTGCGCAATGAGGTTTTATTTTCCATAGACAATCTATGTCCGCCGTGCTACTCGTGACGCCAAAATCCAAACGCTACCTTTTTAACACAGTTAAAAGGCGGCATATCTATAATTTACAAACCTTAGGGCACATACACACGTTAAAGGGATCTAGTTTTCGGGCACAGGTTGTGGTGGCCTTCTGTCGAACTGGAATGTGTCGGAGAGGTACAGGCCGAATATCGCCACGCTGTAGAACACTGTCAAGCCGAATAGTGCGAGGCTGGCGCTCGCCGTGAAAAGGTTCGAATATTCGCATCTGGAAGGTATATGATTCATAATGTAAAAGTATGTTTATCATGATGTTGTCAGACTCTGACTTAACTGCAAAAACTCATACATTTCTCGCATGTTGGTAGACATTTACTACAAGATCTGGTATAACCAATTTACTGTTCCGTCCGCTTCATACAATTTTATATCCTATGGGAAGGCAATTCGACACGACCGGAAAGATATTACGCGCAGGACGAACGGCTTAACGTTTACAGGGCACAGGTGTATCTTACGACAGCTTTTATACTCCAGGCTGCTACGCGAACATCATAATGAAATAAATCAAATAACACACTGCCCAACTTGGGGAATCGAACCCGGTGCAGTCAGCAGATACAGTGTACACTAGTATACAGACCTGAAGAACCAGACGACGGTGAGTGCGACGGACACGAGCGTCATGAGAATGTTCTCGAGGTCCCACGCGCGCTCGGGCTGCGCTCTCTCCGTGATCAGCTCGTGCGTCGCGTTCACTGGGCCTTCCTCGGGCATGCCGCCGCGTTGCTGGAATTTACATGAAAATTGAAATAAATTCTTGTCTCGTTTTTGTTTTACATTATTTGTAAAGAAGTATGTAGCTTGTTCAGTGAAGGCAAACATCTTGAGGAAAACGACATGTCCAAGAACCAAAGATCCAGCAATACGCTATGAGCCCGCGTGTTCGATTATTCTTTGGGTGCGAAGTACTAGGTGGGGTAATATAATCTATCGCAGCGCTCAGTGGCCAAAAGTACAATTAATGTAGGCTCTCTTATATCTATCAATGTCAAAGCAATCTGTTTAGACTTATCTACCTAATTTTAGTCATCGCAATATTCCGCCAACAAAAATGGATCACAGCAGTTGTTGTATTGTAAATTGCAAGAATAGGTACTGGCAGAAATAGTAAATGCATGGTTTACCGATTCCCAACAGCTACCTACTTGGAATCTGGAACAATGCAAGAAATAGATAGCTGAAAAGAAGAAAGTAAGTAAGAAAGTAAGTATCTTAACCTTATTTAAATATTTTATTTGATATTATTCCTAGAGAATACATTGTACTTACATAAATGCATTTTTTTTAGTGCTGTTAGATCGCCATGGTACCTCAAAACCAAGTGATTTAATATGCAGTGATCATTTTATCGGTGGCAAGAAATCAGACGGGTCAGTCAGTCCCAGTTATGTACCGACGATATTTCCTTCAATACTGAACGCTTTACATTCAACCTGTATGTTCTAACTAATGTTGATTTTTAAATTGGGCGATATAGGGACTTTCCTAGCGGGACTATACCGGCGGGGAATTACCTATGAATTATGAATTCTATTAATGAATAGGAGAAACACCAATATCTAATCTAATACTTTAAACGAGCAATCTTGTAATTTCATTCGCCATGAAAACTAGTTTTAAAGCTTGTTTTTTTCTTATTGTTATATACAATGCTTAAAACTGGTTTTAATCTGTGTTTTTAAACGTGTGATAAAAAACACGGTTTAAAATCAAACTGTTTTAAACATGTGTTTTAAAACAACTTGTTTTAATCATGCCAACCATGCGTGTACACCGTGTGTGCCGAAATGCTAGAGTATAGCAGTGCAGATACCTTGCGACGGTATGTTCTATGGTCTGGCGGTGGTAGACCGTATTAACGGTGGCTAATACGCATTCAAATTGGGTTAGAAGGCAATGATTGACGTAAATTCATTAAAAACAACATGTAAAGTACCTAACTTTGAAAGATAGAATTTTCAACTGCTTGACCAGGTACTGTCAGCTATCAGAAATCAACCGCCTGGAGCAGCCGCGACCGTCTCATGTATTCCAATGAATAAAAAATAGTAGTTGGCTATGCCGGTGGATAGGTAGTATTCACACTATTCAAAACTGAGCGGTCACCCTAAGCATTGGGAAGGTCATTCAGCGAAGTGAGGAAGCCAAAAGTACCTCTGGCGTGCCATAAACAATCAGCCCTACCAACAACTTTTATGATTGGCTTATGTTTCTGTAGTTTTAGAGGTTTATGAAATAGGGTGTAAAGTTCTCATTTTCAATAGAAAAGGGAGGACCCTCTCCATCAAAAGCGTGTTCCGTCTGATGGGCTCAGTGGGGTCTTTAGTTCGTGCATTGCGTTATTGATGTCGCCACAGGTTTGTCTCATAAGTTAGCGAAGAAGACAATTATCAACTCACCTGATTACTACCAGTACGTTTGGGGTGTACGAGGCAGTGTACCACAGCCCGATCGTGAAGACCGCAAGCTTGCAACGTGGCCAAGTCGTCCAATAACACGTGTCCGTTGAAGATCAAACGCACGCGGCATTCTGCTGTCAGCTCCGATGAGAAGTGACGCCTGAAACGTTAAAAAAACGTGGTAAATAAAATAGCTGAATACTTTAAAGAATTTCAGATGAATCACTGACGACCCGTCAGCCGATTAAGCCTGTGAAATGGAACATACGCACACATACGTTCTACAAGATTCGAAAGGAAGTTTGAGTTGAATAAACTCCGGGCTGAGCAATTCGATTTTTAACTGACTTCAAAAAAAGGAGTTGCTTCTCAATTCGGTTGTATTTTTTTGTTTGTTGTTGCTAATGTCGTTGGTCGATTTAGCCTTGTGATTGGCTGGGGATCAACCTCAGTGGTAATTACAAGGACAATCTTGATACTCACCATTTAAAATCCTTCAATAACTCATCAAGACTCCCTTCTACCTCTTTCAAGGTGTCGTTCAAATATTTCAGTTTGATCAATATCCTCTTTCTAGCTCTTTCTTCCGCATGTTCGTTCGTGCTCGCGTCGCCAGCGCTCGCTGTGGGCTGTGCTGTATCTGTGGTCACTTCCGGTTTATTCTCTGCTTGAGCTGTTGAAGGTGCATTCGTTTCTTTTTTGTCCTCTTTTTTCTCTGCAGTCCGTGTGATCGGAGAAGGGTTTGCTTCTGAAATAATGAATTGAACAATTGAAACAAAGTTTGAAAAAAATTTAGAGTGCAAATGTTGTTCTGTTCTACAAACGATGAGATAATTGAGAAATGATAACCGAACTTCGGCTTCGGCTTAAGCCACCTTCGGCCAAAAGACCACCATGGGCTAAACCTTCGGTTTCGGACAAAATGGGTGCGGTTGGGAATGAGGAGGCTTCTAGCAAGACCCGAAATTGAACGAACTGTTACGAATACGCGAGAGCGCGGTGGAAGAGGGGACGCGTGGGAAGGAGGGTTCACATTTCGAAGTTTACCCTAAAAAACATATTTTATTCACTTCTAGCCAATCTTGACCTGAATTTCATAGAGTTATTAAACCTCCGGCTTCGGATTCGACGAAGACGAAGGTTGTGGCGATAGTCGATTAATCGGCTTCGTTTATAAATCAACCTTTGGTCGGACACTATCAAGTAGTAAATGTTATATGGCGGCTATGATAATGACGAGTGCCTTACCATTGGCTCTTGTGAAGAAGTCGCAGCCGGCAGTGACGTCAGCTTCCATGGCGCTGACGATGCTATCCATCTCTCTGATCTGTGCGTTGCTGGCCGGTTCGACCTCCTCGTGAACCTCACTTTCGTCGCTCGTCGACTCTGCGGCACTCTGTGTGTTATTTGCAGCTGAGAAAAGAAGAAACAAGTTCTTTTAGATAAGTTTATATGACAATGGCCCATCTTCCAACTTGCCCTGCATGCCCTGACACTTGCGCACTTGACAATCTCTTCACTGCATCAGCGAGCGGAGTTCGCGTAGCTGAATTTTGGGCCAAACATTTTTAGTAAAAAATTGCCATCGATACGCTCAGAAGAAGTTTATATTGCTAGCCTGCTAGGCATAAGTAACCGTGTATGTTGAACCTACCAATAGACATACATCTCTTTTAGGAAAAATATAATTAAACACGCAAGATGTTACATACTCATCTCTGCGCAACCCTTCGAAGCATAGGAGTGATTTTATACAAATTAATGTTGTTTTTTATTAGCTAGAATGTAAATAGTTATTTAGTGAGAATGTATTTAACGTCGCACTATTTTTGTGTTTAAATATTCAAGGTATTTAATATTTTATGTTATATTGTGAAATCACGTTCTTATTAGTGCTGAGTATAAATTAGGAAGATTCCAACATAACCGGTTATCAACTTTAGTAGGTAAAAATCTCAAGGTCTATTTCAGGCATCAGACAAAAACACAGGAAGATACAAAAATATTAAATCATAAGTAATTTTGTACTAAGATCTTCCTTATAAGCCTTACCTTTACCTACTAAATTGCTTACGTAACTAGAAGGAAAAATGTTTTGTGTTTATTTAGGGCAACTTGTAAATGATTTAAGACAAAAGACTGAACTACAATGCGTTTGTTTTTAATACTCACAAATACTTTATTATGACATTTCTGAACATGAGTTGGGGCAATTTTACGAATATTTGCATAGTTTTTAAGCAAATTTCTAGTTACATCTCATTCAAGTTTATGTAATTTACATAGAGAAATAATCTATAGATCTAGACAGTAAGAGACCTTATCAAAACTCGAAAAATAGAAGGTAAATATTAGTTTATAAAATGGCCACGCTACTGGGGGAAGAAACAGGTTTACTATCAAGGTATCAAGTAAAACTCACAGTCAACTCTCCTATAAAAATGCAGGCGATTATTGTCCAGCATGGCCATATCAGCGTCCACTATGCTGTCCATCTCTTGCAGGGGAATCACCCTCGCGTTGGTTTCTTCCGTCGTCTCTGGAGTACTGGCACCTGCACAATAATACATAATACAACATTAATGAAGGTAAACAAAAATTGTTTTTTTCGGACTTTGACACATCATTTCAGCCAAAAGTCAAAAGACGTTCACTGCTGGACAAAGGCCTCCCCCAAGTGTCACATTGACCGGTCCCGTGCGACTCGCATCCAGCGGATCCCCGCAACCTTAACCAGGTCATCGGTCCACCTAGTGGGAGGCCTTCCAACGCAACGTCTTCCGGTTCGCGGTCGCCACTCCAGAACTTTACGGCTCCATCGGCCATCCGTTCTGCGAGCAATGTGCCCTGCCCACTGCCACTTAAGTTTGGCTATTCTTCGGGCTACGTCGGTAACCTTGGTTCTCTTGCGTATGTCCTCACTTCTGATTCAATCACGCAAGAAAACTCCGAGCATAGCACTCTCCATTGCCCTTTGGGTGACTTTAAGCCTTCTGATGAGGCCCGTTGTGAGCGACCACGTTTCGGTCCCGTATGTAATCACTGGCAACACACATTGGTCATAGACTTAAGTCTTGAGACACTGCGGTAGGTTGGACGAAAAGATACCACGCAACTTTCCGAACGCTGCCTAGCCGAGTCGGATTCGACGATTGACCTCTTTCTCGAAGTTAGACCTAACTGGACCGTTTGTCCCAGGTAGACATAATCGTCTACAACTTCGATTGTAGAGTCTCCGATCTTGATAGGAGTGGGAGTTACATGGGTATTCAACATGACCTTGGTTTTGTCCATGTTCATTTTAAGACCCACTCTTTCGGAAGCTCTACTGAGGTCATCGAGCATGACAGGACTTTAACACATTAAACTTGAATTAATTTATTGTTACTTATACTTATTTCATTGATGATGTGTAAATTTTGACGTCATCATTTGTATCCTTATGCTACATATTCGATGCAGTAGTTTTGTTGATTAACAAAGTTGACCCAATGGCAATTAATATATAATTATATACATTGGTGTCCTGACACTCCCGAGTTAAACTCTAGGATTTCATTCACCGTACGTCCACATTCTGTCAATTACGTTTCTAGAGCCAAAAAGCGAGGGTTTCGTTTAAAATTGGGGTTGAAGAACCTATGCCATTTACCGAATATGTCTCATGTATTTTAACACCAGCCTGCCACCTGCTCACATCTTATTGATTTGACATTGAAAACAATAATTACGCTTGTTAGATGCACATGACCATTCACAGCGAGTTCAAGGTATCGGACTGATTATAAATAAGTCATTATACTCAAGACAACAACGATTTAGCATAACATCATAGTTTATTCCACATTTGTACGATTTCTTTTTTTTTCAATAGGTATTGCGGATGCTTGATGCTTGTGTACTCGACCTTTTTGGAGGGCAATGCGATGTCGAAACGTACAATGTATTTCCGTTGAATTTTCTTGTTATTTGTCGTTCTTGTTGAATGTTGATACCGTTTAATTGGTTTTTCACGTGTAGTATAATACGTTTAATATTTTCATTTTCAGGTTTCACGTGTAATAACACATTTTCAGACTTCACGTGTAATGACACAGACCCAGATTTCTTTAATAAAAATTTTATTGTACCTAATCATATCTGTCAATACAAACCAGATATTGGGAAGTGGGTTTCTGTAACTGTAAGTACTGGCCCATACAAGAAACACCTATTATAGTGTCTATTTATTTAAAATAGGTTCACCAACAGTACATACATTTAACATTGAATAATAAAAGTATACAGGTTCTTATAGATACCAATTACAGGTGTAAACAACATTCTCATGCAAACAACAAGTGTCGAGCTAATATGGTAAAACGAGTGGTCGACCCTAATAGCTAGATTCAGTGTAGGCATCAGAGGGCCTGGAAAAGTGACAATCGTGGCAGTTTATTTCATTGCGATATCTTTATGACTTTTGTATCATCGTTAAAAAGTGGCGCTCAGACAAAAATTCTTGCCTATCTTACGATATTCATCTGTACCTGCCGCGATGAAAGTTATGAACTCGACTAAAACTCGCTGTTTGTTTAACATTCAAAGGTTACGCTAGGCAATGACCAATAACAACCAATAGTAAGTAGTAATTATACAATGAGCTCTGCAGTTCATTGTATAATAAATATGACGAATTACAATGCTCAAGCGGCATCTAAACACATTTCATTATGACATTGCTCATAGCCATTGTCTTATTATTTATTTGCTGAATGCTGGCAGATAACATCAATCCATCTATCAATACTAATATTATAAATGCGAAAGTAACTGTGCCACAAGCAAGTCTGTCAGCTAATGTTTGTCTGAAGATCTGTATGTCGGTGTGTCCGTCTGTTAATTTTCACGCCTTTTTTAAACTGGGACCTTTTTCTAAAGGTCGATCATAATCTAGGTTATACATAATTTTATCTCGTTAGTACGTTTCCTTGGGATAATTTCCGACCTCCAAGCGGACAAAGCCGCGGGCTAAAACTTGTGGTATAACAATGCGTATAATGTCAATTGAGCCTACAAGTCAATATCATGTAAAGTACAGGCGCCAGCAGGCAACCTACCCGAAACTGTCAGATTTTCTCAACCAACCTTGAACCTAATACTTCAGAATACTTCAGATATAATTCATTCATTCATTCATTGAATTGTAATAGTCACCTATGTCCAACAAGGTTCAGTGCAAAATAGTGACTAAATGACGCTTGTACTCATATGTATGTATGTATTTGCATTTGACTTTGTGTACATAGATTTTATTCACTTACCTACATAATAGCGGATTTAAAATATTTAGATAATGATTAATTGATTATAATCACTTGATGGTCTAGTAAAATGGACGATTTATCTACCAACACGTGTAATTCTTTTATTGGTTTGTTTTGTATTGAGATAACGTTATCGTTAACGAAAGGACGTTAAGCTGCTGGTCACTGCCGCTTATGTTGCACTTTGACAGTTTTTCAGGTAGTCAGTGGCCTGATAGTCTGACAACCAGTTTAACCGAGGGTAATCGTATTACCCCGTACTCACTGGGTTTTGGAGGTCAGATAGTCAGTCGCCCCATGTAAATTACTGGTATTTAGCTGCATCCGGTTAGACTGGAAGAGAAAAGGCTAGGCAGATGATGACGTGTATTGAGATACCGAAGGACTGATGACTGCATTCACTAACACTCATCAATCATCATCATCCACATCTCGACCTCATCCCCTCCTCACTCTGCTTGTCTGTCTCAACGCTCCTGAATCAACGTCATACAACCTCATAGGTACATGTTTTAACCATGTCTGATGTCAACATTTTAACAATGTCGTCCGCCCAACTCGTCAGCCGACGACCTGCAATTCTCTTTCCATTCCTTAGGGTCAACTCACACCGAAAGAGCGGCGAAGGGCAGCGACCCGCTCGGTAGAGAATGCGTGGATTGCCGCGACTGCTCGAGAAGTCGCGGGACTCCGCGCGCCTTCTCGAGCCCGCCCGCGATGAATTCACGGGTCGCTCTCCAATGCGCAGTTCACTTTCAACATAACTCGAGGAAACTTGTGTTTAAGCAGTGAAAATGGGTATAATAAGCTTTTCTTCATCCATTCACTTCTGTATTCGTTGCACTGCAAGGAATAAACGCGCATGCTCGCGCGCAACAGACGCGCGCGGGTGGCGGGCGCGAGGCGCGGTATATTGCCAGCGACAGCTCGCGACTGCTCGAGCATTCTCGGCACTTCCCGCGACTTCTCGCGCAGTCGCACGGCTCCGTTTATGGAATTCACCGGAATTCCCGCGGCGCCGCGGGCATCCGCGCGACTCGTTCGAGTTTCTCATGCGATAATAAGTATTATAGTAATGAAAATAAAGTTAAAATTCATATGACACTGAAACTGCGCTCCGCTTCGCTGCCCTTCGCCGCTCTTTCGGTGTGAGTTGACCCTTAGACGCCAAATAAAACACTTGTTGATGTTGAAATTCAAAGAGTGCATATTAAGGTTTCGCTTATTGTTAATGAAAACGGGCAGTGTTAAGTCCGATAAGATAACTAGCGATGACTGGACAAACGAGGGCCGAGGCAGTCAGTCGATGAGAAAGTCAGACTTAGAGAGAAATTCATTTTTATATAAAAAAGTGATATAACATACTTGCAGCATCAGTTGTTGTAGCAGTTTGTATAGAAGAACTGCTTGTTGGAGCAGCAGCTATCATCAAATTCGATCCTGCGAACAACAAACATGTTTTAGAACAACTTTTCTGAATCACTTAAATAATTTTAACATAACTTGTTTCTACATTGACGTCAGAGTAGGGCATGGGGCAGTGTTTAATTATTCTATTTTTCATATACTTAGTTATAATCACTATCACTACATAGTATAAAACGAAGTCGCTTCCCACTGTCTGTCCCTATGTCTGCTTAGATCTTTTAAACTACGCAACGGATTATAATGCAGTTTTCAGCAATAGATAGAGTGATTCAAGAGAAGGGTTTATATCTACATTGCACCCGTGCGAAGCTGGGGCGGGTCGCTAGTAAAATATAATTACAGGGTATAAGCAGACTCTTCACGAAGCCGTCAACCAAACATTATGTACATCAAACTAAGTAACTTTACGCAAAATTTAGTGCTGGGAAACGACTTTTTTTTGGCTGAATAATCACATACTACGGTAGGACTCAATGTAACGCACTCAAAAGATTGTGCTGATGGATGAATTGAATAGTAAGGGGGTCGTGCAAGTTTTTAAAAATCTTATATTTAAAACATGTATTAAAAAAAACTTATCTTTATATATATAATTCTACTGTATGTGTGTATGTCACTGAACTCATCCTAAATGGTTGGACCGATTTGAATGAATTATTTTGTATGTGTTTTGGTGGCACCCTGGATGGTTTAGATTCACAAATTAGGTAGTATGTAGGTAGGTAGCAGTTAGGTAATAGGTAGGTCAATTCGAATTCAATATTCATAGTTGACAGGACAACGTCTGTCGGGTCAGCTAGTATACTTGTATAAAGTTGGAACTACCAATATTTTCGTAACTAGAAGGTTCCCAGCTTCGCGACTATTGTTCCAAACCTACAAACTTTACACCTCTATAGTATTGATGATATTGAAAACTACTCTGAAGAATTTGTACTAAAATTGTTTCAAAAGGGTCCAGCTAGACCTACCATATAGTCGGCTTATGTCGCTTGCATTGTAAACCATAGATTTGTACCCCCACTCCCACTCCTCACCGTAATTAGGTCGCGCAAAAAAAGTATTTACAGTGTGAAGAGCTGCACATCCCGCTGCACGCTGGGTCGATAGACATGATTTTCAGTGGGTATAATAATTAAACGAGACTCCACCCCGGACGAACCACTGACCTACCTACCTACTCTAATTTTATTGTCAACGAAAACAAAATGTGATATTTTTTGTCGTGTTAAAGCGAATCTTACGATTTACATCTTTGATGTAAATATCTCCTGTAAAATAGGATAAATTGCTGCTTACTGGTTCGAATGCTGACGGTGACTGGGTGAAGTGTCCTGGAGCGCATCACCAAGACTGTTCGGTACCGGTCCGGCCGTGCGTTGGTGGACCACCAGGCTAGAGCCGCCACGACCACCACAAGTACCACGATCACGAATTGCACGACTTCGTCACCAACACCGTCGATCATAGTCATCCTGAACCACCTAGACAACATACACATACTTATTTCTTGAGGAAACTTCACAGAAAATAGTCACAAACACATTAAAAAACTTATTAGGTATCTTTTCTTTGGACACAAGTAAAGGATGGTGAGTTGTGACGCATTAAACACATCATGTCGTGATATTGACGTGGTTTTTATAAGCATAATAAATTTTTTAGTATACCTTTGACTTGTTAAATAATTATTTTTTGCTGTGGCAGCATAAATGCACTATGTGACATATTTCAGTCTGAGAATGAACATTCTAGTATAACTCACGAGACTACACTATTTTTTAGTAATATGCAAAAATACTTTAATCATGTATGCCACCATTTATAACTAAATCTACTCATTAAAGTATTCACACCTGTTTCACTTGGGTGCAGTGGCGATATGTATAAATCAATAAACAATAAAAAACAAACAATGAAACAAATAAAAAAGAAAGAAAAGAGAGAGAGATATGAATGTAATAAACATGATGTATGTTTCTGGAATAAATGCTTAACTAAATAATGGTGGAAATCACATAAAAATCCTTAGTAGGGTTTATAAAGAGACAATCACAAAGCGTTTAATTTTAAGTTAGATAACATAAAGTTAGATAACATAAAATTATTTAAGTTTAATAAGTCAAGCTTGTTAATGTATATTTATGAAAAATATCCAATAAATATATTTACGTAAATTCCATTAAATATGTTGTACTAAAGTGTAATTAACTTCTCTGATTGCTTACATAGAGACTGAAAAGTTATTAATAAATTAATAACATTAATCAACAAGGGCATGACATTTATGATTGGAATCCTAGGAATAACCAGGTCTCTACTTTGCACTACATACATTTTAACTTTGATTAACTGTTTAACTTGTTGTTATAACACTGTTTAATTTATTATGAAATGTTTCCCGTAATTTCTTACTTAGTTATATACTAACAGCTTTGTTGTGTTTAAAACTCATTGACAAAACCATAAAGTTAGAGGTACAATGGCAGTTGTCGTGTAAGCTACTAGACAACCCTTGAAACAGATATTTGCAAATGGAAAATGTGGATTGGTTGTATGGTAGATGGCATGACATGACTAATGAAGAAATTAATTTAAAATATTGGTTGACGGCCATGGAAGAAAAAAATATTTACTTGTCAAGCGATTTTCTACAATCCACCTCTCTCCTTGTAAGAACTCTATGGTTTCAACTATTACATTAAATGTTGTTTTGAGTACATTTTTTTTCTTTTACTCTATTGCATTTGTTAGGTTAAAGCCATTGCCAGAATGGACTGTATATACTAAGTCATAAAGGGAGAAAATGATTGCCTCAGGAAGTTGTGCTCAAAATAATAATGGGCTTAGTATTTAGAGATAATAATATACTCATAAGTCATTTGGGATTTTCATTACTTCATTGATACCACATACCTGCTATACATTAATTTAAACATCACCTCATGTTTAAATTAATGTATAGCAGGTATGTTCTGTTGTTTTCTATCAATTAAATTGTTTTGTAATATGAGACTTTAGGAGGCCTTTGCAGTGCAGAGCAGTGCAACAGAATAGGCTAATAAAAAAATTAAAAACACAGACTAATAATTAACATGCATGCTGTTGGTGTTTCTAATATTAATAATAATTACATGCTCAACTTTACTATGAAGTTAGCCAGCTGGGTATCGAATTCTTTCTTGTTGCACAGTCAATGTTTGGTAAATCACTGTTTACACAGCAGGCTGAGCCCGAGTTGGCCGGTGTATGATAGTTTACATGCCTCTGATTAAATGCACAACTAACTTTCCATTTGCTTTTCAAAACTGATTAGTCTGTGAGCAAAAACATATATGCAATATGTTACATTCCCACCACATTTAGACTGTAACAAGGTGTTATCAAATCAAATTTAGGAAAAAAGCTAGCATCACAGATTAATTACCAGTAGGTATAAAATATATCTACACTACATTATGTTATATAGGTAGACAGTGCGTCAGACGATACACAGCCAACTTTTATAGACAAGCCTCGCCTTTCTAGATCCGACTAGATTCAAGGTCAGATAGTTTTTAAAAACAATAGTCTTTACCTCGCACTACTCCGGTTAGAGCTCCGCACACAGCAAATAGCAGAATTGGCAAATATTTACAATTATTGCGACTCAATGTCTCCGTGGTAATAAAACATTTCGAAAATAGCTAAAGCCACACTGAAACTGAAGCACAAACCACTAGGAATATTTAATTGCAACTTTACTTGAAATCTTTACCAATATGACGACAATATTGTCTGTTTAACGTGTAAAAATTTGTTTTATTTTTTATCCCAACATTTGGACGACTTGAGATCACAAAATTGAAGAAAATTTGTACCACAGATTATAAATGAAAATTATAGGTTTCAAATTCAAGGGTTTTTCATCACGTATGAACTGCTAAGGGTCTTGGCTTGGATAAATTCTTACGATAACTTTGAATGTTGGTCCGTGACAGAAGTAAGAGCTCAACATTACTTTAGATTACGAGAAGACTAATTTCATTTTATTAGATCTACTCACTCCAGATTAACGTTCTGTGTGCTCGGTGCGACCAAAAATAAATATTTGAATGGCAACATAAGCTTTTTGGTAAATTATAGAAGAATAAGCTATAGAAATGGCATAGCTGGGGTTACCTTCCTGTCAAAGTTTGTACAAACTCCAGCACATAATTTGACAGTTTCGGGTAGCTTGACCTGCTGGCGTCTGTACCAGATCTATATCACTAGATAGGTAGGATCTAGGTCTCTAGGTAGATGTGTCTAGATTATGTGTATTTTAATGCTATTGAATATCCACTTAGAAGATGCCTGAACTAAGAAGAGGACTAACATAGTATAATGTAGGCACCTACTGTGGGCCAAAAAGTAAACTGATTTGTATTTATGTAATTCAAATAAAAAAAATGTTTGTATAGGATTATTATTAATTGTCTTTTTTCAACATGTTTCACAAAACAAATATACTTACACTATGGAAGATAGAAAACTGAGTTAGAGTAAAAGAATTACGAGCTATTTATAAAACTACCTATCTCTAATAAATCAAACCTTTTTATTTGTAACTGTACTAATATCTTTTGGTGCGTGGCTGAAATCAGAACTAACCATACCATTCCATTACTTCAGATTTTATTCACATAAAATGATCAATAAAAAAACTAATATTAAAGCAAAAAAGTAAACATTTTAGAACATCACAAGCTATATAAACATACAATAGAATATTATAAATTATCTCTAGCATTCCATAAGCATATAGGCGGCGCAGCGTCTCTCAATTCACAGACGATTTCGTTTTCGTTCTTCTTCTGCAAATCCACGCTATATTATACGTGCCATACTTCACCACGAACACGCTTATCAATAAAACAACAAGAGACGTAATGTTAACATTTTGATACCGGCTTCGGTGCTTATCACTGAACTTGAAATACACTACCTATGAGTAGCGTCTTTCACGAAAGCCACTTCAAACTCAGTGATCACCAATTTGATGTTCACTATGCTTACACAATCGCAATAATATAATTATCGATACAAAAGCGACTGTGAAATTGAGTAACAGTGACCATCATCATCGACGATGGACATCAATGACGTCGTTGGTCACTGGTCAAAGCCAATTCGAACACTCAACCAAGTGATCATCACCTTGAACTGTCAAAAGAGATACATAGGGCTAGGACCACAGGAACGAATGAATGATGGAGTAGATATTTTTTCAGTTAGTTAGTTCAGTTATCAAGTTACTAGTATGTTCAGTAGGTTATATAGTTTTCTTGTGTGTGTCTGAACAAAATAAATTAGGTTGAAATAAAAAAAACAATTATTATTATAAGTATGTTGAGTATAAGCCACTTATAGCGCCATTCTTAGAGAGAAAGGTAAGGGGGACAGCTATGGGGCATGTTTTAATTATGAAAGTAATGTAATAATAAAGTAAATACGACGTAATCAGGTATGGCACAGCAAGGAGCTTCACAGACGCTTTTACTGGGCCCTACATGGGCCCGATGTAGATTTCTTAGTGTCCGTATCTTGGCTGCGCTTCGGTGACCTCTACGGGGATACTGAAGGTTTTGTCTGTGCAATAATGGACGAAGTTATGATAACGAATAACTATCGGAAATAAATTGTGAAGGATGGCACGGTTGACATGTGTCGGGCATGCCACCATCCGTCCGGGAGAATCGATCGGACATATTATTTCTGGGTTTTCCAGTCTGGCTAACGGAGAATACTTGCATAAACACAACCTCGTTGCCAGGATTATCCACCAGCAACTTGCTTTGAAGTACAGCCTTGTGTAATCACCTTGTGAACTGGGATCGATCCATCACCACTGACAGGACTATTGTTGCCAATAAGCCTGACATTGTGGTGATAGATTGATTGGAGTGCCGCGCCATGATTGTTGATATAACAGTCCCGCATGAATAGAACCTCGTGTATCTAGATCTGGCTCGCAAGGTTGTCGACATGTGGGACGTGAGTACAGCAGTCATTGTGCCGATAGTCGTGTCGGCCAGTGGCTTAATAGCCAACAGCCTCGAATAACATCTGAGGAGGCTCTCGCTTGGCAGCTGGATCAAGGGCTAGATTCAGAAAGCAGTACTTCTGGACACGGCGCATATTATTAGGAGGTTCCTCTTTCAAGAGCCCTGACCACCGGTAGCTCGGACCCTGTTCCCTATGCTGGTGGGCTACTATTTTTTATATCTTTAAATGTTTTTTTTATGTTGTTTTATATTTAAAAATGCAATCAATATGTATAAAGATAAACAAAGGAAATAAATAAAACCGCTATCGTACATATTGTCGTTATTACTGACCTACGCAGTTATGCTGGTCACATATTGTGTATATGATAAGTGACCAGTTTATTTGTGGAATTAGTCAAGTACAACTACAAGAAAATTATAATTTTGTTCATTCATTCATTTGTGGATAACGAATTCATGAAAAAGGGAGCAGTTTGAGACATAGATAAAACGATAAACAGTAGCGTCTGTCGGCCAATGTACAGATGCCAGCACATCGAGCTACTACAATCAATCAAATTTCATTAATAGATTTTCAACTTTATCTCTAAAGCATTAAGTTTAAGGTTGATTGGGAAAATTTGACAGTTTCGGGTAGTTTTGTTCGTGCTGTATTTTGGCAAAGGAGTAAGTTCAGCTATACTAAGTCAAGAGCTTATTTCTCTTTGTTGGCACTTTTTAAACTCAAACTCAAAAGCATTTATTTCAATAAGACCAATACAGGCACTTTTGAATGCCAGAAAAACAAATTAGGCTGAGCTACAGTCACAGACACAAGGCATAATAACTTGTGAAAGTACTGTAGTTGCCCATTCCAAAGCGTAGATCTCTATGGAGAAGAATGGGCAAGAAACTCCATGGACACTCTTTTCAATCAAATATTGTAACAAAATCTTGGTTACATGATTCATATTGAGATTATACATATATGTGAGAACGATGTAGAAATACGTGCACGTTAAGAGCGTCCAGAGTAAAATATTATATTAACAATTGAAAAACAAAGTAAGTAGTTTAAATAAACCGTGGCAGCTTAGAGATGACCAGTCCCAACTGACAGCGCCCGTTCATGAGCATGATGCCTGGATCAGCCCCATTCAGCTCAACCGTTTAACAGAAAAATTACTCGTCGCTCTTACAAGGTTACGTCTACGAGCAGCCTACGCCGACTGAAATCGTAATTATGAGTAGTTCTAATAGATGGCGTAAGTGTTTTTGCATTGCGAACGCGTCAGGTAAATGTTTGGACGGACGTATCTTTACTTTTTAAATCAATGTTTACAGTACATAGTACTCACGTAGTATGCAATTATATAATACTAAGCTATTGAGTCTATACAATGCAAAGATATTATTACTATCTTCTGGAGCTTCCACAATAACTTCACATGGTAATCAATTGGTGGTCATGGTTTGCCCATATGCTTGTGGAGCAGGACCAGCATTGAGCCAAGCATTTTTATCATCAATGTAATCCCCCAACTTATAATATGCTTGCCTACATAGTGTGCGTTTTATACAAGATTTAAATTTCGTCTCATTTAGTTTTAGAATGTGAGGAGGTATTTTATTGTACTCTTTCACACTTAACACTTTTTCTTTCCTCACTAACCGTGATTTTGTCTATGGTCAGAGTGTATTGGCGCTTGGCGCTTAATTCGAAATTGACAGAATAGATGAAATTAAACGATTTTTTCCATCTCAAACTATTTTATTTATCACTTTATTCCATCGTCTTGAATTATTAATTCGTGAGTCCACATCAATTAAAATAAGCTTGACGTGCATTGGTATTTTCACATGCGTAAAAGCTGTTCCTTGTTGAAATGTGAGATTTTGTGTTGTATGTCCACTCTTTTGTAAAAAAACTTAGTTTATGACTCACCCTTTTGGTGGTGGGTTTTGTTTGCATGTAGACTCCACCAACAACGACTTGGATTAGTAATTGATAGTCATCCGGCGCGACCGACGTTCAGATAAGAGAATACGTACCTACATAGTACTAACTACTTCAACTTAAGGAATAAGGATACACAACAAAAAGTGGATTAAAAATAAAATGTAAGTACTTCTATAGTTTATTTTATATGTTTCTGTAAAAGTTTTCTTCGGTTTCTGTTATCTACCCCTAAGTATTAGATCTATCAAGTATAATCACAGAGTACTTTTATTGGTTACCTACCTGCATTTTGTGTTAATTATATAATTTTATATATGATACATGAAATGAATTTTCAATGTATTTTTTTTGGAAAATATAAGGCTTAAATAAATAAATATAATTTTAATGGGAAATGATTTTATTATAGAGAAATAAACCGGATTTCTCATCTGATACTGTTGCATGTATTATGATAAATGATTCATGTAAAGAATAAAATCACTAGATTGATTGTTAAGCTAAAAAAATTTATAGTGCCATGGTTGTGTGTAATGCAGTTTGGTCTTGAAAGAGTTAAGTTAGAGTTCTGGTGTTACGCAAAAACAAGAACTCGAAACTTACCAATAATAATTATTATTGACAAAATCTTGAACTATTGCATGCCAAGACAAAATAATGATTTTGTTTAGATTATTTATTGTCACTAGAAAAAGTTTTATACCACATTATTTCTGATACATAATAATAGTAAAACTTATTTATTCCATATTTTTCTTTACATAGTTATTTACAAATGAATAGTTTTATATTTTATTTTGATAAGGATCCCTTTTGGGTAAAAGCCTCATCCATCCTGTGCCAATATTCCCTAATTTGTGTCAACTCCATCCAACTCGGACCAGCTACTTCAATGATGTCGTCCGCCCATCTCTTGTGTGGTCTGCCCCTGTTCCTCATGCCTCCCGGTCCAGACCACTTCGTTGTCTCCAATGTCTCTACATCTTGACTACTTACATAGTAAAGTTAAATAATTTATAAACCCATTGCAAACTAAAATTGTCTAAGGATTAGGAACCAACTCAAAAAAAATCTCTTTTTGTTAGAACTACATATAGTTCAAGTAAAGATGAGAGTGAAAGAATGAGTGGATAAAACTATAATTAATATGAAATAACAATCATTTATTTTCAAAGGTACCTATATTTAAAGTTGCAAAAATCACTACTAGTTCGTTACTCACTTGATTTCTAGCGAAATCTAAAGCTAAAACCAAGTACCTACTTATTAATAAGAATTACTTAGTGCTAAGTTATATTTTAACCATTTTAAAATGTGCAAATCTTAATTTCTGTAATCTTTTTGTTAGTAGGTAGGTATTTTCTTTGGTTATTAATACTTTTTCTTCAAAACAAATTCAATTAGATACCTATTTCATTTTCAAATTTTTCTAATTTGAAAATTCAATATAAAATACATAGCTAAAAGTTTTTCTCGAAAGTTCGTAGCCCCATCCCCATGTGTCACTTTGCGATCTCGCTACATCTTCAATAGCATTGCATCATACTACCATTGTATCTGTAATCGCAACTGTACGGTAAACACGTTGCATTCGATGTATCAACAGTTATTTTTATGAAAAACTTATATAGCCCTAATAGTTTATGTAAAGAAACATTAATAAAACGGAAAACTCGATAAAAACAAGATGAAAACATTGTTTTCCGGGACGACAAAGATAGATATATTATTTGCCATGGTTATGACAGAGATGGCAGAACCTAAGCGAGATTTTTTTATTTTTTTATTAGCCTGGTTGTGATGTTCGTCCCGTAAAGCGAGATTATGACAACGAAATTGAATTTTCGTACTTGTTTTACGCAGAATCTTTATAATATGCACGTGTTAATTTACTTGTAAAAAATTATCGGTCTGAAAAAGGCCTTTGAAAATTCTTGTCGCTGATTAAAAATTATATTTGATAATAAAATGGTTCAGTATAATATTAAAACAGATTACTTACTGCAAAAAAAACAACACTGACGACTGACGTAAACACTGTTGACGCGGACGCCTCGTCTTTGAAACGGAACGTAGCTATTGCGTCAGACGATTGTAAAAAGCTTGTGCGGTGCGGAGATGTCCTGTTGGCGCCAGTTAATTTCATTCCTACTTTGAACCCTCAGAGATATCCACGTATAACAAGTTTCTGGTTCTTCCAATTTCTTAGTTAAAGATCAACGTCGGAAAGTTTGTTTATTGTGTATAGTATACAGTGCATTGCATAGATATTTGAAAAGCGGAATCGTGACTAGAAACGTTTTACGTTTTAGTATTACTTTGGTCTTAAAGTTAAGACCGCCTTTCGTATTTTATCTCTTGAATCATTTATATATTCACTGAAAGCTATAAGGGCGGAGAAAAGGATCATTTAAATAACATGATCAACACGGACTGCCCACAATTAAACAAGCTGTTAAATACAGTTCCTTACGGGCCAGTCAATATTTTTAATAACAAGCAGGTCGCTTTGCGCCGCATTAACTATTGTTGTCAGAGAAAAGACAAGGTAAAGAAGTTGAGAACAGTGCATTCCTCAAGCCATACAATGATGTAAGTAATATTTTAAGTTTTCATGCTTACTAATTTATTATTTGTATTTTACTATAATGTATAGTAACCCACTGACCAAAGTAGAACTTTTTGTCCCTACGGTTTTGTTTTCCGTTTTAGTCAATTGATATTCTTATTGTAACACTTTATTTGACGTTTTTATCATTAAAGTAGGCTATGCATTATTTTACACTTGTGTCATCTACATAAGGCTGCATACAAGATAATATTGCATAACTCATTGGTAGCAGATAAAATAGTTCTAAACTTTTAAATGCATAAAATTCAGACAAAAAACAACACTTCAATGAACAGCTGTTCTTGCGACTAGTTGTCCATTTATAATTAATACCTAATGTAAAGTTTTTGGTCATAATAATTTTGTGGTACTACTTTATTCTTCTTGAACCGATGGCTCATATTTATTATTTGTTCCGACCACTATGGTAGTTTGGTCTGAACAGGCTTCATTCGAGAGTAGGGTTGACAACATTTCTTCGGCGAAATATTGTATTTTTCAAAATAAGTTAAGTAATTTGATGTAATTTTAGTAGTCAACTTTTTAATCACGTCTAAACTTGTGTTAGGCGCTGGTTAATTTGACAGGACTAAACTATAATTTATCTTCTGTCCTTTTAATAATGAAATAGAAAGAAAAAGATGCACTCATTTTAATTTAGTTTAGTTTGTAAACAAAGGAATGCACCATTAATTTTTATTAATGAGATACTACTTCTGTCTTTCTGTGAATGCCAAAATGGCGGGAATAGAGAGCAGGAATGAAATTACTTAAATTTTAGTGTTGAAAATATAAATACTACTTTTGCGTACGTAAAACGCTGCAACTTTGCCATCATAGCTCAACATTGCCTAAATTCAATGAAGTTAAATTATTGCCGTTCAGAAATGTTTTTTATTGTCTATGGTATTATTAAAAGCAAGTCGGCAATCTAAATGGCAACATTCGTTAATACTTCACTCCAAATTTTCATAGACAAATTGTCAGTGTCTGTTTTACTGTCAGTGTTACCCACAATGGCAGTAAAACAGACACCCACTTTTTACCGTCTCTGGAGAAAATTTAATTTTGTGAGTATTTATGCTTTATTTATTAGCGTAATATGAAGTTTAGCAAAGAAAATATGCTCTTTTATGTTCTAGAACTGTTTGTTTCTGTATGATATCTTATTTTATACAGTTAAATCATGGTCGGCAAAGTGTGTCAGGTTTCCGAAACTTTTTACCCAACATTGCCTTTTTCTTTTTTTTCCAAAGATTTTTTTTTAAATTAGGATTAAGTATAAAACTAAATAAATACACCTAACAATTTAATTTCATTAAAAAAGTACATTTGAATATTTAAAAAAATGTTGTTCTTTCATTTACTTTGGGGCAGCCCTAAACCATATTCACTTTTGTATGGAGTTTTCGAGAAACCTGCTGTACTTTACCTATCATCGTTAAAAAAAATATATTTTGTTGCAATTCAAAATTCAATGAAATCTAATGTGGAAAAGAACTTTTGAGCAATATGGATGTCAAATCCGTTACCAAAATGCCTCTTCATTTAAGAAGATATTATGCTAGGCAATGTTGTCGTTTTTACCTCAAGTTTGCCTTTATTTTTAAAGCAATTTTTTGGTGCTTTATAGGTGATTTTTTTACTAGTATCAGTTTAGCCCTATGACTTAGAGTACAATATTGAACTGTAATTGAAAAAACATACGACTTTCTTAAAGGTTAAAGATTTATCGAAGAAAAACATCAAAATTTAGGCAATGTTGCAGCATTTTACCGGTACTATATATTTCAACAGTAAATAGTACCTGAAATATACACACATCAAAAGTGTCTAGGGGTCATGCACATTTATTAGCATAACTTTGAAAGTATTGGACATTTCAAAAAGATTTAAACGCGAATTTATTCCTGGTACATTTATCTTTTATATAAAAAAAAACAGGTGTGGCAAAATTCAGTATACTTCATAACAATCATAATTTTCTTACCTACGCGTGTTAAAGATTTTACAATTTTTTTTTTTAAACCAAAGATTTCTTTCGTACAGGCTTGAATTAAATCATTACTGCTGAGTTTATCTAAAGTAATTCTAAACCATGGAACATCGAAATTTAACTAGGTAAAAGATGTTGAGAGCAATAGGCTTGCTGGAACCAGGCACGCGCAAGTGCAATATTGCTGATATCATTGGCAACAGTTAAAGTGTCATATCCAGTTTGTCACACACTAAGTATCTGCTAACCTGAAATTAAGATATTCGACATTTTTCCGCTGGGACTTCGCACACCTAGAGGTATTTTGTTATTTACGTATTTAAACAAAACTAAAAAGAATTTATTAAAGCATCCTTATATCAGTTTTTTTTTAAGATAAAAGTGAAAAAGTTAAAATTTTGCTAAAATTAGACTTACTGTTTTTGGTAAAGCAGTAAATAAAATTTTACGCTAGACACTTTTGATGTGTGTAGTACCTACATGTAAAGGGTGTAAACAGACTCTTAACGAAGCCGAAAGGCACTTGTTCTCCCCGTCATTGCGATCATTTTTTTGTTCTAGACCATACCTGGGAACCTTCTAGTTACGGAGATATTGGGGTTCAAAGTTCCAACTTTTTCACAAGTTTTTTTTTTAAATACATGTTTTTAATGTTAGATTTTTACTTTAAATACCTCCAGGACCCCCTTACTATTGAATCCATCCATCAGCACAATGTTTTGAGTGCGTTTCATTGAGTCGTACTGTAAAACGTGATTTTTCAGCCGAAAAAAAAACCTTTCCGTTTCCCAGCACTAATTTTTGCGTAAAGTTACTTAGTTTGATGTACATAATGCTTGGTTGACGGCTTCGTGAAGAGTCTGTTTACACCCTGTATAATAAAGTACGTTGGCAAATCTATTCGAGAGTAGGTATAGGTATTGGTGACGCGCATAAAGTGTAGGTATAATTAGTTACTATATATACAGCGTTGCCAAGTCGGGATTTTGGAATCACTCAGATCCAGCCTGTCCCTTTGCTGTCCTCTCCCAGCGACGCCCTAAGCCGAGGTCCGTACCCCACAGGGGGTGCCCTTAGTGCGTAGTCGCTTAGTTTGTAGTTTAGTTTGTAAGTTGCTCTGGCTGGAGGCCTTAATTTCGAGGCATCCACAGAAAAGCCCGGTTAAGCAGTCGACAACCTCCCTAGGTTGAACTGCGAGATGCCCTTCACAAAAAAAAAAAAAAAACGGGATTTTGGAACTTTTGAGAGTGAATAAAGCGGGATTTTTTCGTCGAAAGCTGGACTTAGTAAAAAAAACGTCATCAGTTTTTAAATATTTATCTTTTTATTTGAGTTCAAATTACGTTAACGTGACAAAAGATAGTGATAAAAATAGCCATAAAAATGTACACACGGCGGCACATCAAGCTTAACATTTCCAGTATAACGTGACCTCGCTTTGTATACAATTTTCTGTACAATGAGAGATCCGCATAAACTCGTTTAGTGTAGCTTGACCAGCCGTCGTGCGTACATTAATAAAAATATGATATTTTAAATAACAAAAAATAAAAAAAAAAACAAATCAAAATCAAAAACGTTTTATTCTTCAGAAAAATATGCGTCACAAACCATAGAACCTTTTAATTCAATAACAGTTCAACATTGGAAAAACTGCTGTGAGCATGTAAAAAAAATTGAGAAAGAGTACTGTGATAAGAATTACTTATTCATGATATTTCTGGGAAGATTTACCTTCTTTTAAAGTTTCCTTTTTTCTCTTTAATAAAGATGAAGAACTCTTCATAGCATAGCTGTAGATTCAACTGGATGAGTAATTCTGCTTAATTTTAATTTTGCTTCCACACTTATCTGTGCACGCACGGTCGAGTTATCCCCGAAAAGCGGGACTGAGCCTGTCCCGCGCGGGACATTTAACCGATTCGTTGCGGACGGATGGCACGCCACGCCAGTCGTGTCATGAAATCATTTTCGAAACTGAGTGCTGCAATGAATCGGTTAATTTTGATGGACGTCCCGCCAAAATCAGGACGTCTTGCAACGCTGATATACACCGCGATGTAAACGCGCCCTAAATGTGCTGTGGGATTCCCCCTGAATGTGTTTTATAAATGTATTTCTATTTGTGTAGGTACTTTTTCGGGGTACTGATAGCTTAGGTGTTCAGAGCTTGCTCTCTCCTGGTGTAGTCAATTTCGATTTTAATGAACTGGCGTCTGTACATACCTAACAATCTACTTTGTTTCGTAAGAAATAGGTCAGAGTTATGACAATTATCTGATACACATAGCGTTGATTCCAAAATGGCTGTACTACGAATAAATTGGCTTCTTGTTCTATGTGACTTCATTTCGACATTGTTATGTCAAGACAATGTTCTCTTTAAAACGACACCTCTACTAACGATTTATAGGAATTTGGTTGTGACGTGAAAAATAAACTGGATTTTGTCTAAACTTTCTAGACGTTTCTAGTTTTACTCATTCTGAGTACACTAAGCGTCGTGTGTAGGTATTCAGAATGAGTAAAACTGCAAATTGCAGGACAATGAAACGGTCTTAGCGTTTCATTGTCCTTGCTCTAGCGGTAAATCGATTGGTTCATTGTTATCTTCTTCAGCTGAGTGAAATGTTCACCCCAGTGAGTTTTATTTTACTTGACTTTAACTCGTGATTTCGGTTTATAAAATTTAAAATAGTTTTAATTAAATAATACTATACACCAAATGTAGTTCGTTTAAATAATCACGATGTCCTCCAAAGAATAGAATTGTCATTTATGCATGAAACTTTGATGTTTTATCAAAAGTTCCTTACCCTACTATCAAATGCACGTGATTTGACGTCAAAGGCTTGAGGAAAATCCTGCTGAATAATATTGAATACAGTTAACTTTCACCTAACCTACAAACCTTAGCACGCTCATCAACAATACAGTTTCATACCCCAGAGTAAGACTGAAATAGAAGTATTTGATTCTCAACTTTGCATCGGTTTCGGTAAAAGATTTAAGCTGTTTGTTTCTATTCAAGAATTAAAAAAAAAAATTGAAACATGTTCAACAAGTCCAACTACAGAAAATTCTCGGGGAAAGTAGAAGTGAGCTGTGAAATCAGAATCACGCGGAGAATGTTGACCTTGTTAATACCCAGAAATAAGAATAAATTAACGAGGTTTCTTAACAGGAAATTGCGAATGTCAGAAATAAATAGTAAAGGACATGATAACTGTAATCACAAAGTAAATGTTACACACGCAGACACTGACAGTGATGGTTCGGTATTTCTAGCTTATGAAAATTATTGTGCTATGTCGTCACTCAGCAGATTTTAGATTATTAACATTGTATTGGTTTTGCTAAACGTATCGCTGCACTATTTCCAAGCCTAAGGTGTTTTAAATGGTTTTACTTCCGAATACCTATGTGTTATATTTTTTTATAATATAGATCCATAGGTCCAACCAAGCCGATAGGCCGTTGTTTCATATTTAAATTAACATTCCTCGGTATGTATGTATCGGAAGATACTGTAAGGAACTTAATAGGTATTGTAAAGGTTCTATGATCTTGCTTTGCATTATAGAACAGCTCTGCATAATCGCAGGCCTCAATTTTTTAATTCCTGTATCACGTCCTCGAAGGTTGTACAGGAGTTTTTTTTATTGATCGGTAGTAATATAAGGCACTGCATTTTAAAAATGCCCGTTATAACAATATGTTTTCTTCCGGTCTGTTACATCCTTTAAAAATAGTTATAGCTTGGAATTGCTCTAAAATCTCTTCAAGCGATTTGTCCAAATTACCAGAAAAACATACATGTACTCAATCGATCCATTTTTTTAAAATTAAATATTGTATTACCTATAATGATACAGCGCGTATACTTCTCTGATACTTTCTCTTCAATATCACGTATCCTCTTCCAAGGATTATCGCTCGCGGATTATGGGGGGCGAACTCGCGATTTCTGCAGTTTGGTAATATACTGGGATCTGACCCAGCCTCCACCACTTATAGAGTGTACGGAGGCCTACACTATTGGATTATACTCCTTTTTAGTTTAATTCTATAAATTTGTTTCATTCAAATATATTTACTTTATTAAGCTGCCAGTACTAACCAGCTACCAAAATGATTTATCATCATAAAACCTCTACAGTACCTACGGAAAACCTAGTACATAAAAACTGCAAAAAATGCAAATCATTCTTATCATGTATATCTAAATCATTCTTGATGACGTAGATACGGCGCGCCTCGGAGGCCCAAGCGGGCGAGCAGTCTGTCTACAGCGATATTCAATGTAGTCATTCATGTGTTGGGTCCGTAAGTATATCAAACGGTTTCGACTGCCAGCCTTCCTTGCAGAGGTCGTTTTGTAATACATAAGTTTGACAAGTTTCTTTATATTCTTTCTGATGCTGTTGGACGATTTGAAGTTTCTCAAATTATTTCAAATTGTTAGGGTTCCGTACCCAAGGGTAAAACGGGACCCTATTACCAAGACAACCATCTACAACCATCTATTACCTATTACTTTGTGTAATTTATTTCATCACCACTGCTCTCAAAAACGGTGAAGGAAAACATCGTGAGGAAACCGGCATGTCCTAGAACCAAAAATTCGAAGACATGTGACATCTACCAATCCGCACTGGGCCCGCGGTAGATTATAGCCCATTCCCTCTCCTAGAGAGGAGGCCCGTGTCCCAGCAGTGGGAACATTATAGGCTGATGATGTGTGTGTGTGATGTGATTACCAAGACTCCGCTGTCTGTCTGTCCGTCTGTCACCAGGCTGTGTATCTCATGAACCGTGATGCCGTTTTTTTGCTCGATATTAATAACGGCGATAGGTAGACACTTGAAATATTCACAGAATATTTAGTTGAATATTCACTTTAAAAATAAATAAAATAATTAAATTAAGATAAATATTTAAGCCCCCCTTAAATATTTACCCCATACAACAAACGTGATTTTGTTTTGTTTGCCGTTTTTGTCTCATGTCATGTTGTACCTATAGATAATGGTACGAAACACTTCGTGCGCGAGTCCGACTCGCACTTTGCCAGTTTTTTAATATAATGGATTCAATCAAATAAGCAGTTTTCTATTTCCAAAGTACTTACATATTTTTAATGTCTTTGTTCTTAGTAGATCGTCTAGGAATACAAAGTGATTGTTTAAGATCAGGGTCAGAGAACATGTCGTCTCTTAACAAAAATAGCGATAACCTTTAAGAGGGCTATCACATTTTTTCTTGTATTTGAGCGTTTTACTCGGTTTTTGATGTGTGATTATGGTTTATACATATATGGCCACAAAATTAAAAAATATATATGCCCGAGAAAGTTTGATTATTTTCCTCGGGAATGTTTAAAACAAATATTTCAATTTGTTTACGTACATACATGAGTAAAAACCTTGTCTCTGCAAAGGATGTTTCATAAAATCCTACTTTTGGGCATCTTTGATGCTTTGTTACATAAAAGGTATAATAATATTATATTATATAAAAATGTTCATGATACAATTGAGTGGTGTACTTTGGAATGCTTTAATCAATTGTTTGTTTCTATTAGAAATACACCAAAAAAATCCGTAAAACAGAAAGATACTGACCTTTTTTCGCCCGAAATGATATTTTTTATCTATGAAGATATAATCCAAATTCAAAGAAAAATTATTTAATAAGTAAGGTTACTATCTTACCTTGCTTGAAAAAAATAATTAGACCATTTAAAAGTAAAATACTACTTGAAAACAATTGTTTTATGTAATGCTAAAAATCAATATAAATCTCGGAACGGGCGGTCCTTAGCTTGTTTGGTCATTTTGGTTTGTTCCTGAAATCCGAGGCATAGCTGTTTGCATGTGTGCCTAGTATACCTCGCTAGATGCACACTTGCGCATCCACTGCCGCATGCCGTCTAATTTACCTAAACTGAATTTTTTAATTTTGTGATAGCCCTCTTAATAGGAATAAATCTTAGATAAGTACTTAATAAAGAGTATTACCTAATACTAATTAAGAGTGACAAGCAACTCTGGCTAAATTAAGGATGTTAATAATCGTCATCAATGCATACAATAAAAATGTAACGGATCGCTGTCTGTACATGGAAGATAATTATATGAGAAAAAATATTATTGGGACCTTTATCAACGCAAATAGCACACAAAACAATGATTGTTAGAATTTTTGCCTGTTTATCTGTTTGTCTGTGCGTTTGTGCACGCTCATCTCAGAAACGGCTTATCCGATTGAGATGTGGTGACTTAATTGCCAATTAAAAGAATCACGTCGAACATTTGTTAAACTATCTATCTATTCTTTCTCTGTTCAGTAGCATTGACTGAAACTTTACTGAACTTCGTAATAATGGTCTATATAAAATTATGATTATACAACCTGTTTTTTTTTTGATATCCCATAACTCTAGGGTATGATTGAGACCATATCAAAGAATCAACTGGCATATGAATTATGTTTCAATCATCCTTTTTTTTAATTTTTCATACAAAATAATTCGGTAAAGTCACGATTATTAACGTAAAACACCCTTACGTGAAATATGACAACGTCGCATTTTCTTAGCTTTTAATATGAATGACTGGTTTGAATTTAAATGAATTACTCGTATTTATCAATGAAACTTAGATACCTAGACACATCGAGGGTCTATTTTGTACGGTTAGCAAACAAAATTAGGTAAGCGAACTTTATAAGGTATTTTAGTTTCTTCAAATTCAGCTTTTAGTGTTTTTAAAGGACGCAACCAGCATGATGGATAGGATTATTTGAAATGAGTTAAGTGAAAACCAACTGGCTTAAAGGTTATCACTTCATTGTTTAATTAAGTTTTAGAAACTTATGAAACCTGGGACTTTTGGCAATTTGGTATAGCACTGGCTTTATTTTTCTTAACTTTCAAACTAACCTGATAATTTTAACTGCCTACTAAATATGTCAAAATATGCCAACGTTAGATATTGAGTAGAAAATTGATTGCGGGGATTTGGCAGATTTGGGTAAGTCGATGTGTTGTGTGTGTGTTTTATGGGTTTAGGGTATGATAAATAAAACAAGTTTTGTTAAAGTAATCAATTTAAGTTAAATGATTTTCAAAATGTCCGCCAAGGTATTCCAAGCACACATTTAGCCTGGTGCGAATCTGCCTATTTAAATAAACATTGTTTTGGCGCATTTCATTAGCTGCTTCTTCAATTCGCCTAAGTAAATGGTCCCTTGATATATTTTTTTTTTCTCATTTCCCTTACTTTTTAATGTACCCCACAAGTAAAAGTCTAGTGGGGTTAGGTCGTGATCGCGCCGGTCACGCTATAGTCGGGCTTCTGAATTGTCTCCACATCCACATCCTCAAAAAAATCTAAGAATATTAGATTCCGTAAAAACGTTCGATGATTTTCTGAGGTAAGGCGGTGCGGGATTTCTATGGGACCTATTAATTGCATAATTTCCATGGAATTTCCATTACAATATCTATACACAAAATGAATATCTGCTTGATGTTCTGGCGGATAGTTGTGCCTCGGCTCACTTTTTGCTAACGCTACAAGTTCCATGAATACGTTCATTGTATTCGGTACCTAACAGGTCGGTGTTGGATAAAAAAATGAGTAGGTTTGTCAATAAAGGGTGTGACTAACGAAGCCGAAAGGCACTTGTTCTCCCCGTCATTGCGATCATTTTTTTGTTCTAGACCACACCTGGGAATTGAAATTGGCTTTGATAGAAGAGTGGGAAGGTATCTCGCAAAAATCGGTTCAGAAGCTGATTAGGTCAATGAAGAACCGTCTTCGAGCAGTAATTAGGGCGAGGGGAGGGAACACAAAATATTGAAAATTAATTGTAAGGCCAATTAAATTTTTTATCACTTAATTTTTGTTGTTTTCTTCATTTATTATTTTTCATTATCCTTATGATTTCCTTACTTCTTCGCTCTAACCGGGATAGCTCTTTAAAACCTGGCGTGCTTTAAATGAATTTGGTATCAATTTAAAGTTAACAATTTAACCTTTAAAATGGTAATTTTTTTTTATTCTTAACTAGTTATTAAGTACTCAAGATCGCGCGGAATCAATTCCGAATAAGTGATTCCATACTTTTGCTCGCGAGTGTAGTTACGGAGATATTGGGGGTCAAAGTTTCAATTTTTTCACAAGTTTTTTTTTTAAATACATGTTTTTAATGTTTTTTTCTTACTTAAGACATCTTCACGACCCCCGTACTACTCAATCCATCCATCAGCACAATGTTTTGAGTGCGTGTAATGTGATTCTTCAGCCCAAAAAAAAATTCGTTTCCCAGCAATAATTTACACAACGCTTGGATAACGGCTTCGTGAAGAGTCTGTTTACACCCTGTATTTATGTACGTAATTGAGTTATTAACTAGTTGTGAAAGTGAGATCCGATCAGGACAGGTTTGATTTCGTGTATGGTAAAATGCGTATGGATAATATTATAAAAAAGGACGAAGGGATCAGGGTCCTTAATGTGACCATACGATAGTATATGTATAGTTTGCATAGCTAAACTTTAGTTATGTTTAGCAACGCAAACTAGATACTAAAAATGACGTCATTTCAACTTCGCACATTGGAATGAAAAACTTTTTAGTTTTTCAGAAAAGTAAAGCTAGAATACCTACACATGAAAACCAACAAACATTTTTAAATTCGTTTATTGATTTGTACCTACATATTAAATTCCAAAAAAATCTTCTCCAGTTTAAGTAACTGGAGATTTTTTTTTTTAATTGGAATGTCTAATACATATTAAGTACATGTGATGTGGCTATCCAAGCCGTTCGTTTCGCTTAGAAGAATTAACTTAGGAAATCAGAAAAAAGCCAATGACTCGCAATGAATGAAAGACTAAAAAATCTTACGTTCCTAACTACCTACGCATTATGAACTCGTAGGTGACAACCCTGATATTCCGAGCACTACACACACATAGAACTCATTGTTAAGCTTGATGCCCGTCCCGTCAGAGCCCGTGACGCTACGTAGGAACCAACTTAATAGCTCTATCTTACTTACACAAAGCGACAAGCGCCAATAAGAGAGTGAAAAATCCGAGTCGTAGCAGGTGCACTTCACCGAGTTATCATTCTAAGTATCTAGGGAACTCCTGCGCGCCGCGCACTGGGATACGTTGTGCTGTCGTAACTTTTTAATGAAATCGATATCGATTAAACCTTATGTCATTTAACACTTACTTTAATTTAACGCACATAATTATTCAATGAAGATTACGAATTTTCTAGTCAAGCAAAAGTGCGAATATTACGAAGGTGGCTCAAATTAATAATAACCTTCACCCAGTACTAAATTTAAACTTTAGCCATAATATGTTACAAACCTTAATTAATTATGCTTATTCGTAGTTAGTTTAGGTAGCATACCCGATCATTTTGGTGCAGTAGTAGTTCTACTAAAGCATACAATTTGTTTCAACTAAGAATAGGATGACCTTGGCACCATAATTATTGTGACGACAATTACATCAAAAAAGACTGCAAATTAATTTTCAATAGTCTTTATTATCTTGTTAATGTTATTTTCATATTTTTAAGAGCGTGTAAGAGAAAAGCGTGCATGAAGTCACAATATGGCGTCAAGGTCATCCTATTCTTAGTTGAAACGCATATTAAATAATATAATAATATAATGTAATGTCATTTGAATTTAGATACTCAAACTACTGAGGTCTCATCGATGTCGACGAGGTGGCTTTCCCTTCACTAGCTGCCGCCGGGAAGCCCCGATACCAACATACCTACATATTTTATTTTACTACCACTACTGCGAAGTTTGGCAACCTCGCAAAAGTAAAGATTCGTCATATTGGTCACAATTTTTGACCTATTTAATTATGATTGATGATATCTCCGAAACTATGCATTTTTGAACCACCTATTCTAGAAGTTTTAGTACTACCTACAGAATATAACCCTAGTTTTATGGGATATCAAAAACAGCAGGTTGTATAATGTAATTATATTATTATATCCAAAAAATGCTGCCCAAAGTCACTATTCCACGTGGAAGAAGTCGCGAGCACATAATGTTTCAAAGCGACAATAGCTCGGTATTAACAAAAAATGAGGTTATTCAACCTAGTTCAATGCCAGAAGAGAATGAGTCATTCTCAACCTGCGAAAATAACGTACTTGAAAGTGCTTATGCGTTTCAATCCGACATGTTTAGACTTGTACCCTACGTTTGCTGGTTCTAGGTATTCTTTGGTAGGTACCTACATGCTCCGATTTACATGGAAACAGGAAAATATCTACCGTTATTATTGTGACTTGGCAGCGATAAGCCTGAGATCTTATGTTATACATAATAACGCATTCGTAATGTTTGTTAGTATTTTGTATGTCTTTGTCGTTAGCCTTGTTTCTTGTAAGAGCTCAGACCAACAAAAAAAGGAAGACGGCGCGCCGCGAACATCAAAAGTGAAGCCACCTTTTTATCTATGTGTGTTTCGAAGGGTTGTCATTTGTTAAAGTTTTTCCCTATAATTGGGGAATAATATTGTACGGGTACGATAATATTGTACAAGTAAGTTATTATTTATATTGAAAATTGAAATCAGAATACATTTAAAGAAATAGTGCTTACTATTTCCATACCATATCATTTCTTTAACTTAATTTATCCGCGCTCACTATGTTTAATAGAATGGGGAAATTTTAAATCATATTATGGCAACCCTGGCACTTAAAGTCACTGTTGTTGCTTGTTGAGGTTTTGTGTTCCAAGTTACAAAAATTCATAGTTCATTAATTAAAAAACGATGTTATTTCAAGTACTTACAAGTGAAAAGTGATTCCGTGAGACTTTTTATGTGATTTGTTATTGTTTTTACAAGTTTTCACTACACAGGAAGGCATGATTCTATTTTTTTTATAATGTTATTTAGACGACGCGCGTCTCGTGACGTACTAGGAGCGATGAGCATGGTTTTAGTGTAGGTGTGTGCGTGAGCGTGTATGTTTACTTGCAGGAGCACGGTTTTGTGGCTTCACTTTCGATGTTCGCGGCGCACCGTCTTCCTCTTTTTGTTGGTCTGAGTGTAAGAGTAGTTAATTGATAATGTTAGCTTAAATTTGCTTCTTATGTAATAAATTTATAATGCACTATTTCAGACTTTGGTAGAATGGGATGTTATGTTGTGGGAGTCTTATCTTTCTCGAGATTAAATCAAACTGTGGTAACAGTGCGAGTGATCTCTATAGAGAGCCCTAGTGAAACAAAGCAAACCCCTCATTGTTAACGTTTCTTTTGTAAGCTTTTCAATACTGCAGGAAGAAATTGTTTTTATTTCATTCAAGGGTAATAAAAATTATATAAGAACCTTCTTTAAAGTCCAAGTAAAATTATCGCTGGTCTGTAGTTTGTGTTGTGTCTAAGCTTAAAACACGGATTTTATTTAATCCAACATTTTATTGCCTCTTCTGCTGGTGTTATTCGTCATCGGTTTTCCTTTTCCTAGGAACCTATATTATGTTCATTTATCACTGAATTATGTCCATTATAAATCTTACTGTCGCTTCGTGCCTTCACCAATCATTACACGACTTCTGTTTTCTTTTCACTAAGCGGGCCAGCAAATCTTGCCCAAAACAATAGATCAAGATGGCTAGTTCTATCCTGATCCAAACAATATCCATTTTCTGCTTTGAAGTAAATCTATGTCGATTCCTTTAAAAAATATACTTTTTCTGCTTCCAAATTCATAACAAAGAGTACATTAATTGGTTACTGTGTTAATTAAAATAGGTGGGTCACATCACAAAATTATTATATTGGTATGACATGACAATAAAAATAAGCGATGAACTGATGACATAAACCAATATTGTTAGTGCAATACCTACTTGTCACTAACCTGATTTTTTTAAAGTTTACATGACTTATAAAGGTTAAACACACTCTCTTATCACACCGGTCATGACCGCCCTTTTTGGTAATGTTAGATAAATTACTTCGGTGCTATTATAAATGTTATTTAATGCCAATAATGATAAAGAATAGTACTTGTATTGCAGTCATTAAGGATGACTCATGTTAAAAAAACAGTATCCCTCTTATTTTGTACGGTGTGATTCCCCAACTCTACATACATACAAAAATGTATAACTCTATAACCTTTCTACAGTACAATAGCGTGTAGCGCTACGGTCTCGTGACCGTGGTAATCGAGCGATTCTATTGGCCCGCCGAGTTGACGTCATGTTTGTCGACCAATAGCGTGGAAGGAAAGATATTTTTAGAACGCAAATGTTGAGTGGAGGGGCTTTAGGAAAACTGTACGGGCCGCCACTGCCGTGAACATTGCACAATATTTTCTGTGTTCGCACGCAGTGCACGTATCGCTGCCTGCGATTAACGGTTTATTTAGTCCACTGAAGTTCATCAACAACGCTTTTGAAGTTGACGCGTTAATAAAAACCTTTCGCCTATTTTCCTCTTCATTTGTTGTGAGGGTAGCGAATACTATCAGTAAATAACTGGAGGCGTTACAATATTTGTTCGTAACAAGGTGAGTCCTAGAAACTAATTCATATTTAGTTTGAACATTTTTGTAAGGGTGCTAAACAATAAAAAATAGGATGCAGGTAATAATTTCCTTAACTGTTGGGGTTCGGATAAGAATCGTAGTTCCATATGTCCAAATTCGTATAATGTCACAAAATTAAATGTTGTGCAATAATTTGGTGCGTAGAACTTTCTTGTTATTAAGTATGTACTTTTGGCTTTGGAAGTCTTAAAACAGTGTATCAAGTATCAAACAGTGTGTGTATAAAGGTTGTCTGAAAACTCTCTGGCTAAATTCACGTTGGTTAGTGAATTGTTGCACCATAATTATTTCCGCCCAAAGTGTGGGGACGTGTTTCAACCTATCGAGAAGCCCCGCGGTCACGTTGCTTCGTCGATCAACTCGCACGCCGCACCATCGTTCTAGAAAATGCGCGACGATTTCATCTAGGTATTCCAATGAAAGTGCCCTCTTCTAATGTATAATTAATGACGTTATTAAAATTCCATTTATAACCTTGGCATATTTGGTTTCAACTTTGAGACTTGTTGTTTAACCCTGAAATTAACACATTACAACAACTTAATAGTCTCACTCTTAGATAATTATCTTACCTTACCAAAAGTTCACCTTTCTTGCTGCGTAGAAGAATCCGTGACGCTTTGATAGATATATTTTAAGTTGTTTGGTGGTAAAATAATTGGATTCTAGTTGGTACTTTTGAAAGTGGTCATAGAAATTCCTTGTCGAGCAGATGACGCATTGTCAGGGAGCAAAGACCATAGTGTCGTACATTGTTATTCATCCCAATTAATACCTATCGACGCTGACGTTTTGTGGTCGTTTTTCCTGTTCGTAAGTTTCTATGAAACTTTGAAACTTGTCCATTTATTACAGCATCTACCTACCTACGTTAGCATATTAGATTCTTGGTTTGTACGGTTTGTTGGGGCTATCTAGTAAGGCTTAAGTATTTCCCAAATCCCAACCTACTTCGATTGTTTTGTTTGGTTAGTTTTATTCTGAAATAAGTTGGAAGCATGCCAAACCCCGGTATTTAGACGTATTTAGTGGAGAAAAACAAGTTTTTCTGTCGTGATCCACCTATTTATAACATTACTTAAATACAAAATAACTAACTTTGTGGAGTGGTATGTACTTGACGCTTTTAGTCGAACAAAAGATCCTAACTAACTTCTAAACCGATCAATATTTTCCGTAGGCTTCCACCTACGATAATATAATCATACCATTGAGGTCGTACATCAATTACTACGTCAATCAATTTTGGAATCAACAACTTGACAAAAAATAAAAGATTAGATTTGTATCAATTTTTTTATCAGACATGAACACTTACGACATACAATGTTTTTCTTATTGATAGCCGTGATAAAAAGAGATATTGTGGCTTTAGAACAAGATAACTTGTCCGTAGGAAAATATAAAAGGGAATGTGACGCATATTAATGAATACTTCTGTTTGTTCCAGGCCTACATTCGGCACCGTTAGTTGGTTGGGAGCCTAGAGACTTAAAATTTCTATAGGAGCTCAAGAAGAGTTCAAAAAAGTAAGTAATTGCGTTCACCCTATTTTTCGAATTAAAGTTTTTGTTCACAGGATCATCGGAAAATTTCAGACCCTGAAGGAGTTCAAAATTAATTTACATTGAATTGGTGGATTTGGAAGACTTATTGTTCACGCAAAATTACCTTGACTTTTTCATGAAGCACTAAATGGATAAAGATCAGACGTACAAACTTCTTAATTAAAAAAAAATGAAGTTTTAATTGGTTAACTTATATCAAATCTTAGTTTCAAAATTAATGATCTTGAATTCTTGATCGATAATTAAAATAATCTGCATAATCATGTCGCGTTAAACCTTTCTTACATAATGTTCCAGCCTTCATACTATTTACCATCATATCATTTCTTTTGTTGGCCTTTTTACAATAATTGCACGCCTGCTCTTAAATATTAGTTTTACAACAGTTGAAACACGACAAACCACACATTCACAAACTTCCAATACTAACGTACCTACTCGAAAAGATAAAAGTAAATACGTAGGTACGTGCACGAGTAGCAGATAATTGAGATAGCTGCAGAGTTCCAAGGACATTGAGATTACAATGTTCTAATCGATATTTAATTCGACTTGGAACGTATACTAAGTACCTATTCATAATTATTTTTCTTTCGTAATATTTAAGTCATATTTAGTTAATTACAATAGATTTAAGACATATTTGGTTAATTACTATAAAATAGCTTTAGATAGTTCTTAATTTACTTAGTATACAATAGGTACATAGATAAGTTATGGCTTCGTCATTACAGTGAAGCGTTTAACCGCAGTTTCCAGTCATTATCGTAAAGATAACGCTTCAATTAATTTTTAATGTAGATAAGTTGTACTTAATTGTAGTTTTTACTAACAGGAATCTTACAGGAATTAGACTTTCGGTTAGTCGCTAAAAGATAGCAACCGAAATCTAAAATGACCCTTTTCTTGACACTTCATCGAACGCTACTTATCTATTCTGAAGAGCGACAAAATTTTAAGGGCAGGTGACATTATGTTGATTGCATAACGACGGCAACTGAAAAAAAATTGTTGTTATATATCGAATTTCCAGTTTATAATCATATATATTCTATTTAAATATGTATTTATGCAATCATCATTCCTTCAATGCTGTTGTACAACTCCATTACATAATACACGTACCTATGCTATGTTAATATTCCTTCAACCCATTTTCATTGGTATTTCGATTTCAAGGTCTCGACCTCACAGTCACGGACGTCACGCTAGTCGCTGAACACGTCATACACGTGTGGGCAAGGTGACCTTGATCGCTTCTAAATTCTTTTTGTCTCATTATGCAAATAAAACAACTCTAATTGGCTTACTGATGATGGAGCATAACATTCGTGTGATGTTCAAACATTAGCAAAAGATATATCAGCGAAATCATTTTTATCTATCATTTGCAAGTCCCCTCACAACCCTTGTATGTTGTCCTACCATCTCCCATATCCCGCTTCATACGAGTATGCACACATTATGTTACGTCGTATCATTTCTGTTTGTAGTTCTATTCAAAATGGTTGCTCAAAAGATCACCTGTCCGAGTCGGAGCGACGATATCGGAAATCAGTACGATACGAACACCAAAAGACATGGTTTTTTCGCAAACGAGTCTCAATACTCAAACTGTTTTGAAAGTGGTAGAGCTAGATCGTTTAAAGACCGAGAAGAAGAATTACGTAAACGGTCTAACCGGAGTGATTACCGACGGATATTCAAGCAACGCAGCACCGTCTTCGCCAGTGGCTACAACCAGCAGCTTTGCCGAGGTAAGAATGGCACGCGATACCGTGAGTACTAATAGATATAATGCATTACTATAATTACTAAGTTTAATTATTAGTTAAATATTAGTTTCTGCTCACAATCTAAAATATATGCTAACATATGATAACTCTGATTTCAGGTTTACTTGAAACCGGAGCCCCTGTTCGAGAGCGCAATGTTGGACTACGAGTTCTTCCAAGATCTGGTTCCGTTGTCCTCCGTTCCCGCAAAGGAAGAAGTAGTACAGACCATTGGTAAGTGAATTTATTTTTTACCCCTAAATTACCTTTGTATCTTTAATCAATTTAAATTACTTTAAATTGATTAAAGGTTTGTTGAGCAAGAGTCATTTTTGAGAATAACATTTCTTTATTGTTGAGAAAAACATGAAAGTAGTTATTAAAATCCCAATTATAAATAGATATCACAAGTTTTGTTACATTAATGTATATTTTTTTCCTTAACAGATTCATCTAAGGAAACTGAAGAAAGGGCACTTAAAATCGACACACCATACACACCATTCTCACCGCAAGGTTGGGAACCACCAGACGTTAACTCCCAGTTTCCACAGGCGGCAGGCTTATACAACAACATCTCGTCGCACGAACCGCTGTCACCGAACGACAAGTTCCCTCAGTACGGCACTAACACGCCTACATTCCCAGAGTGGGACAAAGATAACAACATGCAGTTCAGGGAAACATTCTTAGATATTAGCAAACTGCCAGTGGTTATTGGAGACTTAGCGGCAGAGATGGCCGCAGATACAAATCCGTGGCAAGTCCAGGATTCAGTCGAGTTGACCAACACACACGACACCCAATATTATCATATGTACACTAATCCACTACAAAACACAGCGCCCTTCATCGATACAGAAGACTCCCTTGATCTTAAATTTGGATCTGTCATCCCACGGGAGGTAGAGAGTAACAACGTTGTTGTTTCGGAGTTCATTATCAACGAAGAGCAAAATAGAATGGGGATGATGGAAACGCCGGCATTGCCGCGGAGGGTCGAGGGGCTGTCCGTGGACGTGTCGGCGCGGGCGCCGGGCTGGCCGTACGACACCATCAGCACTCCGGAGGTCCTCAACTACGTCGAGCAGTTGGAGAAAGAAAAATGCTCACAACTTTTGGTAAGTGTAACAGCAGTAGTAACAAACGAATTTGATTTTTATGACACTTTTAATATAGATGGACACCTACATCAAAAATTAGACTGTCGATTGTCATATAATTTTTGTTTCTCTTTGTTTCAGAAACCACCGGAGCATTGGCCAGCCCAGAACATCTCCCTATCCACCTCAAAAGAGACGTACACTGACATCTCCTTCTCCACTTCAAAAGAAACATTCACAGAAGTGGACACACCGCCACCACCGCCCGTCGACTATGAGCCCATCACCCCTAAAAGCGAATCTCACATGGAATCAGAGAACGATGACGTCAAATCAACAGCAAGCAAGAGGCGACGCCAGGACAGTGATGAATCCGATGAGACTTACACGCCCTACTCCGAACAACCATCAAGAAAATACAGAAAAAGGAAGCCAAGTGTTCCTATCAAGGATATGATTCTAGCACTAGAAGGTCAACCCAAGGCACGAAGAGGACGGCCTCCCAAGAGAAGGGAGAGCACAGTGTCCTCGGTGTGTAGTGTAGATGACAACTCGTCAAATGTTTCTACACAAGAGTTTAAATATAGGGAATTAAGAGATAAGAATAATGAAGCATCTAAAAGATCTCGAATGAACAGGAAGCTCAAGGAGCTACAAATGGAACAATTGGCCGATGAATTAGAAGAGAAGAATAAAAAGCTAAGAGTTCAAGCTGACATTCTTGAACAAATGACAAAGAGGCTGAAGAATGAATTGATGTCTGCTATTCTGAAGAGCAAGTGAAAAAGCAAACATCTAGGATTTTTTCGGTGACCTCAGTCTTGAGCAACTTGAGCTTCATGGCTCATTGTTCGCAAATCTATTCTCATAGATGTGCTTAAGTACAAATCGTAACTTTAATAAGCACAAGGTTATTAGTTTGGTTTCTATGATTGTAGATATAAAGATCTTGTCATGCATGCTAGATGCTGTATTACACATTTAAGTAAGAGCGTGTAGTTTTAAATTCTTCAGTTGAATTAGTTGTAATCTATGGTCTATAAAACATTTAAATGCTAAAAAAAAACAAAAAAACTTTTATACTTACTTAAATATAATTGTAATTAATTTACAATCAATTAGTTAAATGCATGGTTTAAAGTTTATTTTTTCATTAAAATTTGTCTTGTATGTTATATATTGTAATTGAAATAAATTGTTGTATTAAAATGATCCATTGTTTCATTCCTTTTCCCAATTCAGATGTCAAAATCTCTGACAGCAGGAGTCGATTGAATAAAAATCTTTGGTTTTGTCTTTTAGACACGCAGTAACACTGGTAACACACTGTCACGACCATACCTTCCCTTGAGACTAACCATAGAAAAGTAACAACCTACCGATATCTGAATTACAAACGTTGCTTCGAAACTAAATTTATTCAGCGTTTGGTCGCTGAATGCCGTTTTCACAAAACTGCTACTTAAAAGTCTCAAAATGACCGAACCTATTACATTTCAAAATGGCCGAAATCAATCCTCAAAATGACTTCACTAATTCTCAAACGCATGTTTCGTGAAAGGGATAAATTGAGGACTACCTACTTCGAAATGTTCTTTCAATTCTGACAAAAGGGTAAAATCAAATTGATACGAACAACTTTTCATGTTTATACGTACCTAACATAATCCTTTACTTTATATATAATACAGTGTGTCAGGTTAAACGAGGGACATACTTTAACCCTTAAGGCCTCTGCCTCGAATCTTGCGGGCAGCGGGGCTGCGGCGGCGGCGGCGCGGGAGCGGCAGGATCTTATGCGTACATTTAATGGACCCGTTCTCGAAAACAGTGGCGCGGGAGTGGGCAACGAGCGGTGCACTCCAGTCAAGCGGCGGCGCCGCCGCCGCCGCCGCCCCGCTGCCCGCAAAATTCGAGACAGCGGCCTAATAAGGCAAAGGGCAATTGCTTACCACCTCAGCTTTTTGACCATAGAGAAATAAACAAAAAACGTAAAAATAATAACACAAATCCTGGTTTTTCAATAATTTTTATCTCCGCCCTATTAAGGGTTAAGGGAGTGCAGTACTCATGAAAATGATCAACTTTTAAGCGGATGTAAAAATATGAAACAAAAAAAAATTGCTGTTCCCTACATTTTGTCCAGTTATGCGAACATAAATGTATAGAGTGGCTGGTTTTATTTTCTTGATTTCAGTGTTGGTCTCTTAGTAAAAGTTGTTCATTTTCATGTGTACTAGACTCCCTTAAAGTATGTCCCTCGTTTAACCGGACACACTGTATAATAAAATGTGAAAGTGCGAACGTAAATGCAAAATTTTAGGATGATCGGTTTAGTAGTTTAAGCGTGAAAAAGTAACAAACAAGCAAACAAACATACATTCGCATTACAGATACGGACATAGGGAACCTTTCATCCCGAAAAAACCCTACACTGACTGGGACACGCACAGACATAATATATGTCTGTGGGGACACGGACTGGGCTGCCTACATTTGACATGCACACTAAGCTGTAGCCCAACTATGCTGCTACTATGTGGCGTCCTGCCACAGCACAGCGACGCGGCAGACCTCGTAGAATATAGCGGGACGACCAATGCAGTGTGATAAAAATAACTGGAAGTCATGGGGAGAGGCCGTTGTCCAGCAGTGGGCATGATGTAGGCTAACAGAAATGATTATAGTTCTATGCACAATTAATATTTTTGGTAATATTGCAGTCTTATTGGGAACTTTAAGTAATGTATTAAAACTACTTAAATTACGATCTACAAGTATGAACTTTATGCGAAAGCGATTTTCTCATGAACCAAGAATTTATATGGTATTTCCAGCTTTTCTTTTATAAACCATAAAATTTATTATGGAATGGGTCTTTGCTCAAAGTTTTAATCGTTATTTCACGAGAAAATTAGTTTTGAATAATGCGTAATCGTAAGCTCATACACCTATACATGAAACAAAACAACGCTTAGTGGGCTTTATTTTAGGGGAAATAATGGAAATAGGAAGTTTTTCTAAACGAGACGGGAATCCCCCTAGCAGAGATGTACAGTCTTGGCCAAAAGTATTGAGCACCTTACAAATTTCGCTCGTTCACGGTAAGTATGGGAGAAAACCAAATCTACTGTTGAAGTATTCTTTTGTCAGTCATCTACAAACATTTAAAAACTATGACCCACACCGCAGCTAGCAATAAAACACCTAGGTGCAATAAAATGTGTCTTTTACCATTTTTGTATTTATTTATCAGTTCGCTACCATCGCTCGTTGTGAACACATCCAGTGATCTAGTGCGCCTTTGGTATTTTATTTCAAAGTTTTAAGCGTTATCGTTGCAATATGCCAAAAAGAAACGAACTTTCTTTAGAAAAACGTGTGCAGATACAGCTTCTGCATGAGCAAGGGAAATTACAAGTAGAGATTTCCAAAACTGTGAAATGTTCGCGCCGATGCGTGCAATATGCTATTCAGCGATTCTCTGCTACCGGATCACATCAAAATAGACCGAGAACCGGGCACAAACGCATCACCACAGACCGTCAGGATCGTCAGTTACTGAGAGAGTCGTTAAGAAATAGGAAAAAAACATCTTCAGAGCTCGCTGCTGAGTTGTCAGAACAAATTAAGAAATCAATTTCTGCTCGAATTACTTGTAGAAGACTTCAGGAAGCTGGTCTGAAAGGCTGTAAAGCTAGGAAGAAGCCATGGCTCTCCGACAACAACAAAAAAGCTCGGTATAAATGGGCCTTAAAACACCAAACTTTCACCGCTGAAGAGTGGTCAAATGTTGTGTGGTCAGACGAATCAAACTTTGAGGTGAGTAAGTCAATTTAATGCCCTAGTAAAATTATATAAAATGGTTTAAAAACCAAACGCATAGATGAAGTTATTTTTTTTTCCGGAACTCAATATTTTTCTTTTTATTGCAGATTTTTAGAACACCTAGTGTGACCTTTGTGCATGGCCGATTGGGCGAAGAATTTAAGCTAGAGTGTGTGATCACAACCGTAAAACACGGCGGCAGCAGCAAAATGGTCTGGGGTTGCATGACCGATTCTGGAGTTGGCGAATTGTTCGTGTGTGAGGGCCGCATGGACTCTACTAAGTACATAAATGTACTAGAAACTGCGTTGCTGCCTTCATTCACGAAACTTTTCGGCGACACGAACATGGATGGTGTTAAATTCCAGCAGGATAACGCGCCATGCCTCAAATCTGCCCGCACTATGACATGGTTTCGGGAAAATAACACAGAGCTTCTTGACTGGCCAGCCCAGTCGCCAGATCTGAACCCCATAGAACATTTATGGGGTTTATTAAAGCGTAGAGTTAGGCACCACACAATTAACAACAGAGAAGATTTGAAACGCTAGCTGCGCCTAGAATGGAACGCGATTACTGCTGAAGACTGTAAATATTTTGTTAGCTCTTTACCAAAAAGAATTTCTGCCGTAATTAAGGCAAAGGGTGGACCCACAAAATATTAATTTTCTATTAATAAATAGTAAAATAAACCTATATAAAACGTTTTGTTTTGTTTCTATTTGATACTCGGCATAAAACTGAAAGATGTCATGGGTGCTCAATACTTTTGGCCACGGCTGTATGTATATGCACACTACAGATGCATTCAGGAATTAACTTAGGTTAGGATGCGTTCAAAACTCAACGAAGGATGCCTAAGGTATTTTTAGTTTCTTATATAAAAACCAACAGAAAAAATCGCCTAAATAAAAAGACGTAGGGGAAACAAGACTATGTTTATTAACTAGCAGCGAGGGTATCGAAAACTGACTTCTGATAATTTCATAACAAGATTTCTATATCGCCGAGTTGCTGATGCAATCATGCAAAATACACTATGTGGAGCCCGGATATGGCAAGAAGGCGTCGCGGCAAACTTCGAAGATGGGCGGACAAGCTGGACATAACGACCAGCGGTCCCTATTTTTGGGAAGTCGACCAGTGGCGACTTCCGGTTGCTCGATTCAGGGCCAATTGAAATGGTCCTGATTCGAGCAACCGGAAGTCATGGTGAGAGGCCTTTGCCTAGCTGTTGGATGAAGTTAGTCTAACTGAAGTCAACACATGGGAAATATGAGTATTCTAGAATATAATAGATAGTTTAGAGTTTTTTAGATTAGCTTTTTCCACTGGTCAGCTCCGGCTCCTATTACGTTGGTCGTACAGACGCGTTGTTAGTTACGGTCATCAGTATTGATTGCAAAACTGACAGTCGTTTACCGAAAACTTTACACGTGCTTTCGTCGACGTGTCGCGCTTTTGGGATGAGAATCGGTCGAAGGCTCCGAATATGGCGTGATATCTTAGGAGCTGCACAAACGTAGACACTTTTTGCTACCGACACGGCTCACCATCACAGGAAACCGTAGTTGCTGTGTTCCTGTAGCGGCGATCGGACACAGTCGCCGGTTGCTACTCCGATCAATGGTAACCGTAGTAGCTCAGTACAAATGTAAGGAAATTTGTTAATGTTGCTCTTGGTTTCAACTGACGGCTTTTAGTTTTCAGTTACCGACACCGAACACTTTTTAATCGTCAACGAGTATGTGTAAAGCAACTGGACATCAAAAATGTTTACGTCTGCACAAGGAGTGGCTGATTTCATACACGTTTTATACAAATCAAATATGCATTAACGACAAAAGACACAAAAGTGTCCACGTTTGCGCAGCGCTTGACTCGATTGGTGGTGTGGCCCGTGTCATTATATACCAGCTTATACATTATTATATGCGGCGCGATGCAATAAGCGCGCTGTATACCGAAAAGAAACCAAAGTAAAAGTTTTTTAGCGTCAAAATTTACAATAAATAGGCGTTGATGAACCGTACTGTAAGCCGTATCGTATACAAACGGTTTAATACGACCGCCAACGAAATTATGCTTCTCTATTCGTTGGCGATAAATAATCTTAGATATGTGGTCGCCTTCCAGAAACAGGTGTCAAACCGCTTGTAGGGTTACGGCAGTTTAGCGACTGAAATTTCACTGCGAATCGGCCGCACTGGAAGAGTCGGCAAGTGAAACACCGCGAACCGCGTCCAGTACGCGCTGTATTGACCCTTCATTTAAAAAATATAGGGAGGCGAAATGGAAACAAACAGTCAACCGCCGACTGTTCGCCTAATGAGGACACAGTCTGTCTAAACACACTATGCCGAAGGGTGTACGTTTCCCCAGCAGGAAAGTAGCTCCTAGAGTGATATGAGTGGAACAGATCATTAGTGTATAAACTCCTGTGGATGTGCACCACATAAAAAAAGAGTGCCGGCAGAAGTGAAAACTTGAAACAACGCCATCTAGCTTAAACTACACGCACACTCCCGCAAGCGCCCTGCGCTGCCGATTCGATCTGACGCAAGTTTAACAGTTTTTACCCATCCCAAAAAGTGTACAACGCCGCTAAAGAAGTTTTCACTTTAAAAATTACTGCGGTTTATCGTTTCGAAAAAAAAGGGAAACACGGTTCCTGCTGGAGTAACTTTTTTCTAGCAGGAAAATTCTAAACGAATGATCGGAGAGAGAAATGTTGTGCATGGCCAGAGAGCTTATACTTATGTATAAAAGTGCACTGAAAATAAAACTTGTGCGCCTAAGCTAGGTTTTCGAGATATTGCATTTCCTGCTGGAGTAACGTTTTGTAGAATCCTGTACCACTAAAACCATAGCATGTGCGCCTGTAGAATAAACTCGTGTATACGAGTAGCTCTTTAATTGCGCGCATTTGTGAGAAAATTAAATTTAAGAAAATATTTATAATTTTAAGTAATCAAATCAATAAGCCGCGGAACTTCGGTCGCGTACCTTCGGCATAGTGTGAATAGACAGGTACGCCGTTCTTTCACACGCCTGCGCCGCACGCCTTTACCTTACGCCGTTTCTGTACAATTCACACCTGCGCTGCGGAGGCATGATGCCGCTTCAGAGCGTTTTCATACAAAATTTACGCAGGCGACGTGTCGTGAATTACACTCAAGCAGCGCTGCGCAGGCATGCCGTTCTTTCGTTTCGTTACGTTCCTCACCTGCACTGCTCCTGCGCCACGCGGGAATTACAGGCGTGATGTTGTCACCTATTAAATAAAGGTTCGAATACTTGGTTCCTGCGACGTTTCGATAATTGAGAATAAAAAGACGTTATACTGTAAAAAGGGTAATTATTTATTTATAATTCACAATTACATAGTGTACCAAACAAAAATTCTTCAATATTACAAATGAAACATTTGTTACGTTTTGCCCAATTACAATTGTGACCAAACCCTAATCAGATTTATTAGGTACCTTTAGTTAACAACTATATTTGGGGCCGGACCCGTGCTTCACCTAGGTTCTCCATCTGGGTGAAGCACGGGGACTTAGGGTCCCGTGCTCCAACTGATGACGTTATTGTAGTGATGTGGTAAATTGTTTTCCCTATATGATTCAAAAGATCTAAACAACTATTTAATAGTTCTTAGTCGTCACCGGCTCCGTCATCACTGGTGACGAACAGGAAAAGAAATCCCGTTGTTGCCACTGAGGGGTATGTATACATATGACACAAATGATGTACCCCAAAAAGTACTAGGATGGCAATCAAGGTGGTCCTTGATTGCCAAAAACTATGATTGAAATACCAATTTCAATCATAGTTTCTAGTATTCCTAACCCACCACTCACTCACCTACCCAGAATGATTAAAATCACCTTGAACCTACCCTAGTACTTTTCCTGGGTTATATTTACATGAAACAATTTCAGTTAACTTGGAGCACCAAAATTTAGACTTGCTTGGAAGTCATTTCCTTTGGGCGATTTTTTGGAAAAAATGCGTTAAAATAAATCCTATTCATTATTTATTAAATTATGTATTTTCTTAATTACTTGACTGTACTGATGATCAGTTGGAGCACGGGACCCTATGTCCTCACCCTAAGTCCCCGTGCTTGACCCAGGTTGAGAACCTAGACGAAGCACGGGTCCGGACTCCTATTTCATCACGACCAAGGCAGGCACATCTGTATGCATACTTGCAAAATATATAGGAATATTGTAGCTTAACATCTTACCACTTGATTATTTTAACGAATTTTGAGTGTAAAGATAAATAATACAATTAACGTTCTAATAACCTAAATCGACTAAATATTTAACATAAAGACATATTCTAAAATATAGAAATTAGATTCCCTATGGTGGCATAGCAATCAACTGCAGTAAACTTCCTTCAAAAAGGACAATATTGCAATAATATAAAATTATGAAATACTAATTATTCACAAAAACAAAAACATGAAAGTGCAGCACCTGACATAAACCTGTTTATATTATCAGAATTTAATGGAATATTTGCAGTTCTCAAAACCTGGCTATGTTTGCAACCATTCACATTAACATTATAATTGTAACAAACCCATAGAAAAATTTACACAAATCAGTACAACATGGTCACAAATACGAGCCCCAGTCTTTACTATGGCATCCAACTTAGCATAAGCAATGTAGGTATTTCCCACTCGGAAATGTGAAGAAAGTGTTAGAGCATTATATGAGAAGCCACAACAAAGACTGGGGCCGGCATCGAAGCAGTGTGAGCATATAGCAACCCTATTAATATACACGTATATCCACACCGCACTAGTGACTATCAATCGAGTTCTATTACATAGCACAATTTCAGATTGTCTTAGTGCTTATCGAGTCCTTTCTACACGTTAGACACTTTGATACTCGTAAATTTACACTTTACACTCGAGTCAACTGTAAAATGGACACTAATATTTAGCGCGCACACAAACTTTACGTTCGTGCTATTCGGATGCGCCGTCGTCGGCGTCCTCTAAGAAGCTGAATTTATTCGATGCAACGAAATTCTGAAACAAAAAGAAAACAAACATTATAATTAGTTTATTACGCAATTGAGTTTGCTGCAGAGTATCTTATTTATAGGTGAAAGCTAATTATAAGGAAATAAGAGTTGTACATACCGGTTTTTCCTGTTCTATCATCTTGGGCATGGTTTTGTCATCGATTTCGTCGTGCCTGTCTCGCGAGCGGCTGGGTCGCGGACGTCCGTTACGCTCGTCGCGCGGGTTGGCTTCACGCTCTCGATCGACTTCTTCGTGTGTGTCTCTCTCCTTGGGAGTTTCTCTATCCTTGGGTGTGTCTCTATCCTTTGGCGTGTCTCTATCCTTGGCTGTATCTCTGTCCTTCTCTCTCTCGCGGGAGTCGGGGCGACGCTCGCGCGAGCCGTCCCTATATTCTCTGTCATCTCGTGAGTTGCGTCTTTCGCCAGAGTAATCGCGTCGCTTGTCGCCCGAGTAGTCGCGACGCCGATCGCCGGAATAGTCGCGTCTAGGGCGTCTGTCTCCGGAGTAGTCGCGTCGCCTGTCGCCAGAAGACTCACGTCTCTCAACGCGGTCGTCTTTGTAGTCGCGACGGTCGCGGTCATCCTTGTAGTCGCGGCGCTCTGGCTCGCGCTTGTCGCGGTCGTCTCGATCGCGGCGGTCCCTGTCGTCCCGGTAGTCGCGCCTGTCTCGATCATCTTTGTAGTCACGTCTGTCTTTGTCGTCTTTGGAATAGTCGCGTCTGTCTCTGTTATAGCTGCGCGAATCTCTGGGGCGTTCATCTGCAAATACATTGAATTGATTAAGGTGACATATTTTATTTGAAAAACATAAGTCTTGATTTGAGTTAATATTGTTACTTACCACGTTTTGGTGCGGCACGACGTTCGCCGGAATGATCGTTCTGTAAAGATAAATGATTATTATAGGAATTATTATTCTCTTAACATAAAAAACCGATAAGGTTAAATATGGTAAGATTATGTTTCCACTCACCCTTCTTCCCCAACGTTCCTTCTCTTCACCACCACCACGTCTGGCTTCCTCTTCTTGTTTACGAAGACGTTCTTCTATTTCACGTTCCCTATGCAAAGATAAAACAACTCATTAGCTAGAAGAGCTAGATAAATATACATTAAGTACTAATAATTCCATGATTTCAATAAATGTAGGTATAAAGCGACCGGTTCTAGCACAGAGCTTGAGCAGGTGTCTAGTTAACCGATTTTAATCTAGCACATGTTGTAATAACAACTTGATAAAAACCGAGGCATAAATATCTCGATATTTATAGTATGTGCATTGTAAATTTGCATGCTGTTTACAATTGCGAGTTAGCAGAATTTCTAATACTGATGGTAATACTGGTAATTGTTTAGCGACACTTCAATTTAGAATTTTAAAATACGGGGAGTTTATAAGTAAATATTTGTTCACCACAGAATGCCAAAAAAAAAATATAATTATCACAATAATTATTAAGGCGAAAGTTTGTATGTGTGTATGTTTGTTACTCCTACACGCTCAAATGGCTTAACGGATTTGGATGAAATTTGGTATCAAGATAGCTTACTTAGGCTACTTTTGATCCCGAAAAATGCGATGTTGGGATGATCAAATAACTAGAATATTTTTAACTAAAATCTGTCTTATTGGCGACCGAACTATAGGTCAGCATAAATTCAAAGTGCTGTTTATTCAAACGAGGTAGGTAGTAGGTAAAACACTAGGTCAACATAAATTCAAGATGTTGTTTATTCAAACGAAGTAGGTAGGTACCAGAGATGTTATGGATATGATATTTCGGATCTGGATACGGATATGGATAAAGGAATAAAATTATATCGGTTTCGGATACGGTTAAATACGGATATGTAATTATGTCGGATTATCCGTTAGTTTCGGTTACGGATATAGTAAAAAACTAACTAGTTATGAAAGAGGTTATGTTATGACTAGAAATAACAAACAAACTGCAAGATTCAGATGGGGCGCGGGCGGTGAAACAAAAACCTGTCGAAACATGTCGTTTTACTTAGACTCCGCCCTTATACGAAACTATCCGAAACGGATACGGTTACGGAGCTCCATAACATCCCTGGTAAGTACGGTAGGTAGGAAGGAAGGAAGTTAAGTTGGGTAGGTAGGGTAGGGTAAATGGTAGTGCGTAGGACCGCACCTTTTCAATGCACTATTGCATTGGAAAGGTGCATTGCAACACTTACTTTTACCAGCTTTTAGCATCAAAGTATCAAGAACATGAAAAAGATGTTCTTGATTTGATGTCCTTTTTTTCAAGTTTCAGTTCGTGTACAAACTTTAACGCCGTGGGTAACACCGCGGACGCAGCTAGTAATAAATAAAATAATGGCTAGAATAGATAATGGCTAAATGGCTTAATTGAGCACCTACAGATAATTGAGATCTTACCGATTTGTATAATGGATAAGCACATTCTCCACATTGTTTAATTTATTTCATGGATTCTCGTACATAAACAGGCTTAGTTTTACTACTTTTAATATATGCCCTGATCCTTTTTTCTTTGTCAGTTGCCACTACAGCTCTAGTATAAGTAATCAATTCAACATGTCTGTAATTCTTACTTGGCTGCCGTGTCCACAGGTCTAGCAGCGCCGAATACACTCTCAGCGGATACAGGTTTGGGTGCCGTTTTTTCTGGTTGTTTCTCGTCAGCGCCGCCGCCGTCCGCGGGCTTCGTGGTTACTTCCGAGTCGCGCGGAACTGTGCGTGGCAGCAGGTTCAGTTTCGGACGCTCACGAGGTTTAGCATCTAAAGAATTAGAGAGAAATGTTTAACATAATCAGCCCATAAAGTTTCCACGGCTGGAACAGATGTGCTCTGTCGAGAGGGAGTCGGCCATAAAACTCTCGTGGCGCAATGCGGGAGTGGCCATGCACAGCTGTGGCTTGTGTTCCGCCGAGTTCGATCCGGCATCAAACTATACTGATCAAGAATTTCCAATACTGAACATATTTTTTAAGAGTTATAAATGTAATAATACTAGTGTAATTTATTACTAGTCAGTTAATACTTATTAGTCATCACGAATTGAAAATAACTTGATACAGATACTAGACTGATAAGTAATAAATTAAGAAGTTTGTGTTATTTCTAAACAAATCACGTTATGGAATGTGCAAAGTAGTTTAAGTGTAGGTATAAAGCGACCGATTCTAGCACAGAGCATGAACCGGTGTCTAGTTAACCAATTTTAATCTAGCACATGTTGTGATAACATCCTAAAAAAATCGAGGCATAATTATCTCGATATTCATAGTATGTGCATATTATCTATGATGAGTAAGTAAATTATTGTGACAGTAGTCATTCTATCACTATTGATCCGGTAAATACATTGGTCGAAAAATTATCTATATGGAGTCATGACAAAGACAAAATTGCTTGTTTGATCAACTGTCATATTGTCATAATTACCTTCTCTGGGAGGTGGATCACGTTCGCGATCGCGGTCCCCAAAGTTTCTGCCACCGAATCCTCTGCCCTCTCGATTTCTAAAAAAACAATGAAACCATTAAAAATCTATATCTAATAATATTTAGTTTTTAGTTTATTTATAAAAAGTTAATTTTTTCGTTCGTTTTAGCAAACCATTTCTAATAGATGTGACACAAAATGGACCGATAACCGTTACGGTTGCGAGTTTCTACTGGATGCGACAAGCACAAAACATGACCGTCAATATATCGACGTTTGTAAGCAATCAGCACTGGACGTCTGCCTGCTGAAACAATGATGATGTTCCTCTTACCCAAATCCTCCTTCACGTTCGGCAGTGCGAAATCCATCCCGGCCACCGTAACCGCTGCGCTCGGGACGGTCCTCGCGGTCGCGACCTCCGAACCCGCCACCACCGCGCTCTCTACCTCTGCAAAAATAGGACACCTTTAAAATAACATCGAAAATGTATTTAGACCGAGTCGAACAGTAGCAGGGCGTGAAAATGGACAATCGAAATTTAAAAAGGGATCTTTACAAACCGAATGATGGAAAAGCTTTAAAATTTATTTTGGCATATGTATATATGATTCTTTAACTCCAAGACCGGTTCCGTCATCATGAAAGTGGACCTCCACGTGGGTGATTCCGCGGGCAACAGCTAGTTCTGTCTAAAATTCGATGTACCCTAAGAATGAAAATATAAATGTAGGTATAGAGCGGCCGAATCCAGCATAAAGCAAGAGCCGGTGTCTAGTTAACCAATTTAATCTAGCACCATGTTACATAACGAATTATATAACCTCATATATATCGAGGCATGGAAGTCTCGTTAATTTGAAATGTGCTGTACTAGGTTATTATTTCACAGCCGGTGTGAATAAAACGATTGTCTTATTGCCTCTCAAATGTCGTAAAAATCTAAATGTAGTTTTACTTTTGTTACTAATTAAATACAACTACGCAATTTATTAACTTAGCAGGAATTAACGGAGCACTGTAATTTTTAGATGATGCGATATAGAACTTACTCGAAACGATCGCGTCCGAACGAGTCCCGTCCGCCGTACGGCGTCCGTGCAGGCTCGGCCGGCGCAGGTCTATCTCCGTCGCGCCAGCCTCCAGGACGGTTGTCAGCACTCGCTACACACACAAACAAATAGTTATAATATACAGCCTCACATAGTTTATACAACTACTCGCTTTATGCATCACTCAGATTTAAGTACCTGATAGAAGGAGCAAACTAAAGACTAGTCTGAATTGAGTTATAGCTACGCTACGTCACAGATTAAACTAAAAAAGCCGGCCAAGAGGAGCTTCCAAGGGCTGAAAGGGCCAAATCTCGTCTATGCGGAGTAATCAACGGAGCCCCTAAGCCAGAGTTTCTGGTTCCTCTCTACCGCTATAAGCAGTACCCCTTGCTGAAGGGTTAAGTGCCAGAACACACGCATGACCTTTACTCAGACCTTCCCGAGGCGGGTTGAGTAACCCAGATCGCTGACTTTATTGTCATATTATAAGATTAAGTATCAACGTACACTAATGCATCGTAAAGCAATCGATGACAAAGCTTTGAATGGCGCACTACCACACAAATAACAATGAAGATTCAACATGAGGTACTAAATCGGCGATCATGTACTCTGTGAGTGCGCCCCAAATGTGACATTACAGTTAGCTCCAACCATCAGCTTACTTATCATCATTGTGAAATTGTACTAAGTAAATATATGAAAATGTAGAAGAAATATATCTATACTAATATTATAAAGAGGTAAAGTTTGGATATTGTAGGGCAGGGGTGGCGAACCTTTATGGATCAATGTGCCATATTTTTTAAAGAATATTTAATGAGGCCATAGAAGTGCCATCAAATAATTTTGACTAGATATCATTGGGCAAATAATTAAACTAAATAGGTACTATCAATTAAAAACTCTTAATTTACTACCAAATATACATTCTGCACTGAATCTAATTAAAGTACACATACACACACATTACAAACGGAAAATTACGGAACGACACAATAAAATTATTTGCTCGTGTCTATAAATGGTCAAGCAATTTGATAGACATCTTTGTATATAGGGCGGAAAGTCGCAAATATCAATAAGAGTCTACGAAAGGGTAGCGGACGGGAACTTAGCTATGCTTAGTACACAAATGTATATTACGTCATTCCTAGACCAATAAGCCTGTAACGCAAAGATGCGTGTCTATAGACATCATAGTTATTTCCGGGGTTGGTGATAATCTATATCTATATTTCTCAATATATTGTGATTGTTGGTCATGTGTGCTTTGTATGAAGTCATTTTACTCCACAGGGAGACCATGTGTTCATGCTACCTTGTTAACTAGGAAATATATTTACGATGGTGCAATCTATTTTAGTATAGCCTGGCGAAACGAAGGAAGGATAATAAAAAAGAATAAACTGGAATTATTCAGATAATAATAAGATGTACTCACAATCCCGTTCTCGTTCACGATCCCGATCGCGATCCATGCCGCCGCCGCGCTCCGCCATGCCACTGCGGTCCATAGGGCCGCGTTCTGGGCGCGGTCTTTCCCTTTCCCGGCCGGACGAGTCCGGCATCGCACGCGGCCCTGAACGCCAATCGCCCATGGTGCGTTCTGGGTCATATTCCCTGCACAGCACATAAATATTATAATATTGGTATACAGATTATCGTTTTCGCACATCTAACAATTTCAATCACTTTAAGAAAAACTTAACTTTTACTTGGGAGTTTTTAAAGTATCACAAATGTGAGGACACTATTCAGATTTATAAGTCTTTACTGTCGCATAATAAGATTGCTGGTACATTTTAATATGGCATACAAAGTAATATCCTAATAGCCAGTTTTGACATCCAACTGCTTTTAATCAATAACAACAATTTTGAATGCATTTAACAATTATCAATGAGTGTATTTACCTGTCCCGGTCGGACCTTCCTCCCCTACCCATTCGGCGGTCATTGTCCTGGGTAGACACCTCTATTCTTATACGTCTCCCGCCTATTGTCTATGAACAAACGAAACTAGCTTACAATCGGTAGTACACACAATAAGACCTCTTTTCAATGAGTCACAAGGCAGCTTTTGGGTAGAATTTGAAAAAAAAAAAATGTAAAGGAATCAAATAAATAGGGGTGTCTTTACCCTTACTGGAGCAGCTGGGGCTCTTTGTAACTTTGTGAAGGTTTGGTTATTTCTTAAAACTTGTTTTTAAGAATGTTAATTCATTGAGTGTTACGTACTTCAATTTTGGGATAGAAATATTATTCAAATATTAATTTTACAGATAATATGAGGCAACTTGCATTTGTCACTTTAACCTAAAACATGATTAAGTTAAGTGACTATTAAGGAAAATTTTATAAATAGTTGTATATGGAACTCGATACTGTGATCCAAAACTCAAATTGCCGATGTACATCACACGGTTGCAAAGCTCAAATGGAACTGGGTTGGCCACATCTGTCGCATGCCAGAGGAGCTGTAGGTTAAAATAACCACACAATGGGTCGAAAACAGCAGCAAACGGCAACGCGGCAGGCCTAGAAGGAAATGGCGAGACGAACTCGAGTCTTTTCACAAGGCTTGTCGAATAACAGTACTGGATAGGGACAAGTGGAAAGAGGTAAGGGAAGCCTTTGCCCTGTAATGGGACACAAATTGGCTAATAATAATTACAAATAGTACTTATAAAAATGCTTACCAGGTCAGGAATGTTCATAGCATTGATAAGACCCTCCCTGTCTTCAAAGTCTACACATCCATAGCCTTTGAGACGGTCACCTTCTCGTGGGACTCTCAAGTTGATAATCTGTTGTAAAAAACACATAACCTTAATATTAAATTGGTCTTTTAATAATGGCAAGTCAACATCTTTAAAGAAGATACCTAGACAAAGGACACACATAACACTTGGAAACTGGTTTTAACGTAAGGAGGCTTTTACCCTAAGGTTTTGATGAATATTGAGATAATGATGAATTTATTATTTAAAATAAAAGGAAATGTTTTGTCACATTGCAACATTTGGCGCATGCAGATTTGCATAAAAAGTAGATTAGTTTCTTGTAGATAAGGTAATCATTTTTTTAATTGTTCCAGATACCTTTTATATGATCCAACATCCTAATTCATGCAACAACATCAGAAACAAGATCTATATTCAAGTAGTATGTAAGTAAGTAAGTGTATATGATAAACTAGTATTGTAAGACAACTGGTTTTTACCAGTCTTCAAGGCTATTGACGTTTTTGCAGAGAATTACTTTCTATAAATTAAGGATTTATAATTTTACTAGTGATTTATTATTTTATTTCCTCCCTAATCTTAAACTTATGCACACATGCAACTCATAACTCATGTTTCTGGACAAAGGCTTGTTTAGCTTCTTATTATGGATCAATTGTGACAATAGCTAGTAGGTACCATAATTTATTAACAATAAACTGTACAACAGATCAACTAAGCATTATTTAATAGGTTACCATTAAAAATGAATGTCATGCATGTCATGCAGCGAAGTGAACATAATCAGATTAAATTATATTGTAGAGCTTGCCAGATTATAATTTTATGATACCCGAAGCACGTCTGTTAAACGCGATATGCTAATAATTGGATCGTATGACGTTCGAAGGCGCACATGCAGACTGCAAGCTTAAATGATCAATAAATCTCTGATCTAAAATGTGATAAATCTGCTCATTCATATCATACAATTATTTAGGTGTCATCAGTTAGACTTGACAACAATTTTATCTTAACAGGGACTAGACTCAAGCTCTGTCAGGGCAACATATTATATTAGTGAAAATGTAACATGAAGTAAGAAAACTCTGGTGTGATGACTTAGAGGCGTTTGTGAAAGATTAGCCTGAGAGAACCGCATGTAGAGAAGAGTGATAAGCTATGGAGGAGGCCTTAGCCCAGCAGTGGGTCAATACAGGTTAATTTAAAAAAAAAATGAAGTGTAGGCGATATGACAATACCTTAAGTCCAGTAAAGAGCTCCATGATAGCGCTTTCGTCGACATCATAGGGCAAGTTGGAAATGTGCGCAGTGAATGGTGGGCGACGAGGGATGGACTCGTCATCCACGGCCAGGCCTCCGCGCGCCGCCCGCGACGCTGACGGGAGCACCACCGGTGCCCGCTGGCGCGAGGAATACCCACCTCCTCCATATGTATTTTCAGCTAAGAACATATTAATATTTAACATAATAATTATATATATGTTCATGTTCAAATGAATCCCCCAGAGAAAAATCAATATCAACATTCTTAAAAATTTGAGTTATAAATTTTATGCCATGGTTCCTAATAACAAGATTTTAACTTGGATGAAAATGATAGATAGACCTTTTTTTAAAGCTTCATCAAATTACTGAACATGGTCTTTTCGAATATTGCGGATAAAAGTAAAAATCCCATGCTTGGCAGACTGGCTTATTATTTCAGTAGTTGTGCAATAACATATGTAGTTAAAATTATTCCTTGTCACATAATAATTATATTATTAGGTAGCTCAAGCAATTATTTTAGGAAAATATTTTAAGTTGATTACATCACCTACTAATTATAGAAACAATTGGAGGAGTAATGTATAGTAGTAAAGCTCAATATTCTGCATACAAATAACAGGTACTTTTTTACTTGTTTGAATGCATTTTACCAAGATACCTATTAATGTTATCAAACAAACAGTTATAATCAACATGTTAATGATGCCTGAATGAGTTGTTATCTGAACTGGAAATATTTACAAGAAGCTAATGATGCTTCTACAATCTTGTTCCAGTTAAAAATATAGTCTTGCACATTGTATGGAGAACACATGTTTAGTAAGGAAATAATGAAGTGGACTGATTACTTAAGAATTCCACAAAGGTTGAATCACACATGGGCATAAAGCCAACTCGCATATTGTTCTTTACTCCATATAATTTTAAAAACAATATTAAAACCCTCAGAAAAATCTGGGAGCAAGCCAATGAAAGACTAGTCTGAATTGAGTTGTGACCGGAGTCATCTCGTAGATTAGGCTAAAATCGCTGGTCACAGGGGTTTCCAACAGTGGCAATGCTCACACCTCCACTTAGCCCCACAGGCCATGCCTCACAGGTTTTAACATCACACCGTAATTTCTGGTTCCCCCGCCTTCCCTTTGAGAGAAGCATCCGGCTAGAATGTGTAAAACACAAAGACCTTTCCTCAGACCTTCCCGGGGCGGAAAGAGTGACATGCACTCGGTGAGTGCGCCCCAAGTACGAGATTAACATTGGCTAGCCATTACCCTTTGCATCATCATTGGGTCAATTCTAAACTATAGTATTTGGTTAAGTACAGTGGTGTATGACAAAGATAACATTATTTTCACTTACGTTCTTCATCCACAGAGTCTGCCCAGTTTGTTGCTGGAATTGTCGTTGGTTCTGCAATAATGTCTGTGATGCTGGCTGGAATCCATTTTGCCTTCTTTGATTTCTTGCCTGTAAAAATATGACAAGAAAATCGGATGATGCTAAATTAAACATTTGCGACAGCTGGATAAAGTCTTGAAAAATAGAGGACAACTTAATGAATAATGATGACGCATAGTAAGTGAACGACCTACTCCGATTTTGGAAAGCGGTTATTCGCGGACACATGAAAGGACAATTTAGCATTTGTTACACATCTGTTTTAACTTGATCTTCTCACCTTCTCAGGAATAATCAAAGCCAATAATTGAAACATAAAATTGAGTTATAAGGGTATTAAATTGATTGGGAGTATTGAGAAATGTGGCCACGCGGTAAATCCAAACGTCCGCAGAGGTGAAATGATGACACGTTAGCATTATTAGATAACATTGTATAGCCACCAAAAGAGATGCATTGGGTTACTGATTCACATGCAAACTAATTTAAGTATGAAAATAAGGTGACAAATAGTAAAATAAAGCAAAAACCAGGGTTTTTTTCACGTGACAAAATTACTAGAACTAACCTGTAGCGGCCATATTACAAGGCTGGGGTCAGTGTTGCCAATGACGTTAAGACGTTTACATCTATGTATTACCAAAAAAAATGTTCATTGTAAAATTGACGTTTTAAAATATCATCTTCATACATGACAAAAACGAATTATTGCTTTCACTTTAAAAATAATAAGATTAACTAAACATAATAATATTAGTTCGTAGAAAGATCGTAAATCTACATCTGCATATTAAAATAAACTAACAGTATGGATAACAGTTTTAACTGCAAAATGCCTTTAATTCGAGACTTTGTTTGTAGAGTTAAATTGAATGTACATTATGAGCACCATTAATTTACTTTAATTCAGTGAATTATTCCAAAGAAATGAAATATTTGTAAGTAGATAAGGAATGTATGAAAACATGCGCACTACGACATCGGGGTGCTAGCAACACTTCGATGTCCATGGCGTTATTAGCTAACCAAAATATAGTAAGGTAACTCAAAATCCATCGATGGATTATAAAATAGAGGTTAGTTTGAATCATGGCCAACTTAAAAAAAAAAGTTTTTTTTAAGCTACTTTTTCTTGCTGGTAATTATGTGAAAACTTTGGAACCTAGTATTTTAAGACACAAAAAGGAGGATTCTTGTACATACATTCTAGAATATTTTTGTTATAGTTTCAAAGACAAAGACATTTATTCGTAGGATACGGTATTCGCAAAGTTGTTATTAACATTTAAATAGTTCAGGACATATCCGCCGCTGGACGCGGCATACAAATATTTACATTAGTAAGTGTACTTGATACACTACATACTTTACTGACATAATACCTAACTGTGGTTTACTAACATTCTAATAAAATAAAACAATAAAAAACAAAACTAAAATGTGCGAACTCTATAATCTAATATAAAATAAATTACAAAATTAATATTAATTTTAGGTATAGTATGAAAACATTTAAAAAAATATATATTATCACAATCTATTTATATTTAATATCTTCAAAAAAATCTTTTACTGAGTAAAAAGTTTTTTGAAGATATTACAACCTGACACTGACCTGCAAATTATAAAAAACGTAAGAAAATTTGAATTTGGCGGAGTACCCTGACGCAACCACCATAAGGGGATATGCTAGCGGCGCTTACATAATATAGTATAAGACCTATACAAACGTATTCCCCTGTTATTTTCCTGGCAAATAAAACTAGAGCAAATAGAAAAAAAACCGGCCAAGTGCGAGTTGGACTCGCGCACCGAGGGTTCCGTATAAACTTGTAAGTATTTTGTTATTAAACTACATATTTGCGGTTTTCAGATATTTTCCTTTACATGTGGTGTAAGACATTGCTTCTTGCCAAATTTCGTGATTCTAGGTCAAGGTGAACTACCATATAGGTTTTCGACCCAAAACCTATAGGGTACTTCCGGTTGACCTAGAAGATTAAAGAAAAATAAAGAAAGTTGAAAATTAAGGTACTTACAAGTTTTCGCGAAAACTTTAATTTGCCCATATCTTTTTATTGTGTTGACTCAGGACCTTGATTTATACACCTAATAGGGACTATAGACCTCAGTATCTGGTATAAATTTCAACTTGCTAGGTCCACCCGTTCCTGAGAAAATCGGTGGTGACACACGGACAGACGCACAGAAGGACAAGAGAGTGATCTGGGGTTCCTTTTTTACCTTTTGAGGTAAAGAACCCTAAGAAGAAGGAATTGGGGATTATTTAAAGATAACTATTGTTCGACCATTTTTATGTGGCAGTGGGCAAAGCATATTGCTCGCAGAACGGATGGCCGATGGGGCCGAAAAGTTCTGGAGTCGCGACCGCGAACCAAACACGTTGCGTTGGAAGGCCTCCCACTAGGTGGACCGATGACCTGGACCAGTCAATGTGGCGACACTTGGGGGAGGCCTATGTCCAGCAGTGGACGTCTTTCGACTGAAATGATGATGATGACCATTTTCATGCAAGGACTAACTTTGTCGATACAGAAAATGAGAAAAGCTCAATTGAGATAACGTAGGATTGAAGAGCGAGCGTAGCGAACTCGAAAATTTTAGGATTATCCTCTTTGATGAGTTCTGTTTTGCCTATTAATACAAAACTAGAACGTATTCTGCCAAAACAAAAACCCGTGAATGCAGAGAACGTGTAAAAATATTTGCAGTCCACCAGTGGTAGGTTATATGCATTATGCATGCATTTCAAAGTCTTCTTCTAGAATTTCATCAGGCACCATAGAAACGTTGACAATGCAAGAATTGCAGATCAGTTTCTGTTTCTTGCCTTCGGATTAGCGCCGCGCACGGGTCGCGTTGTGTCGACTCGTTGTCATTATAAATTATATAGTGTATTATCTATGTTGTCACCTATGGAGTACTTAGGAATTTAGGATGCCTTCAGGGACCACCAGTGGTTCGCGGACCACCGGTTAAGAACCATTGAACTCTAGTGGCTCATAATCGCAAGTGCGAAACTGCGAGGGGCGTGGACCTAAGTTCATGGTCGGGGATCAGGTAAAGTTTTGTTCTGTTATTATATTGAGTCTGGGTAAACATAAATGTCTGTCATGTCTGTCCAGGTTAATAGTAATACAGATAGCTCCCCAATATCAGGACTTAAATATGACTGGCGAAATGTGTGTGTACTGTAGGTATACTTCTGCCTATCCTTTCTGGGAAAACAGGCGTCCAAACTCCAGTTATACCTTACACCTATTTAAACTTACTAAACGTATCGAGTTTAAAACAAGATGGGCAGCAGCAAAGCGTCATTCATGATACTAGAGAACAGGAGTATGTTTTTTATTCAATACCCCGTGAATGCTGTTTTGATCTCAGGCCATAATTGCATGTCACGTACTTCTTTCCCCAGTGGGAGAGGTAAGGGTCTAACTATATTACACACATATCTCTACAGTCATGTTTAAGTCGAATGTAATTGGGCGCGATTCTATTGTCATCAATCGAGCACAAATACAGACTCCGAACCTACTGAGAAATTCCTGGTGGGAAACCCAAATTACCCTTTACCCGACCATTTTATTGAAACCAGGAACCCCTGTTCAGATTAGACTCTTCATTAATCATAATGTCTACATATTTTCAATGATATCTATATATGTATAATAGATATTGTGCTGTAATTGCGATTAACCATACAAATAAATGTGTTTCCGTTTTTTTCTGGCCCAAAAAGATTCCTTTTGCATCCTTTTGTCTCTTCTGCGTAACCCTTGTGCCGAGACCTAAAAACATACGTATTTCTTTATTAACAGCTATTGCCCACGGCTTTGCTCCAGTTAATATAATCGGAAAAATATACCACGGGAACGTAAATATAATATCAATACCGTACGCCACTCAGGGATAGTTAAGCTTCTCATTAGTGAAATAATTTTCGGACTCGTATCTGTAGTTCCGAAAATTACCCCATACACACAAAATTATAAATATAAAAAGCTTTTCGCACCACTTGCTCAAAAGAGTGACATTCTATGCAACAAAAAGCGAACATAACAATAGTCATTTTTAATCTGTTAAAAACATCCCTGTTTTTAACAGGTTAAAAATGACTATTGTTATATAAGAAAATTGTACTGAATTTCACGGGGATTTCTAGGCGGAGAATGTGATTTAAATTTGGAATACTTACCGAAATTTATACTGAAATTCATCTGTGTTTACACCATTGAGTTTGTATATAAAGCATTATACATCTTTTTGAAAAAGGAATACGCATTTATTATGCAGTTATGATTATTAAATAAAATTACGAAAACCGACGAGGCCGTATGAGCTTGGTGCCTTTGCTTTTCCGACAAAAAAATATTAGTCTAGGAATTTGCCGCGTTTTTGTTTTCTTCAAATACATAAACGTTAAGTTTATTTTAATTTATTTTTATAAATAAGTTAATATTCTAAAAATACGTTACGATGTTAAATCAAAGCGAAAGTGACAGTAAATTATCGGATTCCATCAGTGCAAATGCTGCCGCAATTATAAATAATTTGCTTCCAACAAAATCCAAGGAAAATTATTTAAAAACTTATGAAGAATTTTCAACGTGGAGAAGTGCGAAAGGCCAATCAATTTCAGAATCAGTACTTCTTGTCTATTTTGATTATTTATCCAAGACAAAGAATCCGAATACACTTTGGTGCATATACTCAAAACTGAAAGCTACAATAAGCATCAAACACAGCATTGAAATAAATAGATTCACGAAATTACTGGCTTTTTTAAAAAGAAAATCAGAAGGGCATTGCGCAAAGAAGTCTAAAATTTTTACGACTCAAAATGTGGAAAAATTGATTAATGAAGCTCCTGACGAAATTTTTCTGGCCACAAAAGTAAGTATACATGATTTAACTATGAATATTTCGTATCTTAGTAATGGTAATTATTCTATATATTTACCTGCTTTTTATCTTTGCTATAGGTGGCCTTAATTTTTGGACTCAATGGTGCTTGCCGCGGATGTGAACTTGTAAACTTAAAGGTGGAGGACGTTGAAAATTATTCCAATGAGTTACTGCTGATTAATGTAAAGGAAACTAAGACAAAGAAAAATCGTTCATTCATTGTACAAGGACAATATACTAAAAACATTCATAAATACCAAGCATTACGTCCCACCAACATGGAAAACAATAGATTTTTTATAAACTATCGGAATGGGAAATGTACTCGACAAGCCATCGGCAAAAATAAAATTAGCAATATGCCAAAGGAAATTGCTAAATATTTAAAAATTTAAGATGTTGAACTCTACACCGGTCACTGCTTTAGAAGAACTTCGGCGACTTTCTTGGTGGATTCAGGGGCGGATATTACGTCAATAAAAAGACACGGTGGTTGGAGCTCTGATAGAGTAGCTGAGGGTTATATCGAAAGCTCAATGGCGAATAAAACCATATTAAGCAGTCAAAGTAACAAAAATATAAAACGTAATCCATCAGAGCCACAACCATCAACTTCTCTTCATCTTATCTTCGTCCGTAACTCACGATGCACCACCACCACTATCTCCGACGTATACTATATACAATGAAACGCTAGTTCCTCAGACGCAAGAACAGAGAAATACTCAAATCAACTCATCAACAATAAATGTACCAAACAAAACTGAAACTCTCTATCAATAATTGGACCAATGTTTCGAATGTTAACTTTTACTTTTAATTGTCATTATTTTTAATAAATGCTTATCTCATATTATTATTGTGTTAATTTTTTCGCAAATGGTACGAAAAGTAGAGTATTTTCCTCGGTGATAAAGCTGTCTTAGTCTTGGGTGAAATTAAATCCCTCGCTACACTCAGGACTCGTCTTAAATCCCTCGCTTCGCTCGTGATTTAAGTTTTTAACACCCTCGCTACGCTCGGAAGTAAACCGCGAGTCCTTCGTTACGCTCGCGATTTAAATCGTCACTCGCGACAAAAGACACTGCTTTATCCCCTTGGTTAATAATCTACTATTAGGTTTTTATAATATTGACCATCTACGATCGATTTTGAACGTAGTAAGTTATTGAACAATATTTTTGGCTTTTCTGGTCTATCGGAAAATTATTGTAAGAATGAATAAAATGGTACGCCGTTGTCTGGTAACTGTATGAGCACAATGTCAATACATACTATTGTTTCAGTTGACGTAAGTAAAATGCTTTCTGCACCTCAATTTGTACACAAAGCAAGGTTGATGAGCCTTATTTTATGTCTTGATGCCGGATTTCTTTACGCAGCCTTGCCTAGATGGCTTTTTAAGTTTTAATCACGTCATATTCAAGCATTATCTTCGAATTTCTTACATAAAGATGGAGTGATTTTATATCTAATAAGACACGGTACCTAAGGGATCTAATCTTTATCGGAAACTGGCCTGCATTGTTACTGAAACTACTACGCGTCTATTGTCGCAACGCGCTCTTCGTTTCTACGAATAGCTTTAAGTACCTTATTATTTCAAGCGTTGTATGTAAATGCTTGCGTTCATAATACCTACCCAACTGCTCCATTTCTAAATATTTTCTTCTTTAAAATTGAATTGGATTAACGAAAAGACTTAAAGATTGAAGGAAATACAACATAAGAACTTAAATCAATACTCTTTTACTCTTTACATCATGAAGACAATAGAAAACGACCATTTCTTCCTCGCATTTCAGGCGCGGATGCAAAAATATGAAAAAAAATACTGCTGTTCCCTACATTTTGTCCAGTTATGCGAACATAAATGTATAGAGCGGCTGGTTTTATTTTCTTGATTTCAGTGTTGGTCTCTTAGTAAAAGTTGTTCATTTTCATAGGTACTACACTCCTTTAAAGTATGTCCCTCGTTTAACCTGACACACTGTATATGTCAATAAGCTGCGTCAGTTGTCTCCTCCGAACAAAACAAAAATTATTACATATAGACCAGGGTCGATAATTTTTAAAACGAAAAAAAAAAATAGTAGGATGAAACCCATTAGAAAAGGAGGAGAATATTATAAAAATGAAAGGAAAAATAATTTACGGGCGATCTGAGGTCGGGAAGGTTAAACGAGGTAGGAGGAGGCTTAAAATATATTTTTTAATATATTTATACATTTTTTATAGATTTTTAATATATTTAAAATATATTTTTTATAAATTTTGTCATTTTTATTTTTTTATTTTTTTTCATTGGGTTATTCAAATTCAAATTCAAAAATCTTTAATTCGAGCGAACGCTCATATAGGGTTAGTAACATAATGCTTAAAAAATAAGTGTTAGTAAACAACACGATACGGTGACACATGTAACTGACAGCAGTGGACCACATAAGGACAGTCCACTCTGCCAGCAACCATTCTCAGAACCCTGTTAGGGCTGGCCATGACGCGACTTACCAACGATGCTGCGCGCTTTCGCATAATTGTGTAGAAACAGTCTACACGCGCCGCCGCAAACATCCCTGACGCACTGCAACGCCATGGCAACCCCATCAGTTTCCGGAACGCATTATTGAATTGGACACGAAGGGCTCCATACGTTGCTTGCGAATAATTCTCCCACAAGCTGCAAGTGTAGAAGGTGGTGCAGAATGCTCTAAAGAGCGTCACCTTTACGTCTGCAGTACATCGAGCAAACCTGCGGGCTATCATATTCGCGCGTACGGATAGAGCCCTCCGTTCCCTTTCAATGTCAGCATTGTCCTTAAGGTCAGTGGTGACCAAGTGACCTAAGTACTTAAATTGTTCCACTCGTTCAAGAGGAACACCGCTTAGCCGTATGGGAGGCACATCTAGATGGTACTTGGTCCCCGCCTCAAAAACAATGTACTGACTCTTCTGAACATTGTACATTAAGCCATGCTCCGCCACGTAACGCTCACAAGTGGCCAAAAGTGTCCTTATACCACCGACTGAAGCGCTCAGCAGCACCATGTCGTCCGCGTAACTTAAATTATTGACGCAAACACCGTCAATGTGACAACCGACATGATGACTACTAAGCGCCTCAACCAAGGCATTCATATACAAATTGAAGAGGGCAGGGGAGGTCAACCCCCCCTGCCTCACTCCGCACTCCAATTGATACGGCTCTGACAGCACACCCGCCCACCGAACATTGTTGATCTGGTTTCCATACCAATGCTTGAAGATACTAATAAGCTCGATAGGCAAGCTTATAGCTTCAAGTTTCTTCCATAATATATCGTAGGAAACCAGATCAAAAGCCCTAGACAGATCGAGGAAGCAAGCGAAAACAGGTGTTCTTCTCTTTGTGTAGTACCTGACGGCCTGCTTGAGACACAGAACTGCACTTTCAGTAGAAAGTCCCGGCCGAAACCCGAACTGATTGTCGTGCAGCACCAGTCGTGCGTTTAGTTGTGCGTCAAGCAGACCATCAAGCACCTTAGCGACTGCGGTCGCAAGGGAAATAGGTCTATAGTTCCCCTTATCCGAAAGATCACCTGTTCTACTTTTAACAATAGGAACCACGATCGTCCTCATTAGGTCGGAAGGCAGGTACGAGTGACCAATACATAAATTGTACAGCAGCGCCAAAGCCCTAGGCAAGTGAGGACCGGCATACTGTAAATGCTCGATACTGAGCCCGTCATGGCCAGGGGACTTACCTCTAGTCGTTGACCTAATTATTTTAGCCACATCTTTGGCACTGAAACGCGTGCCCACCTTACCACAACGGAGTTCAGCATCCAACATCACACAAGAGTTCCCTAGCGGTGATTTTAAAACAAAATGATTTTTAAAAAGGTTCGCAATTTCCTTTGTATCACTAATACCGTTCACACTAACAGGCAGGCCAGGTCGAATACTCTGTTTGTTAGTTTTCTTCCAGAAGCCGCGAAAATCACGCTTTGCATGTTTAGAGGCAATGATGTCCATCTTTATTTGTTCCTCGTGGTTCTGACACCACTTAAGCCGCGATTTAAACAATGTCCTACTTTCCCGCATCTCATCATACACTGGGCCACTCGACGGTTTCCCACACGATAACCATATGTGGAAGTTCTGCCTAGCCAGCCTGTGAGCGCTATCGTTATACTCACGATAAAATTGTGAAGGCATTATTAATTCGATTTTGTCTTTTCAGATTATCAGTATGGATGAATGTTTTGCATTTTCTGAGAAGATTTACTATAGTAACTAATTTTCACCATCAGAAAGTAGAGATTTCAACAAACAGAAAACATACCAACTTTTTAAAAAAAGCTGATATTTTGACGGGTGAATTTTCGATTGAAAATTAGGGTGCTTTTCCGATATTAATTCAAAATAAGGTGAAAAAATAAATATTTCTAATCAAATAAATTACAGCGTATTTGGGACATAAAAAGGTTTTCACCAAATTTCGTGAAAAAAAAAACAAAATTGTAAAAGATAAAAATAAAAAACCAAAAACTTGGTTTTTTGAATTTTTCACATAAATTTGGAGGTTATGTGAAAAAAGTGTAAATACAAAAGTTTTAGATCTTTTTATTACCTACAACTTTGCCATTTGGTTTTTTTCCATAGGGCTTTTAGTTTTGCCGGAAATCGAGAAAAACCGTTTTTTACTCTTAAAAACTCACCCCCGTCCCCTTCCCGACCTCAGATAGCCCGTAAATTATTTTTCCTTTCATTTTTATAATATTCTCCTCCTTTTCTAATGGGTTTCATCCTACTATTATTTTTTTTCATTTTTTATTATCTTTACCCTGGTCTAATAATTATGCGGATGACTCAGCTCTCATAACCCATGGCGAGGACTGGTCAGAGACTCGTGAAAAGGCAGAATTGGCACTGAGGATGGTAATGATGTGGTTAAACTCAAATCTGCCCACGCTCAACATTTCCAAGACTAAGTTCATCCCCTTCACCCCGAGTGTTCTTAGCCAACCACCTTCGTCGTTTAAAATCAGGAGCAATGTTTGTGCTAACCCAGTGGCCAACACCTGTAGCTGTGCTCAAATAGAACGGTCCGATAGCATAAAATACCTTGGTGTTATATTGGACAATCTTTTGACTTGGAACAAACAAGTTAACTCAGTGGTGATTCGAGTCAGAAGATTGATTTACTTATTTAAAAAACTTCGAGCGGCTGCTGATTTCCAGTGCCTTAGAATGGCCTACTTTGCTCTTGCTCAATCAGTTCTCGGTTACTGCATAACCACGTGGGGAGGGACGCACAAGACGACCATGCTGTGGCTAGAGAGGGCGCAAAGAGCAGTTTTGAAAGTACTCGCTAAAAAAAGTATCAGATTTCCTGCCTCTAAGTTATACTCAACTTGTTAGGTCCTCTCAGTGAGACAGTTGTTCGTGCTGCAAACAGTTCTTACGAAACACCTACTTTTCCCTTATGACCCTCTGTCCCTTACAAAGAACTGTCGTACCGGCAGCGTCTGTCAGACTGAACGCTGTAGTATAGGTTAGCGCTGGTCAGCCGCCACTTCAATCACATCAGCACTAAACATTTTTTTTTCTTCTTCGGATGGGAAATCATCAAATGACTTCTCCCGCTCTGGGCAGAGCGGAAGGGAGTGTCAGACTTGTACTGACTAAAACCCATCCATGTTCCTTCCTTGCCCTTGTGTTCCAGGGTCGCGGTATCTCTTTCGAACAGTCCCGCAGCCCTGGCAGGGTTAAAATATACCCTATGACTAGGAATATACTGAAGAGAGAAGTGACCAACTGGCTTAAGTGCTTGTCATATGATGATACTGAGCAACTTATGGTGTCATAAACGCGGTAGAGACTCATAAAGTCATAACACGGGGTGTGTTATGACTTTATGAGTCTCTACCGCGTTTATCCCCACCTCCACTCTTCATATACAACACACTTACCACAAAGCGTACATTATATTTTCGTTTTTTTTTTGTATTATTTTATCGTTGGTAATTTATAACTAAACTTCTTCAGGTTAATCTGGAACAATGTCTATGTCTATTCTACGCATTTTAAATTGGGCGTGGATAGCTGCCATTAGCTGCGCCACAGAATTTTACTTTTATAGCTATCTTAGTTTTTCCTGTGTAACCTGTTAACTTAAGTTGTTCCAAATAAACTTTATTTTATTTTTTATACTCTAAAGCTCGATCTCGCCCAGGAAAACAGGGTCGGCTTTGTGATGAATTGATGATATCTCATGAACATTCGGAAAATATCGTCTGGATCTTATATCATCTTGTTCTCAAGCGATTCCTCGCCGACGGACATCGGCTGCGGCGCTGTGACTGGGCCAGCCACCAGCAGCGGCCACACCAGACGTAATGTGCTCGCGATAGATGGCATTCAGGTCCCGCGACGATACCGTGCGGACGCGCGCACTGATATTTCGAGCGCGCTCACCTTTATCGTTAAACATTTCTATCGAAAGTTTTTTTTGTTGTAAAGTTTTTATTTAGTCTTTACTATTAGCCTCCCATTCGGGTGCCAGTACTAAGAAAAAAATAAAAACAATTTTTTTAAAGAGCTTTATCGTGATCTCCGTTGTGCTTGCCAATAAATTGAATATTGTTACGAGGTGACGTTAGACGTATAAACACTGTGCCGGTGATAACGGAGAATGATGTGAATAGTGTTGTGTTTATGTTTGTGATGTGCGGTTTAGTGTAGACGTGGGTTGTTTACAATGGGGTACGCAACGAGCGGCGCAGGGCGCGCGGCGCACGAGGCGCTGCTGGCGCGTCAGGACGCCGAGCTGCGGCTCATGGAGACCATGAAGCGGAGCCTCCAGGCCAAGATGAAGAGCGACCGGGAGTACGCCCTAGCGCTGTCCGCAGCGGCCGCGCAAGGCCAGAAGATGGACAAGTGTGAAGAACTGAACGGTAAAAAATCAGCGCCACTTAACGAGAATTATCCCTATTAGCACCGCTAAACGGTCTACTTGCATCAACGCTTCTTTTTTACTGTTATTCTATAGATACTGGCAGAGCGTTAAACGTCCTATGGTGTAGTCCAGGACTTAGGCACATCCTTGATGAAGAAACCGTTGCATTTAAATGTGATGTATTAAACATGAATCCGCTTAGGCTTAACTTACAACCAGTTTCTATTAGCAATCGTTGGTACCTATAGATAATTAATTGTTGAAATTACTGCAGCTTAGATCAAGGGAAACTTTGTGTCTGTCAAGAATGAGGTTCAAAGTTCGAAAAACTTTGTTGTCATGTAAGTATAGGAGCAAATTTGGCCAACTTAGCAAGATCATTACTCATCTGGGATCTTTCGACTTTTAAAGTTGTCAAATTATTCGTATGTTCACTTAATTTTGTGGGCCATCCACCTGGTATTTTCTCCTGTACTTCACACAACTAATGTTTTATCGGTTGGCAAGTATAGTAATATTTTAATTTACGAATTATTTGCTGATATTTTAGAAGTAATTGGGTGATGTTTATATCTACTAAAATAATACAAACAGACCTAGGTTATTTCCTGACTGCAAATGTTTTTTTAACTCGGTCAATTCATGAAGTAGGAAGAGTTTGTAATTAGATATCAAAGAAGTATAATTAAAACTAATAATTCTGAGATGGTAGCAGCTGAGGCAGTACTGATTTCTCACAACGTAATTCTGACATTGCTAATTAGCAAGAAGCAGACACAAGTCTCACAACAAATAATTTCGTTAGATCTATTGAACCTTTTTTTTAATGATTCCCTTTTCTAACTGCGACTCCTGCAGCAAACGGCTTCGATTTTATTATTGGCCTGTATGATCCCACTGTAGGGCAAAATGGGCTTTACCTATGTCACTTATGCCTATCTATTGTTGACTAGCTTAAATGAGGACAACACAGTTAAAGAAATAAAAGTAGATTGCAGATAAATTAATGAAAACGAAAGGGTAGCAAAGGCAGAGAAAATAAACTGGGGAAGCAGGAAGCTTTGGCAAAAGACTATAATGACGAATCAAAACATTACGTAACAATTGGACTGATGACGCTTACGTCAACAATTACGATCCAAAAGACAAACATCCGCTCCTCCCTAAATTTATTATAATTACATCAGTAACCTTATATGAAAATTATGTCAATTTTCATCAATATTCCAAATAGTAGGTGGGACTGTGGGTGCTGTCATTGTTCTCACCATAACTGTTCCATGGTAGGCTGCCCCTACCATATGGTAACACTATTGTTTTTGAAGATCATGAATAAAAAATGCTTTGTTTGAAGAGACTTTACAGTAGTGCAGGTAACTTAACCTTTACACCGTTAAGTTTATTTGTGGGAACATCTTATACCTTTTGCCGTTCAAATTCTGCAGCAACTCGACATGCTGTAAAATTATGATCAATTCTTTCGCCATAAAACAGATTTAAATCAGTACCTATTAGATTACTTTGAGTAGGCTTGATGATGTTATTATAATATTAAATAAATTACACTTTATATGGCTAACGAAAACACTATACATATATAAAATGTTAGATATCTTCTAAATGGAGGTTCTGTAGTATGTATATGGCATTCGTAAATCGTCGACAAATTAGTAGTCAAACAGTAATTTACGTCTTGATCTGTCTTGTTATTGTTGATAAGAAATATATAACTGGTCTTGTCCCCTTTATCGCATGTCGCTTCGTGTTTCGATAAACCATGATTAATTGAAAGATCGATAGGTCTTGTGAAATTGAAGTATTTGCTAGATTTTAAATTAAGATATTTTTTATAACATAGTTAACTTGAATTTAAACGATACGTAGAGATAGATGTATAGTAGCCACAATCGATTTCGGTTCGCAGTGAACTTCAATTATTGTGGAACCATCATTGATTGCGGCCTCGTTGGTCTATTAGTCGCAATTGGGACTGCTGAGCATGAGGTCCTGAGTTCGATTCCCGGGTCGGGCAAATTGTTACTGGATTTTTCCATCAGGCATTCCTCAGTACAGCCACGGAGTTTGAATTAGTGCCCGGTTCATGGCGATAGGCTCGCCTCCTATTGCATGGGACTGGTGAAGTGTGGGTGTACTCTTAGTTAAACCTCTGCCTAACCCTTCGAGAATTACAGGCGTGATGTTATGTTATAATGATTGGTAAGGATTGTCATCGAAATATTAATAGAGCATTTAAAATTGAAAATGAAAACAAGTCTTTTGCAATGTAACTTTTTGCCAGATTTTGTGCCAGAAATCATTCAGCAGGTTCGACACGCGTCCAGTCTAGACATAGAGTTATTATCGTCAATAGCCAATGTCTTACTTACTGTTACACAAACATGCATGGGCGTAGTCGAGTTGAGATTAATGGAACATCTGGCCTTTGTTTGAGTTCTACTGACCTTATTTACCCCCTCGACAAACATGCTTGACTGCCCATAGGGTTAGAGTTTTGGGTCTCATCATTTGTGCTCTTTGCTGCCAATAAGCTCAAATAATTATCTTCTTTACTTATCAACTTAAGTCTACCTTGATCGTATACCAGCGACTGTGTTTACTTTGAGTGTTTTCATAAAGGACAACACAAAGAGTCTTCTTTACTTAACCTTTACGCACCCTTTCTCTTTAATTGCCTATTTTTTTTGAATTAGTGATAAAACCAGTTCTGTATTGTTCTTAAGTTTATTGTGTTCGCAACTCTTTAAAATTTTCATAGGCCATGAACTTAAAAATTGCCTTTTTCTTCCAGGCTCTGTGATAGCTTCAGCCTGGAGGGCCATGACCGAAGAGTGGGAGAATATCAGCCGGCTTATCAAGGCCAATGCCGAGGCGCTAGAATCTAAAGCCCTAGACAGACTTACAGCCCTCATGACAGAACGACGGAAATCCCGGAAGGTGTACCAGGAGGACCATTCGAAAATCAATTCGCAATTTACACAGGTAAGTTTTGAAACAAGAACATTCTAGTATGACTTTCTTAAGTTTTTCCATATTATTCAGTGTACCATAAAGGGGATATTTTTTATATGCATAATCACCCTACATTATTTCCACTGCTGCTGGGATGCAGGCCACCTCTCTATGAGAGGGAGAAGTAAGCCACCAGTCGTCTTAGCATTTATTATGTGGTAGATAGTCGACTTTTCAAATGATTACTATTGTTCTCTCGATGCATACAGACGGACCATATCAACATTTTGTTTGTTATCGCATATGCCTTTGCATTCTTCCAGTAAGAAACGCGCCTAATTGATAGATTTTGGAAACATGTTATGTATAGTAAGTTTTTCGAGAACTTGATGTTTAGTTAAAACCGGCTCTTTACTTAAGCCATAAGTTGTCGTAGCTTTCTTATCACGAGTGCTATCACCGTATCGGATCACGTCTGACGTCGATAACGCTCTGACTCACGCACTATTTGACTATTTCTCAAGTTTTCCCTCAATCACGTACGTCTTGTTTGCTTTGATAACTTTTCGCGAAGTTATCGTTCTAGCTTCTGTACTAAAACCAATATTTTTGGTAGCAAGCAAAACTATTGTAGTTTGTTACAGTGCGCAATGTTCTCAATAATCGGGTAATACCGTTTGCACTATCGTATTTATGTTTATTTATTTTTAAACGGCCATGTCTTACGACGAACAGTCGGCACACGCGGCCCGTTACTGACCGGTCCGGCTAGAATCTTAGTTACTCGTCCACTTCCTATCGCAGAGCTGCTCGAACCCAGTACCTGATCCACGTAATTAGGGTCTTAGCGAACGGTTCGAACGTAAGAACCGTGTCGAGGCCTCACAACCAGATGTTAACGTTACCACTTCACAACGACACTGTGCTTCGATGTAGGGTAATCGATCTAATCAAACAACCAGTGACTTACCTAAACCACTGGTTTTGGTGAATGACACACCGCCGTCATCATCGTCTACAACCAATTGCACGAACGAAGATACGACTATATCGACTTATTTCCAGGTGCAATACCATAAATTGATTTCTTATTCGATACAAACTAACGTTTTACCGGATCGAAAATCGAATCTTGAAGAGAGACCAGTTTCGTAAAGTGTATTTTTGCAGCTTAAACTTCTTGTCAAACCATAAACGCATAAACCTGTTCGTCGAGATTAGGATTTCGAAATTCTCAGATATCATTATGGACGCCATCTCGTTTAGGATTTGGACTAAAGCCAATTTTTTGCCTGAGATGTAAATAAAACAAGCAATATTGGCGCCGTTGTGCCGTGCGTCGTACCCAGTCGTAGCCGTGCCTACCACCACCATTATACGCATCTGTTAACATCTATTTGGAATTTAAAATTAGGTTGCGCTCTATTTACCAATGCTTACTGGTAATAAACGATTTATGTTTTCGCAGAAACTCTAGGTTTCTTTCTGGGTTGTCGGAGTGCGAGGCGGCGCACGGTCGGTGTGACTAAATGTTAGAAAGTTAGCTACCCGAGTAGTGTCATGGCTCGAAGCTACAAGCGGCAGGAAGGACATTTGTATGCCAGGGAATGCATTCGCTTTAATGAATGACTGACATTAGTCCGCTCAGTAACGACCTCCTGGAATGCGTGGGACGATACCCGGAGAATTACAATTCCGTTCACAGATCACTGTCTACTTGAACTTTTTCAGCTAACAAAGGATTACGTAAGCTTTTGGATCAAAGCTTACAACGATTACTTTAAAGTTTTGGAAGAACTAATAATTTCGTTAGATGTTATAAAAACCAAAAGGATTGAAAATAGAAGTACCTATAATAATGTCTGAATAAGTTGAGCAATCTTAAGATTGATCGGTAAACAAAGCCTGTGCAAAAGCAACCCAGGTAAAGTGAGAGGTCCTTCGCCCTCCGCGTCTCTCTTTCACATGGTATTATTTGAATGCACCAGAGAAGGATGTAGACATAATTTCGTGATTTGAACCGAGTCTCGTAAAGTGAGATTCTGTATCGGGATTGGTCGCGCGGCACCTGTCAACGTTCATTGGCCCTGTGCCTGCGCTGCGGCGCGTGCACGACTGATTTCTTTTTAGTTTCACCTTTTTGGCCATTATTATTGCATTAGTTAAATTAAATTGGAGTTTGTAACGGGATATAGGGGTGGTCTTCTTGTATTTTTTTCAAAAGTATGGGAATCATGTCATTGTGTGTGTAACAAGAATCTTTGATAAGTAGGAAGTCCCATTGTTCTATACCTAATTCCAACGCTTTACCTTATTCTCATAATGAATATTAATTCAATTTGCGGTTTTAGGCTGGACATTAGTCATGCAATATGTATATGTCGAAATCCGGCAGTTGAACGATATCACAATCACGAACTCTTCAAATTCTGCATGTTGTGCCGGATGTAGTTTTACTAGGTCTTAAATCGCATTCGAAATCTAGGGTCTTGCCGTGCCTGTATTACAAAACAAATAAAACGAAGTAAACTGGGGCAAAAGAACCGCGACGTGCCTTTAGTTGCAAGTTTCCCTAGTGACCGCTAATAATTGAAGATTTCACCTAGTTTTGATGACAACGTTGTTCTCTTCTTCTTCATGTCGGTGGCATAACATTTTTTTTATATTTTCTTAGCCTAGAATTTCGCCACTTCCACCGCGTTGTCGGTAGACAAGAAAAGTTTTCCGTAAAATCATTGCTCGTTGCTGTTGACTATTCTCAGCTCTTTATGGTCGTAGTTCTGAGTTACTAATTAAGATTCATAAGTATATTTATTCCATTAATTCGTCGTTAGCTTGATTCCATTCGGAGGCTTAAATGTCATGTATAGTCGGGTCGGATAATTATGATAATGTACACCAGTAGGTACACTGTATACTTTGATGACTTAATAAGTATCCCGCAATTTTTGTTATCATTAAGAAACGTTTCTCACCTCGCGTCGTCGGAGCAATAAATACATCCGGGCAGCCTGTAAGCTGAATGTTATAATGTACAACAAAACAGATAGGTATGCAGGGTCGAAAGATATAATTGATTTTTTCTTAAAAACCGATCGATGTTTTCGAATGAAATTAAAATTAAATGAAGAAAAATAATCAATTGGTTAAATTAATTCAAATTTCATTTGAAGATGTGCAACAGTTTCTAAAAAAACTAACACTATATCTTTCGATCCTGCATACCTATCTGTTTTGTTGACTGTACGTATGATACTGCAGATTAACTCATCATTGCATTTCTGCCGGTCCACTACACCATTAGGTAATTTTGCAGATATGCTATCATTGCTGGGTTTGCAGTCCTCAAATTATCATTTTATTACTGAACTATATGTCAACTTTATAAGATGTGTGCTTAGTAGAGAGGTCATTTAGTATTTGATTAACAGTTATATTGAAATGTAACTGTAGTACCACATAAAGTCTATATTTTCTGCTAACGGGGTCATGTAAAGAACACGCAGAATAATTGCGTAGTATTTCTAGACTATGTGTAACCTACAATTAGTTGTATGAACATCAGTCTACGACATTTTATTTCTTATACGTCCGTTAATAGTAATCTGGTTCGTATTGCAAAATATCCGTTCCACCAGTAAGCCTACGGAAATAAATCATTTTGTAATATCTATATATCTTTGGCGTTAATTTTTTGTCGTAGATGTTTGAATTTGTGCCAATATTTTACGTTGTTACATCATTTTGACGTAAAACAGATGGTTCTGCCGTTCCCTTCATACAATATTGGATTGGGTTCAGCAATAAAAGATTAACGTAAATTTGTGTCATAGATAAATTTAGAATGTGCCTTTAAAATTATACGAGCAAATATTTTTTCTCAAATACAGAATAGCCGTCTGTTAGTCGAAAGCAATTAATAACAGTTTGTATAAACGGCCATGAAACCATTTTAGTAAATTGTAATAATTGAATGGGCAATAGGTATGGTAGGCCGTATGGTAGTATGAGCTGTAGTAGATGAAGACATTTTTGAAACTTGCGAGTTGATTGTCTTGTAAATTTTAGGCGTCGTTTTCGGTAAAGATTTATACACATTTTTTAACACATTAGAGAACCGCATATTTTAGAGGCAAAATTACAGTTTTTCTAAGAAATCTGTCTGGCTGTTTTAAATAGTCGTCACAGAATATGTTGAGTCTGGCAAAAATAACTTATTGAAAAGACAAAATGTGGAACTAGTCAATCTTGTAATACTGTCAAAACCCGTATTTACTAGTATTAATTTTCAGCGCAAACTTTACCTCACCTTTGCCCTATGCAAAATAGATTTAGGTGACATAGTTCCAGGTGGTGGTAATCAAATTCTCAGACAGTCGATGACATGACCGGTTCGAGTTCGACCCGCTTGGAGCCTGCCCCTGCGACGCCCCATTGTTGCGCAAGAATCAAATCGTCTCATTAGTGGGCCGAGCGGGGAAAGTGAAATCAACCGACGATCAGTGAAAGTCTCAATGACAGTTATCTAATTTTGATAGCAGGTTGGTGATTATGACGCGTCTAGTTGTGGGTGATCTCGGACCAGTTTAGGGAAGATCAATTAGGGTCGGGTTATGATACGCCACTGCGCCACCGGTTGGAGTCGATTTCCAATTAGTTTGTCACTTCCGTTTGTGAGTAATTTTTTCCGCACTTATTTTACTAGACTGGCATTCTCAAATCGAGACTAAGGTAGATCAAGGTAATTTGTGTTTAACGTTCATAGAATTTGTTTTCCTGCTCAGTAATATTAGCTGGTGGTCCTGACTGTGACAGGGTATCAAATAAAGACACATATCTAAAACCAGCTGTTCATATCTACTGTAGTTTGACGTCAATCAATGTTAAGAAAAACAACCATGTTATTATCAGGTATTTAAACATCTGAGTTAAAAGTCTAAAGAAGGCATTAACTAAAAATCAGATCAGAGAGTTTCAAGTTGATGACAAAACAAGACGAAAAACAACAGCTTCTTAACTTCCAACCTCAAAATACGACATGAATAGAGTGATGAACGGTACTGCATTAACACTCGACAATGAGGTTTTATCTAAGAAATTGCATTCCGACGTTGAGTCAATGGGCAGTCTTTGTTATCCTACATACCGAACAACTGTATCGTTATTGACTGGAATTCCTTTTACCACAGATAACATTATCTTCTGACATTAGGTACTGTGCAAATACCAAGGTCACTGCCTCCTAGTGCACGTGAAGATAATACTGATATTATTCCTTTTTTTAACGTTAATATTATTAAATATAAATATGCTTTGTTGCTTAGTAATTTTTGTTCTAGACTAGACTAAAATGTAAATGCAAACATCATCATTTGAATAAAGTAATGGCTTACAACTTGCAGTTTTTGTTGAAAAGTTCCAGCTAATATTACGATGAACTTAGTATTAAGCTTTGGTAACAAGCCTGACAATCTCTTTACTCACATAATTTATATACCGAAAAATGTAACTGGGGTTCCCTTTAGCTCGATGCAAGATGATCAGACAACCACACCTGTAGATGACTCAATTGAGCTTGCAGAAGGTGAAAACTGCGAAGATGTTACTCAAACTATGCAAAGGCTTTCTACTAGAATGTCAGGGTTGAGTTAATGAGCTCATGTCTCTAGTTTATCTTGAGTATATGAGCTCATATTGTGTCAAAATCAGCAGTTAACGCGAAATGTAATATGTCGAGACAAAGACGTGGCATATTTCCAATACCCATTGCGTGACGTTAAGGCGAAACCGTGATGGCAGAAACATTTAATGTAACTGCTACTTGACCTCCAAACAATAACCTATTAGTTAGTATTTAAACAAATATGTCAACTATGGGCATGATACATATTTATAAGTGTGTCTCATTACCGTCGCATAGTTTATTTTTTTAATGAAAAGCTGTAGTTTATATGGAGATTGATTGCCATCAGCTATCTGATGAATTGGGAGAGGGTTAATGGACGATTAGATAAGAGCTGCCGAGTTTAATCAGTCAAAGATATGTACTAGAACATCTCAATTTACGTTCATTGGCTTTAATATTTGTAATAGTCATTGATGAAATGTTTTTGGGGATTTCCTTGTTACTGCAGCTCTGCTAGCATAAGCGGATCTGGGATTTGGGAAATCCGAAATTCCTAGAGAATCAATTGTAAGGTCTGTTTTTTCTTCTTCTCATTGATTTTGCCTTATTTATTCCAGTTATTCCGTCTGTTAAAAAAAAAATCTAGATAGATACAGTATACAATCTTTGAGATTAATTTTCATATTGTTTTCAGCCACATGTTTTTCACTATGATCTTTACGTTATACAATGTATGTGTGAAACACATTTACATAAGCACTAAATTTAACCGCATACCTGTAAGTATTTAGTCAATGTAATGGAGTCGCAGGCAATAAATTCAAGCAGCATGGCCAACTGCCAGAAACGTCGTACTAACAAGTAACAACACCACATTAGATCGCTTAGAAATTTTCTCTGAAATTGTTTGTTTTTGTTAAATACTGAACTCTTTATGTGTTATCTAAGAAGTGTTTCTCTTAATAATTGTTTAGTTAGACTAACTAGAATCAAGGTTTCACTGGTAATTGTTGGAAGTAAGCCTCTCCCATCCTAGTACATGTAAGCATTCAGTACATCATGTTCATCAAATTCATTCGCTTCTCCAGGTTCAGTCTGTAGCTTTACCTTAGAGTTGAACGAACGTCCTGTCTGCTTTAAGTATGTCTGGCTGGATATCATGTGAGTATTTCACATATAGTGGCGGCGATTTGACCTCTATAATTCAAGTAAGGAACCCATTTTTCCAATTAACTTGATTTAAATATTTTAAGCGACCAAAGGTCAGTTCTTCAGCCATGGTCAAAATCAAATTATTCCATTTAAGTAAATTTAACCTTCGGCTTCGGGCGAAGTTCAACTCCTAACTTTGTGCGTTCAGAGCAGTTGTGTGGGTGGGGTGAAGGAAGAGTTGAAAATGATCTCATTTTCAGTACATTTGTCTGGTGTTGATGTAACAGTAAAAACACTAAAACTACATGTTACAGTATGACAATATTAAGGTGTATACACGTAACGTTTTTATCAATAACGACAACAGTTATAAAATAAATAATATTTTAATAATCGCAAACACAGTTCACAAACTTGGTAAAGATTCGCTTAATGGACAGAATACTACTGAAACCACATGTTACAGTATGATAATATTAAGATGTATAAACGTAACGTTTTTATCAATAACGACAACAGTTATAAAATAAATAATATTTTAATAATCGCAAACACAGTTCACAAACTTGGTAAAGATTCGCTTAATGGACAGAATACCTTATTATTAGAGTAGTCTGTTGGCCTTCTATTAGAGTCTAATAAAAGGCCCTGCCTATACAAAGTAGAACTAATTAATAATTTAACAAAAAACTTAAAAACAAAAACCGAGAAAAGTTTTTTATTTTTCCATTTTGAAAGTGTAATGACATTTATTAGGTTAAACTAACTATATACATTAATAATTAAAAACTATTAAACTAAAATAAATAAACTAACTACAAACTATAAACGGGCATTGAAAAACTCCTCCTCAACGCTGTCAGCTGGTAATGTTCCCAAGAGACTGGCGGCGTTGCCACGTTGTATGGCAACACTTAGCCTCTGGCCAAGGTAAAAGCCAACCCTTGGGTCATGGAAAGCGTCAACTAGGCGTTTCGAAATTTCCTTAAATAGGCTATGAGCACTCGGACCCCAACCCCAAACGGCTCGAAAATATAATTACCACAAACGTTTCTATATTTACGCCGCTTGAGGTTCTCAGCAGCCGCAGCGGCAGCACCAGCACAGCACGATGAGCTTGGAAGATGGGATATTTTTAGTTGTAATATCCTATACAAATAATTGCTAGCTATTTATTTTACATTGTTAACAACACATGCCCCAAAATAAAATCCCCAATAAAATGAAACTTAACATGCCTAACTGTCGAAATCTGGGTGTACTGTACACATCTGCGTACCTCCTCAAAGCATACAGGCGTGATGTTACGTTATGATGTTGTGTAAACAATAAACATCCAAGGAATTGCAGCAATCCCGACAGATTTGCTGTCTATTTTTGAAGAGTTCCATTGTAGATCTCCGAAGATATCCACAAAATTTAGAGGGGACCTCCGTGGAATAATATTCTTCCAAACAAAAAAGAATCGTCAAAATCGGTTCTCAATTGGCGAAGACATCGCTGAACATACACACAAAAAAAAGTTCACACGAATTGATAACCTCCTGTTTTTGGAAGTCGGTTAAAATAAATAATTCGGATACTATACAAATTATAGGTAATAATTTATAAATATTCAGGCAACTTCAGCCCATTGTTATACCTCATGGCGCTCCCGCACATTCGCTAGTAGCCAGTGTAATGAAAATGACTTCTCCCGCTCTGGGCAGAGCGGAAGGGAGTGTCAGACTTGTACTGACTAAAACCCATCCATGTTCCTTCCTTGCCCTTTGTGTTCCAGGGCCGCGGTATCTCTTTCGAACAGTTCCGCTGCCCTGGCAGGCACAAAATCAAATCTTGGATTATTGCATAAGGCGAATGCTCTCGTTGAGGGAACGCCTTTATAGAATTCGTATTAATAAATAGAACCCTAAACTGTGTGCACACACACCTTTTAGGGTTTACCTACTGATAAAAGTACCGATGAATGACTAACTACGAATAAATAACGTAATATAAATAACGAATGGTAAAGTTCATAGGAAGCTTGTCTGCCGGAAAAGGACACAGGTTCACACGTCACAGCACATTGTATGAAATAAGTAGTTCCCCGCAGTCACCGCATATGTTAGATGTTGTACAAAACGAGTTTCTACATTTCATTTTCCTCGTCCTTTTAAATTTCAATGTTAGGTCCTAAACATTTTGAAAATGTTTTTAACTCTTAGACGCAGCGCTCTAAATATCAAAATTTTCTTATAGCTTGTTCAGCTACTGCAGCTAATTTCTAGTTCTTGGGTCGAAATTTTTTCTTTATATAGAAACTAATAAACCTTTCAAAAAGTGCTTTGAGAGATTTCTTCTGCTTAGTTTTCTTCTTTGCATCGATAGTTCTTTCGGGCACATCCAAAAATTGAAGATAGTAATCTTCAATTTTTAAATCACTGTTACTGACACACACATTTATTTTCACTGTTCTGCTTTCACTGATCATTTCCACACTTCCATAGTTGTCAAAAACGTCTATGGTGCACTCGTCACCAATGATTGTAACACTTCCCACGTTCCTACATATCTTGATGTTGTTGTTGTTGCCTATAATCTTCAGTCGATTATTATTCTCCTCTATTTCCATCTTTAAATTGTTCCCGATCAGTGAATATTTCTTCATATTTTTATTAACGTTGTCACATGTGTCCGGCGCCACATAAAATAACAAATGAACTATAAATTGAGTTGTATTCCTCTTATATTGGAGCCATAACGGTCGGTCGGCTCGGGGCATTTTTGTGGTGAATCCCCGATGAGGCGCCGCGGTTGCTATGAAATCATGCCGGTGTTTTAATCATATTAGTGTTTATAATTTACGGTTTACGGTTTAAGACATTTATTTCTCAAAAATAATACAATTCACTTAATATGAGAAATACAAGGTAATCTTAAAACTAAATATAAGAATTACTTATGAAGAAGGTAGGTACTCGTAAATAAATAAGTTAAGTAGTAAGACACATAGTTTTTGCTATGTTTGCACAGTTTTGCAGTGTTGTGGGTAAAAGGAAAAGGTGAGTGTACTATTACATATCGATTCTTGAAGGCAAGTCAATAGCAATTACACATTGAACTATTTATAATATGTACTTATTGTAATGTTTAGGAAATACAGAGTAGGTATCCCAAGTAATTTACGAGTATGCTTCTATATTGTCTATTTATTTTTCAATCTTATTCGTAGCAAATAAATCGCGGAGTTGACCTCTACCAATTTGTATTGTTTCCCACGATTCCATTGTTGCTTGTGCATAGTACCCCTGCAGTTCATATTTCACAATAGGCAATTTGCATGGTGTTTATATTAAACCATTAAAATATAAGCGGTTAAATCTTGTCAGTGGGTTCGACGTGTCGTTAATCGTTTCGATGCATTGTCAACATGCTTGAGTGTCGGTGTGGTGCCATAATACCCATCTTGAAATTATTATGATCTATTGTAGCCGACGAGATGTATTGATTACATCGGCCCAGATTTAGCAGACGAATAAAACAGCTGGTAACCTGGATTGTCGTCGACAGTTCCACACCCAAACAAAATGTAAGGTTTTCGAATATAAAAGATAAGTTACGTCCGCTTTGTACGCTGTCGTCGTGTTGTTCATAATAACGTATGATTAAAAACGAGGAGTTTTATGTGAAATCATAACAGCAGCGTTGTAACAATTTGCAATCGTTATCGTGTTAATGTATTCTGTTTCGTCTGGTGTACCGATATGCGCGAATTACTCACTATACTCGCCTTTGTTGACGAAGACGCCGCCATTTTAATTTGGTCGAGAATAACCGTCTCGGTTCGGGTTTAGTTTCGCGAGGAGGCGGCTGCTCGTTAGACGATCACCGGGGCCTGTTATTTGCCTCGCCGACAGTCGCATCCGACTATTGGTAACTTTAGAACGCCTCTTTCATCTTGCGTGAAATTGCCTTTTGATCGTTGCTTTTAACTTGTTTTGTGTCCGGATGAATATATTATTTGGACAAAAAGTTGATAGGTTTAGTTCGAAGATCGATGCAGATTTGATCTGTAGGAGAGGGATCAAAAATTATTTCATCATTTCAAATAACAATAGATATCATCAACAGTACTAAGGTAGGTGCCTATTATTCTGAAGAAGTCAATACTCCCGAAGAAGTCAATAAAGGCTAGATTCTAAGAACTGTCTCGGGGGCATGACTTTATGCTAATTTTATATGGCAACCAGTCCTTGCGCTGTTATTGATTATATTCGAGCTCATTAGGTTCAAGTCGCGCGTTGTTGTTGGCTGCACTTCTGCCCCACCATTTATTATCTGGCTGCAGAACACATCAATTACGGATATTAATTCGTGGCGCAGAGCAGAAATAGATCAAACTTATGCGCTTCTGATGCCTACAATCTGCGGCCGCATCTGTTCAATTCCTTTAATTGCATTTTGATTTTGTTTTGGGAGTTGTAGGTAATATACGTTTTTGTTAAGGCCTGGTTTAGGCCTGACATCATGCCAAGGCAAGGAGTAAATAAACGTGTGACGAACTGAACGATTATAATTTCATCACTATATTGGATTTGAGCTTCTACACATAACTCTTCCTTATGTTAAGCTGGATTTTTAGAAATGTGCATACTGTTATTTAGAAAATGTACAATTTTTTATTTTAAAGTCAGTGACCCAAAAGGCCCTTCCATTTATGAAAAGACTATGTGAACTAAGAATGCTGAAATCGACGGGAACAAATGACAATAGATCATTAGAGTTATGATACTGGGAATATTTTGGCTATGTTCTCGATCTAAATACGTTGCACATTAAACTACTTAGAGAATAATAAAGGCTATAATACGTTACGTTATCGCAAACAAAGTCGTTACGTTTGGTATTGCGTCACCTTTCCTAATACACGACCGATCGCTTTGATCATGCGTAGCGAAATCAATAGGCGAAATATTGTAAAAACCTTGATTTATTTGCATGGAGTTTGTGCTCGAAGCCAAGCCAACACGTTCGTAGAGAGACCTACGACTGCAATAAACATTTGCCTAGCAAATTGTTGGCTGTTGTCATCACTATTCGTGCAACGCAAATCAAATGAGGTGTTCAAAACAAAACTTCCCCTAAACTGCAAATGCAATTAAATGGCGGTTCAGCGTGTGGGTAACACAGTCCGTGCGTTCAATCGACATTCGGCTGGCTCTCGGCCGAGTCGCCGAGTCGCGCTTCTTGGAATTTGATGTCGCACCGCTCCAAATAGTTCGTTGCACTGTCCTCACATCCAGCTATATACTGACCTCACTCGAGACAACACCACGAGGCTCGTTTTATATCATCGTCATCATAATAGTAGACTTATTAGTTATAACCCCGTTCTACTTCGCCTTTATTTCCGTGTTCTGTTCTATGACTCCTGCTGTTCTGTCTACTGACCTATTGCAAATATTAATTTCATATTGTATTTGTATCCGCTAAAAATTATAACACTCGATTGCTTTATTTACAATTATATCAATAACAATTTTGTTGTCAGTGCAACTTGTTGGAAATCTATATTTATAGTGTGCAGTTATTGATGCAAGTAATTCAATTTTTCCCGCTCTAATGAAATTTTAATCTAACTTTGCAATTAGGCGTTGGTCCAAAATTATTCTTTGTTAGTTTATTTCGTTCTATATGTGCCCATGTAGGCCTCTGTGAAATAAATATTTTAATTTTGATTTTGCTTATAATTGAAGAAGTGCCTTCTGTTACTCAATATGATTGTTTTAAATAGCGTGTCTTGATAACATCTTAATTGCCAACTGAAGAGCTAAAAAGTGCCTCGCTTGATTGATTTACCGAGAACAACTCTGAGTGATGAAATAGAAAACGATCGTATATTTTTTTATGACGACTAGGATAATAATATTGCGTATATTCCTTTAATTTAAATGTAATCCATTATTGATTTGAGCTTTTCGTTGGACTTTACTTTCATAGAAATCAAATAGTAGAGTTAAAGAAAAACCTTCTACACTCTTGCAGCAATGTGTATTCGCAAGTATGATACATAGTTGAGCTTTACCGTAAATTGTAATTACAAACATAAATATCCCGTTCACCTTTGTAAGTTGGTAATTACTTAATAGACATTGTGCAACCTGACCCGGGTACGTGTCAGAGGCGAAGCTGACACACACATAGCACAGTCGTGATCATGTCAGTGACGACTTCAACTCGTTTGATTTCAATACCTTATGATTAGTGTCACTTGTGACAAGTAGATAAGAAAAAGTAGCCCAAAGAATTAGTATCGAGGAATGTATGTCATTGTGATGACTGGCTTGTTGTCATTGCGTTTAACCGTAGCACGTTTGCAAACGTGATCATTTGTATTCTTACAAAGGACAATAAAACGAAGAAATTTAACTTAATTTAACTTCATTTAAAATTTAATTTAATTTAACTCACAGTACTAAGTTCATTATGAAGTTCATCTAAAACTACCTATTATAGTTTTATACCACAAAATTAGGTAAGTGGTTACAACTGTAACGGTCGACGTAACGTAACAAAGTTGTTGTGAATTGTTGCTTTCGTTAAGAGTAGTGTGATATAATAAAAGTTATAATAAGTGGGTTGCACCAAAGTGCCGTGAGAATACGAATTTCAATTAGTTTACGCATTTTCAGAAGTAACTTTGTTAGTAACATGTTATACAATTTTAAGATGGGCTCATTTCTTGTGATGGAGGAAATATTTAGTAGCGTTTCCTAGTTCTAGATTTTTAGTTTTCCATATTGGTCTATTTCCTATTTCCCAATGTTGGGCAAAACTTTTGTTTTTTGCAATCAAAACTATACCAAGATTATAAAGGGTGTAAACAGACTCTTAACGAAGCCGAAAGGCACTTGTTCTCTTGTCATTTTTTTGTTCTAGACCATACCTGGGAACCTTATATTTACGGAGATATTGGGGGTCAAAGTTCCAACTTTTTCACAAGTTTTTTTTAACATACATGTTTTTAATGTAAGATTTTTACTTTATTCACCTCCAGGACCCCCTTACTTTTCAATCCATCCATCAGTACAATGTTTTGAGTGCGTTTCATTGAGCCCTACTGTAAAACGTGATTTATCAGCCCAAAAAAAAAGTCGTTTCCCAGCACTCATTTTTGCGTAAAGTTACTTAGTTTGATGTTGTACATAACGCTTGGTTCACGGCTTCGTGAAGAGTCTGTTTACACCCTGTATAGTATTTATGGTTTGGATATTCAAGATGGTACCTATCGATGATGCTAACAATACCTAATAACAAATACTTTATGGAAATGTGCTATATTCCAGTGATTACTGCATTTAATAAATACCAGTCTGGCGTCAATTTAACGGTCAAGTAAAAGGTCAATTGCCAATTTCCTTTGAGATTGTCAGTGGCTAATTGCTTATTGAGGAGATCTATGCTCTGCTTCAGAGCTGGAGTAGAATATATTTGTATCTAGGTTTGTATATGTATTGCAAATTATATCTATATTTATAGGATCTACAGCGCAGTCAGTATCTGGTAAATATATTCCCCTAAAACGGTCCGTTGCGCTTCGTGCATTATTTTTAGATTTAGCAAAAGTTAATTTGCTTCGTAGAATCGGCGTTTTTTATAAAACCTTTTGCACGTGTAGCGATTCTTCTTAGATCGAACAATTATCATTAAATTGTGCTATGTTTAGCAAACTTGTTATGGCACTTTGCTACGTGCTTTGGATGTTACAATTTCAGAAGATCTTGCTAATTGGTGATCTTTAGCATAATCATAGTTTATATTTGGATGAGCTATGATATTGTGACACATCTACATCTAAATTTGAATCGCCTGTGTATCATCATCATCATCATTATCATCATATCAGGCGAAAGACGTCCACTGCTAGACGCTAAATAATTGTTTATAAAGGGTTTGACACCGAACCATTTTCTGTTGTTTACATAAAATTAGTTATTAGTCCTGGGCATTTAACAATTTATTTATATTTTATGGGATTTCACACGACGGCACCGACTCCACAATAAGCTCCCACCGTAAAATGGTACACATCATTCCGTTCAGGTACCTAACTCGAACTTAACTAAAAAACAAAATTGACAGCTAGCGTCCAACGTAATATATTAATGAAAAGATGGGAAAGAAAAAATATATTAGAATTCGAATTTAAAAAGGCGGCGCGTTCAAGCAACTGTGCCAGAGTTTATTTTGTTTGAGTGTTCGAAAAAGAAAACAAAAGTGTGGACGTTCTTTTCTCCTATTTGCCTTTGACCTCGGCTCTTATTGACAATGGCTGCCAGAATGAAATATGGCGCGCCTCTAACGAAAAAGAGATTAGGTGAACGATATTATTTCTCGTCTATTGTGGTCTATCGGTGCGGAGCGGCACTGTTTGCCGTTTCAAATGCATTTTACCGTGTTATTTTTTTAATCACCTGTTAAGCTGTGACGAAGGTTAGATGTTTTCTTAGGATATCATGGTATCCATCATTTATATCCTTAACATAACAAATATGATTTGATTTATAAGCATTAAGTAGGTGTTTGGTAACTAATTGCATGTTGTATTAACCGTCTCATATCGTTTTGTACAAAAAGAAGATTTCCATCACTTTTCAATTCATGAAAATGGTACTCATGGAATTACAATTTAGATTTTGGTCATGTTAAAATTGAAAGTAGTGATGTTTGCTGAACCTATAACAACAGAACATAAAATCACGCTTATCTTTAATTGAATAGTAGCAAGTGATCAAAATCAGCACATACATATCACGAAGCGTTGGCGCCTGGGTTAGTTGACCACTAACACATGCGGAGGGCACGGAGCGCGGAGGGGAGGTCTGGAGGGCCGGTAATGAAGCGGCGCGTGTGGCAGAGGGCAGACACAATAGCCGCCGCCGCCGCCGACGCGCCGAGCCTTCTCGGAACCGGTCCCGAGGGCAGCGCTCTGCCGAATTTCGCGTCGACCACCCATTGCCCCGCTCCGTCCTGGGCGATACTTATCGCGCCTGTATTTATGACTAGAAACACCATTACAGATACAGTCCCCAGGCGAAGAAATCGCAACTCGAGACCACCCGTTGTAGTTTGAGTTTCTGTTGCCAGAGAAATAAATTGCTCTGCGGTTCCTGCTCGCGCTTGCTATTTGACTTATGCTTGGTAACAGGCGCGCTGCAGTCATAAATTCCCTGATTGAAGGACACCCGTCTCATTCTTTAGCAGCCTGTTAACACTTCGATTTACAAATTTTTGAATCACTTTCAATAAGCAACTCTAGAGCCTTGCTTTAGTGTGCGAAGGAGAGATAAAATTGCACCGCTAGATTTAGGTGCTGGGTGCGAGTGAGATGGAAGACTGCACCGCTAGTCAGTGCAACGATCTCGCCTACTTAACGTCTACTCTACTCAATGATAGTGTTGTCGTTACTGTCAATCCCGAAATCATCGATGCTTCGACGGTTGAGACAATGCATTGCTAATGTAATTTAAACGAGACTATGAAAATCTCTATACTCTGCAGAATCCCACATAGAGTGGTCAAAAGTCTGTTTTTCTTCTCTAGAGCTCTGTAAACTTGAGATAAGAAGGCTAATAGGCCAAATGCCCCGTGGTATTAGTTTTTTGTTAAAATACTTCTCTATATAAAATCATTGTCTGCTAAGAAAAGTTCCTACTGACGAACTTTACAAATGATTCTTTCGGCCTGTTTCAGGCGGTGACGCATTAGACCGATAAATTAAAAAAATGAGTGACATTAGAGCGATCGTAAACGAACTTGTCTGTTGCCTTGTCGTGGCCACATTATAAATAGATGACGCATCTACCGAAATACTTATATTGGCAGAGAACGTTACAATAAATAACTTTGATGTCTACTCGTGTATGTAGATAGAATAAGTTAATGATAATAATATGGTTTCTAATGAAGTGGTCTTGTTCAAAGGTAGTCAGGGTCAACTGGAATAGATTGGTGATCCCTTAAATGATGTTGTCGAAATGATTAATAATAATATTGCAGTCGATAAATATGGTTCGAGTTCTCCCATCCCTGAGGCGTACAGTTCATTGAGTAAACCTGTGTCCCAGGCTGCGCAGGCGCTCAGCCGCGGGCGCGCACGACCTGCCCGTGTTCGTGTGTGCGTCTGTGTGAGCCACTTATTTGTTGTGAGCACTCGTAAGTTTAGAAGCTCGCCGGCGCCCGCGCCGCTCTCCAACGTGTTTCGTTAGCTTTAACAGTTGTTATTGTATATTTATTGTTGTTGTTCGTTTCTCCGGGAATTATGGGTCGGCTTTTTATAATATTACTGGCTTTGAAATGAATTTTTAGATGACTTATTTATAACCTTCTACATTTACATGTCCGAGTGTTTGGGCTTTTTCTACTACTTCTGAATATCAAATCAACCAAGCGAAGTTTACTACTTCATTATCAATGATTGTATAAATCTAAACGAAAGCTTGTTTAATAAACATAGATTTCCGTGTTGACTCCGACATCGACAGCACGAACGAGGGAAAGTTAAACTTTCTGAATACTGATCGATTAAAAGTAAAAGTACTTACCTTCTATGTTGTATTTGAGAAGTTTAATTTGCGTAATAATATGTTATGCGAATTAACTATGTAACAAATGTGAATTGTGTACGTTACAAGGTGTGAACTGAATACAAAGTATAATTTCACCATTTCTGATGGTGAAAAGAATATGAAATAGATCTATTAAACCATGTCCTATTACTCAATAACTATGTAAGTACACAAAGCCAGCAATGTGTGTAGGGAGGGACGTGCGTGAATGCAGCGCTGCAAAATTGAAATTAGCGTTAGGAGGAAAAATTGTGAGAAATTCTATACAGACCGAAACAGAGGTTAAAAATAAAGTCATAAAATACACATCATGCTGTTTTATCATTAAAAGTGCAGTAATATGCTTCAGACTGCCTCGGAGCAATATTTAATTGTAAAAGCAAAACCCGTTTGACGAGAGTGATAAGACGTTGAAAATAAGCCTAGAGATGACTCGATTAAGGACCTGAGCATTGTGTAATGAACTGTTTCATTTCCGGCACAGATATTAATTACCATGCGTAGCCTACACCGGATATCGAAATTATGATAATCTAACAAGAATTCAGCAAGTGTAACACTTTAATTGTAGAACGGAACATTTTGCGTTAACAGCCCCGTTGAAGCGATAGACATCTCAAAAAACTAGACAAGTTTTGGAACGATGCGTGCATAAATACGGGGTTGAAACTTAAAACTGCTGAATTTATTTTCAAGGTAGGTTTTATGGAGAATTGCAGTCAGAAGCAGACCAGTATATATCTTGCAATTCTGATTTCGGCCTTTTTGTACTGCAATTACATTATTGGTACAACAAGAGATTTCGTTTGAATGTACAGACGCCAGCACCTCAAGCTACCTGAAACTGTAAAATTTTTCCAATCAACCTTGAATCTAATGCTTTAGAGATGAAGTTGAAGATCTGTTAAATTTTGACAGATTGTAGTAGCTTGATGTGCTGGCGTCACGCGTCAGTACATTGTTCGCGAAAGTCAGGAATCATTGTAGTCTATAGATTTTCCGAAACCTCCGGCCTTTTTAAGGTGCGTCTCTGCGACATCAGCCATGTATTGCACTAACGTATGTATAAGTAATGGAAAGTTGTTGGCCCATCGTTGATGTAAGTATCGTTAAAGTGAGGAAAATGAACGCTGGAAACTAGAAAACAATTTGATGATAACGACACTTGTTGGCTCCGGATTTGAAAAGAGTCAGGAACTTCGAAAAGAACATTATTTGATGGAAACGACGAGCAGTTGTTATACATGATAGGAACATGTATACATATAAGTATTACAATTTTACTGTTGTTTCGTTCTAGATTAAACAGATGCAGTGACGTTAGCACAAGTGTGAATACAACAAACAATGTCCCTGTCCGAGGCGACGTTTCTACAAGAACTAGGTAGTTTAGCTGGCGCAACACTGTCACCATACTTTAATACAATTCCACTATCCTGTTGAGAGCCGCCGTAAAATTCTAAATTACCATTTATTGCTTCATTATTGCCTCTAAAGAGGGAAACGGGGAGGGTCTGCTTACTTTGGATACCGATAACAGCACGCAGTTTGTATAGCTGTGCAAATAGAGGCGGTTTGGTAGCAACACGCGCGATACCGAGAACTTTCTCGTTTACTTACCGTTGTACTTAAATTATATTTATCTTTGTTATTTCTATTAAGTCATCTACGGATGTGAAGTCTGATAATGTTGTTTGTTTACACCTTTTCGTTGAAGTAATGTTTTTAACGTCTATACATGCTTACATTGATTGTCAAACATGATAATGTGTGACTTGAGTTTATTATATCTCCTTTAGATTTTGTTCAAGTTCCAAAACTAAAAGCGCTGTTCTAGAAGCGCTTCCATTCCAAAAAGTAGTCGAAATAAGTAGTGTGGGCGAAATATATTTGGATATAACATGCTAAAATACTGCGTAGTAGAGGCAGCCCATCCATGTCAAAAACAAAGGGTTCAGTGGCATAGCAGTATTAGTTATCACGGACGTGCAGGCACGTATGTACAGTCAACGTCCTCACTAAATTGTTTACAGTATATGACAAAGATAAATCGCTGCTATAGAGGGAAATATTCAAGTCATGTATCTTTATTGGGGTGTTTACTATGAACTTTGGTATGGTTAAGGCTGTCATACGTTCGTAATTTTCTGGACAAGTCCCGATAGACTGTCTCAAACTATGCTGGGGTCGGCTTCCAGTCTAATCATACAAAGTTGAATACAGTATTTTACATGGAGCGACTGCCTATCTTACCTCCACAACCCAATTCTTCTTGGTGCGACCAGATGTTAGACTTTCGGATAGGAACTACTCGTTACGACAGTCCGACAGACAAATGACAGCCGGGACTAACGCCTTTGTGGTATCCGAGGCGCGTAAGGAGCTCGTTATGGAGTAGCTGGTCACCAATCCACGGCCTGACCTCGACAAGCACTGCATAAGCTTAAACGTCGACTCGTGCGGCTGTTACTTTTTAATAAATTCAGTAAAATTATACAGCACAAAAAAAAAACGTCCGGAATTTTATCCGGAAAAAAAATCATAGCAATGACATCCCTATAGCGGTATGGACGGTATGGTGGCCGAACGTGTTTCGTAGCTTCTTCTTTTATCCCTGTGAAAAATTGTATCAAAACAAACCTATTTGAACATACGTGTAACATAACATGATGTACATTGTATGATTGTTTTCAATCCATATAATTTAATAATAAGCTTCTTATTAGTGTTACTAGTATTTAAAGATGTTCATGTTTGTACATCTTTAAACTCAGTTTTTAGTTGTAGTGTGGTTCAATATAAAATCGAGGAGCCTAAAAAACTGTGTCAACAATTGCACCAAAAATTTGGTCATCTGTCATTGATTGGGGATTACTACTCAACACCCAAAACAATGGACAACACTTTATGTAAATAACCAATGAAAGAGTTTCTGTATATTTAACGTTATTTCTTAATGTCTCATTCTTTTTAATTACGTTTCTAAATACCACGACAGTTGACGCAAACAATAAAACAACACCATGACATGTTTTTTAAGTAACATAGCATTTTATTAATGTAGAATTTAAAATATTCATACATACTGGTGTTAATTATGTTAATGACCACAGAATTAAAAAAAAAAATACACGGCGAAATACTGTTTATTCGGTCTGACAAACACCTAAGATGTCAACTTCGTACCTATATTCATAATCAGTAATGTCCGACGGAAGGTCGATTTCTAGCAAAAGCTGATTTCTGGCAAAGGCTATCGCCACAACCAGCCGAAGATTTAATAACCCAGATCAAGATTGGGTGAATAATATAATTATTTTTCAAAAATTTCAACTAAAAGGATAAGTTGACTGTATAATATGAAAAACTTAACGAAATGATTAAATTGACGTAGCATCTTGTCAAAAATGATAAAACTGAAATGTGAGACCCTTGCCTACAGTTTTTTCGTAATAGTTCGCTCAATTTGGGCGCTTGCAAGAAAACTTCCATTTTGGCCGAAGGCGAAGCTTCGGTCGGACACAAATAATCAGCCTATTACATTAAAGCAGTGGGCATAGGCCTCTCGGTGAGGAGGAATGAATATCAACCATATGGGTGGGTCCATTGCGAATGTCACACGTCTTCGCACCTACGTAATTATAGGTAATTGTTTCATCTGGAAAAGTATTCTTTTTTTTTCAAAATATTCCACACAATTCTAATTCTTATTACTCGGATTGAATAACGGACAATGGTCTATTTATGGGTAGTACTGTCACTGCCTTCTTGACAATTATAAGTTCAACTGTTAAACATAGGACAATAATAAATACTGTCCTAAGTGATAATGAAATAATTGAAAAGACTCACAATACTTTAAATACCAACAACATTCCAGAACACTGAAGAAACGAGCATTGAGTACCAGTCATCTTACGCTTACGCTTATTTACCTAGTTCAGTTCAGGTTGGCAATCCAAGGAATAAATTAAATAGGCACGCCACAATAGTCGCGATAAGTCCCCTCTTTGAGGAGTGGCTAGAGAGGCGCCACGGCACTCTCACTTTCTGCCTGATGCAGGTCCTAACCGGACACGGTTATTTCGGGAGGTTCCTGCACCGAATCGGGCGGGAGGAATCGCCTGGGTGTTATCACTGCGAGGATCGCCCGGAGGACACGTTGGAGCACACCGTGGAGGTCTGCTCCGCTTGGGCGGACCTTGGGCGCACCGCCATGTCCGCGTAGCGGCAATCGGCGGCGGCGACCTATCGCGTCCGGCCCTGGTTTAATCCATGGTCCGTAGCGAGAGGGAATGGGACGCCGTCACCTCCTTCTGCGAAGCAGTCATGCTAGCGAAGGAGGTAGCGGAGCGTCAGAGGGAGAGAACCTCACGTCCCAGCCGCCGCGGGAGACGCCCCGGGGGTCGGTGGTCACGTGGTGGCTTCCGGCCACCGTAGACGCGGACCTTTTATGACGACAGGCCGTGTTGACGGCGCGTTCGTATTCCATGCGCGTCTCAAAGAGATGTCAGTTAACAGGGAAGAGCCCGCAAGGGCCGATGCATGTCAGGGCTGCGGGACTGTTCGAAAGAGATACCGCGGCCCTGGAACGCAAAGGGCAAGGAAGGAATATGGATGGGTTTTAGTCAGTACAAGTTTGACACACCCTTCCCCTCCGCCCAGAGTGGGAGGAGTCAGTTGATGATTTCCCATCCTAAAAAAAGGGATAAATTAAATAAAACTTTATTAGATTTGAAACAAAAACAAAACAAGCATCGATCAGCACTACCCTCGCTACAGAGAAGTAATGTTCTGTGGTACCACCAGTCATCAACTCATTACACTTACCTAACCTATTCACTGCATGCCAGACTGGCAAACCAAAGTACAAATTAAAAAGATAAGTTTTTTTTTAATAATGCTAAACATTCCTTGCAAACAATCATCCAAAACGTTTTTTTGCATCAATAAATTGGCACCTAAGTATAGCTTAGCTGGTTCTGGTGTAACTAATTGGTGCGCAGGAGTGGGGTCGTGGGAACCCGCCCGCGGCAGTCAGGGTGCTTCAATGAACCTGAGCACGGTCGTGAATAAAGCTATTGTTGCCATGCAATTTACCTTATTATCGGTTAATTTGAGAACTCGCATGTTCATTAAAAAAGAGTTTGAATTGAAGTCATTCATTGGATAGTGTATGATTGTACAGAAATGGTATAATATATGGGATTTTTTAATCGTATGCGGTGATCTATTTTCTAATGATAATAATGTTTACGGAAAATTATTATGTTTTGGCTCTAACCAAATATATTTTTTACCTTTTACCTTAGTATGGGTAAACTATACAGTTACTATTCGACCCGTTTTCCTCTTTTTCCCTTAAGACCTCACGTAGTGATGTAACTGCCTACCTCACGCACACACGTGCTTAGGGTTAGAATTACGTTTGTACCCATTTACGGACTTAACAATCGATTTTCCTCAAAACTTCAATGTTGTTTTGACAATTGATATTTGAGAAAAAGATAGAACTGAATGATTTAAAGGTGGTTATAGGAAGTTTTGATCAAAAAGCAAACCAGTTAAAAGTTAAAATAAAAGTAACAGCTGTAATGGCAATAAGGAAACATTTGGAATAACAACTGCAATTTCTAATAATGTAGGAAAACATTATAGCTACCCACATTTTACTTGAGCACTAGTTTAGATCTCCACTACCAACAGATGATATGACTTCGATTACAGTAGTAGTTACGGTTAATATCTTGTTCAAATATAAATAAGATGAAAGCAGGATTTCCTAGGAAAGTAATCGCGATACAATCAGTAATCGTATGTAACTTTCCTATCAGTTTATCGATGTCACGTATCTAATTATTGGAAGGCTAATAAATAGAACTAGGTAAGTTATCTTATCAAGTAGCTACTGGCTTGTAGATGCATATCAAGTCAATGTCTTGATTGATATCTATTTATCTACATTAAGAAATTACCTACGATCATCCAATTTTATTTGGCGTAGCTAGGGTTTCGTAGAAAAGTGAGATCGTTGCTTGGGCAGTTACGCAGTTAGGATCAGCATGATAATCCCTAGTTACAATTCAGGTAATTTTTGAGAAAGCACAGATTGTAAAGATAGTAAAAATATGTCGGTATTGTTGTTGTAGTTGCAGAATGTAATACAGAAAAAGGACAAAGATTATGGATGCGGTTATCTTTGAAATTAACATCGACATATAATTTTAAAATATTGTTATCTGACGTCCAGTCAACCCTGATTATGTGCATGTTTAAGACATTTGTACGACCCAAATTACAAAATAGAGTCTGTCATCATAAATCACCATGTTGTAAACTTGCAACCTTGGTATTGACAAGGTTTGGACTAATGTGGAGCATATCACACACTTGTCTTGTCACTGACGCCGCGCGTGAGCACCGCACGTGCAAGGCGCGGGTAACCAGCTGACTAGAGAAAGCAGCCTCGCTTGCCACACCTAGCTGCAAGTTTTCCGCCTGTTTTATAGATACTAACTTTTTGCGGATTGTGAAACATTCCATTCATTTGCTTTTTTTGGTCTTAAGACTCGAAATGCAATATCAAAAACTGATCCGTCATTACTTTATATTCAAACAGGTATGCAAAAAGGCAACAAAAAGCAATGAAGTAGAAAGAGTGGCTTCGGTCGTGAACAGCTCATTATTATTCAGTAATAGATTATAATGGCTGTTCATTTGTTTTATAGACTAGTAAACACCCAGTCTCCCGAGTCCTGTTCGCATATAGAACGAGCGTGGAATTTTAAACGCGGTGTCGTCACCAGCCCTGAGGTCATTCCCGGGCGTATCCCTTCACTTACTATGTGCAAGAGCAACGTGTCCAACAACTGCATTCGAAATTAACCGGAGACCAGCGGTGACTCATAGTAACAGTCCAATTAAAAGATTGTAGAAAGACGTGTTTCTGAACATATGATCGACATTCTTGTTTGCGATGTCATGTCGGGTGTTAATTATGCGTGGTAAAAATCAAAACAAATTTGAAAAAATTGGAATCCCTAAAAACGACTAAAAGCTGTACACAAATCAAAACTACATCTTGATGGTAGAAGAAAAATAATTCGTCAGTTACTTCCAGGAGTTCCAGGCTGTCATTGATGCGTCGTTGGTGCGCCGAAAATGTTAAGGTCCAAAGTTCAAGCTAGCTTTAGAGCTTCGGCTGACTCAATCCGTTTTCAAGAAATCGTTCATCGATAGATAAGATGATCACAAAGTGACTCAAACACTCAACATATTTGTTATCAAATGTCGAAATCTAAGTTTATGCTTAATAAAATAGAATGCGGTAAGCCCTTCGCATGTGTCACAATTAAATAAAAAGCGTTGTCCGATGCGATTGAAGTGAACAATGAGTGACAATGGTAAGACATGGTTCGATGGGAGCCATGTCCTCTGAATACCCATCAGGCCAATACACGGTGAGCAGTAGACAATATGATGTGAAATAAATTGTTTCTCTCTCATACGTTGACCGCAAACATTTATCGTTCAGTGGTTGAAGCCAGTTTTATTGTCAACGTGGTCCTTTTGGACTTTTTCCTTTTTGAGTTTACTGCGATTAAATTCACTTTTATTTCGAGGTTGATAATACACTGATGTCTGGTATATTATGTAGGTAGTGCTTTAATATTGAGTCATGCTATTTTACTGAATGTCTGCTGGAAGTGACCACAGAATCGCACAGTTTACCTCTAGTAAGGAGGTGACTTGTAGAAACACTAGAACCGTGATATGATAACACATTTTTGTCAGTTCAAAAGAATTACTATCAAGAAGAATTGGATTTGGTAAAACTCACAGCCAGTGCGCATGATGATTGGAATAATTGCTTATAAAATAAATGAATAGCTAGTCTATCCAGAGCACGGTGCAGAAGATAAAAGCTGCCGAGAAGAAGTCGCCTAAAACACCGATATACAACACAAACACAACAAATTAAAAGTTTCAAAAACTTCAGAATTTGAGGCTCACAAAATCTCACCACCTGTATTCTGTTACGCATAAATCTATAGTTATAAAGGTATAAGTTTCTTTGTCGATATAACTGAATGCTTGGAATTAACATTTTGCTACTCAACAATATTTTTACACTTCATAGTATTGTTTATAAATAATGAAAATTTTATGCGACCTACCACCGACCTCACATTAGTTTGAAAGCGAAGTGATATTGGTCATAACTTTTATAAAACCCAAGCTTTTGAATATAAATGGTGTTATTTAGGTATTTGTTTAGACAAAGTTTGATTATATTATAAAATGTTGTGTAAATATATTGAAGCTGGCGCCGGTAATGGGCACACCTATTTTCCCAGGAGTGTCGTTAGAGGCCACTTGGAGATCATATCAAGCAGGTAGATGGGGTATATTATACTACAGATATCTAGTTGCCTGATAAGATTTTAAGTTGATCCGAACATGATTGCTGACTAAACGATGCACAGGGAAAATGAGTTCTTGGCAGGCATTGAAGGAAACTACAATTTGGATATGAGCCAACACTGCATTAAAATGGGCAACTAAAAATCAAGATTACGAGTCCTCTTGTGTCCCTTTTATCTTATATTCAAAATAACTTCTTGGTTAATTGAGAAGTATTTAACTCCGGTTCCCAAAGAATCAACTTAAAAAGTACATCATGTTTTATCGTTTCTACGAAAAACGCTTTCTCTACCGTCAGCGGTATTGCTCAAAGAATCTTGGTTAATGTCATTACAGCTTGGTATTGGTACAGTGGGTTTTGTCACACCGTTTTAATTCTTAACTTCTCTTCCACGGATTTTCCGGAGGATTTCGGAGGTTTACGAAATACCCTGGTTGAGTTCCTTAGTAGTAATATTTACTTACTTATCAAAGCTGGGAATTGTAAGTCGTTTATTGCTGTTTGTCCTATTTAGATATCCTTGTAAGTGGTTATGCATTTCACAATTTATGTATTTACGCTTGTTTAATGTGAATTTATTTCTTTTGTTTGCGCTATATTACTTGCTTTTATGCATTTAGTCCCTTATTGAGTAATCACTCAAGATGTGCCCAAGGACCACTTTAAAGTAAATTATTGTAATTTTTAAGCTGTATTAACACGTACCTTGTATACTTTCTAGCACCATAGTATTGACAACGTCTTTGTTTAATTTAATAAGGAAAAGCATTTCCGAGACATACATCGAGGTGTAGTTGGCATCCAATATGGCAACTGTTACCTTATTTGTTTATAAAAAGTCATTAATACTGGCAGTTATTCAGCGCGCCTCGCTTTATGCACATATTTTCTCACGGGACCAGCTTTTGCTGATGCTTCTCGGAAGTCAAATACATAAAGGCATTCTTTGATCTAATGCGCCGATGTTACCTTCTTCGTTAATACCATAATTTGTCAATATTTTGTCGAGGTTAATGTTACATTTTCTTACCAATAAGCAGAACCACGTGCATACATAAAGCATGGTATTTGTAGGGTCATAATCTAAAGTCCAAAAGACATAAAACCATCTTCGAACACTCAAATATCTTTGAGTTCCGATAATTAAATTACTTCACATGCCACATTATGTATGTTTAAGTAGGTAATATTGTGTACAATCACAAGATTTTTTGTTAACCTCGAATTCCTTTAACGTATGACGTCAATTTGCTATTCTGTCGATTAGTGTTGATGACGCGTGTCAATGGGCAACCATTCAAATAAAGATATCCTCAAGTGGAGTCAAAGGCAATGGTATGCGTGTGAGTGGCCGCATCTGATGTATGTGGGTCACAGACAATAGAGTTGCGTGTTTATTTTATAAATACATATCTAGCACACATTCTTGCTAATGTCTCTTAGCAACTGGAGTTGAACAAGGTATTATGGATTCATTAGAAACTGATTCTATCCCGACCTAATTTTGCTAAATGCACTGATTTATGATCTGCTGATAATATAAGAAATACAAGGTAGCCTTAGAACGCATCAGATCTCTCTACCTGTAATAACCTTGTTGCCTTATACGCTAACTTTCTTATCAAGAAAACGCGTTTATATGGTACTTACTGTACACTTAGAACAACTGAGTGTAACCTTACACGAACAGTTAAGTAGCCCATTTACAAATGTACTCTTGTAGATTTATTTCTATCGTAAAAGTAAAAATATAGGCTGCTTATCTAACTAACATTGACATAAAATGAGGGTTTTACGTTGTCCGACACCGTTCTTGGAAACCGTTACTTTGTCTCCTTCCGTGCATGCGACATTGTTACTTTCTGCTTTTGTTCACGACACTTACTAACCGTACCACTTGTGTTACTTATAATAGTTCTCAAGCCCCTGACAGGTTTTTGTTTGTACAATACCATTGCAATTTATTGCACTCCTACTTTCTCTATAGGTATACGAAAATTTGATTAGCGTCTATGCGTTATTAACATATATGCGTATATTTTTACGATTTCACTTTTAATCTAACATACCATCTTATGTACATAAAACATTATGTCTATTAAGTAACATTTTGCTGTTTTATTGTGCTCTATGACTCAAGATAATGCTATTCGATACACTTCGTGCTTTAGCATTAGTCTTTACGCAGTGATTATTTCTTATTGTGTTCATAAATATGCAGAACATACGATACACAGAGATTTTAACAGCTATAGTTGGGTATTTAGAATGTGGATACACGATTAAGGCTTTTGACACAGGTGAAGCATTTCAAAAATTTAAATACCGTGATTCTTGATCTTTTTCACCTTAGATGTGGTAATTTCCTCCGACGACAATAGTAAATGTTCGCTAATTTCCTAAGAGCGAGAGTGTTTGAGTCAACGAACTGCGTGCGTTGTTAGTGGTTTACCATAGGGCGCTGTACTAGGACCTCCAATATACGTAATTTTTGTTTATTTTTTTTTGTGTTGACATTCCAAGATTATAAGATTATTATTATATTTTCAAATATTGATTTTCCTAAAACTTTTGGATTTGAGAACCTTAACATGAAATGATAAAATTGCATGAATATTCAAATGTGATTTAAATGTAAGTCTACTCCTGACAATATGAATTTTTAGTCTAAGAGTATTACCGGATTTGCATCAACGTATATTGTATCAAACGGGGGTACCGTTTATCTCATTATGACATCCTCCTTCACGATTTATTTTACTGAAGACAGCATTAGCATGACAATCATGTTGTGCGAATTACCGTATTCATTGTCCAATTTTAACGGTAATGCAAGTCACATACTTTGAATTCTTATAATTATTTACGGCTTTCCGAAGATGTTCTCTTATATAAACTATTTGTGATATTCGTTCACTTTCTTTGCGAGTAGTTGTGAAAAGGAAACATCATGGCGTATTCACTCAATCATGCTCAATCATCACTTCCATCGAGTAGTAAGTGAATTTGGTTGGTATCGAAACACGATAATTTTATCTGAAGAAACAAATGAATACACTTAACTAGATAGGTATTTTGTGGTAAACAAGATTTAATTTCCAAAGTATATGGATCTTCAGTATTTTGGCAAGTATTGAATATTTTAATGTTCGTAAAAGCATGATTTTATTGGTACAAGAACAGTATAATTTAGATCAAAACCGCCAGCATTTTTCTGGAGCAAATCTGTCTGTTTAACATAATATTTTTCGGTTGATTTGAGAGGCCAGCCCCGAAATGTTGCCGTTAGCTCTCGAAATATGCGCTGACGACCGGATACTGTTATTTTGATTTATTTTTCTACCGCCAAACTGCCGTTTTACTAGCTGGCATGTGCTCCTTGAGGGATTGGGTTTCTTTGGTTTGAAGGTCTTAATTTACTCACGATTTCAAGGAGTTAAAAAACACAAAATGCAGTATACCTAGGAATGAAGACTAAGAAGTAGGCAGTAATACTAACACTTATTATTGTGTGGAGTTGTTGAAGACTTACACCACTTATTGATGGACTGCGTTCGGTATGAGTACGAGAGAAATGACCTGTTTAGTGTATTGAGGTTGAACAGACTTGTAGGCACATTCCATAAAATCCTGGCTCAACCAAACAGCTATAATGCGAAGAGTCTGTTTAGGTTCATGCCCCAGATATGAACAATGTATATTTAAAATACGATGGGACTGACATACGCATTGCAACTATAAATATCCCTAAATAAATAAAGAAAAAAAATACTATCATATGGATCTAGTGAAGAAAAGTCAAATGAAGATACGATAAACGTACAACCACTACTGATAGACTTGTCTACAGTTCTGTTAGAGTAAGGAGAAAATTGCTGCACCCGACTGCACCGACAAGTGTCCAGCACCCTAATTTTTGATGGAAGCATGAATAAGGGCTTCAAAATGTGTTCAGTTTGGCTTGAATAAGATTGATAGCAACATTTAAAATTTTCGCACGTTTGAAGCCAATGACTGTTCTTTTATATTTAATACGATTTTAATTTAAGCCTAAATTATTTTTTTATGCGTTTTCCTCAGGGCCATAATAGCTAATATGATTCATCCAATGACATCATATGATTTGATGTGTTACCATTTCTTATGATCATTTTTTGTTAACTTTTAATAAGGATAAACTTCTACATAATTATATTGTTTTAAATTGCTGCATGTTATGCGATATTTAATTTAAATAAGTATGAATGGTTAAAAGAATTAGGGAAGATAAAAAAACGACGGATGGACAGTGAGAAAAATTAAATGGCAATAAACTGTTGCGCTGACCCTAAACAAATAGGGATAGGAGCAGGATAATGATTTAAAATAAAATTTAGCTCCTTGGTGGAAAATATTGTAAATAGGTACTTTTTTTTTACGTATGGGTAATCATCAAATGACTTCTCCCGCTCTGGGCAGAGCGGAAGGGAGTGTCAGACTTGTAATGACTAAAACCTATCCATGTTCCTTCCTTGCCCTTTGTGTTCCAGGGCCGCGGTATCTCTTTCGAACAGCCCGCAGTCCTGGCAGGTGTAAATAGGTTCTTGAGTCTGATAACTGCAAAGATTAAAATAGAGTGATTACAACAAGAGTTTAATTAATTGATACAACAGCATATTACAACAAAACATCTGCGGGTGCGGTGATGTTATGCCAAATATTTCCGGACGAGACGATGACGGACGCACACGAGAACCGCCACCTAAACACAATATCAATAAGATGCATACTATCGAACTGTTTGTAGCAAACGACAATGCTTTGTTTGTGAAACTGATTTGTAAGATACGTTGGATGTTTTAGGACCGTTCTATGCCTTGCAAAGAGTTTGAAGATTCAGTCGATGCTATATTTGTATTTTCAACAAACAATGGCTATAAATCACCCGTATCTAAATTATTAAACGGAATAACACGATGAAACTCAGGGATCCTCAAGGATCAACCATATGCCCCATCTTGGATAAAAGTGGAGGTTCAGTGGCGCCAATTTTCTGATAAACAAACGTGAGCTCTAGCCTTATAAAATTAAAAAGTACTGTTCCCATTAATAGTGAGACAATGTATGTACCAATCAATGTGTTTCAAAGAAGGATGTTTACAAAATATTACTTTATTAGACTGGAAGCCGACCCCAACAAAGTTGGGAAAAGGTTAGGCAGATGATGACTTTGTTACAAACTGAATGTAAAACTTTAATTAATTTTGATTTTTCTACGACTGTCTGGCAGGTTTCTTTTAACAACACTGTTTACCTGCTCCAGTTTTTCAGTAAACAATATTATTTGCATGTTCGCCATTGTTTTCGTTCATATTGTTTAGACGGTCATCATTAGCCCATTCATCTCCATATATCATCGCGATATGAATATCGGAAGTATTATCATAATTTTCCTGTAATTCATGTGCCTCTGATTTATCGAAGCTAGAGGCATTCATAGATATACCGATTGATTGAAAGCATTTTTATTCTCTTTTTATATGTAATACGACTTGGCAACTGATATTGTTGGCATTTTTATAGTGCTATTAATTTGAACTTCCATTATTATTTTATTTGATAGAAAACATGTGTTTGGTCTGCTGTTTATATTTGACAGCTGTAGTCACATGAGATTTATTAATGGTTTCCTTCGTTGTTATTTGTATCTTCGAGATTACTATGCCTTTATTGTATCCTTCTAGGAACAAGTATTTTTTAGAAATTTTGCACATCCTGACTAAAGAACGTCAACTGTGTTTCGTTTCTAACTCTCTCCATTCCAAAACTAAATGCATAACAAATATCTAGCAGCCATAGTAAACAATCATTCATTTCAGCTAGCTACAGTAAGCAACGCATTGCATAATACATGGCGTCATAATGCACAATACATTTACATAAATGAATATGCACATACAAATCATATAGTAGTAGGAAGACATTTTTTACCCACTTGATAATAAAGAAGCAATTTGAGATTAGCATTTAATTGTTAATAGCTGTTGTAAAAACGAGCAAATACTTTCATAGCACGGTCTAATAGTCGAGGAAAACAATTTCAGTGTCATTAAATCTTTATTTAATTAAAGCATGTTATATGCAACGAGTATGGTCGTGAGAAAGCTTTCGTATTGCAACCATTAAGTACGCGCGTTTTCTTCTCAATTGAGAGCATTAATGGAAGCTTTAGTTCGATAACGATTGTTAATAAGGCCATGTGTATACGCCAGTGTGTTTCCAAGGGAAATTAATAGCGGATAAGGCTTTTACTGATAGGTATTGATGATTGGATTGGTTGATTTTATTCAATCTAACTGGTTTTCATATTAATTTTATGGATTGTAAATATGGAATTTTGCCACTGACATTTTCACCAGCATTATCAGCGTCTGCTTGGGAGTTATAACAGCTTTGGCAGAATTAGTTTAAGAGTGCTGGAATAAAATCTGACCCATGTTACCAACTAAACACCAAGGCGCTAACGTGAGGGCGCGATGAGAGAATAAATCTCGTTGTCAGTATGATTTGTTCGTCCCACACCTGCGCGTGTGCCGTTCCCGATTCACTCATTTATTATTCAAGCGCATCTGTTTTCATTGGCGATTTATCGCTTTATTTAATAGTTCGATATAGATGTACAGATTAATACTTCCACGTGGGAATTTATTGACGCGTTTTATAAAACTTCAGAACTTGATATGCAAAAAACTGGTTCGCTTTAGGAAAACATAAATGGTTTCCTACGTAATTTTCCTGCTCGACAGGTTACTCTTTTGTCTGCGTATACGCATGTCCTTTTAGAGATATCCAGACTGACTGGTTTATCAACGCTCAGTTTAAACACCTGGGCCTTGATTGTGAAATCCCGGAATATGTTTCTATCGAATATGTTTTTTTTGGTTCCATGCTGAAATACCCAGTATTTATCGATGATACAGTTATACTCATACATATTGTTATTGTTGTTCATATTGTTATAGTTATACTCTTTGTGTAATAGTGTTTCTGTTGTTAGACTTTTTAAACAGTTTTTATGGTTCCATTCGTCGATTAATCGTTTTTGTGGCAATGGAAGGATATTCAAACACTCTTCTTTAAGATTTTGATTACTTTTTTCTATAAAAAGGCTAATGATCTATTTTATTGTCCACAGCTGTCCGAGGAAGTGCAAAGGAAGCAGAGCGAGTACCAAAAGTGCCTCGAGTCTTACAAGCAGATGAGAGCCAAGTTCGAGGAGAACTACCTCAAATGTAAGATATTTTTTGAATTTGTTTTAGTAGAATAAGGAATTTTCGAAAAATTACTTACTAAACAAAGTTCTAATGTGGCAGTAAATTCTTTGTGGGTGGTCTTAAGTGGATCTTAATTCAGATCAACGACATAAGTTCTTCGTGCTAAATCATGTTTACAAAGATGATCATAATCGTTTGTAACAGGCGACTTCGAATCGAGGTCCACAAAGTTGCTGTGGACTGGTGTTACTTATTATTAATTTTGCTAATTATCCTTCTACACCCACAAGACAACCGTTTCTATTAGTCCTGTAGATACTATGTAGATTGTTTGTCTTCAAAGCTTTATCCAATATTTTGTAATCTACTTATTATTTCATTCTATTAAGCGATGAATCTAACGACATCTTCTTATTCATCTTCCAGGTCCCACGAGTAGAGGCGGTCGCAAGCTAGATGAGACCAGAGACAAATACGGCAAAGCCTGCAGGCGGCTCCATAGGGCACACAACGAGTATGTCCTGTTACTGGCGGAGGCTACGGAGTGCGAGAGGGCGTTGAGGACAGCTGCGCTACCGACCCTCATGGATCAGCAGCGGCGGCAGGGAGAGGCTACTGCTATGTCTTGGTGAGTCTCACTAAATGAGTGGTACCTTCGGTCCCTCTTCAGTTTAGGTTAGGCCCTTCCCTTAAGAAGGACCTACTCGACGATAAAGCTACGAAGACAGACCCATTAGGGGAGGGTCTATCATCAGCACACATAAAACGCTAACTTAGGTTGACGTTTACTGACATCATGGTGAGGTCAGTAGACACAGTCCTTACTCTTGAAGCTTCAGAGTTCAGAGTTGAAATACTTATAAGACCTAACCGCAGTACAAGCTACCGAAACCAAGGAAAACTTGCACTAGAATTAAGTCCTTTGTGATAAAAATCAAATGAAAACAAACTGATTGTTCTAACTATCCATCCGTAGCTGATATCGCCCATTCACGTGTATTTAATTTTGATAAATAACTAATAATGTTATTTTAATTACTGTTATTCATCGATAATATAGTATGTGCTCGATTAGTTAAGATAAGTAATTAGTAACTAATATGGTATGATGCTACGCTGGGTAATTTTATGACTTTATCTTTAAAATTAATCATAATTTGTCAGGTTTTAGGCACTTAACCTTTCGTTTAAGATATTATTTGCACGCGTGTCGAATAGACAAAATAATTATTCGTGCAGAATTGACTTACCTATGACTTTCTAAAGAAACATGCAAAATCAGGATTAGTGTATTAGTATGAACCAAAACTAAGTAAATCATTTATAATATTTTTTAATGGAAATAAAAGTATCCATGGCAATTACAATACGGATGTTGCTGCAAAGAGGTTTTGCAGGAGGTGACGTTTTTTTCTGAAAAATACTAAAATTTGCGATGTTTACTATCAATACTGTCGGTTCAACAGGAAAGGCGTGCTTCTAGAGGTGGTGCAGAGGTCAGACTTCAGCACGGACAAGTTCAGGGAGATCCAGACCAAAATAGAGACCACCATACAGAACCTGAGGCCGCAGGACGAATACAAGGAGTTTATAGAAAAGTACAAGTAAGTTTTGGTGATGTCTAGCTTTTATTTATCCACCACCCCTCCAATGGACCCGCGTAGTGCATAGTATAGATGATGGTTCCCCACTATTGCACACGAATTTCTGATACCGTAATAAGAAGCCAACAGCAACTCCAACATCTGCCCTATCAAGTTGTTTAGGGGTTTAATGGCACACTGTGAAGGTAAAATTAAACAAATATGTACTCAGATGTATCTGCTAAGATTAGTATATGGAATATGGTCCGTCATAGGAAATTATAGGCTTATAATAATTTTATCAATCATTTATTACGGAAGTGAATTCATTATGGACTCCGTGAAATTGTGGAAACCCTAAAACTCACCGAAGTCGTCAAGAAATTAATAGTCACGATTTATCAATAAAGAAAAGATGGAGGTATAAATAATTTCGGGTACCTGTATTAACATTTCGCAATTACATATTCATAATAGGTTTCTTTTATAACGAATCATTCTCGGATTTCAATCATCAGCCAACTGTAAATGTGCAACATCACGAGTTATTATCGAAACAGCCTTTTGCCAAGAATGCAATAGAAAGTAAAATGATACCGAAAACTTTCGACTTGGCAATGTACCTATATGCAATAAGTAGGTAGGTATATTAGTACCTATACCTTTTTTTTAGTTGCCTTGAATGTCCCACCGCAAAGGCCTCCTCCATATCCGTTCAGGTACTCTTCTCCTCTTAATCTTCAGCTCCTAATACATTTAAATCAAGTGTCTCTCTATTTTCGTAAACGCTAGTCTCCGAAATCAGTTTCTGGTTGGTTCCAGCTTGAAAGATCGATTGAAGACGATGGATGACACGGGTGACGAGCTAGTATTATAGTTTTATTAAGGAAGTGTAGTCCGTACGGTCCGTACCTAAAAGTAATCATTTGACCGGTTACTTGATTCTGGAATTGATAAAATGTTTAAGATACATTTGCAAGTAGCAAGGTAGGTATTATCCCCCATGGCCATAGGAAAGCCTTGAGGGAAAACTCTTGCTACCCAATGAGCGAAAGGGGACGGCATTACAAACAGGTCTTCGTCAACAATCCCATTCAACCCATGTTCAAGTTTCAATAAAATTCGATTCGATTCAGAACACAAAGAGAACGGAAATTGGCTTGCAGTTTTAATTCCAATTAAAATTAAATGAAATCGATCTCAATCTTCAAATAGTTTTAATGACTAATAAATAACTCATTTTCGGTTCGTTTTTAAAAGTGCTCGTTGTATCGTTGTGACAATGAACGATGAGTAGTAAAACCTCGAAGGTAAGGTATTATGAACCAGTGGCATTCAGGAACTGACTGTTACTTTCAAAGGCTATGTTTGAGGCCACTGAAGTAAATTACGATTGTTTTATTGTTTTTCTTGATTGAGCCTCTTTCTCACGCCTGTTATCCCCGAAGGGTTAGGCAGAGGTGTATCTAATAGTAACACTCACATTCCGCTAGAAGTCTCATGTATTAGGGGGCGAACCTATTGCTATCAACGGGACACAAATCCAGACTCCGTGGCTGACTGAAATTCCTAATGGAAAAACCCAATAACAATTTGCCCGACCAGGGAATCGAGGTGCTGGTTTCAATTTCTCGGCTCACATAAAGAGTTATTGGGTTTTTCTTCCACGATTTGTCAATAGCAGCCCAGAGTCTAGATTTTTTGTGGTAGTAGGCTCGCCCCTTGCTATATGAGAATAAAATAAAACTGGTGAAATGTAGGCGTTCTGTAAAAATACCTCTGCCGTCTCCTTCGGGGATGACAGTCGTCATGTAATGTTTTTACTATAGGCAGCATTGACCAGTAAGGCAGTACTCACTACTACTACAATAGTATAAACAATTCAATTGTAAATCACTGGTGTAGGTACTCTATGAATGAAAATAATAAACGTTGGATATTTAAATAGTAAACTACAAAGAAATGCGGTCATTGTAATACCTAATGCATAAACTAAACGTGACATCATTTTGGCGATTGTTTTAGGTATGTATTTAGTTAGTCGGTACCTTCCTATTATATTTTGATCAAGTTTCATGTTCAAATTATCTATTCGTTTTTAAGAGACTTCATTAATTTCTTATTACTTATGGTCGTCATTCACGGTGGTAAGAGAAAACCGCATTAAAATATACCTAAAAAAAAACAGCATACCCAAAGAATTTTACAAAATGGTTGACACTGAGTCATAAACCGCATAGCTAGATAAGCTATCCATATTTTAAAACGATCGAGAGATTTGAACCGGTTTCATAATCCTCTTTAATATCAAAGATATTAAATAATTAGTAGGAATTTAGGGCTCCCAAACCAAAACGATAAAATGGTACAAACAAGGCTAGCAATCTTTATGGCTTCTTTAGTGTGAAACCTGATTACCGAGCGTTATAGGTTTGGATTAGCTAAATAAACAAGTTAATTATAAAACGTGTTCATGATTGTATAGGCAATTCTGAGTTTAGATTTTAAAATATTTAAAATGTAAAGCCAAGCTAATCTGTGCACATACGAATTCCTAAGTCTGCTAATATTCTTCTTTTTGTGAAATGAGATGAGGGCTGATAGAAATGCATGGGAGAAGACATGTTAAACACTGTAAACTGATAGCCTTAATCATTTTCAAATCAACAACAACAACATTTTGAACAGGGGCAGTAAGATGATGATAATTATAACCATATTTAATCATCCTTCTGCACTTACCTATCCTAAGTTATTAGACTAAAGCTAACTGATAGTTTCTTTACGCTTATCCATTCAATCCGTTTCATATGGTTTCATACCTTAACCCCAAAACAATTTGTTTTAGATCACCACCCTCAACGCCCGTAACGTTTAACTTCGACGAGAGTCTAGTCGAGGACACGAGCGGGAAGCTGCAACCAAATCAGCTGACAGTCGACAACCTAACAGTGGAATGGTTGAAAGAGAAACTGACGGAGCTGGAGAATACCCTGCAAGACAACCGGGAGAAGCAGTCGGCGCTACAGGGTCCGGAGATTATTGGGAATGGAGTCTGCAAGAACAATAATACGGGGTTGAGTAATGGAGTCAATGGGATTGACAGGTTAGTTGTGTTGCAAAACAGCGGTGTCTTCAGAGCGCATTCATTAGGCTGCAAAATGCACATACTATTTTTTCAGTACCAATGATGAAACGTTAAGTAAGATTAGCAAATGTAGTCATTTACAGCAAGTATATAGTTTCTCATCCTGATGACCATGTGTCACCATTGTAGCTTCTCTGGAAGTCTTCATGGAGCAAGCGGTTTGGTGATTCATTTTCATGAAACTGTAAAACATGAGTCAGGATTATGGGCAGCAGTGACGAAGGTTCCATATAATTCGATTCCTACCGGCTTCCCTTTGAAAAATGGCGCAGACAGTATTCTATAGACAAATAATATAATCACATTAAATATCCGTACTCCGGCTTACCTCTTACAAAAATTTACCTTTCGCTACTGATGGGCAGGCAGCTATCAGCTTATAATATCTTTAATACTATAATCGCTTTTCCAACTACCCAGGCATTCACCGCCACCATTACCGGTGACGACGTCAGAGCCCATTAAACTTTTGGAGCTTCGTGTAGCGGAACGTAAATGTGCCAAACAAGCAGAAATGATCAGGTCCGCTCTGGCTGAACTAGGTTGTGAAGAAGCACCTAGTGGTTGTCCTGACCTGTCTGCCGAGACTGTTGGCGTCGATAGTCTGGATGGCAGCTCTCCTGATCACCAGGTAGGCCATGCATGCTTTATCGTATTTTATTTTAAGGGTTATGTAAGGGTAGAGGTGAAGGAAATTAACTAACATAATGAGGTATTTTTGGTGTAGATTCTTCTATGGATCTAGCGGCAATGCTAAAGATGATATTCGATTATCAGGATCGCTCTTCACTTGGATCTAAAGCATCAACGGATGTTTTACGATTGCATCTCCACTCGATAATACCGCCGAGACCATTCTTCAAACTGTTCACGCGGCCATTCCGACGCAAGTCTGCGCCTTCGAGCCCGGCGCTACCTCCAAAGACTTACAGAAGCAGTAGCGAAGGCCCCGCTGACTCGGTAACTGAACCTCATCGCAAGCGGATCAGAGTCCTGAGGCGACGCTTGCGCAAACGTGTGGATATCTATGTGTATTGCCGAGTTCACAACAAAACGCTCTTCAAAAAAAGAAGACGGAGCCGCGTTGTACTCGATAGTTGTTCTAACAGTGTGGTGAGTGCCACTACTAACAGAGACATCCTTCTCCCACGCATGGCATGGAATTTATTTGGTGCATGAAGCTTTCGTCTTCCACGGCGCCACTAGAAGCAGCACAATATATTCACTCTGAAACGAGTGTTACTCAACGTGTCAGTGCTAATATTAGCCCAAACACTTCACGTCACCGTGCACCGCACGAACTTCTGTCGGGAATGAGATTTCAAATGAAATGAAAATAGCACAGGCTCTCCTTAAAACTCACTTTCAAAATCAAGGTGAAGCCGCTTGCGACGTTCCAGAAATGTATCGGTGTTTACGCGTAGACTGTGTACGTTTCAGTCGTGGGGTTTACGTCAAGTTCATCCTGTTTCTGGTAGCGTTCGTTTCATGTGGTGAAATAAAAGAGATAATAAAGTAGTGTTGGTTAATTTTGTGGTGTTGTGAGCTGATGAGGTTGAGTAATGGATCCGTTTTCGCTGTACATCACGCACAGCGAGCTGCCCCCGCCTATCGTAGTACCTCGGAGGAAGAAGCGGCTGAAGCAGCTGCAACTTGAACTTGAGAAAGAAATCGTATGTTAGCGCTTTCGTTGTTACCTTTGTCGTGTGTTTTTTTAGCATTATGTAATTAATAAGTCGGTGAGTGCATGTGCATCGCGTGGAATAATGTTTTTCTCTTGATGTGACGTGTGTGTCTCTTGTGTGTGTCGTGTTAATACTGACAACATTATTTAGAATTTATTACATTATTATAATAACTTTACTATGAGAACTGATGAAACATTGATGAATTTAATTATTTCAGCTATTTTATATTTGCCAATTTCTGGGCCAAAGTAATCTTAAACTATTTTTGACTGTCCTAATTAACTCCTGTTCTGATTGCTGATTTCGTCACCACGTGTTCGTACATGTGTATGTGGTACCAATCCAATTACCTGTCTTAATACTATTTTCTTCGCAGGTAAGTGTGAGTGAGACGGAGCGAACCCTGGTCGAGCAAGAATGGTTTCACGGAGTGCTGCCTCGCGAAGAAGTGGTGAGGCTTCTGAGAGCCGATGGCGACTACTTGGTCCGGGAAACTACAAGGAACCACGCGAGGCAACTGGTGCTGTCCGTGTGTTGGGGGCAACACAAGCACTTTATTGTACAGACGACTCCAGAGGTTCGTATATATAATGCTACACCATCGATTTCTTTTTGTGATTTTGATGTTTACTTACGGTTCGTTCTCATTACATTACTCAGTCCACAATGTTCGCCTCGTTGTCTGCAGCCCGCTCCCGATACGTCAATCCTTATTTTCCAGGAGTACTGTATCTTTTGGCTTCGTTAAGGTCGACTTACACCGGATTATACCTCAGGATTTTGATAGTCTGCGAACTTAACCATATCAACTGCGGCGGCAGTATTTTGCCGTATTAACTGAGCCTTTGAACTACAAACACGTGCTGTGTATTGCCGTGAGAAAGAAGGTTTACGGTTTATAAAGCTGTAGGTATATTATAGGTGCTTAGCAACAACAACTACTAGTATCCTCAGATCGTCCGAATACCTGGGCTCCATGACCTTTCCAGACTCGTAAAATTATACAGGCTTCAAAAGTAGCTAGTGTTACAAAAAATATTACTAGTTACACCTGTTATTTGGAATGTTTTTTGTTTTTTTGTGGGCTAAGTATATGGATCAAGAATCGTTTCAAACCGGTTTCAATGCAAATCTCCGCCTAACATTTTGACATTTGGATGCTCCAAACTCTGCTCACAGATTGTTTAATATTCTGCAGTAATAGAGTTTAATGATTTCCACGATTCGTTCGTCTCAGCGGTTTATGCTCAAATAACTTAAAATAAATTTGCTTCGTAATGAATTTTGCGATTTCTCGGAAATTTGAGGTCTTTGAGGTGCATCTTATTTATCTTAGGTCATTTGCGAACTTGTTTTTGGAAACTTAAAAATATCTTCTTCTTATTGTATTTATCTACGAAAAGTCGTTTATATGTAAAGGCAAATGGCAAATGGTATGTAATTTGGTGTATTGAGTTCATGGATTATTTTGGATTGATTGTTGCCAGTCTGTCCAAATTCAGAGAATCAAGTTGAGGCAACGGGTTTATATTAGTTGCAGGACGTTGAACTTATATTCAATCTGTAGGTAGATCTAAAAAAATCTTAGATTTTTAGATACCATTTAAAAATCGTTGGTAGCAGCCTACTGCACGACGTGCATGATAAAGCTTAATTAGATTGCAAGCAAGAACTATACGAATTTGTCATCACCACAGGATTGCTGAGATAAATAGTAATATTCCCACCTAGTACAAAATCCCATTTTCTTCCAGGGTCACTACCGTTTCGAAGGAGCAGCGTTCCCGTCAGTGGCCGAATTAATAGCGTGGCAGCGAACAAGCGGGGTGCCCGTGACAGCGAGATCAGGAGCCCTGCTACGTCGAGCAGTTCCACGGGAGAACTGGGAGCTCAACAATGATGATGTGCAGCTATTGGACAAGATTGGCAGGGTAAGTCTAAGTTGTTAATACAGCCTTGCAATTTACAAGAGACGAGATTTTTTTTAAATCGATTGGCAAACAAACAGGGGATGATCAGTGGTTACCGAGATTTGCTGACTTCGACCATCTTCAGAACCAGCGGCATGGCAGATGTGGCGCCATACCGAAAATATAGAAAGCGAAGCGAACGATAAATGGAGGGGGTGGGAATATGGGATTGACATGTTTTAGGAAGTTGTCTCGATCATTTAGGATTGATATTATTGATACCCAGCTTGGTATGCTGAAAGGGCTCGAGTCTTATCAGATCGAAAATAGAATGCAACCAGAATTAAAGAACAAACACACAAATCAGCTTCGGGAACTTTTTGAGGTCAATTGGCAAGGCCGGTAGGGTGGGTATTCGGGTCAGCAATTTTGGTAGTAGTAGTCCGCCTATCTATTTCTACCTACACGAACGTCTGAAAATTCGATATCGCATCTCCTTCCTGAATCTAGGTGGCCTTGTGATGCTGCTTGCACCTTTACTTATGCCTTAAATTCATCGACTATCGTTCTTCGCCAGGGTAACTTCGGCGACGTCTACAAGGCTCGTCTCAAGAGTACCAACCAAGAGGTAGCAGTGAAGACTTGCCGGGTAGCGCTGCCGGAAGAACAGAAACGCACCTTCCTGCAGGAGGGCCGCATTCTGAAGCAGTACCAACATCCCAACATCGTGCGGCTTATTGGCATTGCAGTGCAGAAGCAGCCCATCATGATCGTCATGGAACTTGTGCCTGGTAAAATTCTTTAATTTTCATAGGAATTATAATTCAAAATGTGCGTCATGGATTTTGACGACAGGCAATTCAGGTAATCTCCCAAAAACCTTCCAAATAGTTTTGGGAGATGGTTGTAAAATTGCAACTAATATCGAAATAAAGATTTTCGTTATGGCAAAAGTATTACCTACCCTTCCTCACCTGCCTGGTTATTGAAATTAGGTCAACTGTCTACAACACTGACCAGTGGCTTTTTAGACTGCGCCGAGATTTGTTTAGCTTACTGTCCAAGGCTTTACTAAACACCCAAGTCTGAGATAGGATGTTCAACTTGAAAGAACGATACATCTAGGTTCATTGTCCGTGTTTGTACTTCATTCAATTAAAACGCATGCAAGTGAATGATATCAGATTTCCTAGCATATGGAAACTTTCTCTAGCTGTTCGTTAAAGTCAATTTGAAATGTATCTAGATTAGATTCAGCGTAGGCGATGTACGTTTAAACTAAGCTAAACATAGCATTGCTCTTTCAATTGATTTCTCATTGAAACTGAAGAAAAAAATACTAATGGCACCTCTTAGTTATAATTATAAAAATATGCATTTATTTTTACAATATTGCGTCATGGAAAATAAAAAAATCGTGTTGCGATATATTCTGTTGACAGATTCGTTTCCACTTGACCCAAATTCTTAGCTATCATTTTCTTTGTAGGTACAGGCCTAAATAGGTAGATACAGCTTTTTTTTTCTTTCATGGCTTTTTGGCAGTTGGGACAATGCCTGCTCAGATAGCTCTAGGAGGTAGGTAACTTACCCTCAGCATTTGAACCCGAAAAACCGGGCCTTGTTTTTTTGCTTACCTATACAAATTATCGTGAATTCAAGAAAATGTAAACCCAAAAGTACCTTACTGAACTAGGGGGTCTAGGTAAGATTGTAAGAACTTCTTAATCCAAAATGTATTTACGCAGCTGCACCTACAAACCGTGTGGTGTGTCATTAACATGTTTATAAAGCTCAGCGTGTGGGAGTCTAGACAGTTGCGATCTCGTGCTGGGTGGGTGAAACATGCGTTTAAAATTAAGCTACGGTAGCTTTCTCTGAGAATAACTGCACATTTCGCAAATAAAGTTTCGTGATTTGTTACATTTTACGTAGGTACCCGTCGTACGTAAACGGTAGCTAGAAAGATGTCCATAGGATAGGGTTATTTCACTCGATAGATCGCAACTAACTCAACAAGTTCCGTTATACCTATGAACACGTGAACGTATGATATGTAGGCTGTTTTAGTTATAGGTAGATCGATTCCCGGGTCGGGCAAAGTGTTATTGGGTTTTCTATTAAGATATTCTCGGTAGCAGCTACGAGTCCAGGATTTGGTCCAGGTTAATAAAAATAAATAATAAAAATAATTAGGACTTGGTAGGACTCAAAAGTTTGAATGCATACATCATCCTCATCATCACACACCTGACATTTTTTAAGTTAAAACATTACTGGCGAAATGTGGGTGTATAATAGGTCAAACCTCTTCTGCCTTAAGGTTCAGGCATAACATGTTATTTCATCATTCTTCGTTGGTGTTCCCAGGTGGTTCCCTCCTAACATTCCTGAGGACGCGAGCAGCTGCACTAAGCGCGCGTTCCCTCCTAGCCATGTGCCGCGACGCAGCTGGCGGCATGCGTTACCTGGAGTCCAAGAACTGCATCCACCGCGACTTGGCAGCCAGGAACTGCCTCGTAGGAGACGACAACATTGTCAAGATATCCGACTTCGGCATGTCCAGGGAAGAAGAGGAATATATCGTGTCGGGAGGCATGAAGCAGATTCCAATCAAGTGGACGGCGCCGGAGGCACTTAATTTCGGTGAGTTGTTTTGAGCAAACTGTGAACAGTATTCTACTGTTTTGATTGGCACCAACTAACTCATGTCTCTAGATTACCAGACAGATCAGAGACATGTAATGCCCAAAGGCTGATACATTAAGATTACTGGTATCCACAGCGCACTGGTCACCTGGGTACCGCTGTCCGCTTGGGCAGTCTATTGACCGTCTCCAGTAGCTGCTGACCTGTCGTTACCAAGAGTTACTGTCTTGACTGTAAATAACTATTGATTTATTTTCAGGTAAATACACGTCTTTATGCGACGTGTGGAGCTACGGCGTGCTGATGTGGGAGATATTCTCCAAGGGTGATACACCCTACGCAGGCATGAGCAACTCGCGCGCCCGGGAGAAAATTGATACAGGTGTGTACAGCAGCCAATCCACCTTATTAGAGTCTAGGTTGATGATGGGCGATTATATCACCACTATGTTCAAGCTGCCCGGTTCTGCTAACCAAACCAATTTCCGAGCATATGACTATGGGTAATATTCACCTTCCGTACCTGTTTTACTGTTGAACTGATTGTACCGACCTTAATAGTACCGAACTGCTTTTTTTTTTTTAAAGGAGACGTTTATACGTCGAAGGATTAGCTGATTACATTCTATTGTTCTTCAGGTTACAGGATGCCGGCTCCGGAAGGCTGTGCGGAAGACGTATACGCCTTGATGATTCGCTGCTGGGAATACGAGGCGGAGAAGAGACCTCACTTCCACCAGATATACACCATAATCGACAATATTTACAATAGGTAACACGGCGATCCGAATGCTACGTGGATCAGGATTTAGATATCATCATACTATTGTTTAGTTAACCCTAGGTTTTTAGAGGTAGTCTGGTACGTAATGTGGATGGATGTCGATGTGACATGAGTCACTTTTGTCCCATCATCGATATTATATTTAGGGTATATAACACTTTTGATATCCACAGTCCATGAAGATTTGTAAACCTGATATTTTTGTTATATAAAAGCATAGAAATCATTTATATGGTTCTAGGTCCTATTTCCTAGAATTGGAGAATACAAAAGAATTTAATAAGTTAAAATAGTAATTTTGCTAAACATTCATTGATATCTATATGTAAGTGCGTATCTACTCATTTTCCAATATGTAATAGGCAACTGATTACTGTATTAATTTAAGTATTTGTAGGAATGTAATTAATAATCTGTTTTAAATAAATATCTTAATAATGTACTCTATGTAATGTAATGATTTGGGAAGGGAATCCAGAAGGGACAATAGAGGATAAAAAGTATTTTTGTAGCCACATATTAGCGGTTACATTTGCAGTACAGGAATAGCTCTTACTGCTACGACATAAAGACGCTATTAGTGCCAAATTGGTACCACTGATTAGCTAAACCTGTTGGCCTGTGGTAGCTTAATACATCATACATAAACTCACGCCTTGTTTCCATTGGGCAGGAGGCAGAAACCACAGAACACACCTGCTACGATACTTGTATACTCTAGCTAGATATGACCAAGTGGTAGGTAAATTCTGTCTAACTTTTACTAAATAAAGTCTGAATAAATTCCAGCGGATGCTTAATGTTTTTGATCCCCTTTTGTTTCTTCTGGTATACTTATAAAAGCGCTAGTAAGTGGTTTTTATAAGTGGAGTTGAAGCGTTGATCTCTTACGAATGGTACTTTAGCGATAGATGGAAATAATAGTGTCTAAGTACAATATAATATCAGTTCTGACTGAATATCTACGTATGTTTTATTTGAAGTACAATTATAAGAACTGTTTGTGTAATATGCATTTGATCTATGTCTGTGTAAAATTATTTAGCCTCAAATGTAAGAGTAAATACAAATCGTTTTGTTATAAGAAAAGTGTGGTACGAGAGAGGCATTAATTAGGAACTTACCTATCGTACTTTTTAAGAAATTAATCACTTGGATTTTAACTCGTTTGTTAACGAATAAATACTTATTATTATAAATTCTATAATATTTAGAAAATGTAAACTAGAGAAACGTGTTAATTGTTTTAGAACTAAATTAATGAAAATCTTATGTTAATGTTGAGAATTATAAATTATTTTCAAAGAAATAAAACTACGGAAGTGTTTCTTTTCTATATAACGGTTTTAACAGTGCTTCCATAATGCCTTTTGAATATTATGTAATAAGTCGTTTTTAATTAAATAATTATTATAATTAATTCTGGCAATAAAGGTCATGTTTGTGATATCGCATCTCCGCTCAAATAGTGTTGTAAGTCAAAAAAGCAAACTTTCGAGAAAAAGGCGTTTGAAATTTTTGGTATGGTACAACTTTCACTAAACATTATAATGATACTAGTACCATTTAGGGATAAATATTTAAACCATAAGCATGACACTATTCCAGATAAGATTTTGAAGTTTTCTGAAACTAATGGTGTAAAAAAAGATTTTAATTTTTTTTTTAGTTGTTACACTATTTGAGAGGAGGTGCGATATGTTTAATGCTTCCACAGAATAGTGTAACAATTAGATATTTTAAGTAATAAGTTTATATCTTTCCTAGTGTAAGTGCATGATAATATAGTAATTAATTGATATTTTAACACAAAGTGAGATGTAAATGTATAATAGGCAGTCTAGTATTTTAATGGAACATTTTATTAAAACTATGTAAATATATTTCGTACAATAATAAAGTGCCAGACATTTTTGAATTGTGATTTTTCCTACTCTCGTGAATTCATTATGCACCATGAAGTTTAAAATGAATGGAATGCCAATTTATATGCATTCTAACAACAAGTAACCAAGTGAGTAAGCACACAAGCCTTTTCCCAACTATGTTGAGGTCGGCTTCCAGTCTAACCGGATGCAGCTGAATAAGCACACAAGTTCGTTCATATAAATATTTTTTATTAACAATGACACATTATTTACAAATACAGCTTTATAAGTTCGTCACTAACTGCCGACGGTGACAATATTCCCAGGTCAGTAAATAATAACGTTATATATGCGGGCGGCGTGTAGTCGACTAGAGGGTGTTCTGTAGTCAGATCTCTGCCAGATTTGATAACACTGGACAAATATTTGAATTCGTTCGGTAAATCGCGCTGGTTCAGAGGGTATATCCTGGAGAATTTGAAGCTTTCTGTCAGTACAAAAACTGGCTTTTTAAGTTCTAAAGCTGTCACTGCTAATGAAAAAGTTCCAATCTGTAACAAAAACATAGAGTGATACAACACACATAATATGATAAGCTGATTGATTTGATTCTTAATACCCTGAACCAGTTTGAGTTTATGATTGTCAGAGGTCGCCATTTTTTCGAGAAGTTCAGACAATCACAAGAACTCGCACATGGTGTTCAGTGATCTGGTGAAAGCGTATGAAATAGAAGTGAAGTGCCTAGGGGTTAAAATTACCGCAAGTTATGGCAAGCCGACTGTCTGCCTGTATGAAGCGTCATGGAAGCCTTAATATTATGTCGAGTTATGGGCAATCTTTTCGGTTTGTATGGGAGATACCGCCACTGTGAAATAGCTCGGGATGAGTTGTGGTGGGCCGACAAAGATAAAGCTGTACCTGGCTGGGAAGCACATGGAGTAGATTTCAGTCAAACCTGAGTAAGTGAGAACTGGATAAGCGAGAAAACTCTATTAGTGAGAGTATTTGCCAGGTCCCATCAATTTGCGATATAAGTGAGAAACATAAAACCTGTATAAGTGACAGTAATTTTTCATGCGTCAACCTCTTTAAGTGAGATTGATAATTGCCTTTACCTCTATAAGCGACAGTTTACTTTGCTATTTTATGACTCATTCTTAAATTTCAAGGGACCTTTTTTTTAATCAAACGACAAAATGTGCGTCGATTATTGTTTTCTATAGTTCTAGGAACTTACGTTGTATTCGAATGACCGAGTGAGTCATTATTATTTTATTATTGTTAGTGGAACTCCTATTCTATTCAGAAAGCCAAATGTGCGTACCGACTTGTTTGTCAAGAAGAAAGGTCCTGTACTTCTTCATAATGTCTAAACAAAAACTCAATGCGTTGTCTTTAAATGTTGAATAAAAATTATTTATGAATATGCGGCGGTTGATCAAACCATATTTGATAAAATTTACGAACTTGAAAAACATACACAAAATATAAAAACAGAATCGCAAAAGAAATTAACAGATTTTTTCAAGTAAATGTTGTTATAAGATTATATAGATTAAACATTATTTTATGTTCAACTATAATTTCAATTAATATATATTACCCATACATACATGTACGTATTTTGTTTCTATTATCATACATATTTACCGTATGTTTATAGACCCCTATAAGTGAGACCGATTTCTCCTGTAACTCTGTAATCTAGAAACTCGGGTTAGTGAGAAACCTCTATAAGAGAAAAACAGTTCGCGGTCTCCCTTGAGCTCTCACTTATCCAGGTTTGACTGTATATGGAGTTGATTCGTGCGAATTACAGTTAATTCAGTTGGTACTTGTAACCGGTCAGCTGGCAGCCGGTGCTGGTAATAGCAACGAGTGCTGTGTGGCTGTATGAATATTCTAGATTAAACCTTTCTGTGAGTAATAACACTGGCTTTTTAAATTCTCAAACTGCTACACATACGGCTAGAGTAAAACAATCTGTAATAATAAAGAGAAGTATAATTATGCTATTTGCCTAAAGATACTTGATTTTCTCCCTGCCTCGGAAAGCACGTTATGCCGTTGGTTCCGGCCTTTCGTTTGTAGATCTTTGATAGTTGTTGCGAGATGCTCGAAAGTCTGACAACCAGTTTTACCAAGGAGTATCGTATTACCTACTTAGTAACTGGGTTGTGGAAGTCAGATAGGTAGTCGCTCCCTGCATCCGGTTAGAATGGAAACCGACCTCAGTTTGGAAAAAGGCTAGGCAGATGAAAACAAAAGCCAGTGGAAAGCCATTAGATGTTCGCTAAAGACCCTAATAGAAGCAGGTTTCATAAAAGTTAGGTAGTTCGGAGATAATGACGGAGGATCAACGGTGAATTTTGCAATAGGTCAAATGCAATATACGAATGGTCAAATGCGAAAATGTTTGTCCGTATCCATGCACTATCGGCCGCTGAACCGATTTTGATTAAGTTTTGAAAAGAGATTGCTTGAACTCTCAAGTTGAAGAAAAGCAAAATATCTTACAGGGTGACGTGGGATGTTGAAATGGCACTGGCAAAACGCTATTGTTTGAAAGTATTTCGTATACAATATTGAAGTGCGTAACATTTTTCAATTAGTAAATTTTTCCTTCACCTAAACGTGAGCTTTCAGATCGGATATAACCATGGAGTATTGAACAAATGGAAGGTCAATTCATAATAGAGGAACCAAAAATAATCAACAAAGTACCTTCATATAGATAAAATATGTATTTACAAATACAGCTTAAGAAGTTCGTCACTAACAACTGACGGTGTAATTATTCCTAGATCAGTAAATAAACCAGTTACATATTCAGGCGGCGTGTAGTCAACCAGAGGATGTTCTTTTGACAGATCTTTGTCAGAATTGATAACACTGGATAAAAATTTGAATTCGTTAGGTAAATCTCGCTGATTCAGGGGGTATATTCTAGAAAATTTAAAACTTTCTGTCAATACAAACACTGGCTTTTTAAGTTCTCGAGCTGCCACACAATGTGTATGTTCCAATCTGTAATTAGAAGGTTCGTATTTTAACAGCTACACCACTGAGCCGAGTTTACTGAAGTTTAAAAATAGCAAAGCACCTACCGGGGTGATATGGGGTGCTAATGTTGTGTGGCTAAATCCACTTGGGCGAAGTCACTGGCAATACCCTATTGTTAAATAAAAAGCCGTTTACTCCTAAAGCACCGCCGGAGGCGGAGTCGGATTAAAAGGTAGGGTCACTCTTTCTCTTTGTACTGCTATCTAAGTATGTGACTTACTTTATTGATAATCCCGCCGCTCTCGGTGACACCTTCGGCGCCGATCATGACGATGTCAACTTGCTCCATGATGTAGCCGACGGATGCGTCCAGGATGAGGGTCGCATCGATACCAGCCTCGACCAGCTGCTTGTGCATTAATACACTGCCAATAAGACGTGATTATTTCAGTAAATATTTTTCCTTGTTTTTGACATATCTAGTTTGCTTTGATATTGAAAATTCGGTTCAGATTCCGTCTTTATTGCCGTTATTCATTAAAGGCCTAAACAAGTTTTGTTTGATGTGAAGTTTCGAATATGACTGATAGTTTTAATTTGAATAGCATTTTTTTTTAAATCGAAATATGTAGTGTATTACCGAATCTGACCCATATTTAGCTCAATTTGGATAAAACAGTTAATGGCCTTTCACCAATGAGAACCGAAACAATTTTGTCGTTGGAACTATTTTTTCAGTAATGCAGAAAAATCTTCATCATCATCATCATATCAGCCCGGAATCACCCACTGCTGGGTATAGGCCTCCCCTTTTTCCTGCCACACTTCCCGGTTCTGTGCGTCCCTCATCCAGGTGTTACCCGCGACTTTGACGATGTCGTCAACCCAACGAGCTTTAGGACGGCCCTGGTTTCTATGGCCTAACCTTGGCCACCATTCGGTCAAAGTCTTGCTCCATCAGCCATCTCCGCGTCTAGCCAAGTGACCTGCCCACGCCCATTTGAGGCGCACCGCCCGCTCCCCGACGTCGTAGACTTTCGTCCAGAAAAATCTTACCCGCTATTATCTGGACAAGACATAGTGACATAGACTTTGACTCTTTTGTTAGATTTTGCTGCTTCTGACATGGCTTGCAGTACGACCCTCGACCTGGAGTGAGTCAATATTTTCTAAAAACAAAAAAAAACACCTTAATATTTGCATGAAACTGAAACTACTATAATTATATTCAAACTAGCTTATGGCCGCAGCTTCACCCGCGTGAAGGTCGGTAACTGTCCCACGGGATCACACTACCGGGCTAAAAAGAATCTTATAGGTTTATATTACTCCAGGTTATAAATTATCTATGTGTCAAATTTCATCCAAATCCATGCAATAGTTTTCATGTGAAAGAATAACAAACATTCATCCATCCATCCTCACTAAGTAAGAAGAATTAAGATTAACATGACTGTGTTCTATTTGCTATTAGTACTTTTCTTAATAGGAATAAAATCTAGGAAAATAATTATTTTATGAGACACAAGTTCGTTAATTATTTTGTACTTACACATCCATCAAATATAGGTATCATCGCTTGTTTGGCAACCTTCCCTCTCGCTTCTAGTAAGGTGTTCAAGAATATGTGACCTCTTTGCAGCATGATTTGCTCACATTCTTCAAAAGACTGTAATTAAAAGGGTCCTCATAAATTAAATGGTAATATTTAGAGATGGAACAAAGCTCATCAAATGTAGTAGCTAGACACGTTTTAGGGTGGTGGAAAAAAGCTTTTGAGTGGACAAACACTGTAAGCTTAGTAATAGTGTTCAGTTTGATCAATTTAATCCCATGTATTTCATCACAGGTGTACAGTAATATTGTAGTTTAATTACCTTTACATCAAGCTTAGCAAAAGTGATAAATCTCATGAACAGTTCACAACCCGAGGAGATAGCGGTGACAGGCTGGTCGCTGTGCTTCATCGCATCTACAGCCAGCTGCAGGTTCAGATCCAGCTCTCTGACTGTTGCCACTGGTAAGATAAATATTAAAACAAATCTAAATTATGGGACATTCAAAAGTATCGTGCAGATTCATGCTCATGTCCCTTAGAGAGATTCTTGAGAAATACAGAAGACACTGAGGGAAAGGATACACGCGACGCGTGGCTAATGAGTGAAGGAATGCCGTAAGCAATATAGGGCATACGGTGATTTCTTTAGTGATTTAATGTCATGCACAGTAAATGTAGAAAGCTTAATGTTAATAATTGGGAGCAGGAGTAATCTTGCTCTTAGCTGACCTTGGTACTTTTTATCATGTTAGTTATTGCCCCAATGCTAATCTATTGATTTTTTTTACTTCCAAGTAGTAATTTAGAAAACTACATTTGCAGATACTAGTGCAATTGCAATGAGCAGCAATAAGTATTAAAGCTCTTATCAATCGGTAATAGCTTTTTCGGAAACTGTCTCAATTTACCTGATGCAAGAGTAATTTTGTGAAGAAAGGGCACAAATACCAACCTTTGTAGTTTTCTATTACAGATAAAAGGGTTCTAATAGCAGCCACTCCCGCTGATACATCTTCTTCTTCTCTCAATATCTTGAGAAAGATTTCTTGGACTTCTGTAAACGCAAAATAGACAAAATATTGTGAAATTTTGTTTAGCGGTGACAGTACTTTCTGTATTGAATTTATATTTTTATACCTTCTTTCTTCATTTTGTTGCCTAAAATTTACTGACTTTATTGAATTTAATTGAAAGAAAACTAGTTTTGTTTACGTATCACACACAACATAACCTATAAAAAAAATGTCAGTGAGCCTGAGCTGATCTATCAGTTAACGACTTGTCAAAAAAACCAGTTCGTTACTAAACGTTTTTAAAAACTTTATTGTTTACGTTCTAAAACAATTTCAAAACCATAGGAACTTTTATTAACTTTTTAATATGGATCAATCAATAAAACTACTACCAACTAATTATGACGATGTTAATCGTTATCATTATTCCGCCGGATAGCGTCCACTACTATTACGGTTTTTGTCACGATGATGGTTTTTGTTTAATTTGTTGGGTTGAGGGTAGCCACTCTGGGACCGGGGGCGATCAGGGCATGCGTGGCATATAAATAAATAAATAATGATAGGTAGGTATTGTATTGTATTCGTATCAAGAATTTTAAGGGCAGAATTTGAATACTTCCCAAAATTCTGAGATCTGCAATCTGTTTGGGCTAGGTATGAGCTTTGTACTGGCGATGGGGTTATCACTCCTAATTTAGGTAACTGTCACTGCCTGTGTTTGCAGATAGATAATATAATAAATAAAGGAATTAATGTTTAACAATTCCATAAAACATGAAGTTAATTAACTATATAAAGAAAGGTTAGGTAGAGGTGTACCACGGTAACTGTATCTTCGCCAGTTATTCTTCTGACACGATTTTAAGAAAATTTATATAATTTCACCTAATCTACGAGTCAAACCTAGGACCCCACGTTCACCAGTCGCATTATGCGATTCCTATGTGTGTATTTAAAAAACAGATAACACGAATTATGTTTATATAAATAGGTATCATTAAGCGAAAATTTAATTAACAATATAATATCTATATCCGTAATCAATAGATAATCTCGATAACAACTACACTTTAAGTGAAATTATTACTTGCTTATCAATAACCCTCAGCCGTTAGCGCCATCTGTTATCCAATAGCTGGAACTAAGTCGAGCGGGAACGTTTTCCTATATCCCGAGTTTTCCTTATATGACTGTCGTAAGATTTTCTCAAACAATTAAAGGAATTAATAACGCCGTGTTCTTAGTTGTTAGCGAGGGAAAGTCATGGCCACCGCTCTCTAAGTTAACGTTGGATAAAGCAAAGTGTTGCTGGTAGTGGCGTGGGTTAGACGCGTATTGTGGACGATTCATTTGTTTACTAAAACACCGGTTCGTCGATATTCAGTGTAAACTATTGTTAAATTGGAAAAAGAACATGGGAAATTCGGCATCTGTCAAGTTGAACGACAAACGGCGGTGGCAGTAAGTAATATTTTGTTTGAATGACTTCAATTTTTAAGTTCTAGTTTGACAGTTTTTATTCGTAATCATCACTTTCAATCAATCTTTTCTGGAGTTCAGGGCACTTTGTAACTAGATATCAATCAATTTTTACTGAAAAAGTTAGAACATATAGTCATACAGTGTGTAAACAGACTCTTCACGAAGCCGTCAACCAAGCATTACCCAAAAATTAATGCTGGGAAACGACTTTTTTTTTGGGCTGAAAAATCACGTTTTACAGTAGGACTCAATGTAACGCACTCAAAGCATTGTGCTGATGGATGGATTGAATAGTAAGAGGGTCCTGGAGGTGTTTAAAGTGAAAATCTTACATCAAAAACATGTATTTAAAAAAAAAACTTGTGAAAAAGTTGGAACTTTGACCCCCAATATCTCCGTAACTAGAAGGTTCCCAGGTATGGTCTAGAACAAAAAAATGATCGCAATGACGGGGGGAACAAGTGCCTTTCGGCTTCGTTAAGAGTCTGTTTACACCCTTTATTCTGTTTACGGTAGATTCCTGTCCACTAATTACCTTTTGATGTTATTGAAATACCTTCAGTAAATATATTTTAATAAGTGACGTTCTATGTACGTCACATGTTTTTTTAGTAGGTACCTGTTTTGTTTATACTAGATGAAAGTTGTGATAATGTTTTTGCGTATGTAGGTAGGTACATATATATCGTAAATACCTACATTAACTATTTATAAGGCACACTATGTATACTATGGCAGGTTCACTATGTATAGTAAGGTCGGTATATGTAGAGTATGCAGTATGTACCACCAATACCTGAAAGTAACTGGACTAAGGGCGTTTGTGCACTACAGAGAATTTTACTGTCCGGCAGTCCGATTTATTACAGTTTTTTAAATTTTTGTTCGATATTTGTAAAAAATCGGATTACCGGACAATAAAATTTCTTCTAGTGCACAAACGCCCTTAGGCATCATATTGCATTAGGTATAGGTACAGTCGTGACTTTTTCCGCCTTATCAGTTATAAAAAATTTCGCTTGAATCATGCGGAGGCGCCCCGCCCGGCTGCTAGAGAGCGCTTCGCGCGCGTGAGTGCAGGAGTGTCCTCGATTGTACGTCTTCTAATATGAACTTTTAATAAAGAGGAAACTTAGGAAGTTTGAGTCATTCCTAATGACAGGAATGCTAACGGGAAATTCAGACAGCTGGGTAAACTCATACGCACATTATATAAGTCGCACCTTGAATTACACGCCGGTGAGAAATGCAGACAAACACATACTTTGATTCATAAACCTTACCTAAATTGGAAATTCACACCTAGATTACTTAATAAATCGAAAAACAGCATCCATATTCCATAGTAATACGTATCTATCAATTTAATATTATGATAAGCTGCAGACCTGCAGTTCAAGTCGCCTACATAAACGCTACGTGTTTGTTTGAAATGTTTCTTATAAAAGTAGATAGGCTGTATGACAATGGTGATGTACCTATTGTTCAGTTTGTTCGTCAGAGATTTTTATCTTAACTATAACTGCAATGATAACATTATGTTCTACTAGTCAGCTATAGGTACCTATGTTCTATGTTATGTACAACCCGTATGTATGTTGTTAGAAGTTATATGCAACCTAATACGGAACGGTACGGCACGGTTATTTTCATGAGCAGTGTCATCACATCAAGTTACCACAAACTGTCCAACTCAAAATGATTTTAAACTATAAAATGTTGACCGTTAAGAGGAAATGTGGCTGGTCTTTTTTCCAAACAAACGCTCTCGCCTGTTTTCTTTTTGGTTTATGACTTTAAAGCTATTATTTTTTACAGTTAATTAAATATCAACCTCTTCTATGTCCCTGTGTTTTCTTTTCTGATGACACATACTCTGTATAAGCACTAGAACCTTTACAAAATGCTTAAAATTGCCTATTTAGTTCGTCTGTCAACAGAGGCCGGTGTACAAATTTGACAACTATTAATGAAAAACGAAAAACATCGCGACACAGTATATACAGTGTGTCAGGTTAAACGAGGGACATACTTTAAGGGAGTGTAGTACCCATGAAAATGAACAACTTTTACTAAGAGACCAACACTGAAATCAAGAAAATAAAACCAGCCGCTCTATACATTTATGTTCGCATAACTGGACAAAATGTAGGGAACAGCAGTTTTTTTTTGTTTCATATTTTTGCATTCGCGCCTTAAAAGTTGTTCATGTTCATGTGTACTACACTCCCTTAAAGTACTTATGTCCCTCGTTTAACCTGACACACTGTATATATATCCTTCTTATCCAGTTTATGAAATATCTTTTAAATTGGTCGAATATTGGAGAAGGAAATAGTCGAGAGCCAAACCTCGATTATGTCTTTTTACTATAGTGGTCCTTATCGCACCAATGCATGCCGAAACAACGCTCGCAGAGCGACAGCGTTCAAAATCGAATGAGGAAAATTTGACAGTTTGTGGTTGGTAGTTTTACTTGGTAGTGTACAGTCGCCAGCGCATCAAGTGCGCTGGCGACTGTACACTACCAAGTAAAACTTAAATCAATGACAGAATATTGCACTGTTCGAATTACAACATTCTGAGCAATTCTACGAAAACTACTGAGCTGGGGTGAGTTCAAAATATAACACAGCCCTTTTATTTAGGCATTCATCTGGGTTTCGCCTACTATTGATGTAAACGGGCATAGTCTAATGGTCATTTAGTACCTTGTCTAATGGTCATTTAGGACCTTTGTACGGAGCATGCCCATTATTTTTCTGAATTCGTCTTCCATATCGGGCAAAGAGTTATTGAGTTTTTCGGTCTGGGATTTCGAAGTAGTAGCCCAGAATCTGTATTTGTAGCCGGTTACACGCAATATAGCTTCGCCCCTTTGACATCGTAGGACATGACCGTGGGCAGGCAATACTATGTATGTAAAACCCTATGATCACTTCTCTTAACAAACTATTGCCTAAAGTTTTACCAATGCAACGGTAGTTTTGACCCTAGATTCATAAACATTTATGTAATCCTAACTTTAATTATTATTAATATTATAAATACGAAAGCAAGATTGTTTGTCTGTTTGTTACCTTTTCACGCCTAAACCACTGAACCGATCATCCTGAAATTTTGCTTATACGTTGTTAGATATACAGAAACGGATATAGGTTACCTTTCATCCCCAGAAAAAGTACTGTTCCCGAGGAAAACCACAATAACGTTCTTATGATAATACATAGACGCACCGCGTAACGTTACTTTAGAAACATGATTTTTGAATTATATTATTATTAGAAACTTTAGTAGTATGTTAAGACTACGAGTGTGATTGTCCAATTTTTAACTAGCGCGAGCAAAGCCGCGGGCAAAAGCTAGAGCTATTCATAATCACACGCCTCTCAGACAAGACATTTTGCGAGTGAAGATTTTAACTACTTTTTCAATGAAACAGAATAAAAACGATATAAATATATATATACACAAAGAGATATTTAATCTCAGCATTTTAGGTACTTTTTGTCACGTTGTTGTCACCTAGGTATGCAAATTGAAAGCCCGACATCAAATATCATTCTGGTACTCGAACTTTTTGTTTTTAATCTATTTGAATCGTTTGTATCGCTGGCAGTAGTTTTATCTCAAACCATTACCTACTTTTATTTTTAGTCATCCGGGAAAAACATTCAAATATATTGCTTCATCGGTATTATGATTTTTATTTCTAAAATGAAATAAAGTGATTTGAATAAATATGCAGATCTTTAAAAGTCAATATAAAAATGGTTTTATTACCTCAAATGAATTTGAGTATTATCAATTTATCATGAACTTTTCTTGTGCTTTATATAAGAAAAAGGAGGAGGTTTCTCAATTCGACCGTATATATATATTTTTATATATACGGTCGAATTGAGAAACCTCCTCCTTTTTTTGAAGTCGGTTAAAAATATTATTAAATTCCTTATTCAAATCTCTTGCTAACCATAAAGGGTGTAAAAAGATTAAAAGACTTATCGAAGTCGAAAGGCAATTTACTTGTTCTCCCCGTCATTGCGATCAATTTTTTTTGTTCTAGTCTAGATCATACCATACCTGGGAACCTTCTAGTTACAGAGATATTGGGGGTCAAAGTTTCAACTTTTTAACAAGTTATTTTTAGATACAAGTTTTTAATGTAAGATTTTTGCTTTAAACACCTCCACGACCCCCTCACTATTTAATCATCTATCAGCACAATGTTTTGAGTGTGTTACATTGAGTCCTATCGTAAAACGTGATTTTTCAGCCAAAAGCCTAGTTGCCTAGTTGCCTAGTTTGATGTACATAATGCTTGGTTGACGGCTTCGTGAAGAGTCTGTTTAAACCCTGTATGGATTAGCGAATTAGATAGATAGATGGTTCTTGAACTTACTGACACTATTCAATAAATATTCGTTTCTCATACTACCAAAGCTCTGTAACTGCTCCAGGACACATCAGTCATCAGTGCGGGTAAAATGCAACCACAACATTTGTAGACGTATGACTTAAGAAGATTCGAGAGGTTAACTTTTCTATATTTTTCATCGTAAAAAATACAATCAATTTGATGTTTAGCGTGGTCTGAGAGACAAATCTAGGGTCAAAATATTAAAGAAGAAACATAATTAAAAGCTATTAAAATGCGTCGTAAATAAGTTAATTGTTGTGGTTATTGAATACCAATACTTTAAAGCAATTAAACTAAACTGCTATGGTACTGTGCACACGTACAATAATAGCCTGAAATGAATGAATTACAATGAAAATGCGTTGTTTGTACGTTTACCTAACGTACTTATAAACTTGTACTTATTATTCTGTGGTGTAGTGTCATCGAAAGTAAAAGTACTTACATGAGGTAAAGGCAATTATCGTAATCGTTCCATGGAAACTAGCCGTCTGACGCATATACCGTAAGTTCAAGAACCATCTATCTATCTAATTCGCTGATACATACAGGACGTAAACGGACTCTTCACGAAGCCGTCAATAAAGCATACTAAGTAACTTTACGCAAAAATGTTTGCTGGGAAACTACTTTTTTTTAGGGTTTAAAATCACGTTTTACGGTAGGACTCAATGTAACGCATTCAAAACATTGTGCTGATGGATAGATTAAATAGTACGGGGGTTGTGAAGGTGTCTTAAGAAAAAAATCCATTAAAAACAAGTATTTAAATAAAACGTGTGAAAAAGTTGGATCTTTGACCCTCAATATCTCCGTAACTAGAAGGTTCCCAGCTATGGTCTAGAACAAAAAATGATCGCTATGACGGGGAGAACAAGTGCCTTTCGGCTTCGTTAAGAGTCTTTTTACACCCTTTCGGTGGGTAAGTAATGGTAAGGTGCATTCGAAGGTGGGCTTGCATTCACTTGACGCCTTGTCTCTCATAAAAAAAATATCACAATCCGTTATTGTTCACTACAGTTAAATTGTAAATGCCCTTGTCAGTATTGCATTTTATTTATTTATTTAATCTTTATTTATCCATACAATTACCTACTTAATTACTAAAGATTTACATAAAATATATATTATTTTATAGCCCCTGTAGGTTAAAAAGCCTCCTCCATCTTTTTCCATTTTTATTTGTCTTGGGCGGTATTCATCCAGTTTTTCCCAGCAGTTTTTACAATGTCATCAACCCATCGTTTCTTTTGCCGTCGTCTTTGTCTTTTTCCAGGCGGACCAAGCCACTTTGTTGTTTGTAATGTCCATCTGTTGTCCTGGTACCTTGCTAGATGGCCTGCACTTCCACTTCAGTGTCATGGCTTGTTGCAGTGCATCCGTGAGTTTTGTTTTGTTGCGTATGTCAGCATTTCGTGTTTTATCTATTCTTCTTAGTTTCAGGATACTTCTTTCCATGGCATGCTGGCACGAGAGGATTTTGTTTTTTGTTAGTGAAAGTAACCCATGGTGGGTTACTTTCACTAACAGCACACAACAACTTTCTCTTCCTCCCATACACCTTGGATATCATTAGACACACCAACACTGAAGGGTGACCACACGCAAAATTTTCTCAATAAGCAGTATACAAATTACTTGGTCAGTTGTTGGTTGAGTCTGACTTGCGTACGTTAAGGAGGGCAAGATACATGAATCCGTTATGATCTTCTTTAACTTCAGACTAATTTCCTTTGAGGATTTCTTTTTGTGCCCAATACTTTTTCCAAGTTGTGTTTATTCTTCTGTCTACTTCATTCTCGTTTCGGTTGGTGTCAAATTACATTAGTTTCCCGAGGTATATATATCCGTTGACATATTCTATCGTCCTGCCATATCTTTATTGGGGTTTGAATACTATTGGTCATTATTTTTGGTTTGCTGGTATTCATTTCTAACCCTACTTTCTTGCTTTCTTTGTCGAGATTTTGAAGCATTTTTTCTAGATCTGTGGCAGTTTCACTAAAAAGAGCTAGACGATATATCGTCAGCGAATTAGACGTCTATTAAATATCCACACCCCCTTGTTTGTCCAATCTATATTTTGGAAGATATCTTGAAGAACTGCTATAAATAGCTTCGGCGAGAGCGGATCTCCCTGCTTTACGCCTCTTTCTATAGGAAACTCTTCTCCTTTTCTTTCTAATTTAATTCGGCTCACGCTTTTGGAATACACATTTTTTATGATATTTATGTACTTTTCATGTGTATCGTTATTTTTAAGTGCTTCCCATATAGATGTATGCGAAATACTGTCGAATGCTTTTGTATAGTCAACAAATGCTACATAGAGTGGTTTGTTAAATTCCTGGAACTTCTCTATTAGTTGGTTCATTGTATGTATATGGTCGCTGGTTGAATACTTCGGTCGAAACCCTGTTTGTTCCATTGGTTGGTTTTTGTCAATATTGGGTGCTTTTCTACTAAGCAAGATCGACACGATCGAAAACAGCTTATAAAAAACAGCTTAGTTGATAACAAACTAATAGGCCTGTAGTTTCCTACTTCTAGTGGATTTCCTTTCTTGTATAATAGTACTATGTGTATTTCTTATGACGTACATATATATATGTGACAATAGCGTCCAAAAGGTTAAACAACTAACAACATGTGATATTACAGAGATCATTGATTTTAGATAATAGTAACTACCACACTGTTTGAAGATTACCTTCGATTATCAGACTTTACGGTAATTTACTAAAACTAAAGTGCCTCCATTGTTGACGTGAACTTAACTTGAACGTGTGGTTATTAGTAAATGCACTTTTTATCCATCTAGGGAATCTACACGAGCAGCTAATGTATCAATCACATTAGGCATTGACTTAGGTACAGCGTTGTTTCTCTGACTGTTTTTGTGAAAAACGTAGTTATTTCAATACAAAGTAAAACATTAAGCTACGGATAGGGAATCTTCATCGTCACATTAGGTAAGCAAATAATAATCAGACCGAGACAATTCCTTGGCCTCGTAAAAACTATAGATTTCAATTTAAGGCCATTGTTCTTTTTTTGTGGGTGGCGAAACTTTTGATGCTCACTAGCAATTAGTGTTATTTATATTGTATACAGGGTGTAAGCGGACTCTTTTCGTAGCGGTCAACCAAGCATTTGTACATAAAACTAAGTCATTTTACGCAAAAAATATTGCTGGGGAACGACTTCTATTTTTAGGGTGAAAAATCATGTTTTACGGTAGGACTCAGTGTAACGCATTCAAAACATTGTGCTGTTGGATCGATTGAATAGTACGGGGGTCGTGAAGGTGTTTTAAGTAACAAAAAATACGATAAAAACATGACGTCATTATGTGAAAAAGTTGAAACTTTGACCCCCCATATCTCCGTAACTAGAAGGTTCCCTGGTATGGCCTAGAAAAAAATAATGAGCGCAATGACGGGGAGAACAAGAGCCTTTCGGTGTTACACCCTTTATGTAAAAAAAAAAGGTATTAAAATGCGAAAGTACCGCTGTCTGTCTGTTATCTTTTTTCTATGTCTGATCTGGGTAAGGTCACGATTCTATTCATCCCAGAAGTACGTTCCTATGGGATTATTTCCAACTTCCAGGGGAGGCCACGGGCCAAAGCTAGTATGATGGTGGGAGGACTGGGAGATACAGCGAAGACACATTATACATTTGTATGAGGTGCCCATCATTCGTATAGGTATCACCCATACCAAGTAACGTTAGCCAATTATTTATTTATTTAACAAGACTAAATAAATAATTGGCTAACGATACTTGGTATTTATGTTTCACACACTTTACTAGTTGTACATAATCCATCGATCGAAGATAATTTGAAAGGAATACTAAAGTATTCAATTCGGCCATTGGCCTGTAACCATAGCTCCGTACGTAGACGAGGCATATTAATATGGTTATTCTGCCTATTTTCATTCTGAAATTTTTCATATTTAAATGATCTTTACTGAAACCTATTTCTATACATTACAAAACAAAGTCGTTTTTCGTGTCTGTATGATCGTATTGTTTTCCAAACTACGCAACGGATTCCGATGCACCATAACTTGGAAAATTTATTTCGGAAGGACACGCGATTTCTTAAAAAAACAAGGATTAAAGTTAGCCAAGACAGTTTCAGTCCGAAATTCAGTGCGTACCTTATTATTCTCATTGGCAGCCTGTGTCACCCACTGGTGAGAAAAGGCCACTTTCGTGTCATTTTTCCCTGGTCTGAAAAATCGTTTTTTTTTTCTGTATTGTGGGTGCGTTTACAAACATTTAAACTCATGGACTCATACCGTCATACAAATATATGTACCGTGCGGGGATCGAACCCGCGACACAACGCCAATCGCAATCACTCAGCCACTGCGCCAACCGTTCCGCCAAAAAAAGTTGTTAATGTTAATGATAATCTTATTGTATTTGAGTGATTATCATAAATACGAATTTATCAGTAATCAGTTGCAGATTAGGATATTTTAATAAACTATGCGTTTTATTACTTGAAGATATGCTTATTGAATTTTTGCCGGAAACCACTGCAAGGCCGACATGTTTGAAATTTTGAATGGTTTTTCCTTATCGTATCTACTTACCTTGATGATTTTGGCACACCCAATGCTGATTAATATCCACACACACTTAGCTGCTTTTATAGTATATCTAGTCACGTAGTTGAGTTACCAGCTTTATAAAGGGTGTAAAAAGACTCTTAACAAAGCCGATAGGTACTTGTTCTCCCCGTCATTGCGATCATTTTTTTGTTCTAGGTCATACCTGGGAATCTTCTAGTTACGGAGATATTGGGGGTCAAAGTTTTAAGTATTTCACTTTTTTTTTTAATACTTAGTTTTTAATGTATTTTTTCAATCCATCCTACCGTAAAACGTAATTTTTTCCCAAAAAAAAAAGTCGTTTGCCAGTGATAATGTTTGCGTAAAGTTACTTAGTTTGATGTACATAATGCTTGGTTGACGGCTTCGTCAAGAGTCCGTTTACACCCTGTATGTAACCAAGTGTGTTCTTATCGCAAGGTTATTACTTGCTTAACGTTTTTATTGGTTTTCTGCACCTTTCAGACTGCCTCGTTGGTCTTTTCCATCAGGTATTTCTGAGTAGCAGCCACGCGGAGTCGGGATTTGCGCCCGGTTGATAGCAATAGGTTCGTCCCCTATAATATGGAACTTAAAAATATTTGGCGAAATCTGGATGTACTATTGGGTAAGAAGAAAGAACGAAAACATTAATTTGGCACATATATGCCGCCACCAAACAATAAAAACTTAAATCAAAACAGGAAAAACATATGATATTGGGTACACTTCTGCCTTACCCTTTGGGAATTACAGGCGCTATGTTATGATCATATATACCTTACGAAATTTCAGTTATTAGACGGATAGCACGGTTTATTGATGTGACTATTTTCGATTTTTAACTTAACAATTTTCATGATATTACTAGACTTTTAAGCACACTAAAATTCCGGTAAGTAATAAGTTATTAGACATAACAAAAAGTAGACCAACCGACATTGTTAGGATGTGAACACGTGAACTAATTACTAGAAATACTTCCGCACACAGGATATTATAATAGAATACAAAGCTCTATTCATAGAACGTTTGGTCAAGGCAGGTACCAGGAAGTTGCCTGCGTAAAGTTATGAACTTTACGCAGGCAACTGGTATAATACCACTCAGTAATTACACTATAGAAACAATCTACTAATTCTACAATGTCTTAATTCGGCCTCGAATTATCTCAGCCAGGTAGGCAGACCAACGGACATTGCGCGAGATATTGGCTATACCGTGATTTATGTACCAAATGCACATTACAACAAAGCAAATAATTGTGCAAAATGTTTTATTCGTTCATTCACATTTGACTCGATTTAGCAACAGCGAATCTGTGTGGAAATTCCGATATTTCGTACAACTTTATGACTGTTTCGATCTATTATCAAATAGTCAAAATTTTTTTTTAGTTAATGTTGGTATGTGGTCTTTCTATCACACACCTTGTGATTGCAGCTGTGAGGGTCTCTGCCTAATATGAACGGTAAAAAAATGCCATTGTTCATTAGGTAAGCAGGCAAATCGGCAACGACCCAAAAGTAAAAGAAATAGATTAGTCGAAGATTCTAGTTCTCATGAGATAATCCGACAGCGTGACAACCCTGACACACAACTCGTGGTTCAATAGTCACCACAGTCATTATAAACATATGATTACTGTAACCGAAGTATAACCACATCAGCTCCATATACTTTAGATAATAACCAACCTATGCGTCCACAATTTTCCAAACAAGTGTGGAAAAGTAACATAAGTATAATGTATTTTGTATTTTCACTTTCTACCATAACAGGTATAGAACACTCTCTCCTGCGTATACGTATGTGTATGGTTATGCGTAGACGCAGGAATTTGCGTTGTTTCGTCACAAACGCGGTGCAGTTGCAAGTCACTCGCCTACCATTATACTGTGTTACCAGTTACCACACAATCATTTCAGTAACTGTTATGGTTAAGTGGAGTTTTAGAATAAACTGCATTTGTTTAATATTTGCTTATGTTTTCTAGTGTAATCTTTTATGACTATTGCATTTTAATCTTGAAACTATGCAGCAATTTAAGTAAGAGATTTCTATAAGAAATGGACTTCGCTCTCTGTCACCGACGTCAAGTTGTGGTTATTGTGGTTAACAATTATGCTAAACATGCTTAACTGAAAAGCGTGACTATTATTACCTACATCCATACTTACTTACTTATAATATTATAAATGGGAAAGTAAGTTTGTTTGTTACCTTTTCACGCCTAAACAACTGATGACCAATCATTCTAAAATTTTGCATATACGTTGTCAAGTGTACAGAACCGGACATAGAGTTCCTTTCATCCCTAAAAAAAGTATTGTTCCCGAGGAAAACAACAATAATGTTCTTATGTAATAGAAGGCGCCATGGGTCTTTCGGATAATGATTGAATTATGTTATTGCAAGTAGAGTACAACCCAAATTAATTATCAAATTCTAAATTAATGCGAGCAAAGCCGCGGGCAAGAGTTAGTACATTCATAAACTCAGATTTTTTCCCATTGGGATAGGCAGCAACTACATGAAGCCATGTGCTTCCATCCTGATAAGACTGTATTAGTTAATTAAGTATTAAAACTAAAATATTGAATTTTTCTACGTATCTAGCATGACATCACGCCTGTAATCCCCGAAGGGTTAGGCAGAGGTGTACCAAATAGTACACCTACATTTCGCCAGTGATATTTAAGTCCCATGTAATACGCCGTGGCGTACAGTTTTTCCACGCGTCATCATTTGGAATATTTACTTCTTGGTCGCTATAATGACCATGACTTGTGACTACAAAAAACACTGAAATGAATAGTGATCTCATACTTAGGATTTATAAGAAACAAAGTAGGTATCTAGCTCGTACTACAAAAACTTTTAGGTGGATTTCTAACATTACTTGCTGGTTTCTGTCTTCGGTGGCTGACCTAACCTAGTGTCCAATGTATCTTTTACTGTAGACCGTTAACCATTTTCCAGCGGAAAATTTCATAGATAAGTTGTCATTTTTACTCAAAGCATACCAGAAAAAATCTTGGTAAAGTAATTTATGACGAAAAGATTTAGAGAGCCAACAAACACAAGGACTAAACCGTTGAATGAGGTGCAGAATCCATAATAAAGTATATTAAATAAGACATTAAGCAGAGAGCAGCGGTGGCCCAGTGGTAGCGACCCCGACTTACGAACAGTAAGTCGTAGGTTCGAACCCAGGCAGGCGCATTACTTTGTGTAATTTATTTCATCACCACTGCTCTCAAAAACGGTGCAGGAAAACATCGTGAGGAAACCGGCATGTCCTAGAACCAAAAATTCGAAGACATGTGACATCTGCCAATCCGCACTGGGCCCGCGTGGTGGATTATAGCCCATTCCCTCTCATAGAGAGGAGGCTTGTGTTCCAGCAGTGGGAACATTATAGGCTGATGATGATGATGATGAAATAAGACATTGCAGGTTTATACAACGAAAATCCAAAAACACAAAGCGAACATAAGATTGCCGCGTGCCGGTGGCATCATCCCCGGTGCGCAAGTGTTGCCTCATCGCTCTTCGTCGCGCAGTCATTATGGCGGATACTTTTGTCTAACGTCTGACTTGCGAAACCAATGTGATGTCCGGTTACATCAAACGTTACGTTTTACCTTATGGAAAATCCTTGTAACGCAGTTTTGTACTATTATAATGATTTACCCTATAAACAGGTATGATCAAATCTGTCGATGAAATCGGTTGCGCTGTTGAATTACCATTGCGATGTCGTTTTAGTGTTAGTCAAAACAGACATTTGTATTTCCATGACTTAAATTCTGGATCAGGTTAATTACACCCACAGAGCCCAAAAGTTCAACTATTATGAAACTTCCATGCAAGGTCTACAATTGGCGGGCTGTGGGCTGTTCGAAAGAGATACCGCGGCCCTGGAACACAAAGGGCAAGGAAGGAACATGGATGGGTTTTAGTCAGTACAAGTCTGACACTCCAAAAAAAAAAATTGGTCTACAATTGGTCTCGACGTTATCACCTATTCCGTAGTTTAGTTTAGTTGAAGTATGATGGACTGAGTGGTTCTTTAGTCTTGATTGAGTGATCACAAACGTTACATAAGATAACGAGACAAGGATAACGTAACATGGTAACGTGAGTATAAGATTCTAGGTTCGATTCCCAGGTCGGGAAAAGTTGTATGAAGCAGAACCGAATGGTACACATTAAGAATATCTCAGTAGCAGCCCGGAATCTGAACTGATGGCCGGTTGATGGCAATAGACTTGTCCTCTATTACATAGGACTTATACATATTACTGGACAAATGTGCCTATCTCTTTGGAGATGTCACAGATTATCTAATATTTGTATGATTGACTGTAGCTTAGCTTTAGCCGCTGGTTGATCCTAACGACCAACCACGAAGCTCTGGTTTTGTAGGAATTTCCAATAGTTACCGCAGTTGTGCAAGCTAGACTTCAGGTATCGCGTTCGCAACAGAAACCTAATAGCAGAATCACCTGCATGATAACAACAAATTAATGCATATACTTGTGCTGCACATATACGTGTGCTGCACATATACGTGTGCTGCATTTTAAATACGAGTGCTTTAGTGAATTGTTCTGCGTTACTCGGTAGTCATAACACGGGTAAACATCCCAAAGGATCGGTGAACGAAGCGTCACGTCGTTGGTCGTTAGTTCGATTCCCATCTGTTGCACTTTAGCGTGAACCCACACACATTGTGCAAACAAGCTATCATCATTTATTTTTGTTTACCGTTAGGAAAAATCCTAGAAGTTGAACCTAATATTGAGATGCCTTTGTACAAAAGATGCTTGCCACCTAGGGAACTACCTAGTAAATAGCTTCATTTTTATAGTTTAGCTCGTTTTTACGTTGGGTTCGAGGAGTTCGCATAACTGAAGTTTGGGCAATATATTGAATCCATCGCACGCTAAGAAGAAGATAAGTTTCACACACGCTTCACATTCTCACATAGCCTACAGGAACAGTGGGCTGGCTGACGCTTTATTTTTTACGAAATAAATGTAAAGAGATCTTAATAAATAATATTTCAATACAACAGTGTAGGTATGGTGACGGCTGACCTCACATACAGCGATAAGCCGTCGATAGGTTAAACGTCTATGAACTAGACATCTAGATAACCATAATCAGCTATACTACAGTACTCATTTATTCACCACTTCCTCGTTTTACGAATTATTCGAATCGGTGAGAATTGGATGAGAAAATGTTCTTTGTACCCTTCTAGGATACTTCATTCCTTTATCTTCTCGACGGGTATTTTATTAAACACTAGCTTCCCCCATATAAAGGGTGTAAACAGACTCTTAACGAAAGGCACTTGTTCTCCCCGTTATCATTATTACCTGGGAACCTTCTACTTAGTTACGGAGATATTGGGGGTCAAAGTTCCAACTTTTTCACATTTTTTTTTAAATACATTTTTTTAATGTATTTATTTACTTAAGAGAACTTAACGACCCCCGTACTATTTACTATTCAATGCATCTATCAGCACAATGTTTTGAATGCGTTACATTGAGTCTTAGTCTGCGGTATATTGAGTTTAAGTCTTACGTGAAAGGGGGCGAGCCTATTGCCATCAACCGGGGGACTCCGTGGCTGCTACGGAGAAATTTCTGATGGAAAACCCAACAACACTTTGCCCGATCTGGGAGTCGAACCCAGGACCTCATGCTCTGCAGTCGAGCTTGCGACCACTAGACCAACGTGGCAGTCAGACAGACAGAGAGAGTTACTTTTATTAGTTGGTATGGGTGGTTTTTCGCGTTCGTTTTCGGCTTCAGTCTTCACGTAATCTTCGTTAAGGCAGTTAAATTCTTACTCAATAGAAGAATCCACTAGTTAGCTTTTAGATACGGTATTTGCTTCTGGCGGCTAAGAACGACGGATCGAAACATAATAGAGTATTACCTCACTCTATTATTACTGTTCTTATCTCTTCACGCCAATAAGAATAAGAAGTAGTCGTTTTTGATATTGATAGAGTCATGGCCATTTAGAAAATAGAAAGACAAAGAATTGAAAACAGATGGAGTCACTTGTGAGATTTTTCCAAGTTCTTAAAAATCAAACTTTCCAAAAATAAAGAACACGAATTTCATCTATTTTTTTTTTTGCAAAATGTTTAATTATTATACCGATCACACATGCGAGCAGACAGATCTACTCCAGCAATTTAAATATTATAAGTATTGGGTAGAATCTCGGAATTCTTAAATCCTATTTGCGGTTTCGATTTCTGGTTAGGTATATTAATTTCAGATATCTAATGATGCAGTTTTAGTATTTTTCGCTATTCCTCATAGTTTCTTATTTGGCTATCAATGCCCACATAAAAAATTAATCCTGTATATCATAACTAAAAAATTGAATAATGTTTATACCTAATCAAATTTATTTAAGTCACATAACACATCTAATTATCAATTATATAACCAATCAATAGGTGTTGCCCTATCACGCTTTACAACATGCGTTGTCCTGCCCTTGGCCTGATATTGATCATGCGCATACGCAGGTCATGCGAACGTCATGTCATGTCCGCCATGACAGTTCTCGCGCATTTAATAAACTTCTACGACATCCGCTCTCTATTACCAGTGACATTGTAACTAATCTCTTCAATGTATTTTAATAGACCGGAAGTGTCAATGATTTTTTGCAATATAGGTACTATTGATCCCGGATTGCTCTCTTTATCAAAGTTCTTAGTAAACCTAAGTAGATCCAATGTGAATGTTTCAAGACCACCATAAAGTACTTTTTCGACTACACAAGAGGGTTGAATTTCGTTTAATGGTTCCGATAACATCTTCCGGAGAAGCTCAAATAGTAACAGCTGCTCGCTGGTAAGTTGGTCTGACCACACATTACATAAGTACCGAATTTCTTCCGTGCTTCGAAAAGCACGTTAAGGCGTTGGCTCGTTCATGATCATCTTCCAATCTTACCGAGAACTATTGTGTCACCCAGTAAATGGGTAGTGGAGGTCAGATATGGAGTCTTTTTATGCAAAATTCAATTAGACTGGAAGGAAGCCGACCCCAACAAAATTTGGATAAAACCGATTAAATAGTGATGATTTTGGTAACCTCATATTGATAACATTAAGTTCCTTGTAAATCCTTACCGTTAGGTACTCGTTTACGGTACGAACGAAATTGCCAACTAAGACCTTGAAAATATAATATGCCAATATTTTAGGAGAGTATACCTGTCTTGTACCATATCAAATCTACAAACAACACGTAACAAATGATTTCATAACAAAATACTCAACGTAAACACAGAGTTTACTGACACCAGTACCTACTACCTGCAGACCGATGTTTTTAACACCACTCATATAAAAAAAAAGTAAGTTCTTGTTATGATCCATATAATATATCATTACCGGTTAATTTCCGTAAAGCTGTTGATAACTTACACAGGTCATTTTAATACCTACCGATACATCGCAAGATCTATTTATGTTTTAATGACTAATTTTATCACGCGATTTTGTTCGCCCATTTACTAAATGACGAAAGATTTGAAAGTGTTGCGTCATGTTGCTCGTAATGTTTGAACAGTCATTTAGGTAAGGTAATTTAAAAGTCACTCACTTAGTACTACTATTAGGCAAAAGGCCTCCCCTTATATCCTTTTAGGTAACCTACTGTTATTTTCAATCAAAGTCTATGTCCCCCTGTAAGGCCTCTATGTTCCTCGTCGCTATGTATAATACTTGTCGTGCTATTAAAAGTATGCTTTTATTTTGTGTGCTGTGGATGGAATACCGCCTTTTTATTCTTCCTAACTGGCGCAAAACAAAAACGTCTTCCTTTATGATGCCGAAAAGTCTCAGCTGCCACACATAACCCAACAACATATTGACTATCAAACTATCTATATCAATAAAAATGTATGTTTGTATGTATGTTCTTTATGGCTTCCTAAACCATTGATTGGTTCTTCTGTTTACGCCTGACGCGATGACCAGGGATGAAAATGTGGAATTAACATTACAACAGGCTCTCGGTCAGCCGTATAAATTTACTGACGGGTCTCTTTCCCGCACCAATTCTGCTTCTACGACTCCAAATTCTGTTATTCTACATATTTTCGTTAACTCATACGATGAGTTCACAAAAGTGCAGTCATGCAACTGATAGTGTTTTTATTTTCCATCTACACTACCAACTCCCAATCGACTCGTGTTTTGCATCTGTGATAATGAGTTAGAATCAGTTATTTATTACACCACCATAACTATCACTCTAAGCATCGTCATCGTCGTCTAAGCAAGTCATCTCAAAGTTAGAACTTTATTGCGTATGTGACTCCGGCCAGGACGTACGTACTGCCCCACTGTGCTAACAATAATCCCGATAGGGAAATAAAGTTCAGTGACAAAACAGGTGAGTGTGCTCAAAATATTTTTTTAATAAACACAACAATAGTTACGCAAAATTAGCATTTATCACTATATGTTTATCGCTCATTTTTACAAATACTTGAGTAATCAGCGATCACGCGCGTTCCGGTTATTTATTTTTGCGCCGCGTGATGGCTGCAGGTTCACAGTCGGTCCAGTATCATCTTATTGATATTGATAAGTCATTTATGTTCAGTGGATCACTCTCCAACCTTTAGTTGTCATTTAGAGTTCGTAAGAGCTCCGTGACAATCAGTTAATTTATTATTTATTTAAAACATGTGTTAATTTAAATTCTTTAACTTTAACATATTATTAATATAATCAGACGATTGTTCTAAATTAATCAAACCTATTTTCTGAATAAAAAAAAAATATTTTATAAAAAAGTTCTAATTTAAAAATGGAATTCCTGTCGCGCAAAGTGAAGTCACATGGCCAATTTGACGCAAGTCAACTGAATGGCTCGTCTGACACTAACCAAAATAAACGGTAAGCATTTCAAAATCTACATAAATTATTATGTTACACCTGAGTTTATAACTGAAGCGAAAAGTTCGTAAAATTAACTGTAACACCTTGAAGACACACTCAATATTAATATGAAAGCCAGCAAAGAATTATTGTCAAGTACCTATGAGTTTATTTATTTTTTCTTTTTTTAAGTAATCAAGGAGTTTTTTCCAATAATACTTCACTGAGTATCTTATCAATTTTATTCTAAACAGATTTTATTGTGCGTGAATTAATTTACATGTGAGATGTTTACCTGGTTCCTGCTACTGTTTGTTTTGAATATTTATGTTTTTTTTATTTTCGATTTTTTAAGTAACAAGCCAATTATTGCGGGCTACAGACCTATACCTCAGCCCGAAGAGTTTAAAAGTTTCGAACTATATTGCGGAAAGGTTAGCCATTCACTTTTAGTAGGGAGTTTATGCAAGAATAGTAGGTACCTAGGTCCTAGCTATTCAAATGTATCATTACTCATTAGTTTACGTTGATATTTTTGTATTTACTCTTAATTGTTCAATATTTTAATGGCTACTACAATTTCCCTATTTCTATTGAACCTATGTTCGAAAAATTTACGGCAATACATCATAGTCAACACTGTTTGAACAATTTTTTGTGACAGTCTTTCATCTTTAGATTTTTTATTTAAATTAATAATTGACCTGCCGCAGTACAGTTTTACCAAGATCTGAATTTAATTTAATGATTATATCTCTGAATGATAATTAGCAAAATTGTTTCAGATAGTGTTGTCTTATGAGCTGTCCTTGTCAGAAAGCGGGTGGTTGCTGTCTCGCTACACGTAGGTAGGCCGTAGAGCTTTGTAGCGCCGTAGCCTCGTAGCAAGTTGCGTAGCACCTGTGACTTAGAAAAGCTTATTAATTTAAGTTCTTGTTATTTGTGTAATCTAAGGTCCTACTAGTTTTAAAGTTTGTGACTGTAAACAGAAGATATTGATAAATACACATGACAATAGAATTAAGTACCAAAAAATCCCTAATTTTATTTCAGACGTAGTTTCTCATGTCGCAGTAAAATATTACGAAGTAATTATCGTAAATTAGATGTTTATGTACCAGACATAACTTTACAGGGCGTTTTTAGTTTACTGCTCATTTAGATATGGATCTTGAGAAGAAAAAAAACACCATAATGTATGAGGAATACAAAGAACTATACTTACATACCTCGCCAAGTAAGTACTTGGATCGTAGTAAGGAGAGATAACTAGAACTTGCTTTTTATCATCTCCACAAGTTTCTACAGTTAGAAACCAGGATCTACGATTTATAATGTTCATCGGAAGAAAAAGTTGCAGATACGTACGGTTTATTAACCACCTATGTTTTATAGTTAAGTTGGATATTGTACCTCTAATATATTGATCTTATTTAATAGAAACGAAGAAAAACAGTTAATGATTTAAGAGGAGTCTATAGCTCGGGTGCCGCGAGTAACTTAGCGTACTGTTGAAGTTAAACTAAACTAATTAATATTACCGATATCTATCTAACACAAAAGATAATAAAAACTATACCTATACGTAGGACTGAAACCGCAGTTTCCTCAAATGCTCAGATAGCTACAATAATGTCAATGACCCCAATAATAATAATCATGTTTTAAATGCGGTTTGACTGTTGATTGTTTTATAGGTAGGTAGCACAGATACCTATATATTTTTATCCAGAATGTATTCCTAACACAACTATTCGTAGTCACATAATTCAGAAACTAAAATTCTAACTCCCTATAATAATGAAAAATACAGCTTCATTTGCCAAGTAGCTGACCTGACCTGTATTACGAATTAATGCAAAATAATACTTACTGCAAAATAATACCTACTGCAAAATTCCCACGCTACAGTCGAAGGGTCAGCGCCATCTGTTATCAAGCGGAAGAGACCGCAGTGCGGTTACTACGTTATCGCTGAAACATTTTCCTGCTTTCCCAGGAGCGAGACCGCGATGAGTCCAGCGCCCCCCGCTCAGCGAGACAAAACGAGCGCCACAGGCGGCATCGGCAAGCAGTCGTACGCAGCCAGCGAAGGGAAGTGTACGCACGACATGGAACGCGATCGCATCGGACTATGGGGCTCTGGAGACAGCACGTCTACCGGCCAAGTCTCCGGCCTTGACCGCCTCCGACACCCAGGACTCAACAAAGTAAGTTTTCCATTTTGTTACCGGCCAAATCAAGAGATCGATGACCGCGTATTTTCGTTTAGGTCATGGTTCCGACTTGGCGGAAGTGTTCAGTTCTTACGGCAAATCGTATTATCCATGTGTGCATCGGTCTAGTTTGTATCGAGAAACAATAATGTCAGGTGTCAATACCGGTGTCAGCTCACATCCGCCGTCCAATTGTCATGTAAATGTTTGTTTTGAACTTTACACCCGGCGTCAAAGTTCACGTGGTTCGGTTATGTCAACAAACTTGCGGTAGCTAAACAAAGATTTCGTTACATTACAATGTTTTGGTGGAAATGTTGAAAAACTGATTTTTACTTTTGACAACCAGAACCGAGTGTAGTCTGATGACATAGCGCCGTAACTTTGAAATATAATGACGATGACGAATCACCATGAATTTGATGTATTAAATAAATATCTAATTCCTAAGCTAGCCCGGTAGGGCAGGTAGTTACTACAAACACACAAATCACAGATTTTAAAAGCAAACGTTTAATAAAGTCATGAATGTTTACATAAGGAAGTGTTGGTTACAGTTGTTAGATAATTCCGTGTTATGATGGCAATAGAATCGCGAGCGCAATGCTATGAGGAAATATTTCGCCCTGACATTGGCACACTTCCGCCCCCACGCTACGGATTTGATTAAGTGCTGCACTTGATATAAATAACAACATTTTATGAACTTACGAATCGTCTTAAGATACCTGTTAAAAAGGTACCTGTTATGAAGGTTTCCTTTCTGAGGAAGGAAATTTAAACGAATGTAGGTATATTGATTACGGTAAAAATATAAAGAACTCACGTTTTCACAGATGTAAGCGATCAAGGAAAAAGTCTGTTTTCCAGCATTAGAAAGATATCAAAGATAAACGTTTCTTGTTATCATTTGTTAAATGTAAATAAAGGGTGTAAACAGACTCTTAACGAAGCCGAAAGGCACTTGTTCTCCTCGTCATTGCGATCATTTTTTTGTTCTAGACCATACCTGGGAACCTTCTAGTTACGGAGATATTGGGGTCAAAGTTCCAACTTTTTCAAAAGTATTTTTTTAAATACATGTTTTTAATGTTTTTTCTTTCTTAAAACACCTTCACGACCCCCGTACTATTCAAACCATCGATCAGCACAATGTTTTGAATGCGTTACATGGAGTCATGACGTAAAACGTGATTTTTCACCCAAAAAAAAAATTGTCGTTTCCCAGCAATAATTTTTGCGTAAAGTTACTTAGTTTGATGTACATAACGCTTGGTTAACGGCTTCGTGAAGAGTCTGTTTACACCCTGTTCTTTGTCTGGTAATATTACTTATACAAAATTCTGGGAATCACAGTAATGTTTTCTACACTACTTAGGGGGGTTGTTTAGATAGGTATAATATAGGCATTTTTTAAACGTGCTAAGTTTGCTTGGCTACTTGTAACCAATGAATTAATTGTTCAGCATTGTTATTTGAATGATATTGTTTTCACTTTCAAGTCACCTGGATATAGAGTACACGCTTTCACCAGTATTTTAAATACGTGGGGAGCTATAGGGACCCATTCTCTAAACTTCCCCACTCTGGTAGAGTATAGGGCTCCCTAGGCACATTTAAACGAGTTCCAAAAGGGGTCACCAATTCGTCTAGAGGGACGAGTGACGGGATGTTTCGTATAGTTATACCATGAATAAAAAGTAACACATATATACATTTGTTACTCACCGGTTTTGCTCAAAATATCGTGTGCGAAAATTTTGATAGTGAATGTGATGAATGACTTGGCGAAATCAATTTGCTACTGACTCACAGGTTGCTATGGTTACCTTGTGTAAGTATTGATTGAACTCTACTCATTGTAATCAAAGTTAGTTTTAACCAAATGAATGGCTGCTATAATATTCAGAAACTTTAGTGATCCAAAGAAAATTACTAACTGATGAAAATCTTATCAAGAATCTTTAAATAGTTTCCTGACTGATGATAGTCGTGTTTATTTTAACTTTATGACAAGTCATTATTTAGTCTTTATGTTAACTTGTTTTCGAGAAATAACCTTCACAATTTATTAGCGTCAGTATGTATGTCTGAAAATATCAAGATAAAGTGTAAGGATGCAAATCTTGAACAGAAAAATTGTAGATCATTTATGATACTAAAATCCAGATGTCATATAATCATTTTTACTAACTGTATAATACCTTTTTGCGCGTGATGTTAGCAATAACTGTTAATTAGTCAACATAGTACGTGTTAGAGATGTCAGTATGTCGTAACTCTTTACTAACACTATTGTCGAGTGATTGTGCCAGTATATGTCACTTTAAACAACACTGATACCCTAGAAGAGGATAATTACGAATGATAGCTTTGCATACCTACTTTATTTTACGAAGGAAAAACTGGAGTGCATACATCATCTAATTTAATTACTTTGTGTCCACTTTTTAAAGTACATAGAAGCCAAAATGTGACCTGTGTACATAATAGCCCAGTGAAATTTAATATTAATATCCTAAAGCATGATGTAGTTCTACATTTTTGATATGTTGTATAGATAAGTTAGTGACGTGAATCCAAATTTACAACTTCAAAAAACAATTTCGCAGTTGATCGCGTGGTGCGCAGCGAGCACAAGTTTTTCAAAGTTGCAAATTTGGCTTCACATCACCTTAACTGATCTATACAACGGATCAAAAATGCAGAACTACACCATGCTTTACGATTTTAACCTTTTTTAGCGTTAATTTCCACTCGGCTCATAACAATTAAGATTACAAATTAACTGACTTAGTTTCTAAATTCATTGCTACGTCTAGATTTCAAAGTAGAATACATTACTATTCAAAAGAATTATATAAATATTTTCTAATTGCATTATGAGGAGCTTAGCACCTAATTAAAATAACATTATTAAAAACTTCTTAAGAAACATTCCCACGTCTCCAATAATTCAGGAGCCAATTAATAATACCTTTATTTATAAAACATCTCATTCTCACATGAAACGCATGTTTCACATACCTTTTTTGTCTCGTACCTGATAATGTAATTGTTAGGTATATTTTAGTAAACGTTCGTATTATTTCATCTAATCACAATAGACAGTAGGATTATTCATTAGACTAGGCTTTCTATAATCTCGCAATGAATCACGTGAGTACCTAACATACGATAGTCTACCATACTCAAATTTGGAGCCTACTTTCACGCTATTGGGTAATTCATTAATTTAGAACTACCATTCAATCGATAAATTAGTCTATTTCGGTAAGCCCCAGACTATTCGGATACCAAGTAACCTGTGCCAACTCAAAGCAAACATTCGTCAGTAGCAAGAAAATATTAATATTGATTTTCCACGTCGTGAATGAATGTCGGCTTTACTGCTCTTCTACTATACGCACATATGTATTATAGAAACAGTGTTTTCCATTTCAACACACACTTCCAATTCAAACACTTCTTAACATTATCACAAATATAATTAATAGCAATTATTAAATATATTTAAACATTTTTCCTATGTAAAACTCGTCGACCGTTGAACCAACCTTTTATGTATTAAATTGTTACCTACTTACCTAGCCTCTAAGCTAAGCTGTTCTTTATTTCATAAGAGCATACAATGTATTCCATTGTTCACCAAGTGTTTTAAGGAAAACCGTAGGAAAAGCTGCTTACTGCTGCTGTTGACTTTATATCTTGCTTGCAAAATATACTTAGTGAAATGAGGTGTTTTAGTTGAATTTTCAACTGTTGAATTTTTTATGAAAAAGAAAGATAGGATGTAGCTGTACGCCTTTTTTTTGTCTTTACTAGCCTGCTCTGTCCCACTCCTGGGCAAAGGCCTCCCTCCACTGTACGACTATTTCTTGAACATTTCCAGTTATTTATAGGTATTCCTAACTTGAACTATAGTTTAACGTAGACGTACACGATACCGTAATTTCGTATAGATCTATTTCAGTCATGAAGTGGTAGATAGTTTAATTTGCGCATTAAATTTTACTGGCAAGTTTAATGTGCATTAAATTAATGAATATTTCGTGAGTTTGAGGTTGTTAAAACTATCAAAACAACAGAACCAAATACAGTTTCAATATTTTCTAGTTACGAACTTTCTTTGAAAAACTCTTCCTTTTCATTTGATTTATGTTGTCGGTGAACTTGGCCCTAAGTTCACCGACAACATAACGGTCTAATTATCTGAAATCAGCTGTTTACCGTGAATTTTCGTGTTCAGAAAAAGAAATTTGATGATTAAGGGCCATGTTCACCGACATTGAATTAGCGATTACAGTTGATTACTGAGTTTAATCATCAGATTTGTTTACGGGAACACGAAAATTCACGGTAAACAGCTGTTTTCAGATAATCTGACCGCTATGTTGTCGGTGAACTTGGCCTTTAATCAAGTACTTTCTAATCACTGTTTTTTCAAATAAAAAGCCATATATCCTTACTATCACGTATACGGACCGTTCAGATGGACAGACAGTCACGTCCCGTCATCGTCACTTGCACACGTTCGGCCAGTGGGTGTGTCGTGACGTGATGTAACGCCACAAGGTCGACGCTATTTGCTTGGTCATGATCAAAACCTTGCCGTACCTACCCGCCGGTAGTTAACCCGCCGCTGGGCCCTGATTTACTAGTTTACTTTTATTACGTATCATTAATGTTTAAGGCCTCATATCTTTTTACGTTATGTTCCCTAATTGATATCATTAATGGTCTATTCTGGATACCGTTTACTTATCTTGTGTGGGCTATTTTCCTAAGTTGATCACCTACATAATGGGATTATCGGATATTTACTAGACATAGATGACTATCGTTTCCTGTCTTTTAGTGTATTTCAAGTAAGCGTAAAGAAAAAGAAGGCAGATACTATTTGTCTATGTGAAAAAAGTTATTCGTAAACATAGCAATGAATCTATTTCGTATATTTCACGTGACTTTTCAGCCCAATATAACCAGTCTATACATATTTGATTTTAATAGTTTTGGAAGACTGTTTATTCAATTTATTTGTCATAAATAAACCTTTCATCATGTCACTGGCACCATTCCTGTATTGGCATACAGATCTAATACTTGGTTAGTACGTTATTGGTGACAAATGGTAGTTTATGAAAATGTATCAGTTAGCTATTAGCAATTGACTGCCTTTGACCCTGGCTTTGCAGTGTCACAAATGTCACGATCGACTAGGAAATTCATCATAGTACACCCGTGTTTAGTTTGCAGCAGTAAGTACGTATTAACCGGGTAACGGTTTTCTGGTAGATTCGATTTAGTTTCAAAAAATTTACTTTTTTCTTTGAAAATTTGAACGTGGCCTGATAAAAAAGGAAAATTTGACAACTTCTTAGGTATTTATGTTATTTTTCTCCTCACCTTATGCTCTTCTTTAGGTATATATTGTATTCAATATCCCTCCTTTTTTTTAGCTACACCATAGTCGGGTAATAACATTGGGTACTCTACTACAAGGCTCATTAGGTATACCAACTAAACAGTTTTATCAGATTGTATGTCATATCTCGTTTTGATCATTTAAAATGATAAATGGTTATCGTTATCGAGTCATAAGACCTTAGGTTACACGCGTCGTAGTCTAATGTTTATAATCTTTAAGGTCATCATCATTGGTATTTTGCACGCAAATCAGTTTTATGATCAAGAACCCATTATAGTTTAATTAGTGGTCAAGCTTAACTTACAGCCTTTATCTTACCAAAGTTAGGCGTTAACTTCTAATTAATTCATCCAGCGACCAAATTCCTAAAGTAAAACCTTCCTTGCGGTGCCGGAACGGAAAATTAAGTTTCCCAGAGCAACTAACATAAGTAAAGTTTAACAAGTTATTATACCCTAATGTGTCTACATAAGGTTCACAGTAAGTTTCTACATTATGTTTTCACGTGGCCCCCTATTTATCACAAAACTTTTCCTATATGGAAAATAAATTACTTGTAAACACTGAAAATCGTGTCCATAGAATTGGTTTTGCCAAAGAAAAAATACTTAATCATTGAATTTGCATTATTCTAGTCGCTATTATTGATGAATCTGTCATTACTTATCTAAATATTATGTTGGTCGTACTTGGTAGATACTGTAAACTGTATCACTGAGTAATTTTAATTTGCGTTGTCACTCAACATAGCTTTAACATTGAGAAGCATAGAGCTTTTCTTTTCAAGATACGGCATAAAAGCCTCCTGGGTTAGCATGTGACGTCATTCCCATCCCCTTTTAGTTCTCTGGCGCCTTAGCATATTAGCATTCTTCCTTTGTAGACGTATACCTACTTCGGCCTCTTTAAAAGCGAAATTGCCCTTAGAGCGCATTCTGGGCATAGAAAAAATAGTTCTCTTTGAAATCCACAACCGAAAAAGATATTTGTTTAAAAGAATAAATGGCTCCAAGTCCTAAAGTCATCTTTTACATTTTATTCCCCTCGAATGTTCATAGAATTTGGGCAATGTTTCGTTTTATCTATTTCTTTGTCGGCTGCGTCGCATCAAAAGATATCGCGGCTCCCGCTGAAATCTCGGGAGATTTCCAATGACGTGCAAAGTCGACTGTCAATTTTTTATTGTGTGGGGAAATGGATGGATTTATTGCTCTTTGAATTTTTAAATCTTTTATTTTACTGTCAAATTCTTGCTTTTCGAATAAATTACCCCTACCTAAGTTAAACGCAAAAAGATCAGTCCTTAGACCTTAACTTAAATCAATTAATCTTACATAGTAGAAAGACTATTACAATGTACAGAAAATCTAAGCTTCATTTTTCTCAGAATTAAAACGCGAGAAAATAAAATAAAACGTTAGAAATTTACGTGGCTTGTCTTGAGATAATCGGAACCGATAATTTACGAGGCTCTCTTGGGCATCGTTGTGTTTTCTCAAGTAACTCGTAAGATGCTGTGTTTTTCTTGCCATGTAAGGCTGATAAGAGGGTCTCTTTTCGCTAAGCACACATAAGTGCGCAGCACTCATGAATTCAAAATGGAGAAGTCGTATAATTTAGCCATATCTGGGGAAAAGCGTGATATGTGTATACAACCTCCCCGTATAGCAAGAAAGGATCGTAGCGTTAAAATCTTCCCTTGGATATAAGGATCTGATGAATGATGTATTGATTTTTTTTACATTTTGCCATTTTATTAACTTTTCGTGTCGAAGATAATTCGTTTTATAAACTCGCAACAAAAATATTTTACGAAAATATACGACTGCTTTCATTTAGCACCTGTCGTAAGTATTAAAAACCTACAAATATTTGAGAAAAATACCTTGTGTACAACATCCACAGTACAGATAAAAGTTACGTACATATTCTTAACGACTAGACTGCCAGGCGCCTATCGAATTAGGTCACAATAATACCAAGTGCGCGAGGCGGAGATAAAAAAATGCAATTCATTAGTCATATCCGAAAGTGGATTACCTACGTTATCGTTTATATTAATACTTCATTGAGATAAGCGGATTTATTCGAGAGCGGATTACAATGTGGCAGATATATTTTGTTGATTTTAATTTCATTTTGGGTTTTTTATCAAGTACAGTTTATACGTACCTTTTTCTACCCTATAATTAAAAAGGAAAAACAAAATACCTAACAGTTTATTACGAGTACAGAAACGAATACTGGCGAAAAAAAAACCTAGTTTTTTTTTTAGACTAATTTTCGTTTCCAAGGCATTGAAAACACGGCAAATGACACGTAATTATCAGTACATCTACCCGCGTTTTCATTACAACAAAGGGTTATTTTATGAAAACGTGAAAGTACACCTTTCAGTAAACCGTAAATGTTTTCATTTTCATTTAATGTTTTCACTACGCACGTTAAAACTTATCCCCACGGCCCTTTCTAGTGATAACAAAGAATAACCATGTATTTTTAACGAAACACTGAACAAAGAAAAGCGTTTCAAAGCTCACCTAGTAACCTGTAAACCCGTATGTTTGTCCAACCAATAAGCATTGTTTGCCCGCTTTTATTTTTGTGTGAGTAGATTCAATAAGGGTGGTTGCATGTCACAGCTAATTGAATCATCGACTCCGTAATCCTCAAACACGCCTTAAGCCTTAGTTTGTGGGGCGGCTTACCGTTGCCATGGCAACGCGATTACTTTGTTCTACGGTATTATAAAAGCTATGTAAACGGCGGAACCTTCACGCAGTCGGTGTGAAGTGGTGTTTGTGTGATTCTTGCGTATCTGAGGCGGTTTGGGACAAAATTATAATTGCTGAGGTCGCATTTACGCGAGGTTCGACAAATTGACGCGGTTATGACGTTGAGTTGTTTGTTTACCTAAGTGATAATTAGTCAGCTAAGAATGTGGCCTTCCGCGGATTGAATAACGTAACCTAAACTTACTTTATTTTGTCCTGACCAGAGGTAAACTGCAATAAACTTAGCATTTTCGACCTTCACGAAATGAGATTGATAGCAATAGGAAGATTTAAAAGCCTTGGATTATATTAACCTGAAGTTTCAGTAATATAAACCTCCAAAGTCTTCCGGTTTCCTAACGCCGTGATGTGTGAATGTAGGTTATTGTCTCGCTGGGCTATTGTTACTAACCTTGGTCTGATTCTAGGCGTCCTAAGAGCTAGGCTAGCCGGCACATATCCTTGCTTTGTCGCTCATTGTGCTTGCATGAAAGTTGATATCGATTGCATAAATTCTATACTTGATGAGGCTATTATAAGTCAGTTGCATGGAACCATGGAACAGTAGAATAGCCTGCATTGTTTTATTGTCTCTAGGAGTTTTCCTTTAACGTAAATTTATTATATCGGGGACCCGAATTTTCAATAAATTCTGTGCGGGGAACGTAAAGCACAAAATTTGTATATTGTGTCGTAGTTTTAGCCTGCCCCTGCAGCATTGAAAAATATATGGCCAATGTTTTGACGTTAATTTCAACAAAGTACTCGTAAATGTCACGTTAATTACCCGACTGTGTGTCGACAAAGGCAGGGTTATTTTATGGACGGTTGTTATATAAAAATAGTTGTAGAATATTGTAAATACCTACCTACTAAAAGCCAAGGCCTACGAAATCTTAATTATTTTTAAAACTCTATGGCCTTCAGAGGCACGTTTATCTAAGTTATTTCAATAAAAGTTTCAAACAACACGATCTTTAATTACGATAGTTAATTTACGACTACCAAATTAATTTCTACCTCGTAAAAATTTTTAATGAGAACATTTTAAAACTTAGCAAATGTATATTTCAAAGGTGAAAGTTGGGTGAATGCTTTAATTTTCAAATAATTGTCTTTGCATTAGTCTTGAAGCCTGGCCTGGCCAGGCCTCCTATTTTCTTGCAATTGGACTTACTGAATATCACCATCTGAATATTACCATCCACTTGCGTTTTCATAATGAAAACTCAAACTCAAAGGGTTTATTTTAATATAAATCTATTTACAGACACTTTAATTGACAAAGGTGGTGCTCAAGTTAGTCCATAAGTTAAGGCTATTTTGCAGTAGGTACAGCTATCGATAGTGAATCAGGCGTGTTTTAAGTTATTTTAGACTTTTTACCCGACTGCCAAGGAAGGGTTACGTTTTTTTAAAGTTGTTTTACAATATGAGTACCTTATATTACTATAGGTTCTAAAAACTCATTTGGAGATGTATAATATTTTTACGATTTGCTTTTCACCTTTTTTATACTTATCTACCTACATGGTTTTCTTCACACACATACATACGTAGGTTCAAGCAATAATATACCAACACACAGCCTAACAAAGTCTGTTAGACCTCGTACATTTGCAGCCAAATTGATGTTTAAATTATTTAGAAATGGGTTGGCTTTGATCAAAGCAGGCTTTTAAACAGTATGCTGTCGCTTCAACTGTTTCATTAGAGCTTCATTTTATAGTAATAATAAACTAGTAATATCTAAGTCTGACAGTGTTATATGAATCTAGCTGTTTAAACCCTCGCTCTCGGGTGCTACACCGAAATAAATGATTCTTGCTTCTGTACCGAAAACATAAAATATTGAAACAAGGCTATTTTTGATTGAATATTTGGCTATGTATTTAAATAGCAATTAAAACTGTGTAAGAACATATGTTCACTTGCTGCTTTTATTGTCCATAAAACACTCAAATAGAACACTGTCTAACTCGAATATAGAGCCTTCGAGATAACGTAAATAGGGAACTTGATGCGTAAGAGGAAATTCTACAGCCACACCACAAGACGTCGGTGATCAATATCGACGGTATTTAAGGAAGTAAACAACCAAGCTTATTTTCCTTTAACCTATTATATTCGAAATCCCCATGACGTAATTTTTTTACGATTTCGTAGAATTTTCGACTCTTTCGCTGTTGAGAAAACACCGGTGTGATAAAAGCTATAAGGCTTTCAAAAGTTACCCACATCGTTGAGTTGAGGGGATCATGACATGTGATTATAGAACTTGTGAAGCACAACGATAACGAAGTAAATGATTTAAACGTTTGAATAAATAATTCTTTCACTACTGGCTCATAAATGAATGCTAAAACTTTTTGTTGCAACGTAAAACCGGTCTATGTGCTAATCTATGGGTTAGCGTTTATTGTGCTATAACAATTACACATAGTCCCCTCAATTGCTATGTGGCTAGCTTGATTAATCCGCTTTGACAGCGATGCAGCGCTGCGTGTTCCTATTATCATGCGTTGTGGTGTATATTGACTCGGTGCCAAGTCGTCGCTGCCCTTGCTAGATGCCAGTCCGCTATACTGAGCCCTTGCTCTTGAACGAGGTTATATCTATGTCTATTACTCTATGGGCGGGTTGCGTCACCTTACTGAAACGCTGATGAAAAAAAGCACGGAATATGCAGCTACTCGTAAGTCCCTACCCGATTCCCTTGTTTACAAACTAAACCAAATTTAAGTTTAGTGCATCTTTTTCTTTCTATTTCATTAAGAAAAGGACAGAAGATAAATTCTAGTTTAGTCCTGTCAAATTAACCAGCGCCTGACACAAGTTTAGACGTGATTAAAAAGTTGACTACTAAAATTATGTCAAATTACGTCAGGTGCTGGTTAAATTAAGAATCGGCATCATGGTCGTTTTTCACCTATTTTTGAGTATGTCGTTTAAGTAAATGTGTGTCGTTCCCTGTGTCCTACATTCTGAAAGCCGCGTCAGCTTGTAATAATACCTACATTTAAAAGCGCACCGTTGAGCAGGGAGGGTGTGCGGAATATAATTAACAGACGCGATCTCTTGCCCTCGGCATGGCGGTAGGTCATTGGAAATACGAAGCGAACATAATTAATTATGCCAATCTACTATATTTGTTAAACTGCTATTTGAGCATATTTATTTTTAGACGTAAAAAAGTTGAAATGCTCCACCATTTTTTTTAGCGCATGCTATCCTTGAGTATATTTTTACTAGTCGAACTTATTGTTCATTCTTAAAACACGTGTAACTCTGTGTAAGGTACACTAGACGGGAAAATAAATATCGCCGGATTGATCGTCCTTTTTAGGGTTCCGTACTTCAAAAGGAAAAAAACGGATCCCTTATAGGATCACTTTGTTTTCCACCTGTCTGTCAAGACCTTTATCTCGGGAACGCGTGGGCGTGGAGGTAACGAGTTGAAAGTAAAACCATATACTCCGGTCTACAGTCCCTTGAAGCTGTGAAAATAAAACTTCTAAGTTAACGTAAAGAAAAGATACGCCCGTTTATGCCGCAAAAAATGTATATTTCGACACTCTCAAGGGAATCAAAATTAATAGGGTACTTCCCGTTGACCTAGAATCGTGAAATTTAGCAAAAAGCAATGTCTTACAGCACATGCTAAGGAAAAAATCTGAAAACCATATTTATGTAGTTTAATAACAAAATACCTTTTTTTTTTCGTATGGGAAATCATCAAATGACTTTTCCCGCTCTGGGCAGACCGGAAAAGGAGTGTCAGACTTGTACTGACTAAAACCCATCCATGTTCCTTCCTTGCCCTTTGTATTCCAGGGCCGCGGTATCTCTTTTGAACAGTCCCGCAGCCCTGGAATAACAAAATACCTACATGTGTATTCGGAACCATCGGTGCGCGAGTCCAACTCTTATTTTTTTATTAGTCGAACTTATTATTCATTCTTAAAACACGTGTAACTCTATGTAAGGAAAACTAGACGGAAAAATAAATATCGCAAGATGGTTGACGTCATACAATAATAGCCAAGTTCAGAAATAATTAGGTCTTGCTTATTTTGGGTGCAAAAACTGACCATGACTTGGTGTGAACAAAAACACTAATTTCTGGTCATTAGGTCAACGTTTTCAAGCTAGACGTGTTGGAAATAAAACGAGCATTTCGGTTACACGCGTACCTAATTATTTTCGCGAACAATTAGAGGAAAACATTAGTGAAATATGACGTGTCATTATACGAGTACGTTGTTTTTTCTGACGTAAACCAAGAATATTTTTACGTTTATGGCAGAATTACGGGTGTTTGTGTTTGCCACAAGATTATGAGGTCATCGTTTGCAAACGGGGAAAAAGAAAAAGTAATCGTACTAAACGATTTAGTATGATTACACTTTCTTTTAATAATGTAGACTAGGTATTTCATAGATTCTTCATTTTTTTTTTCGGATGGGAAAGCATCAAATGATTTCTCCCGCTCTGGACAGAGCGGAAGGGGGAGGGTCAGACTTGTACTGACTAAAACCCATCCATGTTCCATCCTTGCCCTTTGTGTTCCAGGGCCGCGGTACCTCTTTTGAACAGTCCCGCAGCCCTGATAAATCCTACATCAAGTTCATTTATTTATTTTAACTGAATACCAAACTTACCACTAACCTAGTTCGATACGAACTAATAACCTCTAGTCTTAATAGTAGGGTCAAAAGAAAAATGAAGAGAAGATACCGCTTCACTTACTTTAATTAAGTTGTAAACTCCAAAAAAGTGGACTGCTCCTTAATTGCCTTTTCCGTGGATTAATTGACTACGAAAATGAGCCATTTGTTTACATGACAGGCAGGCTGTTTGTTGTTGACGTAGCTCTTAGTTAGGGAAGATCCATTTGGTACTACGCACACATACATATACTCACGCCTTTTTCCCATGGGGGTAAACAGAAACCACGAAAAGTCATCTGCGATCATTACGTAAAACTTTGGTAATATCATATGTTGGTATTATGTAATCATTCCGTTTATTTATTTGTATCTACACATTAATTTATTTTCATAAGTTAATCAATATTTACATTATATACAGACTACAAATAAAAGAAAAATAATGCTAAAAAAGGAAAGACTAAAAGTAAGTATATATTTACAATTACAACAATAGGACACTTAGGCGTCGAAAGTACTCCTCCGCATCGCTGTCATCCGGAAACGTGACACATTGCCGCGTTGAATGGCAATGCTAATGTAATATGTATAACAAATACACAATGTTATTATGGTCGTTTATGATCAAATCAACATCTTATTTAGATCCTACGACGATATTAATGTAATTTCCTCGTTCAACCAAATTGGCTCATAAATCTTGAATGTATAAATGTTGAATGTTTTCAACTCGTGTTTTTAATCAAATCGTTATTTAGAATGTTATTTACTCTAATATATATAGGTATATGTTCACCTTATTAAAGGCGAATAATTGAAACGTTGTACCGTCAGCCTGTTAGCACCAGGTACCGTTACTTAATACAAAAGGATTCGAAAAGATTGATCTTTGCGTGTTTACATACGCACTTTCTGAATAATATTTCTCAGCAAAAGCTTGAGTTACTTATAAAAACAGTGTTTTAACCGCGTAGTTTTTTTCTAAACCACTTATTTAAAATTGTAAAAACTAGGTAAAGTTCTATAACTTATAATTTTATGTAGGTACTCAATGAAAATACATATTTTTTTTTTATAAATAAATACACTGTCTTACAGTTGTTAATCAAACACTTTAATATTTCATCCCTTGTGAAAAGCTTCACTTAATAAACGTGAATGTCCGAATTTAAACAGCAGACTTGTATGTACTCAGCCCGGATTTTACGTGCCTACAAAAGTTGGCATGGGAAAATATGAGTTATTCCGTCTGAAAATTATTATGTTGATAGAACCGCTCGTCGTATTTGCTTTCCCTGATTGCTCGCAGATTTTTTTCGTATAAATTCGTATTTTCATGTTTGTTCCATAAACAGACCTGGACAACAAACTGGATTCTAGGGCTTAACTTAAATAGAGCTGTTAGATTTGTGTTAATATTAGTTCATATTGTTGCGTAATAAACGAAATGTTAATTTATTAGAGCAACTAATCCCATTAGTAAATACTAAGATCTATCAATGACGATGTAATTAGTGTCAATGCTAGTATAAACTTTACGAAACGTCTCTAATGAACCGGCACTACGTCAGTCGTCATAAAAACTGAATCGGACCAAATTCGGAACGTAACGTTTCCAAGATTTGTCGCCGTCGGCTCTTTACATCAAGTTGAAGGTTGACGATTACCTTCTCGTGTAATTGGGACAATTTGTGATCGTATCGGGTCTGTCGGCGGCAGTAATGTCTTAGTTCCGATAGCTTTGCCGTAGGAACCTTGTGCTAAGCCCGCGAGGGATTGACTCGGTCGAAATGTTAATTGCTTTGATTCGTATGTAATTAGAAATGGTAATGATTATGTTACTCGTGTAACGTTGTTGTTAATTGATTTTACATCAAACAACTCTCCTGGATGTCGGATCAATCCATTGAAATTGACATGCTGTTATGCATATCTAAATCAAATCTAAAACTTAATTTCATTAGTATTGAAGTACGAGTCAAATATAATAGCCACGTCTAGCAGGAACGTACGTATTACATAAAGTATTCTTTATAAAACATTCAATTATGAGACTCGCTCCCATTTCTTTTCTAAATTCGTTGAGGTATATAAACACCGTTTTAACATTTCATCTCGACCTAAATCTGAGATTCAAACCCTTTCATATATTAACACACACTTACTGAGGCTTCAAGCATTAAATTATGATAATCCAAAGGGATGAAACCGGTCAGAAAACATCCCTACAAAAAATAAACAAGGGTCCAACTTAGGCAAACATCATGTGTGTGCGCTGGTAGCTACTACCCTAACAAAAAAACATAGCGGATCTTTTCCCGTCAATACCCTATAAGTAATGGAAGTCTTGACTGTTGAAGTATCGATCGTGAGGTGCCGCATTCCTACTAAATAAATTATTATAGCTGTTCCCGCTACTCCGTCCTTCCACTTCAAATGCAGTCGCCGCCAGCGACGCTGAAAATTGAAAAGCATTTTCCATTTAGATAAAGTGCAAAACTTTCTAGCTTTATACCTTGTAAACGCTGCTTCTTTAGAAACGGTTCAATTTATCGACGCATACTAAATTAAAAGTTATTAAGGTAATTTTCACATAAAAGCTAGTTTTTAACTACGAACAATAATAAATTACCGAACGATAAAAATGATTTATTACTTTTCCTCGGTACGAAAAGTGGTTTCGCTCGAGTGACGTTAAGTGCGGCCCTGGGTGTTCAGTGATGGTGGTGTTAAAGTGACTCATTGTTAATGGACTGAAGTGTAAAATGGAAAGGGATTGGTGGCACCTAACCCCTCACAGGGATTTGGTCTCGGTGCCTGAATGTGTTGCTGCTTTGGACTCGAGGGTTCGTTGACTTCTCTACTATTCATTATCTTTATTGTAATTAGACTTGGAAGGCTCTCTGAATAGAAAATACGTGTAAATACAGTCAATTTTTGTAAGAGGTAAACCGGAGTATATATCTTTAATGTGATTATATTATTAGTCTACAGAATACTGTGACATTTTTCAAAGAGAAGCCGGTCGTAATCGAGTTCTATGGAATCTTCGCCACTGATAGCTAGCATAGTGGTAACAATGCAGTTCCACAGTAGACGAGTTGTAATCCTCTTAAATGACTACTAAGGTCTTTTGTGGACTGTTTCTACCAGTTCTATAGAATAAGGTCAAATATACTAGGTGGACTAAGTAGAGACGTCATAAAAAATAGATTCCCCACGCCCAGAGGGGGGGGATCTATTTTTTTATGACGTCGAACAGGATTACAACTCGACGTTACTATTTGGACCACCATACACATTGTTTAGAAACACTCGGTAAGAGTTATATATATTACGTGGTACTTTACACCCATTTTCATCGGAAACTGCTCACGTTTCCGACAGAACGTGCTGGCATAAAACTTTAAGAAGCCATTTTCAAACTCAATTTCACCCGTTGACGGCGCTGTAAGTTAATAGCTGAATTGTCGATTTGCGTTCTAAAATGAAAAAGACAAGTAGTGGAATAAGTATTTTCAAATGATTCTTTTTGGAATAGTAGTCTTGTATTACCTATAAATGTTAGGTAGTGAAGGTACTACAAATACCTAGAATTAAATTGAATAAACCTTCCTGCCCTATACAAATGTTAGCACAATCCTAATGGATTAAAATGGTTCCGAATTGGAGTGTTCCCTCGTATTCTCGCAATAAATTGTTCACGGAAGCTCTCAAACTTTCCAGTAGGAGACGTAATGTGACGTCATTAACTTGAGTTCCGTTTGTGTGGAGCTGTGCGCAGGGCACGCTTTTATTACGTCATTACCTTTTAATTGAAGTCGTGTCTTTCAGAAAGTCTAATATTACCTTTATTCAGGCTTTGTTTCAGTAAAATCTTTATTCGATAATTTTAAATTAACTGACATTATTGCACCATATTGTTTCGCAACTTGAGAGAGGCAATTGTCCAACAGTGGACAAGTGATAGGCTGAGTTCATTGATTGATAACCGCTACAGAATATTTTGAACTTAATAAAATGATAAGAACGTTTGCTTGAAGTGTTTTTGTTTTAACTGAAATGATGATGAATGTTGCATGCACGATAAAGGCGGAGTGCCTTTATCGTGCATGCAACATTTTTTAATTTCCATGTTTTAAATGTGATATTTTTCAGCGAGTATGTCCAGTATTTTATTAAAGTAAAACTTCTTTACGCTTACTCCCCAAGTCAAGCGACTTGGGGAGTAAGCTGGTGAACGCGTGACGGGAGCGTTACGGAAAGTGTGCGGGCGAGGCGAACGGAAGTTTAGAGGGAGATATAAGTTAGTGAAGATAGAAAGAGAGAGAGTTACGTTTTTTAATTTGACACGATTGTTCGGCATTTTTTATTTATTAGGGCAAAAAACAGTTACATGTTCAAACTTGCAATTATGAGTCGTTATTTAAATAGGTCAACATTATCCCCACATCATTGTCCACGGGTTAATAAATACACAAATAAGGAACGGAAACGTATTGATAATTTCATTTGATTTGAGTATTCGCATGTTATTCTTATTTTTACTTAAGTATGATAAATAATATAATAGTCCACGAGTCCGCAAAATATTATGAAATGCGAGAACTCTATGTATAATGTATCATTGTATCCACATATAGGTAAGCAATGTGCGCTGTTATCACAAACTGATTGGGTTTGGGTTTCAGTTACGCTCATTAGCGTTAGCGCAGTGACAATAGGACAATGATCGATTATGGGCTATTGATCAGTTATTCATGTTTCGATGCCCGTGTTTGCTTCCCACTTGACAAAGCCAGCTAGAGTCTCGTTTGGAAAACCCAAATAAATGGCAACAGTGATTTGCAGAGTGTGAATCGTCATCAGATATACTGATTATATCTGGAAACGCTTTCTGTTGAAAACATAATGTCAGTTTGAATAATCTAAACTGTAGATATTTCTGTCATTATGCATCTCGTTCATCCCAGTTTTGTTTGCTTGTTTCATTTAAAGTTTTCTTTACCGCTGAGAGAATTCCGGGAAAAAAAATTGCAAACCAAAAATAAGGTAGTGTTAACCTTAATGTTTTCTAGATTTGTAATAAAACTGAATTAAATTGTGTTGTTATTAGGTGTACACCTCCTGCAGCGCTCTGCTTTAAATAATATTACTATAAATATATTATAGAAAACTACTCTATGGGAAAATTACTCTATGGATAAACTTATTACAGATTTTTGTTCCGAAGTTGGAATTTCTTGGCTGCTTGTTGCTAAGAAACCATAGAAGCGCGTCTAATCTAAAGGCCCGATGATTTACGCAAATAGTCAGTTTACTCCGCATTTTTAGATCAAAATAGCCAGCACTAGATCGTTGTAGGTCATTCTAATTCTCGTAATGATTTAGCGGAAACTTTCTTATTAAAACAAAAACATCAAAACATCTTTCCGCACGGTTATTTAACCCGATAATGCCGTGCTACGGAAAAACGGTCTTTATATCTACAGCGGAAAAGTCCGACGGCTATAACACAGGTGGCAATGCAGAATCGAAGGTCGTTAAGAAGCGGTCACCTTCGTTACGTCACTCACAGCTGATAGTCGGCCGATCGCAAGTATTTCCGGGCAAGCAATGTTCGCGGAATTTTGTTTATTTCATACTTTACTATAATACAATTTATTTATAAACCTGTTTTATCGAAACCGAAGTATTTATCTATAATTATATTTGAGTGTTGAAAGTATGTTTTGTGTGTGGGCGCAGTGCATTTGCCCATTGCGGTCAATTTGTACCGCATTGGCTTGATAGCTGAGCCTGAGGAGGAAGTAGTCAATCACGAACTAAACAATGTAGGTAGGCATTCGCCATTTTGCAAGTACTGCGAAACTATTGAGTCCTATTTATATCACATTCTAGATTCTATTAGTAGTTTTTAAGGAACGAGGTCATCAGGAGATAACACGACTGAGAGATAATTAAAAATCAGCTGAAGAATGAATGGTACTTGTCTGAAAATGGAAAAAGGGAAGAAAACAAAGGATAGGGAAATGCAGCTTTATGTAAAGATGAACAATAGTTGAATTATACAGCATAATAAAATATTAGTTATGCTAGCATAATAATACTAGCTGTGATTCACATAGGTATTTATGTCGCGTGCGTTATCTGTGCATCGATTTTTCTTTACAACCATTGTCATGAGTGAACATTCTATTGTACCAACACTTCAGCTGTAGTATTTACCTACCTACAATGTTGTGGAAAATGAGGAAGATAACCTGAATTGTACCGTTCATACTGAGTTGGAACTTGGCGTTCTGCCAGATTTCCGATGGATGATTTTTCGACGAAACGATATAGTATTTACCTACCATTTTTCTTGATGCTCTCTAATCAGTTAACGTTCGTAGGTTTAGACGCCAGCACATCAAGCCACCCGAAACTGTCAAATTATCCCAATTAACTATGAACCTCCTAATGCTTTAACGATAAGGTTAAAAATCAATTAAATAAATTTGACAGATTGTAGTAGCTTGATGTGCAGGCGTCTGTACATTCTGTAATATTCCACGACTGGAATAGGTTTCCATTAAAATATTCTTTTCATGTAGACGTGTTACACATACCCTCGAAAAAAAAAATCGATTGCTGGATTTTTAATGCAAAATCTGATGGTTATTTCATTTTTGTCCACAGGGCATGGCCTTTACAATTGCGGAGCGCCAGACCCTGGGCATCCACGGCCTGCTACCAGCCAGGGTCAAGACCCAGGAGGAGCAAGTCCAGATGTGCAAATTGTCCATCGACCGGTACGAGGACCCTCTCAACAAATACCTGTACCTTATGGGACTTCTGGTAAGTTTAATTTAACCTAAGTAACTGGTTAACCGGCTTCTCTGTTTCCCGTTCATTGTAATCTAGATCTCTTCAAAGTTCGAGTGATTCGGTTTCTTCTAGGCAAGCGTGCTCCACCCTCGGCCGCGTCATCGCTTCACATCAGCGTTGCGGCCGAACGCTGTTCATATTAGCATATTATTTAGGATAAAAAAGTTAAGCCAGAGATTTGGCATATTTACGTTAGAATAAAATTATGACAAGCTTAGGGAACTAGAATAGGTAATTAGGCACTACATGCAGCTGCAGGCAGCCACCAAAGCTGTATCTAATGATGCTGTGTCTAACTAAATGAGTTTTTTCACTGGCTATTACATTATGGACTGCTACACACCAATTATGTCAACTAACCACGTGCGAATGTCGCCAACCATGTCATTGTAGAGTCCATTGGATACAGTCTCAGTCCAATCTGACCTGCACCTCTTCTTTTATAAAAGCATAGAGATTCTTTTAAAGTACTCTGAACTCTTGAGAATTCCTATAATTTCTATTTTTTTTATTGAAATTAAAATATTTAACGTGATAGATTTTTTATGGCTACTTTATTAATGAGACGTCAGTCAGGCAAACTATGTGAACTAACATAATTTCCTTCCATCACACAGCGCAGTCTATAAGTTAATATAAAAATTTCTAACTAGGCTACACGGTACACTTGAATGAACTTTATAAAAAGAAACATGCTTCGATGTTTATATTGTTCACTTCGTTAAATATGAATAGAATATTTCATTTCATATTTATTTAAGAAGATGCTTTCTGTCCATAATAAATTGTGAGGAATTGAATATTCATGAGTTTTCACTGACTAAATTACTGATTGATGTTATTTCTTGTTCATGGCTCTATTTTAATATTCCACTGAATATTTATTTGACAGAAGACTGCCAAGGAGTCAATTTTGATGTCTATTATAGCAAATAGAACAACTGGCTCCTTAAATAATGGCCTATCCGAATAAAATAGACAAACGAATATAACTGATACCTAAAAAACAAAGAGGAAATCAATACTAATATTAGAAGTGTAGACGTAATGGAAATCTACTTCAATAAAGGTAGTTTTTGTGTTCAAATTACAATGGCAAATGCAGACAATAAACAAAACCAACCAATTATTATTATCGCCTTCAAACGTTGCCCAAATTATAGTGAAGGGATTCAAGCACCATAGATCCCGTCAAATGCTAGGTTAGACCATGCTTCCAGCTGTTATTAGATTTGCGACCTACACAATTAGCAGAGTTAAGCGATAGTTGTAATTAGGAACACAGAGGAATCTGCAAGGCGATGGGTAGATACTTTTCTGCAAATAGACTATTCCAGTCTCAAGTCTCATTTTTACGCTGGAAAATGGTACCTAACTGGCCTTGCAAAATGAATCTAGACAATGTTAAAACACAGAACACGAAAATGAATTAACTTCTGCAATAAAATAGCTTTGAAATTCCGAAATCCTAATGGACTATGCTAAACTTCCGAAATATTATCTAGAACATATTAAATTCTCCAGTGAATACCGGACAAGGCGATGTACAATATTCTTGCCAGTTCTATCAACTAAAGTAATTATAAACTTTTGCTCGAAGTTGCTCAGTATTGAGTAGAACAGTTTGATCCATGTCAGAAAGTCACGAGATTTATTAAGTTCTATCTACATAGTTTCTGGCCTTCTGTGGATATCTCTCAAAAGCATAGGAAAAGGATATTCCAGAATACTGAAGACTAAACGACATAATAGGCCTTAACTGGCAAACAAGACCGGATTAGGACCCAAGACTAAGTAAAACAAACATGAATAGACTAGGTTATTAAAGTTGCAAAAAGAGACTATCTCCTATTTGTATATATGGTGTTGTTTATAGAAAAACCGCTCGATATTCCTGTAAACGACATGCACAAATGAACTAATACTGATAATATAAAACATAACATCACGTACACACATATTTCGCCAGTTAGGTCCTGTAAGCCTATTGCCATTGCTAAAATTCAGATTCCGGAAAAATCCAAAAATAACACTTTGTCACAAAATGACCAAAATAAACATCAGTTAGTCAAATAAGTTTTATACCGCCCAAGGGCCTCTGACTTGGCTGCGGTCGAGAAATACCTCTCAGGCATGCTGGTTTCCTCACGATGTTTTCCTTCACCGAAGCGATTAACTATATCTGATAAATGCCTATATTTCTTTAGGACCGCAACGAGCACTTGTTCTTCCGATTGGTGGGCGAGAACGTGGCCGACATGATGCCCATCGTGTACACGCCCACGGTCGGCTTGGCCTGTCAGAAGTTCGGTCTAGTCTACCGCAGGCCCAGGGGACTCTTCATCACCATCCACGACAAGGGACACGTATATGATATACTTAAAAACTGGTGAGTTATACGGTATTTTTTTTCACCTAGGCATTTGATTTTTCAGACACAAGGAAAAAGTTTCCTCAGGAATCTCGTAGAAATAGTTCGAAACTTTTCATTGAGAAAATTTTGTGATGAAAAAAGTTTATATTAGAGAAAACTTTAGATGCACAGGTATCATTGGTATACAATTTAGCATAGATACTGACTTCATATATTTTATTATATATAACATAACATCACGCCTGTCTTTCCAGAACGGTTAGGCAGAGGTGTACTTAATAGTACACCCACGTTTCGTCAGTTATGTCCTCATGTATATTTTATTAATTTCAAAGAAACGACAGACTTATGAAACTTAGCAAAGAATCTTTAGGGGCACGCAAGCATGGAACAAAGATTCCCGGGACAGTGAGCTGACTTACTGGCTGGTTTTCTCTTTCTACAAAGCTGAAGTGGCTAGAGAAAAAATCGAACTGTTTATAATCCGATTTGTTTTAATAATGTTTTTGTCTACCAGGCCAGAAAACGACGTCCGTGCTATTGTAGTGACAGACGGCGAGCGTATCCTGGGTCTGGGTGACTTGGGAGCGTGCGGTATGGGCATACCTGTGGGCAAGCTCTCGCTGTACACGGCGCTTGCGGGCATCAAGCCGCACCAGTGCTTGCCCATCACTTTGGGTAAGTCCAATATGTATTTGAAGGTTTTTTTTTCAGAAATACGTGTCTCTTTAAAGCCACAATAATATTAGAGTTTCAATGAGGTACATCTCGCGCAGATCTGAGTTACATGAACGTGCATGAGGCATTTAGGATACCCTTGACAGTCAGTTCAACCATCTTGCATGCAGCCTCACTATAAATTTAAAAAGCATAAGCTTTTGACATTTAGCAATGCGGAAAAACGGCGATGATTGGGAGTATTCTATTTCCATTTATGCCGGAAGGATATTATAATCTGCAAACAATGTGATTGATTTTAACCTATTGTTTTCAATTAATACTGTCTAAATAGATTGCTCGTAATTTTTTAAAATAACGGCTTGTTAGCCTAAATCTAGATGTTATCTCTGTATCGCTCCCCAGACGTGGGCACGAACACCCAGACGATGCTGGACGACCCGCTGTACATCGGCCTGCGACAGAAGCGCGTGCGCGGCCCGGAGTACGACGAGTTCATCGATGAGTTCATGCATGCCGTCGTGCGCCGCTACGGACAGAACTGTCTCATACAGTTCGAGGACTTTGGTAACGCTAACGCCTTCAGGCTCTTGGAGAAGTACCGTGGAAAGTGAGTACCGTAGCAGTTATTTGCGTTATTGTAATGTTTGGTAAAGGAACCCCATGGTGTTTTACGATGGTTCATCGCTTAGTGTCTAACTGAAATGTCTACTTTATGAAGATCCTTCCCCCCTTACCCCCCTTTCCCCCTTCGTCCCTTTAGTCTTCGTCCTGGTCTTCTTGATAATTGACAATTTCACAACGAGTTCCGTAAACACGTCAGAATTTTTTTTTAAAGCTGATTTTTAAATTTTTCTATTTAAATCATGCGTTATTGTGGAAATATCTTGTAAAGAAAAGGTATTTCGACTGAGATGATGATAGTATAGGTACCTAGTGTATATCAAAACAGCCAAAATTTATTACATATCTAATAACAAAACATCACATTCAACATTTTAAAACTAAACATAATTACCTGCGCAGGTACTGCACATTCAACGACGACATCCAGGGCACGGCGGCGGTGGCGGTGGCAGGTCTGCTGGCCTCGCTGCGCATCACCGGCATGAAGCTGTCCGAGAACACCATCGTGTTCCAGGGAGCCGGAGAGGTAACGTATACTTCTACCCCTTGTATAGTCATTCAATAGGGTTAAATGGACTCACAGGGTTATATTGATGATTTTCATGATTGTGATTCTGTAACTACATACGTGTTACTGGCGCGACTTATTTTTCATCAACTGTTTTCTCATATTTGCAGTTCGCTAGAACTTTATTAAATCCCACTTCTACCCACAGGCATCCCTAGGTATCGCGAATCTCTGCGTGATGGCGATGATGGCTGAGGGTACTACTGAAGAGAATGCCAAGGCTCGCATCTGGATGGTGGACTCCAAAGGCCTCATCGTGAAGAACCGTCCCGAGGGCGGCCTCAACGAGCACAAGGAGAAGTTCGCGAAGGATTACCCGCCCGTGCGCACGCTGGAGGAGGTCGTGAATATCGCCAAGCCTTCCGTGCTTATCGGTGAGTTACCGTATTTATTTTTTTGGTCTTTTCACACACTAAAAGATACAAATGCGGACTTAATTCTTAACTCTTAAGCATCCGCTACCAGTTAACCAAAGGTGGCAAAGAGATAAAATGGCCGGTGCTTTAATAACCGATTTGGACAACTTTTACATTCCCTCTTAGGAAACTTTGATTTCAAAATATTACATCCTAGAGACGTAACATCTCGCCTGTGTTCCCCAAAGGATTCGGCAGAGCACTTAATAGTGTACCTTCATTTCTTAAGCTATTTCAAAGAGAAAGCAACAACATTAACAATTTGGTGTGCAGGTGCCGCGGCCATCGGCGGCGCGTTCACGCCGGCGATCCTGCGCAAGATGGGCCAGTTCCACGACAGGCCCGTCATCTTCGCGCTCTCCAACCCCACCAGCAAGGCCGAGTGCACCGCCATCGACGCCTACACCAACACCGATGTTAGTATTGTACTTTGTTGTTTTGAAAAGGAGATTTTTTAGAAGATGAGAGAAGTAACGAGAAAGAGGAGTGGACCGTATCCCATGCTGGCTCAGTGCGGGATGGTAGATGTCAAACATACGTCTTCAAATCTGTGAAAGATCACCCAAATCGTTTGTTAGTAACTCTGGTTATCTTAGGCTTGCAGAACTTAAGGCCGGGCCGTAACAACCACTGGCACGGATTTTGGTCAGATCAGCCAGATCTGAACGTAGAACTAACCCGTTTACCGAGAAACTTCGGTAAGACAGTATGCAGTTCAGGAGTATTTGAACCTATTTTCATGCCTCTCAGGTTTAGAGATTTAAATTTTAAATATCATAAGCATTTTGTCTATGTTCCAGGAGCGCGCAATCTTCGCGTCGGGCTCCCCGTTCCCGGACTACCGCACGAAGGACGGGCGCGTCCTGCGGCCGGGCCAGGGCAACAACTCGTACATCTTCCCCGGCCTCGCGCTCGGCGTCATCTGTGCCGGCATCATCGACATCTCGGAGGACTTCATGCTGTTAGCCGCCGAGGTGACTGTCGCTGCATGTACACTGTTTGGCTCTTGAATGGCATTGACAGAGGCGTTGTTGGCAAATCGCCATCTTGTAGCACCTTGCAGTTAGTTCCGATTTTGGCCAGGTGTCAAAAGACCTTTGTACAGCCATAAACGCATCATGATGAGGTTTTCAAGAACATTTTGCGCGATTGAGTTATTATATTGCCGCCTGGTGCAAGATTCTTTTCCAACTATTGGGGAGAGAAACAAGTTGGTGAATATAGTAATCTGCGTTATCGTGTACATTTTCTTAGCTTTTGAATATTTGATATGTTCTACATCCGTCTCAATTGGGAAAGGCTTGGGAAGGCTCGACGTGGTTTTGCCAACTTGCTCAAATTTTAGTTATTGGTACCTATAACTAATATATAATACCAGTCGTCTGCGATATCTTCTTTACCATTTAAACAATCTCCGTTATCATTATAACCTTTACCTTTCCTTATTACCTTTTAAATTGCTAAGCAAGAAAGTTAGTCCCGATTTATGTTAAAAAAACCGTCGATATTATTCCAGTCTTGTTTATGATGCGAAGAGCATTAAAAACATATATTTCCATTTGTCCAGGCCCTAGCAGAGATCGTGTGCCAAGAAGACCTGGACCAAGGCAGCCTGTACCCGCCGCTCAAGGACATTCAGAACTGCTCCGTCAAGATCGCCAAGAAGGTCTTCGAACACGCTTATACAGTTGGTAAGTACACCGAATACATGGCCTAGAGCCATTCAAACACTATTTTAATCCTATTGTTGGTCAATAGTGATCACGGAAGCAGCTGTTTATGAACATCTGCAATGCCCAGAGGTAGGAGGCTCATAAATCGACACCCAAACCCTTTGAAGCTCATAGCACACTCGTTAAGCTTGTACCATTTTTGCTACCTGATATTTATACGGCAGGGTGCTTATAAGTGTGCTTTATGGAGATTCATAGAAAGAATCTCGAACGGCTCCAGTTGAGGCGATGATGATCTCGTCTATTCAGTTTAAATGCTGTCAGTCTGTTTAGGTCCTAAACCGCAGATTAAGATCCCTCCGCACTACACGGCCACGACCACGACTTTTGGCCGCAGAAGCTTTGGTCAGGAAGAAAGTTTGGTCGCATGACCGAACGTCCAGCTAGTTTTGTTCAAGATAGCGGCCGGTCATGCGACAAGTCGTAGTCGTACCTGTGTAGTGCGCGAGCTCCCATAATGTAATAATTTACAGCCAACAGTTTAAATGTCTTAGCCACCTTCCTTTCAATTAGATCGCGAGAAAAATTCCGGCGTGGGAGCGACACTAAATTGAAATTTGCGTCAGTAGCGCAATAACAAAATTTTATTTCACAACGTGACTCTTTAAATGTATATGAAGCCAATTTATTTGTCGTTTTCACAAATACCCGTGTAATTTTGAGTAGACTAGGAGTGAACACTACGGTTTTAAATGAAGTAGATTAATACCTAATAGGCTGAGGGTAGGTTCCGTTATGGTCCTAGTTGGATTTTTACTTTAAACTAAAATATTTTAAGTTCAAACCCAGATCTTACAAACTGCGTTTGCATTTTAAAAAATATTTCCTGTTGTAGACATTCCCCAGAAAAATAAATCTGAGGATCGACGCGATAAGTCATGCACCTGTATTGATTACTGGGTCGAATTAAAACAGTGCATTACCAGAGTTACTCACTTTTTTGCAAAGCTCGTCAACGTGCTGTGCTCAGTTAAGTTTGCTATCAATAGTTAGCCCTAGATACTTGGCAGAAGTTCCTATTCCTAAATGCCATTAGTAGCACCGCTAGCAGCGATTAGCTCATTTTACGTAACGTTCTAAATTAGGAATATAGTTTTCTATCGAAACATTTTTCGGGCCACGGCCTAACCTAACCAAGGCGATCATAGAGCGAGTGAACAAATGAGTGACATAAATGAACCCGAGGATAGCATATAAGTGCGATCGATCGCTTTGGTTAGGTAGGATGCGGGATTAAGGTTTTCCCTACAACTGACGTTGATGTTCCGAGCTGCGAGCCCTGAGTTACGTAACACACTCTTACGTCTACGAACACAGAGCCCAGAGGCCCAGCTCTATGTGGATAGATCATAGGACTTCAGGACTGATAGATGAAATTCTTGAGTTAACAATCTTCTGATGTAACATGTTATCCCACAGGCAAGGCCTCAGTGTTCCCGCAGCCGCTGGACGCGGAACAGTTCATCCGCGCGCAGATGTACGACGTGCGGTACTCGCCTGCCGTGCCGCCCGTGTACTCGTGGCCCAACAAGGACCTGCGCGTCGACATGATCTAGACAACACACGCACACCTATACTCCGACATTGATCACAATGGATAGCGGCGCTACTTGTAAACATGACAGAAATCAGTCATTCATGTTAGTTCTACTACTTACTTCACCGCATTCATTTAAGGTGCATCCACATTGAAGTTACTTTTTGTAGGAAAATATTTTGCAACATGAACATTAAGTAACCTTCTGTAACTTCTGCGGCTTTTTTTTTTGTCCGTTGTTACCAACTAATACTTGCAAACGTTGCTCCACAAAAAGAGACTTCGGTGTAGATGCACCTTTAGATCCGTGTCACACGACAATCACTTACAGCGCTTGGATGCCGCCCCATTAGGCCAACACTATGTAACACCCGATACCATCCCTATTGCGATAGCAAACTTGAACTTGTCCAACGGTAGCCTCTATGTAACCGCATTAGGTATACAACTGTTAACTGCTGCATTGGAATTCTAATTTACATTCCGAATTATACATTTTCTTTCTTGTGTTTTCCTCGATTTGTTCCATCTGTGTCATAAGCGTTTAACTATGGTGTAATCTCCTTATTTAAACGCTTATTAAACGCAACAAAATGTTTGGTCTGTTTGATCAATGTTTCAATATGTACTATGCTTATTGGTTGGGCACGTTTTCAAGCGCTTGCAGTGTTACAGAATCTTGCTTCGAATATTTATTTAAGTCGATCGTACTGAAGACTAACGAACTGTTCTAACGGATTTGTTAAGCGAGCTTATCGTATACGGCGGTTTATGTGACTGAAATTATATTTTTACGAAATATGAGGCATTTATTGTGCTGCCTGATGTTTATCTTAGTTAAGGGTCGACACACACGCTGCGAACTCGCGGCGATGATACCACGCTTGCAACATTTCCTCAAACATCACGACTAAGGAACATCCGTGTGTGTTACTTCCCTTTACTGTTATTTATTCACCATTCCAAAAGTAACCTTGAAATTAGTTATATTTTGTACTTAAGTGTTATTTATTAATAAAATTAATGCTTGGTTATTAAGCTCTCATATATTAGCAAACTGATTTTTTATTTGTTCATGTAATTATAATAATCTTATTGCAATATATATTGAGGGCAGTTGGCGGTAAAATGTAAAACTAATTTGTACATTAGAATTTATTAGAATAAATTGCATGACGTTCCTTTAAAATTATAGTATAAGTTAAAACTTAAACCATGAATGTACGGTATTTATATGTAAATTTTTGAAATAAATTGAATATAATAACAATTTTTTTTTTTAATTTTATAAATGTACCACAGCAACTTTTCATGCAATCACAAGAGCAAGATGATTCAATTCTGTTTTCTGTGGGTGCATTTAAACCTTCACTAGTCAAAAAGCACCCTGTTCTTCGTACCCCCAAATATTTAAAAGAGTATACTCCCAAGTTGGTCGCATAGAAGTATTGTCATGTGGTCATGGATTTCGGAGATATGGAACGGAACTCTTCAATAATAAACAGAAAATCTGTCGTGATTGCTGCAATCGCTTGGATGTTTATTGTTTACACACCACCATCATAAAATAACATAACGCATGTTTGTACTGAGGGGCTACGCATATGTGTATAGCCGACAGTTAGGTTTGTTAAGTTCCATTTTATTGGGGATAATCCTATTACCATGAAATGTATCGTTAATAATGTAAAATAAATGCATAGCAAATATGTGTACCAGTAGAATATTTTTACCAAAAATGGAAAAAAAACCTTTTTGCAAAAAATACTTCTGAAACGTAATATTATTATTTATTTAACTCATCATCACTATCATTACAGGAATTAGGACATTCCTGTAATTCAATAGTGTAGCCATAATTACAATATATTTATTTTTTATTTCCTTTATTTATTTATTTTTAATCATATTATTTAAAAAATAGTAGCCCACCAGCATTGGGAACAGGGTTCGAGCTACCGGTGGTCAGGGCTCCTGAGAGAGGAACCTCCTGACAATACGCGCCGTGTCCAGAAGTACTGCTTTCTGAATCAAGCCCTTGATCCAGCTGCCAAGCGAGAGCCTCCTTAGTTGTGGTCGAGGCTACTGGCTATTAAGCCATTGGCTGACACGACTATCGGCACAATGACTGCTGTACTTACATCCCACAAGTAGATAACCTTGCGAGCCAGATCTAGATACTTGAATGTGCTTATATTTTTCTGCTTTCACGAGGATCTCGTCATGCAGGACTGTTATAACAACAATCATTGCGCGGAAATAGGAAGTGTTCAATAAAAATACAAGTTGTGTTTTTTGATTAGTAGATTTTCGATTTATTTGTTTGTCGTATGTCCTCCACATTAAAATGTTTTTCACCTTACCTACTAGAAAATCTTACTTAAAAAGTACCTATATTATAATGTAGGTAAATCTCACTAGGTAGATACCTACCATTTACTCTCTTAATCATTTAATAAGATATTTTGTCTAATTGAATAATATATGTAAGTAGCTAAGTACATGAGTACCTAAGTAGATAGTCTAGCCTAGGAAACTACTTAATACTTTTTTTTAACGCGCGCGTAGGTACCTAAGTCACTCGTGTGTCACTTTTTTCGCCTTATCCACTTATTTATTAATTAATCCAGGTATTTTACTCGATGCAAAAATCGAAATACATACCTATTAAAAAATAAACAAATAACGTATTACTAGTAGGTAAGTATATCAATTATTTTACAGTCTTACCTTTCGGAGTTTCCAGGTAAAAATGAGAGAATTTTTTTTTTTTAAATTACCTGGAAACTCCGAAAGGTGGATGCGTTGTTGAATAATTGAAGCAACCAAAGACAGCTTATTATCCTTTATTATAACCCTTTAGTATATTTAATAAATACTTGTACCTACTTTTATCTCAAATCGCACGTTTTAAAAACCAACACAACGTTCGTTCGTCAGTGCGGTGCATTCGCGACTGTTGCCTCCCAACTGAACACCGCCTCGATCGCGTGTAGGTATGACTCGCGTTCCGACCGTTTGTATGAAGATACAATACTGCAGATATTATTACCGTGTCCCAAGTTATTAGACGAACACATTGGACTCCTAGTTTTGCTCAATTGCTTTTTCTATTGAGCGTGTGCTGGAGCACCGAAGATCGCGTCGTACCAATTTTCTAATAATAATTGTTTTGTTGAGTGCCTGTAGTACTGCCCAAGTGATGGGTGGGTTTTCACGTCGTTCCGTCATAAGCCAAAGTCCTCCGTAAGTTTGAAATTACTGCCCGTACGCCGTATTTTGAAAATAAAAAAACCCCTTTCCTCCCTGAAGATTTCCACCATTTGGTCGAGCGCCTGGTCAATATTATAACCTTTGTAATTGTTAATTAATAAATAGAGCAAAAGCATAGCTTAGTTTTTATTTTTTCAAATTGTGTATTTCGTGTGTTAATCATTTAACTGTGTAATTATTTGCGCATACTGTAGTGCATGCTGTGCCTTCTATAAGTAATGAGGCGCTAAGACTAAAAAGTATGATTCTATTTAGTCGGGTCAGTTAGATTATCGAAAAATATAGGATACGTATTTTTTGTTTTATCAAATCAATAAAAACTAACGAAGATACAACGCATCAAAGATCATGAGTGGGGGCTTGTGACGTCACTTTCCGGTAAAAAGTGTAGCTTACTGTGACGTCACATGAGTGAAAAATGGTGCGAAATTTCAAGTGCTGTCCAAATAAATATTAAGCGACATATGTTACAAGTTAGCTCAAGAAAATTATTAAATTGTGTATTGTATTGAATTAAAACTGCTTAATTATATAATATGTACGTCCGTGTGAAATTATGATAAAAAAAATTCAAGAGTTTTAATTTTTTTGCACGGCAACATAATCCCTTTTTCTAAAATCAACGTAATAAACCTAAAACCTAATTTACTGCTTATAAAAGTAGCCAGTAAGTCTCGTCAAAATTGAGCCAGCCATTTCGGATATTAACCGGAAGAAACAGACAGGCACAAATTAAAAAAATATTTTTTGTTATAATTACTGGCAAAAAACCTAGCTACTTTGCTACTAGTAATGCGCCTGCCTGGAGCTACAACGACTAAGCCACCGTTGCTATGCTTATACTCAACTTTTTTTATTGTTAGGCTACATGAGTGTCCCACTGCTGGGCAAAAGCCTCCCCTTTTTCCTTCCAAACCTCTCTATCCTGAGCAATATCTGGTCATGTTCGCCCCGCTAACGAGATCAGATCGTCACACCCGAATTAATACAACGTTTATTTGTTTATGAAATACTATAAAATAGGAATATTTGCGTTTTACACGACTAGCATGGTAATATCCTGTTCTTTAATAAACAAAAATAATGGATCAGTCAATCGAGCCAAACATATACCAAAAGGTTTACGACACCTGATTAAATAAGTCAATTACCTTCCATTTCGGTTTATACACGTATGGCGGGTGGCGCACGAGAGGAGCCATGAAAGTCCCTGGCGCTTGGCGCCTCAGAGGAGCCACGAAAAATTTGTTCGCCGCCAGGCGCTATAGTTTGAAAAAACTACCATCGCACTGAATCGGTTAAGTTTAATAGATTGATGTACATACATAATGCGTGGTTAACGGCTTCGTGAAGAGTCTATTTACACCCCGTATAAAATGTTGCCAATCAAATATTCAAATTTGATTTAAAGGTGCTACACACGGTAAAAAAAGAAAACTTATTTGTTTGGATTGTATAGATAAGTTTTTCGTGTCGGCCTGTTCTTGCGGTTCTCTACTAAATAAATAAAACACAAAATTCAGACTGACAGTCTTTATTTTGAATAATAGTTACTTTATAAATACAAATTGAGAAGTACCGATTCACAACAAAATATTACCTAGATTACAATGTTCGACAAAATAATTATCACTTATCACTTCATTACAACTGTACAAGTTTACAGGATCGGCGGGCCACGACGCGGCCGCGCCATTTGACTATCGCTTGTGTTCGGGCCGCCGGGTGGGTCCGCCCGCCCGCAGCCCTCACGCTCCGGCGGCTCGGGGCTCACGGCGGCCGACTGTCGCTCACCTGCTGAGCGAGTGCGATCGCTCGCGGGACCCCGAGCTCTCACCGTTGCACCGCAAGCGGTCATTGCCTGTAATATGCGAATACATCGTTTTAGTTATTTACTTCTCAAAGAAGATTACCAGTGACTACGTCATGAATGAGTTACTATGCCAGCTGAATGTTGTTTAATTTTAGTTTTAAAATGCAGACGGAATCATCAGATTTACCCGTCATCAAGAACATAATAAATTAAACTCAACAGCATATGTTAAAAACATAATAAAATAAGTGAATACAGTAAGCGAAAGAAATAAACGGCACACTAACATAACAACACAATATAAAACCAATTAATGATAAAGTCATGTCGCAACATGTGTTCCAATAAGTGTAATAATATAGAAACATAAGCTTTAAAATAAGCATCTAACGACAAAAAGGCCTGACCTAAGGAATGATGGCCTTGTAAACTGGTGTCCTATAACAAAAGATCACTCATCATAAATATTAACACGATAGGTTAAATTATTTTTTTATAAAATGTACTTTTATCTGTTTCTTCGATTTTAATGTTTGAGGGTGACTTTAAATAATTCACATATTTAGGCTAATCACAAGGTTTGTTCGCACATGATAAGTGTTCATTAGTAGGATATAGTGATTAGTGAGATGTGTACTGACCGAGCCTCTGGTGCTGTGGAAGTTTGTTGAAAAAGGGATGTTTAAGCGCCTCCCGCAGCGTGATTCTCTGCGAGGGCTCGTACTCTAGCATGCGTGCGATCAGGTCAAACAACTGTCGCGACTCCTCGCTGTTGCTTTGTAGGTACCTCTGTGGAAATGTTCAAAAACACTGGTCATAAAAGTCTAAAATACACACCACAGTGTGGCGTGATTTGTATTATCAACACATTGTATAGGTAAAAAAAGTAAGAAATAATACTAGCACACCAAGATCATAAACACGGAAACTTACCATCAACGGTTTGCAGTTTTCTCTGACGTATCTGCCAGCTGATGATTTCTCATCCCAGTCTAATTTGCCGTGGTAAAAGTATTTTGTTTTTGTTTTACGCGCCATTCTGAAACGACACAAATACAAATTGAACTTACATTTTAAATGAGTTTAATGTGGGGCCGGTATGCGACGATAATAATTGCCCTAGTTTTAAAAACCTGACAAGTATTTATATCGGGCGGCACTATGTGTACGGAACAAAGTGGTGTTTATTTGAACGGCCCGGTATACCGTCTATAAGTACTTAGATCGTGTTCAGTTGCGTAAAGTGGAGTGGTGTGCCAGTAAACAAAGACATCAGAATGTTAACAGCGTGAGAATAAACACGCGGATAAATTCAACAACACATTTAGGTTTTAAGAATATACGCTTGAGGGTTATGAAATATTTCAATGATACAAAAACCATCAAAATTAGATCAATTTATCAAGAGAACATTGGAAATGCTTCTAGTATTGACCTGAATCTAGATCTTACAATATGACTCTATGTAGTGTCTTAAATTTTTGATCTTTCTCACATACTTTATTATTTATTTATTTAAACTTCATGTACAAGAGTGGTACATAGGCGGACTTAGTGCCACAAGGCATTCTCTACCAGTCAACTGGATCGGTTCCATATCTAAAATCACCATAACTGTTTCAAACCTGTAGGGTATGGGTCCTAGAATCCTCTCCATCATGGCAAGGTGTTCCCTGTTGTCATGTGTCTGGAAGAGTGTGATGCCGAGGTACAGCTCGAACATGATGCAGCCGATGGACCACACGTCACACGGCTGTGTCCAACCCAGCTCTGGAAAAAAATATTATTAAAGAAGTTGTATTTTGAAGATCTTGACAGGGTTTTATTTTCTAAGGCCTTACAAAATAGTAAACATTAAGAGGCAAGTTACGAAGGTCTATCCGAAAATCATCGTGACCATGAAGGTTGATATAATTATTTCCTTTATGTTCGAGAATAATATGGTTTGTAAAGCGGCTATTCATTGATTCTGATTAGATAACGTGTGTATACAAAAGGAGTAAACACAATGAATGCCATTTTGGATTTTATTGACATTTCATCTTTATCCAGCTATAGAAGGAATTCTCTGTATTTATGAAAACAAGGAATACTGAAGCATAGCAAAATATGGTATTTATAGGTGATGTATTTTTTTTCGAAAATTGTACTTATGCTTATGCTACTTCGTGGATGTTTCGAAAACTATTAGAATAATGCTCGTTAATATGAAACTTAAGATGGGTGCACATACCTAATATAACCTCTGGCGCTCTGTAATGTCTGGTAGAGACAATGGTGCTGTGGTGCTCGTGGTCGAACGTAGCGCTGCCGAAGTCAATGAGTCTCACGTCACTGCGCTTTACACGCATCAGGTCATGTTTCTGTACACAAATTAGTTAGTAAAAATTAGCTTCTTTTACGCAGACGCAGATAATGCTACATTGTGAGCCAATAATTTCTATGTAAACAATTTTGGACAGACTGATTGAGTATAATGAGAAAAATATGTAATCAACTTATCCCTATTATGTCGAAATGTACGAGAGGATCAATTCTTACGAGCATTACGAAAATAGCCAATTGCGCTATATTGAAGAGGCGATTAGTCCCAACTTAGCCATCACACGGTGTACTGATTCAGGATAGTTTGCCATGTTGGCTCGTATATGTTTGATCTAACGTTGGATTGAAATAAGCAAATTACTGCTGGCTGAAAGTTGCCCAGAATCCAGGAGTCCAGCAGTGGACTGCTGTAGGCTGATGATGATAAAGGTGAACTAATAGAATTGACACTTTATTTTCTTGTTGGTACTTTGGAATTCAAGCGTCAATGCTTTTATTTCCATTCTTATATAATTTGAAAAAGTAAATGCGTCAGCGGAACTTTGCCAACTGCCAAAAATCTTTTACATTCTTGTTTATAGGGAACAGACTAGCTAGCTCACTTGTTTCCTGGCTCGCTCTCTTTCAGGTAGGTTTACTTAATACCTTTGATACATTTTATGTTGGCGTGGACCAATTTTTCTTTAACGATGCCCACTAAACTACCATATTTTCAAACTAACCTTTTTGGATGCGTTGTAGACGCTGACGACTTCGTAGTCGCTGTCGACGAACAGTATGTTCTCTGGCTTGAGATCTGTGTGGGTGAGCTTGTTGTCGTGTAGAAACAACACGCTATATATGAGTTGGTACGCGATGTGCCGCACCTGCTCTAGCGGGTACGGTTGGTAGTTGTTGTCTTTCTGCAAATGTATAAACACAAGTCTTATGATTCATTGCGTTTACATATTATCTTGCATACTTGATACTTGAGGAGTCTAGGCCTAGAGTAAAAATGGTCAAGATATATGAACAATCAATCAATCATGGCTCCTAGATGGACACAATTTAGCTAAGTGGGCCCACCAACCCAAAAGCATGATGAATGACATTGCACCGATGACAGGACATGTGGACGTCGTGAATGGGACTGGCTCAGGACCAAGACTATGACGTAATGCAGTAAATGCATAAATAAAGCAGTATATAATCTGAGCGTAGGTTTATTTTGAGTAATTTAGATTTCACTGAATTTATTTTGGTAATACGCTCTGTCGTATTCGACGAGACACAAAAAATAAACTTATCCATTAAGCTCTAAAAACTTACACCGCAAAGAGTATGTGATTTACACAAGTTTGCTAAGTTGTTGTGGGCTTAGAAAAACTCACATTACAAATTATTGAAGGGAATCAGGTTACTACAGTTATTGATAGGCCACGGGAACACTAAAATAATGTTATGTTAATCGTTTTGTGTCATTGTAACTGGATGAATTATACCATAAACAAAAGTTTACCAATATTTTGTTTATTATATTTAATGATGCATATCAAGCTAAAAATAATGAATTCAGAACAAGCCTAAAAGTTATTGTTCCCAAAAAATAAAATTGTTATTGCTATCAGTTTTATTGCTTTCTTATTTCAATGTCATATTCAAATTGTCGAAATGAATTTTAAATATGAACATGTAACAATAATTCAACCTCAACGCAGGATATATTGATCAGGGGCAACGTGAAAACCTGCATGTTGGAGAAGCATTAATGTATACTTTATTACTTATCATTATGATGACGCATACAGAACACTAACATGCACAATAGTACTAACTATAATAATAACTTGACACTCACCAGGAAGTCAAATACACTTTGTCCGAGCATTTCAAATGCGATGCACATGTGTCCGTGGTATTCGAACCAGTCCAACATCTTAACACATAAGCTGAAACAGAACAAACATACTGTTTAGGCATCGATGTCAGCATGTATGCACGTTTCTTATATACGTTTTAGAGTGTCTGTAATGTAGAGACGTCATAATTAAATTACATGGAATCAAATAATATGTAAAGTCGGCAACGAGCGGCAGACGGTATTTTAGTGTGTTAGGAGTTGACATCGGGTGGTTCGTTGGCGAGCCGCCAGCCAGGAGATGTAACGTCGCATATAAACGTGCAAGGTCAAATATTGCTACATTCGCCGGCGTCGCGCGTCGCCCGCACCAGCCTCGACTATCAACATGTGACGTTTGCACACAATAATAACACAATCAAATCAAACACTCACTTTTTACAATCAGGGTCAACTTCTGCTAACTTTTCTAATACGTTTATCTCGAGTTTTGCAGCCTCTCTGTACTTCTCAACGTTCTTGATTATCTTCAGAGCCATTCTGTGCTCCCTGAAATTTATAATTAGATATCATGCTTTATTTCTGTACATAAAACTCGGAATTTTGGCAAAAAGTATCGAAATTTGTCGGTGCTATCATAAACAAATGGAAATAGATATGAATAATTAGTGAGGCGTGTCCTGCCAAACAATGCGTGTCATCATCCGGCGCCGATGTTAACGACACCGCATCACCTTACTTACTGTAAGGGAACTTTACCATTCTGTTTCATTCAGAAATTGGTCAATCAGATCAACACCATCAGATCAGAGCTACAAATCTTAAGTTTACTTAATGCTATTTTATTTAACCATGACAACACCATAAACAACAGAAAATACATGAATATAAAAATACGAACAGGCGATATGCAAATACTCACTGATGCACACATTTCACAGCGAGCCACGAACTAATTACGTTATCGCATTGGTCACAAAAAGTTATGGTATTCGAAAAAATAAAGCAAGATACTTACAGTTCCAAGTCCTTCACCTCGACCACCTTGCCGAAGGTGCCCTCACCGAGCGTGTCGATGATTTTGTCTGCAATGGAACCAAGGCAACATAATTAATCAAATGCACACTGCACAAAGTCATGATGGAATCGGCATTGGTATTCCATTCACTATAAGTTTACTGATACACGCTAGCAGACTCAGAGAATTATGATGAATTCTTAAGAATTTCAACTATTTTAGTATCGCAACACATAGCGATAGACAACCAATATCCGAGGCTCCAACATGACTTCGTTTGACATCCAAATGGACTCTGTGATGTTGATACTATTTTTATCAAAAATTATAAAAATACAATTAAAAAGCAGAAATTTAAGTCTGAAATCTTCAAAACACGAATCACTGACTGCGAGGACTTGGCGATGGTTATTGTGTAAGAAAACTCGTTTTCTTGTTGCATTTTCTGCCATCTGTCGTGTAGTGTTATGTTGTTGTGAGTCATTTGATGTAACTAGTGTTTGCATTTCAGTTATTCTGAAAGAGTCATGAATGTTTAACTATGTTATGTATGTGTCGTGTAATGTGTAGTGTGTTTGTGTATTGTGTGTGTATGCGTAAATAGAGTTGTTTAAGTTATGGGTGAGGACACGAACATCTCGCTCCCATGACATATCCGGGCCAGTAGACCAGATGTCCGTCCTTGTCGTCCTTGACGGAGGAGCGTGCCCGGGAGCTCTGCATGCGCCAGCGCCGCGTAGTCGCCGCCGCCGCACGAGCCGCACGAGCCGCACCGCGCCGCAGACGTCACGCCACAGCCACACGCACCACGCCACATGCACGGAGAGCGCGCCACGCGATCCGCACGACCCGAGTAGTGTTGTACCCAACAATCAGACAATGGAACGGTTGCCCGTCAGACAAGCGACAATTGGTATGGTGTGTCGGAGGTACATGCTGTTAGAGGGCGGGCGGGTGGCGCTGCGGGCGAGCTGGGCGGGCGGCCGAGCGAGTCCTCGGCCGCCCGCGCGCACCGCGCTACCTGGGAGCGGGACGGGAGCACCGGGATGGGAGATGACACACCACTCGCATTCCGATCACTTGCACAATCTACGTTCACACAGGTAATTTAGGATAAATGTCCACCCGAACCTCTCCTCTTATATAATTATTAGATCACATTACTAACTTTATGGGAAAAATAACTATCGGAACTTCTTTTAAGTCTTGAGTTTGAAAATAATTTAATACACAGCAGACACATGTTAGCTTTTAAACCACGCACAAAAAAAAATAAGACATGCACTATCATTGTAGTTATTAGTTTATTTTATATCAACTGTCACGTCAGACATCGTTAGTCGCACTAAGTTAAGCATTTTATAAGATACCCTCTATCGATTTGTTTTAGATATCTCATGGTACCCTCGCTTTGTAAATAAATCGCTGAGAAATACATGCATTCGTATTGAACTGCTTATTATAAGTCGCAGCAAAAATAAGTCTAACAGGTTTCACCTGATACTTTTACTTCGACAACTGAACATTTTGTTGTTATCATACTTGTTACAAATATTATCGTAATTTGACAACGGAATCAATGCATACGCTGGTACAATATGTAAATAGTGAATAGTGGAAAACCACGGACCAGGTGTTTGTTAGCGGCACACAGTGCGCAGGCGGGTGGTTAGCTTGTGCTTACAGGCGGCGTGACCGCGTGCCGCGTCAGGTGCCGGGGCCTCTGCGGCCGCTGGCGCGCGCGCAGCTCTGGCGGCAGCAGTACTACATCGCCCACAGCCAATGGTTCAACTTTCTTAGGAGCAGTCACTGTACTTGTAGTGTCGTTCATCTCCTTATCGCCGATACGCCCGTACATCTCATCCAAATGCGCATACTTCATTATGAGTCCCTGGATCTCCTTCCGTCTCGTTTCTCGCTCGCTGAGCACTCGGTCTCCAACCGGTGTCTTGTCGTCATCCTCATCACTCGATGGAAAATATATTTGTCTCTGGCGTCCTACTTCTCTCACTGGTGAAGCCGCCGGTGTTTTGGTTATCTTTACCTTTCCATTCGTTTCGTTTGTACCTAGTTGCGGTGGTGATATTAAATCCCGCATTGCAGGATGTATGTTTAAATCTATCGGACGCAATGATAGTTTGCCCATTTTTCTGTCATTTTCGCTTTTTTCAGCTCTTAAAGATCTCCTTTGATGTCTACGATACACACTATCTCTGTCCTTGCCAAAATAAGGCCGGTCTTTCAATGGAATATCAAATCCATTTTTGTATTCTTCTTTTTGCTTATTACTAGAAGATAATCGCCTGTCAGCAGTATTCCTAAAAGGGGTTTTTTCTCTGATCTTTTCATGGGAAAAATTGTTTCTTTTAAACGAATTTTCCCCAAAAACAGCAGTTGTTAAACTTCTCATTAGTCCTCTCGACAAAGTCGGTTCCGGTTCTAAAGTTTTGTCACGATCTTCTTTTTCTTTCCTCGCCTTTTCCTTTTTCTGTACTGCTATCCTGTCTAACACTGAGGAATACTTATCTTCCAAGCGACTACGCGTACTACCTAATAAAATGCTGTCAATGTTATTATTGGGCTCTTTCAGAGGGTACCGTTTAGTGAACGGCGATGATTTATTATCATTCAAATGAGCTCTGCGGAATGAGTCAGTGCGTCCGCGCGCACTAATCCCGGAGGTAGAATGCAAAGGTGATGTGTCGATGCGGGACTTGGTCGCGCCCAGGTAACTCGAGTACGTACGGTCATCGTTTAACTTCCGCGCCGGCGCACCGGACGTCAAAGATGATGTGTACGGTGAGATGTGGCCATTGTTCTCGTACCGTCGCACATTTGCTAATACGGAATTTTTGCTTGAATTGAGTTTGTCATCGAATCGTGGTCGAGTAGCGGTAAGCTTGGTGTCTGATATAATTTCAGTCTTCTCTGAGGGACCTCGTCTAGTTAAACGATTGATAAAGCTGGAATAGCCATCTGACAATAATTGTGTGACACTTGTGGTGGATGATCTATTATAACGCTGACGTCGCGGACTCGTCGTGGCACTAGCACTGGTACTCAAACTGGCCATTTTGTTTGTTTTGCCGGTTTTTTTTTATTACAAGCACTTTAGCCAGGGTATATCACATGATAGTCCAGAATCATCATATTTACACAACATAATCAGTTAAGAATCATTGAGGTCTACTCGCGACTTTTTTAGTTTACACGGCTACTTCTTCGCCACCGGACATAAGACTGGTTCTATCTCGAGATCGAGAGCGTACCTAAGCGCGAACGAATTTCAGAAAGATCACTAGCGCAACCGAGTGCGGCCGCCGGTGCCAAGTAATCGTCGTGCACTAAAAATATCGGCAACCCGTGGGAGCGCCCTCCCGCGCACTCCGAGGTGCCCGCCGCGAACACATTTCTTCGTATTACTCTTTACTACGTTTTTTCGTATTATTGAAATGTAATTTTTAGACCTATTTTACGGAATCTCTATTTTTGGGGTTTTTAGTACGTAGTATTAGCAAAGGTCAATAACCTAAGAATTATTTATAAAAATAACATTAGTTTTCTATTTAGCTCCTAGACACGTCATTATTTTGGCAAAGTAACAATTGACCTTTTTCTATTTGTAATACCAACACAATATGACTAATGGTCATTCCCTTTACAATAAAAAAGAAAGGGGAACTGCAGTTCCATTTTACTCCCTTAGCCAGTTTTGTTAGTTGGTATATTTGATTATGAATAATATCACCGACAATAGTCTGTTCACGGACGTCATAGTGAGCTAAATATATGTATCAATGTAAACAAACATTGAAACTTATTAAATTTCGCACGGTCATCTTGGTAATTGAGCTTTGTAAACTAATGACATCGTAGTGTTGGAGATGCACACCTTTCTCTGAACGGTGAGCAGCGGAGCCAAGACAGTTCTGTCAATAAGCGGTAGGTAAGCAGGTCAGTGGAGCGCGTGTGAGCTGTGAACAATGCCGACGTTGCCCGCGATCGACACGGACGACACCCGACGCGTGCGCACGCGCCCTGCACGCAATCACTCTATCTTATACACGCATCATTGTAATAGTTATCCCATAGTTTTTGTAATTTCATATTTCTAACAATTATCGAATTAGCATGTCAAAACATGCGTTATCTACTTGGGGAACGAACATTAGGACGGATGCGGGCGCTACCGAGGCGAGATGAGAATGATAAAGTGACACGACACGATCGAGCTACGTGCTGTCTCACGCTTATCACAGCGTAAAACATTGAAGCGGTTTGTCCCCATCCGCGTTCTCTAACAACGAGCATTCAAATCACAACCTTGATTGATCCCGAATGTTCCGTAAATCATTGTTTGTTTAGTATTTTATAGATAAATAACGGATTAATAGCATTCATGTGGGTCTGATTACTATCGATGTGTCGCAATAATACTATACATTCTCACAATACTGTTTACTGAAAGAATGGAAAGTGCAGCGGAGGAAATACAAAAATATCTTGCATTCTTTACGTAATATCACTTCGCCACTGCCACAGCATATTCATATGGCTACTGCTTGGTAATTTTCTACTTTCACTTGGCGGGCAAACATTTTTCAACACTAGTCGACGTTATTGCAAACTACCGTATTGCTTCTAATTACTGATCAATATCAGCATGTTTTAGCCTGATGCATGTATTTCACAGCCATTTTCGTTCATTCTACAATTTGTATGGGTACTTTTTAGGACTTATTTCAAACCAGCACATACCCGTGGTGGATAACCTTTTTCATCTAACAACACAGGATAGTTGAAGTTAACGATTCTTTCTAAAGCACTTAAAAAGCTGAATGTTTTCATTTTGTGAACGCTCAGATAAGTAGTAATCACTAACAACAACACTGATGCAAGACGTTCGCCACTAGCACAGGAATCGTAGCACTTGTACATGGTAACTACCACATGGGAATTATTAAATAACATTGCAAATTGGTAGTACCTCACTGAATGACAAACTGACGACCAGCTGTTTAGGGTCGTTTGTTATTAGGGTGCAGGTAAAATCAGCCCCACCGGGATTGGTCGCTGTCGCCGCGTCACAATACTAGTGGGAACTGGTATATCCAGTAAACTATTCGTTTTGAGTCACGTTTTCTTGAGTTAAATGTATCTGTATTATGTAATTTTATATTTAAAGACATACGAGTTGATTGTACCATCGGTTCATTAACCCAAAATATAACGCCTTCACGGTAAATAAGATAACACCTGACTAAAGAAATTATAATAATAAATTAAAAACCTTGAAGGTTCTATGTGTTTTGTATTTTGTTATGGACAGTGGGGGTAGTATCAGTAGAGGTCAAGTTTATCTTTTATTCGTAGTTATACGGTTAATTTATATACATTCTGAGCTACTCTCTACAAGTCAGTGTGGTTTCCAACTTATTTTGAGGTAAAATCTGAACGTTCACAGCTGTTTTAAACAACACATCTCTATGTCAAATCGTTGTTTATGACTGACCTTGCCCGCCAGTCGACTACAAGCTCCATCTACATCGAAAAGGATCTCCGCGACCACGGAGAGCAATTTCGAGACATCGTGCCACTTGCATCCGTGCTCCTTGAGGAACTTCTTATAGAGCTCATAAAAGGAACCGAACCGCAAGGGGAGCCGTACGCGTTCTTGTTTTAGTGACAACTCTGCCATTATGCACTTCACTGCACCGCACTGCACTGTCACTGTGTCTAGTGAGTATTGTTTAGAACACGAGCGACGGAGCCGCCAGAACCGTGGGGCGGGTGGCCAGCCGGCCGGTTGTTACACAACTGTATAGTGCCGCGCGATCCCACACCACGTCTGCACTTAACTACGCGGACGATACACATGACACAATCAAAAGATAACTGCAAATTTACTTAAGTATTATAATAAAGAAACGGTCCAATACAATTAATAAATGTGTACTTCGTTCAGCGACCGAGACTAAACTGCGTGGGTCCACCAATCCATGGCATTTAATTAAAGATGGCATGCACAAATGGAGCAAACAATTTCAAGCTTTTGGTATTGGTTTAAACAGGATTGATCCGCGTCCCACTCGTTAACATTGCTGCCGTTCCAACAGCAAAACATGAAGGGAATTTTTGGTACGGTAGGTGGTACTTGAAAACAAACTGTTTATTTGTTTGTTTCATTTCACAGAACCAAACTGATTGCATTCTTATGCCGAACTGTTAAGTTACACTATCATAATTATTAAGACTGAGACGTTTTGACAATACCCTTTTGTGCCTTTATCTGTTATAAAAGTATAATTTAATTTATAAGTGATAATGAGCGACGTATCAAAGTTATCATTATCACATAGTGATTTGTTTTACAATGGATACGAGTGCATGTAGCGCTGACTATGGTAGTAAATCTTTCTAATTTGAAAAAAAAGAACGAATAAATATGTAACCAATTTATACTAATAATAATGTTATTCCCATTGCAAATCAACGAAATCAAATATATTTCAAAGTACAATTATTTACACTGAATGCAAAGTTATTCAGAGACTTTCAGAGAAATTAACGAAAAAATACACGGAAAAGTACTTTCGTACGCTTACAAAAATTAAACGGTCGTAAAATAATTAAGTAACTATTTTGGAGATTGCTTGATCATTTCAGAATGAACTCATTATTTTCGAGTAAGACATTAATATTTCTTTAAGTTTCCCTATCAATTTCGCGGTCTGAAAACAGAAAATGCTACTTTTTTCAGCTCAAATTTCTCAATGACCATAAGGTATCTAGTATGTTTTATATAAAATTATATACCACTTATATGTTTAATAAGTGTACCCTCGGGCGAAACTAAAAGCAACGAGCAAGCGCTTCGGCTTATAAGGTATTATTTAAATGTTTTATTACAATTAAGTAGTCAAAAAAATATTAAAAAAAAAAAAATGGAGAGATAAACAACACCTTAAGTTTTACAATACTTCATATTTATTGATATTTTCACAAATTATTACGAGTAGACCATGGTTTTGCGCATCACTTTACCGGGTTTTTTCAGTGTGAACCACATTTTTTTAAAGTACTTATTAAATTATATTTTTTTTAAAATCGTAGATTTACGAATATACTATATGCCTAGTATTTACGATTTTTTCAGATTATAATTCATCACCAGTAAGCCAAAAAGCTATTGAAAACCTTGGTGTTTCGTGCTTACGTAAAAAAAACGTATGTTTGATTTTTATTTTTCCTAAATTATGAGTGTTTATCAAAATTAAAATTCGTACACTAACTAGATATATAGGTTCGTACTTTGTTGGATTTAAATCACTCGAAAACAAGAAAACATGGTTCAACTTTGTAGAAGATCTGATTCTGTTAGTTACATGTGCTGAAATATGAGTATTCACATAAGCATTAAAAAAAATACCAGATACCTTATGGTTATTGAGAAATTTGAGCTGAAAAATGTAGTATTTTCTGTTTTTAGACCGCGAAATTGATATGGGGACCTTAAGACATCAATTTTCAAGTTTTAAGCCTGCATTTGCGAAGTTATTTTAGGGTAGTCGGGTAATCAGGGCTTCTTAAAAAGCAGTGACATATATTGATAAGCTTTTAAAAAGCACGTGTTATCGAAGTAATTTGGCGAGCATTGGCATAACCGCGTACTTGAGGTGGAGCGCTGCCGCAGCCTAGGCGATATCGGCAAGGTCGGCCGGAAGGAATCGGGCATTACCAAATAGATAGGTGGGTAAAACAACGGGCGTACCGCATTTATCAGACCATATCTCGGTAACTCGCGGCCAACACGCCACGGCCTATTGTATTAATGATACGAAATAGCCTATTCTCTACTTATAAACTTGACCCCTGACCACGATTAACGCAAAGTTATATATTACTACTTATATCAGTTATTAGGTAAAGATACGCGACAAATTGACGAAGTAGTTAATAATTTAAATACGATAAATCAGAAACTTTCTCTCAATGTATTTTTTTGCGTGTTCTTGGTCACTTTATTGAAAACATAAGCTACAATTAAACTGTTGGTTTTATCGTACATGTCACAATGTTACCTTTATTATTGTATTCTTTAGACTAAAAATAAATGCTGATTTGACCAAAACCATGCAATAGCTGGACGAAAGTTTATTATGCAATCTTTTATGATAAGTGCGATGTTACTGCTTGCTTATCAGTTTTGCGTAAGCAAATGAAGGGCAATAACAAGTTGCCTTAATACATTACTTTCTATGACATATTTTCAAGAACTCTAAACACGAACACAATAGTCAATGTTAAGTGTAAATAAAAATGCAATCTACATATTTTTCAAAATAAATGCCATTATTTATCAACTAATGTCAAGCGACAAATTACAGTGCCTGATGTGCATAATTTCATCAACATCATGAATAAGATAGTTTTTAGATGAGTTTTTATTTTTTTTATTAAAAGCCTTGTGTTAGTCTCAAATATTTTCAAAGCCAAAGTGGCGGGAGATGTATAAAAGTGTTCCATTCTGTCAAAGATGCAGTCGATTTTAACAAAACGAGCATTTCAGCAATATTTCTGGTATAAAACTTATTAGTTTCCTAGCATGTGGACAGTCATCATGCTCTGCCTCGATCCGGATTCAACAAGTTATAATTTAGTTTTGGTTTCACAATTCAAAACAATTGAGAAGCACGCGTCTTGATGAGTGTTCATTAGTCAACGTATCAAGTATGACTCTCAACGATTTGTACTAGTTACAAGCTCTTATTATGAAATGACAAATTGTATTTAACAGAGATGTTATGGATATGATATTTCGGATCTGGATACGGATATAGGAATAAAATTATATCGGTTTCGGACACGGTTACGAATATGTAATTCTTTCGGATTATCCGTTAGTTATCGGATAGTTTCGGTTACGGATATAATAAAAAACTAACTAATTATGAAAGAGCTTATGTTATGACTAGAAATAACAAACAAACTGCAAGATTCACGTGGCGCGAGAGCAGTGAAACAAAAACCTGTCGAAACATGACGTTTTATTTAGACTCTGCCCTTATACGAAACTATCCGAAACTTGTGAAACGGTTACGGATATATTTTTATTTCGGATATCCGATAGTTTCGGTTACGGTAACGGAGCTCCATAACATCCCTGGTATTTAATTCCTTACTAGTACAATACAGTTTGATAGTATTTTTTTAAGTTCCCACATATTTGGATTAATTATATATCTATCTATCTCATTTTGTTGCTTCTAACAAATCCACCGAGTGTTATCATAACAGAATGCATGACGGCTGTCTCTCCTAGGTGAAGGTGATAATCGCGTTACTATTTCTGTGCGCATGCGCCGTTCATGTTTTCGCCGCAAGAACAACGCCTTGCGACGCCATCTATCGATCGCGTTTGGAATTCAATAGATCGTGCCAGCTGCTGATACTATTTTAGTACATCATACACATATTATAAAGTTGTTTATTACAGATTGGCACGCAGAAGTCATTGTTGATGCATTCGATTTAAGTTACTTATGCATAAAGCTTTCGCCATCACGCACAAAAACAAATTAATATGACAATTATGAAGAAAAAATTCTGAAACTAAGTAATCCATGTTATCCATGCTATACACTATCGAAAACCAGTGAAGTTCAGTACCGTTAAAAATGTGAATGTCACGAGCTGCGTACAGCAAAAGCATAAAAGTTAAAGACAACACATACAACTATTCAGTAATGGGGAAGTCCTTTGATTTTGTTTTTACAACTGCTTCTACATCGTTCCGAGGATAGTGATAAATTAAATCCTTGACCTAATAATATATGCTAAAATAGATGCACATTGCTCTCAATACACGCGCGCTGGCAGCGCGTGGCGCAGTTACTTTTCAAATAACATATTTAATTTAACACCAAGTGTAATAGTGTTTTAATACTTGTTAAAGTATAGTAAGGATTTGTTGGCTGACCTCTACTTCTTTGGACTGTTTTTCCGGTTTGAGCTGTGAGCTTTGTGTGGCTTGCTGAGGCGCGAAGGAGCAGGAAGGCTGGGGCTCCACTGCAGGCTGCTGTGCTTTCAAAGGCGGCTGGGGGGCGACCTTGGGGCTCTTCTGCAAATCTGTCACTATGCCTTCGGCGTTCTGGACGCGTATCTGCGGCGGATGCACTACATTTGTTTGATTACCACTAGCTGGCGGTCTTGGAGCCAGCCAAGACGGAGGTACCTCAGGTGGTACAACAGGCGGCTGTTGTGTTATTTTCAACGCATGATCATTAACCTTAGTACTATGGTCACGGGCACATGGTTCTGTTAATTGTTGATTCATATTATTACACTGTGATGTTTCATTAGTTTTCGTTGCCTCTTGTTCAGGGACTGGTACTACTTTCTTATAAGATTCTAAATTTTGCGGTATTTGATCTACATTTACGGACGATTTTGTGGGTTCTTTTTCGGGCCTACTATTTGACACTGGAGGTATTTGCGTTGGTGGCTGTACGTGAAATGGAATGGATGGCAATAGGCTAAGAGGTAGATTCGAAGCTGTAGTAGTAGCTATAACAGCAGCATTTATTACATTTTGATTTTCTGTTACAGCCACCGCATTGCTAGGTGTGGGGAGTTCCGGAACAATCGGCGAGGCGTCATCTCTACTTTGGGAAAAATCAGTACTATCACAGCAAGAGAGCTCTTCGAGACTTTGTACTAAATCGAGTGCAGAAGCCTCGTGATAATCCGTTGAGCAAGGAGATGTATCATCACTGGTATCGTCTGTACCTTCAGGTCTCTGTGAACTTTTACTACTAGGAACAAAAGCTAAACTAGATGTCACATCGTTGGAAATATCAGCATTCAATGATTCCTCACTTTGCGTAGACGATTCTCTATTAGCAGAAGTGTCCTGAATAGCACTAACTTTTTCATCTTCACTAACTATATTGCTCACTGTGGCAGCTGACATTGGAACATCAGTTTTGTGTATATTTGTTTCGTTGTTGTTATTTTTGTCACCTGGTTCATTAACACTAGTTTGATTTGTTTCTTCCGTTTTGTAAATGTTGTTTACATAGTTTTCCATTTTCGCTTGCTCCACTGCAGGTAAACTCATATATTGTGGTATGGCATAATCTAAATCTGTTAAAGGCGTATAATGAACACCATCTCCCTGTAGCGGTGCTTCAAAGTTGGGAGAATAATACTCCAACGCAGCATTTTCGTTGCAATAAATCGACCAAGGATCATTTGAAGGAATTAAAGGCAATCCATCATAGTAGAGATCAGGGTTCATGTCTCTATCGACTAGATATTCTGGCTTGTAGTCCCATGAAGAAACGAACGAATCTTCAAAAGCTAAATAGTTTTCAGGTAACATTACCATAGTTGGATTTAATTGACTTGAATCGAGTGCATACGAACCGTCATAGAAAGGGTTGTTGAGCACAAGAGGGGGAGGTTGTATAGGTGTGCACTCCATAGTCAATTCAGCGAACAATCCATACTTCGATAAATCGGGTTCAGATCGTCTATGCCGGAATGCGCGGGAGTCGATTTCGTCTGCGATATTTGCAGCGTAAATATCCGAAACGTCAAAACTATGAGTTCTTCGCAAATAGCATTCGGGTGGCAACTGATATTCAATGTTTTCATCTCTATCGAAGAGTTCTACTTTGTCATCGTACAGTCCTTCATAAGTAGGTACACCCACGTTGTTTATTTCGTGTAAGGCATCGGCATCGTTTGTTTGGCTCGTAATACTGGGAGCAACTTGGAGATCACCGTTGGCGCATGCAGCATCACTGGGTAGTAGTAACACATGAGGTAGGGCAGGCGGTGGTCCGCAGAACAGAAGGTTGTTAGGGGGTGGACGCGGCGGCTGGGCAGCCATGGCTCCGGGGCAGGCCGCCCGCGGCCCGACGCGGTGGACTAGTATTTCGGTGCGGCAGAGACGCGCCGGGCGGCCGGCTCAGCTTTGCGACTGACTGAAGGCGTTCCGAGTGACGAAGGCGAACACAAATAGAACGGGCGCAAGCGCGAGGAGGTCGCCGTCTCTCGCGCACATCTTCATGGGCGAAGGCGCACGCGCAATCGCAAGCCAAACTCGTCCCGCGTGTAATCCCAAACAGGCACGCTGACGTTTTACGCTTTATTCTGGTTCCGCACTTTGCTTTCGACGTACATGCAGTATCACTATCATAGAAGTGAGGGAAAGACAGGTTTACGGGTGGACACTTCTTTGTGGTATTGCCGAATTTTGGGTTTTACAAGTTACACACCATCCTTTCACACGTCCTCATAAGTATAAAAAAGAAACTGTAGGACTGACCTGTTCAGGGGGTGAACGTGGCGAAGACTCGTCGCGATGGTGTCTCCTCCGCCTGTGTGAAGTAGGCGAACGCCGGTGATGTGACCGTTTGGAACGTTCATTTCTCCGCCTCCACGAGTGCTCCGAGCTGTGAAATCATCGATCGGTGGGCTGTAGGGTTAGTGAGTAGGACAAGATAGTGCAACGTTTGCAACACGTTTAGGTGAGGTCCGTGTGTGTATAATGATGATGAGCGAGTTTGGCTGAAGTGTTACTAACGTTGGCGAGCGTTTCCCATGAGCAGAATGCGGATCTATCAGCTGCGCGAGGTGATCAGGTGGCGGCAGGCAGCAAACGCTCAGGAGCGTCCGCACGGCCGCCCACCGCCTCTGCCCCGTACCTAAGCCTTTGACGGATCTCTACAGGCGCTTGTTAATCCTTATTGTACTTATTATATTTTCGGTTATCCGCCGAAATTTGCATTATTACACATCCTCATTATATAGAGATATTTAAATAAGTATGGTTACCGCTCCCTACGATTACGTTAACACACAATCCCAATATCAGCGGTTGAGCCTTCACAGTCAAGGTCACTAAACATAAAAGTAATCACTTTTTATACGAGCGTTACAATCAGCGATAACACACGGATGATGTCGGAAGGTTGTTGGCGACAGGTGCTAGACAGTGTTTGAATTGTGTGAGCAGCTGTTTGACGACAGTCATGACTGGTGATCGGCGAGGACCCGGCCCGAACTGCGGTCGCCGACACACTGCCAGCTCTGACAGCTCGCTCGCGAACAAGATACCGGCTCAAGTAAAGCGACGTACAATCAAGTGTCCATTTCAAAACACCGCCACCGTCACAGCCTAACAAGCGAACAATCAAAACCTCCACGTCATTGGCACAATGTCATCGTCTATGGGAAATCACCGGTCGATTGACGTTTGTATACTTTGACACAAATTGTATTAAATTAATAGTTTATTCCCATGATCTTTTATACACTCAGATTTATTTTGAATGGATAAAACACATCATGCATTTACTTGCTTGTCTTACTGAGCATCACTTACCAGCAAACGCGCAAACTTTGATGGCTAGATACTAAACTGATGTCGATGAATGTTAAACTCGTGCACTTTTCTCCCATAACGAAAAATACCATTATAGAACGAAACTAAAAAGACACATTACAATTACATCTTAACAATTCTTAGGTGGCTAGAAATATACCTATGCGTATAATTATGCGTAAAATATAACAATTCACTAGTAAGAACCAACTGAAAATAACATAAGAATGCAGACCGAGGGTCACTAGTCACCTAGTGCCACTAATAGAATTAAATGTACGTAATTGGTTTACCTAGTCGCAGTGGAGATAATTAATCGATACGCACAAAATAATGCAGAAAATAAATGTCGATATAGCTCTTCCTCTGTGAATATTTAGACGAATCTACACACTTATGTATCAAGACTGTATATATTCGTCTAAACGATGCCCTGACATCTAGCGGCGAGTAGCGGTACTGTTGCGAAAGTAAACTAGACGATTTTTTTATGTCCCGCACAACACGAATTTATGACCAATTATAATTCCTTACAATATCATCACAATTTTTCACACACCAGTCAAGATGTTTAGCACTGTAAAAACAGAAAGTAGTGAAAATCTTAAGAACGTCGGAGAAAGAATGTTTTAATGAATGTCTTATTTTTTTTTGCATTAGTTAGGTATGGTCGGAGTAAATAAATTTCTAGGGAAGTCAAAATATCACTAGAGTAGTCCGCGCCAGCCAGTAAGTACAGTGTTTATTTTTTGGTGGTTTTTAAATAAGAGTTTTAGTTTTTTTTGTAATCACTGTCTCAAAAAGTAAAGTTTTTATTTTATTTATATAAATTATCTAATATAATTAACGCCAAATACTTATTTAGCGTTAATTATTTTATATAATTTATACAACGTTATACTACGTATTATTAAAAAAATACCATTCTAGGCAGGTCAACCAAAATTATGTTGTGTTCCCATAACGATATAGTTTTTAGTATGAAATCGTATGATACAACTTCGATTTAATTTTGATTTTATAGACATTTCTATAGTTTTGTTAGTCGTTACGGCCGGCGCGGTTAAGTGCATGGGCGTCGCTCATAATAATATGTCGAGCTAAATGTCACATTGTTTAGCGCCATACGAGAGGTTGAACTTGAACACTTGATTGTTTCTAGGTTGTGGGCCTTCGCAATCTCGTGCTAAGACCACATGTTAACTATCTCACTATACAAGTGTAGACTTATTTTATGTTTTTTTTTTTTTCAATGCGTCGTCGTAGTTTTTTATACGAATGCTCCTGTTGTGTTACCTATCAAAAGCGGAGGCTTATAATTAAAAAAATTGTTAAGAGAATTAAAGAACTAGTCCGAAAAGTTAATTTCTCAAAATTGGATTTTTCTAAATTCTTAAAAACTAAAAAAAAGTTCAAGATTCACTTCCAATTATTTTAAACTTAAAATGATTGCAAAATGCTTGTAGGCGGCCTTTTGGCATAGTTATTGCAGAACTAAAAGATAATGATAGTCAAATTCAATCTAAGGTCGCAAGATTTGTAACTATGTATTTACAAAGACCGAATAGAATTGTGTTATACTAAATCAAAGTTATTTTAAATGGCGTATTTGTTTATATATGCTTCGATTGATTTGAAATGAAGATTTAATAAAATAATATTTGAATAGTGATAGATTCATGAAATTAATCTTGACATTACAATATCACACAAACAATGTCTCAGAAGGTTCCTTATTCACTTTAAATTTATAAATTACTAGCTTTTGCCCGCGGCTACGCTCGCGTTAATTTAGAATTTGGCAATCACTTCGAGTTGTACTCTGCTTCTAATTAAATCATGTTTCGAAAGCCACGTGGCGCCATCTATAAGCATAAGATTGTTATTCTTGTTTGCCTCGGGAACAGTACTTTTTATCAGGATGAAAGGTGTATGTCCGTTTCTGTACACCTGTCAACGTATATGCAACATTCAGATGATCGGTTCATTGGTTTAGCCGTAAAAAGGTATCAAACAAATTTAATTTCGCATTTATAATATTATTAGTAAGGATGGCTTTTTCTAATTAGTAAGATATTATACAATTTAAACTTAACGCAGGACAGAAACTTCACTGGTGTTATATTCATGTTTCTGTTCAATGTAAGCGGTACATACAGTTTCGTTTCGTTCGACCTAGTTTAAATTTTTGGTTTTTCCGTCAATTACGTAACTTGAAAATGTGAATTTTAATTACTGCAGATATTTTAATCAAAGTCAAACATAGGTTTATATTAAAAACAATAACACAAAAAGATGACAGGATTTAGGTCGATAAATTAATTAGTTTAGGAAATATGATGAAAATTATAAACGAATCGCTTAGGAGGCATGCGCTTACTAGGGGTTAGACGTGCTATCAACCGTTTAAGTCAGATAGATGTTTGACAATAAAGTTACAGAAACGGCATCCTTCGAGGTCATTTAGTTTGCCATAGAGGGCTCTGACTTGAGTTGTGCCAACCATGTGGATGCTTGTTGCTTATAACTTCGTCTTAAATTTTGGTCCGAAATAATAAAAGTGAACTTGCTTATCGTGTTCCTATTCTATTGTATTGTATAACGGGCTAGTGTCCGCAACTCCACGTCTAAGCGCGTATTTTGTTCCTCTCCTAACTCAGTAACTAGGAAAAGTTTGTGAGGATTTTTAAGTTGACAGTACAGTTTTAAAGAATAACTGAGAGGTATTGAGTTTCCGGTCTCAATTTACTAGCGTACCGATTCGTAAACGTCGGGAATATCAAAAGATTGCACAACGTATGTCACTTTTATTTAAAGAAGGCACTCGATGGTGGTATCAATGATCAACAAGGCGGCTCACGTCACACGACACGGACTCCGTCGCGAATAACAAATACCGGAACATTCACTTTCGACAAACAACGACATAACATCATAAATTCGAAGCTTCTTGTAGGCTCCACATCTGTAAGCTATACAGAACCGGCTATTTTATTAAAATCTAAAACCAGTGTAAGCTGTACCACACGTCACTGACACCAAACTTATTTCATTAATTAAATTAATAGCATAATTCGCCTCTCCCGATAAACCACTACTGCCTTTAATTTTAATTGGTGAAATTCCTTTTTAGGCTTTCCTTTCCTCTCAGTGGGGACCGGTAGTCGAGGACTCTTTAATTACAATCAGAGGTGGCTGTTGAAGGTGAAAGCGAGCTTGGGCGTTATTCGCGGCTCCGATGTGTGTTTATGTCTTCACAACGTGTACTTTCGGTTCCACGCAAACCGCTCAGCTGTCTCGTGATAACGATACTTGTCAATATTGGTAGAAAATAAGATATTGAGAAAGTTTGTTTATCTCGTATTTCCGATAAACATGTGATTTAACTTCCCACTGTCAAGTTATATTTTGTGTTTAGTACTTCATGAGTGACGCATGGCGTAAAATGATTATGGAAATTGTACAAATACACTTGATGAAAAAGCGTTAAAGGGAAACATTAATTTGCAACGCGGTCAACGATCAAGTAACAACGGTATTCACACAACGGTTCTTTATGTTTAGAAATACCCAACACGTGTATCGTATTGAATCATCTCTCCGTTTACTGTTTCACTGGTATTTCCTTATACTTGTTTCGTAATTTTACTTTCCTTTAACCTATTAGTAAAGTTAACGTGAGCGGTTGTGACGTGACTTAATTGTTGTACAGTGTGTACTTTACAAGTAAGGAAATTAGCAGCAATGACAAGCCTTTCAAAGGTCAGAGAGGCAACGGAGCACGCAAAATCGTAGCGAGAGTGGAACGCTTCTGGCACAACGACCATAATCGATCGGTCGGCCAGTGCAGAGCAGACTGCGGGCTCGGTTACGAAATCGAAAGCCGAAGTCTGCAACGTGACACGACCAGTGGCCCGGTCAAGGATTCACTGTTCACCAGACATGGTATTTCAATATTTTTCCATAAATCCGACAGCTATTATGTATTATATTAATCATAGTATCTCCTCGCAATTATTCCTCAATAATTATCAACTCCATACAGTCTATCTCAATCAGTTATGATTTGTAAAAGGTGATCACTTTTATGTTAGTGTTACAGTTAAACCGAGAGCGGGGCACTCAACACGGTGACAAGGCCGCGCCGGATGAGCGATTACTGTGAACCGTGTCAACGCTGCAGCCGCGACTAATCACCCGCCCGCACCGCTTTTCGTCAGGTCAATGACAAGCACAACTAAACACGCCGCTGGTTTAACAATACTGACATTCTTTTAGCCTAATTTGTTTAAAAAACAAACACCTAACGCGTGTGGATCTAACGCCCCATGAGGCAGACGACCTGAATTATTCTAGGTCATAAGAAAATAGATTCATTATGTGCAGACTACTGAAATACACTGGGTTCGCCTGATCGCGTAACCAAAATCCATTAGCCTTAATTAGAACACCGAACAGACGATAAAGGAAAGTTACCTCGTCATGTGAATGAATCATTTCAGATGATAGCAGTAGGTATTAGTATCTCAACCGCATTTGCGTGATTTACATTATCTTTTTTTTAAATCTAATATTATTATTGTTTCAATAGGCATCATTGACTTCTGTCACCCAGATTTATTTTCCAGAAACAGACACCCACATGATTCACTGATGAAGAATGTTAAAAACAGTTTGGATGAAAAAGGTATGCCATTCATAAAATACAAAATACCAAGTGGGCTAGTCAGCATTCGAACCAGGCGTAAAGGATTTGATTTTACGCAGGTTTGTTTAACATTAGTTTTAACTCAGGCAATCCGTGTTGCGACTTATATAGATGGTTTTGTGCTATGCTAGACGAAGTATGATAAGTGCAGAGCCCGGTTCTCAATATTTTGATGGTCAGAGGTTGACCTAACACAGATATAATCTGTGTGCTCTTTACTGGGGTGATCCTTTTGCTATGCACAGCCAGAAGACTTGATTATAAAACCTGCCTTTGTGTACACTACATTAAAATTTCGAAGACTAAGCTAAACCGTAACAGTATTTACTAAAAAAAAGACAGTGAAGTAGTCTGCAGTGAAAGTTAAATTAAAACCGTAAGCTTTAGCTACGTTTTGGCGTTTGTTGATGAACGTGACCGGAACACTAATGCAGCTTTAGTATTGTCAATACATCAGAAACGCCAAATTGTTACGACATTAAAACATTACTTAACTTTTACGATGCGCACAGACACAAATTATTAAAAAGTTTCACCACGTGAACAAAATGCTGGCGCTACGAAGCCCCGGTGTCATTTTTACTACTAGCAGAGAATTTTCTATGCTTCTGATGTGTTTTTGATGACCGACCCAAACCATGTTTTCGCGGCCGTCGAAGATATTGGTTTTAGAAAAGTATGCTCTTTTTGTATTTTGCCGTTACCAATATGATAACTAAACTACACACCGGCAAAATTAGAGGAACGCAAAAAAAGGTGCCTTTTTTTTAAACCTAAGGGTATTTCGACAAATGGTGCTGATATTTGAATGATTACCCTTTTTCAACATAGCATAATGGGCCATTTTTCAACCCTCTTACAGAAATCGTACCCTCTTAAGTGTTTGTTTACAATTAACGCTTCTCAGTCAATGGTGGCCCTAGCTCATTTTGTTTGTTTTGCTTAGAGAGTTAACATTGTATCGCATACAGAATGAGTGATTTGCCAGCAACTGAAGTCGCCTGGGCTGTAACAATGATTGAGGAAGGTCACACCTACCGTTCAGTCTGTCGAACGTTGGGTGTATCAGTATCCGTGATCCACCGTAATGTGCAACGATACAGACAGACAGGATCTTACGTGCGCAGGCGAGGGCAAGGAAGAAATCGTGCAACCAGTGCCGTAGACGACCGTTTTATAAGGGTGCAAACTTTAAGAAATCGTCGTCAAACGGCTGTTCAGACCCGAAATGTCTTGGAAGAAGGCTGGTTTGAAGTCATACGTGCCAGCAAAAGCGCCAAAACTTGAAGTGACCCATCGAGTTGCCAGATTAGCATTCGCCCGTCAGTATCAAAATTGGTCCGATGAGTCAAGTTTTATTCTCCGACGAAAGCCGCTGCTGTGTAAATTTAATTGACGGAAGGGAGAGGATGTGGAGATATCGAGGAGAACGTTACCATCAAGCAAATTTTTCCGACACAACGGCTTACGGTGGAGGGTCGGTAATGGTGTGGGGTGGTATAAGTTTAACGGCAGGCACCGCTCTAGTCATCATTCATGGCGGTTCTCTGACTGCACACAGGTACATAACGGAGATCCTAGAACCTCATGTTATCCCTTTTGCTACATTCATAGGCTCAAATTTTGTGTTTTTTACACTAAAATGCACACTGCGCGCATAGTGCGGGATTACCTTAATGAGACCGGTATATGACCGACGGTATACGGTACGGTGGGACCGGTACGCAGATCCAATAGAACATGTCTGGGACATGATAGGACGCAGGGTTCGAGAAAGAAATCCAACCCCTAGGAATGTCGAAGAATTGAAATTGGCGCTGGTTGAAGAATGGGACATTTTGCCTCAAGAAATGATTGGAGGTGTCATCTGGAGCATGGGTAGACGTATTGAAGCGCTAAGAAGAACACGTGGAGGTAACACACGCTATTAATTCTGAGTTTTTACTTTTTTTTTGTTGTAAATTTAGGACTTCAATATTTTTCAGTTACGACCATTTTTATTATTTCTCAATAAATCAATTATAACTACCCCACATTTTGTTGTTTTCTTTCATAAAATAAACAAACACACTCAAATAAACCGAAAACAATAAATAAAATGCATTAAATCCCAAAAAATAATTCAATTTTTTTATGTTCCTCTAATTTTGCCGGTGTGTGTACATAGTAGATGTAGTTTAGTTGTATAGTTAGTAAACTATGTTTAGCAGTCACAGTGACTAGGGATATCGCGAAATGTAACTTTATTCTTGTCGTAGCAATTTTCCAGGAATAGAAACCAATAAATACAAGATTATCACTATCTTTTTTTTAAATAGATGATAATAAGATATTCGCGCTAGAACAATGGCAGTATTCAAAGATGTCTATTTATTGCCCGAGGTTTGTTATATTAGTAAAATAACAAAATTTCAAAACAAGGACTACAGAAATTCGAGAAATAATGATATTTACTATACTGCAATGTCTTTAATACTTTCTCTTTCAATTTACATTAATTTTAGAATACCACAATAACAGCGGTGTTTTCTCCACTAATAATGCTGACAATGCTGTGTTATCATTCTTAAAAAGAAGGAAGGAACCAAAAACAATAAGATCTAGTTACGTCATAACGCCTACTAAGTTGACAAATCCTTTGCGAGCGCATAAACCAGGACAGGACCTTGAAACATTCACTGTGAACGCTATCGAGACGAATCTTTTAAGCTATGGTTATGCCTGGCGCCCACGAATTTTTAAATGTTTACTTGTTATGTTAGATGTGTTATGACTATATTACACAAACATCTATGCACCGACACACATCGAAAAATACTTAATACGTTTGCAAGATAATCACGCAAGTGAAAGAACTGTTATTCGACCTGAAAATTATAATTACGCGTCTATGTAAACGTGTACAAATGAAGGTCGCAAATCGCAGTCATTCAGAGGGTAGCTTCAATATTAAAATTGAAGATGGTTGTAGTCGATGTTTGAATTTTCTATTACTTTACTGTGGGATTGATACTTAGTAACCAAATTGCGTTAATGAGCGAGATTAAGCAACCTCTAGCAGGATGGAATAAAGCGCAACGATAGTGAGTCACGGTGACTTGTGCAATGATTTTGCACAACCAGTCTTCAGCCCTCACCACTACTGTCAAACTTCATAACATAACGAGTTAACGTATTAAGAAGGATATTAAGATAATGTGTATTCTATTATGGGGGTCAGGGCCAGGCAACTAACAAAAAAACAATTAATATGTCACAGAAACAGAGAGTTCTCCGTAAACCGTACAGTAACGGTACCACAATCATTAATGTCTACGAAATAAGAATGACTGTCGGACATACCGGGTATGATCCAGATAAACCAAAATACATATATAATTGATGAGTTTGGAAATCACGTTAATATTTATACCTGATTATATATCGGAAATGTATATGATTATACGTATAATCTACCCCACGTATAATATATACATTTACATCAGAACAAGAGTTTATCGATATGAAAATGTAGGTTGGCACACAAAAAATATTGCGTACAGAAAAACTACTGGTAAGTAAGCTTCAATCTAACCTCACTGTTGACAAATATAAAATGTAAAAGCCTACTCACGTTGCACTCGGACCGGACCAGTGGCAAGTCGATGCACTCAAGCTGCCGACTGTACGCTAGCTTTTTTTCCTATTTATAAGCGCTTGGGATAAACTCTGTTTCCAACGTATTTAGTATACTTCGGCGCGCTCGACGCTGAACACACACGAAACCATGGTATTGGATGTTTATGAATATTTTGTATTGGGAGTGGGGCTTGTTAGTAAGGGTTCATTGTGTTTGGTGATGTGGGTAGGTACATACGAAACGCTCCATTCGTGGTCGCGCATGTTCTTCTGAAATGCAGCGGATTTGGGTGTCCAGGAGTCTACACCTCGGTAGAGAGCGGGTAGTTCGGCCACCTTCACCTCGAGCCGCTCGGCCAGCCTCTGTTCCACGAGCGCCTTGGGACCACTCGTCAAAGGCCGTTGTTGCTCTTTTCCACTGCGTCGCTCCAAACCGCTGTATCCATTTAATTTCTCTCCGTTGCAAGACGTCACGCTTTTGGGGCTATCTGTGTTGAGCAATTTGCTTTTAACGGTGTCTACCTTACCGTAATTTTTATATTGTACTGATTCAGTTCCGTTCGCTGTTCGCGAATACTTCAAAGAATCGTACGTGTCGCCGTTAAGGCTACTATATTCGACATTGTTTAAATTGTTGTCTCTATCAACTCGTTTAGTCGCGACATCGTACCCATTTCGTTTGTTATAGCGTTCCTCGTGGCTTTGTTTGAGGAAGTTATTTTCGAAACTAGTTTTACATTTAGGAACATTATTTAGGTAGTCGCTATAACTTAAATCTTTGTGTAAACCTTTATCACAGCCCTTTTTAAGTGTTTCTCGTATATCGATACCGTTCCCGTTAACACGGCTGTATGTAAAGCTCGCAGGCTGGACACCATCTGCTCTGTTGTCGACAGTCTCCGTCCGTTCAGTATCCTTGCTCTCGAATTCGTGTTTTGCAAGTGCAACACGCGACACATCGCCGTTGACACCGTTCTTATACTGTGACTTTCCGGTGAAATCGGCCGCCGTGATGCCAGCTCTGCTTTGTTCAGTGGGAACGGTCCACGTGTCGTGCTTCTTCTTCTCACTACTCTTGGAAGACCAGGCCTTTGCCAGCGCAGCCTTTAGCGCCTCGCGTCGCTCGTGCACGCTGACCCTCGGGTACTCGTGTATAGGAACAATGGCGGGAGCGTACAGAGTCGACCGTGGTGTGGCTCGCGTTATGCGGAAACTTCTGAACTCCCTGTTGAACTCCGAACTCAGAGAATAAGCCGGTATTCTCGAAGTCACCATTTTGAGATCAAAATTTCCAGGCAACAGTCATAAAACTTATTATTCTTCACAATAAAAAATATTTTAGCACAGAGCACACTGAACACATATCGACTCTACCTGTAAAGAGTGTAGCAATTTTAAATGTGTTGAACTAACAATAATAATGAACCAGGGGTGGGTATATATAATATTTGTGAGTTGTTTTCACGTGTATTGGTATTCGGTGCAGGTCGTGGACATGTCGGCGGGCTGTGGGCCGCGACCTTCGCGGTGGGCGGCGCGGCGGAGCGGCGGGACAACGCACTGGTCAACGAACCGCCCCGTGCGCCACCGACCGCTCAGCTCAACAGCTTGCTTGCATAACGCACTCGCAAACCGCTGCCCTACCTTATCTCTTATGCAGTTATACATCGATCACGCCAGCCGCACGCACATCATTAGACGAAACAAAAACGTTGTTAATATTAATGAACATTAGTCTGTGATAGAGTAATCTATTAAACAGTAGATAGTGATAAGGCGTCACTTGTTTTGTGGAGCATTTATGCCGTATAAGTGCAACAAGTGTAGCCTTGGTTGGCGTCCCTAATATGGCGAGTGGCGTTGCTGCCATATGGCCCGCGGCCGACACATCCTAGCCTGTCTCCACTCCAGCTGCAATGATACAGACGTATCGCTGCACTAATAAGTTTTCTGGGGCAATATATTATTTAGAATATACCTGATTGTATTGTATTACTGTAATTGGCAACAAATTATATTAGGAACATACATATTTGAATCACTTATTTGTGGTTATATATGTGATTATGAATTAGTTTCGACTGGTTTTGACACTCATTACCATTCTGTTCAAACAACATAACTTTAACATCTCGAATAGTGAGACTGGCATGTTACAATAGTTTCATTTTATAGGATTTATTATTGAATAGGTACCATCACACGAGATAACAACACACGGTGTTTATAAATGTATTCATGCGATACGTTATTTTGATGTCGAGGAAAAACATTAAAGCACCACTTTTAATCATTATTAATTTAGTTTAACACATTTTCGAATTTCACTGCTTGGAACCGAGATCACTGAGTATAAACATGTGTACCGTTCAGCACACAGACGCGTTCGGTGGCTGCAACCAACTAAGTGACATTATAGCACTGGATATTTTATATGGCAAGTAAGTAAAACCAGCCTTTGTCACACAACATCACGTACGCGTAGCATAGGACACTGGTGGTATCGGTTGTTGAAAGGAGAGCAGCCACCGGAAGCGAGTGCGTTTTGTTGACGACGGAGCCGGTCCGTGCATACCTTCTCGTTGCGAGCGCGAGAACTGCGTGCGGTGTGCGTGCACCGCTGCGACTAAACTGACTGAAGGGAGGCAACGCGCGGCGGCCCGATGCGAGGACCCCACCGCTGCCGCCGCCTCACTCCTGCGATCCACCACTAGTGACTCTATCGCGAGAGCATTACGGGCTGAATCGCAGGAGCACTGACCTTCGGTACAACAACGACGAGATGCCGATATACTAGCGACCGGCGAGCCTGAGCGCACGCTTGCATCCGACCGACTGACTGCACTATTCCAGTACAAGTTTGTAGCAGTTGCCAACCAAACAAAGTGCACTACATGTACACGATATCTCGTGTAAAATGTATTATTTATTAGATGTATAAACGAAGAGAATGTTGAATCTTCGTTGTCTTTTTGAAACAAACCTAAGTACCTACTTTATACTCATATCTGATAGTTTAAAATGTTACTGCATTATACAACACTTATTAATAATAATTAAGCCAAATAATGCATTACACAACACACACATAATTAAATAAAATCAAAGTATATGATACCTATTAGTATCATATACGTTGATTTTATTTGCAACGGTGCATAGCGTAATTTCTCTCGTTAAATATAAGAAAAAGTAATTTTCCTGTCTGCCTTGCCTGCCTTCCTTTTCTGGCGACCGCAATATACTTGTAACGGATCTATATTTTAATTGTTAACCTAACGCTAACCACGTAAATTTCTATTGTAAGTATAGGTACTGATATTTTTTTCGTTAATTGCATTCCTGGCCCTGCTGTGACGTGGAACATGTGGGATCTCACCTTAAACGTTTCGTTGCAGCTAAGCGATATAATTGATAATTACCTGAAACAAAATATGATTTTGTTAATAACGCTGCGGTTTTAACCTTGGCCATAAAAACATTACGATAATGTGAAAAATAAAGTAAAAAACACACATTCAATGAAAAAAATCATGATCACTTGAAGCCAACCGGGGTACAGAAGGTCAGGTTGGTTTCGAAACAACTTCATTTTAATACAATATTATTATGTATTTGGGCCACTGTGAAAAATTACAACTCTTACATAAGTACTTGATATGATACTTACTTACTGCCTTTAATTATCATGACAGTTTTTACTTATTAAAAAAAATAATTCAAAACTAGACGTAGAGTACCTAACTCAGAAAAGCAAATAAGGGATGCCCATAGCAATAGCCATACGTAACCATTTACACGATGACCTGTTAACAGTGGTTTTGGACTTCTGTAACCATCTTGTATACATTCTAGAAAATGTTACTGACAATTAGCTTATCTGTACATCAGTTATTTTTTTGGAGTTTGTACCATTTAACACACCTATGAGTACGTAAATACAATGGCAGAGCCTACATAATCGTGGATCATCATAATAGTCTAATGATTTTTTTAAAGAAAAATGTGTAGTCCAGGGATCGAAAACTATTATTTATGGCTAAAAACCAACTTGTATTATGAAATGAAAAGTTATCGGTTGGTAAAAATTTAAAACTTAAGGGTTACATTTATAAAACAGACGATATTTTATTTTAGGTATAACAAATAATGGTATAAGTGACGTTAGAATTGTAACAAGGAAAGTTATTATTTATTACTTGTTTTGTTGTAGGTCTATTTTTCAGAAAGCCAATGTTTTTCGTTTTAAATATGCTCGTAAAGTGGCAAAATCGAAAAGTTGTTCTGAAATTGGATAGTTAAATGTTAGACAACGAAGAGATTGTACGATTCATTATTGTTTATTACATAATTTGTTTTATAAATTTGGTTTTGCTAACGTGGAGGAGGTCAGAAATTATCCCACGTGCCCCACGACTCACAGGAACGTTGTACTGGAACAAGGACACTATGTGTTTTAAACTTCTAACCCACCACAAGTGCATTGGATTGTGTACATACATACCAATATAACCAACTTCACAACGTGAATTAAATTTCATCGACCAATAAACCATCCAGTATTTACCCCGCACTCCCTCTGATTTACACTGCTACTGAATTACTAGGGAAGAAATATACAGTATTGCAATTTTACAGCAATCAACAACGAGAAGCAAACTTCCAGGTTGCCGAATATGGGTGAAAGTTAAGGAATCAATATTGAAAAGAAATTGAATTAATAGCCTGTCGAGACTTGCACATAAATTTTTACTACCTACGTTTTGTTACTCAGAAACATAAATTCAGAGAACATGTTCGAGACAGTAAATACAATTGATCTTACTAGTCTGACTCTGGTTTCGTTGTGGTTGTGAAGCGTCGAAATATTTTCGCGGCACGCAATGTTTTGGATTGATTGAATTACTTGTATCATAATTTACTTACCCTAAAAGCACCGATACACAGTGAACATATTTAATATAGACGTATAATATTGTGACACAGTCCGTTTAATATTTATTTATGTGTGAAACAAACATGGCCTAGACTGGAACATTATTGCTTATTCAGTGGTGATGTGTGTCACTGCCAACGATTATGTGCTTGTATGATTTCATTCCCCTTCGGGCTTTAAAGCTTTGCAACATTTGCTTGACCTTTCTAGTATACTGTAAATAGATGAGCTGAAATAGTTTCATATTGAAGTCCATTCCATCCACACATAATATTATATGCATAAAGACCTACATAACAGGTACCTGTCATTTAGGTACCTTTTCGCGCCCTATCTACTATTTGGATGAAGATGAAATTCGGTACACGAATAGACCATGATGGGTTAGAACATGAATACTTATTCCAGTGGTACCTACTCGTCACTGTTTGAATCAGAACTTGAATTCAAAATACATATGTATTGTTCATTTTTAGATTCTTAGTAGTTTTCGAAGTATCCGGAATTCGATGTTTTACCAAAAATGTTTATTGTCTAAAATAATATTGTATTAATCAGCTCTACTTATTTTTTGTGAATTAGATCATCATATTATTATTAAATGAGACATAGAGGTAGGTTACTATTAGGTACATCGATTAATTAGCTGGGATGATCAATACTTTTTTGACAGTAATTGCTGCGATCTCCTAAATTATGACAGCGTTACGTACCTACCGCACATCCTACACAAAGATTCTTTGTACAAGCCCTCAATCAAACAATCGCCGTTATATATAGGAAGAAAAACATGCAAAATTGATGGTACGTATTTACATACACTCGTCAGTCGTCATCAGCAAAAACACTGTTCGACTTGCGATTGTAGGCGACCGCGTCACTCCATACAATTGGTGGCAAAAAATAATGGCACCGGAGGCGGCGGCGAGTAGCCGACAAACGGCGAGGTCCAATGACCCAAATGGTTCATTACTAGGCCGGCCAGACTAACGAAAGAAAAACAGGCCAAGCGCGAGTCGGACTCGCGCACGAAGGGTTCTGTACCGTAAACCGACAAAAACACGTTTCTTGTATGGGAATCCCCTTTAATTATTAAATAACTTATATTTTTATTATTTTTTGTTATAGCGGCAACAGAAATACATCATCTGTTAAGATTTCAACTGTCTCGCTATCACGGTTCATGAGATAGCCTGGTGACGACAGTAGAGTCTTGGTAATAGGGTCCCGTTTTTACCCTTTGGGTACGGATCTCTAAAAATCGGCCGCCGACAAGCGCAAGACGATGTCACTTTTTCTCAGTATGGCCTCAGCGCAAGAAACTCCAGGCTGATTGCCAATTAGTGTCAATAGATTTAAACTGATTTCTAGACATTGAACCTTCCAGAGTTAATAAAATTAAGATTTCCGTATTTCTAGTGATGATCAACGTGTATGGTAAAGAACACATAAAGTCACGCTCCGGGTGTCGACACTAAAAGCGAATTAACACTGTAGAAGGCTAGGTCAGTAAGCTTAACCATCCCTGCGGTTAAGTGCTGACACGAAACAATTCGTGAACATGATATGTATATATTAGTCGACCGTTTTTAGTGTTCGATGCTAGCAATGACCACGGCGAATTAATCCGACACCATAAATGGTGCTACGACGGAAACCTAATCTACGAGGCACGAGTTTGAATCCAACAACAAACACCAATCTAAATTACATATCAAAATACTGGCCATAAATAGACTTCCTGGAGCTATGGGAATCAACGCCACTGCTTGATTGATTGTTGCGGTTAAGAAGCTTTAAAAATTAAATCTGTTACTATTCAGACATGAGTATACAAGCCATTTAACTAATTTCAGGCGATTTAGTTACCTGTATCCTTCAAGGAGGTGAGCCTACCCGTCATATTTAAAATACTTTCCCAAATAATGATTTGATACAGGTTACTAAATCGACACCCTGTATTTGTGATGATTACTTGTACGGACCTCAGTCAACTGCAGTGGCATCCAATAGTTATTTGAAAAAGTACACTTCAAATGTTATGTAGCTTTATCATTTAAAATTGTAATTTCAAATGTTTGAACTTTATAGAATACTAGCTTTTGCCCGCGGCTTCGCTCACGTTAATTTAGAATTTGACAATTAATTCGAGTTGTACTCTGCTTGTAAAGCTGAGAACAACATCAACATCATTGCTCTGCTTGTTCAATCATGATTCGAAAGATACGTGGCGCCATCTATGAGCATAAGAACGTTATTGTTGTTTTGCTCGGGAACAGTACTGTTTTTCGGGATAAAAGGTACCCTATGTCCGTTTCCGTACACCAGTCAACGTAAAATAATCAAAATTTCAGGATGATCGGTTCAGTGTGGTTTAGGCGTGAAAAGGTAACAAATAAACTTACTTTCGCATTTATAATATTACTAAGGAAGTATTTTAGTGTGTATTTATAGTGTTTTTTTAATATAAAAAAAAACACTACAAATACACACTAAAATACTTCCACAAAATAAAAAAAATGAGATTACGTACATTTGAAGTAAAAAATGTCAACACAATTTTGGAAGCCACTGTACATTAAAAGACAAAAGTATTGCAAAAAATAACGCAATAGTAACTGAGTCAAAAGTAACGGTCCTCATTAATCATCGGGGTTAAACAACTAACCAAGTATAACCGAACATTACTCGATATTGATTCGTCATCTTTCAATTAAGTATATCGGTCAACACAGGTTTTTGTGCCATTTATGATACTCCATCAGCGTAATTTTCCGGTATGTAGTAGGTATACTAAGTACTGTTAAATACTGTTCATGTTAAATCACTGTGCGCATAAGGAAAACAAGGGGAACTTATTAGTTACTAGACTAAATATAAACTGCTATGTCTGGTATTAAATATGTCAACTGCCAGTTTCGTCCAACTAGGGATTTGAATTTTACTAGGTAAGTATATATAGATCCTGGAAATTCCGAAATTAAAAACATGTGAAGAACAGTTTCCATACTATTATATTTACGCTATTGTTAACAGCGAATGTTTTGTGGAGCTACGTTTTCATAGAAAAACCCAGAACAGTAAATGAGGAGTTAAATGTAAGAAAATAGTTTTCAATCACCATTGACACACAAAAAAGAACGTGAGAACAGCAATATTTCCAATTAAGGATCATGAATAAAAACAGAATCTAACTCGGCGCGCTTCTAAATTTCCAATCGAACGAGACATTTAATTATTTTTTAGCTTTATATCGTCCGGTAAGCAGGACAGGAGAAATCAGTCCGTCGACCTGCATTAATACACCTTTCCCACAAAGACGTACCCGTTGAGCTTCTCGGAAGTACAACAAAGATCCTGTAGACGGTTGTGAGTCACGCATTTAGTACAACCTTCGGCCCAGACAAAAAATAAACAAAACGAACCACATATCTTGTCGACTACCAAAAATCGAGGTTAAAGCTAACCAATAGATAGATTATATCGGTGGATGCGAGTCACACGGGGCCGGTCAATGTGGCGGCACTTGGGGGAGGCCTATGTCCAGCAGTGGACGTCTTTCGGCTGAAATGATGATGATGAGATAGATTATATATATTATTGCCAGAAGTCAAAAATAATAATAGGGGTTTGCAAAGAAATTATGATAGTGTCTTTTGCAGATGGAAATAAATGGTTTGATTAATCTGGAAAACCTTTCTGGTGTGGACTTTACAAGCGCGAGCCTTTTTCATTGTTTGAATGTTATAACGACAAAGGCAGTGATCAAAAAGCCGAGGCAGTTGGAATGCCCACGTGCTGGAAAGTACTAGCAAAAAGACATGTGTAATTGGGGCAGAAAGTTAGTTCGTTGTCGTACAGTTGGATTCTTCGAAGTGGAGGCGCGTAGGTGTCGCCAGCCACATTACCGTCGCTCACCATCCTTCATACAAGAAATTGCTTGTTCCCATAATTTGTATTCGGGGCCATCGTCACACTTGTGCTGTGCGATTAGAAAGGAGACGACAATTGTACTGCGTCTTAGAAATGATCTACATGTGGGTGGTTATACCCGACTATGATTAGGGGAAAACTTTCCAATAAGAAACGCGTGATCTATCAATCCATACGTCGGACATAGAATAGATAGGGTATTGATATTTTACACAATGCTTTTCCTTTTTAACCGACTTTTTTGACGGAGGAGGTCATCATCTCGTTTGTTTTTTTTTGTAAGTATGTTCAGCGATATCTTCGCCAATTGTAAACCGAATTTAATTATTCTTTTTTTGTTTGGAACAGTATTATTTGGTGGTTGTCCCGTTTAAATTTGGTAAATATCTGATGCTGTTCTTCGGAGATATACAATGGAACTCTTCAATAATAGGCAGCAAGTCTGTCGTAATTGCTTGGATATGTATTGTTTACACATTCCATAACATAACATTACGTCTGTATGCTTGGAAGGGATAATACCCCCTTTCGCCAGTTATCCTAAGTTCGATTTTATTGGAGATAAGGCTATTACTATGAATGCTATTGTAAACAATATAAAAAAATGCATAGGAAAAAATTATATAGGATAGTAATAAAAATAGAAAAATCCATCCATGGTTCTATATCCGTAGTTTGTAAATAATGCAAGTTATGGAAACAGCATCTTAACGCGGACGGTCATATTATGACAATATAAAACCACTGTTTTGTACCATATAAAAAATCCTAAGCTACATTTTCCAAGAAATCCAATTCTGGGTTAAGCTCGCCATTGTACATAAGTTATACCATTGCAATTTATATGTATATTTTTTAATTGTGTGCAATAAAGAATACGAATAGTTTCAATTACTTGGTAGGGCATGTCTTGAAACAGGTGCTTTATTTTAAAACCTGCGGCTATCTAGCTGCGATAGGTAATTTTCTAAAAACACTCATTGGTTTGGGCAGTTTATCTACCTGCTACACCTTTTTTTTCTTGTTTATTTTTAATATAATTTAATTAAATTTATATTTTAATTAAATTTATACTATTATTTAATTATTTAAAAAAAAATGTTATTCACTTAATTATACACATATTAACGACGCGGTTGGTGCAGTGGCTGAGTGATCGATTGCTGCGCTGCGTGTTGCGAGTTCGATTCCCGAACGGAACAAATATTTGTATGGCCTACAAGTAGTTGTTCCGGGTCTGGCTGTTTGTGTAAGTGAATTTAAATGTTTGTAAACGCACCGACGATACAGGAGAAATTCCTAGTAGCGAAACGTTTAAAAAAAAATGCCTTTTCTTTGAAATATCTAGTGAGTAAATGCAATGGAATTCCCTGGCATTGATTGTCCTACTACGGTAGAATTGCCCTAGGTGCTGTGCTGCAGTCAACTTGGCATTAATTAAACTTGTCATAATTAGCACCTGAACCGCACGACTCACACACGAGAAAAAAAACATTACTTCGTAGTATTCGAAACGCGGAAGAGTGTATTTTGTCGAGAAGAAGGTTAAACGATTGATGTTACTTTCCGACACGTCAATTGCTTTAAAATACTTGTAATAAATCTTCATAGGTGTAGCTGGCTTTAAAGAAAACTTTCGCTTATTAATATTTTGATAAAAGGGAAATCATGTCACGTCATATGACAAACGACTGCCTGCAGACAACGTGCAGCGGTGCGGGTGGATAACAATCAAGGCCGCCGAGAGTGGGCCACGGCAAAAGCTCAGAAGACGTTTGAAAACAAAAGTGATCTAAGTTCACGCGAGATGCGAATATCTGATCGCGTAAACCAAACATTAAGCTTTCCGAGCATAGCGCGCTCTACTGAGGAAATAATATCACCCACGCCCGCATTCAGATGAATTAGGGACGGCCAAATCAGTTGAACTTAAAGGAGAAATGGCAATAATTAACAGAGTTCAAGTCAGCACATCTGACAGCTTTGTGTAGTTCGCTAATTGATGAAAGTGAAAAGTTTTTGTCATTCAATTCAATGACAGGCAAAGATAGTAGGCTAAAACTTTCTCCGAAAAAGATTTGTCAGGATTCTGACAACTAACCGCCTACTTCATTATTTATGGACACTTATATTGTATCATACATTCTGATCAATTTACGGTATATTACATACTAGTTTAATAAAGACTAACTTCACAATGTTATGTTATAAAACAGAAATCGTGGAGTTGTAGACCAACCTTATAATAAAAAACTTGTAATTGTCCATAAAACGCTAATTCCTCAAGAGATTGTCGGCGTTGTTTTTTATAGCTAAATGGCAAACATTTTAATACATGAGTACATGTTGGTAGGACCTATAGATCACGAGCGGTAAGTATATTATATTCCCACATAAGTTATGACTTAAAAGTAAACCGATTTACATGGAACGACTGGCTGTTAAATACTTCCGTGAACGAATGAATTACCGAATGATCGTTTGTAATGTTTTAGTGCGACGCCTCCGTCGATATCTGAACAATACGTGGGCGGCCGATGCATTGCCAATCCTTAAACGGAAACCCTGTTTACCTACTTGTCTTCCCTTTAGGATAGCCGATATCGATGCGCGGCAAGGTCCCCATGTCATTATGTTCACTGTTGTACAGCGAGGAATCTTATCTGGCACTTAATAAGTACGTAGGTACACACACTGGCTTCCAGCCTGTCCTTGACGAAAATGATTCAAATATGTATCGAACTTCCGTAATCGTGACCCGCACCTGATTGTAATCGTGTAAATACACTGATGAGTGCATCGACAGCGTTGTTTACAATAAGTATTTTTATTTCCTACAAAAAAGGAAATAAATGATTCGATTTGCATAATCGGCGACGGATCGTCACGGTATACTTATCTTTATATAGTAAACTAGCTTAACTAACAAACTTACAGCGCATAAGCGCAACCACATTGTAGTGAATAAATTATCACTAAAGCTACAAATTATGATGCAAAAACTCCGCGCGCTGTACATTGAAAGACAAACGTCTATATTTTTCCTATGAGCGACTGCTTTGTTTGCAGGCGATGGCCAATGTCATGGTTCAAGAAAACGTTGTTCGTCTATAGACATCATCTAATGACTCGTAGTTATATAATCATTGGATTCGTACCTACTGCAAGTCACGTAGAAATTAATATAAAATATCACCATTCTGATTTTCGAAATTACACACAATCGGTATCGGGCACTTACACCCAGAAAGAACAGATACATTTCAATCAAAGTAAATAAAGCAATTGAAGACAATACGTAAGTGTTCCTGACAATTCGGGTTAACGTGATCATTTGCCGATGCTGAGTCAGAACCGAAGTTAACTAACTGTAGTCAGTCTAGGTTCGCACTTGCTCTAATACCCTACATCTTTTCATATCGTATTACATTCAAAAACGTCTTGTGAACTCATTATGCCAGTCTTCTCTTCACTATTGTATAAAAACATGTGTATTTTAGGTCATGTATGTGTACATTCGCCGTAGGTAAATTATTAAACAATTACATTACCTAAGTAATTGTGTGTAGGTACTCTATTTGACCTATACCTATGCTGTAGAACTAGTTGTCACCCACGCATCCCACCCGTCGTGAGACAATGAAGCATGTAGTACCTACACATACAATGAGTTCCATAAAGCTTACACCTAACGGATTTGGTACTACTTAACAAACACGCGCATATTTATTTGGTACATTCGAATCGGTTGAAGCTCATATGAATACAATGGAGATTCGTTATCGAACTCTCTTCGTTGTAACAGATTTCAACATTGAATTACCCTAACTGTTAACGTTAATTCTTTCATTTGTAATTGATTACCAGTGTTGTGCTTATCATGCTTTGTCTTCATTAACAAAACACATTATCATCATTCTCTTGCTATTGTCCCAATTCATTTGGGGTTGGCGCAGCATGTTTTCTTCTTCCATACTTCTCTACTATTCTGACACCTCCTTTCGTGCCTTCCTCATCCTTCATACAGTCCATCCATCGTTTCATTATAATACATTATGTCGGTAATTAAATTGACATTACAATAAAACGGACATAAACATGTAATTGTGACAGCCATGCTATTAATTTTTTATCGGGATTCTACGAAATGGAGAGTTTATTAACTAATGTTTTTAATTAACAAATATAAACAAGCTCTTATTGAAAGCTTTCACTGAACGCCCACCTACTGCCGCCAGGCGTCAGAGCCCATTCCCACAAAATACAGGTTTTGTGTGTTAGAAAGAAATTTTCCATGCGAACGCGACTAGACGGTGCAACACCTAATTTGTTATAAAATTAAACTAATTAGTATTTGCTAACTGCAAATTGTTTCAGAATTTGATTGACACAGTAATGGCGAAAGTGAAAAGATGTCACGGTTAGTTATTTTGAGAGAGAAAGGCTCTTTTGGATACCTATGCTTAAAAGTAATGATGGTACGTAAACATATTATATACGTACATAATATGGCTTGAATTTAGATTCTCGTCTAAACGAGACAGAAGCCGTTAAAATTTATTCTGGCTTTGTTAGTTTTAACCGTTTTATATAATTAGTGAGGTTACATGAACACTTTTTTATTCTTAAAAAATATCATTTATTTTTTAAACGTTAAATATTATAACTTGTGAGTTTCCACTTTGAGTAATCATGAAAACATAAGGAAATTAACTTCAACCTGTAATTTCAAGATTGGAATCGAAGGCGAACAGCTCGTCTGTGGTTGGTGAAATCGTCACCGCAGGTATTCCAAATTAATTAACTTCATCCCAATATTTACAGTAAATCTGACAGTTTAAAAATATGAATTGAAGTATTGCTAACTAGTAACTGCTATTTGTTGCGTAACAACGAAATGAGTTCAATAATTAAGGGGCCGGCGGACGATGAATTGTCCAAAAAAACGTAATACAACATATTATTTCGACCTTATTATGTAATTTGGAAAAAGACAGTGGTGCCGATTCCCTTGTTCACAAACTAAACTAAATTTAAGTTGAGTGCATCTTTTTCTTTCTATTTCATTATGAAAAGGACAGAAGATAAATATTAGTTTAGTCCTGTCAAATTAGTCAGCACCTGACGTAATTTAATGTAATTTTAGTAGTCAACTTTTTAATCACGTCTAAACTTGTGTCAGGCGCTGGTTAATTTGACAGGACTAAATTTGGTTTACTTTGTAAACAAGGGAATCGGCAGCAGTGTTTACCTAGGTTTCAATTTTTTTTTTTGCAAAATATTTACCTAAAACGAATTGTAAACAAATTGAATTTCTCACATTTTTACAGTGTAAATAAGCTGTTGTTATATATTGTTAAGTAACACAGTATAAAAAAAAAATTGGAAAAGCATTGAGTTCATTCATCATTTTTGGTATTACGGCACACAATCAAATTAATTACAAAGTTCAGCGGTGATATGAATGAACGATAATTATAGAATAGTAGCTAGATAAACACTATCCACACAAGCTCCCGCGCGGCTTCGAAATGCGCCGGAAAGTGTGAAACATAGATAACAATATTTTGACGGTTTTTCCCTTCGCTTCGGCGCGCGGCCTCCGCAGGGCTCTTAAGAGGTCTTCGTCCAGGCTTGGCAATACACGTTATAAAAGGGTCTTGGTCAAAATGGGCGTCCAGCATAATTGAAATATCTCAAATCTTAACATATATCATAAAAAAGTAAAAGAGTGGACGAATATAGAAAAAAAAAGGAAAATGAGGCGGGACGGGTAGGCGAAATAAATTCAATTTTCTCTTTGACTGATAGGTAGCCTGAGAGACCTGGAGAAGGGCATAAGTTACTTTTCATCTTGAATATTTGCATAAAAACGATATAAATAAATATAAATAATACGTATGGAAATAAAGTTTTCTTGTCAGTTATGGCGTTTTATTTCTTGCATTTGCAAGCTGTCAGTTCAAGTTGTAGTATCGGTTACGTGATGATGTATAATGCCCCTTTTCAGGAAACTATAACAGTACACACCACAAAACCCAAATTTTGTTAATCTTTCTTTTACGTTCTCTATAAGAAATCTAGCTCAAAATACGTTCACACAATGGATAGCTAATTTCGCATACAGCGGCAGCAGTGCTAATAATTTATAAACAGTAGAAACATAACAATACGGTCGCAATTACCGTTCTTCACTTCTTGCACGCGCCGGATACTTTCTACGAGACTCGTCTGCCACAATGAACAATCACATTATTATAGTTTTTGTGTATATTAGTAAAAGTAAACACCTTTGTTTCTACACTGTGACATTAGTAAGAATAGAATCATTTTCCGATTCTACAGAGGTTTTATTAGATTAAAGACTTGGGAGTAGATAATAATATGGTTACCACAGAACTCAGCCCTGTAACGAGCCTTACACATTTCTTTTATTCACGTCGGCGTTTCCACAAGCATGTCTTATTAATCTAATTTCTTTCTGCTCCTCAATATGGCCAAACTACATTAAGTATTATTAGAGATGTATCGACTTGTAGCAGATTAATTGTGAGAGCCGATTGAATTTCCGGCCATATTTTGTCAGGGTTCTAAATTATCAAGATACTAAATTATTTTCTTTGATAATCGTTTTGATAATTATCAAGGCTGAGTAAGTAAAAAAAAATAATAGCTCAAGTTATAACTTGATATCTTATTTTTTTTTACTTACAAATGATCATTTCGTTACTAAAATATTTAAAGAAAGACAAGATAATTACTGATTGTTTTATTCTGTAGTTTTAAGAATCCTTCGTTTGGTAGTAAATCATTACATAAACCTACAGATCATAATTTCAACTTATAACAATCTACACTTAGGCAGAATTATAAAGTGAATTCCACGTGAAATAACGATAACAAACTAGAGCAAATCGATTCTGAATGTTGCGTAACTGTAACGTATTAATTAATATGCTTCTGGATGTCCGCTAAATTAGTGGACATTAATAGTAATACTTTAATTTAAGCAAGCGTGCCCCACTTTAGACCACACCAAGTCGAACATCAGACAAGTTCGTATAACTTCGTCGTCTACCGACGTGTATGTATCACAAAAATGAAGTACGACCGGGCAAGTTATCGGTCCTATGACTACATTCATAATGTTTCTAGGTGAATGCACAAAGCACATATGAACTCTTCGCTCCTGAACCGACACGCAACGATGCCATTGCTAACAGGAGCTGACAAAACAAAAGCTTTTGGTTTTAGAAGCCGTTGGAATATGGGAAGGACAAGTTATCGGTTTTCTGCCAGTGCCACCTGCCCAGAAGGTTGCCCGAAGGTCCTCTTGAGCTCTTAGGTGAGTTTCTTGCAATGTTCGTCCTACTTTGAATAAGTTATTGCTTAAAGACCGTATTATCTGTATAGTACTTAAGCACAAGTCAGCAGCCTTTCAATCTTTCATCACTTCTTTCCAACCCGTAGGTGTCGTAAATGGTCACAGATTATTTCAGTACACTCCCTCTTTATAATTATAACTCTGCAGCCTTTGCTTCTGGTAGATAATAGTAAAACGAATACTGTAAGTGCTTGTTCCTGCAGACGGATCATGTCTGTTTTTCAATGCAACGCACATGCCTATAAATGCACGACTATTAAAGTTAGAAGCTTCAGTTCGCTCAAATAAGCGTTCATCGAGCGTGAATCAATTTATGAAAAGTTACTCATGTGGAGTGAGTAGTGACCGTGATGGGAATATATAAAAAAACGCCCTTTTATCTTAAAATAAAATTAATTTGTGAGCTTCATAAAACACGAGTTAAAGCCTACACTCGCTTTCGTCTTCGAAAATGGCGATAGCAATAACGATGAGTAATGAATAGAGAGCTGCTTTAATTCGCGCCGCTGCCTGTGCCCACGCACTCAGTACAACGCGCATCCACTCGGAACAATGCTTACTGGTTTACTTTCTCGATTGACTCATGCAATTCATTGCATATGTCTACCACTACGAATTAGATAAATGAGCTCAATAACAATTTGTAAAAGCACAGACCCCTTGATACAAATCCCCCAGCTTTCATTATTACGTTTGCCAGACAAAATAAGTCTTCAAGACATTATTATTGTAAAATGAAATGGAAAGTTTCAAATTAAATTAAATCTAGTGTAGGCGAACGGATAGACACCATCAAAAGAACAAGTTTTAAGTGTACAGCGGCGTTTATTTAGTGACAAAGACCTACCTAAGTGCGCATGAATTCTACGAAAAACATAAGACCACAATAAGCTTCGTGTTGACCCTGGGAAGCGCAATGTCCTCGCAAAACCTTTAATTCAACAATAGGTGCGTACTCGACCGACAAAGAAATGACGAATTAACCGGCCGGGTTCGTAAATTGCACATTAAAGCAAAAGTAAACATATCAAAGGACACATTTATTAAAATGTTCGACGTTTTACAGCTTTTAATTTTGCTTCAATTTGGACAGGACGGAAAATAAAAATGTATGGCTTCCGTGATAGGACCTTCGTCAACATCAGCTGAATGACCTTTACGTGAATAATACCAGACACTCCGTCTTTTTCTAAGACGACATTTATGTTTAAGGAGGTACCGTACCGTAACGAGATACCTCATGTTCCGGTTGGCATCAACAAAGATAGTCGAAGGACTCGCGTGTCAATGCAATGTTCTAAGAAATGCAAACTGGCATGCAAGTGCACATATTGTAACATGTACGGGGAGGGCTGCGCGGGCGCACGAATGCACTAATGAACGCGTGTCGCGCCGCTGACCCCCGACCCACGCGGGTTCGACGGCCGGAGACGCTCCCCGCACCCCGGCTCTCCGCTAGGCCCTTACACTACCAGGACGATGCCAGACAGCTTTATCACTTTTAATCAGCACCGATTACTTCTTGTTTACTTTTTACCAGTTTACTTGGTACCAGCTAAACAGTAAATGATTGCTGTCAATAATGTGACGTTCATTATATGTACCCTGTTCTTGGATTTTCAATGACAATGGTAGTAAACATTTTCATAATTTGTACTAATATGCGTTTTTTTCAGAAGCGAATAGGTATGTGAGGGAATGTTGTTATGGAAGGCACTGTTGTTTCTTAAATTTCTCTATCTATATGAGTCCTCAGAAACATTTAATTTTATGTTTGTTCTGAGCTATTAATTCTCATACCATGCCTGTAATATTGAAGTACCACGAAATAGTGAACGTGGCAATAGCCACAAACTGAACGCGAATTCAGAGTCGTTGGCTGCTACGGAGAAACTCCTGAATGAAAATCCCAATAACACTACCCGAACTGGGAATCAAATCCACGACAACATCGACTTCATGCTCAGCACTAGGATAACCAATTCTTTCTTTGTTTATTCCTAACTAAAGTAATTTAGTCACAACTTTTTTACTAAAATTATATCGATTAAGTTTTTTTTTTCCGAATTTGATTTGTCCGACATCCGGGATTGTTTTGATGTGTTGACTGTGCATTAAACTGGTGTATGTGCATGGGCTAAAAAAGGTTACGTGTTTTCCTATAATTGTCTCTAACGACATAGATGCGCCGGCGGCGGCGCACAGACCTGCTAGCAATTACGCAAAAGCGGACATGTGTAGTTAAAAGCAACAAGATAATACCAGCACAAACCGTCATCCATGAAGTGAAACTAGTTGTGGTTTACTGCACCTTCAATCAACTTATCTTCGTCAAAAAATAAAACTTTCAAGCATCATGTCCTTTGGTTTATTTACAGATAAAAAAATGCACCCGAAATTTACATCATAAAAACTAGACAAAACTGTATAAAGAAATTATAAAACAAAGTCCTTTGCCGAGCCTGTCTGTTCGCGAAAAAAAAAAATGTTTATTAGGAACAACTTAAGTTAACAGGTTACACAGGAAAAACGAAGATAGCTACAAAAGTAAAATACTGTGGCGCAGCTATCAACGCCAAATTCAAAATGCATAGATATTGCATATAACTCAAAAACTACTGCACCGATTTTCATGCTGTTTTCACCAATGGATAGAGTGCTTTCCATTGGTGAAAACGGCATGAAAATCGGTTGACAAATTATATATTTATCCAAGACCATATTTGTCCAAGTTTTTGTATAATTGGCAAAACTATAATGATATATGTTGGAGGTGTCGGAAAAAAATAAGCCGTCTGGGAGCTTTCAAAGAAAACGCTGCCTTGAGAGTTGACAAAATGACGGCTGACGGCTTCGTGAAGAGTCTGTTTACACCCTGTATAGGTCTACAGAAACGTTCGCGATATAGGTACATCTCTTACTTTTGGTCGTGATAACCGACATCCACGCGGGCGAAGCCGCGGGCATCAGCTAGTAAAGAAATAAATTAAGGTCTCGCTAAAGCATTCTCCGTAACTGAGTGCTACGAACAAAAGCCAACGTGTTTGTGGTAAAGGTGGGGGGAGTGCCGCAATGGCGAGAGGTGCATAATTCGCGTCCGCAGGCACAGACAGTGGCCCTCGGGAGTCAACGTACTGTGGGGACCGGTTCACTAATCGATCCCGCACCGGCTGGCCCGCACTCCTGTCCGCACCTAAACGTGACTAACGGCTCCTTCGCAACCAGCCACGACCACGTTTGTGACAGGGACGGTGCAGTTTGTGCATTTCTTCAACGAGTCAACTCGTGCGCAGTAGTTTAGATGTACTCCATCTATCAATCTATATTGGACTTACTTTATATGTTACTTGGCCCTGGCTGGAGGTTTTATACTTAAGGCACCCACAGGATAGTCCGGTTAAGCAAAAGCCAGCCTCAGGTTGACATCCGAGATGCCATTAAAAAAATAAATAATTGTGTTGGACTAAGGAATAATGTTTAATATTGTTGTTGTGTAACGCATAAACAAATTCGTCACGTAACCAATAAGTAGCCACTAGGCAGCCATGGACAGATTTTCCTGTGTCTGTTAGGTAATGTCTATTCACCAGCGAGCCCATTAAGTCATTATGTCACCATAATGAACGTTTAGCCGGCAACATAGTTGACGGCGTAGTCGTGTGTTTCTCCAAACCGATTGAAAAGAGTGTTAAACTCAAGTCTATCCGGTCCGATTTCCGTGGACGTGACAATGGTATCATTGTTCGTAAGTATTGACCGTTGCGACGACCACGACGCATCATTCAAGTTTTAGTTGTCTGCTTTCAACGAAAGGACACCATCTTTTTCACGCCAATATAACGGGATCTGATATGTGTATGAGTAGAGGAAGACCAGAGAAACGATGAATGGACTGTGTAAAGAATGATATGTCAAGAAAGGAGGTGTCTAGTGTCTGATGATATGATGGGTAACACAGAACTATGGAAGAAGATACATGCTGCGCCGACCTCAAATGAATTGGGATAAGAACAAGAGAATGATGATGATAACGGGATCGGATATCCATCATAATGCGATACCATGATATACCATGTCAATCGAATAACGTTCATTAATACCAACATGGTCTTGGATAAATATGAAGTCGTACCTATCGAAGGAATGATTTACAAACTATCCAAGTAGGGCCTAAGATGCAGGGCTGCATTTAGGGAGGGCAACCGGGGCTACAGCCCCGGGGCTTCCAAAAAAGAGGGGCCTCCACAATAGACTTAAAAAAAATCTATTTCCGACTAGTAAACTACTTTCGTACTTTGGACAAAGATGATTATATTGTTCTTAAATATTAACAGAAATCATCGATCTATATTTATTCACTCCAATCAGGCAATCAGTAAAATATCAAAATCTCAAATGACCCTGATAAGCACTTGCAATATATTACCCATCTTCCGCACGCAAAATACGCGCTTGGACGTGAAGTTGCGGACACCAGCCTGTTATACAATACAATAGTACCCCATCTTGAGTGCGCTAAAATTTCAGTTAATTCTTGTTTCCGATTATATTTATATGTTTGTTAAATACTAAAAGAATCTACTTGGTTTCACAATAAATCATTTATTGAGAAACTCGACTGAAATAATTGTTCATTTTATTTGGAAAATATTTTGGGGCCAGGTAATAATTTTATGTATCTAATGTTATGATCCCATTGATGGTTGAAATTAAGGAATTAAATTAAATTGAATTTTTGGGTTATGCAGATAAGTACCAGGAAAACTTTCAGTAGTTCAGAATGGAGTTCAGGCAAAATGTCAAAATTCCTTCACTCCTTTGTTGCCCCGAGGCCTCCAGACCTCTAAATCCGGCCCTGCCAAGATGAGTGATTTATAGGATTCCACGACTAACAGACGACGCGATCGCTTTGTTGGCTCAAATAATGTTTATAACGATCTGTTTTTATGGCTATGGCCTTTCTTCATACGAATGTTTATATTTTATAACAACGTAGATGTAACAAGGTATTTTCTTATAAACAGCCATAAGAAGTCTCAATCACTCACTTCTAATTTGGAAACGTGTGTAAATCTAAATTAGAAAAGTATGTTTCGAATTGCTAGTTTAATATTACCTACTCAGTCCAAGATATATTTTACTGGCGTGATAAATCGCCGAGCTCTCACTAAACGGTCGTTGATTCCGTCACATATACTTGTTCCTCGTACAATAGAGCAGACGACAGCGCCAGCCGGAATAAAATGACCGTCTGAAGACATCTACACAAGCCACCACGATAACTATACATAGAGCCAAGCTGATGTTGCGATGATATTGATTTGATATGCCTAAGTTTTAATAGTGTAGTATTGCTGCTGTAGTAGTAGCCCCAGTTAAAAAAAGGATGTTAGATAAGTCCTTTGTTTGTCTTACTACGAGAATGTGATGAGAAGAGATTATATACACAAAACTTGAACAGCGATGAAAATAAATACATTTTGACAAGGAAAGAGACAGGAGAGAAGAGATTGCGTGGTGAGAAGCATAAAATAAAGGAAAATCGATTGAACAATGATACGGTGTCGGTTGACAGGTAAGAATGGAAGAAAACCGAAACTAAGCAGCCCTATAGGTAAGCTAGGGTGGGTGTACCTGACAGAATTTCCAGTACATTGTTGGACTGTACAGGTAAACGGGAGTGTGAATGTTGCAAAACTGTACAGGTTTCCTCAAGAGGTAGCTCAAGCTTACCGACACCCTAGCTTGTATGGCTACCTTAAGTAACATGGGGCCAAGCCAGGCTGAATTTTGCGGTTTCATTTTTAGCACAATTTAATAACAAATCGATATCGATACGAGTATGTTGTTTTTTGTTTACCTACTTGAACAACAATCTTGGATCAACGCCAAAAACCACTTGATGAAATGACAAATCACGCTTACGTGTGTAAGTAAAAGAATAGACGTAATGGCGCCGTGTCAGAGAAGACCCTGATAAAGCCCTCGCACAGCAAAGACGACGCAAGGCCAATGTGCGGTTCGGTGAGCTATTGTTAAATTAACAGGATATGATGAGATGCGACCTCGCCATCATAATCCAATACGTTGGCAAGGAAATAATTTTCTTTAATGAATATTACCTTGTGTTTGTGTCAAAAAAAATATGTGACAGCGTGCAGGTATCCTATTGAGGAAGTAGCAATATTTTATCCACACCGATTTAGAGAATGATCATTAAGAGTTCGTGATCTTTGAGCTGAAGTGTGCAAAAAACGTATCGACCATAAACTAAAGTAGGAAGTCGAAGGTGCGGAGTAACGAACGGACTACAGGCAAGTGGCATAAATCCCCAATCGGATTATATCGGACGTGGCGATACGAGGCATAAATCGCAGCGCCGGGCGGCGGCGTTCCGCCTCGCGACATGGAAAGCGTTCTTGGCCAAGATCTACGCAGATCACGCCAGATAAATCTCGCACACCGCGTGCCGTACTGGACCGGGAACGCGGTGAAATCAAAAATATTATAAATTGCTGTATATGATGCTAAATCCTAAAACTAACTACGTGCTACGGCATTATTGATATCGTGTTCACTTTTATCTTATTATTCATTCATATACCCCAAGTTTCGAGTTGATTGCTCATAGTAAATACGTGTCCATCAATAATCATGTAAGAAACTTCACAGTACTGGTGAGTAGTTTACATTAGTCAGTGATTAACTATATTTATATGGCAAGTTAGGTTAGGTTAGTTAATATTATGCATATTAGGCTTTGTCTTTACAAAATACAAACTACCAAACGGCAAGAATGCAGCACATTTAAAGCTCAAGAGACCGGTTGTGGATAGTCGTATTAGCAGCTTGCAAAAAGCTCAGCGTGGGCCGCAGCTGCACCTACCTACTGCACTTCTAGTTTTACTGTGTCAAGAACAACGCCTCTCGCCCCCACCCCGCGCGCCTCGCCAGCATTTGTCACCTGAATTATACACGAAACACCAGCTCTTGCGACAATTGGTACTCATTGGTACTCGCCATGGACGCAATCGCCGCCATTGCTTACGAGATGTTGCACTTTTTACTTAATAACAATGCTGTTTGGAAGCTTCCTCATTTGGTAATCTTACTGTTTCAAAAACAATAGCAATTCAGATCTGTTTTACATTACAATAAGACAAAAACAAAATGTTTTGGTATACAGATGGTCTGTGCAGTATGCGCACGAGTTAGGAATCTCCAAATTAAATCAGAGTGATGACGTGGTTTAATTTAGTAAAAACCAAAACCATACATTATTTGCTCACAGATAAATAAAGATTACCGTTTTAGTAAACGACCTTTCAGAGGTCCTTGGCATACAATCATTGCGAAAGACATGAAAATGAAAACATATCGACACGTAGTCATGTAAGTACATCAGCATTATAGTATGCGAATATATATATCATGCGACGCTTATTCAACAGGTTGTGATTATTAGAGGTATATGAAGGTGCTGATGTTATAAATTACAGTTTGGCATTAGCAGTAGTATCCTTGAGTCAGAGTCGGACGTGCGATTAAAGAAATCATTTTCACAACACGTACATGCGCAATTTGCCGACAATCCAGCAATTACTGTCTCCGGCCCTTTGTGCGAAATATCAATTTATAGTCCTTCGTGTTCAATTCGTTATTATGTTAAGCTCTTAAATCCGGAACACTTGGATACGGTTCAATGGGCTCTTGACAAAATATGTAACTTCAGAGTGCTAAGTAAAATTACTTTAATTTATCTTAGTAAGTTCTAATTTCATTACAATGAACAGTCTAATATTCGATGTTTATAAATTGTTAACGTGATGAATAGGTAAATATTCAACAATGTACATGAGTGCATCATATTCATAATCAGGTAGGTATTGCAGTTTTACTACTTGCATCTACATCTATTTAGGGCTGGTATTACTTAAGAACTCGAACCTGCTATAGCGATTGGCGATGTACAACACACTGGACGTTTCCAAAATGCATGAAAAAACTACGTTACCAAAATGTAAAAACAGAACTGGGTTCATTTCATATTAATAATCTAGTTTCGTAATATAATTTGACCTGATAACAACAGTTATAAATAAATCTTCACCATTGTTAAACTTTGTTGAAGTCATCTACGGAGTTAACAGCAAATAATATCAAATTAAGAGTACGCAACGTATCAAAACAAAAAATAACATGGAAAAACCCTTCATAAAATCGAATAAGAACAAATTCGCAAAATCTCGGTCAATAGGGTAAACGAATGTCAATGGTTAGCGTGGCCAAATGAAGAAAAGAGGAAAATAAAAGTCAAGTGCGTTCCCACGAAACGACTCACATACACACATGGAAGGCCGTTACGTTAATCAGCCACGTGTGACAGCAGTACCATAGGTTGCGCTGCCAATTTGTACAACAAGAACCACATACTTAATCATGCAGTAATTGATTGACACTTGACGAGCGCCAATAAAAAGACGCCGCCAAAATCGATATTGCACATAGGTGCACAGACCATTTTTTATGGCAACTCTGTAAAATTACTTATTTATCGTTGTAAAGCCACGTCTACATAAATTTCGGAGCGGTCTTGCGTCAGACGCTTCGGATGATCTCTGTACGCATAAAGAAACAAGATTGCAAAGGCGAGATAATTTCTTATTTATGCTGACAACAAGAACAAAGACGGCTGTTCGCGAATCATTTTTTTAACTGAACATGATTTTTTAGCGTTTAAAAAGTAATTACTATTTAAAATTCAGTTCCTGTGACGATCAATACTCGCTTGTCTAATAAAAAATATGGCATGTTCTAATATGTACGAGGGTCATTCAATAAATACTTAGCCTACAAAAAGTAAACGAAAATTTTAGAAAAGTGGCAATTTATTTTTCAACATAGTCTCCTTTTAGTTCGATACACTTAGCCCAGCGATGCTCCAACTTTTTTAACCCGTCCGAAAAATAGTTTTTGTCAAACTCTGCAAAATAGGCCTCCGTGGCGGCGATGACCTCCTCATTTGATCCATATCTATTCCCGGCGAGTGATTTTTTCAGATTAGGAAACAGAAAGAAGTCACAAGGGGCCAAATCTGGAGAATACGGTGGATGGGGCAGCAATTCGTAGTCTAATTCGACCAATTTGGCCATGGCAACGGCAGACGTGTGAACCGGTGCGTTGTCGTGGTGAAACAGAACTTTTTTCTTCGCCAGATGGGGTCGTTTTTTCTTTAATTCGGCGTCGAATCGGCCCAATAACTCGGCATAGTAAAACCCTGTAATTGTTTTACCCTTCTCGAGGTAATCATGTAGATCACACCTTGTGAATCCCAGAAAACGGTGGCCATAACTTTTCCGGCCGATTTTACAGTTTTCGCCTTCTTTGGAGCACGTTCCCCGGTCTGGATCCATTGTTTTGATTGCTCCTTGGTCTCTGGTGTGTACCAGTGGATCCAGGTTTCATCGACGGTCACAAAACGACGCAAAAACTCCGCTGGATTCTGCTTAAACAGCGCCAAACACGTCTCCGATGTGGTGTCACGGTTGCGCTTGTTTTCCGGTGTGAGTAAACGCGGCACCCATCGCGCCGACAGCTTTCTCATGCCGAGTTCCTCGTGAAGAATATGATGCACTGTTCCTTCTGAAATGCCTACAGTCTCAGCTAGCTCCCGAACCTTCAATCGGCGATCTGCCAATACGAGATCATGGATTTTTTTAATGTTTTCCTCCGTAGCAGCTGTTTTCGGTGCACCTGGACGTGGTTCATCAAAAATCGACGTACGGCCACATGCAAACTCGTAGAACCAATTCTTGACGGTGGCCATCGATGGAGAAGAGTCACCGTACACAGCATCCAAGCGCTCTTTGATTTCGATGCGCGTTTTCCCTTCCAAAAATAGGAATCGAATCACCGAACGATATTGCTCTTTTTCCATTTTTGTAAAACCGATCGACACGTTCGCTTCCATAAGTTGTAAAATTATAACTAATGAAGGGATTGGAATGAAAATTTGGAAAAAGTTTAAAAAAAGAATGTGCTACACTGTGGTAAAACTCTTTTGAAACTACAGCGCCCTCTGGCGATGAGGCTAGGTACTTATTGAATGCACCTCGTATGTAGATTATACAAATAAATAAAATTGAAGTGTCTGTTAGTAATTTCAAAATAACTTGTATTATTAATTATTGTCTGTTTGTTTGTTCCGGCTTATCGCCCAAACGGCTGGACTGATTTTTGCACAAGATCGGAGATAGCAAATAGAATTATCTAACCGCGCAGTCCCGTAAGGAGCAATATTGGTTGGGAGCAGGGTCGATTCATTCACCTGGCACGATTCCCCACAATATGACTTATGCCCCGGCAGCGGGCCCTAATCTGCAGATACCGTACACTAACCCGTACCTTGAGACACCGTTAGGTTCGCTCAATACCATCTTATAATACATTCAAATATACATATCCTTACGGTCTTACCTTTAAACATAGCTGCTTCTGTTTAGGTAAAGAGGGAGAATTCCAAGCCCATTATGCCCGCACAACTTTACCTTCCAATCCATCGGGCACGATATTGAGACTAGTTTCGAAACAGTATCATATTTTTTTTTTAAAACGTTGCCCCACACTAGGAATTTCTCCTGTATCGTGGGTGCTTTTACAAACATTTAAACTCACTTACGCAAACAGCCAGACCCGGAACAACCTACTTGTAGGCCATACAAATATTTGCTCCGTGCGGGGATCACTCAGCCACTGCGCCAATCGCGTCGTCAAAAGTGTCGTCAAATTGACGCGTGTTTGTGCACATTGTACATCTTCAAGGATTATAGAGTTCCACGTGGAGGCTTTCGTGGACAAAACTAACGAAATTATATAAAACTAGCTGATGCCCGCGGATTCGCCCACGTGGATGTCGGTTATCGCGACCGAAAGTAATCACGAAATTTCGATCCCGTTCCCGCAACAAAAAACTTGACAAATTGTATACTAAAAACTTCCTCGAGAACCACTCTATCTATTGGCGAAAACAGCATAAAAATCGGTGCAGTAGTTTTTGAGTTATCACAAACAGACAGGCAGACGCGGCGGAGGATTTTGTTTTGTAATATGTAGACGAAATGGACGGAAAGCTAAAAAAATGTGCTGGTTTATGAGTCTACCCCGTAATCAGGTGAAAACAGTTTAGTTTCCTGCTATTCATCACACGATATTGCTAGCTTTAACGTTGGACCAGATTGGAAACAGGTAATGATAGAGAGTTAGGTGTAATGACCGAACAAGTGACACGACTCCACTCAACACCGTAATAAGTATGATGTAGCCTCTACATCTATCATCTACATTGTAGAGAGACCGGAGTATTGCCAAAGTTGTTACGTTAATTGTATATCCAGACTTGTAAGAATAATTGGAACTTATCCAGGTTACAAAATATGATTCAAAGATGTTTGAATTAATTTTCAATATGCCGCCGAATCCAGTGGTATGAACTTTGTTCTAAGTTGTTTCAATTTTGTTAAATTTAGTACTGACAAAAACCGTTTCAGTTATGATTGTAAGGTTAATGCCGAACTTTCTATTAAATAGGCTACAAAAGATTAGCCAAATACAAGCCATACATTTTATAAGCCCAAATCATTAGTCACAAACTGCTAATAAGTAACTACTGAAACTAACATAAAATTAAGACTTAAGGAAATATCTTTAGCTTTGTCTTGGTTATTTACTATTTATTCTAAGTGCCAAACTAACTGCGCATTATAAAATCCATAAGGAAAACGGTTTCGTTGGTACAACGACCATTAACTCAATTAAACATAGGTTTTTTCAGAGGATTGTCCTTATACATTACTGAAAAACAGGAAAACCAGAAAAAATGCAGGAACGCACGTAAACTGACATTTGTCTCATCACGAGGGTGCCAACTTAAGATAAATTCACAGGACAGCAAAATTCAACATAGGTAATAAAAATGTATTAACAATACAAGTTTTGGATTTTTGTCAGCCAACCGAATACCACCTGCACCCGCCCCACTGTCACACTTTCTACATAATTATTTTTATTAAGAAGTCACTCTGCGAATGTCTGACTACTTAGTTTATAATAAAATATTCTATTTCCTTACTATAATAAAATCAATCTTATACGTTACGTTTTATCCATCGCCAAGTCTTAAGTTATATATTAAGTTATGGTACAGTTAGCGACACCTAGCGACTAGTAGCGAGAAACTATAGAGCCCAAAGCAAGCTGAACGCTAACTGAAACTACGCTCAACCAACAGATGTCGCTACTGCCAAGATTAAAATGCCTCTGCCAACAGGTGGACAAAAAAGATGCACTATTCTTTCTTTTTTGGAGAAGATTTAATTTTGTAAAATTATGGTCAGCAAAGATCTATAAAGTATTAAAGTTTTTTCAACAGTTTGATTTGTCTGATAAAATAAAGCAAACCCGAATAACAATTTTTGTTTACGTTTCCTACTATTATTAGATAAAATTCATACACAAATATTATGATGATGGTCTAATCGACACCAGGACATCTGCTCTTTAAACATTTTATTTCTATTTATCTCCATCATCTGCCTAGCCTTACCAACTATGTTGGGGTTCGCTTTCAGTCTAACCAGATTCAGCTGAATACTAGTATTTTACATAGAGGGACTGCCTATCTGACTTCCACAATTCTCAAAAAGTTTGTGAATGTACTTACATCTTTATCAGTACATTTTTTTATAGTATGTAATAAAGCATTATGTAATAAATCAATTATGTATTACTTTTGCACATATCTTCCATTTTGAATTATATAAGATGTGGAACGTAGTTAGTTGCACACTTATGTAGTCTCCTACAATTCTTTGTTAACCGTTTACAGTGTGTACTTGTGGTTTCCCTAATAATTTAGGGTGAAACACATTTGAATGTTTTTTTTTGTCGCATGACGGATTGGAATACCAGGAAAAAGTTGCTTTATATAAATACGAATAATACCCCTTAATTGGGAGGTTCTAGCTTGATTGCTTAATGCCCCGCCAGAAACTTGAAATGTTAAGTTTAGTTTATTTACGGTTCCTTATAATACATTTTTTTCATTTTAATGGGACTGATCAACATAATTAACATAGAAATTATGGTAAGAAATAGTTATGCTATTTTCAACATTTTAAGAAATTATGTCTTAGTATGATCAGCTGCATCTCCATTAATATTGGTCTTGAAAATCTGGTTCATCAATCTTTTAGAAAATTTAATGCTCTTTAACTTTGTCATTCATTGTGGAACACAAAATGTGTTCATAGTATAATCTTAAATTAGTGTGTGTCGAATAGAGGTGCTTCTGTTACAACTTTGACGGATCTTTCCACAGCTTGGGTGTGTGGCAGTCTTACATACACCAAAACAGCATCTTCTCCTTTTTTAATTAGGTTTTGTATCTGCTCATTCAGAATATATTCGACGGGGCTCCAGCACTCAAGCTAGCACTTCCAAATTAAGTATTCCAAACCGAAACTCGAAAATAAAAGTAGTCCTACCCCACTCAACGATCCAGTATGATACGGCCACTCACTATCTATAACAAAGATCAACAAATGCCAACCGGGACCAACGCTTTAACGTGTTTTCCGAAGCACGGAGGAAGCTCGGTATGAAATGGGTGGTCACCCATCCACGGACCAACCTAGGAAGGGCGGCTTAAACTGAAGATAGACCCGAGCGGCTGTTATTATTTAGCCACGAGCTCCTTTTATTATATTTATCTTATTGACCAATGAAATCAGTATGAGACACGCATCTCGCATTTTCTTGATATCTGGGTATTTTATATTGTGCACATGTAAAAACTCAGGCAGTTTCGAACTTTCCAACTAGTTTTTGAATTATCTATTTCTGAAAAACTTTACTAATTTTAGTATATCATTGTTCAGGTTAGGGACTTAAGGTGTAAGTGTATTTGGCGATTTCTTACATTTGCATGCACAGCTCCACTATCAAGATCTAGACACGCGGTAGCGTGTCAAGCCAAGTTCTAGCTAACAGAACTGGCGAGCAGCACCGTGTGTATTATTATATTAGTAATTACACGAACCATTTGGAGCTACTTTTGTCCCCCTCATAACTCGAAAACTATTTCACATAAACATGTCAAATTTGGCTCATATATTGAGACTTGCGGGATACATATATGCTCTAAATTTCATAAACATAAATCAAACGGTTATTTAGATATTAACGTCCAAAAATCGTCAATTTTATCACTGACTGACCTATAGATGAAAACTAACCCAGTTCCAGATGAACTAGAAAATTCAAATTTGGCATCCAGATAGGTAATTGGGTGAATACAAAGGAACAAATCAGAAATTAGTATTTATTTATCATTTTCTTATAATTTTTCAATTTATTGATTCTATTAAGAACACTTACTTATATAGTGACTGTAATATAAGAATCAGCAATCAAAATTGATGACAGCCGGTCTTTGTGGATTTTAAGGTGTTCACGTGAATATATAACGAGTGGAATACCCCCTTTAATTTTTGTTTATTGAAAATAACAAAAAAGACCACTATACCCCGTAAACATAGGAAAATACAATACATAAACAAAAACCATTGGTATTAATTTTTAACCGACTTTCTTCAAAAAGGAATTTGGTATATCTGTTCAGTAATTTGGTTCCCTTTTCACGTTAATGGCTACATCACGCAACGTCGCGTGAGGTCTTGCGTGTTAAATTTGACATATTTCCTGATTTCCGATTGAATTGAAATTTTGCACGCTTATGTACATTTTGCTTCGCGTGATAGTACAATATATCGATGACATGGAGCTGATCTGATGATGGAGCTGGAAGGTGGCCTTAGGAACTCCGTTATGAAACGACATAACCGCATCGACTCTGGGTTCGTTTGATTCGTCTTAATGAGTAGTTTGTCTTTAGATGGTATCCAGGGTCTGATGATGGAGCTTTAAGGTGGCCATAGGATCTCCGTGATAAACCGACTTAACCGCATCGAGTTAGGGCTGGTATGATCCGTCTTGACGAGTACTGTCTCTAGATGGTATCCAGGGTCTGATAATGGAGCTGGAAGGTGTCCATAGGAACTCCGTGATAAAACGACGTAACCGCATCGAGTCTGGGCTCGTTTGATTCGTCTTAATGAGTAGTTTGTCTTTAGATGGTATCCAGGGTCTGATGATGGAGCTGGAAGGTGACCATAGGAACTCCGACGAACGAACGAATTATATTATAGCCTTTGCAAGTTCTAAAGCTGTAAGTTCAAACTAGCCATCGAACATAGGGCTCTGCCATGACTGTTTTTGTAGGTTCTTAATAATAACGCAGTCTGGTTTTGTTCCCGGTTAATTCGTATATGAGAACTATCCAAGTGAGACATAAAGCTTCAATATATTATCCTAAGTTATAAGAAGAAATGATATTATAAGTTGTTAATATAATATTTTTTTCAACATACTTGCTCATAAAATGGCTCTAATTTCACCGCAATTAGGCACGTAATGACACCTGTAATCAAACTGTGACTTTTTCATTGCTATTATTCACAAGTGAGTTATAGTGTTTTTTATTTTATTTTATTGGTTGAGTTGCTTTGTTCTTAAAAAAGTTTCGATACAAAAAGAATCGTGTTCAATAGTACAAATAAACTTTTTTCAACACACTTGCTCATAAAATGGCTCTAATTTCACCGCAATTAGGCACATAATGACACCTGTAATCAAACTGTGACTTTTTCATTGCTATTATTCACAAGTGAGTTATAGGGTTTTTTTTTATTTTGTTGGTTGAGTTGCTTTGTTCTTAAAAAAGTTTCGATACAAAAAAGATCGTATTCAATAGTACAAATAAATTAATGTACCTATTGCTTGCTCATTTCATGCAACTTCGTATTTAAATAGATTTAGTATTTCAACTTGTACGTTTTTAATATAAAACTTTCACTCAAATTTTGAATTCCCCATTTTGTACGTGGATAAAACGCTATCCCTGAAATGCCAAAAAAAGAAACATTCTTTTAGTCTAAGGTCGATCGCCATTGTTAGATGCGCGCGCATAGGAAAACTGATTAATTTTTCCCGCCATTGTGAAACTTTTTTCACAACTCGTTTTCACTATTGAAATTATAGTTAATAATTAATTAAAATGTCTACAAGTACTAGTTATGAAGAAAATTATTTATGTTGTACACCGCCCGTTATAAGATGTGAAGCCCTTAACGTTATGGAAAGTTTACTACCTGAAAAATCCAAGGACAAATATGTAGTTGTTGTCATCTAAAGTGACTATACGATGGATTTAGAAGCAAGAAATCAAAGGTTTTATCGTCTCCAGATAACCAATATCTGGCTACTAAGGTTAGTTAAATTAATTTGAAATATCTATGCGACTTCAGCCTGTGTTGTGTGTTGAACTTAATTGTTGTTTCTTTTTTCAGGTTGCTTTAATATTTGGTGTAACTGGTGCATTTAGGATAAAAAAAAACTAATAACAAATATAACTGTAAAATACAGAGAACCATGGCGATCAAAAACAGTTAATTATAATTTTACTAACTGCACATTTACTAATTGTTTCTCTAAATAAACTTTTTATCTATTAGATAAAATGATTTTTTATTTTCTTACACATTACATTTATTATTTTCTTCACAAGTGTGTTGAAAAACGTCGTATGATACACGTGTGTATTGATGATTACCGTCCTCGGCTCTCTTAAGACCCTCACCTAACGGCTCGGGTCTCAATGGCGCCTCAGCGGTAATCACCAACATTACACACTTGTACCATAATGCACTAATGTTGTTATAAATAAATTTCAGGACTGACCATAGAACTTGGCACCCATTTATATCTCACTTCTTTTGTCGTTGAACTTGGCTCTCATTTCACATTTATGTTTTTGATGGGTAATATTATCATGTTCAATGTGTTATATGTGATAATTTACTTTTAATGTGTTATATGTTTTAATTATAGTTACTTATTATATTAATGACGTGGTTGCAGCACGTTATACAAGTAGTAACCGCGACACATACAATTGCCTCAATTGATAGGAGTATCTTTTGCTCAGTTAAATCTCTAGAGATGATGAGAACAAAGTGTTACCTATTTGAATGAGTAACTCCAGAAATATCAACATCCAACGACATAAATGATCAACAAGGCCACAGCTGGTTGCCAACATTATATTTGTGTTGTGTACAAGATAGCAGTATTAAACTGGTTAATAAAATAATGTGTGAATATGTATATTTTACAGTATGAATATGATGTGACTGTTAACTTGACTTTGGCTTAGTCATCTACACAGTACACCCACCATTATAACATACCTATTGATCCAAACAACAGTAGTTAAATAATCAAGTACTTAAATGTTATACTTCAGGTAGAATATTAAAAGATGAGTCAAGTCATAACAAATTACTGATTGAAGCCTCCAATTACCTCAATTATTGAATATTCTCATTTGACTCGTCATTATGTACGGTAGGCTGCATCAATTGGGTACCCCAGTTGGGAACGTAGGTGCTTTCAAAAGGGGTACCCACATCGTAACGCTGACTGTACTAGTAAAAGTATTCTTAAGTTGGGTAGTTAGTTTGGTTGGGTTGGGTTGGGTGCAGTATTTTACTTTTGTATCTATAATTATTTCCTTTGTAAAATTGTTATTATACATATAATTAGCGACCCGCCCCGGTTTCGCACGGGTAGCATTAATCTATAGACAATTACTTCTGGAGGACGGATGGGGGGTGATCATGTCACAAAGTTTTAGCAGATATCTATAGGTAGCGTGGGGTGGACAGCACATCAGGCTTTATTTTGTTTCAGGGATTATTAGATTGCGCGAGAGTTGAGTAATTTTTTATATTTGTAAGTTATCTCAGGAACTACCAATTATGGGAAATAGTGAGGCAAGAAAAGAGTCTATAAAAGTTATGTAAGTATAAAGATATTTCTGGATATACTACCTACAATAATGGCTTCTTCATAATAAGGTGCAAATAAGAACCTAACTATTAGGTTTTGCTGTTATAAGTTCCAGACACATTCAATATAAGTTGTGTGAAAAAAATTGAACAGTTATTGCAATCCAGGCGACGTTCATGTCTGGCCATGTCTGAAGTTATTTGAACTGAAAAGGTAAATCCGTGGGTATTATTGGTAGCCGGAATTTTATTTAGTACATTTTTTAAGTGATAGTGCATTGTAATGCAATAAAAACGCGACTTGCTCATTTGTTTGCGACAAAAGGCCTGTCCTGGACCAACTATGTGAGTATGTCTTAAACAGCCCCTTTTCTTTTGTTTAGCCAATACTTCTAGGAACTCTTTTCCTGCGTCACCTCGGAACTGCCCTCGCGGTAAGCGTTCCGGTCGTCTTTCGGCTTTTCTGACCCGCCCAATACCATTTCAGCATTAGCAGCTTCTTACCGACGCGGTCCACTATTACCGTTTTAGAACATAACGTGATATTTTCACATAACATATTAGCAGATAAAATTTTAACATAACATATTGCTGCATCCCATTACTACTTGCCCTTCGATAAACAACAAGGCGGCACTTTGCAACTCGGTGAGCGACTAGATCTGAGCATCGTAGGTTAGGACTTCTAGCTAAATTATAATAACCGCACAGATTGATCTTCGATATTAAGCAACGATTTCTGCAGTGCAATCCAGGGATGGCCATACATTTCATATCGAGGGCCGTCCGGGAAAGTACGTTACGCTGTTGGTCACAGTTGTTCTTTGAAGATCTATACGGGTAGAAATAATCCCGAAAGTCTGACAACCATTATCAACCGAATCAAAGCGTATCGTATTACCGGGTAACTGAGTTGAGGAGATCAGATACGCTCGATATAAAATGCTGCATTTACTGCATGCGACGTAAAGTCAACCTTAACTTAGCTGGGAAAATGTTGACGAATGATAGCTTGTGATTCGCCAGTACCTATTTAAAGTAATTCAATAGAAAATTATAAATTTTGGGAATAGAATTGATTCTATTTGCCTATCCGCAAAGGTGCTCTGGTATAACTGACAGGATTTGACGGAAGTCTCCAGAAAATAAAACCGTGCAGCCAGCCACCCATGGGGTCATACTTCTAGCGCAAATCTCCTCATGTTCTACAATTGGGTAGGCGACCACGTCTGAGCACCGTAGCTCGTATGTCAGGACTCGTGGCTTCGTTCGTGGCTACGTAATATCTAAAACTGCGGGTCGGTTATTGTGAATTGATGAAATTATGTCATTAACAACTTTTTTGGTCGGGATTCAAAAGACACGTTTTAAATGGCCTATTTAAGTCGGAAAGTTTTTGTCGTAGGTTTTCCTTGCAACGCTAGTCATTATTTCACAATGCTTTTGCCAGGAGCAAAGGATTATGTGCTGCGGGACTGTTCGAAAAAGATACCGCGGCCCTGGAACACAAAGGGTAAGGAAGGAACATGGATGGGTTTTAGTCAGTACAAGTCTGACACTCCCTTCCGCTCCGCCCAGAGCGGGAGAAATCATTTGATGATTTCCCATCCTAAAAAAAAAAGGCGAGCAAAGGATCATTAATTTGACAAAACAATATGATGATAGATAGTGGTTTTCCTCGTTGGTCTAGTGGTCGCAAGAGTTACTGTTGAGCATGAGGTTCTGGATACCCAAATCGGGCAGTGTTATTGGGTTTAACCTTTAGGGATTTTTCAATAGTAGCCCGGAGCTTGGATCTCCGGTTGATGGTAATAGGCTTATCCTTTATTACGTGGGACTTAAACATTACTGGCAAAATGTGAGAGTACTATTAATGGTACACTTCTGCCTAACACTTCTATGAAATACAGGCGAAATGTTATGTTATACAGTTACATAATATTTTGTTGATTATGCTGTACATTATATTATTATTGTAGCTTCATATAGCGTACTTTCCCATTGAGAGTTATCTTCTAATGGACCCTCGTCGTCGTTGTAATATTATTTTGTTGCGCGAGTTATCTTCATTCTATGATATTTCCTAAGATATTCATCTAAGTGAAACGTTGTAAAGAGCAATTTTGATCATAATTAAACGCTAAAGATGTCCAACATATCTATTTTGATAAGGATTAATACTAAAGCATTAATTCTGTCCAAATTTTAAAACCATAAAAATGGTTATTGCAAGTCAACCTTAAAAGATAGACCTTTTTAAGAGAAATAATTCCCTCAAACATTATTTTCGTATAACTTGTACTATTTAAGCAGCGCACGCTACGAAAGGACGATTTTTTTTCGTTATAATTCCAAATATTGTCGTTCAGGTAGTTTTCTTTCGCAAAATGTTTTTTAAAGCATAGCCTATAACCTTCTCAGCTAATTCCTCTTTAATTGGTGAAAACTGTACCAAAATCTGTTCAGTAGCTCCTGAGATCCTAATGCACAAACAGACCCTCTGCCCGCTGGTGGACTTTTATTTATAATATAATATGAAGTGATTGTACATTTGTATTCTTAAATCCGACTAACCTTTCTCTGTCTCCTCCCCCCCGGCTGCGGCTCCGCTTCCTGTAGGATCCTTCTGTGGATCCGTCATCGAGGCGGCGGCGCTTCGCCTCGTATGACCGGGACCGCGACCTCGAGTGCGACGAGTAGTGCTTCCTACGAGTGCGCGGCATCTGGAAACAGGACATATCAGCATTATATGTGTACATCACATCGAGGAGTGAACCAAGATGATTGTGAAACTTCACCAGTATGAACAATGTCTATGTAGTAGTTAGTTTTTAAGTAATGTTTCTGTTATATGCTATGGGTTTTTTTTAAGTTGTGTGTATGCATGTTTGTGGATCAGTCTGCTCATACTAGCTCTGTCTAATAAACCACATGCTTCCTCCACATTATGTATCACCAATTCCAGTGAAATAGAAATATTTGCATTTCCAGCATATTAGAATATATTTAAAATATATGTTCATAGGCAGTTCAGCAATAGGAATAGCAAGCTGTGGACTGCCAAGCTAAAAATGTTAACATTACTGGCAGCTGGAATACTAATGGGTGCTTGTACCATAAGCATGGCTATTGCTGTTTGCTGTGTAAGCCGATACTGTTTGTTGATAATCAATTGGTAATTAACAACAAGATATTACACACTCATGTAAGTACTTAAAATTATTCAACAAAATATAAGTTATGTTCAAAAGGAAAATTATTGTGTTTAATTATTAAGTTCTATTTAGTTAAGAGTTACTATAAATGGCAAAGTAATAGATAAGTATTAAAAAGTTGTTCTATTTTAATCAATCTAAGCAGGTTGTTAAAAGAAAGACTGGATGGCAACATTATAAGTCCACACTTTTAGTATATTAAACTTTAAGAATGATTCCTTTATCATTATTGTTTTATAAATTCCCAGTGGTGTTCATACTAGTTTTATATAATTTACTTTAAACAATTTTTAGGGTTCCGTACCTCAAAAGGTAAAAAAGGAACTCTTATAAGATCACTTTCTTGTTGGTCTGTCTGTCTGCCGTGTGTCACCACCGATTTTCTCAGGAACAAGTGGACCTAGCAAGTTGAAATTTATACCATATACCGAGGTCTGTAGTCCCTAATAGGTGTATAAAAATCAAGGACCTGAGTCAATACGATAAAAAGATATTGGCAACTTTAGATTTTTGCGAAAACTTGTACCAAAATTTACCTTAATTTTCATTTTTTTTTTAATTTTTCGTAATTTTCCCTTTACTTGTGCTGTAAGACCTTGCTTTTAACCCAAATTGACAATTCTAGGTCAACGGAAAGGTTTTGGTTCGAAAACCTATATGGTAGTTCCTGTTGACCGAGAATCACGAAATTTGGCAAAAAGCAATGTCGTACAGCACATGTAAAGGAAAAAATCTAAAAACCGCAAATATGTAGTTCAATAACAAAATTCCTACAAGTTTATATGGAACTTTCGGTGCGCGAGTCCAACTCGCACTTGGCCGATTTTTATTTGTGATGTTTGATATCATCAAAGGTCTGCTCAGTTTTACAATGGTAATTTTTAGTATGGCAAGTTAAATGGATAATAGTTTAAATCTGTTAACATTGAAGTTACTTCAATATGATCACAAATATGATAGAGAAACATTCAAATGAGTATCCATAGGACCAGTGAATATTAGATGAGATGATAAAAGGTCTTATCATCATACATATTAATTAAAAACAATCAGTAACAAAAGTATCTACTATTAAAGAATTGCACTAGGATGATGTGTTATCACACTTGATGTTAATCACTGCGTGTACTGAACTAGAAAAATATTCTTTTATAGTAGATGTCTGATAAGTTATGATTGTATACTGTTGCATCAAGCCATTCCATTCATAAACCCATGCTGAACAATGTGCGTCTGTCAAAAATAACATAAATAACCATTCATTATTATTTTTGGCAGTCACACTTTAGGAAAGTACAATTGTACTTCCACTTACCATAACACAGATACCAAATACTCGTATCCGAGAGGTTTAAGCTGAAAAACATAAACTTTTTTAACCATTGACAATAAGTCAAGGTGCGTAGTGGAAATTTATAACTTCACACTGGCATGCACTTTGATTATAAGCAATTTAACTATGAAAAAAGATGATAAAATTCTAAAATCAAAGCTCTTTCACTTATGTAGATACTGCCAGATCTGATCAATTAACTAGGTAGCGGTCTGAACTGATGCATTAGTCATATTCAAACAACTCAGAACGACTCAAATAAAGGGCAAGCAAAGCAGTAGACACCTATGTCACTTGAAGACAATTTGATGATAATGAATGATAAAATATTGTTTTTTCGCACTATACACATTTCCATTACAAATGGTGAATGCTTGCTTAAGTAGAAGACGTAGTTAATTAAACCTAATTATCTTATTTAAGAGAAATATCTGCGACACGCTTACTGATTACAAATATCACAACCAATGACATACATTTTGTTTGGTACCGTATTGATTAAATGCAGCCTTGAAAATAAAGTCATCATTGTCTACAAGATTATCTACAATATCATCAAGTCGTAGGTTTATAAAGACTAACTGAAATAAAGCTTGACTCCAGAATACCAGTTTGCCAATTTTGACGCAGCTGCGATGCCTGAGACTACTTTATCAGTTATCATATCAATAACTTTGCGAAAAACGGTGCCCAGTGCACAAAATAATAAAAATTGCTATCTATGCAGATATCACTACAAGACTATGTATACGAAACAATCGTTCAATTATCTAACTTGCCCATGTAGACATTACAATAAATGTCACAAGTTATTTACATTTTACATGCTGGCGCCATGTTGGTTTCTCTACGACTCTCGGCTGGAGCCCTATGTACGCGTTGATAATAAATCACATCCATTTTAACTTACCCTCAATTCACGTAAATATTTCAATTTACACCAAAGTAGTTGAGTGAAATTAGTAAGACAATTCCAAGTTCGCGATGCTGAACCTTGAAGTATGCTTCTTCGCAATAAAGGCCCGAACATCGATCCGAATCCAAGACAGATGCTTGTTGGTTGGTTCAACGCAACGCGATGGCGTAAAATCGTAACTCAGTTTCTCTTCCGTATCAAAAAAAATATTTAAATACTTTATCATCTACATAGAGTGTAATAAGATAATATATTAAAAATTAAAAACATATTTATCTATAAATAATTATTTAAAACACAAGTTTTAAGAAAATATTTATATTAAAAGAACAAAAAAGTTTTAATTCCAAAGGAAGTTGTCGTAACACTACCGCCATCTAGCGTTATTTTCTAAAATCAGAAATGTAAGAAACACGTTGTACCAACAAAATGAACTTTAGAATGCGTTCGTACATGTGTTATCATTTTGTTCCGTTCATTTAATCATAAATTAACGATTTGCATTCGTGGAAATCATCCTTGGATTAGACTTGTTTGCTGATTAATGTAAGACGATAGTGTTAGAATGTTTGCGGTTCCGTGAACCTTCAGTAATTGGATCGGCACCGGATGAAGAGAAAACAGAGTGACAGGAACTTCATCTGTTCCAAATGAATGAATAGACTTAAAATGATAAAGCGTCTAAAAGAGAATTAACATTTATTTCTAAATATTATTTAAAAAAATATTCTGATGAAAAAAAGTGTCGTTTAGCCTTTAGACACAGAGTACGTTATACTAAAAGGCTTTGTAATTGCACTAGGTACAGACTCCACCATCTCATCAAGCTACCTGTAGTGCCCGAAACTATCAAAATTCCCAATTAACCTTGAACCTAAAGCTTCGGCGATAAAGTTAAAAATCTAAAGTTTGACAGATTGTAGTAGCTTGATGTACTGGCGTCTCTTAAAAAATTGTTTTGGCCTTTTGATTCTTGGCAACTTGAAAAGTTGAAATGTCTGGACAATTCCTTCTGTTGCGTAAATACTTTGATTGCGGTAAAAAGTTACAGCCCTGTAAACTTGTAAAAATAAATGTCGTTTACGACATTTATTTTTTCTTTGGAATATTTTTTTTAATAATTTAGAAATAAATATATAAAAAATGTTCATTCTCACTTAGACGCTTTATTATTTTAAGCCTATTCATTCATTTGGAACAGATGAAGTTCCTGTCACTATGTTTTATCTGCATCAGGTGCCGATCCAATTACTGAAAGTTGTTTGTCTTCTCACGGAACCGCAAACGAACAATATTTCATGGAACGACTGCCTATCTGACCTCCAAAACCCAGTTAGTACTGAGTAAGACTGTCAAACGGGACCAACGGCTTTACGTACTTTCCGAGGCATGGAGGAAACTCGGTATATGTAATGGGTGGTCACCCATCCACGGACTAACCTAGGCTAGCGCGGCTTAACCTGAAGATGTATTCGAGCGGCTGTTATTATTTAGCCACGATAATTATGCACTTAGTTTTAACTCAACTTCAAAAAAGGGTGGGTTCTCAATACGTCGGAATCTTTTTATGCCTGAATCGATATGGATTTTTTTTTTTGTTTGAAAGAATATACTCAAAATCACGCCTGTATGCTGTGAGGGGGCACTTATATGTGTACAGTACCCCCACATTTCAACAGTTAGGTATGTTAAGTTCCATTTTATTGAGGATAAGCCTATTACCAAGGGATGTTAAATAAATGCATAGCAAATATTTCATAGGATATTACTTACGAAAACAAAAAAACCGACTTACAAAAAAACACAAAAAAAGTCTAAAATTACTTTACTTTCGGAAGTCTGTCTTTGTTTGTTTCATTGAGTTTTTCGCACCGACTTCCGAAACTAGAGTAGTATATTAGTATATTTTTAGGTAGTATAATATATATATATATATACACCGTGACTTTTTAGTCGTCTGAAAACGGCAGCCCACTTCATGTATCCAGTGACTACTATATATTCATAACAAAAAAAATGGTATTTAAGAGATAAAAAAAAAAAAAAAATATATATATATATATATATATATATATATATATATATATATTATTCATTATCATGATGCATAACGTAGTTGAGACATTCTGTTGCGAGCGAAGATCTATGGTTAGCTATGTTCTACTGTTTGATACGTAAACATTATTAACAGGATGTTTCATAATTCTAATGTATTATTTATTTTTCTTTGTACCTATTATCTTAATTAATGGAAAAAAAATCACGCTAGAGGTACTCTATGTTGGATACATTGAGTGGACCACCTTTGTCAGACGACTAAAATATCACGGTGTATATAGGTACCACACTTTCTTGTCGTAAATTATTTTTTACATTGTTATAGCTCGTACATAATTGTAAGGCAGCATCACGCGACGTCGCGTGAACGACCATGGCATAACAGGATACTTCACGCGACGTCGCGTGATGTGGCAATTAACGTGACGAAAAAACCGAATTACTTACCGATTTTGATGAAATTTATTTGTGACCACCTCTGAAGTATGATCTACCAAACAAGAAAAGAATAATCAAAATCGATTCATAATTGGCGGAATATTCGCGTATCCGGTATCATACATACAAAAAAAAATACTGTCGAATTGAGAACCTCCTCCTTTTTTTAAGTCGGTTCAAAAAGGAAAAACCAAAACTTTTTCTCGACGCCATCTTGGATTTTCATTATGACCTCATTTTTGTTATTAGTGAACCCGAAAACCACGAACACGACACCCATGACGGAAAAATGAAAAATTTTCCCCGGCGCCATCTTGGATTTTCATTTTGCACCCACCGCATCAAACACCCATTCAAATTAAGAACAAAAATACAATGATCCTTACTATTTTGTTCAACTCAGCCCACTCTTCAAGTAATAACAGGCGTGATATTATGTTTACTCTACAGAGAAAACCTTAGTGGCTTCTAAGTCGCGCAAAAGTACAGTCGCTCAAGTGTCCATGCGCGCAAATCTCTGTTCGTGCAAAAGTTCAATCGCGTAAAAGTCCATGCGCGCATGTGTCTTGTGGCGCAAGTGTCCTTCGCGCAGATGTCTTTCGCAAGTGTTCTGATACCATTTTTTTGGCACCCGTAATAAGGTGGTATACGGAGTACTAAAGAGAGGTGAATTTCTGTTTCTGTAAAAGAAAACAATTTCATGTCATTTTTTGTGTAGGTATCTGTTTCAGGGGTTTCTTTTCTGTATATAACAAATCGTAGTCACGTTAGTTTCTTAATTACAGCTGCGGTGGCTCAAATAAAATATAGCCAATGTTACTGAATTATGTAGCTTTCTATGGGTAAATGAATTATTAAAATCAGTTCAGTAGTTTCAGAGTTTATCGATTACAAACAAACAATCTTTCCTGTTTAGAATATTAGTATAGAAATACACAATACCTACAGTAAATATTTATGCTTAGAATGAGTTGAATTTGCCATTTACGTATCCATTGCTTTTCGGAAAAAGAAATAGGTCCAGCAAAATGTACGTCCGAAACCCTTCAAAAGCCTTTAGAAGAAATCAGTGAATAAAATTGTTTCAAATTTATATATTTACTAACTGACCCCGCAAACGTTGTTCTGCCATAATTATATATTATGGTGTGAAATATACTTTACGAACTATTCTCATACCTACCAAATATATATATAAAAATTTCATAAAAATCACAGTGTGAGTGCAACCACAAACACTGTGACACAAGATTTTTATATACAAATTTTAACAATTATGATTCTTTTAATTTTTTTTTTTTTTTTTTATAATATCTTGGGACAACCAACACACCGCCATCTGATCCCAAGCTAGGCAGAGCCTGTACTATGGCAACCAGACAACTGATAAACATACTTATATATGTATTTCTAAATACATACATATTATAGATAATTTATACACCCAGATACAGAACAAATAATCGTACTCATCGCACAAAGATTTGTCCTGTGTGGGAATCGAACCGTCCTAGCAGTCAGGGTCACTAACCACTAGACCAACAGGCCTATCATATATCTATATGACCCCCTAAGACCCTTAACGAAGCCGAAAGGCACTTGTTCTTCCCATCAATGGTTTTTTTTTGTTCTAGACCATACCTGGGAGATATTGGGGGTCAAAGGTACAACTTTTTCACATTTTTTTTTTAAATGCATGTTTTCAATGAGAGATTTTTACTTTACTCCACAACATCCGTACTTCGTATTCTATCCATCCATGAGAACAATGTTTTGAGTGCGTTACATTGAGTCCTACCGTAAAACGTGATTTTTCACCCCAAAAAAACAGTGTATCCCAGCAATAATTTTTGCGTAAAGTTACTTAGTTTGATGTACAGACGCCAGCAGGTCAACCTACCCGAAACTGTCAGATTTTCCCAACCAACCTTGAACCTAATGTTTCAGAGATAAAGTTGAAAATCTATTAAAGAAATTTGACAGATTGTAGTAGCTTGATGTGCTGGCGTCTGTACATAATGCTTGGTTGACAGCTTCGGTAAGGGTCTTGTTACACTCTGCATTTAAGTAAATTCTTAAAGGCACTTACATCTTTTTTTGCTCGTAGATACAAAAAACGTATGTGCTTCGACGATAGCACGATATAACCTTCAACGATTATCGAAATTAAGTCAGGAGCCAACTTTTAGCACAGAATTACGGACAAAATCAAAGTTCAGCAAAATAACGATTATTTCTATTAATTAAAGGCTACGAGGTAAAATAATATAATATTATACAGGGTGTAAAGTGAAGGCACTAGTAACTTTACGCAAAAATTATAGCTGGGAAACGACTTTTTTTTTGGGGGAACAAATTTCTTTTACGGTAGTACTCAACGTTACGCACTCAAAACATTGTGCTGATGAATGGGTTCTATGTTTAGTAAGCTGGGCGTGGAGGTGTTTCAAGTAAAATTGTTAAATTAAAAATACGTATTTAAAAAAATAATATTGTGAAGAAGACGCTGAACGACGCTTGTGAGAAGTTGGAACTTTGACCCCCAATATCTCCGTAACTAGAAGGAGGATGGTATGGTTTAGGGCAAAAAAATGATCGCAATGACGGACGGGGAGAACAAGTGCCTTTCGGCTACGTTAAGAATCTTTTTATATCCTTTAATGTAATAATCTAGTGTCCTGCATTTATCTTATATTTAACAGACTTCAGATTGAAAGAATTTACATTCCTACCACTTTCCTACTTTTCTTAAAACCATCCTCAAAACAGAAAATGTCGCAATATAAATATTATGGTTCATTTACGTAACGTATTCTACCTACATTCTTTTTGATGGATGTTCTGACAGCACTTAGTATAAATAGTAATAATGTTATGTCCTACATTCATCTTATATTTAACAGTATTCAGATTGAAAGAGTTCACATCCCTACCACTTTCCTACTTTTCCTAAAAACCATCCTCAAACTGAAAAATACTTACTACCATAATTATATTAAGACTAATATAATTATGGTACCTAACTTATTCTAGGTACCTACTTTCTTTGTGATAGACGTTCTGACAGCACTAATGTCATTGAATTTTTCTATTCTGTATTTTCTTTTTGTCTCTCCACTGTCGGTTGCAGCAACATGGCAACAACACCATGCGTTCTAGTGTTATTGTATTAGTGTTCGCCGTGCCCCGGAGAGCATATTAAGTAGTTGATCCCGCCTGATTGTTGTGTGACTGTTGGTCGTGTGCGATTATCGTTCCATGAGAATGAGAGAAGAGAGAGTGCACCTTTGTTTGCGCCTGTTTGAGCACGCTTTTTTATCGGTCCCAACTCGAACGAACCGCCATAAAACATAGAATTGGTGATGGGCAGGAAAAGCGACACGGTTTCGCGGCAGACCTCGAAGAAAATGGCGGGACGACCTAGGACCTAGACGCTTTCCTTGAGAATTGGAAAGGAGTAGCGAAGAATCATGACAGATGGAAGCAATGGAGGGAGGCTTTTGGCCAGCAGTGGGACACTACGGGCTGTACTATGTAAATCCTGTATTATGTAAAAGTGAGTTTGTTTGATTGTGACATCATAACGACTAAATGGATTTCGATGAAATGTGGCATACGGTTAGACAATGACGTAGGTTAGGATATAGAATCTCTCTCTGTCCCGAGAGGACGTTCCCGTGGGATAATTTCCGACCTACCCGCGAGGTAGTACTAGGACATATTTTAATATCTACTGAGATTTATCACCAAGACCCAAAAAAGATATGGTAAAAAGTGTTCATTCTATGTAGCTAGCTAGTGGCAGGGCACTATAGGAAGTGGTTTAACCTCTGTATTCGTGCTACAGGCTCTCTACAACTACCTCTCTACTCACTGATACTTTAATGTTTCACACACAGATGTCGCTGGGAGTCGATACAGGCCCATAACCATTTATTCGGTTACCTACTATGATTTCTGTTAAGGAAAATCGCTCCAAAATTATATCGTTGTTTACTTATTTCGTACAAAAATAAAATTATAGACCACTTCTTACTACCAGAAAACAAAAGAGCTTGAAAACTAACATCAGCAAGAGAGAAACTGGTCCAGTTAGACGATGAGTGAAAGTGTGAGGAAAGGAAGCAGGCCGAGAGGAGCCGACCTTCTGGCGGGAATCAGCTGATCGGGTTTGCGCAGTGCGCAAAAGTGCGGGGCGCGGGGGGCGCGGCTCGGCTCGCGACCGGGGAGACGGCGCGCCCGGCCAGTCGCGCGCGCTGCGCCCGCCCTCCGAGCCCACGACTCGCCGCGCACCGCCGCGGCGTCGCGAACCACTCACTTACCACCGAATAACAGAAAACTAGCACCGCCAGCGTCCGCGAGCACCCACGCTCCACACTAATGCTTTAACTGTGATATTTGTACAAAACTCCGAGCTCCTCCGCTGTCGACGCTGGCCATGCGGACACAAGACGCGCCGGACGGATCCAACTCGCAGCCTCCCGCTACACGCGCTAGCACGCTGTTATGAGAGACGTTCAGAGCGTACCTGATACATGTACAAAAATGTTCGATATGTCAATTCAAGAAGTTAACGGGAAAGGACCTAAAAAGAGGAAAAAGTCGTTAGAGCATATCTGTGATAATGAGACGCTTCTTGGAGAAGAAGCAGCGGGAGCGAGTGCGGCACCGGAGGTCCTGGGCGGCGCCGGGCGCGGGCCCGGTCGGCAGCTGCTGCATTGGCGCGACATGCCGCAGCACCTGCAATTCAACCCCTACGTGCTCACCGGCTACCGGCCGCTGCAGAGCTGGGCCGGCTGCGTCGGCAGTCTGTTCTATTTCCACAACGAGACCATCAACATTCTCACTCATGGTAACGTACCCATTGATTTATTTACGCGTTGTTACGTATTACACCGGCACGAGTTTGCTCTTAATGTTTCTCATTTGAGGCCGGTTACATAAAACTCAGCTACAACTTACCTACTATATTTTCACGTTTGTGGTACTTACATATTAATACAAAATCTAAATAATTACAAAGGATGGAATTTTCAGTTCACGGAAAAAATAAAACAGAAATATGAAATTAAACCAAATGGCATCAAGTGGTATCAGGCGGGTCGGCTGAGTGCAATTTTCGAGCATTTCAAGTCTACGCATACGTAGCAGGTGGCTAGATGCTACGGCAGTCGTAGCCGTAGCACTGAGCTACGGGCTACGGGTCCTCGTAGCACAATATATGTGTTATTAAGAAATACCAGATGGCTTTGCGAAGAATTTACGTTAAAGTAGTCGTTTACTAAAAAGGCTGATGATGATGATGATGAGTCGTTTACTTTATTTTGTTAATTATGGAACCTATTTTATATGAATACATTGATAATTTACCTTGACAATTGAAATCATATTAACTCAGTTTCCTTATTCTGCACAAACTAGGATATCAAAACCACTTTATCTTAGTACCGGTATGACATGATTTCCGAAATTATTTTAGTATCTATTAAATGTACGAACACAGCGTTAATTTCAAAACAATATATGAAAAATATTATAAGCGTTAGTTATTCATTTTCCTTAAATTAGGTTGAACGATTTAATACTTCTAATTATGGGCTGCGAAGCGGGTTTGATTTTTTAATATAGGTTTTACATACATTGATGTAACTAAAGTAAACTCGTTAAACATCCTATTTCCTGTATTACCCACATAAGAGTTAGGAATTTCACAAAAAATTAAAGACCGATTCCCACCTGAGCGCTATCTCGGTCGCCGCGGCCAAAACCTTCGCCAGAGCGGATGTAATATTCATTAATTAAATCATAGCACAATAATCTAAAGAGATGTTTTAACACATTATATCACGCTTGTTATCTCCGTAAGGTGTGCAGAACTATAGTAACCTACATTTTGCCAGTTTAAGTCACATAAAACGCACGCGCACGGGGCGAGATTATTTCCATTTCTGCACTTAGTGTGATCCTAGGAATCGAGGTCATGAATTCATATTCAGCAGTAGTCCTTAGGACTACTAGACCAACTTTTTATGTTTGAAACCCTATAAGACTAGTAACTAATATCTAAGTACAAATACCTCTTATAGTTTTGTACCAATGCGACAAATTCACAGGTATTCGTTTTATATTCGAAGCACTCGCCGTAACCGATTGAATGGGACTCGCCGCCTATGGGGCAACCTCATAAAGCCGGGCATTGTGAGCCCTAAGGCGCAATGCAGCGTTATCTTACCCCCATCTATTGTATCGAGGAACCCTATGGAATAGCTTCGCGGATTGTCGGCAACCCCATTACTTGGTGTTGGTACTCGTACGCATGGAGTTGGATATCTGTGTATAATAGTGATTCGATTTTGTTGTATTTTATGCGTATATAAGTTCGGACTTACCGATGTGAATTATTATAAATAGTTTACTTAAGAGTACAATGAGTACCCCGCAGGCGTTCGATCAAATTACTGGACATGTATTTCCCATATTTTAATACAATATCCGGTTTTCAGCCTTCCGCTGCTCCGTCTAATCCCTAGTTAAACTAATTATCAACACCAATTAGCAACCACCCCCGTAAAGGGTGCATACATATGACTGTACTAACCAACTACTAATTAATTCTATATACAGCGCTGAAACTGTGAAATCATAGTGAAATTGGAATATTGTTAAATAAGTATAATCAGAATATTATGTTCCCACTGCTGGGACACAGGCTCTCTATGGGAGCCCGTAGGCTGTCATACAAGTGCGGGTCAGCGGATGTAACGTATCTATAGTTGACAGAAAAGTTGTATCCAGGGAGAAAACTTGGTGATCAAGTTCTTTCTTCCACGGTATCGGCTTAATCTTTTGGCCAGGCGGAGCAATACCTAAAAGGCTAGAAATATTTTTAGCCTATTATTGGCATTCGCACACGCTTCAGACTTCGAGGTCCAGAGCAGATTGGACGTGTGGTGGCAAAGACTGGAGAATATTGACCTGAAATTGAGTAGAATCGAAACGGAATTCTTGTTTTGCGATTACGGCGGTCTCTCCAGTCTTGTGCTTATAAGTCTTGCCGGAACGCCCATACCGACCTGCTCTGACTTCCGGTACCTGGAGTCGCTTGTCCAAGGGGATGGCGAAGTACCGGGACGTAAAGCACCGGATCAAGTTTGAATGGAGGAAATAGCGACAGGTCGCTGCAACAACTTGCAATCCGGTGGGAAATCATCAAATGACTTCCCCCGTCTGGGCAGAGCGGAAGGGAGTGTCTGACTTGTACTGATTAAAACCCATCCATGTTCCTTCCTTGCCCTTTGTGTTCCAAGGCCGCGGTATCTCTTTCGAACAATCCCGCAGCCCTCGAACAGTCGCGCAACCCAACCACGGATGCCCCTCAAGTTATAAAGGGGAAAATATACAAGTCCGTGTATTGTATGAATCAGAATGTTGGGCTGTGAAGAAGATGGATGAAAAACGATTTCAAGTAGCGGAGATGAGAATGTTGAGATGGATGTGTGGTGTGACGATAATGAATACAGTAAGGAATTAGTATATTAGAGGAAGTTTGAAAGTGGCGCCTTTTACAGAAAAAATAAAGGAAGTCGTTTGTCTTGGTATGGACATGTAATGAGGAGGGATGAAACACATGTGAGTAAAAGAGTGATGGACATGAATGTTGATGGATGGAGGGGAGAAGAAGGCCAACGAAAAAAAGGTGGATGTGGTGGAGTATGGATTGTGTATGACGAAGAGAAAGGAGTACCATGGTACTCCTTTCTCTATCATACACAATCCATCCACCTTTGACGACCGTGACGTCTGACAGGGGAGAATGGATGAAAGAAAACGTGTTACGCTGACTACAAACAGAACGGGCCAAGGGCAAGAAGAGGCTACACTTCAGACTTCGATTGTCTAGCATGTGCTTGTGAGTCCCTCATTCTCGAAATAATGACAGCAGGAACACCGAAGGGTCTTAGTTGGTGTCCACGGTCCAGCATGACTCTTTATTTATAGACGGAACATATGTACTTGTGCATTAGAATTGCCCCACTAGAATAATAAGCATTGTACTTTAAAAACTGTATTACATTATCTATACAGCCATAATGATATGAGCTCACTACTCGACTTAATTCCATACACAAAGGGAAATTACAAAAATGATGCATAACCAGTTAACTCAAACTCAAACTCAAAAGCATTTATTTCAATTAGACCATTACAGGCACTTTTGAATGACAGAAAAACAAAGAAGGCTAAGCTACAGTCACAGACACAAGGCATAATAACTTGTGAAAGTAATGTAAAGTAATTTCTCGATACCGCAGCAAACATTGGAAAGCGTGGTAAATTATACCGTGATTACCGATAGTCATCGTCTTTGTATTGGGTAATCATGTAATTAATCTTGTCAATAACTTGGGTAGGCTACTGGGCTGCGTTGGCTCTTTATTTATGCAATAGTAGCAAGAATAAGCGCAGCGTAGTAAGCATAGATAAGTAAGACTTTTAATATTTCTAAGGGTGTCTTGTCTTTGTTTATTGAGATAGCATTGGTTTTCATAAAACAATTTTGCCTACTTTTGTAAGACTTTTGGGCCACTGACAAATGACAGCCGGGACCAACGGCTTAACGGTCTATGTACACCCTTTATTATTTTTAAATAATCACAGTTACAGAATGTCAGAGCTTTCTAAAAGTAAAGTTAAACACAGTTTACCACATAACTAGCTTTGGTACTACTTAGTCCCTATCTAACATACATAATAGGGCAGGCACTGGTAGCAGGTGCTAATTTATCGATAGATAGGTATCGATAAGCCCACGTCCTTCTGATAAGAAACTTCTGAAACTTAACCTACTGTGGGATACCAACAACTTTTAATATGACATCTGGCGTTTATTTCTTAAAGGAGTAGGAAGATATATCCTTTATACAGATCACCCATATTTCTCCGGTCCAAAAAAAGCCTCTAAATATCCAATAGGCAGGTAATGCTTTTCTCGACTCAGGACGCGAACCTACACAGTTGCGTAACAGCCGTTATTTATTTATAAGAGGCCCTTTATCACATGACGTGTAGCGAATAACGATAGTAACAATTAACGTGTGGGGTTATTAACGCCTTTTTATGTGTCATTCGTCTTTATTTGAGTGATTCTAGGAGTACTCAGCATTTATTGTGGGTGTAAATATAATATGTCGATGTTCATATAATACTGGTCATAAATATATGACGAAAATAACTGGCGTTTTAGTAAACTGTGTATATACATTGTAAATTTACTGAACCAACTTTATACCCTGTATAAGCATTATATCGACGCGCAACCGTTTAAAAATAATTCCTTTTTAATAACCGCCAAAAAATTATACTCACTGATATATGTATACCAACCAAAATCGAGCAACGACTTAGGCACTTATGAATTCCATTCACCTAAACTAAAAACTCATAGGATTCAAAAATGAACTGGTGAGCTTGCTAATAAGCGCTTACCGAATGTGAAGCTGTCCTCGACCTTTAAACTGTGCCTCACTGAAACTTGAATGCTTTTAACTTTTTATTACTGCATATCTTTTCTTTTTTATCTCCTTTCTCCATAAGCCAGTAAACTAGCTGCTTCACTTTATAAAACTTTGCTTTGCTTTGGTAAACATAACATTTGTCTTCAGAAACACTTACCTAGGCAAAAAAAACGTAAAAGTAAGTTTAAACCTGTAAAAGTATCTGTTGGTTGTTCTTGTAGATCTAAATACTTTTGTGCGGGGTATGTGTTTGTAGATATGGCTTATTTATTCGAATTTTAGTTCTAGAACAAGCAAGGGATCCCTCCCTCCTCTTACAATGAGTTACCAACCCTAGAAAATTAATCCCCTTTTAGCACCCGAAAAATTTCGAAATCTAAAACAAAACACAATCGAAATAGCATCCCTATATCGTTCCACGCACCACGCAGTCTGATTGAGCCGTGGCAGCCAGACGCGGTTAGCTATTAATGTCAATTAGACTGAGCCGAATGGGTTACTGCGGCGCTTGCGGCTGATCGCCCACAATCGTGCTCTGACTATGTTATGCACTAATACACACGCTGATGCTGCAATTTTCACTAGTTACAAAGCCTTTCCGGAGTAGCTTACTTTTTCCTTTATCAAGTAGTTTGTTTGAGCATGCTTATGACTTGGTTGTATACCAACGTCGCGTGTGGTCCATTCCATTTATTAGGTTGACACAGCTTCTTCCATCAATCTCTATCACTACCTCAGTATTTAGTTCACCACCGTTTTAGTCATATCATTTTTCACACAACTTAGATCCATCGTTTCTTGGTTCTCCCCTATTCATATTTATGCTCAGAGTTTGGTTCTCAAGTTTATTTTATTATTCAAACTACCACCTAATAGGCCTCCCACTAGGTGGACCGATGACCTGGTGAAGGATGCGAGTCTCACGGGACCGGTCAATGTGGCGACACTTGGGGGAGGCCTATATCCGGCAGTGGACGTCTTTTGGCTGAAATTATGATGATGATAAGTTAAACTACATGTACGATACAGACTTAATGCCACAAGGCCAAGGTATTCTCCACTAGTCAACTTTTAATTTAAAAAATACCTTTATCCACTGATTCGTGTCAATTGTGATTCAGTGATTTAAACTGTGGATAGTGTTAGTCATCCACAGAACTGTTCTACACAGTATACAACGTACGTATATTTCTAGAGAACATAAACGATGTGCCAGTTGAATGTCTTTTCGAAAATGAAAAGAAAAGATGTGAAAGTTAACCCGTCAGTGTCTCTCGGGCACATTTATACAGGGGCGCCGCTGGCAGCGACTGCCTCCGACGTCGGACGTCGGGCTAGCACGTTTTAGTTTCCTGATCCAATTTTACACGTTAACTTGTTTCTTTTTCAATAAATAATACAATGTAGATAGGTCAAAAAACTAGTTTGTCGTATGAACCGATTATTTGTTCGAGGCTTACTTAATTGTTCATATAATTTGGTTAGCGTAGCGATTGATTAGCTACCGCAATACTTGGAGTTGATCCTCGTAGGAATCGTATTAAAATTCAAATTTTTGTCAAAACAAAGCGATCCGTGACACAGTGATTTGCCTGGTAGCCGGTAAACTACACGCTCCTACACACACAAACACATTTCTATGTAGTATGTTAGGAAACTGCATGTGCACTACGCTCGTTTGTAAGCCAATAGACTGAAGTGTGATATTTCATTGTGAGACTGCAATGTAAAGCTCTTGTTTATCAAATAACGTGTTGAAACAAAGGTATTCTGAATACAAGACAACGAATACATCCAATGATTCTATGCTGGATAAACCTTTAAGGCGCCGTCCTATAGCCATTGCTCGCGCGATGATGCGATGCGATTTCATCGTGCGATGAAACTGCTCGCACGATAAGAAATCGTGTGTCCTATTTTGGAACGATGCGATCACTCTCGAAATGGCTCTTGGCAGATATGCATAGTTTTTACTGTCGAGCATTATTTCTTTAATCGTAAATAGGATCAAAAAAAGAAAACAAAGACCACATAATATTGTACTCCCTAAAAACAGAAACCCTCCTCTCCGCTTGATCGAACGACTGCCATTATGGATCGTCCGATGCGTCGATGGTCGCACGACGAAAACCAGACAATTTGGTCGCAACGCATGATCGGGCGAGCGTTGGCAATAGGACGGCACCTAAGACCTAACCCACCGTATTTACCAGCGTTTAAATTTAAGCTAGAAGAAGAAAATATACTAAGGAAAGAGAAGGATCAGGAAAATGTTGTTATTAAAGTTTTGACCAGAATGAGAATGGTGATATACGGGTAAAGAACAAAGAAACTATGAATGGACCGTGTGAAAGATGATATGGTTGGAAATGGTCGACTACTGAGTTGACGACTGGTAGTTAATGAGTACCTAAGGAAGGATAAAAAAGTCATACTGTGATACTGTGTCAAATATAACCAGGTTCCATAAATGCTGATCATCAGACTATTTCAATACAAAAGATTTTTTATTTTAAAATCTCGTCAGTCTTCGGCTAGGTACTAATTACCGACGAACAAAGAGAATAGAGCTATCGGAGTAGACGCGGGTGGCTGGGCTAAAGATTAATGGCCATTGTTAGAGTTGGAATTAATTAATTTCTATATCACTTGACCGGTAAGCAGATGCGGCACGATGCTTTGTTATCAATTCAATTCAAAAATCTTTAATTCGAGCGAACGCTCATATAGGGTTAGTAACATAATGCTTAAAAAATAAGTGTTAGTAAACAACACGATACGGTGACACATGTAACTGACAGCAGTGGACCACATAAGGACAGTCCACTCTGCCAGCAACCATTCTCAGAACCCTGTTAGGGCTGGCCATGACGCGACTTACCAACGATGCTGCGCGCTTTCGCATAATTGTGTAGAAACAGTCTACACGCGCCGCCGCAAACATCCCTGACGCACTGCAACGCCATGGCAACCCCATCAGTTTCCGGAACGCATTATTGAATTGGACACGAAGGGCTCCATACGTTGCTTGCGAATAATTCTCCCACAAGCTGCAAGTGTAGAAGGTGGTGCAGAATGCTCTAAAGAGCGTCACCTTTACGTCTGCAGTACATCGAGCAAACCTGCGGGCTATCATATTCGCGCGTACGGATAGAACCCTCCGTTCCCTTTCAATGTCAGCATTGTCCTTAAGGTCAGTGGTGACCAAGTGACCTAAGTACTTAAATTGTTCCACTCGTTCAAGAGGAACACCGCTTAGCCGTATGGGAGGCACATCTAGATGGTACTTGGTCCCCGCCTCAAAAACAATGTACTGACTCTTCTGAACATTGTACATTAAGCCATGCTCCGCCACGTAACGCTCACAAGTGGCCAAAAGTGTCCTTATACCACCGACTGAAGCGCTCAGCAGCACCATGTCGTCCGCGTAACTTAAATTATTGACGCAAACACCGTCAATGTGACAACCGACATGATGACTACTAAGCGCCTCAACCAAGGCATTCATATACAAATTGAAGAGGGCAGGGGAGGTCAACCCCCCCTGCCTCACTCCGCACTCCAATTGATACGGCTCTGACAGCACACCCGCCCACCGAACATTGTTGATCTGGTTTCCATACCAATGCTTGAAGATACTAATAAGCTCGATAGGCAAGCTTATAGCTTCAAGTTTCTTCCATAATATATCGTAGGAAACCAGATCAAAAGCCCTAGACAGATCGAGGAAGCAAGCGAAAACAGGTGTTCTTCTCTTTGTGTAGTACCTGACGGCCTGCTTGAGACACAGAACTGCACTTTCAGTAGAAAGTCCCGGCCGAAACCCGAACTGATTGTCGTGCAGCACCAGTCGTGCGTTTAGTTGTGCGTCAAGCAGACCATCAAGCACCTTAGCGACTGCGGTCGCAAGGGAAATAGGTCTATAGTTCCCCTTATCCGAAAGATCACCTGTTCTACTTTTAACAATAGGAACCACGATCGTCCTCATTAGGTCGGAAGGCAGGTACGAGTGACCAATACATAAATTGTACAGCAGCGCCAAAGCCCTAGGCAAGTGAGGACCGGCATACTGTAAATGCTCGATACTGAGCCCGTCATGGCCAGGGGACTTACCTCTAGTCGTTGACCTAATTATTTTAGCCACATCTTTGGCACTGAAACGCGTGCCCACCTTACCACAACGGAGTTCAGCATCCAACATCACACAAGAGTTCCCTAGCGGTGATTTTAAAACAAAATGATTTTTAAAAAGGTTCGCAATTTCCTTTGTATCACTAATACCGTTCACACTAACAGGCAGGCCAGGTCGAATACTCTGTTTGTTAGTTTTCTTCCAGAAGCCGCGAAAATCACGCTTTGCATGTTTAGAGGCAATGATGTCCATCTTTATTTGTTCCTCGTGGTTCTGACACCACTTAAGCCGCGATTTAAACAATGTCCTACTTTCCCGCATCTCACCATCTTTCCATCTTTCTCGCATTTATACCTGTAAGTTTAGATCTCTATGTAGATAGTTATTAGATGCCGGTTAGGTAAAATTTGCCTATTTCGTATTTATGTAGGAACAGAGTGTTTTTACCTGGGACAGTATGGATAAATCTGAAGATATATACCAATAAACTCAAGAACTCTTAGCTCTGTTTTAAAGGAAAAAAATTGTCATGCTTATTTGTTGGCTATTTTTGGGTTTTCCATAAAAATGTGTATAATTGACCAACTATTTTCTTACGAAGGAAGCTACTGGTTCCTAAGAAAGTTTCCTAGTATCTCCAATGGATTCAAATATGGAAAGTGGGGTTAAAATTTATATGGGGCATTAATATGAGAGGTTAATTTGTTATGTTCTCATTATTATTAACCAGACACAACATTATGTAGATATATTGCAGATACAGGTATTTCTTGCTAATCTCTAGAAGAAGGTGACATGGCTGGTGGAGATACCTATACATATGCAAAGTAAGAATTGGCTTGAAAATTTCTACGTTGATATTTTAGTTATGTTATGTTGTCGCAAGCTTACACTTGGTACACCAATTTCAAAAGCATTTTTTTTCGTGAAATAATGATTGCTACTTTGAGAAAGGCTACGTTTGTTATATTTATGTTTTTAACCTCCGGCAAAAATAGAGGTGTTATAAGTGCAAGTATTTGTGTGATTCAGGACATGTTACGAGTCAATGTTTTATAAAGTAGCACTTGCTGGTACGTTATATTTAAGGCATTTCCAAATATCTTAAATATTGCAAACTCTTTATATTTAAGAGGGATAAACATAATTTCAAATCCTAAGTTGTGCTTAAAAACCTTTCCGAAAATACAGCAACTGCGTAAGTCGGTATTTCAAGTCCAATTCTTGCCTTTATTCTTGCCTGTCAAACTTATTTTGCTAATTATTGTGGTATTCACATAACGTGTTCCCCATTAATTTAAATTAGGTATTTATCCACTATTATAAGTAGAGCTCTACTAACATTCCGAACACAGAATTTCAACGATCATAACTTCAAATAGCAATGCCAACCGCACGCACATAAATTAAATTAGTCGAAACTAATTAAAATGGACAAGACATAAATCCCGCTGTGTTCATTATGAACCATCATAATGATCGTGTTTTAGTGGGTAATAACCTGATTACTGAGTATTTCGTGAATGCATTCAAGTATTTTTCACTTAGTTAAGTTATAAAAGTATTTTCACCACGTGAGTCGACCTGTTGGTAACTAAATACATAACAAGATTAATGATAAGCTATTCGTTATCATTTTCCGCGTAGCAACTGGCTGTTTTTATTATGACCTTATGTAGCTATTTTATTAATGCAGCCATGATTAAAAGCGGTTGCACGAGGAAAATAAAACTGTAAAACATAACGATTGATCGGGTACCTAGTCATGTATAAGGATCTTATTTTCAGACATAAAATCTCATTCACAAAAGCCTACATACATAGGTATTTATAACCCAAAACCCAAAGTCACAAAGGTTACACCACATAACACATACATATCTACGCAGTCTTACATAAACTCAGTAAATGAGGTCTGAGATGCCACACTATTCAATAATATACAATATACTTACATCATATGTGACGAACGAAGACGAAAATGACATTGGAACATAAAGAAATATGTTCGGTTCATTAAAAAAATAACAGGCGAAAATAATCCCGACAGTGATATGACACGTACCTATGTGTACAGAAAAGTATTACCATTGGTTTGTCTACTTCTTATTTTCTTATTCGTAAGATTTCTTCATTGGCATAGTCATGCCTTGTCTTTTACACAATGGCCTAGGTGAGTCTATTAGAAAATAAAGTTTTTATAAAGTCTCCATCATCACCGCTGATATATCGTGTATTGGCTAGTCAGCATCTAAAGACAATGCAAAGCCATAAACTATGAAAAATAATAAAACATTATTTCTTTATTATTTCATGGCTCGATTTTGAAATGTTTTATGATTAATGGTCAGATATTTTAAATGAACTATATAATAAAAAAAAAATAAGTAAAAGTTTTTTTTATGCTTGCCTACTCTGAAAATTATACCGAAAGGAAAATGAATTAGTTTTATTAAATTTTAAAACAACCGGAACTCATTATGAGAATAACACTCGAGAATTGGTCGGAGGGGATCACCATTGGGGGCCAAAAAATTTCCAATTTGCGTTATGCAGATGACACCACCTTATTTGCAACTAGCATTGACAATCTCGCAAAATTGAACAGGTCAGCCTTGATTTTAGATTAAGGTTAAGATAAACTGCAGTAAGACGAAGATCATTATTGTCGATCGATTGAGAGATCGAATCATACATCTACCTTGGGGAACTAATCTCGAACAGCGGTGGATGCGCGGACGAGATTAAACGGCGCATCGCTATCACAAGGTCCTCCATGAAACGGCTTAATAAAATATGGAGAAGCAGAAACATCAAAAAGGCCACTATAATGCGACTTGACAGGGCATTAGTGTTTCCCATATTTCTTTACGGTGCTGGGACATGGACTTCAAGAGAAACCGAGAAAAAGAAGATAGACGCCCTAGAAATGTGGTGCTGGAGAAGAATGCTTGGTATAACTTAGACACAGTTCTGAACCAATGTCTCAATCCTCCAAGAACTTCGAATCAAACAACGTCTTTCTTCCATCGTCCAATGCCGTATTCTCACTTTCTTTGGACATATCACACGTCTGTGGAACGACTTGTAGTACAGGGAAAGTTTGAAGGTACAAGAGCACGCGGCAGGTCACCTATGCGTTGGACCGACCAAGTCAAAACCTCAATGGTCCACTCCACGAATGTACAAGAAAAGCCACAGTACAGGAGGAATGGCGAGGAATTGTGAAGCTAGCCACCATTCCTGCTGTTGTTTTTTCTTTTTTGACGACCACGACCACTCTGCTAAGAGTGTGACAACGACACGCAACGCAATGTCGAATGTTTACGAAACGCCGGTAAATACGTTCCTGATTAACAAAAAAAACCTAATATTTCATGTCTTTTCTGGAACGCAGAGAAAATCACGAAAAAAGAAAAACATTTTTATCTAAACTTGTTGGTATTGTTTCCCTATGATAGATCGATCAATATTCGATTTTGGATATCGCAATAATGCTGATGTTATAATAACCATTAGAAGATCCTTATGTCACTACCAGTGCCTTAACTTCTTCAAATAAAAAAAAAACAATGCTGAGAAAAACTCTAGAATTAAATGCAAGGTGCGTGCTGAATTTTATGAAGTAATTAATTCAAGGTGCGCGCTGAATTTTATAAAGTAATTAATTTACTTTATAAAATCGTCATTTGTTGTTTTGCCCCCTACTCTAAATTGGGCGACCCATCTTATCCCTTGGGTGTCTAAAATGTACAATGATACCTCCGACGACGAATTTCGTAAATGATCTAAGCAACAGTTTTTTGTTTACATCATTTTTGTAAAGGAAATTCTCTTGAGACCTTAAGAATATTTACGCCATAGAAGAATTTGATGAGAAGTGTTCCAAAAATATTTTATGAAAATGTAATCAAACCTTTTTGACTGACATTAAAAAATCTACAAAAATGCACTAAACTATAATTGTAGTTTGAAATTTCAATTTGAAACGAACCCGTAAGTACATCGTTATAAATCTTCACCCATTCATTTACATTTCAATTTGTTGAAAGTAGTGACCGTCTACGACAAATCCAGTGAGGTGGTAGCGGATTGGCATTGGCCCAAATATTACACAATCGCCATTTTCGGCCGAAGGCTGTACACGCCCCAGCTGAAATAAAAGGAAATGTGTGTATTTTTTACGAACATTAGTCGTAATTCCTATAGTAAACTCGGCACGGTTTCATTCAATGACGTTACTGAATGTCCATTCGCGTTATAGATTTTTTGGCAGCGAAACTAAGGAAAGAGTCAGTCATTTCCTCGCATTGAAGGAATAAAAGGTTTCTAGATATTATCGCTGCTTTTTTTATATTGCAATATTGAATAGATTAGGTAGGTATTTGAAAGGATACCTACTCGCTTAAATTGATTTGATTAATATAGTACCTGGATGACCGAGCTTTGCTCGGTAACACGGATAACGATTTATCCGTGTTACCGAGCACGTTACGTTTTCTAAAAATTAAACCTAGCTAGAGCGATTTATCGCCTCCGAAACCCGTTGGAGCCGTTTCCGAGAATCAGATTATATATACAGGGTGTCCAGTAAATAGCACGACATACTGTAGGGGGTGATAGTAAATACCTACCAAAACAACACAATATATGTTCAGCAAAATCTTACGGATTATCAATTTTACAAAATTTTCTGAAATATCGAAAAATCCCTACCTTGAAACAAATTTTTAAGCATCTCGTAATGAAAAATTCCTTTTCTCGTATTTTTATTTAATTAAATTATTCTCTTTTTCCAAAATCACCATTAAACAGGCTATCTTTTTAGTTTGTTGTACAAAACTGCCACATACATTTTTTTTCACCACTGTAGGTTAAAGTTATGCGAAAAGAATTTTTTTCTGTGAAAATTTAAACAAAAATACTATTTCTTGAAAACGTTCTTGTTTTTGATAGGAAAAAGACTTATCAATGAGTAAAGTAACTATTCATGAATAATTTTAATTAAAAAAAATACTGGAAAAGGATTTTTTCATTACGAGATGCTTAAAAATCTATTTCAAGGTAGAGATTTTTGATATTTCGGAAAATTTTGTAAAACTGTAATCCGTAAGATTTTGCTGAACATATATTGTGTTATTTTGGTAGGTATTGACCCAAGCTATCACATGTCGTGCTATTTACTGTACACCCTGTATATAGAAGAATTGCTCGTTTAAAGGTATTTGATACTCACTACGTTTTCGTGCTACTTTTCCTTTTGGTACCTATTAAATATTAAAAAAAATTACAACCAAGTACATACTTACCTACCGACATACCAAAGACAAGTTTGTTCTTATTTTTCTTCATTAAGCTAATGGCTACGAAAACCAACCTATGAAATGATTCCCCAAGCTATCTCAACACAAAGGAATGAAACACCCACAATATTAAATTATTAAGCACGGGTCAGCCTCCTTGCCTTCCTATGTAATGATATAACATATTCGTATCTTCCCTGTATATCATTTATGAGCAGTCACAGACATCCCACACTCTTAACCCAACGGCAACGTTAGGCTATGCATGTTAAACGATTTAAAATTTAAACTTGGAAGGAATTTACGCTAGGAATACACAATTTGGAGACGTTAATTTAAGTTCTAAAGGCAGCCTCATAGTGTTCTCATTTTCAGAGTACAAAAAAACAAGCTAAAGGAAACACAACATTAAATAATTTAAATGGAAGCCTCCATTTAAATTATTTAATGTTGTGGGTTGTGCTAGTGGCTGAGCTTGTAAATATAATCTATTCCAATTTCCCGTATGATTGCTAATTTCCTTTAGCTTGTTTTTTTGTACTCTGAAAATGAGAACAAGAATTTTCCTTTATACAAATGGGCTAGGATGAATCCTAGCCCATGTTTAGCCATGGTTTTCATGTAGCGAAGGGTCAATTTTTGTAAGAGGTAAGCCGGAGTACATATCTTTTATGTGATTATATTATTTGTCTATAGCATACTGACTGAGCCATTTTTCAAAGGGACGCCGGTAAGAATCGAGTTGTATAGAACCTTCGCCACTGCTAGGATTAATATTATCATTTCTTATGAAGCAAAGGGCACAATGCCGTGTAGGTAAAGTAATCTCTCTGTTTATTCTAAGTAGTGCAATATATTCTGATTAACTCAACAAATATTTATTGAAATGTATTTTTTTATAAGCATTCTCTCTGATCTAGTATATGTTATGTTGAGTTCAATATTTTCAAAGTTCAGCAAAACTCTTAAGGAAGAGACCAATATTATGATGTATTTCCTTTAAATTGAAACTTTTAAGTATAATGCCACTTAAAAAACGTAATAATTCAATATTGAGAGGCAAACGTGTTTGTTCAGCCTTCATAATTCGGTGGGGAGGGGGATTTGAAGTCATTAGGTAAACTCGTTGATTGCTAGATAGCGTGATAAGGCTCTTGGTAAAAGTTCACTCTAAGAGCTATTTTTGAGTCTGGTGACTTCATAGGGCTGGCTATCATCATTGAGCGATGGAAATTATAATGACAGTTATTTTTCTATGTTTGTAGCACAAGAGATTAACTATCAATTTAGATCTTACCTACTACCTAAAATGTACAGCGTTACTTCTAAAATCCATGAAATGTATGCCTAACGACGTTTTATGGAACTCGTTAAAATTGGCCCGTACATAAAAACTTCAACCATAACTTCCTCTCGGGAGCTCTTCAAGTCTTTTGGAAGGTGAAAATCCGCACAAAATAGCAAACACAAGACAGAGAATATCCCTCTTTTCTTTTTCTCTTTTAAATTAAGGCTGAATACATGCATATTGTGTTGTTCCTTTGCCTTTGATAATTCCAGAAAGTTGACAATACGGTGGTCTAAAAGTATCCCTATTATTCTTTTTAGTAAGAAAGTAATAACGACTGATCTGCGGAATATGTATTGAATAGACCTAATTAGAATTGAATAATATTCTGTGTGGGTATTACCTACTTAGTTGATAGTTGGTAATGGCTGTTTGTGGGGACATTTTCTACTTTGATGATGATTATTATTTGATTAGGCATTTATTTATGATCAATTTAATGGATCTCAAATCTGGGAACGTTACTGCTATTCGATCTTGAGCTCCTTCCTTAGCACGTATGTACGGTTAGTGAAATTAAATGTTCATCAAATTGACACGATTGTGTGCAGATTTGACAAATAAAACATTTAAGACTTCATAAAATAAATACACATCTTTATTTTTTTTTTTTTTTTTTTTGTTTTTTTTTTGTTTTCGGTTGTAAACTACCATGTATTATTATTTTGTTCTTTAACTTCATTTTCATTGTATTATGATACCACTTACGGGAAGAGCGAGACAGCTCCGACACAAGTACTGTTGTAACTTACTGGGGCTGCCTCAGTTTATGTATGACACAATGTTTAAGAAGTAATTAATATTTTGTATTTTGTATTTTGTATTTGTATTTGTATAAATTGAGTCAACATACGTACATAGGTGCACGAGACATGTGTCGCTGTGCACACATTTAATTGAAAAGTAATTATTAAATCGATTTAATTGTAAGCCACACAATGACGTATATTCGTCATCGTAATGGGCCATTATATCTAACCGTCGGTGTGCATGCATAGCATAGGTAATTAGGTAGGTATTTAATAATAAATTGCATTATTTGAAACCTTTGCCTAGATTTGACACGATTTTTACAAAAAGTAAGTAGTCTTTAAACGCATGTTATATCACATACAAAATGTTGGCTAGACATAATTCTTAACAAAATGTTGTCGGATTGGATTAATATTTAGCAATATCCTTGCAGTAAACCGACTTGCTATATTCTGACGATTTGTAACGCATATAATTATAATCGTAACGTAAAATCATATCAACTTAACATAATCCTCCTTTTTCCCTCTACCGCGCAGGCACGGCCGGGCAGTTAGAACTAAACAGTGTTCGCTTATTTTTTTGCTCTTTGTACTAATTTTTAGGCATTGTGTTTCCACCTTTCTATTGGTGGGACTTAGGTTTCCTCTTCACAGAGGGTTTTCATAGTAAGAGATCTTAAATAAAAGTTTAAACAATTACTGATAACCGAATAAACCGAGCTTCCACGCTGTATCTTGTTCATTAAGCAACATTTTGTTCAAAATCGTACTTACATTCAGGCGTATAGCGGTTTGACTCCAAAATGAAAACCCTAATTCAAGAAGCTAATACCCATTTGCAATCCTTAATTGGAAATTCGCCAATTACGGCGCACAGAAGCACTAAAAACTCGATATGAACATCTGATGTAGCTAACGTGGACACAGGAATTGAGTTGTAATGCCGGAAATAAACCGGAGGAGTACGTTCCCCCGCTCTGATACGAGTTAATTACGCGGCAAAGGTGTTTTCTTCGGTGCGCTAAACAGTTATAGATTTCAGCTTAGCCAACCTAATTAGATTTTATGAAGGCAATAATGGAAACAAGAGTTAAAATTAGATTAGAATCAGATACTAACCAGTTCAGGGCTCGTGGCAAAATAATAACAGCCGCACGGGTCGATCTTGGCGGTTAAGCAGCGCTTGCTGAGCTTGGTTCGGTGATGGGTGACCGACCACTATATTTCGTGTTCTCTCCATGCCTAGGAAAGAACGTTTAGTCGTTGATCCTGACTGCCATTTGTAGCTCTTTGACATTCATTCATTACATGTAGTCAGAAGCCTGAAAGTCTGCCAACCAGATAAAACTGCTGTAATCTAAGGTGTATCGTATTGGCCTGTAATGTTACAATCCAATAACTAGACGACACCTAAATAAATGCCTCAATAAATGCGCCTTTTTAGATTTTCTACGTCTTGCTACTGCGCAGAGCTATACTGTCCTAGAGTTGAAATTTTGCAATGATCATTTATATATTTCTAATTTATTTATTTATTTACTTCATGTACAAGAGTGATACATAGGTGGACAAGAATTCAGTCACATATACGCTTAATGTTAATGAAAATGGGCATGACTTGCGTAAGTACTTTTGAATGGAACTTCTCTGTAACATGTTTGTACCTTCACGCGGGAGCCACGTCTGAACCATCAATAATGCACCAGTGGCACTACACAGGGCACAGTTCGCCAACTTTAGCGCCAATAGCTAAATCCATTAAACATATACCGTTGAGGTTGAGTACGATCGTGGGTTCTGAATGTTGGTACAAATTGTTTGTGTTACCAACTGTCTAAATTAGGACTTGGTTAATCTATGTTTTAGGATTATGATAAATATTGGTAGCAGTAATATCAATGGAGAAGAATGGTTCAATTTAATGTCATAAGATAAAGTTTAACTAAGTACTATTTGAACTGCGGAAAGAAAATGAAAAATAAGTCGAGCTCCTGTAACCCACATTATGTAAAGGAGTTACATAATTACTGTATAAAATATCAGTTACATTCAATATTTACATTTCAGATCAAAATGTTTAGCTCGATAAAATTCTTCGAAACTACAAGCCGAACAAAAGTCATTTTTCTAGAAATTTGGAAATATTTTCTTTCCCATCTATAGTCATCTCTAACAGACTTTTCCTTTATTTTAAATTACTGTAGTATATACAAATAAAATTCAAAGTCCTGACTGACTGATATATCAACGCATAGCCTAAACCGCTGGTCCTAGAGACATGAATTTGGAGGCTATAGTATATGTGAAGAGTAGGTATTCACAAAAAAAAAAGTGTTTTTCTAAATTCCATCCCTAAAAGGGTGAGATGGGGTGTTGAACTGACTGTGAAACTTTTTATTCTCGGTGTCGATTGACTCGAAAATTGGTGTACACACTTTTCAATTAAAATCATGAAACACGTGTATCACAGTTTTGGCGCGCATGTTACGTGGGGCGTGTGGGGCGTGATTTGTTTTTTTTTAATTACCGATGATAAACTTCTATGTGGGGGGGGGGGTCCAAATGGGTCCTGAATACGTGGTAAACTGTTTTCGCGTCGGTGTGCCTTCCACCCCGTTATCTTACATAAATAAACAAACATATTACATGAAAAGATTATGCAGATGCAATAATTTCTCTTTTATCTTGGATGGTTGCCTGGATTTTCACGACTGCATTTTCTTTTAACTTACCTAACTTTAACTTATCACAACATCGCATAGAAACACTGTACTTATGATCAAATTGAAACACAGAATTTTGTTTTGACTTCGAGGAAAATTCAGGCCTTCCATCTTGAAATATGTCTGCATTCACACCATGTTTTCTTTAGTCTAGTTAGAGTTTTCTTAAAACTCATTCAATTTCTGAATTCAATCGAATATGGTTCAGACGCCACCAGCACATCAAGCTACTTCAATCTCTCAAATATCTTTAATAGATTTTCAATTTTATTTCTAAAGTATTAGGTTCAAGGTTGGTTGGGAAAATCTGACAGTTTCGGGCAGCTTGACCTGCTGGCGTCTGTACCAAACAACAAAAATATAGCTTCTAAATTGCAATTTTTCATTTACAAAGGAGATGTTGCCCGAGACCTTCGTTCGCATGATATTATTATAAAAAAAACCCCATTAAAATCCGATTCAAATAGGGAAGTGTCTATAATAGGCACTTCCCTATTTGAATCGAATTTTGTTACCAATATCAAGGGCTTTCATTTTTTTCACGGAACTCTATTTTTTCTAAAATAAAAGTAGCCCGATGTTGGACCTTATAACATCAGCTATCTGCCAGTAAAAGTCAAAGTTAAAATCAGTCCAGCCGTTTCGGAGATTAGCCGGAACAGACAGACAAAAATTGAAAAAAATGCGTTTTTGTTATAAACGCCGTATATATTTTCGTATGCATTCTGTAAAAATCTGTTATTTTGATATTACAAACAGACACTTCAATTTTATTTTATTTGGATAATATAGATGTATAGATTGGACAGAATTCGTAACGTTAATTTACCGCGAAGGCTTTAAAGCGGTCGGACAATAACGGACAATATCTTGTAAAAGTATTATAATAGGCAGAAAGTTTATCCTGATGATGATGAACATAGATATTGTTTTGAAAGCAGCCACTTTCGTTTCTTTGTTAGGTAGTTTAACATGTAAAATATAAATTCCAATGTTGGTATTTATTTTTAGCTCCTTAACTCTTTTTTATCTCCTTAGCAGCAAAGAAAAAGTTTTATTTTATTGTAGGTTAATATGTTGGTTGAAGCTCACATAATTATGTCGAATAATAGAGAAATATGGAAGAAGAAGAAATGCTGCGCCGACCCCATATACATTGTGCTAAGGGCATTATGATGATGATTATTGAACCTCAGAATAATTTCAACCGTAACTTTAACTTGAGAATGACCCTCACTAAACGTGAACAAAAAAGTGTAGGTACGCGAATTTTATATAAAAAAAAGACTAAAATCTTTGTTTAACTTAGTGAACAAAGCCAAAAAAAACCTTTGAGTCAAGTAAAGATCGGTAAACAAATCGGAACTTGTCTATTTTAACTTTGATTGACATTTTACGTACATGTATTCTTAACGAGTTAGCAGGCCATACCTCAGTTCTGCATCAGTAATGAAGCCGTCCAGAATTCAGGGAAATGCCACAAATAGTTTATTTACTCGTCTACTTTACGATCGTGCACCGCTGGCTTCTATTGTAGTCTGACTTATTTATTCATTTCGACCTGACCTAAGTGGAAACGATGCATTATTGCCTTTAACACAATGTTAGAGCTGCTTATTGTTACTTTTATAAAATAAAAGTTTGTTTATGGTCTTACTACTACAAAATAGACTTACTATTTTCTTTTGAATGACCTGTTGGTCTAGTGGTTAGTGACCCTGACTGCTAGGACGGAGGTCGTGGGTTCGATTCCCACACAGGACAAATCTTTGTGCGATGAGTACGATTATTTGTTCTGTTTCTGGGTGTGTAATTTATCTATAATATGTATGTATTTAGAAATATATAAGTATGTTTATCAGTTGTCTGGTTGCCATAGTACAGGCTCTGCCTAGTTTGGGATCAGATGGCAGTGTGTTGGTTGTCCCAAGATATTATTATTTATTTATATTTTTAATAGTGTTTACCAGCTGTATTGGTTGAAATAGATATATTTTTTTCTGCCAGCCAAGTCTCAATCGTGTGTAGATTATTTCATCATGATTGACTGCTTAGGGATTTGAATAAATACTTACCTATACTGTAAGGTTAAGTCACTACTACCAACTAACGGCCATTTTCAATAACTTACTTACGCATAACTGTTAGTTAATATGCCTTAGTAGCTATCGGTGTTTATATAAACAAAGTTAGCAATGAATACCCTATCTACGTCAACTACTTGTCTCTCGGAGGGTTGACCGCTTACCATATATAGGTTGATTCATAGAAAAAACAATGAAAGCTTTTCTGAAACGTTTGTTTCTTACTGTCCGTAAGCAAAATGTCAAATGGTTACTGTTGATTGCTGCCGCTCTATTTCGGGAGATAATCAAAAGTAACCGACTCTATGACGCAGTGTGTGTTGTATAAAGAAGAATAATGAAGACAACAAGTGTTATAAAATGGATTTGTTCAGTGACGACAGTGATAACGATGTGTGTGAAGCCAGTGTATTCAATTCTGACCGAAACATTTGTCAAAATTTTTGGTTTTTCCGTCATGGGTGTCGTTTTCGTGGTTTTCAGGGTCGCTGATAACGAAAATCAGTTCAAAATAAAAATTTTCCTCGGCGCCATCTTAGATTTTCATTTTGACTTCATTTTCGTTATCGGAGACACCGAAAACGACACTAATGATGGAAAAACCAAAATTTATAATAAATAAATAAAATTATTTGACGTCAGGCATCAAGGCCCATAGGGTGCTAGTATTATTACATCTTACTTAAAAACTATATTAGTACATGCACTAAAAAGGAACACGAAAAAGAAAAACACAATTACAGGAAGGTTTAACAAGCTTTGTTGCCAACAAGTAGTTTGGTAAACCTCCCCGTTGTAGGGCCATCCAGCCTCACTGCAAATACCTTCATGCTGATGCTGCTTCCCCTCACTCGGGATAAGGCTGCCGGTGTGCTTTATAATTACGTAACTTGAAAATGTGAATTTTAATTACTGCAGATGTTTCAATGAAAATAGTGTCAAATGATGGGTTTATATTTAAAAATAATAACACAAAAGGATTTAGGTCTAATTAAATTAATAAGTTTAAGAAATTGTAAATGAAACGCTTCGGAGGAAGTGCTTACTAGTGGTTAGACGTGCTATCAACGGTTTACGTCAGATTGACGTTTGACAATAAAGTTATAGAAACGGCAGTTACAGTTTACAGTTACTGTCACTTTAACTGTTTGTCTGAGACAGCAACGTACAGTAAACTGTTAGTAAATGATTGAAAGCGGCCATAAGTCACAGTCACATCACGGGGCTCACTAGATACTTGCTGCACCCAATAAATGCTTACAATAAGATAATTGATACAATTGATTCATAATCTTTTTTGGGGATATTGTTTAAAAAATTCTTCTTGTGCATTTTATGCTTCTAGAGGCTTCTCCCAGTGGCTTATGCCATATGTCATCTGTCAGTGAATTTAAGAATACATATATACATATTTACGTTCTCTTTTAATAGAGATCGTAAATCTTCAGAAAAACTACTTAGACTTTGACGATAAGCATTACATAAGCGCTTTATTGTAAATTAAGCATGAAATCTCTTACAAAATGTAAATACTCAACTTAATAGCTGTTATATCTATTCAAGAACGTAGAAATACGTCTATTCAGTACACTTTGATTCACTACTATCAGTCAAAGTCGAGACGCGGTTAACCAAACATTAATCTCTTTTATTTATGAATACTGAAATATAAATATTTCGTCTATTCATCCCGTTTTAGATAACGGCCTTCATATTGCTTTGGTTTCCTTACTGAAGCTACGTTGTTTTCTTATGTTCACAGATTTAAGAACCAGTTTATTTAATAATTAAAACGCGTTTTACAAAAACGCGCGCGTTTTTATTTTTTCAGGCAAGGTTACGTAGGCAGTTAAAATACGATTGCAACGAAATTATCACGTTAAAAATAAATCGATAGTAAAAGCATTTTTTGAAACAAGCTTTTATTTTTCACTGGTTTCGTATTTTTCAAAGCAAACCGAAAAAAAAAAATTTTTTCGAGGAATTCATCAAAAGTAACTTGTCCGCCATATTAGATTTAGAATGACGTCACTTAGCTAACCATGCAACGTCATTCAAACTAAATATATCTGCAAAATTTCGGCTCAATCGGTTGGGAATAACAGTTTTAAAATTCAGTTGCAAAATTTGACCTTAACAAACAAACAAACATTGCAAGTTAAATAAAGGCTTGTAAAAAGAAAGAACCTGCTCATTAAATTTGATTTTTATCTTGTCGTTTAGATGGACACAGGCTCTGTGAGAGGGGATGGGCCATATTTATCACGCAGACCCAGTGTGGGTTGGTGAATGTTACAAACCTCCGAACGGGCGGTCGGTTTTAGGATAAGCTGGTTTCCTAAAAACTTCCTTCACCATTTCGCGAGCAGTGCTGTGATGAACTAAACTACCTACACATAGTTTCAGAGTCAATGGTTGTAGTCACCGTACATTATCACTTTGTTGGTTGGTTGAGTGATTGGAGCACTATGCTGCGTTCGCAAAGTAAATGTCTGGTTGATGAGATCGTACACATAGTAGAGTGCCTGTCTGGGCTGTGATCTGAGTTCAGATTGAGTTTACACTCTCGCGGAAACCAGCAACAACTCTTACAGCAGCAACGCTTAGATATTAAAGCGTTCTTTAAAATTCAACTTTCAATACTCTTCAATAAATAAAAACGTAACTCCGACGCGACGCTATTAAATCGCAGGCGCCGCGCCGATACAATACAATAATTACACCGTTTTTCCCGTAATTAGCCTAAGTACTAGTTGTTTCGCAATAATGACGGTGTGAGTGTCGGACGGTGTGTACAATCGATATATTTGCACTGCCGTAGAATGCCCATGGGAAGTTGCAAGCCTCACAATTATTCGAAAACCGGCCCTGCGTTCTTCTTTAGATCGGATAAAATGTTTATTAAATATGAGTTAAAAGAATGTTGCTGCAGGAATACAAGTAAGTATTCGATTTTTTATGGGTTTTGCACATTTTATAAATTTTTGTAACGTAATGGAGTCTTTATATGGAATCACATATTATGTACCTTTTATGTTACATAATTGTATTTATTCTAGGTGTATAAGCAAAATTAATCTACATTTTATCCGCAAATCAGCAACAACACGCACCATTTCTAATGTTTTTTACTCAAAATTAAGTAAAATGTGGCCTAGTTTCCTTTTTCCCAAACAAGACGATGTTAAAGATAAGTGTGAGAGCAATAACCACAATTTTTAATTAAACCAAGTCGGTAAGTTTCTATATGAACTCGGAAAATACTGAATATTCCACCTGGTAAAAGTCAGTGCATTCAGCGAAGCTAATTATATCTTCCGTGTTGAAAAACTAATCTACTTTTTCTGGCTTCAATGTAAACTCCGTTTTTGTTGACCTCAGGGTAGGAAAAATAAATAAATAATATCGTGAAAGGTTCGGACTTGAGGAATGTTTTCTTTTTAACTTGTGTTATTGGGTAAGTCTATCGATGGGCCGACAGAAACTTCTCCGTATTGGGTTGCGAACAAAACCCTTCACATAGGGAATGTATGTGAAGCTATGTGTTTGAAATAAAGTAAAGAAAGCATTCACTTGTAGTATTGTATTGTTGGAAGGTCGAACTACTCCTGTAATATGTTATTGAGCGCTGCTTTCTGCAACGCCTATATACTCTTTTAAATCACTCATAAAATCCTTTTCCAACATTCACTTGCTTTCAGTAATGGAGATCTGTATGAAGTGTTAAGTAATGTCGATTGTACCTATGTTAAAAGCATTCTTAACATTATAATAAATAAATAAAATAAGTTTATTTCAATTCATTTGGGTTAACATTATATACGTAGGTGTCATGTTATCTTTAAGACACTAAGTGGTATTTGTTTATAAAGCTTATAGCATGGAATAAAACAATTGTTGCATCGATTGTGCTTTATATGCAGACTAGCACTTCGCCCGCGACTTCATCCGCGTGGGTTTCGAAAATACAGCCCTTGGCAACCAAAGAGAATGTTGTCACTGGGACTTGTTAATAGTCAGGGCAAATTATGTTTTTACGGGAAACTGGAGTCGCTTAGAGACTGCCTCGTTGGTCTAGGGGTCGCAAGCGCGACTGCCGAGCATGAGGTCCTGGGTTCGATTCCCAGGTCGAGCAGTGTTATTGGGTTTTTCTTTCAGGAATTTCTCAGTAGCAGCCACGGAGTCTGGATTTGTGCCCAGTTGATGGCAATAGGCTCGCCCCCTATTACATGGGACATAAACATAACTGTTAGTAATTAGGTACGCCTCTGCTCTCTTATGTTATGTTATGTGTGGAGTCGCTTAAACGATATACGCAGATCCGTGGGAATCATTGGAATTCTCGGGATCTGCGCTAACTGGCCTGCTCCTGGTCTGATGAGAATGTTCCATACTTACCTAGAACCTACCTACATCCCTAGTACCTACCTACCCGGTAGGGTAGGTAGGTACTAGGTAGGTAGGTAGGTAGGTACTACGGAGGTAGGTATACCTCCGTAGTACCTACCTACCTTGACGTGAGCTATCAATGGCGTTAATTTAAAAACGCTTTTATTTATAATTGTGATAGCTTCGTGTATGCCACCAAGATGTCTTCGGTCATCGTCAGGAAGGAGAGAAGAGTATTGCACTGCACCAAGCTCTTATGGGAGATCAACGTTTTTTGAATAAAATCGATGTAGTTATTTTATGGGTCAATTTCGATGAAAGTATCAGTAACTATGTAACTTAATTTTTTTAGCGGTTTAGACTGTGCGTTGATCCGTCAGTCATTCAGGACAAAGCATTTTATATATATAGATTGGTTGTCAGCGTATCGTTGTTTCATTGCGCTCCATATTTGCGTGGCAGTGATAATATTGACACAGGTACATAATTACGGATAGATTTCAATACGCAAGCCGGGCTTTCACTCGCAATGCCTTTTGTGCATTGTTTAGGCCTTTAAGTTTTAGGGCGCGCCACAATAGTGGCGATAAGTCCCCTCTTTGAGGAGTGGCTGGAGAGGCGCCACGGGGCCCTTACCTTCCGCCTGACGAAGGTCCTTACAGGGCACGGTCGGTTGTTTCGGGAGGTACCTGTACCGAATCGGGTGGCACGAAACACCTTGGTTTTACCACTGTGAGGATTACCCGGAGGACATGGTGGAGCACACCATGGAGGTCTGCTCCGGGCTGAGCACCGTCGTATCCAGCCCTGGTTCAATCCATGGTCCGGAGCAAGAGGGGATGGGAAGCCGTCGCCTCCTTCTGTGAAGCAGTCATGCTAGCGAAGAAGTTGGCGGAACGTGAGAGGGAGAGACTCTCACGTCCCAACCGCCGCGGGAGACGCCCCGGGCGTCGGGGCCACGTGGTGGCCCCTGGCCACCGTAAGCGCGGGCCTGTGGGCGGTGAGTAATGGGCTAGCTCACCGTGCGTCCGTCTTATGATGACAGGCCGTGTCGACAGCCGGCACGGCGCGTTCGTGTTCCACGCGCGCCTCAAAGAGATGTCAGCAAATAGAAGGAGTCCGCAAGGGTCGAAGCTTGCCAGAGCTGCGGGACTGTTCGAAAGGGATACCGCGATCCTAGAACACAAAGGGCTAAGAAAGAACATAGATGGGTTTTAGTCAGTAAAAGTCAGACACGGGGGGGGAAAAGAAATGGCTTTTAAGTTTTAAAGCCGGCTTTCATGAGTATTGAGAGCGTATGGGTTGGTCTGTATTTAATGGTACCTACTTGTATTTCATGGTATTGCTGTAAAAGAATGTTCTAGCTCGTGTACAAAATCGGAACTAAAGCCGCCATAATATTTTCTATAGATTTGCGAAAATCATTTTACAAAGGTTTACCAACAGCGCCTCTCTTTCGGCTAATTCAAGCGCCAAAAGATCCTTGTAGCATTATATTTATTTGGGTGTAGGCTTCAACAGAGTCAGTGAAGAGTGGCACCTATTTTCTGAAAAAATAACTAAAACGAAACCAAAAATTACAACACTATCGAGAAAAACTTCACTGAATATCCGTACGTCATTTAAAATAAAAAAAAATAAACAGAGATCGCTCTGTATACATGCCCGCATAGTAGATCTCGCTAGAAACAACAAAGTCTCGACATACATCCCATATGATCCCTGCCGGGTAAACTGAGTTATATACCTATAAAGCAATTTATTAGGACCCTTATCCTATCATCTATGTAACAAAGATTCAGGAGGCTATGTAACTCCTGCAACAAGAGAGAGTATAGCATTTATAAAATAGTACTCTTACATACATGAGGTTTTAACTATAAATAACTAGAAATGATCTGTTTTTAGCTGAACCCTAGGTAAATAAATATTAAATAAGGAGTATTTTAGAACATTTTACTTTTATACTAAAATACCAATCGCAAATAACTAGGAGCTAATCCGATTTGCCTTCCTTTTACTCTCTGAAAGGTCGATATTCGATGTCAGTATTGGGTGGTTAATTGGAGACCCTTTATTTTTAGACATTTTTAAATGAAACCCAAACCTGCGAAGATATTTTAAAAACTCTTTAAACTTTCAGAAGTGTTAGTTAGTCAAGATCATCTTGTTACTTATAAATTTAATGTTCCTGCTGTCGTCATATAATCAGAATATAAATAAACTGTCATATTTTTAGCTCGTGCATCGATTTAAAATACGAATGTCATTTATTACTAATATTCCAAAGAGATAACATTTGTTTAAGTTTATATGGAGGGGGTAATCTCCGGAACGAATTTCTAGAATTGGATCATCAGATCCAATTCTAAAAATTCGTTCACTAACAGAAAGCTACATAATGTAGCTTGCTGGCAGTGAACGAATTTTTAGAATCGTGGGTAAATTAAAATATATATATAGGCTAAATTATATTTACCTAAATCATGCGTATTAGTCGAGCGACAAGTTTTGCGGACGAAGTCGCGGGCGCAGTACTAGTTTTAATTATTCCACCCACTGCACAATTCGAATTGAAATGAAAAAAAACTTGAGAGGTGTCAAGGGACACCCGGATGGAACGAAGTTCCTTTTTTTAAGTTATTATAATATATAGACAGACAGATAGACAGACAGATAGACAGACAGATAGACAGACAGATAGACAGACAGATTGACAGACAGATAGACAGACAGATAGACGGACAGATAGACAGACAGATAGACAGACAGATAGACAGACAGATAGACAGACAGATAGACAGACAGATAGACAGACAGATAGACAGATAGATAAACAGACAGATAGACAGACAGATAGACAGACAGATAGACACACAGATAGGCAGACAGTTAGACAGACAGACAGATAGACAGTCAGATAGACAGACAGATAGACAGACAGATAGACCGAGCCAGCCAGACCGACAGACAGACTGACAGACAGACAGGCAGACAGACAGCCAGCCAGTTAGACCGCCAGCCAGACAGATAGCCAGAAAGACAGCCAGACAGACAGCCAGATAGACAGACTGACAGACAGCCAGACTGGCAGACAGACAGCCAGCCAGACAGACAGCCATAAACACAGCCAGACAGACAGCCAGGCAGGCAGATAGACAGACAGATAGACAGACAGATAGACAGACAGATAGACAGACAGATAGACAGACGGATAGACAGACAGATAGACAGACAGATAGACGGACAGATAGACAGACAGATAGACAGACAGGCAGATAGACAGACAGACAGATAGACAGACAGATAGACAGACAGATAGACAGACAGATAGACAGACAGATAGACAGACGGATAGACAGACAGATAGACAGACAGATAGACAGACAGATAGACAGACAGATAGACAGACAGATAGACCGACAGATAGACAGACATATAGACAGACAGATAGACCGACAGATAGACAGACATATAGACAGACAGATAGACAGACAGATGTCGCGACACCACACTGTTCAATGCGAAATAGAAATGAAAATATCTGGCTTGCTTTCTATAAGAGAGAGAGAGACAGACAGAGAAACATGCGACGCCGCACAGCTTATAATAGCTTACTCGTACTATAGCAAAAAGTGTCGTGACAACTTTTCGTGAGAATTTTTTCCGTCTAGCCCCCTTTCACAACGCGCGATAAGGAACTTCGTTCCAATAACAACAGCTGCACAACTGTAAGCTGCCGCGGTTTATTTTAACTACTTACTTTGTTTTTAAATTGTTGATATAATATTTTACTCTGGACGCTCTTAACGTGCACGTATTTCTACATTGTTCTCACATATATGTATAATCTCAATATGAATGATGTAACCAAGATTTTGTAACAATATTTTGATTGAAAAGAGTGTCCATGGAGTTTCTTGCCCATTCTTCTTCATAGAGATCTACGCTTTGGAATGGGCAACTACAGTACTTTCACAAGTTAGTGTGCCTTGTGTCTGTGACTGTAGCTTAGCCTAATTTGTTTTTCTGACATTCAAAAGTGCCTGTAATGGTCTAATTGAAATAAATGCTTTTGAGTTTGAGTTAACTGGTTATGCATCATTTTTGTAATTTCCCTTTGTGTATGGAATTAAGTAGAGAAGTGAGCTCATATCATTATGGCTGTATAGATAATACAGTTTTTAAAGTACAATGCTTATTATTCTAGTGGGGTAATTCTAATGCACAAGTAGATACGTTCCGTCTGTAAATAAAGAGTCATGCTGAACCGTGGACACCAACTAAGACCCTTCGGTGTTCCTGCTTTTGAGTTTTTTTTTAGTTTTTTTGAAAACAAAAATAAATAATCAATTCACCGCCTACTACTCTCATAAGTATCATTCATACATAAACACAAAAATAAAGAATTTTCGCGAGTAAGCCCGCGCAAGTAACATAATCTGAGATAAAAAGGGGATCCTAATTACATATAATGTCTGCGCCTACAACGCGAAAAGTGCTAAGAAAGTACCAGAAATGTAAGAAAATCCCGCTTTTAAATAAAGCCCAGGTCGCATTTTCTATGCTATCAGATATAAATTCTCAGAAGCATAAAATGAAGACGAACATTAGAGAATACGAATATTAGGATATAATATTCTCGGGACTTCACAATCATGGCAATCATAAAAAGTTACAAACAAGGAAAACATTTGCATTGTTTGGTACGTAAAGTTAAAAGATTTTTCCCGCGTTAGTATTCATTCATATAAAATTGAATGTCTTTATTTTTGATAGTTAAATAGATTACATGAGAATACATGATTTCGGGAACTAAAACGATGGTTAAGATATAAAGTAACACGGTTGGATAAAAATTATTCATGTCAATATTACAAAAGCTGACTCTAAATCTACTTAAACTTTTATTCGCAAAACGAATGCAAACTTGCTTGGCGAGTATAGTTTGTAGTTTTTATTTTCCCAGAGGAGTAAACAAAGTAGTGCGAAATAGATCATACGTCGTAAATCAAGATGATAGCAGGTATTACCTACGCATCCACTTGTGAACAATAGTTCTTTCTTTTTACAGATGGCGTAACAGTCCCTATTCCATAAGTGTTACAAATGTTTATGCATTTCCACCTTATTAATAAACGCGGAGTAAAGTCACAACCAGTATATAACTTTCATAGTAACCATACGTTTTCAAGGTATCGGTTTAGCATTACTTTATTCTTTTTCTTACATGAAGAAAGGCATAATGCCAATCCTTTTTTTTTTACGGATGGGAGATCATCAAATGACTTCTCCCGCTCTGGGCAGAGCGGAAGGGAGTGTCAGACTTGTACTGACTAAAACCCATCCATGTTCCTTCCTTGCCCTTTGTGTTCCAGGGCCGCGGTATCTCTTTCGAACAGTCCCTCAGCCCTGGCAGGCATCGGCCCTTGCGGGCCCCTCCCTGTTTGCTGACATCTCTTTGAGGCGCGCGTGGAACAAGAACGCGCCGTCTACACGGCCTGTCGTCAAAAGACGGACGGACGGCGAGCTAGCCCATTACTTACCGTCCTATAATGCCAATCCTCAAATAGAGTTTCTCATGGATAACTTTAGTAATATACGAGTATACTATAATGCCAATCCTCAAATAGAGTTTCTCATGGATAACTTTAGTAATATACGAGTATATTATAAACTACAGAGGTGACCGGTAAAAGCTATATTGCGAAAGTGTCATAGCAACCCAGACTTGATTTTTCTTCCCAGTTATTGGCAATAAGTTTAGGGACCCTCGGAGGCTAATCCTACCTTTTCATATAGCAAAGTTACCCTAACATTAGACTGCTGTTGAATGGCATCTTTGCATGGGTCAACATCTGGTTACGGTATACCAACAATACACCTCTGGACACCTCTTTGGGCAATACAAGCGTAATGTCATGTATTTAAAGCCTTACGTACCATGTTACATAAATACACACGATCTATCAATAGCGTCAGGGAAACTAGAGCGACGGCATTACTTCGACAAAAATCGCTAAGACGCTGACCCTCGGTAAACAATTCGTTACGTCATTTCCGTCAGACTACACGTATTGTTTCAGGACGTTGGTTATTTTAAGATTTATCTCGATTTTCTGCCACCTTTTTATGATCAACCTAAAACCTAACTGTATTCTTTGAGTTCAGTTAAAAGTTACACAAAATATTAGTAATTAATTAATTTACTCAAAGATACGAACTCTTTTTCTTTACATTACTGCTAACGGAAAATACTTTTTTTTTATTGCCATTTCGTTTACTATCGAGATAAACCCAATACTCAAGATAATAAAATTCATACAATAAACGTAAATCCCGCATCGTATCAAACTCAAACTCAAACTCGAAAGCATTTATTTCAATTAGACCATTACAGGCACTTTTGAATGTCAGAAAAACAAATTAGGCTAAGCTACAGTCACAGATACAAGGCAAACTTGTGAAAGTACTGTAGTTGCCCATTCCAAAGCGTAGATCTCTATGGAGAAGAATGGGCAAGAAACTCCTGTATATCATTAGCATCTATTTTTGGAGATTCCAAGATTATTCATTATTTGTACATAAACTTTTACAACGTCTCTGTACCGAGACAAACATAGTTATAAAAGCATATAAAAAGAAAACAAAGACCTCAGATTGACCTAAACTATAATCCGTAAAATAAGTATTCCGAATCAAATATTTTCTCAACAAATATATCACTTGAAATATATGTCTACTAGTCAGTAAACGATTAGCTTCGATGGACACAATAAATAATATTTTCTGGAAATTCCTTAATATCGAAAACATTACCTACTCAGGTATTTTATTTCATGAAAAAGATTTTCATTTCGTTGAAAATGAATTTATATTTTCCGCTCGCCCGGCTGTTTACTAAATGTGAAAACATTGAAACAACTCTTTGTTTCATTTTTATTTTTTTGCTGAAAGTTGCAGTTTATCGGATGTGGTTATAGGTATAACTAAAACCGAAACCGAGTTATCGAGTTTGAACCGAGATACGCATATAAAGTGATAAATTAAACGATAAATCTATCGGCTAAAATTATTACTTTACTAAATAAGATTTATTAACATATTATTCCTTTAATTATTTCTTTACTAATTTTATAAATTTTTAACCGGCTTCCAAAAAGGAGGAGGTTCTATGTTCGTCTGTATGTATTTGTTTTTAGTTCGAAAGGGTAGCCTCCCGAGATGGTCCTATAGAATTATTGTCATGATGTGATCATGGACTTCGGAGATATGTAACGGAACTCTTCAATAATATACAGAAAATCTGTCGTGATTACTGCAATCGCTTGGATGTTTATCAGTTTCACGACATCATAACATTACATCATGCCTGTATGCTCTGAGGGGGGTACGCAGATGTGTACAGTACACCCACATTTCGACGGATAGGTATGTTAAGATCCATTTTATTGGTGATAAGCCTATTACCATGAAATGTATTGTTAACAATGTAAAATAAATGCATAGCAAATATGTGTATAGGACAACTAAAAATGGAAAAATAAACAAACTTTTTTACAAAAAAAAAAAACCGACTTCAAAAACACAAAAATGGTAATAATAAGTTTAGCTTCAGAATTCGGTGACAAAAACACTAAATTAAAACATGCAAAAGGCACCGACTTCTAAAACTAAAGTTATTTTTCACTTTTTTGTGTTTTTGAAGTTGGTTTTATTTTTTTGTAAAAAAGTTTTTTATTTATATAAATTCTTTACAAAAAACATTTAAAAATATAAAAAAAAATGTAGCCCGCCGTTATCAGGAACTGGGTCCAAGCTACCATCCTAACAATACGAGCCGTGTTTAGGAATACCGCTTTCTTGTTAGTTATCTAAAGTTATTAACTACTGATTCGTCAAAAAACTGAAAATTCCAACATATTCATTACGCCACTTTTATTGTACTTGAGAATAATACATTATTCTATTACCATGAACTCATCTCTATTCCATATTTGTTAAAGCTTTATTAGGAAACGTATCATAAATATGTTTACGACTAATTTTACTTTCGGGTGGTACATATTGCATTCTGCAAAGTGATATAAAGTTTTGTTTTAAAAGAAGCGTTCATCGGTGTAAAATTATTAGTATTTTACCTCTGTGTAGGTAAATTAAAATCACTAATGATTTACATTATCCTTAATGGGACGCAGTTCATACGAATTAATTGATTGAAATGATGACTTCGATTAGAGATACTAGATATAAGTAAGTAAACTAAGTGAATTTAATTCGTTCTTTGGGCTTTGAACGACATTGAATGATTTACTTTTATTATGTTACTGAACAAAGGTTGGTTGCTTAATCATAATTAACAGGCATAAGTGGATAGTGGTGATGGTAGTACTAATACACGGTTCTATTTATGATGGCCATAAGACAACATAGAACCAAATCGGAGCAACGCCATCACTTAAATTTACATCTCATCTTGTATCCAATCGAGAGCTGATACATACCTAATCTAATGTAAGTGGCTGCTGTGTGACGTAAAATCTGATTGAGTTCTATTCCTATCAGTATTGGAAATGCAATCTATACAAATTCGATCACTGCGACTTCGACGTTTCTCAAAAAATATAGTTATTACTATAAATATTTGGATCATATCTGCATAGTAGGTATTAGCCATAAATGCGAAGCCATTTTAATAATTGAGCATTTGCCATTTTGAACCCTGGGCGGGTTATTAGTTCTCTTATAAAAAACAGTAGCAAAAATGCAGCATGACGTATAAAGGGAATGCAAACAGAACGTAATATCAGAGGCTTGTCTTCAAAGATTTAAGGAAGACCAATGGAAATGTGTCAGCATCACATAAAGGCGGGTTCATGTGTTCTTCATGACTATGAGTGATGACACAGGTAGCCCATCCATCGGCCATGATAAAAAAACCCAGTACCTATTTCTATTTATTATCTATTTAAAGAATTAAAGCCACTCAAACCATCACCAAAACTATCTTTTATAGTTAAAACTAGCGACCCGCCCCGGCTTCGCACGGGTGCAATGTAGGTATACACCTTCCTCTTGAATCACTCTATCAATCAAAAAAACCCGCATCAAAATCCGTTGCGTAGTTTTAAAGATCTAAGCATACATAGGGACAGACAGCGGGAAGCGACTTTGTTTTATACTATGTAGAGATAGTGATTTCCTTATTGAATGCAAGCTTAACATTTTAGGCAAATCCTAACTTAGAGTATTTATTGTTGATCATGAAAATTGAATCATTAAAATTATACAAAAACTTATTTGTTTCAATCTCGAATCTATAAGGTCCCATTAAAATAGATGGACAAATTTTAACACATCGTTCAGTACGTCTAACCAAAGATATCCAAGCAAAAAAAAAACAAGGATTAAAGTGATTTTATATAGACCTAAAATAAAAAATTGCCGGCATTTAAAGTGTATTTTCGTTAACTGATTTTTTAGGCTTCCGTAGCCAAATGGCAAAAAACGGAACCCTTATAGATTCGTCATGTCTGTCTGTCTGTCCGTCCGTATGTCACAGCCACTTTTTTCCGAAACTATATTCTGTGAACCGCATTAAGATTTTTACATAAAAATAGAAAAAAAAAACAATAAATTTTGGGGGTTCCCCATACTTAGAACTGAAACTCAATTTTTTTTATGTGTCCCCCCCCTGTAACTTCTAAAATAAGAGAATGATAAAACTAAAAAAAATATATGATGTACATTACCATGCAAACTTCCACCCAAAATTGGTTTGAACGAGATCTAGTAAGTAGTTTTTTTTAATACGTCATAAATCGTAAACCGGTTTAATGTTGTATTGATCATGGTACGGAACCCTTCGTGCGCGAGTCCGACTCGCACTTGGCCAGTTTTTTTCTTGTAAGTTATCTAGTGCGTTTTTCTTCTTATTTTTTTACCATTAACCTTATTTTGGTGGTCTGAAGGATTTCTAAAAGTTTGTCTATCTATTTTAATGAGACTTTATATATTGCTGAGCAACCTTATAATAAACCTGTAAATTGCAAAATTCGTAAGAAAATGAGAATTTCGCGGGCTGCCTTACTGCATCCGCTAAATAAATAAATAACGTAGACGACGCCGATGACGTAGGTAGCAGGAGCGCCCACACTTTCACTTTCACTTTCTAAGCCTATGATTGTATGAACTTGGCAGAATCCTTCTTAATAAATCTATATATTTGAAACATGATATACAATAGGAAAAGAAGCTGTTTTCTTGTTTGTTCGTGACAAATGGGCATTTCAAGCCTTTGAAAATACAGCTACTTAACTTACTATTGTCACAGATACATTACATTTAACTGAAATGGTTGCACAGATTAGACATCACTACATATTATAAAACAAAGTCCTCAGCCGCGTCTGTCTGTCTGTTCCCGATAAACTCAAAAACTACTGCAACGATTTTTATGGTGTTTTCACTAATGGATAGAGTGGTTCTCGAGAAAGGTTTTAGTATATAATTTGTCAAATTTTTTTTGCGAGAACGGAATCTAAATTTCATGATTACTTTTGGTCACGATAACCGACATACACACGGACGAAGTCGCGGGCATCAGCTAGTTTGTAAATATTTTTAAAAACGAAAGTGTTGGATCACCTTGTTCCGGATGCGAACCCTCAGGGGTCTCCCTTCAAACATAGCCCGATCCATAGCTCGCTGAGCGACTTAGAATTTATGAACCAACCGTACCATGAGTGTCCACGTTTTGACCCCGTAAGTCATAACAGGCAAAGCGCACTCATTTAAGACCTGAATACGTGAAAGGAATCTATGGAATACGCGACGAGAAGACCCAACAAAGTTTCCCAAATGCTGCCCAGCCCAGCTGGATTGCTGCGTATGGAAGAATGTACTAGAACAACCAGCAACTGCTACAAGTCGTGCAGCGATTCAGCCCGTGTCATACTGTATGTCACTTGCAAATCTCAAGTAAATATATTTTATATTAAAACATAAATAATAAATGCTGAAGTGGGTGGCTAGTTCTTCTTATCCAATTTCGATATAAAATGGAAGTCAGAAAAATCCAAATCAAAATCCAAGATAAATGTAGGCTGATTCATAAACAAAGCTCGCCTCCAAAGCCCACAGAAAATATATAAATAAAGTTGGTTCTATCAGAAAACAAAATTGTATCGTGTTGATGCTATTCGAGTTAGAAAAGTACGCCTAGTGTTATTAAATAAACAAAAACAAGCTATCGAATTTTGCAATCAACTTGTTTTGAACAAAGGAACAGGGTTCCGAACTATTTAATTGGTATCAGATTTCGGATATGTTTTGCCTCGTGTATTCGGTACAGATCTTGGGATGGTCTTTGCTTTGTGGCAAAATAGTCCTAACAGTCTAAAATAGTCCTAATAGTCAAACTAGTCCATAACTAAAATTATAGCAACTGCTAAATTGAACGTCATCAGCAAATCTAAACTAAACCTCACTTCGCAAGAGCTGCCAATGTCATCATGTGATATTGACACTGATAGCTTTTGAACGTATTGTGACCAATGACATTGTCCAGAATGTTTCAGATACAAAGTAATAAACATAAAACAACTGCAACAATACAATAGTCAATAATCTTAATTACTATATTATAACCTAAAGTATAGATCTCAATTCTAATAAGCAAAGAACACATTTGAAAAAAAATTAAATCATCAAATAAATCAATCAAAAAGAAATAATAATAAATTAATCAATTTTTACATGATGATTACCATCTACTATACTACTAAAACTGCTTTTAAAGCAGCTATCTAGAATTAATTATCTAACTTACTAGATTAAAAAAAAACCAGCCAAGTGCGAGTTGGACTCTCGCACCGAGGGTTCCGTATAAACTTATAGGTATTTTGTTATTAAACTACATATTTGCAGTTTTCAGATTTTTCCTTTACATGTGCTGTAAGACCTTGCTTTTATGCCAAATTTCGTGATTCTAGGTCATCGGGAACTACCATATAGGTTTTCGACCCAAAACCTAGAGGGTACTTCCGGTTGACCTAGAATTGACAATTTTGGTTAAAAGCAAGGTAACAAATAAAGCGAAGGAAAAATCCGGAAAAATATTGTTATCTCTGTTTCACAGTTCCCGGCGCATTGCGAAGCCGCGCGGGAGCATGTGTGAATAGTGTTTACCTAGCTACTATTCTATGTATAATTATCGTTCATTCATAATCAGCGCTGAACATTTGTGATTAATTTTAAAGTGTTCCACCGTAATACCAAAAATGATGAATGAAAACTCAATGCTTTTCCAATTTTTTTTTATATTGTGTAACTTAAAAATATAAGTCATATTTCGAAATAAACAAAATTAAAAATATTACCGTTTTTAATATAGAACAGATGAGATGAAAACATCTTATTTATACTGTAAAAATGTGAGAAATTCAATTTATTTACAATTCGTTTAAGGTCATGCAAAAAAAATAAAATTGAAACCTAGGTAAACACTGTCTTGTTCCGAATAACAGCATAATAAGGTATAAATATGCTTTAACTGAAAATGATTTTGGTATTACGTTTGTATGGAAAAATATAAATAATATTTTGTAATATGATAAAACTAGATTATAATATAACTTTTCAAGAAAATTTTGCAACTTAGAAGGCACGTCATGTAAATTATCTGGAAGACCTCATCCACCAACTTTGCACAGTCATGTTGACTGAACGATTTCGGTGAATGTGGGAAATACCACGTGTTTGGGAGCGAAAGCATACGCGCATTTATTGATTATTCTTTATAATCTACTTCCTCGATATAATAAGTTAACAGTCACTATCAGTGCTAATAAGATCAATGCGAAACCTTAGTTTCTAGACATGTAGAGGTCAGGCGACTTATTTTTATTTACGTTGAATGACAAGATAGCGTGCGTTGGACTTTTATAACCGATGTGTAGTGATTGAGTATAATATTGTGGGTGATTTTCGCAAATTATCTGCCTCATACAGTGGATTGATACAGGTAATAAGTAAAAAAACTGGCCAAGTGCGAGTCGGACTCGCGCATGGCCATCTATACAACATTAGACTAAACTGCGGTTTACGATTTATGACGTATCAAAAAAAAAAACTACTTAGTAGATCTCGTTCAAACCAATTTTCGGTGGAAGTTTTGTATGATAATGTGCATCATATATTTTTTTTAGTTTTATCATTCTCTTATTTTAGAAGTTACAGGGGGGACACACACACATTTTACCACTTTGGAAGTGTCTCTCGCCCAAACTATTCAGTTTAGAAAAAAATGATATTAGAAACCTCAATATCATTTTTGAAGACCTATCCATAGATACCCCACACGTATGGGTTTGATGAAAAAAAACATTTTGAGCTTCAGTTCTAAGTATGGGGAACCCCCAAAATGTATTCTTGTTTTTATTTATTTATTTATTTAAACTTCATGTACAAGAGTGGTACATAGGCGGACTTAATGCCACAAGGCATTCTCTACCAGTCAACCTTTGGGTCAAATAGGACAGCATTGTGGTAGAGTACAAAAACAACAAATAAACAAAAAACCATTTTGCAAATAGTAGTGATACACATAAACGGATACTTACTAATACATATATATAAAGATATAATAAACTAATATATATTATAATACATACAAATAGCCTGAAATACGAGAAACCTTATAATAATTACCATGTCTCCAGTGATGACTAGGTAGTAAGGAATTTAATCAGACTTTAAATAAAACTTCCGAACTGCCCTTTTGAAAGCCATTTTGCTTTCAGCTTTTTTAATTTTTCCTTTCTTTTTTTTTTTTCTTTTTTCTTTTTTCCTTTTTTTTTGTTTTTCTATTTTTGTATGAAAATCTTTATGCGGTTCACATAATACATCTACTTACCAAGTTTCAACAGTTATTATAGTTCTTATAGTTTCGGAAAAAAGTGGCTGTGACATACGGACGGACAGACAGACAGATGTGACGAATCTATAAGGGTTCCGTTTTTTGCCATTTGGCTACGGAACCCTAAAAACGCTATAATTTCAAGAGCTTAGCTAAAGCCAACATCTTAGCTTAGCTTATCTAAAGTATGTTTCTCTTCTCCATTCTTTCAGTCATCTAAAGGTCGTATATAAGAGATCGCTGTGTGCGATAAAACCGCCCATTGTAAACTTAACTTAAATATGTTTGTTATCTTTAATTTATGTGGTGTACAATAATAATTAATGAGTTTAGTAAATAAAGTTGGTTTAATTTAATAATAATTTTGCGAGAACCCTTTATCTTAGCTGGTTTGTCTGAAGTCCCTTTGGCGAATTTTCGCGGCCGAGAATATATTTTAGGAACAAATGAACGCCAAGCTTTTACAAAAGTATCGGTTTTCTCATTGTCATGGAGCTCCCAATTAGTCCTTTACATGTCACGTAACGTGCTTACAATACAGTTTTTACAATCAATGTCAGGTGACGTCACCGGATATAATGGGGAGATTCCGAAGGGAGGGGTGCTAGTCATTTGTTTAGCTATTAGCTTAATGATTTATAGAATATATGACACGGTGGTGACATCAATTAATTTACATGTTATGGTGCCTTATGAATGCCATGAAATTCAATGCTTGTGTTTCGGTTGAAGTTCTATATGATGGGTGCTTCATTAAAGTTTAGTGACGTACCTATACAGTTAATACCTAATTCGTTTTTTAAGCAAGAAAACTGAATATATAGAAAAGAGAATATATAGAAACCTATCAAGTTCACATACAACAACACTCCGTCAATAACACTGAAAAACTTGAAATCGTAATCAGCATATCTAAACCATATTTAAGAGTCATCAGAATTGTCAGTGAATCATTGTGACGCCACCAAGTATTGACATTCTCATTTCTTTATTGCAGGAGTATCCCTAGTGTACATATTGTTGGTCCTTCCGGGGCTACTGCCATGGCGCAGCGGGCCCGGTGCCTGGTTCCTCTCGATGTGCCACCTGCTGGGCGCGCTGGCGCCCTGGTGCGGGTCCTTTATCTACCACCTCTTCATGAACCACACGCGCGGGGCACAGCTGTATCATCGGCTGCTGCAGCTGGACATGCTCGGGATATGGGTCAGCCAGAGCATAGGTAAGTCTTAGTGGATACCATGGATATATGTAGAGTGCTGCATGTTTCTTTTCGCACTTGAGTTACATTGTCAGGATGGCACTATTTATAGATGCGAGATATTTTTGTTACTACAGTTCGACCGACGCTTTTATTTTCATATTATTAGAGTACCGTCAATTTCTAGGATGGTAAAATTAATCGGCAGAAAACTACTTACAGCTTTTGTAATTCTATTTCCAATCTGCATACTTGACTAAAAAGAGTAAAGAGTAAAGAGCACTCATTTGTACATTTGGATTCGGAGGACTCGTTTCTAAATAATTAATAACACGGTGTATGGACATTGGGGATCACAGGCAACTGAAAATTGCATAAAGGTCAATGCCCATTCATTATAACAACCGTGGCCCACAGTAAACACTGATACATAGTTTATGGAATTATAGTTTATGAACACCTTCTAGTTCTTATCAGTTTAGAAAATAAGTCGCCATTTGGAAATAAAACAGATCTCGAGGGCCGTCATTAGATGCGGGGTCACGGTCAACAGTTTCCATATTCACATCTGGGGAGCCATGGTCCAAGTATGCGCGTGGTTCGTCATTCAGGTGAAGTTGTTGGCGTTCACTGTCATAAAAAAGGTCACAAAAGAAAGGTTTTTTTTTAATTTATTTTATACGAATATTATATTTTATTTTATGTTATATACTTGCTCAGCCATGTCAAAACTAAATAAGATGAAAGTGTTAAGTATACATGAAATAGGACTGAAGTGTACCTACACTCATACTATTTTGGTTCATCATCATCAACCTATATTACTCCACTGCTGGATATTAGTCTCGCCCTTCGATTGCACACCACTGAGCACACATTTTGATTTTTATAATTAATTCATATTAATTAATAAATCGATTAGATTAATCCGTAATCGATTAGATTGAAATCGTTCGATCGATTAAAATATGAATTGAAATTAAATTGAACACGTAATAGCAACCCTAAACTTCGCCTGAAACTAAAACTTGTATTCATAAAATAAGTTAAATTACTTATTCATTTGATAAGATCACAGCGTGTTATTTATAGATAGATCTTAAACGGAAAATTCCTATTTTAAAAACTTATTTTTTTTTATTATGTTTCAAAATGTGTTTGTGGTGGGCCAGAATTGAAAAAAAAAATTGTACTGCACATGTACATGAGGGTTGTATTGATAATTTTTATGATTATAATCCTGTAACTACATAATTATGTGTTACTGACGCGACTCATATTTAATCAACATACAACCTGACACTGACCTGCAAATTGCAAAAAACGTAAGATACCTAATTTGAATTTCGCGGGCTACCTTGACGCTTCCACCTTAAATGATAATAAATAATTAATAACGCGCCATGCTAGGTGTCTTGCCCAACTCCATTTGAGTTCCATAACGCGTTTTCCAATATCGAAGACCTTCGTACGTCTCCGGATTTGATTTGGACGCTTGGAACTCGGTCTACTAGGTGTATGCCGAGCATGGAACTCTCCATGGCTCTTAATTTTGACTGATTTCAGAATGTCGTCACCCTAGCTGGATTTTTCTCGATATCTCCGTTGTTTGATAAATGTTGCCAAAGGAAAGAATATAGCCAAGAAAGACATAACGGTCAACACCTTTCATTTCCGACCTTGACAGTTAAATTTGATTTGCACATCCACGTAACCGGGATCGATATCCCAGCGATAGAGAGCGTGGGCTAGAGAGAGAGCATGGTTTACTTTAACCCTGAAGTCAAAAATAGGAGTCCCGCGTAGCGGGGCTACGTCGACTACGTCTTATTACAACATTTTGATATTTACTTTGACGTTGATTTTATTCGTGTTTTATTTATTTTATTCACAGAGAGCATTCGTTTTTATACATTTCCTAGTATCATCTCGGAATTGCATTATATAGGAGTCCCGCGTAGTGGGGCTACGTCGACTACGTCTTATTACAACATTTTGATATTTACTTTGACGTTGATTTTATTCGTGTTTTATTTATTTTATTCACAGAGAGCATTCGTTTTCATACATTTCCTAGTATCATCTCGGAATTGCATTCTCTAAAAGTTTAAACTGTTTAATCTACTGATGTGATATTTTTTCACAATTCTCAGTTATCTGTCCATTCTGTATTAGTAAAAACTAGAATCTTCCAACGAATTCTTTATAACTTGAAACAGCATAAAGATCAAATAACGTACACGATTATTTTTCTTAAAATATATCTACCTAGCTAGCAAAGGTAAAATTCTATGTTAATTTTGTCTCGCACAAGAGGTGTGCAAATATTATAGAAAAAACAAGCGACTTTATGCATGGAAGAGCAAATATAATGACATTGCCTCCTACGCACGGCAGGAAAATTAGAAACCAGCCAGATGAATATTATTAAACATTTTGTTCATGAACGAAGTAAGCTTCACCTAGAGTTTTATTAAAGTTCAGGTTTTTTAATAACTATAAATCTTAGTTAAGATCGGTTTTGAAATTAAAATTAACAATAATTTTTAATTTATGACTAGTTAGAAAAAAATAAAACTAAAATTCTATACACCAAGCCTTGCACGTAACGAAAAACTTTCTTATAGAAATTCAGAACAGCGAGGGAAGATGCGAAGCAAAAGTTTTTAATAGCATTGGTGACTGATAAAATGTATATTCGTATTTGATTAATTAAATTCATGTTTCAAATTAAAACCTTTCGGAACTATCAGAGTAATATACCTACAGAACATTCAGTAGTTACACTAGAAAATCTATGGACAAAACTTTTCTTTTTTCATTCACTAACAACTTAGTCTTGGAGGGCAATCTTTCAGCGCATCTAGTAATCAGGCTTTAAATGGAGGAAAGTGCTTAAAGCGATCGGTCATTGAGCTTCGAGTGAGGACGTCTCTTTTGATCATTATCTTTTCTTTTGACACTTACTACTAAACGGTTTGAATGGCACCTATTTAAGCAATTCAGAGCGAATTTCACCAATTAAACTGAACATCGATCTGCACATTTTAACTTCGTTCAAGAGCTGTCATTGTCATCAATCTGTGGAATATTGTCAACGTCGCTCTAAGCCTCTGCTACTCAGCAGCTCACGCTTTCCTTTGTCTGAAGTTGTAGGTCGGATCATCCACTGCTACCCACGGCCACCGACCACGCTACACAGTAAGTAAATGCAGGCAAAACAATGAACTTTGGCAAAGAATTCCACACATTCTGCGTAGTAGTGGATATTCGACTATAGTGCTGTTTCCACTTTTAAAACTTCATAGGCAAAAACATACGAATCAAACACGAATGTTTCAAAAACATAATTAATTCAAAATTAAGCTTTAATAAAAGTGATAGTAAAGTAACATGAACGCCGCTCAAGTAGCTATTTTATTTTAAGAATAAATGTATTTCATTACAAGACTCTTTAGTCGTCCATTGTTAGTTTATTTCAGACACGTAACACGATTAGCGAGCAAGTCACGCTATTGTTAATTTGTGAATGTGTGAAGGGTGTTCTATTTTGATGGCTGCAAGTGTTATGGGAATTTGTTTATTTTCCAACTTAGTGTAAGAATAGTAGTGCGTACGGATTAGACAAAGTTCTATTCATTTATGAAGCGTTGCTTGTAAAAACAACTACTGAGATCAGCCCTAGAACCTGGGTTTTCGAAAGGTGTATTAGTACCTAAGTATTCGGGTAGCTAACTTGTTCAAAGTATCACCCATCCTCCTCTTGTTTAGATAGTCTATTCAATCTACAGCACATTGATCAAGATTGACTAATCAGGAGAACTCGGATTCAAACTCTTTTAAAATGAAACCTCCGAAATAATTGAAACGACCTAAAAACTGGTTGAATTTTAAATTCGAATCTCTTTGATCCGCGATGACAAATACTCTTTGAATTTCATAATTCAAGAGTTTGGGAGAGACTTGATACTTACAAGTCTGTCTTTAATATGAAATGAAAACGGATTGTTTTATAAATTTTGTACTTTCTGAGTGTACATTTAAAACTATCTTATTTATATTCATACAGGCAAATGATTTTGTGTTAGTGTAAGCGTGACCATTGACCAAGCCGACTAAAACACATTATTTACATTTTTTTCCCATAACACTCAATTTATGACTGGTGTTAAACTAAATAAGAATATCTATAGTGTGGATCTTTTAGATTTTTTTTTTGTGTGTACGATATTAACCTATCCGATGTTTCTGGGTCGACGTCGACCCCAAAAGTTTGCAACAATGATTGATTAGACGTAACCTACTGAGGTGCATTCAAAAAGTACAACATAGTTTGTAAGTTTTATTTTGTGGCGTGTAATACGATATTCACCTATGTAAAGACAAGCTGAAATTTAACTCTTTTCGAAAGTCAAAAATTACAATTACTGTATTTTACTAAGAACCATTTAAAATGTGGGTAAAACAAAAACCTTACCTAGTTTCAATTTCGTGCCAATAAATTTTCAAATCAAGATTATGTAACTAGCAATTTAAACAGACACTCGAAGAACCTTGCCAAGTGAGAGGAACATCGTTACTCGATAGATGGCGCCACTTGAGCGCAGCCGCCCACAGTGCAGCCCTAATGAATCTAGAAGGCCTGGTTATTGCTTCCCGTATAGATTCCAAGGGGATTACGATATACCTACGTCGTTACTTAGTTATTAGGTTTAGGCTAGATTCTGACAGCTTTGATTTAATCTACTTGTTTTATCCTATACCATTTTTAGCGTAGCATTTTTAGTTGATTAGCCTAAAGACATAAAACCGAGAAATATAAGTAGTATAGCTACGCGATGCAACAAGCCTTCCATTTTCATTTACACGACACGTTTTGGTTCATCTAAGTAAGTACTTACGCACAACCTTGAAGATTCTAATAGCACTATATGTATAGCTATACAACTTTATTTATTATTACACAATTACATCGAACATACCTATATCAAAGTACCTATTCATTGAAGTATTAATATGAAAGTGGATTTAAACACACAATACATACTCCAGTTTGTTTTTACAAACAAAATGTTGACTATCCAACCCACATTGTATATAAAAGATGAGTATTAAACCGATCCAAACCCAAAACACAGCGCTAAATATTTTACATCGTACCTAAGTACTGTAACCCATATCATCAGCTCCTGCATATCACGCTTTGGGATTATAAACCTAAATTCAATCACATATTGTTGAATTTCTGCAGAAACTGAAATTGTTTCATGTTCAGCCCAATCATATATTTGCCAGTTCAAAATCAGCTTCGCTTTCATGATTATAAAGTTGAGATTGGTCCAGGGTGAGATGTACGTAAATATTCCATTAACAACGAATGCCAAATCGCGTTCATCCATACATAACAATATAATCTTCATCGAGTTAATATTTCGGAGTTTGTTAAAGTATTCACTGGGATTTGGGAATGAGAGTAAAAATTAGGCCCCAGGGATGCGGAAGGGCCCAATATTTTGGCTTGTAGTGTAATATCGGTAGGTGTAAGTATGTATAAAATCAAGGACTACGTTGAAGCTACAGAAGTTTGGCTTTAGTTCCTTCTGCGCATGCGGCTTCCCTGGTAGCTCTTACACGGCACAAATATGTGGATGTCTCTATTGTCAATCTCATTTTTTTTCTTTCCTGATGATTTTTTATGACAGTTTTCAAATCAATTATACATCTTTTGCTTAGAATAGTTACAGCACTGATGACAATATTTGTGTCACATGTTTAATTTAGTATTTTTATAATATTTTCTTAACTTTTTATAGATTCTTTTTACCAATTGTTTGTGAATGTGTGAACATTGTAGGCTTTTTAAATTCCTAGGTACTTGTTAAGTTTTTTTTTACCTTGATTCACGTTTTTTGTGTAATACGCAACGACTTATTGTCGCGCTTACGTTGTCCCCTCCATACTTAAGTACTAATGCTGTAACATGATAATATTGTAATGACAAATGATTTGAAAAGATTAACCATGGAGTTTCTTACCGGTTCTTCTCCATAAGAAACGCTAACCAACCCGAACCGTGAGCCTTTTTTTTTTCAAATTTATGTGAAATAAAATATTTTCATTTTGATTTATTGCGGCTAAAACCTACCAGAAAAGACCCTCTCTATTCATCTTAAAGTTCCAAAAAAGTTTTATACATCGTTTTAGGAAATCCAAACATTATTCAAGTGTTGTTTAAAAGCGCGGCTGGTTTTTTAAGTAGAAATAAATTGCTTTCTAGACTCCCAGGAATAACTCGCCAACATGTTTTCTAAATTACATTTTTAGTCGTGTTTGTTTTAAATCGTGTAAAATATGTAAAAGAGCTGCGTCTTAAAACAAGCACAATGCGTAGGTACAAAAACCTAAAGACAAATAACCAAAAAAATTAAAATAACGCCACAAAAACTCTTACAGCCTCGTTAATTTTCTTTTTTCATTTTTACACAAGCGATAAGTGATGATTTTAATTTGTTAACCAGATTGCGTAATTACAATAAACTTTTATGTTTGATAAAATCTTATGAAAACATAAAACGTAAAAGGCGTACGTAAGCATAAAAACCTTTGTTCGCTCGTCGCTGTCGGCGTTTACTTATTTGATTATATTCAAATCCTTTGCCTTTTACTTTGAAATCAATATTAAGTTAAATAAAGTACGTAGGAACAGAAAAACTACTTTAAATGATTATTTCTTTTCGCAACAAAAACTTGCTACAAAAATAAAATTTACTAAAAAACCACTACGCGTTCTTATTTTTGCGACATTTTAATTAATTACTCGATGACTGGGCTCAACTTGTCTATAAAACTTGTCATGTTCGAGCATTTAGGCCTTTTTCTGACATGACTAGACTTTCTGAACTTTTAGGGCTTGTTAGCAGTAAACCCAAAAAAAGTGTCTATAACGCCCACATTTTAGTTCTTTAAGGTGCTTTTAACGTGGGCGTTCTAATCCGTTTCGTTGCGTAGCATGTTGCAGAATCAACAAATTGCGACTCGCCGCGACCGCGGGGATTTGTCTGATCAGGCCTTTATAACAAGCTTCGCATGTGGTCGGTGTTTACTGAATTTGTGTACAGTTATACAATTATAAGTTTTGGGTTTGTGTTCATAATATATATCATCTGCTTGTATCGTTTGGTCATAGGGATTATTTCACCCGGTTGCCATGAAATGAAAAAAAGTCCTCACACATTTAAGACACGACATAGAATCCCATATTTGCAATAATAAAAGTTTGGATTTTTCTTCTTAGCGTGTCGATGGCAATTTTTTAAAAATATGTTTGGCCTAAAATTCAGCTATGCGAACTCCGCTTGCTATCATGTGCAGCGCAAGATGGAAGATGGGCCAAAGGTTGGATTAAAAATTGGAGTTAAAATGTAAATAAAACGAAACAAAAACAGAGCTGACTTAAGTAGATATACCATTCATACGAGTATTAAGAGGTTAAAATCCAAACAATTTCAGTTTCCCTCGACTTTCATTTACAATATCAAATTTCAGAAAAATTCCACGGCAGCGTTCGCATCGCTTCGTATTCGGTCCGGAGCGGATAAATGCGGATACGTACGGATCGGGAATTGACATATGGAACGATTAACTTGACCTATAAACAAATAAATAATGCACTTGACAATGCAAACCATAACTTTTTGAGCGTAAGGAATTTACAATTTTCCGCATCTTATTGTGGAAAAAGGGCTTTACCCAGCAGTGGGACTCAAGACGCACTAAGAAAAAAAATATGTATTTTAAATTTTAACTGGGTACACTAAAAACGGCTGGTTTACTGAAGGGTTTATAAATTGGAAACCACTTCTGTAATAAAAGCCTATTGTAACTGGTAGAATTGAAAAGGTTGTTTCTTGACCTTTTAGAAAGTAAAATTCTTGTTCAAGTTTTCATAATTATGACTTTAAGGGTCTAAGTATGAAAACTTTTATTTTCATTGTGCGTTCGTTAAACACCACATATTTGCAAATAATTATTTGAAAATATCAGTGCATAAAGGAGCGAGTATTTTTACCTACGTACCTGTTTTCTATAGATAGACTATTCTCAAGATAGAGTACTAAGAATAAACAGTACATCCGTTTCCCTTTATACTGTAACGTTAATTACTTCACAAACTGCGTAAGTTATTAAGCGACGAAGTTCAGGCTATAAAACGTATCGCTATCGTCTTGCCCACAAATTGGCCATTACTGGGAGCGCCCGCGCCGCCCTGATTTGCAAAGTAGCTTTATTAAATAAATTCTTCTTCAGAGAAAAGGTTTTTTATTATGGTAAACTCTTATCAAATAAATGTTACTTTTGACCGTATCTTCCGCTATAAGACATTCATTAATGATAAATAAATAATTATTAACCTTTAACAGATTCATGCAAATTCTAATGTAACATTAAAAATGTCACTGAGACTAACACAACAAACAAGCAGCTCTCGTAATGATCAGTCACCAAATAACTGCGCACCTGTTTATAAAACACACATTTTTACGACACAATAGTTTGAACATGACATCCTGTCCTGCCTCACGAGTTCACGACCCCATCACAAAAGCTCACGCCCAACAAACAATAAATTGCTGATAAACTTTCCCATTCACTCGATCGAAATAGAAGTTCTTTTTTTCGCGAAAAAATAATATAAGTTTGAATAACATAAGTTTGTACCTGGCCATAGAAAATGATAGCAAACTTGTTTCTCCCAAAGGCAATATTAAGAAACGCGGCCGAAATACCGAATATTAGTTGAACAGTTTTTACAATTTTCCTTTTAAATAATAAATTGACTGGGGGCGAAGTTTTTCAATTGACAACAAATGAAAGAAAATCAGAAATACTCATAAACATTTTCGGCCTACGCTTGAAAGTACCTAACTAGGCAACCTCAGCTTAGCCCATATGTTATTTCAGCGTTGCTTTTAGATTTCGTACGAATTTATCGACTGCTTCGTGAATACTTGGAAAATAAAGTATTACATTTATCTGTAGTTACATGCGGTTTCTAATCCAGTTTATAATTGCAACTGCAATTCAAAGGCAGCAAAGGGAACGAGTATTTATTAATGCAATTAGACAGTAAATGTTTATTACAAAGCATAAATGTCGTAAAAGGTACAAAGATACTTTCCAAGTTGAGCACGGTTAGACTTAACTAAAACCGATTTTCAGGTACGCACTGCTAACATCTTTCCAGATTCTACCTAGTACCTACACTACACATAACCAACTGAAATAAACAAGAAACCCTCGCAAGAGTTGCTAAAACACACCGTTCGTCGCAATATATTACTCGACAGTGATCCAGGACTTACTCCTGGAATACGTGAGTGTGTACACTGGCGACAAACTCCCATTCTGCCCGCACGTGTATGCCCTGCTGAATAACTAATGAGGATTTGACACAACATACCACGGCGCAACACGCAAGATGCAGTGGCAGACGTGGTGTCTTACCGCTGAAACCTCACTTAAATCTTTGCTTGAAGGTTTGTAAAGCTATTAGACGTTTCTCAGTAGTTTAAGTGTTGAGTTTTAGGGTTCCGTAGACAAATGGCAAAAAACGGAACCCTTATGGATTCGTCATGTCTGTCTGTCTGTCCGTCCGTATGTCACAGCCACTTTTTTCCGAAACTATAAGAACTATACTGTTGAAACTTGGTAAGTAGATGTATTCTGTGAACCGCATCAAGATTTTCACACAAAAATAGAAAAAAAAGAATTGGGGTTCCCCATACTTAGAACTGAAACTCAAAAATTTTTTTTTCATCAAAACCGATAGGATAGGTCTTCAAAAATGATAATGAGGTCTCTAATATCATTTTTTTCTAAACTGAATAGTTTGCGCGAGAGACTCTTCCAAATTGGTAAAATGTGTCCCCCCCCCCTGTAACTTCTAAAATAAGAGAATGATAAAACTAAAAAAATATATGATGTACATTACCATGCAAACTTCCACCGAAAATTGGTTTGAACGGTCTAGTAAGTTGTTTTTTTTAATACGTCTTAAATCGTAAACCGGTCTAATGTTGTATTTATAATGGTACGGAACCCTTCGTGCGCGAGTCCGACTCGCACTTGGCCAGTTTTTATTTTATAATAAATGTGTGTGTGGCCATGGCTTTCCTATACGGCAAGGGAAATGGTATTAGATACAAAAACACTCATGTTCTTTTTGATTTGTTTGTTGTTGCCTTTATTTCTCATATTATTTCTGTTTTGGGCACACTTATCGCCATCCTGAAAATAATTTCACCCTGTGTAATAATACCATAAAATATTAATTGTAGAAAAAGAAAGTAAACACTTTGGAATAAAATGAAAACAAAAAAATGTAGCCATTGAAGTAATTTCAAAATGAACTAAGACTGCTATAAGATATTTGTGTAAGCTAAATGCTAGTCCCATTTTTATTAAAAACAAGGTTTTACAAAAATGCCTGGTAATGGAATTGATAACGAATAAAAAGAACGAAAAAGTATGTCAGAAAAAATTTCTGTTATATTTCAACACTCATAAGCTTCCTGCCCTTGTCCCATGTTACTTGGGGTCAACGCAACACGTTTTTTCTTCCATTCTCCCCTGTCAACCGTCACGCAAGCAATTTCACCTGTTTCCTTCATATCACTCCTCACACAATCTATCCATCGTTTTCTTGATCTTCCTCTCCGTCTCCATCCATCAACATTTATAATCATCACTCTTTTAGTCACATGCGATGCGTCCCTCTTCATCACATGTCCATACCAAAACGTTTCTGTAGCTGGCGCAACTTTCAAACTTCCTCTAATATACTCATTCCTTATTTTATTCATTCTTGTCACACCACACATCCACCTCAACATTCTCATCTCCGCTACATGAAATCTTTTTTCCCCTTTAAATTGAGGGGCATCCGTATGGGTCGCAAGACTCGCAAGTTGTTCCAGTGACCTGTCACCTTTATTGCGATGTAGTTATACTTAATCAAAATTTTTAGCTAGGCTTTCACTCGGGAAATGTAATAAAATATAGGAATATGATATGAGTATTGAATGAATGAATAAATATTTCCAACATTCTTCTTAATCTACACTGCTATCATATTGAGAAATTGAATCGACGTCCGTTCATCTCGTGACGATTGCCTATAAGTATTACTTATCAAAATCAAAATCAAAGCATTTATTTCAAGTAAGGCCAGTTACAGGCACTTTTGAATTGTCGACAAGATAAAAATGTAATGAAGCTACAGTCCCAGTCATAAGGCATAAAAACTGTGAAAGTACTGTAGTTGCCCATTCCCTAGCGTAGATCTCTATGGAGAAGAACGGGCAAGAAACTCCATGGACACTCTTTTAAATCAGTATATTTTTACAAAAACCTTGGTTACATCATTCATGTTGAGATGGTACATTATGTGAGAACGATGTAGCAAGATGTGCAGTGTGCACGTTAAAAGTGTCCATAGTAAAAACAAAAAAAAATAAACAATTCAAAAATAAAATAATTAATTCAAATAAGCCGTTGCAACCAAGAGCTGACCAGTCACAACTGACAGCGCCCGTTCACGAACATGACGTATGTACCAGCATCATTCAACTCAACCATTTTGAAGGGAACTAAATGATCCGACACACGCGCCACCATCAGCGAGACCTTTGAGTGAGCATGACATACTCCTAACCGCCAGGGCACATTCAAGTCAAGAAAAGAGTAGGTTACCAGTGAACGATAGCTATCTAGTACATAGTACTCACACAATATGGGCTATGCGGCTATATAATACTAAAGAGATTGAATTTATACAATGCAAAGATAGTTGTACAATCTTCAACAGCTCCAACAATACAGTTTAATGCTATCCATTTATGCGCCCCTGTCCTTGTGGAGCAGGACCGGCATTGAGCCAAGCATTTTCATCAGCGATATAATCGTCCAACTTGTAATATGCATGCTTACATAGTGTGTGTTTAATGCATGTTTTAAATTTCGTCTCATTCAGTTCAAGAATACTTTGTTGAATTTTATTGTAGCATCTCAAACGATGAAAGATGAGTCTCATGAAAGATGAGTCTACTTTAGCTGATGAGTCTACTTTAGCTTTTCCCCATGAAAGATGAGTCTACTTTAGCGAGTCTGAAGCCTGGCTAAACTAATTGGTCCCTCTTTCTAGTACTGTAATTATGTCTGTCACTTCTTTTATTAAAAAGATGTAGATTTTTTCTTACGTACATTATGTTTTCGTAGATGTATTGACAATGTACCGTCATGATGTAAATTTCCTTAAACAGTTCCCTTAGAGAATCGCGCCTACGAAGATTATATATGGCTCTGATGGCTCTTTTTTGCAGAATAAATATAGACTCAATGTCTGCAGCCCGTCCCCATAACAAAATGCTATAAGACATTATGCTATGAAAGTAACTAAAATAGACCAGTCTAGCGGTATGGACATCAGTAAATTGACGGATTTTTCTAATAGCGTATGCTGCTGAACTTAGCCGCCCTGCAAGGGTACTTAAATGAGAACCCCATTGTAGCCTTGAATCAAGCGTAATCCCCAGGAACACCGTTTTATATACGAATTCAAGTTTCTCTTTATTCAAAACTATATCACAATCGCTATGTTTAACATTCCTGTGAACCAATTTTGGACTTGAATTAGGGTTATTATTCACGTCATCTAGATTTATACATTATACATATAAGTATTAATATCGAAAATTAGTAAAGGCTCTAACGATGAAAGGGCATTTCTTTTCTCTTTTTCGTGTGAAAATATTTTGGCCAAACAGTTACCGTAGAACTACGTACCATTTTATACAAACACAGGGAAAAGTGTTAAAGATAATATTAGAACATATTTAGGTAAGTACAGTAAAATTTTCATTACTATGATATGCTAAGTTTTAAAAGCACTGTTTGCCAATATAAAATAAATAGTTTTTCGAAGATCACCGACTGCACAATGTATAAATTATGAATCGTAAAAAGACAGTAAACTGAACTCAACTGCTGTAAGACGAAGTAGTAACTATATGCAGCACTGGATCATAAATTTCCTTAAGTATTACCGCGATCCTTACTCCGTGAGTCCGTAATACATTACATTATTGATAGCCGCGAATCTAATAAAGTGAACGCGCGAACAAGGTTGGCGGGAACGGACGCCATTTTTCAAAATAAATGATAGCTTTATTACATTTTTGGGAGATTAATGAATTGGATGGGTTAACAGATGTTGTTAATGGTGCTGAAAGATCTTTACCTACTATCTCAAATTATATTTCAGACTGTACGTTAAAGTTAACAAAGATGTGTTTGCTAAATATAATGTTATTTTTACTTCTCCTCAAAAAGTAACGAATACAAACGTAAACATATAACAAAGTAGACTAGAACAGTATCTATTCGGCCGTGTTCTTTTTTTTACCTAATATTTCTTGTACTAATTCGGTGGACATCACATAGTGATAAAACTTGACATCTGTTTCAGTATATTAATGTAGTAAAATAAACTTTACAGATTTTAAAACTCACTAAATTAACACTAATAAACGATAATATAACCCTTTTTACTACAACAACCGATCTAAAAAATAAATCGTTCAAGAAAACTGTCTATCAATGTGTATGTGTCCCAGCAAAGAGTTGAGTCACGACATGCGACCTACCCGCAAATGCAGTTGAAATATTGACATGCAGCCCTAGTGCATGACGTGATCGACTCGCTAATGTTCCCGATACGTTTACAATTGAATACACGCAGACAGCACGGTACCGCTCGCGGGGTAAAATTAAATTCTTTGGCTTAAGTTGTATTGATAACTGTGAATACCTTTTAATACAATATATTAGTTGGATACATAATATGTAGGAAGTAATTGCAGACAAGATTAAGTAATGCACTTTAGAGCTCCAATGTTCATTAAAAGTAATTTTGTCATCTTACATAACTAGCTTATACCTGCGGCTTCGCCTGCTGGAGGCCGGTAATTAATGGTCCCTCGACATCTTATTACCGGGACTAAAAATATCGTATGCGTTAATCCTGGTTATAAATTAATTTTCATCAATTTCCATTTTTTTTTTGCCAATTTTCATGCAGATCCGTTCTGCCGTGTTTGAGTAACAAACATCCATCCAAACTTTCGCATTTATAATAGTTATAAGATATCAGAAGCTAACACAAACCAAATCTAAGATAAAACCTTGGTATAAATCAATCATATTCGTTTTAATGACCGAGTTATTCCTTTGCACCTATCTTTCATTTTTATCCGGTTAGATAAATCTTCTCAGTAACAAGAAGTTAAAAATTTCAGACACTAGAGTTAATAAATAAATTCGTGCTTCCTTCACCGGTGCCGACTGACAAACTAAAGCTTCAAGTTGAAATCGCCTTTAAATTCAGTAGCAAAAGCCGCGGGATTCTGTTTAAAATATAGCTACTTTTCAGGAATTCATAGTCGAAATTACGTTCTGTTATTTTGGAACTAATAAGTAATTCAGTCTGTGTGTAAAAATTGTATCTTCGAAATACGGTGAGGCATTCCATTTCCTCGCTGGACTCGCTGGACTGACCTTATCAAGACAGCTACTGAGTCCACCATGGTACAGTGTACTCGCAAAGTCTCCAACCGGCAGAAATGGAAGCAAATCGCTGAACGAGCAATCCTCGGGGACAACGACCCACCGAACATCTCTCCGTGTACCTCGTCTGCGCAACCACGACCACTCTGACAAGAGTGTTTCGACTAAGAAGAAGAGATTCCATTTCCCCTCGAACCGTGCTCATTAATATTGCATACGCTTGAGCCGGCAATCCCTCAGCAAATACGAATGTTTACGTTCTTTTACGGTTATTATATTACCGCCTGTGGTGACATTATTAAGCAATTAGTCCTTCTGACGATCTACCTGTGTGTCTGATTGTGTTAATTATAGTGCTGCAGTATGTACGCAAAGTGATAGTTTACTCGACTGCCCATGTGTCCATATTTACGTAACTACTAATTATACGCCTTGGCTTTAAATATTATAGTTTACTTGTTGATTTGTTTGGGCGTTTCATTGTAGGGTTTGTTTGTACCTTTACCATGTGTGTTTTAATATTTATGTATATATCAGATTTTCGAGCGGCCGCGACACCATATGTCGCTATTTATCTGTTATTTATTGTTGGTCCTCCATTTTGGGTATGTACATGCAGGTGGTTGATAATAATACCTACAGCATAATTTACTTGATATAATTACAAAGATTTCAAAGGAACATTATCAAAATAACCGGGTGACAGTCACGTCAAAAGCTCTGTCACCACCGCCTTACATTCACAACCCCATTCGATGTTAACCGCCCTAAAATCAATCTTAAACCACAGAATAAATATAACCGATTGCAACTTATAAAAAGTGTTGCAATATATCATACCAAATCATCGCGCGCCGTTATATATATGTTGCAGTCAAAACTCTTAAGCAGTCAAAAGTACTTTTAACTAGCGAAATCAGTCAAAAGTAGTTTTAACCGTATGCTTTCGACAATACTACTTTTGACTGAAATAACAGTTAAAAGTAGCCCAATGGAGCTGGTTAAAAGTAGTTTTGACTAACTGATTCCGTCAAAAGTGGTTTTGGCTGGTTATATCAGTCAAAACTCTTAAAAAGTTAAGGAGATCGATAAAAATAACAAAAAAACGCACCTTTAAAGTTTTATATTAGTAGAGAACGTGTGTATTTTCTGATTACCAATTTTAATGTCAATTTTTTAGAGTGTACTCCTCTTTGTATTGATTGTACTGATTGTACTACCAAACTTTCGTAATAAACGATTTCACATTTAATAAAGGGGATAAATATAATAACCACCGAAAATAACTTTGTGGCCATTAACATCTATCACCTAAAATATCAATTGATCACCAAATTTAGTAAATGAGCACCAAATTTTAATGAGGTGGTTGATGACAAACTATTTTGCCTAGGCCGACTTGGGGCACCACGACATGAATAGATAAGGTTAGAAGGGCCGCCATACCCTTCGTGGTTATTTTTTTATAAATCATTCCGAAGTAAGAACCCTGCGAAGCGGGGATCCGTCGACCAGGTCTCCCTCGACTCGGATGCAAGAGCATAACAGTTCAATTTCTGGTGGTCATTAACTATTTTTGGTTCTAATTTCACTCTAAAATGGGGATCTTGTTTTGGTGATCATTTACTAATTTTGGCAATCGAAAGTGATTTTTTGACGTTAAATTTGACTAAATCTGGTGGCTGGTTAAACATAAGCCTTAAATAAATATCTTTATTAACATTCTAATTAGTTAATAGTGCTTTTGACTGATGCTTTAGCAGTTAAAACTAGTTTTGACTAAGAGCGTCAGTTAAAACAACTTTTAACCGCAAATTTGCAGTCAAAAGCACTATTAACCAATGATTTTCAGTCAAAACCACTTTTGACCAACTTTTGCCTATTTTATTCAGTTAAAAGTACTTTTGACTGGTTAAGAGTTTTGACTGCAACATATACAATCTTATAGTTTAACAGAACTGCTTCACATTGATGATAACACTTTCTGTGATGCTTATGTCTCACACAAATGCACGAACCTAATCTCTACCTAGGTAAACAATAGCGTTATGGAGAGTGAGAAAAAAATTATTTAGCGTTAATTGCTTGTTCCTAAATTAGATCGCCAGTTTACTATAATAGCCATCTTTACGTTCATCATTTCGTTATTTTTCCACAAAAAACCCAAGATTCATGACAGCTCAAGATCACGTTAATATCAATCTTACATAATTTCGTTACTCAATTTCTTTCAGTGATGGAGAAAATCGTCGGTCATCATGCCTTTGTTAAGGCTGTGCCTATCACTCTGCCGTCACCCTAAACTGTCATGGCCACTCTAATTCGATACTAGAATAAAGACTAAAGAAATGAAAAAGGAAAATTAATGACTATTGCTCTTTTGATGTGGATTTGCGAATAACGAGAAAGTAGATACAATACTTATGTGAAAGATATTGAATGAAACTTCTCGTCTTTGTGTATTAAAGGTCTGAAGTTTGTTAAGTCGAGTTTTTTACGATTCGCGAGTGGATTCTTTTGAGTTTCGAGTGCTATTGTTGGTGCCGTTTAATTTGCTTCGAAGAAATCCACAATTTCGTTTCGCTTTTTTTGTCAAATATTTTCTTGGGACTAAGTATACGGTATTCAAGTTATGTCTATATAACAAAAGTCATTTAGAACAATATTGTAACATATTAACACAGACAGATTATGACAGAGAGAACATTGCAACGCCCCGCCCGGGGTGAGTTGATTCAAAAGTCTAAGTGTAGACTGGTAGATGTGTATCAACGCGGAAATTAGACATAATGAAGTAAGTTGCCGTTCCTCTTGGCAGAACAAAATTATTGCTTGCGTAGGGGACTGAAGAAGGTTTATAATATAGATAGAGCAGTGTCTTCTAGGATTACATCATGATATATTGATATCAAACTACCTGAATATCAACTGTAAAAACCGCTTTTCATACATATTTAGGAAGTGGCACAGATTTCCCCCAATGTTTTCCTTCCATGACGGAATGTCTGGTTGAATGCTTTTGAACATGCGATCAGTTTTTTACAAAAATGGTTTGCTTCAAAGCCCGAGATGAAAATATAAGATTAATGCTATATTTAAAAAACGCAACATTCTCAAGGACACTACTTGCTCGGTACTTCATTTGTTCCAAACTCTCTTGAAATGTTTGTAAAGTTGTAAGTGTATAAAGATTTGTTTCAGATATCGTTTGTCGTTTGAGGAAATTAGAACATGAGTGTTTATTTTGATAAACAATATTACCTGAAACTCACCGAATGCATTAACTATGCCTTTTTTAAGTTGGTTAAAAAGACGTGCTTGTTTATGTAATGAGTACTTGTAATTACATACATAATATCTACTCTTATCTACCTACTAGATTAATTTAAGTCGCCGAAACCGCCGTTTACGTTTACGTAACGTAGGCTACTGTAATTTACTAACTAAACATAGCCACATTCAGTTAATTGTTGAGTAAGCAAAACTTTATAACATGCTTTGAGATTTCAAACATACAGATTTTTTCAATATTGTTGGTAAACAGAGGTAATTTTGTCAGCACTTTTAGAGGGTGAAAAGTTTACCAAGATAACTATTGCATATTCTATTTTAACCATTTTTACAGAAATAGGAACCTTATTGTGTTGCCCAGTAACTGGGTTATGTATGACAGATACGCGGCTCCATATTCAATACTGCATCCAGTTATACTGGAAACCCACAACAAGCCCCCAACATAGTCGGGAAAAGGCTAGGCCGATGATGTGATAACAGAGATGAGCTTTGCAAAAAGCGGCTTTGCAAGAACCTGTGCGGAAAGGGTACTACTGGTCGAAACACAAACTATACCTACACAGTTCAACAGGAACATTAGAAGAAATAAACACACGCACCTTTCCGAAATCTGAAATACATCAATAGCCTTCAATTTCGCAGACCAGACACTTGTTAAATCGCTCACGTAATCAAATCCTCAACGCTACGCTATACAAACTGCTGAACACGTTCCGAGTTTGTACAACTAATTAACATAAGACTGTGTTGCATGCGAGGTCAGCACTTGAAGAGCAATGTCAGGGCTTGCGTGCTCTTCCACCGTATCGGATGAGCAGACAGCCTGGCCGGAAATTTGTAGGGTTATACTTTTCCTGGAGCGCTTGATGGGTGTTATAGTAAATACTAGCAATACGGAAAGATTCAGAAGATAGGCTCGCGTTTGAATACTAGCTCATGCTGTTTGAAAGCGATGATGGTATTTGACAAACTCAATTAATCCTGGCAAAGCATGCGTAACTTGCAGGTTGTGGCAGGTGTTCTTAGACAGTAGTTAGTTTCCACCAGGTGGGCTGTTGGTCTGTTTGCCAACGAATTATAGTACTTAATCGCATGTATAGTAGTATATAGCTTCGCGATAGCTTAAAAATAGACTCTCGCGGACTGCATAACAGTTAAACTACTACTAGTAAGTCGTATCTGCTTCGCACGGCTGGTTGAGACATGAATAAGTTGTAGATGAAGTCTGAGGAATACAAAACGAAAGCACATAATGTTGCTACAGTTTTCTTGGTTTCATAGCCTTTTCCTAAAGGCATGGTATGAAATGACCGTTTAACATTGTTTTCATATTAATCAGTAGCGACCGGATTGCGGATGCAAATGTATATTTGTATAATACAGGGTGTAAACGGACTCTTCACGAAGCCGTGAACCAAGCATTGTGTACATCAAACTACTACTGTACGCAAAAAATATTGATGGGAAACGACTTTTTTGGAGTGAAAAATCACGTTTTACGGTAGGACTCAATGTAACGCATTCAAAACATTGTGCTGATGCATGGATTGACTAGTACGGGGTTCGTGAAGGTGTCTGAAGTAAAAAAATACATTTAAAGCATGTATTTAAAAAAAACTTGTGAAACAGTTGGAACTTAGATCCCCAATATCTCCGTAACTGGAAGATTTTATATTTTAGCTAAAATCAGATTATCATGCATGTTTTGGGCATATTTCCTTTAACGTTACCTTTATTTAACCGGAAAACTGCAAAACTGAACCACAGGTGATACCCGCAAAAAACACCTAAATTCTAATATACCCATTGACCTAAGCGGATGTAGAACGATCGTTAACTCAATCGTAGTACTGATTTTAAACAGCATTCCGTTTTAATAGAAAAAGTATAGTAGCTCGTCGAAAATGTGGTAAATAAAACCATGATTTTGTAGTACTTATTTCAATTTTATGTAACATATTTCGAGTATTCAGGATGCATATCTCAACGATTTTAAGTTGCTTATAATCCGATCTCTATTAATTAATTATCCCCATAGTTCCTTCTATTACACGTAGCAAAGTGAGGTCAAGGTCAAGTGCGAGCAGGGTGCACTCGTAACGGATGCGGACTGAGCAGGCAAAGGGTACAAAAAAAGAGATAAGCAGTATCAGAATGGAAGTAAGGTTTTTTTTTTAAATGGGATTGACTTGATTGTCTATTTTGTTTCCTTACCTGATGATTTTTCTGGGTTTGGAAAAACACTTGCTCCGAGTCGTCCTGGCAGATAGTCCCCACGTCAAAAGTTCCCAGCCCAGAATAAAAAACTTTGTGTATTATGTATTCAATGTTTATGATAAAAAAGTAACATTCCAGAACGCCAGCTGCAGATAACGATATTCACAAACCATTTATCGATCCACGAAAGGCATTCATTAAGAATTCATCATTCCTGAAACGTAAATGTCACAAATTATAAACATTTGATGTGAAAGCAGTAACTTTCGGAAATCGCGACGATTGAGACTCGTCAACTGTAGCAGATTTCTAGGAAATCCTAATTTGTACTGTAGTTCGCAAACAGTCGCCGGTGGCCGACGCCAATTTTGAGATAAAGTGTCTCTTTATGGAGAAAATGTGTTTATTTTTGTATTACAAACACGAGAGTCCATTATTTGGAGCTTTTTTCCTCGTATTTCAGATACGAAAAATAAAGAATAAACAGTTACTTGGGGCTTTAGAAAATGGATTCTGTTCATTCGATTTTTTTTGTGACTTTTGTAACTGTTTGGTTTCGTAGCATTTCAAATGTCATTCAATGTTTTTTTTGTGAATTTTGTAACTTTTTGGTTTCTTAGCATTTTAAATGTTAACATCTAAGTAGGTTCTATAAATTTAGTAGTTACGAATGAACTCAAATGCACAATTATAATTCGAACAACAACACATTCGACAATGTTTTACCTTGCAGAGTGTTTACTGTAAAATCGATCAATGAAGAAATAAACCTATTAAATTGGTACACTGTATTAAAAGTATAGAGATAAATAAGTTTTATTTGGAAAACAAAAAGGTTCGCTGAACACGAATAACCTGAAATTCGTGAAAGTCAGGCAAGGTGATGTAACAATGAAAGCAGTTGGTTGTATGATTGCATTTCAGGTTAGAAAGCGTTCCGTTTAAAAATAGAAGAAATCGTTCGGTCCGACTTAAATGTTACGAACTAGCACAAAACTAGGGTTAAACAGAATTCGTGGGGCGCAAGTATTGAATTGGAAACTGACTAATTGGCAGAAGTAGGTATCAAGTACAGGTAAATGGTATTATCTATAATTATAGAATCTTGGGCTGTTGGTTCGGACTCTTATCGTTAAGTGCTAAGAACCTAAACTACGAGTACTCACCTATTTATAGTCAAATCACACTTATTGTAAATCAACTATTTTATTATTTGCAATATAATTAGTTAGTTAGTGCGCTAAAAATCACTGTAATCGTTATAGTTAAATTTAAAAAAAAAAAACAATTTCTGTTACTACAAAATTGCATGCATAATTTCACGATCTGAAAATATCGCTGATGTATGGTACATAAAGATAATTTTTCGATAAATGCTTCAAGTGGGCATTAGTAGTACCTATATGATATATCAGTAACAATTTCCGTCCAATAATAGACTACTTCAGCCGACCTGTGTGGTAAGGTATTGGCAGTGAACTTGAGGTATTATTTTAAGAAATTTTGTTTTGTCTTAGGTAACTCTAGAAATATATAAGAACGTCTCGAGGTGTAATTGCTACGAATGCGTGACTTATGGTTTTTTGATAAGTATCCTTGCCTAGGTTGGTCTATGGATCGGTGACCACCCATTACATACCGAGTTTCCTCAGGGCCTCGGAAAGCACTTTTAACCGTTGGTTCCGGCTGCCATTTGTGGATCTTTGACAGTCGTTACAGGTAGTCAGTGGCCCGAAAGTCTGATAACCAGTCTTACTAAGGTATATCGTATTACCCAGTGCTGACTGGGTTGTGAAGGTCAGATAGGCAGTCGCTCCATGTAAAATACTGGTACCTATTCAGCTGCATCTGGTCAGACTGGAAGCCAACCCCAACATAGTTGGGAAAAGGTTAAGTAGATGATGATCCTTACTTTGGCTAGTGGTTTGCTTCATCTATTTTTTTCGACCTATGATCTTCACTACTTGGTGTTAGTTCTTTACATTATTTCCTTCCCAAAGTTACTCATAGTCCAATTCTATATCGGTCTTTGCTGACCGGCAAAAGTACATTTTCAGAAAACAAACAACGAATATGGTTTAACCAACGGGTACGTAGAATGGCTGTACTATGCAGCAACAATGACATCCATCATAAATATAATGCGCAAAAATGCTGCTTCTTGACTAACAGACAATAGTCACAAAACGACAAAACGTTGCTACGGTGACCAAAACGAATAGATAAACGTAGAAGTAACTGAAGGGGAAAGTCGCGGCACGGCAGGCATGGAGTGGTTAAAAAAAACCTCAAGAGGCCCACTGAATACTGTATAGTAGCCAGACAACTACCATCAACTTTCTAACAATTGAATATTTCTAAAGAATATGTATAAAGATGCTTTTGAAGGCACAGCAATAAAAACATGTCTTGCAACTCTTTGTAAACAGTACTTTAACTAAGTATGACAAGCTAAAAATAAGAAGTTTTTCTCTGTAAAAGCAGGCTTGGGTGAACTCATCGCAGTTGAGTACGATAATTTTCTACTTAAATAATATATTTTATTCTATTTAAAAACCTACGCTCATAAAAGTTTCATAAAATATCTTTTAAGAAAACAACATTTATATGAAGATTAAAATCTGCCAAGTTAACCTACTTAAATGATATATTTTAAGGATTTACTCTATTTAAAAACCTACGCTCATAGAAGTTTTATAAAATATCTTATCTAAAAACTACATAAATATGAAGATTAAAATCTGCCAAGTTAACTTGCAGGCGCGTCTCGTTTCTACAAAAAAGCTGGTCACATCGGTCACAGTCGAAATGTCAGTAGGCCGGCTCAGCACTAACTGGGTCACCTTATTAAGGGAATGCAACGTCAAATAAAAAGATACAGAAGGCCTATCGTGAGGGACTCGTGCCTCATCGACCATTTCACAAATTGAATAAGTTATTAATAGAACTGTTAATTGGGCATTGGTTTTTCAGTATTATTTATCTGTCGGGTTGTCAGGATTTATTCCGTTAGGCTCGTACATCATGTGGGCAGAAGATGGGCTTCGTGCAATGAAAATACATTGGGTGCGATACACTGTTTCTATTAAACTAACAAATTACTTGAAATTATACTTTAACACAATAACACGGGGCACAATGAATCGGGTACAGTCCTAGGATGTCTCAACTCCGCTGCGATCAGATACTGAATGTCGTTCTCGCTTCGACCTGTGAACATCAGGGCTCTGTAGAAGCACGCTGTGGTGTTGGTAGACTTGTAAGTAGGTAGCTTGATGTCACCACTGGCGCGCTTGCGATTCATTTTATGTCTGTACCAATGACCGGATCCGACATATCTGTGTTGGTCCCAGTTTGTAGATAACTCATAAAGCCCACATTTGTCTGCTATTGTTGTTCAGTCTTTAGCTAAAAAACTGCCTTTTTGCATCTAAAAACAAAACCTAATTATCACTATGCCCTGTTGTCAAGATCTGTAGAAGTAATGACTATGTCAGAGATATAATCCGAGCCGATAGCTATATGAGGCAAGATACAAAAAGGCCCCAAATTATAAATACTATAAAAAATATTCAACGGTTGCCACGAGCCACTCAACAAAACCGGGTCTTTTGTTCCTCTCTGCTTGTACCAGCAGCTTCGTTACTTCAGCCATGCCTCTGGTTTCAGCCGTAAGCTAATGAAACGCTTTGCTAGTATTAATGAGAGTCGCTAATTTGCACGGTATTATGCAGAGATACCTAAGTCGGAGCGAACTTGATGGCTGGACGTTTTATGTTTAATAATGTCGTAACTCCTTGAGTACTTGGGAATGGTTTCCTTTTGATTATTTGTGGTTTTAGTTGTATTAATTAAAAAAAATATATAGTTTTAACTTCTGTGAATACTTTGGTGAAATTGAGGAATATATAGAAAACTGACATTTTATTTTAAATAAAAAAAAAGAGATAGATACTTAAAACCTCATAACTTCTCCTAACTGAATTAATGTATTTCATAATATAAGTCCTACCTCTTACTGGCGGGTACACCATCAGATAAACACGTCGAATGCGCGAACACAAGTGCCTAGTTTTACGACACAATACCACGATATATTTTCCCTCTATGAGTACTCAAAACTTCGTCCATTGCATTAAGTTTGTCACCAAACTTTAAACGTACTGCACTTTACATTTCAAATTCAAAAAGCAAAATCTCACGTTTCGGTAGTACTTGACTAGACCAAACAAGAGTATTTAGGAATTGGATAAACAACGGAGACCGATCATGGCTACCTTAAAAACATATAAAATATATTACAGCAGAGAATCTAAAAGGTAGCTTCACATTTAATTATAGAAACATCCCGTCCACGAAGTTTACACGATTACTTCAATGTTCCACTTCCACTCAAACTGCGCAAAATTCAGCGCCTGATAAATTATGTAACGTTAATTCCCCGAGTTTTCATAATTACGTTACTAAAGGGCAACATAATGATACACAACGTTAACAAAATATAGTTAATAATGTACTACATATTTACAGACTACTGCCCCCGCTGCGACTAGGATTAACATGTAATCCAGGATCAGATGGTTAACTCAATAGGATTATCTGACTACTTTCGGTTGTGCCTGCTCTTGTCACTTTTCTGACAAATTAATGGTAGATTTACGAATTCAGAATTGTTTGTTTACGGCAAATTGGAAGGCTGTAATAATTTATGCGTGGGGTGCCGTGGGTCGGATAACTTTTTAATCAAGCAAGCTCGTAGAATACGTAGATTCGTATCACGCGACCGTAAAGCGACATCGCAAAAAAATCAATTCCCGCACACCGATAGGTTAAGAGGAGAGGAAATCCATGCATCTAGCTTTGATCTTCGAATTTCCACTGAGGAAAAATGATGTTTTACGTGATCACACCACATAAATCGTACTTCAAAGACTTGAATTCCATCATATACACTGGCGAATGTTTGTTCAATCATTTGACATCGGCCTTTGCTCTTTCAATAGAGGTTCACAATACATTATGAGGGCGAGGCTTTGCAAACTATCTGCAAACATGGTCATTAGTAGCAGCAGTAGCATCCTGGCCTAGTTGGCGTAGTTTCTATGTCGATAAACAGTGTTGACACAACAGGAAGATAGCTTGCTTACACAGTATGCTGCCCTGGTACACATTGAATAGATCTGCCACCTTATGTCCGGTTGAATTGAAAACTTAAAAGCTTTCAGATTTTTTAGTGTAAGTGCATATTATTATTTTGTAAAACTTAACGTTGCCCACCCTTCCGTCGTTTACCTAGTGGTAAACCCACTTACTTACCTTCAACAATGACTCAATATTTTTGAAAAAAATCAAAAGCTTAATTTTACCTGCAAATTACTGTTTAAATCATCTGAAACATTTCCTTAAAGTAAGCGTTACAGGAATTTCATTTGAATTTGTATTCTATTCGTGAATTCAGTTGGAGCTCGCACTAATGATTTGTTTGGTTGTATGAAACGTGCGTTCATATCGAAACCACTGCTGTAGGTACACATTTCATATTCTATTGTCAGTGTTCCATTAAATTTACGTCCCTTTTATTATAGCTTCAATTCCATAGACACGTACGAAACACGTATTGCTATGGCTACGGCCCGTGGCTCTAAGCTGTATCGATAACGGGTTACAATAACAGTTCTGTTGCTGTAACAACCATCCGCTCGCGAGCTGTGGCGGTGTGATAACCGGTGCAATGATTAGTTATTCTACATTGGGTAAATTATTGAGTGGCGAATAATGTCGGTTGGAGATAAACTAGGTGGGAAGTTGGTAGAGGTACCTCAGTGCTAAATAAACCTGTATACTTTTAAATGGAAAATTAAAACTTAAAGTATAATTTAAATCACAATAATAGCTACAATTTCCAGAAGCATTTATTGCAAAACATACTTCTGATTGCATGGCAAGTTTTAATTACTGAATGTGCAAGAAAGTCCAGGTGCGTCACAGTTCCATAAACGTTTTGCTATTGAAGTTTATTTAATATGCCAACTACAATGTTTTATTACTGAACAAAACAAAGAGGTTTTATAAGTCTGAAGTGAAAACAAACCACTGCTGAAATTAAGGCTTCTCTGATGGTTGCACTTGCACACTAGCATAAGAACCATTTGTGGCACCGAGCTCCAAAAAGGATGGCCCAATGTCAGTGACTTGTTTAAGAAACTGATATTATCTCCTTTCCCTTTGATTTTGATACATGCATTTAACTAAGTAGAACTCTGAAACGGGTCACACAGAAAAGTCACACAAATGACATCTAAACGAACCAAAATACTCCGAAATATTCTACAAAATAGAGTTGTTATTTACATTCTACAAAGGTTTACATCGCATAAATATATAATGTATAAAAGTTATCAATATCACTTTTGATTAATTTGCCATAATTAATTTCATTCAAATATTCACGTCGTTCTTATTTGCCGCTGTCATGTTTCGCACGCGACCGTGACTCGTGACTAATAACAATACAACTACAAAAATACTACATAATTTATATTAAAAAACAAACTAAAAACTAAATGGTTGCCCTACAAAACTAAGTAACAAAAGAAAAGCTGAAAAATTAATAAATACTAAAAGCTAGGTTTAGTCAGGTTTGGATACAAAAAGCTGAATTAATCTAGGTTTAGTATTCAACCCTATCTTTTTTGTAGTTTCATGATAATAAACTTTTGCGCCTAAACTCTGGAAAGAGCGGCAGTCTAGACAGTAGTTTATTTTAAGAACTGACCCACTTTCTATAATAAACTTTTCCACCTTTCCGAGCGGAAAAAAAATAGATCTCGTAGGTACCTATATAAGGGCTATCTAGTCATACACCTAATTTCTTAAGGGGTCATTGTATTCATAATAATGAACAACTTTCACTATTGTTGGCATAACTCGTCATAAAATGTAGGCAAAAGCTGTTTTTTTTTTTGCGATTTCGGGTTTGGTCCCATAGTGAAAGTTGTCCGTAATAATGAGTACAATGACGACAACTTTCGAAGAGATTTCGTTTATTATTATTTCGTAGATAGACCTTATTTATATGTTATAAATCAATTAATATTTTAAAGATCAAAATAAAGGAATTATTTTGAGTTTTCAAACTTATTTTCTTTGAGCCCTTTTAATAGGGGATGATCCTACATAATTATAAACCCCATTCATCCATCGAGAGTTTCATGAAAAGAATCGTTCAGCGGATTTCTTATAACATCAATCCCAATGCCTACCTTATTAAAAATATCTCTACATAATCACCTCTTACAAACCTCCCATCCATTACGAAGCCGAATACTTACAGAAATTCTACAATATATGTGTCGGTATTCCTTTAAAACCATGTAATTAGTTCAATACCGGGTATTAGCTCAAGCCACCTGAGCAAGCGGCCCGTAGTGGGACGGCCCTCGTCGGAAGCCCGCGGAGGAACGGCCCTCATTGGAGGCCCATCGAGACTCTCGACGTGATTTCCTCCCCCCACCACTTCACAAGAGCACCCTCTTTGTACTTGTAAACGGACTTTGTGGATCTGCGCTCGATGCTCATGTTTGACTGACATTTAAGATGTTTCTTTGAGTTGACAGATGTTTGGTTCGTAAAGTGCGTTTTTTAATCTTAGAGACTAAATTGACACATGCTAATGTCAAACGGTATAGGTCACATCTATACTCAATTTAGTCTCTAGGATTAAAAAACGCAATTTAGCTATATGAAAACGTGTGTTCATTCACGTCTAATAAGGTACCCGTCTACACGTACACGGTGATAAGGGAAGAAAGTTTAAAAGTTTTGTTTTAATTTAAGAAAGTAACGCGAAGAAGTATGGTACGTGGTAAACTGCACCTTTATTTTCTAAATAGCAGTAATTTTGGCTTTCTTAGGTTGTTATTTGTTATTGATAACTACGTACGTACGTACGAGGCAAAAGGAGTATGTAAAGATCGTAGCAGGTGGCGTTTTGTGGTTTCTGCCTATCCCCATGGGATAAAGGCGTGAGTTTATGTATGTTTGATAAGTACGAAGCTATCGACGCAGTTATTTGTTTGCCAATGCTATAAACTACATACTTAGTAAAGCCACAGGCGGATATTGTACGAAAGCCTTTAAGAACTGACAGTTTTTGTGTAAGACGGGATCAAGTTGTCTTTGAGCGAGTGCAGGTGAACATTTCCGTCTAATCCACCTAACCCAAGCATCTATAAACCACTACTTGATATATGTCGGTGTGTTGTACAAAACTAAGTAACAAAAGAAAAGCTGTAAAATTAATGAATACAAAAAGCTAGGTTTAGTCAGGTTTGGATACAAAAAGCTAAATTAATCTAGGTTTAGTATTCAACCCTATCTTTTTTGTAGTTTCATGATAATAAACTTTTGATATATGTTGGTGTGTTGTGTATGCATCTATACTATGCCAAAATAAAATTGAGTGTATTTTAAATTGAATTTGAAAATATCTATATATGAATCTGTAGATATCACAGAAGTATTTTCATGGCTTTTAACGTAATTATTTATATTTCACTAGCTGTTGCCCGCGACTAAAAATGATAGTCGATGCGTCACAAAAAGATAGTCCTTGTCCTTCCCCAGGATATAATCTATCTCCTTCCCAAATTTCATTACGATCTGATCAGACGCTTAGGTAACAAACGAGCACAATTACTTTCACATTTATAATATCAAAAGTATGGATTAATTTTATGGACACTATTTAACCATTCAAGATTATAATTGCTTAAAGTATAGGTACACTTATACTAAAATATATAAAACCAAGAAATGGCTTTACGATTCCGATATTCAATAGTGATATGGGACGAACTAAGAATTTTTCGGAATGTGGGACAAAACTTTAGGACGAACGAAGAATAAATCATTCTTGAGGCCACGAAGTAAAACAAAATTTTCTAAAGTTAAAACTTGGCAATCCCTTTCTAAACTTATACATTCAATACAAATCTCACGAAACATTAAACAGTTCAGTGTAGCGCGAAACTTATGATCATCCTTATTCGCCCTCTGGTGAAGTTTTCAGCACATTTACAAGAAGTAGTAACATTATTTTGTAAGTCCTAGATTTACCTTAGTGAAACCTGAAAGGCCTCTTTGTTTAATTAAAGTAATAATTAGCAGTAGTTACCTGGATGGCTAAACGTGTTTCGAGAATTTTCTTTAAACTAAAACAATTAACAATTTTACATCAAAATAGTGTCTGTATTCCCCAGAAAAAAGATATAAGTAAAAACGTATAGCACTATCAAGATTATTTTGTCTTGCAAAATGTAAGTACATTTTGCAAGACAAAATAATGTTGATGAACTGTTTCTTTCATAAAGGACAGAAAAGAGTTATTTTTGTATTTATTTAACTGATGTATTTATTTAACAGAAAATGCATAAACTTAATACCCCAAGTTGAAAATACTACCGCAGTGTGTATCAAGTGCCTAACTTTATCCATGTTCACAAAGAGCTGGTTCTTAACAACTTTTTTTTTAGTTTTCGCAATCACATTTCGCATAAACATAGTTAATTGAAAAAGACTTCGTATATTTTTGCAGAGAGCTTTTATCTGAACTTTTTTATATTGTGTTTGCTCATAAATTGTTTAGTGCAACCAATCACTCTAGGTTCGGAATAAGTTGCCGAATGGAGAGCATGCCAAACAGACTAAAAAGAACTCTAGCTCGAAATATAAATTGAAATTGGAGTTATATTTATTTATTTGTCGACTACTTGTGGTTGCAAAATGGAAATATGATTGATATTTTTAATTTAGATAAGTATGTAGATATTTGTTGTTGTGTCAATAAGTACTCTGTCTTCCTACTCTGACTAGACGAAATAGATAAGTTAGAAGGTATGATTAGCAGAGGCTCAGGTATTATTATATGATGCTCGTAGAAAAATGAGAAATGTGCGACAGATTTTGTTATAAACTGGATACTTTATTGATATTTATTTTGAGTACCTTCTTTTCTTACAATGAATGCCTCATCTTACCTTCAAGATAATCCCGTAGCAGCCCATTAAATCTCTCTTTGTCCTCCAAACAAGCCTTACCATTCAACGAGTCTCAGAGGGCGCATTAAATATGAACCATTGGAACAAGAACCAGATTAAACTTTTAACACCAGCTCCTCTAGCTGAGGAGAGAGAGAGCTTAATCTGCAAGACCTTTAGGCCTTGCGTTCTAGTAATAAGACCTTACATTCAAGGTCAATCGCCTTTCGTCAAGGAGACTGGGTTTAGTAAAAACAATAACATGTTCTCTTTAAACACAATTTTACATCGCAAGTTTTAACAGCCGACGTCTAAAATGTTCAACTTTATAATATTAAAGCAACGTGGCGCAACTTGGGAGTGTTTGTGAAGGAATAAGTTGAATGATTGATTGAACATAAAGAGTGATAGGTCCAAAACAATTCATTTTTTGCATGTTATATGCATCAGCGACTTCTGAACACGAGGTCCTAGGTTTCCAGTTCGGAAGAACCGTTATTGGGTTTTTATAAGTTTAATTTATCAGTCGAGTGTCTGGATTTGTAGCAATAGACTAGCCCCTATTAAATGCTGGGTGTACTATTGATGGATATAACCCATTTGTGATTACAGGCGTGATGATGTTACGTGTGTGTCGATTTAATTTTTGAGCCAAATGGAGTCGTTTGACGATAAGTTGATAAAAAGTACTTAAGACCAGCGCTTGAGGTGTTTCCTTTCTAGTGTAATACTTAATTTTCAGCAGGTTTCTGTGCTTTCCTTTACGCCACTGCTTTCACCTTTATGCTAATTTGTTCCTGACTCAAAGCTAGCCTCGACCTTCAGTTGCCTAGGTCACGCAATGTTTTTAGTTGTTTTCTTTCTATATGACCTTATTTATAGAAAAAGAAACAAAGAATGCATTGTTACATGAAACTTGACTGTCTTGGCAACTAACCTCTGTGTTGCAGGCATCTTAGAAAATGTTCGACACACGTTGTAAGGCGGGTCACTCGGGTCCGTCTGTGGCATCAGAATTGGCCTAGTACCTACTTTAAAAAAGTCATGTTTACCTAAAACTAGATAAAAATCTAAGTTAAAATTTTATTTTGATTTGTTAAGTAATTAAATAAATAAAAACAAAGTCAAAAAATAAATAATTTCCTCTGAATTTCAGTTAAGTACCTCATTTTTTACTTGTTTCGCAGGCCACATTGAAGGAATTCCTAGAGTTTAACAAGTTCTTAACTTCAAATTCTAGTTTTAGAAACCGGTTGTTAAAGTACACGTGTTGACAAGCACACTTTGCTAACAATCATCTGAAACGTGCTCGTGGAACCTGTGGATCAGAATTCATGGAATAAAACGTCAAACAACCCGTGATGGTGACTAGTAGTTCGTATTTCAAAGTAAAAAAACAAAAAACAATATTTTTAGTATTCTATTTTAGTATATTTCCCAATTCCGTGATCAATATAGGTCTAGCTGTCATGACATTAGCCGGGGCTGGGTGCGGTGCGGCACGACAAAGGTCAGCTGTCACCCGGCTAGGTGGAAACGGAACTACCCTGATTTATCGTGTACCTGCTATATTACCTACATTATTTTAATAAAAAATACAAAGATGTGTATCCTAACTAATATTATAACTATGAAAGCGAGTTTGTATGTCATGCCTTCATGCCTTAACGGCTGAGCAGATTCAGATGAAATTTGGAATTGAGACAGTCCATGAACATTGTTAGGAACATACAGAGTGGAAGGGTCATCGACGCACAAACGTTTACAACGTGTTCAGTACATCATTCCGAACACGGACATAGGAATTCTTCATTGGTAATCTTTTTTAATCTTCTGGGGCCTATACCTACACGGTCAAAATATATAAAACATCAGTTTTTTATTCTCGGTAGGATTTGTTCCGTTTCGTCGGCCTAATTCTTTAACCTGCTAAGTCCATTTTTTGGTTAGCAGACTTAGCAGGTTAACGAATTAGGCCGACGGTTTGCTTATTTTCGACCCCCACGCAAAACCGTGGGCTCAACCGCTCAATTAATACTATAAATCAGCTTTTTTGTAAAACAAATCTAAGTGCTAAGTGGAGTTTGACAATGTGTTACCCACTGCAGTATATTACATTGAATATTTTGAAAGTTCTAGTTAGTAATAACATTTAATAAAATTGCCTTCCACTGTACAGAGTGGCAAGTTGCCAGAGCGTTGCTTTTGCTATCCAGTTTTACAGAACCTCTTTTTGTAATAATATGTTCCATTTCGTTACAGATTTTTAATATCTAGAAAAGTCATACCGTGATGTAGGTAAGAACATTTCAAATGCCGCAGGGGACATTTTATTCCATTTGTCCAATGTTAAGACATATGTAGAAAGTTTGATTCGAACTGATACCTATCCCAGAAATTTCTATGATCTGTTGTTGGAGATGTAATTTATTTAATCGACAAAGAACTTCTTTCTTATTTGGTTCAGAAAGTTTTCCCTTGCTCTGAATACAGTATAAAATAATATCTCAGGGATATCTATTCAATTCTCCTCTTATTTCAGTGCCTTAAATAGAAATCTAAATATAGCATCTAAGCTTCTAAGTTAATCAGGCCAGGGTTTTCAACAATATCAGTTCAGTCTTATCTCAAAAGATAGGATCAGAAAATTACGAACGTACTGGCAACGATGGAAGTAATGGTTAATATCGTTTTAAAACGAGTTTGTATCGCCCCGCGCCCCAGAGAAGTAGAGTAACTTATAATTTATTAAATTAGGTTATATAGATACCTAAATATGTTTTATCTTACTTAACATACCTTTAAAATCAAATACTTATACTTTTTCTCTACGGTGGTATACCTAAGACCCTCTTCTAATGAGTAAAGCTAACAGTCGAATTATATCTACAAAATCACCTCAAAAAGATAGCCTGCTTAATTCCAGTATAACTTACCACAAATGTTTAGCCAACTCACGTTAATTTTAAACTAAACACGAAGACTAGACTAAACTGCTAAATTATTTCAGGGCTTTAATGGTCAAGTAAACATGACATATGAACAAAAAACTAACAAACGTGAAGCAGTAAAAGTTCTTAATAAATATATTCGCAACTTAAAACAAGTAATTGGATTTCATTTCGGTTCATCCACGCGAACAATTTCTACAGAGCTGACTTTTAATGAGTATTAGCAAAGAAAAGCGGCGTCCTTGACTGTGATTTATAAATAGATTCGTAGGTTTATTTTCGTATGAAATACGAGGGAGTATCTTAATAAGTATCTTGCGGAGAATATGCGACGTGATCAGCCTGTAATGATCTCACTGCTTAGACTCTCAATATTAAGATTAACGCTTTTCCTATCCTGTGAATAACTTGATTCATGTTTATATTGTGTCTATTTTGCAAGCAGTTACTGTAATTAGATACAGGGTGTAAACAGACTCTTCACGAAGCCGTTAACCAAGCGTTATGTACATCAAACTAAGTAACTTTACGCAAAAATTATTGCTAGGAAACGACATTTTTTTTGGGGTGAAAAATCACGTATTACGTTATGACTCAATGTAACGCATTGAAAACATTGTGAATGGATTGAATAGTACGGGGGTCATCAAGGTGTCTTAAGTAAAGAAATACATTAAAAACATGTATTAAAAAAAACTTGTGTAAAAGTTGTAACTTTGACCCCCAATATCTCTGTAACTAGAAGGTTCCCAGGTATGGTCTAGAATAAAAAAATGATCGCAATGAAGGGGAGAACAAGTGCCTTTCGGCTTCGTTAAGAGTCTGTTTACACCCTTTATAAAGACATGGTTAAAAGGGTCGTCACACTTTCTGTTATTACCTACTCTACTCACACTTTTAGGTGACCAACCAAATTGAATAGTAATGAAAACAAAAATACCACTTGCTTGCAAAATGGAATAAAACGAAAGTCTGGAATTGAAACCAGAATATGTAGACACTGTTGCACTACCAAACTTTTTATAGCTCCGTCGTTACAAACATTACAGGTTGAAACTAAAAAATGCCACCGATGCTTTTTATTCATAAAGGTGTTGTACAGAAATGGCATTTTTGTAAAAAAAAAAATCTCAGTGAGTGACGATCAAATCGTCACCGCCCACGTGCCGCATGCACGAAACCGAATCAAATGCACCTCAAAAAGTTTTACGTTTTTTTATGTGAAAAAGCTTTTCAGGTACAAAATGTCACCTTTTTCCGGTTTGTGTCAAAGCTAAGAGGAATTTAAAACTTTATGGAGCTTTGTGTCCAAACACGGTTCTCTTAAACTATGTAAAGCAAAAGCAGTGAAAGTGAGGTATCTCTGAATAGTTACATAAACAAAACTGTTTGTTCGTGTTTTCGGTTCGTTAGCACTTACTTACGGCGTACTGGATGGATTTTGAAACGAATTTCATAATCATTTAGGGAATTCCTTATGAAAAATACTATCTACAGAGAAGGTTCATATTCATTCACTCCTGCGAAGTAAGCTTTGTTTGTCATAGTATTTTCCAATATATAGGTATCAGCAAAATCGATAACTTACAAAACGATTTATCACATTCTTTTTACAATAAACAAATTGGTTTCGACACAATGATTCACCCCTTATCTTCTATTTATATTTATTTGGCAGCAAACTTCGACAAGTCATTAAAACTGTATGGGAGCTTCGTGATAATATGTTGACGAGTAATCTTTTCGCCCTATTTTCGCATTTAGTTTATTACATAATATATGTATTATGTTCACACCCTTGAGTATATATAGCCCCGCTATATCAAGCCGTCTAAAATGGGGCTCGAATTTAGATATGAAATAGGATAGAAGTTTGGCAATATTTACAAAACATTGCCTTATATCTTTATAATACTCCGACTGACCTCTGTCTGGTTATGCTAAGTAGCTATTACTTAGGCCGAGAGCCCGAGACTTATTATAATAAGTGACGGTGATGATTTACGTTATTTGTCACTAACTTTTTTATACACGTGAATAATCATCGCCATCATCATCCTCCGTCAGTTTTCTATCTATTCAGATGGATATAAGAATAAGAACTGCAAATATTTGACTAGCTCAGTTCAAGCTAGAAACTCCCAGTGACTTAATCCTGTTACTTGGCAATCCTGCCCTTCAGTGCTCACAGCATGACAGATGAAACCGACGTTAATGTATCCTGTTTGCAACACTGTCACTACAATTGACATAACCACTGGTAATTGCATGACAGCCAATTCGATCAATCGGAGGGTAGTTCAGAATGTTAGCTGCAAATTTTAATGTCATTCATTACAAATTCAACCATAATCGTATGTTATCATACAATGTAAGATAAAGCTTCTTATTTTTAGTCCACATTACAATGGGGTATTTATGCATGAACACGATACTTATGATACAATTTATATATGTAATTTCATAACTTAGAATTCAAATCGAGCTGACCCTATTTTTGGGCATACCCTGTTGACAGCGATGCCGATATTTTTATTGATGCTCAGTGAGCTGTACACATCTTTTTACTTTTCTTAAAAATGTTACTTGATCATAATATGAGTACAGACCTACCTGATGTCAAACGCAGCAGCAAGTTTCAAATCTTCGTCAAAACTGTAAGGACTGATTGTAGGTACTTCGCATTTCACTAAACCTGTCAAGAGATTTCACATAACGTACCTTTATGATAACTCAAGAGAGCGTAGTGGCGTAGCACTAAGCTAATATTATGCAGCTAATTCCGTAGCGCTACGAGCTACGAACGAGATGAATAGCGCTACACGACGGCTCGCCTCAACGCAGACGAAACTGTGAAACCGTGAAATGTGTGGAACAAGATATTAACACATAGCGGACTTATTTCCATAAGAAGTTTAGTCATAAATTTGGTAAAAAAGTATGCGGTGTTTGTGATAAAAAATTCAATAAAGTATTTATGTAAAAATCTATTACAAAGCAAAATTAATAAATAGTTTTATTTATTCTCTCACCAAAAAAAACACTTCATTTGCAATTTTATAACCAAAACCATACTGTTGTAGGTACCTGGACCGTCACTTTTCTGACATCTCTGTAAAAGCCATCTAACCACACAAAACCAAAGAATTCATCCATAAACAGCTACAGAACTCCATGTATTCCAAACTCGCGGTTGCGTATACTTTACTCAAGATAAGAGAACAAGACCACAGCAAACATTCCTTCGAAAATCCAGGTCAGTCGTGAAATAATGCTCGAATACTGCTCAAATACGCAGCTACACATAAATAACTCCGGCCAAGTTATTCATATTGTTGGGGACCCTCCCGGCTTATGCAAATGTATAGGGGATCGGATCATGTGTAAATATACAGGGTAACACGCACCGGTCGATGGTCCCAGGAACTTTGTGCTTAACTGTTCTGAATGGAGTTAAAAATGTTTTCAATTCATTAGTGACTTTGTACCGTGACTAAAAAGCTAATACTTATAATTTGGTTGCAAAGATTTTCGTGCTCATGTTTCATAGGATTCGACGCTTTTAGAACATATACACCCAGTTTCTGGATTGCGAATAAGAACTTGTCAAACTCAATTTATTGTTTTACTTATCCTAAAAAAAAAACGTAAGACACGTAGAGTTTTGCTACATTCAAAGAATCAACATCACTTTAGAAACCAAAACCAGGTTTTGACATAATATCAAATAAAAGTGATTGAAAAAAAAAATTATAAGAAAATTTTAGTAACTAATTGGGCATTAGTAAGTAATTTTCATTAACATTGTTGTAAGTTTCGGCTACTCGATCCACAAAGTCAAATGTGAAGTCAGACGGGCTGCAAGTATTTAGGCTTAAAGGGTCCCCATCCAAAATGTAAAATAAATGTATAATTGATTCGACGAGGGGTACCCAGAAAGCGCACTATGCATTTTACATACAACTAATCATTTCAACGTATGTGTCAAAAACTACAGTGAAACCTGTTATAAATTCTAAAATACCATAGCACAAACTTGTGGTTTAATATTCGACTCCGGATTGTGGTCGGCTAACTTTTGACACAAGCATATTTGCGCTCTTTGAAAGGGTAAATATTTATGAGTTAAGCCTGCAGTGCTTGTACACATATCGCAAACATGGTAAATACATTATGCCACCAGACCAGATGAGTGGACGAGAATAAAAGGCTTTTATTATTATAAGCTGCTCATACTTTCTTCCTTTTCCTGCCAGTCAATAGACGTAATATTTCTCACTAGGTTTTTCCAGTTCTAGGTAAATGCAACCGAAATACAACGTGTACAGACCATCAAATTGAACATCTTTCTCCGTGGGACCAAAAAGCTATCGTAAAAAGAAATTCCTGCCCCGTACAACATTTGAGTCGCGTACCTATTTATACCCATATTTTTATCTATTTTTAAAGCACTTTGAAGACGTTACTTTCCTCTTAAGATCAAAACGGTTGTAGGCTAAGACAAATTGGTCTTAAATATGTTTGTTTTTATCTGTTAAACCGTAAAATATAGCCTTCATATAAATGGCTTTGTTCATAGCTCTTTATAAAATATATAGGTATAAAACGAGATTTATTGTACTATCTTATTAATCCTCGCTATCTTAAACTGGACTAGATTTAAACTGGATTAGACATTTTAGAATATTTTACCTACAATCTTCGGTTTGTGATTTTAGATATCGCTGTAATGAATTCCATTTTAACGATATACATACCTACTAATACGAAGTTTGAGCCAAAATTAGAATAACTACGAAGTTCTGTTTACTGATTATTGATATTTTGTAAACTATATAAAAAGTACATTCGTTTGTCATCCATCTGCACATCACCTACACATGATTAATTGTACCTAGTTACCTACCTTGGGTTTTACTTCGACGCACAACAAAGAAACACTCGGAGTGATGACTTGATGAGATTTTTTGCATCCGGTTGGACTAAACCGATTTATATTATATGATGTTCAATTGGCTTGCTACGGCGTCAGCACATAAAGTTTGTGTTTTCATTTATTCTAGTTAACAGGTTATTTGTTCATCTTAAATATAATAATATCCTATTAAAGTAAAAGCCCTGATCTCAGTACCTACACTACAAGTTTGTCTAAATTAATAAGAAGTACGATCCATCAATCTCTTGATCAATACGAGTAGGTACCTATGAATTTGTTCGCACCTAGAATAAAGAGAATTTTCTTTATAGATATTTAGCAAAAATTCCTCGTACGTACATCATTTTTATATTTACGTGTACTAATTCCGAATTATTTTGAAAATTACACGATTGTGACACTCGTTCGTCGTCCGAACCGATGTTTTGTTATCCCTCCATGAAATATGTTCAATGTTCTACGAATCAAATCTACCTTTATAGATTTACCTCAGTGTTTGGAGTTAATAAATTCGCCGATATAACATGAACGGTATGATTGGAATTTTTGTTCAAAATCGGGTTCCTCGAAATTAATTCCCGTTGAAACGTTAACACGCTATAACTGCGCCAAAAAAATCATGAACTTTCATCTGGTGCGGTGGCGGTCGGAATGCGCATCCATCGACCTCTCCGACAATCCATATCAGTCCTTTTTAACCTGACACCACTTGGATAAATTAAAGCGCTTTAACTTTGACAATTATATTTTTTTGTATATTATTTGTCTTTGTCGAACTTCTACAAATACCGAAGATAATGGTTCCGCACCAGCGAGAAAGATAATTATAGTTTTCACCGTGCGCAACAGCGCGGCGGTAAGCATCATATCGGGCCGATTTTGTGTGATCCGCAGTGAAGGTGTTAAATAATAAAAATTAATCGAAAGCATGTCTATTGCACCCAGAGCATAATACCATAGTGGATTCATGGAAATACGTAGTTGGAGGATAACTTGCCGGCTTTCATTAATGCTGCGAACTGGAACTTTGAACTGCACATTATTAAACGTTCCTCGTGTTTATTGATAGCCACTGCTCGTCGTGTTCAGGAATAGTTTAGTGCATAGATTATGAATAAATCATGTTGAACTTAAATCTATGTTAAATCTAGACATTGGATCAGTAGCTACAAGTACTAGTCCGGATAACAAGGACAATTGGATTTTAACTGAAAATACCAGTTTGAAATGGACCGGATTTCAGTTAACTTAATTACACAAAATAAACTGACCACATTGTTGCCAAAGTGGATCGAAACTGCATGAAACTGTTGCAGGAGTGAGAGTGGAAACTGGTACAACGAAAGAAGGCCATTCGTGGAGATATTTGTTGTTTTACTCTATTTCATATTCAGCACCCTAGATGGTTATTTTAACCAGTTTTCACAAACAATACATTATTGTCACTAAATGATTTTCAATATTCGGCGCTGACTCGTGCTCCAATATTATTAGTGAAATAAGGACACTAATTAACTAATAATATGCACTGTCTGTATATAAACTGTTAAATAAATAATATTACTGTGTGATAAAAATATAGGTGACTAAAAATTTCCTAAAAAACGAAGGTAAATTTCTTTACAAATATCCTCATTTAACTTGAAAGGCTAGGTTTTCTACTGCCTTCACCAGGGCTTAGGAAAAATAAATATTACGTAATCCCGTGAAAAGATCTCATAGCACACTTTGACTCTTTTACATTTAGAGAAAAAGTATGAAAATATGGAGAGAGTTCGATTATTTCTGACTGCCATAGCAATAAATGCGTGCTTGGTTTACCTTATATTGTCGAAATGTTACAAATTAACATTCAAACGTAAAATGTAGCGTGAATACTACTCAAAAACGTTACCAAAATATCATAAAAGTTTGTAATACGAAGCTGACAGTGAAAAGCATTTAATATTTTTCCATGGCAACACCAAACCCTTGACAGTTGACATTTAATGTCAACTGTCAAGGGTTTGGCAAGAATAGTTTTGGTAAGAAATGTACATTCTGGCCTGGAATACTAATGTGTATTATTTAATTATTATTTACTTAGTTTATATATTATATTTAAATCTTCTTTCATAGCTGCGTGCTGTAAATATCCTAAGAAGAGAACACTTACCTACGTCAACCATTATGGAGCTACTTTCAATGAATCAAGCTAGTGTACCTCGAATATCGTTGATTGAATCATTATTCAATGGATCCAGTTTTGCAGCAGTGATATTCTGTGTCCTATGTGTGTACATGACCGCATTTGTATATCTTAAATGTATCACGATTTTAAAATAAAACAGTAATCCAATTACGACTTTCCTTTAACTAAAATAATTAAACATGATTAATTTAAGTATCCAATGCTGAATGCCTGCCTGTATACTTGTCTGCCTACTTTAATTCAGTGGAACATACCGATAAGAATATGTCGCTTCGACCACAAAAGGCGTGATATCCTCTAAACAATATGTACACATCATTAAGAACGGGAGTCATAAACCGGCGAGGTGACCGTTACTGTACAGAATAGAATAAAATAATACTTTATTGTAACCTGAGTAACAGATTTCTGTTTGTCCACGATCCAAGTACCTATCTAGATAATAGTTCGTTCAGGTTTAATTCTGGAAACCGTTTTACTTATTTTTATAAAAAGTAGCTTATGTGTTAATCCAGCATATAAGCTATCATGATACCAAATTTCATCAAAATCCGTTAAGCCGTTTGAGCGTGAAGGAGTAACAAACATACACACATACATAAAAACACACGTAAAAACCCCGACCCCAGGGTGTTAAAAAAGAAAACTAAAATTATTTTCTCACTTAATAAAATTCTACAATCAATAGTTTTGAAATCACGGTCTATGATAACTTGTAAAAAAATGAAAATACGGCTAATCAAACAACGCTTTTAAATGCTAGTGACCAAGATGGGAGTATTTTTACGCCAACTCGGTCCAAACAAGCGGGTAGGAAACAATTTATCCTAATCACGTAAGAATTGGGCAATGACGGGCAATGCGTAACTTTATGCTGGCTGGGTAGCCTGGCCATGACGTTTGGGCTCAGCCGAACATTAACTGTGGTTATAGCTGGTTGTTTACCTAATCTACACTCACCCCTGTTTTAGGGTGCAACTTATGTTTATTGTTTACAGCGACATACGGTTCCTTAAAAGTTGGCATAAAAGGTACCTTATGTAATCGACCTACTTCTTTTCTCTCTCGCATGCTTTGCCGCCATATTCATCATCACCATCATCTTCTATTGTTATCACAATGTTACTTACCTGTCGCAGACATTCTTTGTTATTTTGAAGGGGCTGTGGATGAGGTTTCAAAATCCATTTTTCAATCATAATATTATAATTTTACATGGATCGTCCACCTTTCGACCATAAACGCAAGCTTCGTAAAAAAGCTAAAATGCCTCTCTACGAAATCTGCTACACAACTCGTAACTGCGTAGCTCCGTAGCACGCCTACGCCAAATAAACAGGTTATTCTGAAATCCCTAACATACAAACATTGTTATCTCTATTTGTATGTTAGTAAGGATTTAAGCGTAGGTACGTCAAGTGCGCAAACATGCGTACCTTTACGTAACCTAATATTCAGGTGACCGAAAGTAGTTATTTCCGACGCCTGCAACATTATTTATCTAGTAGGTACTAGTATATACTACTATTTTAGCAACGGGTGTTTTTTTAGAGGCGAGATCTTTAAATTGAATTATTACACAGAAAAATGTTTTTAATATCCATAAAATTTACTTTACTTGACTGATAATTTAATGTCATTTATGTTTGAATATGATTTCAGGCATGTGGCCACCGCGGCTGGTTTCTTTGAGCAAATAAATTGTTTCGCGCCCGTTTGGCATGAAGCTCCGTCTTGCTGAAGCCACATGTCTGCAACATTAATGCCTTCTAATTGGGGCACGAAGAATTAATAATCATGTCTCTGTAGTACTCACCGTTGACAGTAGCGTTTTGACCACCATCAATTTTGAACCTTTGACGAACGATATTTTTTTTCGAAAATGATTGAATTGACCACTTGGAAGTTAACATTCAACGCATTATTGCTCTTGTGTTAAATTGGACCTCCCGATTAGCACCAGCCGCGGTGACCACATCCCTGAAATGATATTCAAACATAAATTACATTACATTATCAGTCAAATAAAGCCAATTACAACGACTTTAAAACCATCGTTCTGTGTTTTATTTCTATTTAGTTCTCGGCCTCTAAAAAACAACCCTTATAAGCTGGTTTTGCTGGCCAACCTCGAATATTATTTTAATAATGTAGTCTTTTAATACTACGAAAAAATCTGATTTTCTGCTGATGCCTTTTTTGAACATTGTCTTACGGTTCTGGGTGAAGCTGAAATGCAACTTAAGACCGGCAGAATGATGTTTTGGTTTTTCATGTCTTTTCACATCCAAAAACTTTGAAATCATTTGACTTTTTTTATTACTTATTTTTCGAGGCCATGGATACCTAGGCTATATCAGTGCAGCCAGAACAAATCCAACCTTTTAATTGTACGATAGGGAAGGACACACTTTATGTAACGTTAGCCGGTCCATTGCCCCGCTGTTGCTGCCCGCTCACTGGCCCACAAACAATTGCTATAAACTTTATTGTCCAGATTTAGGTTCGCTCCTATTGTGCTTGTTTTATTGTCGCTCGTTCCACCAAACCATAAAACAAAAAAACATCATGTGGGACTTTCTACTGTCTAGAATATGGATGCAAGAAAATTACAGCTATTTTTCATTTATACCCAACTGAGACTGAGCCTAAAAGGAAGGTCTGCTTTCAAAATGATTTCTGGATAAAGTAAACTCTCTATAAGAGAGAACCATGGTTTTGCGTAAAAGAATGTTACTCCAAACCTTGTAATGTCAGAGTTTACAACTTGTTACGCGTAGCAGTGTTTTTATACTGCAACTAAATAGGTAGGTTCGTTCGATTTTTGCAAAACGTTAGTATTTAACCGAATTTGCATATATTTACAACACAAAATAAATGCTAAACTACAATTTCATCCTAAAGTCTTGTATGAATGTAAGAAAGTTATAACTGAATGGCTAAAAACTTTAACGTATGAGGAAACTGAGCACATTCTAGTACGAATTGGCTAATTTGACACATACATTCATAATTATACACTCAAACACTCGCACACACTCACTCACACACACTGATATGCGCACACACAAACACAAACACGCATGCATAGAATAAGTTCATAGAATCACATATTTTTTACCAGCTTTGCTTCTTGGCTGGGTTTTGTTTTATTTTAAATTTTTGTTGTATTCTTTTCTAATAATTTAGTCTCAATAATGTATTAAATAAGGAAAGTAGCGAGTCAACCCCAACACAAGTATTTTTAATTACTTACTGGGGCTCTCTCAACTCGTGTAAAGCATATAACTTTTGAGACACAATAAACATTTCATTTATTTAAATAGGTTAAAACGAAACCAAGTTTTTATTTTCTATCCGCTTCGATCTTCTTAAGAGTAAAATGAATTTTGATGCAGTCTTCACCATATTTAGAGCATTTTTGAAGGTTTATGTGTTTATTACATTCACAGCAATCTCGACGTTTGGCAGATACACAAAGTCTGTTTAAACCAGTTTGAAAGGTTATCGCAGATTTCTAAATGAGACCGATACTTTTCAACCTCTGAAAATTTCAAGATCGATTGAAGTGTAAACACTCCGCCTGAAAGTGGACACGGTCAACAGGTTAGATAGCCATTACACTGGAGAGGATAAACATTATCTACTTAATCGATATTAAAGATGGCCTAATCATTGCGATTGATGAAATGAATCATTATTATACTCGCAGACGTCCATTACTGGACATAGGCCGCCTCCAAATGAATGCCCAAATGATCATTCAGAAGACGCTACTCCTGGGTGATGGATTCCGGATACAAGAAAACAATGGGAATGGCAAAATTATGTAACATTTCTGACGAAATATAGGTTTCCCATTCCACTACATAGCTACGTGTGTGGTATAAAAAAATCTTGGAACTGATGCCACATAGTATTACATAACATAAAATTGAGAATTGTATTAACTCTTTTCCTTCTACGTTTAAAAATGGTCTGTCTCACCCTTACTAACTTTCACACCCTGAATTAGCAGATTTAGTGCAAATATAATAAACAAAATCTACATTTCGAAACATTGTGGAATTTAATAACTTTCCCTAAAACATTAATAGAGTCTGCCGTCCATAATTACCGGAGTAACCTAATTCAGCTGACTTTTACAGTTCAGTGAAATAATGGGTCAAATAGTGGTATTTTAGACCTAAGCAAACTGGAGCTAGGTGAGTGTAGGTAACCTAAAATAACTCTAATGTTAATAACGTGACGGTGTAGGTCGCTGTATCTTTTTTCAGAAAATAAGTCATTTTAATATTTTTCAATACACTTCCGCCAAAACTAGTTCTTAAGGCTTACACTATTAGGGTCAGAATGCACTGTATATCAAGCTCATGGTTTATTTTTCATTTATTTCTACAAGTGTTTTATTTCCACAGGTAACTAACACAAAAACTAAGTCCAACGTCATTCAATTCCTATAATTGGTGGTATAGTTAAAAACCTTCCTATATGCCTTTAGGGCCTGAGTCTGACAACCAGTCCTACCAAAGGATATCGTATTACCCAGTACTAACTGGGTTTTGGAGGTCAGATAGGCAATCGATCGATGTAAAATACTGGTACTCAGCTGCATCCGACTAGACTGGAAGCCGACCCCAACATGCTTGGGAAAAGCCTAGCCAGATGATAACGATGATGCCTCGTAAGGCCTAAATATTTTATGAATAATTATCTTAATTGTGTTTATAAATAGAATATTATAAATAAACATTATAATTTATAAAATTATTTGCTTTTTTCAACAATTTAACATTTATTTGTGTTCTAAATTCAAAAATATTTAAATTTTCTATTTTCTATTTTTAATATGTTTCAGGCAAAAATGCTTTTCGTTTTATTTTTTTATCTCTTCGTAAAGTGTTCTGAAAAATGTCGTTTGATACAAATGGGCAAACTTTATCATTGCAGCCGAGGCAGAATTGACTGACCGAATTGTTATGGAGCCGAGAACTTAAATGTATTATTTAAGCTGTGATAAAATCTGCTTAACAGATTAGTAATAAATGTCTTCAAAATACCTTCGCTTCTAACACGGTTAATAGTTTTCACTTAACTTATATTTTATTTCTATTGATGTTTGGATACAGGTTAATCAAAATGTGAGTTAGTTGTTTATTTTTCAAATAATTGTGTGTTTGAATTTTCCTTCCCTTCCTTCTGGTCAAAACACCAATCTCAAGATTACTCAAGCTATTAAAACAAAAGCGAAATATATGAGCTGTATAGACTGGACATAGTTTCCGCAGCAAATGGCAATAAACCGTGAACGATCGTGTGGACAAAGGACACATCAAGACTCAAGACTCACGCAGAGATCAGAGGCGGCAGTCTGAACGTGCCCTAGTTAGTACTGAGTAGTGAAGAATACTACTCAGTATTCCTCAAAAATAACTCAAGTCTACACTTAACAGACATTACATGGACTTAACAGTTTGTTCAACGTACGACAGACTGTGCATGGTATAGTTTATTTGCTTGTGATGTTAGCTGTGAGCAGCTTTGTTGTAGTGAACTAATAAAATGTGTAACGTCTTGGGATGTGGAAGGTATTTTAACATGACTGCATTCAACTGAGCTGGTTACAATCTAACATACAGGCATATGGTATGCAGGTGATAGGTAACGTATGAAGTAACACATACACTAAAGAAAACGCTTTCTCAGTGTGAAGGCGACAAAAGTTTGTCAGAGTGTACATACATATCAGAAAGAAAGAAAACACGTTTTACATTATGTTCGCATAAAGAAAAAGATAATCCTCTTCACGGCATGGATGATTGGAAGCCAAACATAAGACACGTTTCTTATTTGTTGCTAAAAATATAACTTCCTCAAACCAGAACACATCCGACTTTACGCGAAGCATCCCCTTAAGATAAAACGGATCCGACTTTTAACTGGAGCATCGCCTTAAGCCTCCGTGGACAAAAGATACATCAAAGTATGACAAGTCTTTGTTACAGCTCTGTACTCTCAGGACTCGTAAACTCGAAACGCGTAAGCCAGCAAACTGAAACGCATTTGCCAATTGAAAAGGCTGTGTGCAACCTTGCATGAAAAGAATTTGTTTCTACTTCCTTCGTATTTTTGAAGGATGTCTTTAGTCTTTGTCACTATGGAGTTAGCTGACAAAGCTTTTTTGTGCTTTTGAGGGGCATTACAATCACTGATCCTTCTGTCAAATGGTTTTAACAATATGCAATATAATAGTTGTTATTAGGAGGCTCACTCAAAACCTAATTAAAATATTTCGTCACCACGCTAACCACTTACGTAACCTCGCCACTAAATCTGATAAAACCAAAAAGGTGCCAATCTAGCGCAGAATTAACAGATTTTCGCCCAATCCCGTTATATCGAATGACTAATCTTAACACCTTAAGTGGGGAATCCCGAGATGACGTGCACCCCTCTAGACCCCTCTGGAGCCACAAACATGGGGCAGGGAAATAAAAAGGCACAACGACGGGAAACTTTCAAAGTTGACCCTGACACTCGGTTAAAAATTCAATCACTTTAGATGAGCTATGAAACGTAGATGGTTACTTTTCTTTATGTCATCTGGCATTCAGTCAACACCGTATACTCGTAAGAATAAAATAAAGACAAATTCAATCTTAAAAGTTGAAAGTAACCGTCTGGGTTCTTTGGAAAGTTCCAGTCTCCAAATTGTATTTTGACTTTTCCGTTTCTCACTATTCAAAACAACACTTACGAATGAAATTTTACAAATAAAACCAAAATGGATCGCATATTACATTCCATTCTAATCAAAACTTACAGAAAAAATATAGAATAAAAGCGCCGCCCGGCGGCTACAAAATATGTATAGGCTTGTAATTTACTTCGATGTAATAAAGTTTGCAAGGTCACCGGCTTCCCGAAAATGAGGAAAATTCTCATGCAGTCACTTGCACGTGTTTCGTAACAAAATGTTATTAAAGTGCTTTTACTTTATGAAAAGTAATTCTCCGTGCCCGGTAGTCAGTATTGGCAAACAATCGGTAATTTAACAAGCTTTCGGCCAACAATAAATATTGCCACGTCGATTTATAGAGTACTAAATTGTTTTGTAAACATGTTTTGTGAAACAATCACAAAATTATTCAGGGATGACAGAATTATGTGATTTCTTTTCTCTCTCACATATCCATATCTACTGAAATATAAAACGAAAAGTGGTACTGTATCACAAAAAGTTATTTATTCTTTCCCACTAAACAAGGTTTAGCGATCCCGTAACCCGATGTTTCAAATTTTAACTCATGATATGTAAAAGTGCACTTTACTTGCAATTACAACATTCATACTTATTTTTTATGACAAAAGGGAAGGTCCGTTTACTTCAAAACAACAAAACATTTTTGGGTGAAAACCCAGAATATGGCGGTGCCGCGGACTAAACCCTCTTAAACGAGCTCCAGAGAAAGGATCTTACATTTTCGTAACATCTGCACCCAAAAATAACACGTCTTGCTAACCGAGAGGATTTATTACCTACAATAAAACTTATTTCGGAAAGAAGGTCATTAAAAACGCATCAATCACAGGATTGACAACTAACGACGAACATTTTGGACGTACAATATGTAATCATGCTTTACATGTAATGGCTTGTAAGTTCTGCCGGTCATACTTAATTTTAATGGTGTAACTTATGTAGGTCAAAGCTCTGTTTGTTTTTAATACACTACGTAATATTTAGGCGTAATCTTAATGAAATCTGAATATTTATACCACCTTAAAAATGAAGGGCCAGTTTTTTATTTGTGTGAGGTAAGTGGTTCAAGTGTTGTATGATTTCAGACTTCATTTTCGGAAACGTCACCGTTTTTCTGGATGATCTTGATGACTTACAGTTAGTTCAAAAAATCCTACTCAAAAGATCACAATAATTGGGTATGTCATCTTTTGTGAACGTTATTTCGCTATATCAATTAGCGCGTTTCACTTATCCAGCGAACAGGACCCTATATTCAAGCCAGAGTAAAAGAAGATAAAGAACTTTGGAAGAGAAAAAGTTTTACACAATATGACCTCCGTTGCAATAAGTCACGATGACCCAGATTTTGCTGTTAATTTACTCTGAACTTTTCTCTCGTAAACACACAATTATCTCAATTAAGCGAAATGCAAATGGAAGCTAAAAGTAATAGGAATTACGAATCAGTGCTCTTTTCTAAGGAGAAGGTACTTAATACTTACCTAACCTCATTTCGTATTTATTTTTAAATCATCAAAGAATTACTTTATTTGTCTGTAGGCGCGATCCCGATGGTGACGGCGACGGTGTACTGCGCGCCGGCGCCGCTGCGGTACCTCGCGCTCGCCGTGTACAGCCTCGGCAGTCTCATCGGACTTTACAAGGTAAGCTGTGAAACACGCATGTGCTAAGTCATCAGGATATTAACGACAACCGAAGCATTTTGACTAGGGATCTCAATCTGCAATCTTCTTGGTTGACACTATTCTCTTCCTAAGAATGGGCAGATAAGATGGATTAGACTACTTACTAGCCTACTACTTAGCTGTTTGAACTTTACTTTGAATCTGTTTTTGTTGAGACATATTTTAGTAAGAATGGTTTCATCTGGAATAGTTATCTTGATCAGTTATTCATTTCCACGACTTACCTTGCTGTCGAGTCGAAATAAAACGATGAATATAAACGAGTGATAGATCGGAGTAAACCGCGCTGCGGCTTCTCCTACTGTAGCTTGTTTGAAGAAAGCTTTGTTTAGGTACATGGTTAAGTTATTTAAATTAAGCTTTGAAGAGATCGGTAAGATAGGTGTTTTATTACTCTTTTTACCTGACTGACCCAGAAGGAGGGTATTTTTTTTTGTACCGTGAGCTTGTTAGAGCATTTTGTTTGTGTACAGGCGATGCGCGCGTGGTCCCCGTGGGAGCGCCGGCTGTGCTTCGCGGCTCCGTTCTGCATGCGCGTGCTGTTGGCAGGCGCGCGCGCAGCTCACCTCGGCGGCGGCGACCCGCACGCTATATTGCACGTCTTTTTGCAGGTATGATGATGATAGGTTACTGGAGATCTGAACACAATTAATTTACCTCTTAGCCACTAGATAGAAAATCAACAGGCGTCTTGCAAAAGCGAATTCGTGGAAAAAAATGAAAGAAGTTGTTTAGAGCACGCAACCGCCACACGACTTGCGGTGCGATGGATAAAGTCGCGTCTCAAATCGCTTCGCCCGAGATCGTGGCCGGGACTAAGATTTTGAGAAAGTCTAGGCAAATATACTCTTACTGTGCGTGGCTGTTTTTTTTTCGTTTGTAATTTTGCACTCATTAATCCGTTAGAATTTACTCATTTAATCAAAAAAGAATTATCACAACAATAAAAAAATACGGTTTATTATTGGAATGTCCTAAATCCTCTAAAAACCCCATACAATCCGTTACCGCGATCTTCCAATATGGTCTAAATTTCCAATCAACCATATAATTATTTGGACGCTGATCTAGAGTGCAATTATCAGGAGCACAGCTTCACAGGTTTATGTGCGAGAAACTGGCACATGTCCAGACTGCCTGCTGCTGACACGTGCGATTTATAGCCCACTTTAGTGGCCTGTGACGTCACACAGATGTACTCTTGCACTGGGAGTCAATATAACTGTGCTGTATTTAGATATGGTCAACAACACAACAGTAGTAGCACGAAAACCGCTCTTACTGCTTCCGTAATAGGTGCTAGCAAAGTTGAAAATTGTTGCCACAGACGTGCGTTAGACAGGCGTCAGGCCTTTTCCTCTTGGTTGATAGATTAATGTTCATAAAGGGTAGAACAGATGGTGTGTGTCCTAAATTTTACGAAATGTGTCACAAATAGCTACGTATTGATGTGTTCGGGTAAAGTTTACACATATTTCATGTTAGAAACCAATATTGAAGAAGAGCATATTGGTGTTGGCATATGAATGAGACCGCGAAAGAATACTTTCATACCGATACTGATGCAGATGATTATGATGGTAGACCAAAGTAAGGTAGTATAGTATACAAGTAGGTAGTTAACACTACACTAAGATTATGCAAATGCAGAAAGATAACAAATAATAATTGAAACGGTATCGTATATTTTTAACCGACTTCAAAAAAGGAGGAGGTTCTATGTTCCACTGTATTTTTTTATGTATGTTCACCGATTACTCGAAGACGCCTGAACTGATTTGGAAAATTCTTTTTTTGTTTGAAAGAGTATACTCCCAAATTGGTCCCCTAGAATATTGTCATTCTCAGTCTGATCATGTATTTTGGAGATATGGAACGAAACTTTTCAATAATAGACAGCAAATCTGTCGTGATTGCTGCAATCGCTGGGATGTTTATTGTTTACACAACATCATAACATAACATCATGCCTTTATGCTCTAAGGGGCTACTCAGATGTGTACAGCTGTACACCCACATTTTGACAGTTAGGTATGTTAAGTTCCATTTAATTGGGGATATTACCATGAAATGTATTGTTAACAATGTAAAACAAATGCATAGCAAATATTTGTATAGGTATTAAACTACTAAAATGTAAAGTCGGTGACAAAAAAACTAAATCAAACAAACAAAAGTTACCGACTTCTAAAGTTAGTTATTTTTCACTTTTTTTGTGTTTTTGAAGTCGGTTGTATTTTTTTTGCGAAAAAGTTTTTATTTGCTACAATTTTTATTTACTTTCATTTATTTATCTATATACATATTCATTCACATTTTGAAATACATATTTAAATATAAAACATCATAAAACAACATTTAAAAATATAAAAAATTGTAGCCCACCAGCATTGGGAACAGGGTCCGAGCTACCGGTGGTCAGGGCTGTTGCGAGAGGAACCTCCTGACAATACGCGCCGTGTCCAGAAGTACTACTTTCTGAATCAAGCCCTTGATCCAGCTGCCAAGCGAGAGCCTCCTCAGATGTTGATGCTATTAAGCCATTAATGCCAGACTCCCCGCGTCTTTAGAGCGCGACGAAAATTAGTGACAGATATTACGTAGTTTCGCAATCTGTCTGAACACAGCTGAGGAGGAGGAACATTATTTACTTATTATTACGAGTATATTATTGCCTAAATTGCAAATCTACAACAATATTCGTAAAAAAAACTCACCATTTCGTTAATTCTATAGCACTATATAACTTATTTGGTAAAATAAGTTTGTTAAAGAACGAATTAGAGCCCCAAGACATTCCTCCTCCTCCTCAGCTGTGTTCAGACAGATTGCGAAACTACGTAATATCTGTCACTAATTTTCTTCATGCTCTAAAGACGCGGAGAGTCTGGCAATAAACACTCAGACATAGATGTAACCCGAGCTTAGATGCTTCATTCACATTTGCAGTACACGAGATTTATTCGAATAATACGCTTTTGTTTGTATGTAGTTTCGTGTTTCATCTGTGGTGAAAGAGTAATGGAGCTTGTTTAGTGAACAAAAGAAACATCTTTACATGTGACACCCACGCATTTATACTTTAACACTTTGTACACATTCTTTTACTAGTTTAATCGTGTGCAAACTCCCTAGAGTGCTATAGATACCTACTCTATGTGCTGTCTTAAATTCTGAGTGTGCACTCAGATGGCAATACACTTTGACAATTATAGACACTCCAACAGTCAATAAGTATTAATAAGACAACACTTTTAAACCTAGTCTTATACGTAACTTTTTTTAAATTATTGAACATTTCCTTAATTTTCTTTAATGTTTAAACATATCTAACTCTGGACAAATTAGTCCTTAGACGTATATTGAGCAAATTCCGTATCTTCCAAAGTTCCAACCTCTCTATATATTTCCGAATAGATTGAATTAACATGATTAATTATCAAACAATACTGTCAAGAAAGACAAATAGTCTAACACAAATATAGGTGACCTTTTAGAAAGATCGGTACTTTTCCACATCGAGTTTTGTATATAAGAGCATGGAAAGTGTTGCTCGTAACGATATTATAATTGTTTATTGATGGTTCCGCTGCGGCTAAAGAACACGCGATCAATCAACTGAGGCACTTTAATTTGATGCTTTTCTGTTTAACGAATATAGAATACTTTTTTGTATTATGTATTATAATTATTATCAGCCATTTGTATCCTTCCACTGCAGGGCAAAGGTTTCTCTCCCTCCTTCCACTTTTCTTAATTAAGCAAATATATTATGATAGGATAACTTAACAAAAAGCCTTTAGTCACAAAGACCTGTGGCCCAGCAGTGGGAACATAGTATGCTGAGTATGCAAACTCAAAGCATTTATTTCAATTAGACCATTACAGGCACTTTAAAATGTCAAAAAATCAAATCGAAAAAAGTAAAGGTACAGTCCCAGTCACACAACATAAGAACTTGTAAAAGTTCTCACGCAAAATATGCGCTTTGGACGTGGAGTTGCGGACACCAGTCAGCTGTAGTTTCCAATAGGGGTATAGGTCGTTTGACATACTTTTCCAATGAACGGAAGAAAAAAAAATTACAACTAATAACCTCAGTACTGTGAGAGAGAAAAACGTTAAATACATCATTCTGACCAATCTCTTTTAACAATAACCTCTGTGTAACACTCATGATATTACCAAGATTTTTCATAACTTTACAAAACAGATTCATAATTATCACGCGATATACATATGCGTGCAAAATTCGGCTCAATCGGAAACCGGGAGATGTGTCAAATTTAACTTGCAAGATTTGATACATAACGAGTAAGTAACATCCATCCACATTCGTATATTGTAAATAAATAACGTAGAAACGGGATACCAAAACCATGGCGCGTTCTTCTTTATAAAATACGATGTAACCTTGAACTAGATCAGTAATAAAGTAGGTACTAAATAATGAAATGCTAGTAAAGCAATAAATTGTGTAACGGCTCTTCATTCGGTCTCTTTGTTCAGGGGTATTACAGAACTGTTAGCGGCACTAAAAGACGTTTAGCTACCTTTTAGGTGCCCTAACTGGTGTTTATTGCAGGTTGCAGGCACCTTTAATACAAATTACCTTTAGAATGAAGTTAAGGTCCCATTCTTAATTTAGGTATAGGAACTGTTTATTGTACACAAGTGAAACATTATTTATTTGGTATCTGTCTTTATAAGGCCTAGGCGGTAGCGGTAAAGGTCTCTTATTATTTTTTCGAAATCAAACTTAGAATAGCTCCTTAGTAGCTGAAGTAGAGCTTGTTGTCAATTGTCATTGAGGTTGCGTCCTAGATAATGATTACACCTATCTATCGTCTGATTCCCTGAATAACAAAACATACTACGATTCCTTCGCATACTTATTTCCCATGCCCAAAAGACTAACAACTACAGAGCTACTAGGAGATCAATACAAACCATAACCTTTGCCTATAAACTAGCAACCTACTGGCACACAAAACAATTACTATGTAGTTCCATAGTTACAGCAGAGCTCGTGAAACAACTCAGTCCCTTCCATCTCTTTCAATACGAACACAATGGGGTTGGAGCCCTGCCAAATGACTCGGGTTCCGTACATTACCACCAATATAAATGGCTCTAAGCAAGATAATCGCTCTTCCAAAATGTATTTAGAAGTTCACCCTTTATTTTTAAGTAATCATTTTTTTCGGAATTGCAACACGGCTTATGGTGTCATAAGTTTATGATCGATCGATTAAGATCGATCAGTGTGAGTAAAGAGATCAGACGCTTCACTTTAGCGAAAACTCATTTTTGTTAGATTCTATGGTCAATTTTGATTCATTTTATGTTCAGGCGTTTCACTTCGAGTGAAAGATGAATGCGAGATAAAAATTAACAGAAAGTGACGAGTCTGATTTCAGATCAAAGTATATTTTAATTCTAAGTGAGTTTACGTAATTCAAACATTTGGAGATTTTCCTTAAATTTATTCATGTGCACAAAGTGCCTAAAATCTTTACTTAGAGTGGATTCGGTTGGGAGGCCGGAAGCGGAGGGTGGGGGATTCTGAACACATTATTTCTTTGTACGTAAACCAAGCTGAGTGTAATATTATATTCCGTTATTACACAACACATTAGTCTGGTGTGTAATGGAGACCGCATGTTACCGGTGCGGCGTGCGGAGATAGATGGGAGGGCCGCCACTGTCTGTCTGTTCATAACTACATCTCAAAGATATTTATATTACTCACTAAGTGAGATGCGGTAGAATGTGGTAGTAAGGTACATTTTAGTAGTCCCTTTCCAAACTAGAAGAGTTGCTGGTAACTATGTATGTACAGTCAACAAAACAGATAGGTATGCAGGGTCGAAAGATATAGGTTTAGTTTTTTTAGAAACTGTTGCACATCTTCCAACCAATTGATTATTTTTCTTCATTTAATTTTAATTTCATTCGAAATCATCGATCGGTTTTTTCAATTATATCTTTCGACCCTACATACCTATCTGTTTTGTTGACTGTACATCCAATTCATAAAACACATATGTAGGTCTCCGTTCCTACTATAGTTTCGACTTTATTTTTGTAGTCTGAACTTGATTTCAAACCTTCGGGAAAACTTCTGATAGTTTACATGATTTAGAAGAAACGAACCTGACTTAGGTATCACCCAAGAATTAGTGGTAGGTAATACTCCATCACTATCTGTACATTAAACCACCTGAACTGTAAGCACTTCCCGCATGAAATTACAACAAGTGATTCTGTCGTAAACAAAAGTATATCTACCTCAGATTGCTATACAGGGTGTAAACAGACTCTTCACGAAGCCGTCAACCAAGCATTATGGACATCAAACTAAGTAACTTTACGCAAAAATTATTGCTGGGAAACGACTTTTTTTTTTGGACTGAAAAATCACGTTTTACAGTAGGACTCAATATAACGCACTCAAATCATTGTGCTGATGGTTGAATTGTATAGCAAGGGGGTCCTGGAGGTGTTTAAAGTAAAAATTTTACATTAAAAACATGTATTAAAAAAAAAACTTGTGTAAAAGTTGGAATTTTGACCCCCAATATCTCTGTAACTAGAAGTTTCCCAGGTATAGTCTAGAGCAAAAAACTGATCTCAATGACGGGGAGAACAAGTGCCTTTCGGCTTCGTTAAGAGTCTGCTTACACCCTTTATATGTGTGACAAGTCAGTTAGTAATTTAAAAAGATAAGATAAAACTGACTTCCTTTGCTTGTTTGTGGCTATTACCTGTCACATTTACCTTATCGCTTGTAATACGCTTTTAAATAAATGTGAACCGCAAATGTAAGAGTGACTCAGGTAAATGGCCCGTTTATTCGAACATAGATAAAATTATCCTGAAAAATGGTTCGTCACAAACACGAGCTGCTTAATGCTCTGAGCAGTGGGCATTGGGTGGAACAGGCTGTCAATAAATATTGAGGTTGCCGTAAAATATGGTTGGAATATCGATAAGAACATCGACCCGTACCCAGAACAAAACTTACCGAATCTTTGACATAGTATAATAAGTATATTAGCCTATCATTTTACGCCAACGTAAGTACATGCCTGTTTTACATTTATGGCGCTTTAAAACGTGTGCGCCAAAGTTCACCTAAATTTTCAACTCCGATAATTGGAAATTCGAAAATGTTCTTCCTAACATTTTTCATCCTAACAATCACAATTCGTAACTACTCTGTCTCTAATGTTCATAATTCCGAAGTATTCAACTTTATAATGTCAGTAGCAATAAACATCTATTAAACTTTTATTTGTTTTCCTATATTTTCTCAACATAACCATCTTTTACACTATTATTCAAAGTCATATCTTTTTTGTTTAGATATAAGCACAAACCCCCCAAAGAAACACAGATGCTGACAGAAACCCTAACCCTAGACGGTGGAAGCGACGTCACCCCGAGGTTCGGTTAGTTAGGTTCCTGTAAACCCTGCAGGCAGAAATAGGAGGCCCGCGCAGCGGGGCTCCGTCGACCTGCTGACGGAAACGCTAACCCTAGACGGTCGAGATCACGGGGAGTTAGGTTCGGTTAGGTTCCTTAAAACCCTGTCGACAGAAATAGAAAAAATAATAAAATAAAATAGTAATAAAAAAAAGCTTGCTTGTAAATTATTTGACCCAAATGGAAATTGCAACCATGTAAGATCACGTTTTCAAAATTCGATCGTAAGCTTAAGATAGCCGATAGTACGTTATGTAAAGCATACCTCCAAATAATAATCATACCCTCAAATTAAAACTATAAATATCATCTTCTACCCACATATATTTTTTATTACACTTGGTAAATGTTTCTTTCTGAGTATGAGTGAAAATATTATGGTAATTATGTTTAGGGATATGATAAAAAACAGTAGGAGTTTAAATATATTTAAATTATTGATATTATTCATTACAATTTTCGGAAACATGAGTGTTATGAACATCGCCGGTAGCACTACAAATAGTATGAATGAAAACTTTAGGATGAAAAATTTTAGGAAGAGTGATCATTCGGATTACAAATCATTAGGAAGAACAAATTCGGTAAAGAACTTTAGGTGAGCCAATATGGACCCCATTAAAACTTTTACCCGATTCGCTCCAAGGAAACTTAGGTTAAAAAATCGACTTAGTTAGACCGCATTTTATAATTGGATTCAAAAGTCTTGCTTTTGTTTTCTTATTTTCCTAGATCTGCCTGCCAGTCGCTGGCTCGGTCATTACGCTATCTGGCGATCGGCCAGTTCCATCAGGTTGTAGTGAATCCGAATTGTCGCCGTATGAGGTTTATAGTGAACATGCGGATTGTATGGCCAAATGATCTCTTGTATCCTAAACCTGGTTTTTGAAGCTATACTCGAAAAATTGAAACCGTACATGGAACATTCAAATGTATACCTATGTACAGACGCCAGCACATCAAGCTACCCGAAACTGTCAAATTTTCCCAATCAACCTTGAACGTAATGTTTTAGCGATAAAGTTGAAAATCTATTAAAGAAATTCAACAGATGATGATGTAGTAGCTTGATGTGCTGGCATCTGAAATTAATTTATTAAAAAAAAACCCTTAATCAATCTATTATATTTTCTGTACCTATATGAAGTACCTTTATACCCAAATATTATTTCTTCTGTATGACAGAAGAAATAATGTTTGTGTTGTTTAATAAAGTCCTGTAAAACTACATAATAATTAGTCTTTACATAGGTAAGTAGACACCTAGACACTACCTAGAGTGCCTTGTTCCCGATGGTAAGCCGGCAGGAATCGGCTTTTTAGGTGCCTTCGGGTCTGAAAGGGAAAACAACACCAAAAAAATGGTCTGTCCTGTGATGGTTTTGCCATCTTCATTCACTATACCGATGAAAGTGCGTAACACTATTCCAGTGTGTCCATACAAAACTACCATAACGTTAGTTACTAATTTACCATAAATAATATACACAAAACAGTCCCTTATGATGACAGGTCGCTTGTAATTGGATCGGAGTGCGTAAAGCGATTACATAGCTCGTTAGGTTCAAATGAGACCGCCACCCCCTCCCTGGCCCGCAAGCCCGCGGGCCTTCAGTAGGGCTTCAGTTATGAAGATGCACAATTAACTTACTCCTGTTCTCTGCTAACTAATATTAATGGAGTTATGTTAGATCAAGCTTGTGGTTTGTTTACTTCTGGGCTGTAATAACATACGCCCGGTGCTGTCGGGGCAGTCAACTGTGCTACAGCCTTGCCGACTGGCTAATATTTTTAACATGCTATTAAATTCATAGTTAATGTTTCTTCTGTACCCAATAGCGATCAATAAGTGTTACAAGCTAAGTTGCGGGTTCAATTCCTTACAAAGCTTGTGAATGTTCTGGAAAAGCGTAAGGATATAAGGATGTGGGGATAGTAGCGGATGGCGATGGAGTTCTATATTTTCTGCTTACCCCCACGGGAAATACTTGAGCTTATTGCATATAATAGTGAAATGGTAAAAATGAATGGTAGAAATGGAAAAATTACGGTAAAAAGTTCCATCCTATTCTACCCTAATTCAGAATTTTATAAGCAAGTAGTACTCTAGGGCTCGTACATACATACGTAAGGACATGAGAATCATGGTTTAATAAATACATAACATAACATCACGCCTGTAATTCGGCAGGGGTATATCTAATAGTAAGCCCACATTTCGGCATTTATGTTTGAGTCACATGTTATAAGGGTGCAAGCCTATTGCCAGTAACCGGGCACAAATCCAGACTCCGTGGCTGCTACTGAGTAATTCCTGATGGAAAAACCCTATGACACTTAGCACGACCCGGGAATCGAACCCAGGACATCATACTCAGCAGTCGCGCTTGCGACCACTAGACCCTCATAAACGTTTTGTTTAATTATAATTATTTTAAAATAGTAAGGCAGTTATTTATACTGTATTTTATAATAAAGGATTTCTTAGAGCCGTGACGCGAAGTGAACGTGGTCTATGTCTGTTTATCGTTTTACTTGTATAGTTACGACACAAAGCACACATTAAGAAATAAAAACATAAACATTATGATTCTCTGTTCGACTCTATCTACAGTCTAAACAGACTCTTCACGAAGCCGTCAACCAAGCATTCTGTATATCGTCGGGGATAATGCAAAGCCGCGAATCTACCATAGGTAAAGGCCGCGTATCTGCATTTGATCTAATTTTACAGGGGCAGGTTAAAACTGTTTAATATCGTTATTTTAAGGGCAAATGGCCTCATTTTTACGTAGATAGTAATAATTGATGTTTTCTTTATATTTTTACCATAGATCATCTGTTACAATGATTAATTTAACCGCCACGCTACGCGGAATTATCCAAAGCTCGATACGCGGAATTATCCAATGCTAGATACGCGGATTTACACTATCCCCGACGATATCAAACTAAGTAATTTTACGCAAAAATTATTGCTGGGAAACGACTTTTTTTTTTGGGATGAAAAATCACGTTTTACAGTAGGACTCAATGTAACGCACTCAAAACATTGTGCTGATGGATGGATTAAACACCTCCAGGACCCCCTTACTATTCAAGTAAGGGGGTCCTGGAGGTGTTTAATGTAAAAATCTTACATTAAAAACATGTACATATTTAAAAAAAAAACTTGTGAAAAAGTTGAAACTTTGACCCCCAATAACTCCGTAACTAGAAGGTACCCCAGGTATGGTCTAGAACAAAAAAAATATCGCAATGACGGGGGAGCAAGGGCCTTTAGGCTTCGTTATGAGTCTTTTTACACCCTTTATAGGTACTGCCATCTGTCAATAAGATTTCCTTATCGCAGTTACCGAGCACCGGATAATTCGAAGCATGTAACAATATTACAGTTACTCTTGCTCTCATTTAATAGTACTCGTATAACCTCGTACGTTATCCTACTATTCGTAAGTAGGTATAGCTATTCATGGAAGGCTTAGAAATAGTTTATTAGCTATTTGATGGAAATTTTGTTGATGTCAAATTTTCAAAGAATTCCCTAAACATCTCACCTTCGGTTAGCAGGTGGATTATACAAATAAATCACGTTACTTTACCTTCCTTACTGGTATGACATATTTTATCGCGTTGTAGACTATTCTTAGCGTGCATCAAGATCTGCCCAACCTTTTCCAACTATGTTCGAGTCGGCTTCCCGTTGAACCGATATATAAATCAGATAGGCGCTCTGCCGCTCTGATCTCAAGATCCACAACCCAGTATTCTTATGCATAGTTTGCGACACCGACAAAGAAAAGTTGAAACGTAAGTTCTTTTTAGGGTTCCGAACCCAAAGGGTAAAACGGGACCCTATTACTAAGACTCCGCTGTCCGTCCTTCTGTCTGTCTGTCCGTCTGTCACCAGGCTGTACAGTTGTGTGCTAGACAGTTGAAATTTTCAAAGATGATGCATTTCTATTGCCGCTATACCAATAAATACTAAAAACATAATAAAATAAATATTTAAGGGGGGCTCCCACGGGCTGCGGGCTGTTCGAAAGAGATACCGCGGCCCTGGAACACAAAGGGCAAGGAAGGAACATGGATGGGTTTTAGTCAGTACAAGTCTGACACTCCCTTCCGCTCTGCCCAGAGCGGGAGAAGTCATTTGATGATTTCCCATCCGTAAAAAAAAAAAAAAAGGTGGTCTCCCATACAACAGATATGAGTTTCTATAGATAATGGTACGGAACCTTTCGCGCGCGAGTCCGACTTGCACTTGGCCGGTTTTTTTACTAAAATATGGCTTTTTCAATGTTCCAGGATGCAGTATCCCTGGGCGGCGGTGTGATCGGCGCCATGCACATACCAGAGAAGTGGTTCCCGGGCACAGTGGACCGCTGCCTCAACTCGCACAACATCATGCACGTGCTCGTCGTGCTCGCCGTGTACTCCATGCACCAGGTGAGCACAGACAGAGCTCTTATATTCTTTAAAGCTGCGTCTATGCTAGGCGAGCCGAACACGAGCAGAAAACAAACGGGGCACAAATTCCCTTGGCAGGAGTGCTCAGTCGTGGCTTCTTAATCAGAGAATTCGTGCTCCGATCGTGTTCGGCTCGCCTAGCGTAGACGCAGCTTAAGAATATCCACGTTTGCTACACCTGGTTGAGGCGTCCTTATCTGAATTGGTCTAGGCCCTCTAGGGGGAGAAAAGTCACATTGATTTACTGTCTGGCGATGAAACGTCGAGAAATCCCAAAATTGTATACTCAGTTTTTACTGTAACGTTTTTGTTTACCTACATTAAAACATGATGTTCTCTGTTCGCAGGTGACAACGCGCGACATAGAGTGGATGTCGCGCGTGGACTGCCACGCGCCCCAGCGCACTCTCTGACGCAGCGCGCCCGCCGCCCCGCGCGCCCGCGCGCCTCCCGCCGCGACGGCTCGCCTCCGTCTACTCAACTTTACTCACCTCCACTGAACTCACGCACGCTATGTTAAGGCTTCCTAACCGCGCTGTTGGACTTGGCAGCTATCATTGTACAACCGTAAGACCAAACGAGTGGACTATGCAATGAATAATCAAAGATTTTTTTTATAAGACCGTTTTCACTTTTATTGTTGCAAGTGGAAGGAAAAAAGAGTTGCGTGTTACAAATAACAGCAATCAAAACACGAACGATCAACGTAAATACCAACCTACATCAACCGGAGACTTCCATAGTGCTCCTGCCTATCACTAATCGAAGTGAAAACAGGATTTATTTTACAACGACTTTATTATATTAATCGTTTTATAAATTGTTACAAATATTTTTTTGCTTGTTTTTTTTTATTTATGTTATACGTAATAAAAATGAAACGTAAATGTTCCAAGCTTTTAAATTATAATAATCTTCTTCTATGATTTAGTACTGAATTTAGTCGATTGTAGCTTTGAACAAACAAAACGCCTAAAGCGAATCAACTTTCGTTTCAATTTACCGCATCTTGGCTCGAAACAAATCATTAGGAAGTCTTAAACAGTTGTAACCTACAAAATGACGACGGTCTTTGTTGGATACCGGCCAGTCTTTCGAACTCTCGAGTTAAGGTTGAATATTAAGATATCGTAAGTAATCCTCCACAAATGTCTTCGTGAAATAATGCATTATTTTCCAAAAGGGAAAATTCTGTTTTCAGAAGCACGTTAGTTTTAGAAACTTGGACATCTGACAAAACGATTAGATGCCAAATAAAGATGTGCAAGAACTCTTCCTAATAATATAGTTATCATTTGGTCTTATGGAAATGGCTGTAGCTTAGTCAATAACTTAGTATGTAGCGTGTTCACATTGCGTCGGCGCATGCGTTCCACATACGTACGGCTGACATATCTATACCTCTTGTATGGATGGATGCTCACACTCAGTCATGTACGACTAGTAACAGTAAGCTCATGAAAAGATCTAATGGACGTGTTATTCCAGTAAAATTAATTTTTCAAAGTGATGTTAACCATACAAATGACGTATAGTGCGATAATCGTGTGTCACATCCGAGTAGCTCCAACGTCAACAAGTAGACCTCATTAATAATATTTTCATGTCAATAACAACCACGATGTAAGCCATTCATGGAGGGACCTTGTACTACATACAATTTGTTATAGTTGACAGCGCTTGTAGTCAATGTCGAATCTTCAAACTAAGTTCTACTCAAATTTCAGACAGAACAGTCAGACATTGATAAATACTCATGTGAAATTAAAACAGTCGAAATAACCAGCAGCACAGCAGCAAAAAATGCTTAACCTGTTACATAAACCGGTTTTGCCGTATTCACATTATTAATAAAAATGATGTAGAATATATTCTTCATAATTTTCCTATAAGTATCGGTATCAATGAGTTGTTTCGGAAACCGGACCCAGTGCAAGACGTGAAGCATTACAATATAATTATATTCTTTCGATATAAAATAAAATCCAGTAGCCGCAACACAAAAATGTCATTGTTTCATAACTATTTCTATATAGTATACAATATTGACATCATTAAAATTGTGAAGTTATTATTTGGTTTCTCAGTTGTTATAATCGGTTTAACCTATTCCCAGCGAGGATAAAGAAAGTAAATAAATAATTGAAAAATAATCAATCATCAAATTCCTTCCTATGTAATGATGCTCCGAATTGCATCCCGATTGCGTAACACACTTTACTATCGCGTTTCGAAAGATTATGAAGAAATTCGTCATTGCTTCCTATAGATGTTTGGAAAATTCGTTTGCTCGACAACGTGGAATTGTCAAAAAATAAATAAATAGCATTGTAAATACGAATTTGTTACGCAATGGGGTACCACTGAGCAATGAAATGCAGCATTCAGGATGTTAACAAATCCAGACAGAACACGGAACACTACGCTGCGCTCCAAAAACAGAAATAATAGACATAGGCCAGGCTCTGCCTCTGCCAGCCTCAAAAGAGATCGGGTCGGTCAGGTGCACCGCATGCATAATGACCACTGGGCAAAAGTCCCAATGCAATGGTTGCCTGAGGATGGACGGTGCCGCCGAGGCCAGCTCAAGAAGACAGAGATGAGATCACCCGGACGCGCATCTCGAAGGCTGGTTCAGCCGCAAGAAAATTGTGGGAAAATATTTGGTAGGCCTCGCCAAGCAAGGGGAATTCAAGACTAATAAAAAACATGTAAAATTTAAACTCGTTAGTAGACAATATCGCGGCCTACACATGATATAGTATTAAATGAATACGAGTCGTCATTATGATCGAAGATAAAGAGCAACCTGCTAATGTACCACAAGATGGACGACAAGCCATTTAACAATAACTAGGTAACTACACTAGATCAGTTATTAATAGTTATAATAATTAGTGCGATAAGTTATCGAATGTAATAGCAGTTATTTTTAACGAACACTTCAAAACTTAGTAAGCTTATAAGAATAGTTAAATTATTATATTGGATTTATTACACACGTTTTTATAGATTAGATAATAAGGAGTTGGATTTGCTTTAATCGCTTTTGAATTCGCGATGGATATGGAATCTACTGAGAGGTAGATGAGATATGATGGGACAGCTGGGATTGGCATTTATTTGATAGCGTCTTCAATTTCCTAATCATATTCAATCACGGTCATCACTTAAATATTCACATGATTTCCCCACCGGCTTTATATATACAAAATTAATTGCTGCTTCAAGTGTTTTGCCTTGAACCACTCAATCCAGTTCTCTCGCTCTTCGTTAGTGAATCATTTGTTTTGACGTGTACTTGCTTCAAATGGAATCCACTCTCAGCTGCTCTTACACCGTTCCTTCAATCTAGACTATACTAACTTCTGTTTTATATATTTCTAACTACATTCCTACTTATATAATATCTACAAACTATGTAATATCTTCCTTTCGTCCTTAAAACTTTGAATCTCAAGATACTGTTGTGCGTTAAATCTTTGCCAAAATGTGGTCAAGATATAGTGGAGTATAAGACAAAATTGTAGTGAAATTTTAATTAAAAATTTTAATAGACAACTGATAATAGGTGGTCTATTCGGTATTTGCCGACTTTCGCTCTTTGCCGATCTGGTACCTATTACAAATATTTATCGAGAAAAGCAAAATGTTTACATTCGCTTCTCGTTATATTCAATTTATGTAGGTAATAAATATTTCAAGATTTTGTCAATTTATTTGTTAAACATATCAATTTAAAAAAAAAAAACAAGTTTTAACTTCATTGTAATGAAGAAGCCTGAGAAGCAGCCAGAACTGGAAAATAATGTTGATATTATAAGAAGAATGAAAATATATGTCTGGGGAAATGTGTTTTGACTTTTAAAGTTAGCCAAATAAAACAATCAATTAGGCAAATGGCCAGAGTTAAAAATACACAATTGTGTAGCTACCTATCATAAACGCGTTACTATGTAACAGATTTTTATTTACAACGTTTTCTTTGACAACATTGCTATCGATGAATTATTTTACTGAAATATGACTCCGCGGACTATAAAATTGTAAAAACTATCAGATAAATAATGAACAGCATCCTTACAATTGCTATCATTATCATATAATAACTAGACTTTAATAGCCACGTTCAAATGAATCACATGGGAATGTATCTTTATTAAGAACATGACTTTTATTTAACCCATCACCTCAGAAGATAGCGAATCTCAATCAGTTTCAATAACATAGTCAATTTAAAACAAGAAGTACCACTGTATTACAACGCTAATCAATTGTCGTATTATTAACAGCAAGGTCGAAGACAATACAGCACATAAAACTACCTTCAATATTTGTTTGTACTATCAATTTTCTATCTCTTTTTTTCTAATGTTGTATATTTAGTTGTATTGTTAATGTAACTATTACTATCAGTGACCAATCTTTGGTATATTTTTATATTCTCGGTGTTGTGTGCTTTGCTGCTTGTATACAAAGGCATCGCGTGAACTTGAGATCCTATTCTCTTTGTACACGACCTCTCTTAGTCAGTTTGATAGTTAAATAACAACTAGACTAATGTAGCGACATTAGGTAGGTAGTTTACGAGCAATAAATAGAAGACAATTGTTATGAAATTTGACAAAAGTAGTCGAATAAACGATGAATGTGTTTTACTCAATGAATTGTTGACGAACATTTTTAACGCATCTTTTTTATGGCTTTAATATCACTAGTTTACAGCGTTTTTGTTCAAAAGATGAAAACCATGTGTTTGCATAGAGGATTTAAAGCTTAATGAGATTCTGAAGTCAGAAGAAAAATAGGAAATCAAGTTTTAAAAACATTTAATATTTTTTTTAATTTTAACATTACCATACATTGAAAGTATTAACATTGTATTAAGATTTTTACGCTGTTTTTAATTCTGATTTATATCAGTGTCTCTTAAAGTGGACCAACAGTAATCTGCTAACTTGTTTTTATCCCAGAAACCTTGATACTTTTCCCAAAAGCCTTAAAATTATGGTGAAAACGAACATCATGTTTATCGTTCAAGTTTCCCAAGCTTTCAGGGAAAAAAATTGGTGTGAATGTGGAAAATGATTTATTAAAGACATGTTCAGACCTAGCTATTCGCCATCTTTCAATTCAGATCCTTCGAAATCACACATCTCGTTCGAAATGGGGTCTTAGGCTCTTTCCCCAATTTTGTATGTTTGCCCTCATTTTATTGGCTGAAACTACTACTAGGCAACATCCGGTAAGGCACTCTTTTGGAACGTAGCACCGGTTTTTGACCCATGGGTCATCATTATATTGTATATGTTAGCACTATTAACCAATGATTTTCAGTCAAAACCACTTTTGAGTTTTGACCAACCTGATCAGTCAAATTACTTTTGCCTATTTTATTCAGTTAAAAGTACTTTTGACTGGTTAAGAGTTTGACTTAAGTTTTAGACTGCAACATATATACCACTGTCTTGTTCTTGTGTTTAAAGCCTACATATTTAGTTACGCAAAAGTAGCAGCCAGTTTTGTGATTTGTCAGTTCTCGCCACAAAATGGACACTCTAAATTACACGTATTTTTTTATTTCTTGCCGAATTTGTTCGCATACTTCCTAAATTTTCATATAATACTTGCGAAACCCTCTTAATTAAAATTGCAACCGAAATTTAAAAGTAAATAAAGTAGTATAGACCATTTTTATAGGTTCTGTAATCGATCTCTTTTTTTTACTCAATATATTTAAAAATACAACGAAAATTGTTATGATCTAATTCACAATGTCTGGACAACATTTTGAACTAAATAGAATTACATAAAATGTTTGCTTTAAGAGTTTTAGGCCAATTAATTAATCACTACGTAACCAAATTAAGCCAAAATTTCTTGTGGGTGTGATATAAAAACCTGACGTGATAAAAATATTTAAAATTTATTTTTACTGATTAGAAGGTAGTCACTAAACAAATCCAACGGATTCATCTTGTGAACAAAAAACATACAAATTTGTAAGCTAGTGTATTCTACTTTTGTCAAAGTTCTATTCTTTTTCATTAATTATTTATTAAACGAAGTAGTGTTTTAGAACGAACGAAGTGTACTTGAGGTTTTTTACTAGTGGTTGTCGACTAGACGCTCCGATGTCTCACAGGCGTGTCCGATCCGAACATCGCGTCGCATGCGTGCGCGCATCCTCGATACACACGTTCCCCGCCATAGTTTATCAACAATAATGAACTCAGTTTTTTTGTTATATTTTTGTAAAACCGTTTTTCATCTAGGCACATACAATATCACAAAAGTTTATTCTTCTGTAAAATTACTTACGTCAAAAGAATATCACTTCACTAATATTTCGAAACAAATTAAATTGATTGTACAGATGTTATTTTGTCTTAGCGGTCAAATTAGTTTGTTGAATATTTGAGATGTTAATATTAGAAATATTGTTTGTAACTGTTTACTTGCCTAAATATCAATTATTTACACGGAATATATAAAGTACTGGAATCACATTTTATATATAGTTATTTAGGTCGGCGAGTCAAGACGTAAGTCGCCCTTGTAAACTGTGTAAGAATTAATTAGGTAAGTATACACTATGATTAAAGACTCGGCTGTGCCGAGGAGGGGCAGTCGGCCATAGTTGAGCACATAGCTTTCCAGTTGATTGTGATCGATTGGTGAATGATGAGAAGCTTTACATCCGTAGCTACGAGTGGCCACTCGTCACCCAGAATTATTTATTATTAAAAATTTAGTGAATTTAAACGCAATAATATAACACACTTGTAATTAAGTTAATATAAATTATTTTGTAGTTTGAAGATGTTGGACATTCCTGATTTTGTAGACATTTAAGAGGAAAATAATCTCACGTTAATTTGTAAGAGTAGTAGGTGATAATTATGAGCAATATGACAGTATTTAATACTACATAATATTATGATTGTTTACGAGGTTACTTTGTGACAACCGATGTTACGCGTATTTGCACTTATCTTGGAATTATTCATAGTAATTGACGATTAAATTATTGATCAAAATTCTCAAGCTGTAGACGTTGAAGAGATTATTAAAGTTTATTTGAATTCAATTTATGTGTTTTAATAGATATACCCTGTACCAGAAGAGGTAGGCAGTGGGTAGGATAGGTAGGTAGGTATCTTTAACATGTTGACATTTCCTCATCATCAGTATAAATACCTATTTAAATTTGGAAAACCCTCCCTAAATAAACAAGCCATTTTCCTCAAATACAATATTCACATTTCACGACATTCATTCTATTCTACGCCCCAAAAATCATTGAATATACAAAACCAAAATTTGCAAGTCTAGATAAATCCGGCCATATATGTATGTATTCGGCGACTAATCTCTCTCTCTTCTGGTGATTGAAATCAGAGATGTTATGGATATGATATTTTGGATCTGGTTACGAATATGGATATAGGAATAAAATTATGGCGGTTTCGAATACGGTTACGGATATGTAATTATAGTTATGAAAGAGGTTATGTTATGACTAGAAATAACAAACTGCCAGATTCACGAGGCGCGCGAACGGTGAAACAAAAACCTGTCGAAACATGTCGTTTTATTTAGACTCCGCCCTTATACGAAACTATCCGAAACTTGTGAAACGGATGCGGTTACGGATATATTTTTATTTTGGATATCCGATAGTTTCGGTTACGGTTACGGAGCTCCATAACATCCCTGATTGACATGAAATTATAACCTTTATATTTATATATCTACTTTACTATAACACTACAACTTCTTATATAATCTAGGAATTGGAGTTCTTTCTTTGATAGTCAATAAATAGAATTTAAACCAAGACAAGAATTAAGAAAAGAAAAAGAAGAAGAAAAAAGAATTAAGAATAGAATGAAAAATAAAAAACGAAAATTAATTGATATGAATTTCTATTACTTTTTTTTTTCAAGAATTTATCTTTTAACAGAGGAGGCCTGAGTCCCAGCAGTGGGAACATTATAAGGCTGATGATGATGATCTTTTAACAGAAAATTATTATTAGAAATTGTATGACCTCAAGGCGGCGACTGCGGACGAGTGCATTGTATGATATACATACTCAATGCGAGCGACTTACCACATAAAACGCCATGTATATTGCCAATGCTCTCTGAACCAAGAGGTCTCAACTCGGCCTCGATCAGACACTGACTGTCGTCCCTGTGAACATCAGGGCTCTATAAAGCACGCTGTGATGTGGGTAAGTAGGTCGTGTGACGTCACCACAGGCGTCCTGCGATTCATTTTAAGTCCATACCAATGATCGAATCCGACTTATCCGACATATACATTTTGTGGGTTTTTTGGAATACATTCAGCAGGTAAATGATGGTCAAAACCGCATCAGAATACGACACGGAGCTGAGAACAACGCGGTCACACGCACAGTCCGTGTATTGATAGACTTCAACTAAAGTTAGATAAAGAACCGCATTTATTTAAGTAGTGGTCCTTCACTCATGACCTGACACTTTGATTACTTTTCAATTCAAGGCATTCTCAGTACTGAATTACTTATATGGATGCCTGTATCCTTAGTATTTTCCCAGCAGCAGTATACGGTCTATGTGTCAGTTTTGCTGACGCAGGTAGAAACAGAAACTAACATTAACAACAGCTGTTTTCGTTGAATCTTTCCTTTTGATAAAAAATAGGCGTTTTTTTAATAAATACTAATTAGTTAACTTATACAGGGTAAACAGACTCTTCACGAAGCCTTCAACCAAGCAATATGTACATCAAACTAAGTAAGTTTACGCAAAAATTAGTACTGGGAAACGACTTTTTTTGTTGGGCTGAAAAATCACGTTTTACAGTAGGACTCAATGTAACGCAATCAAAACATTGTGCTGATGGATGGATTGAATAGTAAGGGGGTCCTGGAGGTGTTTAAAGTGAAAATCTTACATGAAAAACATGTATTTAAAAAAAAAAACTTGAGAAAATTTTGAACTTTGACCCCCAATATCTCCGTAACTAGAAGGTTCCCAGGTATGGTCTAGAAGTACACGTGCCTTTCGGCTTCGTTAAGAGTCTGTTTACACCCTTTAGAAAGAAATATATTGACTGGGTTTTTGCATTTATGCGACGAAGATATTTTGTGTCCTATTGTAAAATATTTGCAAAAGAACCGACTGGTTTATCATCTGCCCAGCCAGGCTTCCAGTCTAACCGGATGCAGCTGAATACCAGTACTTTACATGGAGCGCCTGTCTGTCTGACCTCCACAACAATACACCTTGGTAAGACTGGTTATCAGACTACATACCTGTAAAAGGTTTAGCTGATCTGTTGGGTATGTACTCGTATAGGTATATAGCCGAGTAAATTTTTAGTCCCGCTCACACATCGTGGCTAGCTAGACCCCGTCTTCGGGAAGGCTGAAATTAATTAATTTATTTATTTATTAAACACACACACTATCTCCTGTAGAGATAGTGTGTGTATTTACCCAATACAATCGTGGTTTGCAAATAAACAAGTCCGTCAAGGACTGGTTACTAATAACGTCACAACACATTCACGTCCCATGCAGATACTATTAACAAGTAATAAAAAGCCGCTCGTTACATTTCCACCCGCATTAACTCAATACGTGAGAAAAATAAGTAGGTACATCAGAAGTAGGAAACAATATATGTATTTTCAAAAATAATTAGCGCAGTTTCCTATAATCGACGTGAATAATCCACTTTTCTCACGCCTCGGCTGCTACGTGGTACTAATATGATTTCGATTAACCTTTAGAAGTGGGGTTTTCTGCGATAAATTTTGGTATTTTCAAATATTGCAATCTATACGTGGAACTTTTGTTGGTGTGGGATTTATAAATTGTACAGTATCTTGTTTATAACATCACAAGAATTCAAACTGTCTTTTAATACATGGACTATCTAATTTCAGAGGTTTCTTATTTATTTAGAACATTCCACCTCAGAACTTAGAAAATGCAAGTCTTGATGGCATAATTGTTGTTTACTCCTAAAAAGTAATCACATTGCGATGATTGTTCCAAGTAAATATGAGATATATCTAACATTAAAGGTTATGCAAAATAATTAGTGTTAATTCTGCGAAAAAGATAAATGTGCAAAATACTCGTAATACGTAGGTAATAGGTCCAATTGTGCAAAATACTCGTATTTAACACTAAATATTTTAAAAACATTTAATGTCATGGAAAGAACCTAACGAACGCTTGATTCCATAACTTAAAATGTGAGTTGACATAATTATGTATTTAGTTCCTGTTTCGTCATCGAGTAGGTTTAACAACAATATGTGTTGGCTCGGAATCTAGTCATTAATTAAACATCGATAATATGTTCTATTTTCGTACTACAAATCGATTTCCGCAACAGTTACAAACACAGTTATTATTTTAAAATAAACTTTTCATTTATTTGAATGACTGAAATAAAAAATATTTCATGAAATCCGAGGTGTATGGCAGTGGGGCCAGCGGGAAGAAAATGAGATATACATACTTCCCGTTGACCCCACCAGTGGGGCAGGGTAGTGGGGCCAACGAACCGACGGTTCTGACGTTTCCCGTTGGCGCCACCAGTGGACCAAGGCCGTGGGGCCAACGAAAATACACCCGCGAAACCTGTAAGAAAGTAAATTCTAAGACATAATTTGCCCTCCAACACTAAATTTAAAAAAAAAACTACACTATTGTATAACAAAGGAACAAAAATCATTTGCCAGTATAAATAACCGCATGCGTGATGAAAAAAAAGGATAATACCCGCATCTGCTTAAGTCTTATCTATTCACACAAAGTATACAATGGCAAGGTGAAAATTTTCGTCAGTCTGCTGACGTCAGCGATCCCTTATTATCTTAATACGGCTTTCTGGAAGTATATTAAAATTGAAAATGTATTAATTGATGATTATTAATTAAATTTGGGTAAAATATACGGGTTCCTTAGTTGGTTTTCAGATAACAAGAAAAAACAGCTCGATATTTTTTCGACTATTTTATGGGTGAAAAGTTGTAATTAAAGGTTCCCAAGACCATTAAGACCTCTCCAACATTTACAGCGGAGCCTTTTTTCCTGGAGAAATCTTCACACGCCTGATTTTTTGGACATTAAGCTATTAATCCGTGTTATCCGTGTCCCATCTACAGTGGGTACTTAATCGTTGAATAGCTACTCATTCCTCTCATCACAAAAACCCAAATATTCGCAGCTCAGAACTTTTGGAATGGATTTGATGCACGACTCTTTGCTGGAGTCATCTTTCAGCCAGTTTGAGCAGGAAACAGTGAGATGGCAAGTAACTTGAGGATATTATTATTATTACAGTGATGATTACTTATGAGTAAGAACGCTAACAATGAATGCACAGGAAAACCCAAATAACCTTTGCAAATATTCAATTAATTACTAACTGGTTTTCATTTGTTCTCTATTTGTTATTTGGATGCTTGTTTTGTAACTGACTTGATTCAGGTTTAATTTTGAAGGCTGAATTGCAGAAGAAAAAAACGGGTGATTTGTTAAACGTTAAATTCAAGAGTCAAAAGATCCATGCAGCACTATAATTCAATTGATGATTGATTGATTGTGACTTTGTTTTGTTTAACAAGCTACTTTGGCAGAAAAAAAAGGAATAATATGATTTATAAAAATGCGTAGCCCATTCACCCGTAGGGCGTAGTCGTAACTCGTAGCCCGTAACGCGTAACCCGTTGTAGCCCGTAGTACATATACCAAAGCTTTGTACCCCTACGACTTGTAAGTGATGGAATTTTCGAGTGATCAAAATCATTCGGTTTTCGACAATAATATTTATTATATTGCCATAATCATCAACATTTATTCAGTACTTTTCAAGCGAATCATCTGCCTAGCCTTTTCTCAACTATATTGTGGTCGGCTTTCAAAAGGGGAATTTACCAATATGTGCTAGTTTTTTTTTAATAACAAAAACTGTCATAATCATGGTTTGCACTTTTGCTGTCGGTTCTTCATTAATCTAATTAAGTTTTTTATCGACCATTCCACTCTTTTAACAAGACAGCCTTCAATTCCTCAATGGTCGAAGGGATTTGATGGCTGGCGTTCAATAGTACGTTTTAAGTTTAAAAAAAAAACAACAACTTTTCATGTGGTCACCGATCAAGTTACCACTAATGATAACATACGTTAAGTTGCTCGCTGCGGCCGAAGTACGTAAAGATGATATATAAAGTGTGCTGCTGCGCGTACGCACCCAAACTGCACGATGTTCTCAAGCCGGCTGATTGTGTGCTCCGCGCTCGTGGTCCTGGCGGTCGCCGCGCCGGGGGGAAACGACATACAACAAATCACAAAAGCACGTGAGTGATATTGTTATTTAATTCATTCGATTTTTTACATTAATATTACAATAATGCGACATAAAAAGAGTGTTAAAAGAATTACAATTTTGAAGTGAAAATGTTCTGTTCAGTTCTATTATGATATGCAGGTAACGTCTTTTTTATTTGTATCGGAAATACAAATCAATAAATTGTTTACTGATACAACAACCGTTTCGAAAAACCCGGTTTTTCTTGTTGAGAAATATTTAACAAATAAAAAGCGATTGATAAAAATTAGTGAAGGTAATTTGTGTAAGATAGAGCGATAAAATAAATCCTGATTACGTATCAGTATTTTTTCCAGTTTATTTTCCAATGAAAACAGAACACAACAATTTAATAATAATGTGACTGTGATGTTATTAACGTGAGTTTTATTTTTACAATATTTAATAGTTAGTCAGTGAAAAATGCAGTTCTGTACAAATAATAATCTTGTATTCTTTTTTCAATTAATATTTCATTTCAATCAGACTTGTGCCAGTGAAAGTCGTAAGTAAATATAAATGTGTTTAGTGTTCATAGTTAGCTATTGTTATGCTGAACTCCTTCACAAAAGAAAGTCGAGTTTAATTCTAGGTAGTGCGAACTAGCAAAGGCAAAATATTTGATTCATAAAGTACTATTATAATAAATTACAATGGCATTGTGGTGTTATAATAATTTTTATTAGCAAGGTTTTCTCATAACACACACTTTTCACTTGCACGATATGGTCATGATATATTGCAGTATGACAGGGGAAATTAATTATATAAAAATATCTAGAACTAAATGTCAAATCGCACTGGATCGCGAAATGTGGAAGGAGGGAAGGGAGGCGTTTGCCCTGCAGTGGGACAACATAGGCTTATAATAATAATAATAAAAGAACTAAGTGTGTCAAATAAGTAGATATTTGGGGTTAAATAATTAAATAATGAATTTAACTAATATTTACTGTGTGGCTGCGGTTAACACTAAAAGAAACACAAGCGGGTACAAGAAACACTAAAAGGGTTTTTCCTCTGTAAGTGAGGGTACCTACTAGCAGAAGGTACATCTGCTTACCCTTCCATAGCTTATCAAGGCAGAACAACTAAAGGTACCTATTTTATAGTGATAAATACGCCTAGGATATGAAAAAATGCAATTATAACTTCATAATTGTCCGTTGAATACGCACGTCATCAAAAGTATGGGGAAACATGCAATGCAATTAGAGTATCAACTAAAGTAGTTGAAATTAATTAAACATGGTTTTTTTTTTTAATTTTGGGATTCTATGTCATTAATTAAGAATAATTGACTATCACAACACTAGTGGACTCATCGGCGGCATTCGCAACTAAAATGTTCACTTAAAAAAACAAACAAAATATCTACAAATTCCTACGATAAACGTGTTTAAGCGAGAAGTATTTAGAAGAATGAAATGGCTAGATCATAACGTGTTCTGGGGTTTTTCTGTGATATAATTTATCTTTGGATACTAATCTATATCTATATATACATATAATAAGACAGAAAAACTGTGTCTGTACATTAAATATAATAAAAAAAATGTAGGGAAGTAAATAAAACTAATAGTTTATCACAAAAAAAAATCTAAGCAGATATTTAAAAATTCATAATAAAATACTAAATGAGTTGTATTATTAATACAATCTAATTAGAATTGTAATGGGGACAAAACTGCTAGATTATAAGCGAAAGAAATTCATTTTACTTAGAAATACATCGCTAGGTTTACTTCTTTGTATTGTCTTTTTTAACTTAAAGTAATGAATTTTATAAGTATAAAGTAGATAAGTAATTAGAGTTAATGTAGAACTAATCGCCTATCTAGATTTTGTTTTTTTAAAGTGCTTAATTTGAAAGTACATCGCCGGCTAACTGTTATAGGAGAAGTTATTATTTTAAAAAACTAAAACGGAACAAATTGCGTATTATGCATATTTCGATAGAACAAATATACAGGGTGTAAACAGACTCTTCACGAAGCCGTCAACCAGGCAGTCTATACATCAAACTAAGTAACTTTACGCAAAAATTATTGCTGGGAAACGACTTTTTTTTTGGGGGTGAAAAATCACGTTTTACGGTAGGACTCAATGTCACGCATTCAAAACATTATGCGGATGGATGGATTGATTAGTACGGGGGTCGTGAAGGTGTCTAAAGTACAAAAATACATTAAAAACAGATAATAAAAAAAAAACTTGTGAAAAAGTTGGAACTTTGACCCCCAATATCTCCGTAACTAGAAGGTATGGTCTAGAACGAAAAAATGATCGCAATGACGGGGAGAACAAGTGCCTTTCGGCTTCGTTAAAGTCTTTTTACACCCTTTAGATCTAATTATTTAATGTATTCGTTAAAACGCAGGGCATGGTCAATCGCTAGGTACAGACATATTACTATATCCATTTTAATACTTTGAAAATGGGCAAACTAGGTTCCCATGAGTTGAGGGAATGGGATCATCATGATTACTTTTGGTCGCGATAACCGACATCCACGCAGGCGAAGCCGCGGGCATCAGCTAGTTTGGGTAATAATAAAGCTCCACACTCAAAAAACCTCTTAAAAGACGAAATGTTGTTAAGTGTTGAATTTCAATCTTTAATCAGTGCAATGTTTTATGTTTCATCCTACTTAGTTGATTAGAAACAATGATCATCAAATTAAAAACTTTGTCACTTGATACAAGTGCAAATAGACTGATTTATTAACTCCAATAAAATCATTAAATACCCGTTAACAATGTCCCCATTTGTCCATGACGTGTATCAATGAATGAACTGGTTAGAACACAACAATACCCTCTTGCCCGATTACTGCAAAGCTGATTAGCGTCTATAGACTTTGTGTGCCGTTGTCACTAACAACCCGGATACGATTGTAACGATTTACCTGGCAACAAGGAAATGTTTCCGGAATCTTAAAATGTCGAGTTAAATTGAAATTACTTGGTATCGTTAGTTAAGTTAGTAATTAGGTAATTTGAAGCTTATTAAGTGGGTTGATGTAATTTTCTTCGCTTAAAAATGCTTACCTTCTAACTAATTATAGTGATTGTCTCTTCTTGTGTTGATCTCTAACCCATATTGTTAACTTATTAATAATTGAACATCTAGAATAAAATCATAATTATTATCTAATAACTACTTGATTATTTACATCTACCCGCAAAACTTTAACTTGTTTCCAAACATCGTAAATGTCCTAAACAACAACACATGGACAAACTCCCTATTAACATGCTATGATTGACCTTTACCATGAAAACACGATATAGTACCTGTATTCAGGAGCTATCAACTGAAACGAATTCAGTTTCCCATCGAAGTTACATAATTGACCTGACGCATGAACATGGCAACAATAAATGGCTCCGAGCGTGTTGTGAGCAATCTGTGTCGGTAATAACATGCTACTTACGTCAATATTAATTGTCATAGGGAAAACTGTGGTTTTTCTGAGATAAGATTCCACAACTTAGTTGTATTCTGGGTACACCTAGCTACCTCGCCAACCAATTACTGATGAGTCTTCTGAGTAGACATGTTATTGTTTATCGTTTCAGCTATTGATTAATTCATTTCATTATTAAAATGTATAAGTCAATATGTATCCAAAAATTTAGTGTAAGCTGTATACACTAAATTTCAAATCAGCCCCTTGAAGTAAATAACTTCAGATTGAGTATAGACAGAAACAAGATATGGATGACCTACAACAATAACTTCATCGACAATTTCGGTCCTTTGCCTAAGCATTGGGAAATACAATACAATAAAATGGTAGGTTTATAATCATAATAAAATTGCAACCATGATACGGAGAATCCTATTGCTAGCTACGCAAAAGGTGTGAAACATTTAAATTTCAAAGTTATTAACTTGTGAATTTTCCTCTGAATTATGATTTCATGGTAACAAAACCTATCTGTAAGGTTAAAGTGCATTCAAATATAGGCAACCAAATGTTAATAATGAACGACACACATTCAATAAAAACTTATTAATTAAAAACTCTTAAACTAAAATAAATAAACTAACAACAAACTATAAAAGGGCATCGAAAAACTCTTCCTCAACGCGTCAGCTGGTAATGTGCCCAAGAGACTGGCGGCGTTGCCACGTTGTATGGCAACATTTAGCCTCTGGCCAAAGTAAAAGCCAGCCCTTGGTTTAACCTAATAAATGGAGTATTCATATTATATAAAAACTTCGACAGATAGAAGTAATATTCGTTATATTCTAGGATTCGTGGCCAAAGGTTCGATGAAACATGTTCAATACAAGAAGTTCCTTCTATTTTAAAACTAATCTTTCCACTACTGTTTTCTTCAGCCAATGTGCCATCCAAAGCTGACACGGACGCAAAGGCCAGCCAGGCTCCTGCGGCCGTCCCTACGGTGAGCATTGCTGCGGACAGCGTCCCTGCCGTCAGTGTACCTCCTCCGAAGCCCATCAACGAGCGGTTCCCTCATGCCGTGCTCTTCGGGGGCACCTGCGGAGGCACCATCATCAGCCCCACGTGGATCCTCACTGCTGGCCACTGGTAAATACTGAATAGTATCCTTATCCATTCGTAGTCAGAGATTTATATATAGTTATATCACTCAAGATTTAAGTAGTATGTCACGACCCAACCAACCCAGTAAGGTTAAACTTCTACGGCTGCGGGCTGCGGGCTGTTCGAAAGAGATACCGCGGCCCTGGAACACAAAGGGCAAGGGAGGAACATGGATGGGTTTTAGTAAGTACAAGTCTGACACTCCTTTCTGCTCTGCCCAGAGTTGGAGAAGTCATTTGATGATTTGCCATCCGTAAAAAAAAAAACAAGGTTAAACTTCTACCGCAGACCAAACAGACGACTTCGGAAAGTTTTCCAACATCTTCTTATGACTATAATGAGAATTTGAACATATTTTTCAAGCATATCTAGAGTACCTACTTACCATTATTTTACTCAATTTACGTGAGCACTAATTGTTTTAAGAATCCAAAACAAAATGTGATATTATTAAGGTTGAGAATCTGTATTCAGCAGTTGTATGTTTGTTGTATGTTTTATGAGACGAGCCATAAGTTACGCCTCTTTAAACTCTATTTATGACAAAAACCTTATGGCATGGCGCGGACGTCGCGACGGCAACATTGGACGCTCATAACTTCAAAAAAAAAACATGTTCTCATGTAATGGTCAATTAACAAACAGTTTATGGTCAAATTACCCGTGATTATAGTTTTTGCCAATTTCACAAATCATATAATATGGCAATCAGTGGGGCAGGAGATACCTATTTTAAATGGATGCGAAGAACGAATGAAGTTCAAAGATGTACCTACCTACCTACTACTGTTTATAAGACATCGTCATAATCAGTTTGTATATTTTTTCTCGTTTTTACCATTGTAGATATTGTTTAGGTTCTAAACAGAAATTATAACGAAATAAAGAAAAAATATTAGGAAATGTATTGTAGGCATCGATCTCCGGCACTTCCAACAAAAACCATTTTGACAAATGAAATAACACAGCTGACTGCTTTCTGTTAGGCGCATTTGTGTCAAAAGAAATATCTATTAGTTCAAACAGTTACATCAACAAGAGTTACGTTAACTCTCGTAGCGTTCTAACTTTTCGTACAAAACGATTATACCTATTTATATTTCAATCTAGCTGTTGCCCGCGACCATCTTTCGTGTGACTTCCCTATTTGAATCAGATTTTGTTAACAATCTCCAGGGTTTTAATGTTTTTGCACGGAACCCTAATTCTTTTTCCAAAATAAAAGAAGCCCTCTGCCAGTAAAAGTCCCGTTTTTTTTTTTCTATCAGTACCGTATATGGACATACCTATACTTTCATATGCATTCAGTAATTAGCTGTTATTTTGAAATTACAACCAGACACTGAATTTTATTTATTGTATATATATACATAATGTATCTACTCTCGCCTTCCTTTAAATGGTCATATCATCGGCGATAAACCTAACCATCTTTTACGCAATTGCTTCTTAACCATGACCTCTTTAATACAAACTGTTATCATTCTCAGCGATATTTAGTCATAAACTCATCGTGTAAAGGTTAGGTGTCATTTTATATTTAAGACCAGTTGGTAATAAACAGGTTGGTAACATAACAAACAAAAAATTAATCATACAAGGAATCTTATGACAGATACAAATTAAGTACAGCAGTTAAGTAGACTATCAATGGAAACAATATCCTTTATTGATTTTGAGTAAAGAGTGATATATCTTAGTTAATTTTTTTTTCTTGATAGTTTTCGAGATTTTGGAATGACCTATAAATTACAGAATAGGAATCTATGTAAACATCGGTTGAAAGCTTGAAAGACGTTAAAATACCTACCTGATATGCTACTATCTTGAAGGCTAGGACTAGGTAATTAAAAAGTGAAAGATGTGGGTATTAAGAAAAGAGTCAGTTTAAATCGAACGTATTTTCTAAACTGTTTGTCTGACTCGCTTGAAGTCAACTTGAAGTTGAGTTGCTTGGTTTAGAACTGCCATTATCATTGCAATAACTTAGGTACCCATATGTTTAGGGAAGTTTGTTTTTCAGTGGATCACATCTTCAGCATATAATTCAACAAAATACATACTTATTATTAAGATTACAGCCTTTGATGTTCCTAATCCTGGGACGCGACCTCCTCTAGACATATCTGTAAAAGGGAGGCAGTCGTAATATTTTGGCACTCAATAAACACTTAACTAAACCTCGAATGTTATGTTTGTTTGTTCTCATTTCAATATAAATCTCCGTAAAGCCCTCCTTCTAACTGGTTCCTTTTCGTTCAATACAACCCACACGATATTAAGATGAATGTCGGAGCATGTGCATGCATAACAAAACGTCTGGGTTTTCCTTGTTCGTCACATAAACGCTCCGCATATATTCCACCGACTAACCAGTTAATATTAATATACTTCTGTCGACAAACAACACACAAAGAATATGCGTGACATGATTGCTTAATCATCCAAGAAAGAAATCCAGTATTCTGGGGAATCTTAATTACAAAAACATGGCTAATCGCAAATTAACTTGGTTTATTTTTGTTATAGCATTAATGTATAATTGCAAACTAAAGCAAATCAATATCTGCAAAAGGAAATAAATAAGCAAATTATCTCTTATCCTAATTGAGAGAACCTCTTCTCTAAATGCACAACGGGCAATTACCTCGAAATAAAATATTCTACTTACTTTAAAAAAATCTTCGGACACTGGGTTTAATAAGGTGGTTCGCCTTATTCGAACCACCTTATTAAAAATGCAAATGCTATTTATTATTGATTCCAACAACAATAGCGAGCGCAGTCCGGATCAGACTCTGCCCCACAGACCTGTTGGAGTGTCCCAGTCCCAGGTGTCCGTATACCTGCACCCTCGACGATCTGAATAACGCCTCTGACGCTGCAATAAATGTTGCTAGCCCTACTGGGCCCAAACTCCAGAAAGAAGATCTGTCAGTGCACGGTGTCCATAACCAATCCGCTTTATCCGTACCATTTTGTCAGATCTAACTTTTTTAATAATCCCAGACACATTTTACAATATCGAAAACTCAATTAAATAGATACCTATTACAATAACTAAATAACATGTTGTTTCCTTGATGGAATTGCATGAAATAAAATGATTAATATCCTATTACAACACGAGACATTTAAATCAAATAGGCATCGAAAACAGACACAAATAGTAACTAGGTACTTTCAACCTATTCTTGTACTTATACTTAGTATTGAATTAAACCTTTAAATTCGAGAGTTCGAAAGTTGAGAGAGTAAAAAGAAAGAAAGAATGATCGCTTAAGAATACAATACAATACAATACAATATCTTTATTTTCTCTCTTCACAAAGGTTCACATAGTTATAATAAATATAATTAAAACAATAACGTTTAAACAAAATGCATAATATATGTTCCTTGCATAATAGGACTTCAGTGCAAACAGTCCGTTATACCTACATACTTTTTAATAAAATAAATCCGTTCATACTAAAATAATAGTTATTGCAGTACATGATCCTACGTAATATTATAAATCTTTGTTTAATATTCACGCCTTTTTCGGTGTTTAGTGTTTTCCAATGACATTGATTGGATCTTAATTTATAATATTTAACATTGTACCGTGACTTTAGATAACCCCAGTGCTACGAGCACATGAAACTGCGTCATGGACCAATGATGTTAGCGTAGTTTAAAAAAATAATTAAATGTAAATTACTTACTTAATCATATTCTCTGAACCATCGATTTGACGGTGGTCAGAATATAATACTGACTGTGGACAAAATTTTGTGCCATTACCATTACTATGTACGTTTACACCTGTCAATAATAGTAAAGCAAAAGAGCAAAAGAAAAATGAATGCAACAACACGTACAGACAGATACCGGATTACCAGTACACTACCTACCTAGGCATCTACCTATACCTCGTGTATAGTGTAGGTACAAAACTTCAATTGTATGCTGCAAAGAACTATCTTCACGCCTAGCCTTCTCAATGTGTGGGACATTGCGTAAGCTCTGATACAAAAAGTGTCCATCGGAAGTTCGGAACTATTCGGAACATTAATTGTGTTTAGTAATGCATCCAGTGCGTCCTGCCTGTTATGGCTTACGGGGCCGAAACGTGGACAGTCACGGTACGGCTGGTCCATAAATTCAAGGTCGCTCAGCGAGCTATGGAACGTGCTTGCTCGGAGTCTCTTTGAGGGATCGCTTCCGGAACGAGGTATAAAAGAAATTGCAATTACATACATAGAACACTTATAGCCCGGTTAAGCAGACGACAACCTCCCTAGATTAACTGCGAGATGCCAAAAAAAAATACGTAGAACATCTGTAGAACACTTAATTTTGTGCACCCGAAGTAAATTTTATTTTATATATGCCAATTAAGCTATGCTCACGACCCTCAGCAATGAGGAACACGACTTGAGGAGGACGAGGAAGCTATGCTCAGAAATATTAAATGTTTAAAACCAATTTTATTGTTACCTACTTACCTACCAATGTTTTAATATGGATGAAAGCCTTTTTTTCATATACCTTGCTTTTAAAAAAATATTTTTGACCCTTATAACTCAAAACAATCATAAGTAATGATTGTTTTGAGTTATAAGGGTCAAAAATATTTTTAGGTAAAAAAGTTATTCTTTCATTTTAAATCCGACCTGCAACCCCTATGACCGGGCCCCTTCTTAGGAACTGGGACCACTGTGCGTTGGGGTAGACGTGTTCTTGAGTGGAGACCGCGAATCGGTAAACATAAGGTGGGACGCCCTCAAGCTCGGTGGAGTGACGATCTTCGCAGGGTGGCTGGTAGCAACTACACGAGAGTTGCTGAGAATCGAGTTGAGTGGCGTGCGATTGAGAAGGCCTATGCCCAGCAGTGGATTGCTAAAGGCTGATGATGATGATGATGAATGCAGGGTATTGACTGTACCTATTATGAGATAGTATGCGGATAAAATAATATTTTTTATGTCCCACGTGTATCGGTCTCCCACTTAGCTGTTTTAATGTAATCATTTGGCATTGACACTGTTTAAGATCGTCTAAAATCATATTCACTATCTTTCGAAGTGCCACAAGTAGGTATCTACTATAAGTTAATGACGTCATCTATATCTGTTTAAAAATACAGTAGATCGATAGGTGTATTAAGTACCTATATGAATTGTAAAATTGCGGTACAACCTGTAGATACCACATTTTTTCTTTTAGGTACTCATAGAAAATTTAAGGTACCTATCAGGTTTCAATAAAATGGGCTGTCAGCCGGAACTCAAAGAATTAACAAAGAGCCAATGGTACAATAGCATTGCATCAATAAAATTAATTTGAATAGGTAACTTGTCCGTAAACTTCGCTTGCGCAGTCATATTGGTCCTAGATTAAATAGAACTGCTTGGTATTTTGAAATTATAGACTCGTCTATAACCACCGTATGATTAGGTACGTAGTATTGAGTACCTAACTACAGGAAAAACAACAATCATGTCTAGTAATTTATCCTATATCCATTCCAAGTCTCCTTACTACACAACGTTATAACAAGTAGACTTTCGAGTTAAACCTAGAGGTAATATAAGTGCTTACCTACTTCAAAATATATTAACAGATTCCTTTGTTCACAGCACCCTCTTTACCGGCGGTCGGTACATTCTAGCTGGCACCAACAATACAGAGAACGAGAGCGGAGTCACCCGCCGCGTGAAGAGACAGGTCATCCACCCGCTCTTCACTGTGGGACCCTACTGGCTCGACGCTGATGAGTTCAACATCAAACAGGTACAGGGAACAATTGCTTTAAACTCTCAAAAAAATTGATGCGACGGACAAAAACAACGGTGGCAACCGTGGCAAAGCTGGTAACACTGACTGGTCTTGCGTAGTTCGGAGTTTCGGTCGAACAAAAGGACAGCCTAGATTACACTGGTTTGTTACTACTGGTGTGCGGTCGACTATACGATCTGACCAGAAGATACCACATCAGTCTGGGTTGTGGGCCTTGGTCTAAACAAAAACGTCAACACAAGTTAATAATGTAGGTACTCTACTCATTGTTGAAAACAAAGGTAGTAAGTGGGTACCTAAAGGGTGTAAACAGACTTTTAACGAAGCCTAAAGGCACTTGTTCTCCCTGTCATTGCGATCATTTTTTTGTTCTAGACCATACCTGGGAACCTTCTAGTTACGGAGATATTGGGGGTCAAAGTTCCAACTTTTTCACAAGTTTTTTTTTAAATACTTGTTTTTAATTTAAGATTTTTTTTCTTTGAACACTTCCAGGACCCCCTTATTATTAAATCCATCCATCAGTACAATGTTTTGAGTGCATTACATTGAGTTCTACTGTAAAACGTGATTTTGCAGCCCAAAAAAATAAGTCGTTTCCCAGCACTAATTTTTGCGTAAAGTTACTTAGTTTGATGTACATAATGCTTGGTTGACGGCTTCGTGAAGAGTCTGTTTACACCCTGTAAATAAGAATGCAAGCGGTGACGAACATTTCATTGCCTAAAATCTGGAAATAAACAACGTTATAGTTAAATAATGAGTCACAATTACGTGAAATCCACAAGTCATCCCGATTAACTGTTCAGAATGAAACAATGTTTTACAAAAAAGAGCATTCCATACGGACTGTTTGTTCACTAAAATGATGACACATTTTCATTTTTACGAACTCATATATTACCTAGGATACATACTCGAACAATGTTAACCTACTGCTTTATTAATTTGAACTGCTAACTCGTCTGTATAAAACCTCATTTCGGGTAGAAAGAAGACTACTTGCGACTGCTCCCTAACTCCATCAAACTAAATTAATATGACCGTATGATCTTTATACTGCTAATAGCAATTGACTCTTACATAAGTACATGGAAGAGTGCAGTCATATAAGCTTTGTTTTGTATGTACAACCAACCTTGCATTACAGGTGGCAGCTCGTTGGGACTTCCTACTGGCTGAGCTGAACGACCCGTTGCCCTTAGATGGCAAACTCATGGCCGCTGCCAAGCTGGACGACCAGCCCAGCCTGCCTGCTGGACTCAACGTCGGATACGCAGGATACGGAACTGACCACTTCGGGGTTAGTATTTCATTTCTATTACTGAAGATCAGGACTTATAACATTTCGGTAATTCAGAATCGAGATTTAATTTTTGAAAGAACAAACGTTAATAATTTAATAATTCAAGCATTAATATTTATACCTACCTAACTAATCTTGCAGAATAACTAAGTACCAGCACAGCTGATGTGGTACTATAGCGATTCTAATGAGCAATTAAATGATTGATCAAGTCACCAAAGTTGATCAACATTGCAGCTGTTATTTCATCTTTTTCTGTTATCGTAACAACCGCATCGCAACTACGCCTTTCATTTCAATCGTCTCAATACACAAGATGAAATAGATACAGTCGCTCTCTGTTGGGTACATTCGTCGCCCCATTGGTGGAACACCTTTGTGGCCAACAGACTGTCGAAAATACAGAACGACTTATCGCCACAGAATTTGTATCACGTCTCCGGTACGGACAATCCTGCAGATTGTCTGTCGCGTGGACTTACACCTTCTCAAATTATTGACCATCCGCTTTGGTTCAGTGGTCCTCCGTGGGCTCACTTGGACGTCTCACAGTGGCCTGTCGTTCCTTTCAATCCCTCTTCGGTGTCTGAAGCACCCGAAGAGAAGAAACATTCGTTGCTATCCGCTGTTCCAAATGAAAGATCTACTATTCTTTCTTTGGTCGATCGTATCTCGTCTTGGAGTACATTGCTTCGAGTAGTAATTTACATTTGTTACATTTTGCTTAACTATTACCTCTTAGATATCGTACGTCAGTTCTTCGTGAACTTCAACGCTTTCATTTCTCCACTGAGATTGCCAGACTCAGGGAAGACAAGAATTGTTCCTACGACTAAATCGTAGATTGAGAGTGAGCTGAAATATTATTTAAGTGCAACTACAGTGGGTTGGTAGTAGCAGGGTACCACTTACACCTACCACAAACTTAATGATAAACAACAAACCGCTTCGTATTAACTTGTTTCCTTCTTCCCTCCAGGGTACCATGCGCAGCGAGATGCACGGAATGGAACTTGCAGTGCAGACTGATGATGTGTGCTCCACCCTGGAGCAGTATAACAGTAAAGACATGCTGTGCGTAAAGGGACTGCCGCCGCGGTTCGACTCGGCTTGCAACGTAAGTAACCAGCCATATCCGGCATCGTTATCAATTTATAAACCAACAGTCAGCATTTGAAATATCTATTTGTAACTATGGAGGGCATGGGCAGGGTGTTTAGTCCCTTTCGACTGTAACACAAAGAGAAGTATCCTCAGAGGAACAATAAACACTTCTTTACATACATAAACAAGGTGTAATGCAAAAAACCGGCCAAGTGCGAGTCGGACTCGCGTACGAAGGGCTCCGTACCATTATCATTCTTATTCTGTGCCATTATCTATAAAAACGACAAAAAAAATCATGTCTGTTGTATGGGAGCCCCCCTTAAATAATTATTTTATTTTAATTTTACTATTTATTTTTAAAGTGAATATACAACTAAATATTCTGTGAATATTTCAAGCGTGTACCTGTCGCCGTTATTAATATCGAGCAAAAAAACGGTAAAAATCACGTTTCTTGTATGGAAGCCCCTCTTAAATATTTATTTTATTCTGTTTTTTGTTGTTATAGCGGCAACAGAAATACATCATCTGTGAAAATTTAAACTATCTAGCTATCACGGTTCATGAGATAAAGCCTGGTGACGGACGTACAGACAGCGGAGTCTTAGTAATAGGGTCCCGTTTTACCCTTTGGGAACCCTAACAAAGCAATGCTCTTAGGTAGTGATTGAGTCATGGACTTTCCTTGTGGAAAAAGGGTAGAAAAAAAGAAATGTACTTCATAGGTACTTACTCAGCCGATGAGATAAATTTTGTATGGGAAGTCTCTTTTTATATTTTCGTGGTGCAAATCATGCAAAGAAAACTGATTTCTGCTCTTCTATATTTATAAATGTTGCAATATCAGAGTAACAAAAGTTACTGGTCAATTATATCAGCAGGTATTCCCCAATCCATTTTAAACGAATTTCCTCATTTCATAAAATACATTTGGAGGAAAAACATCAAAACAGTGAAGGACGTTATAGCTTGTTGGGTCGCTAAATATGTAGTACTTATTATTATCGATGAATAAAAAGTATTGCGCAGCACACCTGACTCGAACAATGTCCTATAGAATATTAACAAAAAAGTTTGAAGCAGTTACCCACTACCTCAATAATGACCTCATATGTAAATTTTTGTGATTTCAGGGTGACAGCGGCAGCGGTCTAGTTGATGAAACCGGCAGAGTTATCGGCGTCGCCTCCTGGGTAGAGAATGATGCCCACGACTGCTCCAAAGGAGCCCTTGTCGTGTTCTCCAGGGTATCCAGCGTACGCGACTGGATCAAACAAGTTACGCAAGTCTGAGCAACACATGCACTCAGCAATATATACGTATACAACAACAGATCAATAAGAAACACTATGTTGGCTAGTCAAGTTGCTCTCCAAAGAATTTGTTAAGTAACATGTGATACTTTAGATACAATTCAATACTTAAATTACTTGTTTATATTCATGGCAACTGTTGAAGTACATAATCGACAACTGTAGGTACTTTCGTAGCCTTTTGTACTTAGCATTTTAGTTATGATAAAAGTACAAAATTATAATAATAAGTTGTCTGGTTGTGATATTGTTTATGTCAGTAAACAGATTATCAAGATATTAGAATTAACGACTGAACATAATTTGTTATGCGATACCTTTGTGACCATATTTTTTAATAAACATACCAATAAACTAATAAGTCGTACTTTTATTTCCCCGAAAGGAATCGTTTTACAATCATTATTTCCCGATTTGATATCCCAATTCAATCAAATTCTGACTCACGTATTTTTTCTCGTTTATACCAATATTCATCATCATCATCATCATCAGCCTTTTTAATGTTCCCACTGTTGGGACACAGGCCTCCTCTCTATGAGAGGGAATGGGCTATAATCCACCACGCGGGCCCAGTGCGGATTGGTAGATGTCACATGTCTTCGAATTTTTGGTTCTAGGACATGCCGGTTTCCTCACGATGTTTTCCTTCACCGTTTTTGAGAGCAGTGGTGATGAAATAAATTACACAAAGTAATGCGCCTGCCTGAGTTCGAACCCACGACTTACTGTTCGTAAGTCGGGGTCGCTACCACTGGGCCACCGCTGCTCTCAATATTATCAATGCATTTTCTATAACTCCGATTGTGTGGTATCAATCTCAACATGTTCGTTTGGTATAAGTTACAGACCTCAATGAGATTTCGCCCAATATCACAGTAGCTTAACTGCCTGGTTGGTGCCTGGTCTTTTGATGACTATAAACACTAGTTAACAGTGTTTTTGTTGCTCTTGATATGAGAGCGGTTTTAGGTTCGCCTTGTACCCAGAAATAACGAAAAATTAATCGGTTTTGGAAATTAGATTTAATTTTTTTTTTCGGTTTCTAGATTTCAATGACATAAATAGAACAATTATGCAGGGAGAAGAACATTTTTTTTTTGTAAATTGTTTATAAAAATGATGGAAATCACTTTAAGTGATACTTTTACACTTAGGTACTTTTACTTTTCATTAAAAATACTGGAACAAAAATAAAAATAAAAACACGAGTTTATGTTTAACATCAGGTCGGAGCATCAAGAAAAGTAAAAAAAAAAATCTTGATCAGTATTTCCTATGAATATCTATGTAAAACTGATCTAATTTATCTAACCTGTATTATCTAATTGCTGAACAATGAATTCCTCTGCCTTAGTTTGATATTTGCACTAAAAATTATAATACCCAACAAGCCCAAGTATACCCAACATACCCTAATAACTAAAAAACTAGAGCTGATCTGGCACACTAATGACTTTATTCTTAAGTTTGTGTGTTTTTATATAAATAAAAAAACCCCGCGAAAATATAGAAGGCAACACAAAAACATTTTTTTTTTGTAAACTTGTGAAATAGTTACATAGTCGACAGAGTATCTCGCGAGATGAGGTTCAAGACAGCTTTGTTGCCAATTTTGTTGCCATAACTTAACCCCTCATTCTGCAGTATTCACACATCAACACTAGGGATACTTATAAATTTCACATTTTTCAATACAAATTCGAAAACTGGTTCTTATTGCACTACTTTTAGGTTCACGTACGTAATATTACGACGCGCCGATGAAGTTGTAGTGCAGTTGCACTTAAGTTCAAGTTTGTGTGATAAACGGTATTCTTGTAATCTTTGAACTCCGCGTAAGCTGCGCGTCCCTCTATACTTACTTTACTCTTTGGCTGCGCGTGAACTGCACGTCAACTTTACGACAACCAAACTTACTTATGGTGAGGCCACATGAGAGAAAAAATATAACTCAAATAACCGAATAGAATCGATTACATTTCAATTATTAGACGTTATTATCATTTATGAGCTGTCATTTTGAGACATCAAACGAATAGTAGAAATACCGATCATGTTGCGTTCCGAAGAACGCACCAAAGACGCGCCACAGTAGGATGCCGTTATTGCGCTCGCGTGACGCGAACTTGACGCGAGCGTGTCGATGCGTAATAAGAAAAGCGTTGTTTTAATCGAAACATAACTGCAATTGCCCTGCAACAGCACTTCTTTAGTTACGTGAATTAGCCCACAGAAGGCTAATTCATGTAATTTTATGACGCGCCGATAAAGTTGTAGTGCAGTTGCAGTTAATTTCAAGTTTTAGTGTTATACGGTATTCATGTAATCTTTGAACTGCGCGTAAGTTGCGCGGGTTAAACTTTCCTTTATGGGCCATCGATTTATGGGGCGTTGAGGGGGGGAGGGGGCGGGATGGGGCTACCCCCCTGTACCATCCCCACACTGCGGAGCCCCATGGTTATGGAGATATCCATGGTTAAAGTTTTAGGTTAGAATATTTTTTTTCCATATTTCTTTCTATATAATCTAGTCGTTTCTGGCGTAGAGGGTCACAGTTCTAACCTAACCTAACCTAAACATTTGAAACACATTGACTAAACGGCGAATTTTTGTTTACACTGGAACGGAACGTGAAGGGATTCACGTTCAGTTCCACAGTGTCAACAAATAATCGTTATTTTTTGGGTAAAAATGTCAATGTAATTGCATATTATTGTGCTCATTAATTACACACCAAATTTAATATGTGAATATGTGAAAATAAAATTATATTTGAGTAAAAAAAAATACATAAAATTTAATAAAATACACCTCTACCGTCAACGGAACGTGAAATGCCAACTTTGACGTCTACAAAGACAACTTATCCAACCGAAAAATTTGCAAATGGCGTGATAATTTCCAATTTGTATGGAAACTTTAAAAAAATATATCTCGTAAACAGCTTTCTATTCATGAGTACTACCTACAAAAAATATGAACTTCCACCTCGATAAAGGAAAGTTTATCCCATTTCAATGAATATGACGTTATAATAGTATTAAAATAATACCGAAACTGCACGTTGATCGAATTGAAACTTATATACGAATAGTAGAATACCGATCATGTTACATTCCGAAGCACGCACCAAAGACGCGCAACAGTAGAATGCCGTAAATTCGATCGCGCGATACGAACTTGACGCGAGCGTATCTGACAGCGGTAGAGAATACGAAAAGCGTTGTTTTGATCGAAATTTAACTGAAACTGCACTGTAACAGCACTTCTGTCGTTACGTGAATTAGCGCACAGAATGCAGTGTATTTCACACTCGTGGCATTATTTTCCATTTCTAATAGTTTAAAGTTATTTGTGTAAGAAATCACGTAGTTCAATAAATCCATAGGATAAATTACAGATAATAAATAATTACACATTAGCTAAGCTAAGCTAATTCACAGATTAAAACAAAATCTTAGTAGGATAAAATATGAACCATGTTACATTCTTAAGAAAGCTATCACAATTTTTCTTGTATTTGAGTGTTTGACACGAGTTTTGATGAGTAATTATGGTTTATTTATGGCCACAAAATTAAAAAAAATATGCCCGAGAAAGTTTGATAATTTGTGTGCGTAGTCGCAGTGGAAAAATGTCGAATATCTTAATTTCAGTTTAGCAGATATTTCAATGTATGACGTCATGTAAATGTGTAAGGTAAGTACAAATTTGTGTATCTAACCATTGGGGAGATATTCAACAAAAACTGTTTCTACTGGAGTTACGTCATCCTAGCGGCACTTTTTTTTCCTATGAATGTACAAGAAAAGAAATACGTAAGTACAATAATTTGTGTGTCATAAAACTGCGAAGATAATCAAGTTGCCGCTGCGCTGACGTTTGGCTATTTGATGAAAATCATATAAAACTGTTTAGTACAGAGTTGTAATTTTTTGCTAATGTGTTTGTTCTAATTTGTGAATAATGTTTGTGAAAACCGAATTTGAAAAAAACATACCTTTCAAAAGATATTCTCGTAAAAGTAAAATAAGGTTATTAGGTCCAAGTACTTAAAATAGGAACTCTAGAGCCTAAATTATAACGTACATTTGTATCTTGTAAGGGTCTACAATGTCTGCGCGTGAGAGCCCTCACGACGGGGGATGCGGTGTCCCGGTGTGGGGTGGTTTTGGCGGTGTCTCTTGACATCGCCAATGCCTTCAACTCCATACCCTGGAGCTGCATTAGGGAGGCACTCCGGTATCACCAGGTGCCGACCTACCTCCGTCGTATTGTCGGGGACTACCTGACGGATAGGGCCGTCATCTACCCCGGTCGCGACGGCCAGTGGAACCGGCGAGAGATGTCGTGCGGTGTTCCACAGGGATCGGTTCTGGGGCCGCCCTTGTGGAACATCGGTTACGACTGGGTGCTGCGCGCCGACCTCCCTGGTGGCGTCAGCGTAGTTTGTTACGCTGACGACACGCTGGTGCTGGCGCAGGGGAGGTCGTACGAGGCGGCGGCCGAACTTATGACACGCGGGGTTGCGATAGTCGCGGAGAGGATCCGGCAATTGGGTCTCGAGGTGGCTTTGCACAAGTCCGAGGCCAAGTGCTTTCATGGGCCTCGGAATGCGCCACCGGCGGGATCCATAGTAACGGCGGGAGGAGTTCCCATCGGCGTCGAGTCAAAGTTGAAATACCTAGGGCTCGTCCTCGATAGCCGGTGAAACTTCGTGGAGCATTTCCGACGTTTGGCCCCCAAATTGGAACGGACCGGGGCTGCCTTCAGGCGGCTCCTGCCCAACCTGGGGGGTCCAAACGCCTCCTGCCGGAGGCTCTACGCGGTGGTCGTGCGGTCCATGGCCCTTTACGGGGCCCCGATGTGGGCGCGTTCCTTGAGACGGCGAGCCGCCCACTACCTGAACGCGCCCCAGAAGGTGGTAGCCGTAGGGCTAGTCCGCACGATCTCCGGCGAGGCGGCGAGCCTCCTAGCTGGAATTGCCGCCATGGGATCTGGAGGCGATAGTCCTCGCGCGCCTACACGAGTGGCGCGTAGAGGCACTACGCCGGGGGGAAACTCCGCTGCCGCGGCAAATTGTCGCGCTGCTGACAGACTTCCGGCGCGATCTCATGGCGACATGGAGAGAGCGACTATCGCAACCCCGTGCAGGGCACGCCACAATAGTGGCGATAAGTCCCCTCTTTGAGGAGTGGCTGGAGAGGCGCCACGGCACCCTCACCTTCTGCCTGACGCAGGTCCTCACCGGACACGGTTGTTTCGGGAGGTTCCTGCACCGAATCGGGCGGGAGGAAACGCCCGGGTGTTACCACTGTGAAGGTCGTCCAGAGGACACGGTGGAGCACACGGTGGAGGTCTGCCCCGCTTGGGCGGAGCACCGTCGTGTCCTCGTAGCGGCGATCGGCGGCGGCGACCTATCGCTTCCGGCCCTGGTCCAGTCCATGGTCCGGAGCGAGAGGGAATGGGACGCCGTCACCTCCTTCTGCGAAGCAGTCATGCTAGCGAAGGAGGTGGCGGAGCGTGAGAGGGAGAGAACCTCTCGTCCCAGCCGCCGCGGGAGACGCCTCGGGCGTCGGGGGTCACGTGGTGGCTTCCGGCCACCGTAGACGCGGACCTGTGGACGGTGAGTAATGGGCTAGCTCGCCGTCCGTCCGTCTTTTGACGACAGGCCGTGTTGACGGCGCGTTCGTGTTCCACGCGCGCCTCAAAGAGATGTCAGCAAATAGGAAGGGGCCGCAAGTGCCGATGCCTGCCAGGGCTGCGGGCTGTTCGAAAGAGATACCGCGGCCCTGGAACACAAAGGGCAAGGAAGGAACATGGATGGGTTTTAGTCAGTACAAGTCTGACACTCCCTTCCACTCTGCCCAGAGCGGGAGAAGTCATTTGATGATTTACCATCCGTAAAAAAAAAAAAAAAAAGGGTCTACAATGTCTTGCCAAGTTTAATTTATGTTGTATTGATGAAAATTATCTAAAACCGATATCTACCGGTGAAGCCGGTTAAACTTTCCTTTATGGGCCATCGATTTATGGGGTTTTGAGGGTTTGAGGGGGAGGGGGGGGGGCTGGGGCTATCCGCCTGTACCATCCCCACACTGCGGAGCCCCATGGTTATGGAGATATCCACGGTTAAAGTTTTGAGGTTAGAATATTTTTTTCCGTAAATGTCCATCAATTTATGGTGCAGGGGGCGGGGGGGGGGATACCTCCCTGTACCATCCCCACCCCGCGGAACCCCATGATTATAGAGATATCCATGGTAAAAGATTTTAGGTTAGAATTTTTTTTTTTTTCATATTTCTTTCTATATAATCTAGTCGTTTCTGGCACTCGCCGGCCGCTGCCGGGGCACCGCTCGCTTCGCTCGCTCGGCTCGTGCGTAGTAGGTCGCCGTTCTAACCTAACCTAACCTAAACATTTGACACACATTCACTAAACAGCGAATTTTGTTTACACTGTGGAACGGAACGTGAATCCCTTCACGTTCAGTTCCACACATCAAATTTTGGGGAATATTCAACAGGCCGTAACTTCGAGGAAATGGTCGTACAAGAAATAAAAAAGAAGGATATTGTAGCTTAAAGTCTTTAAAACTTGTAGCGTCAGCGGTTTTTGAGTAATCTTAGAAAAACCAGCGACAAGAAAATTCACAAAAACTTTTTAGATGTTTTTTTGTCTACGGGCGTAAATTTTTTTTTTTGCTTAATCACTATAATGATCGAATACCTTGTTTATTTAGCTTTAATTTATTTTTTATAGACCTTGATACGTTCACGTCTCGTCGAGATATCGGTCTTCAAATGGAAAGGATCCTTTTGTCTTTGATTATCGATATCTCAGCAACCAATGATAGCACAGCAAAGTTAATGGTGGGTTTCAAAAACTTGATTGAATTCCCTTAAACGGCTAGCCATAGCTTTTAAAAAAAAATCCTTATGTCACATGAATTTGAAAATGCATCAAAAAAAGGGCTTTTGGTAACCACCACATTGGTTTCCTGAATATTTTCGATTCAGCGCTTGATTTTCCAAAAAACCTTTTCCTATCAAGTGATTTTTACCGTCTGTCAGCAGGCTGTATATCTCATGAACCGTGATAGCTAAACAGTTGAAATTTTCTCAGATGATGTATTTCTGTTGCCGCTATAACTAAAAACAGAATAAAATAAATATTTAAGGGGGGCTCCCATATAACAAACGTGATTTTTTTTACTTGATATTAATAACGGCGACCGGTATACGCTTGAAATATTCACAGAATGTTTAGTTGTATATTCACTTTAAAAATAAATAATTAAATTAAAATAAATATTTAAGGTGCCATACAACAAACGTGATTTTTTGCATTTTTTGTCTAATGTTACGGAATATAGATAATGGTACGGAACCCTTCGTGCGCGCGTCCGACTCGCACTTGGCCAGTTTTCTATTTTATATTACTTTCTGCTTGCACCATCAGAGGGCCTCGCGAAATTTGCCTTGCCCACATTAAGTTTAGGTCTTGCGCCGCCGCTGTTTGTACCTCAACAGTTTTTGATTAAATGAGGTTTTTGTGAAGTGTCTAGCTAGCGAGCCCCTTATGATTTTTTTTTGTTATTATAATAATTATAGATCGCCCAATAGTGCTTGGAATTAGAAACTATTATGTACTTTACAAATCCAAAATTTCGACTTTCTGTGAGAGCTATACTTTTGGAGTTATTTGTTATTTAGACAAAAGTCCGGCCAGCGAGCCCCTTCTTTAAATACTACTCTTTTATATCATACAATAGCATTAGGAGCTTGATGCTATTATGTACCTTACAAACCCAAAATTTCGACTTTCTGTGAGCTATACTTCAGAATATATTCCTTATTCAAACAAACGTCCCAGCAGGCCCCTTTTTAAATACTATTCTTTTGTATCATACAACAGCATTAGGAGCTTGATACTATTATGTACCTTACAAATCAAAAATTTCGACTTTCTGTGAGCTATAATACTTTAGAAGATATTCGTTATTTAGCCAAACGTCCAACCAGCGGGATTTTTAGGGTTCCGTACCTCAAAAGGTAAAAAAAGGAATCCTTATAAGATCACTCTCTTGTCTGTCTGTCCGTGTGTCATCACCGATTTTCTCAGGAATGGGTGGACCAAGCAAGTTATAATTTATACCAGATACTGAGGTCTATAGTCCCTATTAGTTGAATTAGGACCTTGATTTTTAATCAAGGTCCTGAGTCAACACGCTAAAATTAAGACATGGGCAAATTCAGATTTTCGCGAAAACTTGTAAGTACCACTGACTGCCTCATTGGTCGAGTGGTCGCAAGCGCGACTGCTGAGCATGAGGTCCTGGGTTCGATTCCCAGGTCGGAGAGAAAAAAATGCTATTTTAGTTCATAATAGCATTTTATTTTAAATGCAACTAATGTGACTTTGAATTCGAATCGTAGTTAGGTCGTACTTCGGTTCGAATTACATAAATAGTTAATCTACGGCCGACCGGCCGCCCGGTCTGTAAATGACATCTCGAAGGATAAGGTGATAGTAAAAAAAACTGTTAACTTTAATAAACATTTATTTAAATAAATCACAAGAAATGCTCAAAATCCTTCCTTTGCGCCATAATACACGCTTGGCATCTTCTTAAAATGAGCTTTTGAGTCTTCTCAGGCTTATTTCGGATATTTTTCTTGCCGCAGTATTTTTCTTCCCTTGCTCTCAATTCATTGTCATTTTGGTTTTTCATAGACTTTGTTCTTCATGGCACCCCAATAAAAAATCCAGGGGGTTTAGGTCGGAGACCTAGGTGGCCATAATATCGATCTCAGTCGCCCAATCCACCTGCCTGGATAAGCTAACTCGGAAAAAAGCGGCGGTTGGCCATGTTATACAACATAAAAGTCCATTCCACAGTAAAAAATCCAAATCGTAAGGCAAACGAAGTCCGGAGTCCAAGGCACAAAACAGTCGTCAGTACGAAACAATAATTTGTGAATACAGAGATGCGTTGCGCACGGCTTAAGGTAACTGCTGGTAACGACTGGCTTAAGGTAACGGCACGGTATAATAATTCGCGTAAATGAGCACTATTACTTATTCTCGTAGTGGTTTTTGACAAAATTATGTTAATTACATTTTCAAGAAAATCAGCTTCTCTGGAACTAAAATAGCATTTTTTGTATTTTTTTAATGAAAATGCACTAGTATTGTATCTTTCAAAAATCACCACTAAACAGGCTATCTTTTAAATTTGTTGTACAAAACTGCCACATACATTATTTTTTCACCACTGTAGGTTAAAGTTAAGCGAAAAGAAAATCTTTCTGTGAAAATTTAAACAAAAATACAATTTCTTGAAAACATTCTTGTTTTTGATAGAAAAAAGACTTATCAATGAGTAAAGTAACTACTCACGAATAACTTGATGTAAACAAATACTAGAAAAGGAATTTTTCATTACGAGATACTTAAAAATCTGTTTCAAGGTAGAGATTTATCGATATTTCGTAAAATTTTGTGAAACTGTAAATCCGTAAGATTTTGCTGAACATAATTTGTGTTGTTTTGGTAGGTATTGACCCAAGCTATCACCTCCTGCAGTATGTCGTGCTATTTACTGGACACCCTGTATATTTACAAGAATTACTCGTTTAATTAAGTATTTGTGTGATGTGTGATTATGGTTCATTTATGCCCACAAAATTAAAAAATATGCCCGAGAAAGTTTGATAAACTGAAACTCAAAGCAAGCAAGTCATTTAGACCATAACCGGCACTTTGGAAAGTCAGAAAAACAAAAAAAGGCGAAGCTACAGTCACAGACACAAGGCATAATCTTTATATATATAATTCTACTGTGCGTGTGTATGTTACTGAACTCCTCCTAAACGGCTGGACCGATTTGAATGAATTTTTTTGTATGCGTTTGGGTGGCACCCTGGAAGGTTTAGATTCACAAATTAGCCCGACAGATGGCGCTGCAGTCGTTATCTAGGTTTGACGCAGACGAAGTTGCGCGGGACACCTAGTAACTTGTGAAAGTACTATAGTTGCCCATTCCAAAGCGTAGATCTCTATGAAGAAGAATAGCCAAGAAACTCCATGGACACTCTTTTCAATCAAAATATTGTTACAAATCTTGGTTACATTATTCATGTTGAGATTATACATATATGTGGGGACGATGTAGAAAGACGTACGTCTTTATTAAGAGCGTCCAGAGTAAAAGGTTATATAGTTAAAATAAACCGTGGCAGCTAAGAGATGACCAGTCCCAACTGACAGCGCCCGTTCACGAGCATGACGCATGGATCAGCCACATTCAGCTCAACCATATTGAAGGAAACTAAATGACCTGACACACCCGCCACCATCAGCGAGACATTTGAGTGAGCATGACATTTTCTCAGCCACCAGGGTACATTCGAGTCAAAGAAAGATAAATAAATGTAAATGGTAGCTTACATAGTACACACATGTGCTATGCAATTATATAATACTATGAGATTGAATTTATACATTGCAAAGATATTTATAAAATCTTCTGCTGCTTCCACAATAACTTCACATCGCAATCAATTAGTTTGCCCCTATGGTTGTGGGGCAGGACCAGCATTGAGTCACGCATTTTTATCATCAATGTAATCCCCCAACTTATAATATGCTTGCCTACATAGTGTGCGTTTTATACAAGATTTAAATTTCGTCTCATTCAGTTGTAGTATGTGGGGACGTATTTTATTGTAACATTTTAAACAGTACCCCATGAAAAATGAGTCTACTTTAGCTAGCCTGAAATCTTGCTGTAGGTCCTAGTAGTCCCTGTTCCTGTCTTATAGTGGGGTCTGTCACCTCTTTTACTAAATAAATGCAGATTTTTTCTAACGTACATGATATTTTCATAGATGTATTGACAAGGTACTGTCATGATGTTAATTTCTTTAAACAGTTCTCTTAGAGAATCGCGCCTACGTAGATCATTATAAGGCTCTGATAGCTCTTTTCTGCAGAATAAATATAGATTCAATGTCTGCAGCCCGTCCCCATAGTAAAATACCGTACGACATAATACTATGAAAATAGACTAGCCTTGCGGTATCTACATCAGCAAATTGACTGATTTTTCTAACAGCATAAGCTGCTGAATCCTGCCTTCCTGCAAGAGATGTTATATGCGGACCCCATTGTAACCTTCGAGTCGAGCGTGACCTCCAGGAAAACAGTTTCATCGACGAATTCTAGTTTCTCGATTCAATAGTATTTCACTATCACTACTTTTGACATTCGGTAGAGTAAATCTGATGCACTTCCTCCATCCATCCATTTCTTCTTCCTTTTTTCCATTTAATGCTAAATTATTTACGGTGAACCAACTATGAACCTGCAGTAGGGCGTTATTTACGTCGTCGAGATTTGTGGCACGTCTGTTTTTCTTAAATATTAAAGAGGTATCGTCAGCAAACATTTGTGGTTCGTTTTTAAATAAATGGGGTAGATCATTTATATAGACTAAAAAGAGGAAAGAACCTAATATCGAACCTTGCGGTACACCCATACTTGCTGTTAAACCCATTGAATTGACACCATTTATTTGTACTTGCTGATGTCTATCGTTTAAATATGAACGCAAGCTTCCCTAAACCGTAATGTTCAAGTTTTAAGAGTAGCGTGTCGTGGTTTACGCAATCAAATGCTTTCGAGAGGTCACAGAAGATTCCTAGCTTGTGCCTCTTCCCACGCAGTAAATATGTGTTTTAATAAGGTGACAGGCATCAGTCGTGCAACGTCCTTTGGTGAAACCATACTGTTTCTCATATAATATTTTATAGGTGTTAAAGTGGTTGAGCATTTGATTAAGCATTACCTTTTCAAACCACTTCAGATAATTTTCAGATAATTTCTCTCGGGAGTGTTCTAAATAAATATTTCAATTTGTAAACATACATGAGTAAAAACCTTGTCTCTGCAAAGGATGTTTCATAAAATTCTACTTTTGGGCATCTCCGATGCTTTATTACATTTTTTTTTACTAGCCTGCTCTGTCCCACTTAGGGCTTTCAATACCGGTATTCCGGGATCCCGTAGTACCGGGATCACGAATTTAATATCGGCCATACGGATATATATTATAGATAGATTTTAAATCTATAATAAGAGTAGAGATGTTTGTCTTCGAAACTGCTGGGGGTGGTCTGGATATATTTCTATCAAATCAAAATCAAAATTATTTATTCGTCAGAATATGGTACTAATATATGTATCGGCAGCTTACAGATATTTACTGTCTGTGATACTAACAAGTGTTGAAGCAGAGCCTGCTTTTTCTTCAAAAGACTATTTATGTAACAGGCCGTCAACATTATTATTATTTGTATTATTTCGTTTATTCATTTTTCTTTACACATTTTTTATATTTTTACATATTTCTTAAAAAATATCAAAAAAAAACATTTAAAAATATAAAAAATAGTAGCCCACCGGTATCGGGACCAGGGTCCAAGCTGCCGGTGGTCAGGGCTCCCGAGAGAGGAAACTCCTAACAATACGAGCCGTGTCCAGGAGTACCGCTTTCCGAATCCAGCCCTTGATCCAGCTACCTAACGAGAGCCTCCTAAGGTGTTGGTCAAGGCTGTTGGCAATTAAGCCATTAGCTGAAACGACTATCGGCACGACGATTGCTGAGCACACATCCCACATGTCGACAACCTCGCGGGCCAAGTCAAGATAGTTGATTTGCTTATCTTTCTCGGCTTTCACAAGGTTCTCGTCATGCGGGACCGTTATGTCAACAATCATTGCGCGCCGCTCTGATCGATCCACCACCACTATACCAGGCTTATTGGCTACAATAGTCCTCTCAGTGATGATGGATTGATCCCAGTACAGTGTGATATTGCCATTTTCGAGAACTGGGTCATAGGTATTATGAGCCCACCTATAGTACGGCACTTCCGATTCCACAAGGCTGTATTTTATAGCAAGTTGCTGATGGATAATCTTGGCTACAAGGTTGTGTCTATGCAAGTACTCTCCCTTAGCCAGACGAGAACCCCCGGAGATAATGTTACGGATTGATTCGCCTGGACGGTGGCATGCCCGACATATGTCAACGTTCTGTCCTTCACAATAAATCTTCGGTAGTTATTCGTCATCATAACTTAATTGCACAAACAAAACCTTCGGTTTCTCCAAAATAGGTCCCCGAAACGTAGCCAGGCTACTAGGGCATCGAAAACCGGCCAGATTTCAGCACCGAGTTTTTTTGGTTTCGGGTTTTAACCAAATCCGTGTACCCGGGTTTTTCGGGTTTTTTGATTAATTGTACAATATTTATTTCCTTAATTCGTCCAAATACATATTCATTACATTTTTAAATATTCAAATATATAACGATATACAAAAAAAAACATAAGAAAATATAAAAAAGAGTAGCCCACCAGCATATTTGCAATAATGATTACACTGAATATAAATTAAGTAACATAGATTACATTAAATTGCAAAAGGATATCTACTCTAGATATCCTTTTGCTCTATTTATTAATTAACAATTACAAAGGTTATAATATCGACCAGGCGCTCGACCAAATGGCGGAAATCCTTAGGGAGGAAGGGACGCATTTTTCTCAAAATGCGGCGGCGTACGGGCAGGAAGTTCAAACTCTCGGAGGAGACTGGATTTTATGACGGAACGATGTGAAAACCCACCCATCACTTTGGCAGAACTACAGGACCTCAACAAAACAATTAGAAAATTAGTACGACGTGATCTTCGATGCACCAGCATACGCTCAATAGAAAAAGCGATTGAGCAAAACTGGGGGCTCGAATGTGTTCGTCTAATCACTTGGGAATAACCACCTGACGAAGTTGACCAAATCTAAAGGATATCATCGGTTCCAAGCCGGAGATTCTTTCGGAAGTCAAAAACTTATACGGCCAGTTGTACGCATCGCACGCATCTGGATCTGATCTCGAAAATGAGGATTCCAGAGCCTAAGGTGGCTCTCCCGCCATTTCACAGAAGACCTGTCAGAAGTCGGCCAAGATGAAATCGCGGCTCTTAGACATCTTAAGAATGGAAAAGCCCTGGTTAGGATAGGATAACGACTGACGGATGACTTCTGAAAACGGTACGAAGTCCTTTATTAAGAGAGCTTCGAGAGCCTTTCAACTCGGACCTGTTCTCTGGGCGAACTCCAGAAGCGTGGTTGTTCTTTTCTTTAAAAAGGGAACAAGGAACTTTATTCTGGAATACTCAATTCAATTTATTATGTTTCAGTACCTGGATGACCGAGCTTTTCTCGGGTTTTTTTTATGTTTTCTAAACATGAAACCTAGCTAGATCGATTGTGTACGTTACCCCAGCAGGAAAGTAGCTCCTAGAGTGATACGAGTGGAACGAATGGTTAGTGTATAACCTCCTGTGGATGTGCACTACATAAAACATTTGTGCGCTTTGGAAAAAAACGGAAAAAACACTTCCTGCTGGAGTAACGTTTTTCTAGCAAGGAAATTCTAAACGAATGATCGGAGAGAGAAATTTGTGCATAGCCAGAGAGTTATATTTATGTATAAAAGTGCACCAAAAATAAGTTTTGTGCTCCTTCAGGTTTTCGAGATATTGTATTTCCTGCTGGAGTAACGTTTTGCAGAATCCTGTACCGCTAAAACCATAGCATGTGCGCCTGTAGAATAAACATACACGAGTAGCTCTTTGTTTGTGCGTGTTTGTGACAGAATTCAATTTAAGAAAATATTTATAATTTTCAAGTAATCGCGGTTTTTTTAAAACCCGAAAAAGTATTGTAGCGCCTTAATGAGAAAACGTACAAGCTCGCTGAAAACTGTATTCGGTCCCTCTTTACGCTTATAATAACCATAAAAAGTTTCAAAATTGTACATGCATGCACTATTGAATTATATTGCTAAAAGTCAAAATGACGGTGTCATAACTTTGACGGCAAAATACAAGAAACCGGCTCACCCTCAGATGTGTAGGTGTAAACCAAATATTTAGTCAAAAATATATAGTGACAATTTTCAGCTTGGAAATTTTCGCATTAAGTAATTAACGCATTAATAAACAAAAAACAAAACATGTAAACAACGGCTGGCTATACGACCAAGTTCAAATAACTAAAAAAAGCGACGGATTCGTACATATCGATGACCTTCTTTATTGGACGTATTATACCTAAGCTGTTGTTCGTACAGTCGCGTTCAAACGTTTGTTGTCAATTATATGGCCTCATTTTGGAGGCTAATTAAAAAATATATTCATCATCATCATCATCATCAGCCTATAATGTTCCCACTGCTGGGACACAGGCCTCCTCTCTATGAGAGGGAAAACAAAAATATATTAGTTGCATCAAATGAAACAGCTTGCTGGGGTGGAAATTATTATATTTATTCCCTTAATTTTGATTCTAAAGTAATTACGGCATCAAATCACAGATCAAATCAAATAGTTTAAGTCAAAAAATACAAACAGTAACAGATCAACTGCGTGACTCAACGCGACAGTGTCCTTGGCGTCATAACTGCAACTGTTTACCAATACCAAGTGATAAACCAAACGCATTTCCTAGTCAAAAACACTTCGCATTGTTGATACTATACAAGGTGCTGATTTGCATCCTCGTCAAATTTCAGGAGCTTGTCATAAAAAACATAAATAATCAATTGAAAGTACGGTAGCGGGCAATAACTAATAAGCGGTGCTTTTTTTTTGTTGTTGGAATTAAACAGTATTTCAGAGCAATGACCGGTAGCAATCATTTTACCTAATTTTATTTCGAAAATCACCTGCATTATTGTCATAAATTTTGCTTGATAATTAACTCATTTTTGAGCATCATTGGAATACAGAAATCTTACTAATGACACTAATATTAGTGCGCCAAAGAAAAGTTCACTGACCTGTTATCAGATGATTAATAAAATGTTAGTTTTTGCTTTATCCTTCAACCTAAAGTTTTCGTAGTGATTTTGTTTTTATTTGTGGATTAAATTGGTTGATTTTAAATTTTCCTTCCTACTTAACACGGGCTTAGGACCGGCAATAATACCTACCTTAGTTGGTGTACCGATCTACTAAGTCTAAAAATGTTTTCTACGTTTGATGGAGATGGAAAGACGTGCTAGTAGGGAAAACAAATAGAACAGATGAAAGCCGCGACAGCAGAAGGCATAATATCAGATCGGGCAACATATCACGATGTCCACCAATACGTTGTCATATACATATTGGCAGCCGTAGCAGCGATAGCGGGCGCAATATATGCATACCACCGAATTCGGAAACATTGCAGGAGAGAACAGAAACCTATAGCACCACCTGTTCCGAATCCAGCGCCACGAAGGAGGTCGACTGCAAGTATCGTAGACAACGCAGTATCTGACGTTACAGACGACAACAGTGTAATGCATACGAGTGCACACACACTCAACAAAGCAACGTCACCTATTACGCGTTGTAATCTAATAGTATAAGGCTTGGATTATATAATTTATATTTTTAGATTTTATCCCCTTTTTACATTTTATACTTTAACATAATATTTTACATTTTTTATACACTGTTTCATTTTGTGAGTGGGCAATATGTACGAGCTACGCTGTACATTGACCTTTGTGTAGTTTGTACGTCATACTCATCAATGCATATCGATATTGTTTAGATATGCATTTCTTTAACTTAGCATGTAATCGTGTTATTATAAAACAGTAGCAATATATCCATCAAGGGAATCACTCGTCTACTGATTTACATAACATAACATACCTTACAAATCTACATAACAAGAATAACACGTACATAACATTTTCACTGTTGGGCATCATACCGCAACATTAAGTGTAAGTACGTGGTGATACTTTCGACTCTTAGGTATTATTGGCGTAGTTAAAAATTTTAAATAAACTTATTTACACTAATAAAGTTGATTAAGCTAACAACGTATTTACAAAATGTACAAATAATTACATAAATTACCTACTTACGTTACCCGGAGGTATTGTTCAAAATGGACACCATCACACTCTTCGCACAATCGAGCACGACGTACCTGGTTTTCCTTCAGCTTCATCATCATCATCATTTCAGCCAAAAGATGTCCACTGCTGGACATAGGCCTCCCCCAAGTGTCGCCACATTGACCGGTCCCGTGCGACCCGCATCCAGCGGATCCCCGCAACCTTCTGATTCGATCACGCAAGGAAACTCCGAGCATAGCTCTCTCCATTGCTCTTTGGGTGACTTTAAGCCTTCTAATGCGGCCCATTGTGAGCGACCACGTTTCGGTCCCGTATGTAATCACTGGCAACACACACTGGTCATAGACTTTCGTCTTGAGACACTGCGGTGCGTTGGACGAGAAGATACCACGCAACTTCCCGAACGCTGCCCAGCCGAGTCGGATTCTACGATTAACCTCTTTCTCGAAGTTAGACCTACCTAACTGGACCGTTTGTCCCAGGTAGACATAATCGTCTGCAGTACAGCCCAAGTCTCGATCGAATCAAAGGGTTTCTCGTAGTCCACAAACGCTAAACAGAGAGGCAGGTTATACTCTTCGGTCTTCTGTATAACCTGCCGCAGCGTAGGTCTACGGTGCTAAAGCCTTTTCGTAAACCGGCTTGTTCGGGAGGCTGGAAATCGTCAAACCTGCGCGCGAGACGATTCGTGACGTCACGTTCCATCAGCTTACGTAACACTAACACATTCGTTTTAAAATTGTCGAAAGCACTAATGATCCTTGCACGTAATTCTGTTACACTTGTCACTTGCTCCGTGTAAACTAACCTTTTAACGTCTCCCCACAAATAAAAGTCTAGAGGCGTCAGGTCCGGAGAACGCGGAGGCCAGGCCACAGGTCCTCCGCGACCGATCCAGTGGTCACCAAAACTTTCAGTCAAGTACTCGCGTACTTGCCGACCATAGTGAGGGGGAGCACCGTCCTGCTGGTAGTAGAGGTTGTGATGGAGTGCCAGGGGAACATCCTCCAACATCTCCTCGACAACGTGACGCAACAGCTCCAGTATGTGGCATGGCACTGTTGAGGTACCCATCGATGAAGTGCTATTATGCCAGCCCACACATTCAGTCCAAACCGCACTTGGAACGCATGCCGTTTGGTTACGTGCGGGTTATGGTGGCGGTGAGCCCACCAATGTTCGTTATGAACATTGTAGACGCCAACTCGATTAAATAAACACTCGTCCGCCCACAGGATGTTGGCGTCTTGGTGTTCTAGCAACCAGCGACAAAAGGTAATCCGCACGGCATTATCACCTGGGTGAATGTCTTGTGTTCGCCTGGGTGAGAAGCGGAATTCGCAAAGCGCTCGCACGCTTCGACGACATCAAACACACGTTAGTTCCGGGGCCGCGGGGGCGTGGCTAGGAGATTGCGCGGGAGAGTACCCGCACCTTGATTGGGGTGGGATTGATTACCTACGAATTTATCGAATGATCGTTGCGTATGCGTTGTGTATGTTTTGTTTGCGTTTGTTTGTGTGTGAAAGCGCGGTTATAAGGCTAGTAATACACGGGTCGCGTTTAAATACGGCTGGTTCATACTTACGGATGTCCGGAAATAAGAAAAAAAAAAATTACCTACCCATTTTATTGTTGATTTGGGTCGAGAATCATTAGTATAAACGTCCTTGAATTTGACTAGGATGCAAATCAACATCTTGTATACCGATTACACTAATATTATTTAGTCCTAATATTACCGATACCACTAATACCGTACGCGTAATAGGTGTCTCACTTTCTCTAAGCTAGACGAAACGACTTCTTGCGTCGCGAGTTCGTGACGACGTTAGCGGATGGCGCCGCAAAAACAACCGCCAATCTTTTGAGTCTTTATAGTACTTTTTTATACTCATACTAGCACTTCGCCCGCGACTTCATCCGCATGGATTTCAAAAATACAGCCCTTGGGTAAAACATTATTTTCTTAAGTAAATGCCAACTAAAGAGAATGTTCGTCACTGGGACTTGTTAATAGTCAGGGCAAATTATGTTTTTACGGGAAACTGAAGTCGCTTAAACGATATAAGCAGGTCCGTGGGAATCATTGGAATTCTCGGGATCTGCGCCAACTGGCTAGCTCCTGGTCCGATGAGAATGTACCCTACCTATCCTACCCTATATACCTACCTAGTACCTAACTACCCTACGTACCTCCCTAGTCCCTACCTACCTACCGATCTAGTACCTATGAATGTTGATGGATGCAGAGGGTGAGGAAGGCCAGTGCCTAGTCAACATCGGTGACATTTCGATATATTTTCGTTGTGGTTGTTTTATGGGTCATTTTTGATGAAAGTCCAGTAACTGTGTAACTGTATTTTTTCCTTTTCATTGTATTTAAAATTGATTTTCTGGGATTAAACTGTTATATATTAAAATAAAATTCGGATCGGAAAAATATGTCTTGACAATTTGACACTCGGGCCACAGATTTGAGAGATTGATTTTAGAATAAAATCGGATTGAATTTTGCACTAAGGAGTATTGATATGAACTTCGATGCAAATCACCCGCAAAATAACATTCTTCCCCTTTTTTAACCGCGTTAGACGATGAGTTTCAATAAAATACGAAACACGTCTTCCATCAATTCTGTTAAAGAATGTTTATTCAAAATTTGAAGTAGATTGGACCAAGGAATCACGTTGTCCCATACAAACTTCGCCCCCGTTTTTCACCCCTTAGGGGTTTAATTTCGGAAAATCCTTTCTTATCAGATGCCTACGACATACAAAGAACACACTCTCCAATTTTCAGGTCTCTACGATCAGCGGTTTAGGCTGTGCGTTGATCCGTCAGTCATTCAGGACAAAGCCTTATATAGATTAAAAATGCTAATGTCTGGATGAACGTCCTTCGTTCACACACAAAATACTGAATGTATTTTAATGAAATTTGGAATTATACCTTGATAGCTAGCTAGATAGCTTATACCTTGGCAAAGCACTTACCTAAGCTACTTTTTATAATGCACATAGTCATGTGCAAAGTCACAGAAACAGCTAGTAGAATATAATCCAATAACAATTTTATTTTATTATAAACTCTTTTCTATTTCAGTGTACTCAGGCACAACACGTTTGAGCCGGCTAGTGAGTAAAGTAAAGGTCATCGATATGTGCGAATCCGTTGCTCCGTTGGTCGGATAGCCAGCCGTTGTTTACACTTTTTGTTTTTTGTTTATAATTAGTTAATGCGAAAATTTCCAAGCTGAAAATTGTCACTGTATATTTTTGACTAAATACACTAATGTTTGGTTTACACCTACACATCTGAGGGTGAGCCGGTTTATTATGCCGTCAAAGTTATGACACCGTCGTTTTGACTTTTAGCAATATAATTCAAAAATGTATACATGTACACTTATGAATTATCTATATATATATATATATAACTATATGAGCGTCAATAAGGACGGAATACTGTTTTCAGCGAGCTTATACGTTTTCTCATTAAGGCACTATAATACTTTTTCATGTTTTCAAAAAACCGCGATTACTTGAAAATTATAAATATTTTCTTAAATTGAATTCTGTCACAAACACGCACAAACAAAGAGCTACTCGTGTATGTTTATTCTACAGGCGCACATGCTATGGTTTTAGCGGTACAGGATTCTGCAAAACGTTACTCCAGCAGGAAATGCAATATCTGGAAAACCTGAAGGCGCACAAAACTTATTTTCGGTGCACTTTTATACATAAATATAAGCTCTCTGGTCATGCACAAAATTTCTCTCTCCGATCATTCGTTTAGAATTTTCCTGCTAGAAAAACGTTACTCCAGCAGGAAGTGTTTTTTCCGTTTTTTTCCAAAACGACAAAGTGCACAAATGTTTTATGTGGTGCACACCACAGCAGTTTATACACTAACCATTCGTTCCACTCGTATCACTCAAGGAGCTACTTTCCTGCTGGGGTAACGTACACAGATCGATTTATCGCCCCCGAAACCCCCTGCATACTAAATTTCATGTCCGAGACTCAGATTATATATACATATAGGTATATATACATTTTGTTGGTTGTATGGGGATACACAGCAGAGCTGTCACGAGTCTTAGTAGCACAAAAAAAGTGCTTACGTGCTATTTTTAATATGCAGTGGTCAGATTCCTGTCGACCCATATTTAAATCTGAAAAGCTATTGACCGCCCCTAGCGTATACATCTATGAAATAGCTAAATTTGTTAAAACTAACATGAATCTTTTCCAAATAACTTTAACAAACGTAAAATCACTCACTCAAATTTAGAATTACCGGTACCCAGAATAGAAATGTTTAGACACAGCAGCGTGTATATGGCACCATTAGTTTATAACTCGCTACCTAAAAAAATTGTAGACCTGCCCTATCGCAAATTTTGTTTTAACTTACGAAAGTGGTTAATAAAAGTAAATTTTTACACTATTAACGAGTTCCTCAAAAAATACTCAACGCATTCTTATCACTTTAAAAATGCATTGTAAGTTTTAATTTTGTTAATTTTATGTTAGAATTTTACAAACTGTATAAACCAAATCCACCTTCATTTTATATTATTACCTATTTGTTAAGGATTTCTTTTTTATGTTGATTTGTTTTGTTGTTTAATTCAAGTTTCATTTGATGGTTTATAATATATGTACGGTGTTCTTTTATTGTGTGTTTGTGCGTGTTTATAATACTCTTTATTATATTGTGTTAAATATGGTTTCAGTTAATATTTAGATGTGTTTATGGTGTAGATGTTTCAGTATTATTGTTTTGTTTGTTTATTTTAGATGTATGTACGGTTTTTTCGTATTAACTATTATTGTTTTGTTTGATTATGGTCTGCTTAGTATCATTATATAATTGTATGTAAAAATGTCTGTGTTAGATAGGTACGTACCTATGTTGTTCATTTTAATGTGCCTTCCTAATGTAAAAAATGATTTTAAATTTGCATGCTATAATTATGGCGGAATGTGTCCTGCTCTATAACATCCTGTATATACCACATTTTATGCGAATAAATATACTTACTTACAAGAATTGCTCGTTAAAGTATAGATTAGATAGATTAGACTCGGCACCATACCATACCTACAACGACTGTCCAAGTAAATTTAATTAATATGGGAAACATAACAATCACCACTCGTTCTAAAGTAGGTAGGTGCAGTAGCAGCTTTAGATACAGTAATACACCAAAAATAATTCCGTAAAACAGAGATAGGTAAGTACCGACCATTTTTCGTCCGAAATAATATTTTTTATCTATGAATATATAATCCAAATTCAAACAAAAATATTTATTAAGTAAGGTTACTATCTTACCTAGCTTGAAAAAAATACCTTGCTTCAAAAAGATAATTAGTCCATTTAAAAGTAAAATATTTTTTAAAACTGTGTTAGGCAATGCTAAAAATCAATATAAATCTCGAAACGGGCGGTCCTTACCTTGTGTGGTCATATAACAGAGGCATAGCTGTTTGCATGTGTGCGTAGCGTACGTCGCTAGACGCACAAGTGCGCATCCGCTGCCGCACGCCGTCTAATTTACCTAAACTGAATTCTTTTTTTTTAGTAATAGCCTTCATAAGTACCAATGTTCAATGACCGAACATCAGTGACAGTAGTTATGCATCTATGGGGCGATTTCGCCTATGCACCTATGCGGTACATATCATATTGTACTCGAGAGGTTGTTAATCCCTAAGCCGTGTTAAAGTGTGTAAATAATGTTTTGCTTAGTAAACTGATATCGCTTCATTTTTAGTTAATTTGTCTTCGATTTCATTCGAACTACTTCACTCGCAAAATAAAACCTGAAGATTAACATTCATTTCTTTGTTACTTTTCAGTGTTGGTATGAACGTGGAATGCAACAAAATATGAATATTCACTCAAGTGAAGCGTCTGATATTAGCTTCACAGTACATAGTCTCAAGTCGGTAGTAATTTCAGTCGTATCAAGAGTGTAGTGTAGGTGCAGGTTGTAGGGAGTAGGATGAAATTAAAAAGATCTTTATGTTCCTGAAAATTTAATGACTTTAATAAGAGAATAACTAAATTAAAACAGCAAGATAGAAGGAAAAATCATTCATTAACATCATCTTTATCTGATTATGTTTAAGCGAAAAGACCAAAATTAATCAATGACCTAACAAAATATACAACAAAAGTCATTAAATAATTAAGTCCAACCAATCAGTTAGTCTACCGTGGACAACGACCGAAGCGATACATAGTTATTATTGGTTCAACTTCACCACTAAAATGAACAAGTTACATAATACAACTTACAATTTTGAATAATATTGTGATTAAAAGAAAAAAGCTAAATAATTCTTTTTCTACTTATATGTGTAATAATATAAAGTGTCGACTACTTATAATATTTATAACTATCCATATGCTTACTTTAAATTTTCACACAAAGAGCGGAGCGGCGTGGGAGCAGCGCGTGCGGTCGCGTCGCTTCGAGCCGTGGTCGCATAACTTTACATGACAAGCGCTCTACGCAAGTTCTACTTATGTGCGTCTAAAATGTCCAAAACGCTGCATTAACTGTCCTTGTACTGAACGCGCGTGTCGCTGTCACACGGCGCCACTACGGCCGCACGCCCGCAGCCGCCGCGCGCTCACCTTAGCCGATACACACCACAATCTCGCTAAACACTAGGTCACTTATGCAGATTGTTAAGACAAATAAGAAAGCGACGACTTCCCAAACCAAAATAACATTACTAATAATTTGAAGATGATGTTAATTCACAGTCCGAGATGTAATCGTCGCCGCGGTGCGCAGTCGCGAACTAATCGTTGTCTAGCACAGATGCGGCTTCGCGGAGCTCCACTACTCATATCACGTATCGAATGTTTGTCATAAACACGAGTCAAGTCTGCGGCAGCGAACTCCTTTACAATGTACAACTAGGCGATCGACGGAGAGCCGCTGTCGTCCAGCCCCAGCATATCATTGTTACGTCGATATAGACAAGCGCGCTACGCTCTCCGTTGGAATCATAACAATGTAGCTTTTTTTGGGAGTTTTAATTTTTTACAATATATAGGATTTGTTTCTATAATTAATTATATCTAATATTTACAATGGAGGTGAACGGACAATATTCAAACTCTACTTATTATCTCAAAAAATAATCCTGAAGTCCTACCCGAAACGAACATTATCTACAACTTTTAATAAAAATTTAAAAGTAAACTTTCGCCACAAATAAATCTAAATACAGTAGATCGAGTCTGTGTTTCCTTAGCGGTCGTGTCGTCCGAATAGTCGTGTCAGTCGCGAGGCAGAGGAGCGCTCGTCAGACAGAAAATAGAAAAGAAACAAAACGGAAACTGATCGAACGACGGCGCGGCGCCGCCGGCCTGCAGTCAAAAATACATACAAATGCAAATAAGAAACACAAACTCGATCGAATATTTATTTAGAGAAAATCATAAATCGTATGTAATGCGGTGCGGTGAGGGAGGTCCCCCGCCAGGCGGGTGGCGGACAGGCGGACAGGCTCATATCTTGTGGATCTTCTGCGACACCACGACGGGGTTGTTGCGCCGGATCTCCTGCGCGCCCAGCTCCCGGTAGTCGAACGAGCACTCGTGCTTGTCGCTGTACCGGTGCACCGCGCAGAACAGCCCTCCGCAGCGGCACTCGAACCCTGAGCCAATACCACCATACACATCTATATACTCACACATGCCATTAACACAATCATAGGCGGCGAACCGAAACAGTTGCGTGTTAAACATTTCTATAAATAATCCTCGGTACTGGTTTTACTTGACATTTGCGTAGTACGTATAGTTTTGGAACTAAGAATCGCTAACTAAGCGTACAATTGTTACCATTTGCTGAATGCACATACACTGTTGACTACGTTGCTGAGTGTGTGTGTGAATAGGTTTAGCACACAATGGTGTATTTTGTTTGCTATCAGTGATTCAAATTCGTGAAATACTATAGATGAAGGTTATGTGAAGCGGATTTAGTAATTCAGTAGAGTATGAAGGTAGAAGACCTTCAAATTCTAAATCCCGTGCTTCGTCAACCCATTTTACACCTTCGTAATTATGAAAAGTTTGATAAAGACAATCGATTTTACTCAGTGGGTTGAGTGAGCCAGTCGTTGTGAGCATTATTATGGGGCATCGTTTACCTGTGAGGCCAACCTTCTTGCGGCAAACGGCGCATCTATTCTTTTTCTTTTTGTCCTTGCTGGGATCCTTGTCGTCGGCATCCGTGTCCGACGTCCCAGTGCTCGCGCCCCCGCTTGTGCCTGCTCCGCTCTCCTCTTCCAATTTCTGAAATTAATACATCAGTTTTATCAGTATTTGATTTTAACGAAGCAAAAGTAACATGCATAAAGTATGAAGTCATGTAAAGCACACGCATGAAAGTATGCATGAAACGAATTCCTGCCCCTAAATAATTGACTAACAAATATTACCCACTATCAAATAATAAACTAAACAAGGGATTCACTTCGATATACTTTTTCTGTATTATTCGATATTAACGAATCGCACGCATCCATTTAAGTGAAGAGATGGAAAATAAGTACAACGCACTAGAGAATACGCAACATTAATTTGCGGAAATCACTATGATAGAAACCGTTTTTTTGCAGATATTTCTATACAATAAATAAAATTGAAGTGTCTGTTTGTAACATGAAAATAATAGCTTTCTATACACATTGTTTTAAATTTTTGTCTGTCTGTCTGTTTTTTCCGGCTAATCTCCGAAACGCCTCGACCGATTTTAACGGGACTTTTAATGGCAAATAGCTGATGTTATAAGGAGTAACTCTCCTTATAACATCAGCTCATCATCATCAGCTATTTTCCGGTAAAAGTCCCAGTCTAGGGCTACTAGGCCTAAGGCAGCTTTTATATTTGTGCAAAAAAAATGAAAACCCTTGAAATTGGAAACAAAATCCGAATCAAAAGGGAAGTAATATTTTTTTTAATAATAATTTCAAAGGTCGCGGGCAACACAGCTAATTGTAAAATAAAAGAGTTTGGGGAACCAACCCTTTTAAGATTCTTTTTGAAACCTATTGCTGGTTCTGAAGGGCGTTCATCTTTTATCTCAAGCTTCGGAGACGATATTTTAACGCCCTTGTTAGATCCGCAGGGCGTCTCTTTGTTCTGATCACAAGCATCCTGTAACCCAACGATGTTTTTCTTCTGGCCCGCGTCTTTGGACCGATCCTGGCTCGTCAGAGCACATTCCTGGTTCTGAGTTTTGTCTTCTAGTTTTATTTTCTGAGCGGCGTCCACCTTCTCCTTGGTGCCGTCGGGCGTGGGCAGCGGCGCACTATCGTTAATCTCGATGGACTCACGTTTATTCTCGAAGCTCTTAGATCGTGTCACGCCGATGCCTTGCTCTAAGGCTGAGTTCTGGCTGCTGTTGTTGGATTTACTATTGCGACGAATTGCTTTTTTGAATATCCTCTTCCCCTTCGACTCTTTTTTGCTAGGGTCATTTTCCATTATTCAAGTTTTTTGTTGACTCCAGGTTGTGCATTTTGACTGCAATCCAACATTGTTGAGAAGACCGAAAGGATTGAACGCTTTTGAACTTTTCTAAAGTGGCCCAACTACTCAGATATGAATATAAAATAATTGAATTATGTCGCTGCGTATTTTAATCGTTCGGAGCAATAAACACTTTACCAGTTACGATGTATAGGTGCCCCTCATCTCAAGTCAATGACATGGGGGGACTAAACAAATAAAAAATGTTACATTTTAAAAGTTACGGAAAAAGAAACAACTGTTTTGATAAAAAAATAAATAGTAGTTGAATTTGTTTTGTAAAAGTAATTCAAAGCAATATTTTTTGGTTTTCCTTGCTGTAAACGCAATGTCAACTTGACGTCAAAAGTTTTTGTTTTTAAAAAATAAGCTAAGCTGCCAGTGATGCTAAAGAAAAAGTTTAAATATTGTTAAGTGTAGCATGGTTCTTTTGACATTTTCAGGAAATATTTATGAAATTGTATAGAAAAACAAGATAGCGGCGTAAGTTCTGACTATGGCCACGCGGCAGAAAAACCATGCAGCACTATAGTTTGCTTAAGAGCTCATTAACGGAGGCTCGATGCGTCGGGCGTCGCTAGTTGTACGTTTTTTTCCGTTTACGGAGAGGCCCACTAAATCACACACGCAAGTTGTTTACGAAGATGCAGGGCGCGACGTGTGACGTATCGCTACATTTCACACGCCACTTCTCCCTGAACGGAGTACTAAAGAAGTTGGCTGGCCGCCGCCGCGACTCGCTGCAATGTCATCTGCGGGCTCCACCCGCAAGTAACGCTGCATTTCCAACAAACGTGCGTAAAATCGCTTCTCCGTAAACGCTCTCATACTTCGCCATATTATGTTTGATTTTATTGCGGTTTATACCCATCTCAAATCACTTATCGTCTGTTTATGTTAACTTACGCTTTGACTACTAGGCGTAACTTGGTAAGTGGGTATATCTGCAATAAAAAAAACGATACCCGCGTTTTGTTTACTTCTGTGTCTTTAATCAACAATAATCAATTTAGTAGAATTTTGACATTCTCGCAGGTCGTTTCGTGTGAAGGATGTGAAAGAATACATACACGTTTTAAAACGTTGTGATACCATTTCTTCGAATAAAACCGAGGTGTTGAGGTACTGTAATTACATTTACATTAAAAAAAATGCATCTGAACGTAGCTGGAGCTGCCAGGGCTGTGGCACTTGCAGACGCTGGGTTTAGTCGGCGTCGGATTGGACGAATGCTTGAATATCCACCAACAACTATACAAGATGCTATCCGGCGTTACAGAGAGACCGGTTCCTACACAAGAAGGCCAGGGCAAGGTCGTAGAAGGTGTACTTGTTTGAGGTACGAAATGTAAGTGTGAGTCTATGAACAATAAGAAGAAGGTAGAAGAGAGGGATCTGAGAGCATTTCGACCAGTTCGAGTCCCAGAACTTGGATTTGCTCGAGAGCATTTAAATTGGACTTCAGAACAATGTAAGGCAGTTCTCTTTTCTGATGAATCAAGAATCGCTTTACGAAGTCTTGATGGATGTCAGCGCGTGTACCATTCATTGGCGACCATTTTGTTTTAATGCACGACAACGCTCGTGCACACACCGCGAGAATTGTCACCGATTACTTGGACGCCGTCATTATTCAGCAATTACAATGGCCAGCTCGGAGTCTTGACCAGAACCCAATAGAGCATGTATGGGACAACCTGGAAAAACGAATCCACAGTCGTAAATCAACTCCTAAGACCATCAGTGAGCTAAAAACTGTAGCTGTTGAGGAGTGGCAGAACATTCCCCAAAGCCATATCCAAGACATAATGGCTTTCAAATCGACTGCAAGAGGTCATTAGGGCCAGAAAATACCATTATTCATCCGATAGTTTAGAGCCCAATTTTTTTTTATTATCATTTTTCTCTTTTTTATTTTTTGTAAAAAGACTGCATATTATTATTTTTTGTGTCTTAGTTAAACCATTTTATAACTTACATATGTTTTATTTTTTATCGTAGAGGTTCACCCAATGTAATATTACAACAAAATTAATTAAAATACGATAGAATTCAGAAGAAATTGACAAAATGTAGGTGGCCGGATAAATGTGCCCCTGAGTGTATAATATACATTTATGTACAATTGTAAATAGTCAAAAGGTACACATAAGATCTAATAATAATGTTACGTCGTGACTCGTGCAGTAGTGTGAACTACTCCGCGACGCATCGCCAATTGGGACACGTACACGTATTATTGCGAGTACGTTTAATACATCATCCAGTAGACATGCATCGATACGCACTTCAGCCGATACGATACCGATATTTATAAAAACACCGATACTAATTTGAACAGTTAAGATTAAAAAAAAAAGCTATAAAAAGCTGTGGCTTTAGAAACAGTCTAAATTACCCATACGTACAACAAAATTTAACAATTGATAACAGATCAGAAGACAAAACTTAATTTAAAATTCACAGGTACAGGATCTAAGAGACGAATAAAAAACGAAAGACAACAATCTTGAATTATTTGGTACGGTGATGGCGCGTTCAAATGGGTCGCCTATAGCGCGAAATTGAATAAGTATCGGTGTATCGGCAAATGTAATATCGCCGATACTGATATATCGGTATCGGACACATCCCTAGTCTCAACCCATCCTCGATAAGTAATCTGCCATCATCGTGGACATGATATTACAACGCATATCCGTAATGACAACAGTTTTTTAATCTCATTCTAGTTCTTGAAATTTCTTAAGAGCCCTGCGGAGGCCGCGCGCAATTGCAATTCGAAGCGAAGGAAAAATCCGGAAAAATATTGTTATTTGTTTCACAGTTCCCGGCGCATTGCGAAGCCGCGCGGGAGCATGTGTGAATAGTGTTTACCTAACTACTATTCTATAATTATCGTTAATTCATATCACAGCTGAACATTTGTGATCATTTGAATATGTGCCGTAATACCAAAAATTATGAATGAAAACTCAATGCTTTACCAATTTTTATTTATATTGTGTAACTTAACAATATAAGTCTTGTTTCGAAATAAACAAAATTAAAAATATTACCGTTTTTAATATTGAACAGATGAGATGAAAATATCTTATTTATACTGTAAAAATGTTTAATATTTACATTTAATGTTTACAATTCGTTTTAGGTAAATATTTTGCAAAAATAAATAAATTGAAACCTAGGTAAACACTGTCTTGTTCCGAATAACAGCATAATAAGGTCGAAATATGCTTAAACTGAAAATGATTTTGGTATTACGTTTGTATGGACAATTCATCGTCGGCCGGCCCCTTAACTATGCTAACACTGCAAATAGTTTTCACTGTTTGGTCGGAAGTTTTTCGTCTGAATCATTATAATGAAGTCACGTCACAACTATTCGTATTTTAATTTAGACGATATCAACACGGTGTTCGCTAAAACACTTATCAACAAACACGTCAGACTGAAACCTCTATCATATTCATGAACAAACATTCTCGAATTCTCAAGTAATATTCCTACAGATTAGACTATAAGAAATAATAAGTACACAATTTTGTACAACCATTTGAAATTGTGTACTCATCTTACCTGCGAAGCCATTGGAACCAAAATCCAACACCACCATTCAAATTATAGTACAGAATTATTGTTATTGTCATAAACAATTTGTGATAAGGAATGTAATCTAAGGCCAAAATTTTGCGCACTTACTAGCAGCAATGGTGAAAATATTAGTTGCTTTGTTTCGTTTAAGCGTGACTCAAATGTAATAAAGACAGGGCGAGATGAGACTTAGCAATAACATACACATACATAGAACAAGGGTTCTGTCATAAGCTATTGTTGCACTACTAAAGAAGTAACAGGACCTAAAGCAGACATCAGAGCAGTGAGCTGTGCTGCGTGTATTAGGTAATGACACCATCATCTTCCGTACTAACTCAGCAGCATGCCAGTTCCCTACATTATCAGTCAGGCAGTCTTGTGAGTTATACAAAATTCCGGGTAAGTAGTTATCTTGGCCAAAGATTAATTGATGACCTCATTAGCTCACACAATGTCATTAAAACCTGTGTTATCGTTAGTTCCTCAATATCAAACTTTAGCTTCTTTTTCAGTTGATATAAAATGATAAAGCATTACAATATTGTATTGTGACTATTTTTATGCATTAATTGTTTACGAATGCGACCAAAATACGTGATTGTGTATGACTCATCAAATTGTTACTTATTTATGCCAATCTAGACATCCGTGGAAGAGAAATCAGTTGATTGTGAACTTGTTTACCTCAGAAACTCATCATCTCTAGACTATTCTAAATAACGGAACGTGTTCTATCGAAAGTCAACGTTCAGCTGAATGAAATGGGCGTATGCATAGCTAAAGTTAAGTGAAAGAGGCGAGCGCTGGTGGTGTGAATGGCGGTGTGTGGTGGGCGTAAAAATAAGTTAAATGCGGCCTCACGTCTGTGTGGGTCTGCGGCTGGGCGGGGAGGCTGGGCACGGTGGGCGCGGCCGCGGCCAGCGGCGTCGATGGCGTTGCCACGAAAGGTGCAGACACGGGCGACGGTGACGACGCCGGCGGCTGTTGCTTCTTCTTTAGAGCCTCCTGAAACGTGCAACGACAACATTGTAACGACAACTACTAAACGCCATATCAAGGCCAGCCGCGCAAATGAGCCAATCAATTGATTAATAATCGGGCAATATCGTGCAGTTTTATTTTTAGATCATGTCATCAATCATATAACTCACAGAAACAATCTAGTCACATCGGTAGTCGCAAAAGCTTAGTTAAAAGGATAATTAAAACTGCACGGAATCAGTCTCAACATACGATCGATCTACTAGGACTTGGAACTTGTAGCTAGGCGTTTTTTAATTCTTAGGAAAATGTATAAGGTCGCAGTCTACGACATACATTGATGTAGCTAATATTTAGAAGGTATAATCATCAGTAACACAACATTTTAAAGAGCTGACAGCTTATTTCACATGATCTACAGTACAATTAATTAGGTAAGGAATTGGAGCCAAGAGACTCGAGCCGTAACCAATTAATCAACTCGTGTTCCGTTTTTGAAGCATTCGACTGATTATGTTTAAAATAAATAAATTGTACTTTGGGTGTATTTAACATGGGGTACCTTAAAGCATACTGAGCAGAGTCCGTCTGTTGAGGGGTTTCCGTAGAATCCGCACCCCGAGCGGCACAACGTCTCCATTGGATTCGATTCACGCTCCATTGTTCCACTATATAATTTCACTTTTAATACGACAAAGTCACTTCACTCGAGTTAATTGTCAAATGTACAATTGCACTAATTGTATATTGCACTTGTTTGTCGTAACACACAAAGTTCTACAATACAAACGGCAAGTATGCTGCACTTAATAACGTTTCAATTTGGACTTGGTTATCTCTGGCTTGCAGTGGCTGCGGCTAGTGGCTTTCCTTGCCGATGAGCTGTGACTATTCCGTCTATGTCAGGATCGTAGCGGGCCCTGTAACAAACAAACAATAACATTAAAAAACGTGCACATCTTCAAATCTGGGATACCGTCCGCCCAAAAGCTCTAACATAGGTAAGGAACATCCGTGTCTCACGAAAAAGAAACAGTCGAAAGCTTCGAGACAACGAATCAGTATATAGAACATGATTATCACGATAGAAAGTGGTATTAGGCGTAGTATATGATTTCGTAGAAGCAAACATAATATGCATAACGACAGGTTTGCGTAACAAGAGAGAGCTAACGCTAAAGTGGAACGCGCCCGCGAAACGGATCACCCGCGTGCCCCCTCGCCCCACGCCAAGGTCGCTAAACTAACAACACTTGCATATCTTGTCAGCAGTATCGATAAAAAATAAATCGATATTGCCCTAACCTCTTGCACCAACGTTGTCGCCGCCGTCGGCGGCAATCCAATAAATTTAATAGTTTCAAAAATATTTACGTTCTTCAACTGCATAACTGTGGCCTGAAATCCACGTTTATCAGCTAGCGTTTTCAATACTGACGTTTAAATACAGATTTTACCACCTTGCATATAAAAAAACCTATTGAAAATGCCCCTGGAAACAAATTAAATGATCTAGGTACCATGTGTGAGTTCGGTTTCTGACGCAGAATTAAACTTATCACTACCAGTACCGCTCTAACTAAGCATGCAAGAGTAACCGAATGCGTCAATACTGAATTCTGACGTGAGCATAGGTACCTACTAAATATTGTGTTCCCTTGCCGAGTGTGAAGTTAAATTTACGCATACCGACTAGAAAAAGTGCCATTAATATTAAGAGTGGAGAGTGTGCGGTAAGGTCATTAGCACCGGGCCAGGGACTTGGGGAGTCATCGACCGGGCTGCACGCAGGGGTGCAAATCGTCCGCGTCGGCGCCCGCGCACGCCCGCGCCGCCGTTATTATATTAATAATGTAAAGACTACGCATCATACACATTACATTCACTGCACTCGATCTTCGTCCAAAGTCTACTATGCAACGTACGTGACAGAGAAACGCTGACGCTCCTCACTGATAAGTTGAGAAACTAATTCGATGGAATTTGCTCACCTTGTCGAACCGAACGTGCTGTAAAATAAACATTGATGTTGTGAGCGTTTAATACAATTTTCATTAGCCTACTTTTTAATTTTAATGTCGAGAATTACGACACAGTTATTCCTTGCCGCAAGTAAGACCCCAGCGCATCAAGCTACCCGAAATTGAAAAAAAACCCCAATCAACGTTGAACCTAATGCTTTAGCGATAAAGTTGAAAATCTATTAAAGAAATTTGACAGCTTGTAGTAGCTTGATGTGCTGGCATCTGTACATTTAAAAAAACGAGTGTAGTTTATCATAGCATTTAGACAACTTGTTTCATTAAATATAAATAAGTAGGTATTATCCAATCCTTACATAAAATGTTTCAATAATTATCATTCATTATTAGTTGGTGTAAGTATCGAAAAAATATCGTGAACTAGGTAAGTAACAACATTTCGTACGAAGAATAACTTGGTAAACAAAATAGAGACGGGTTGCATGCAGCAATTAATAACTTTAAGTAATACTGATACCAAAGAAGTATGCCAAGGCGACTATCAACCTATTCAACTAGACGGAAACGTGATGTTCAATTATACCAATCGGTACAATAACGGCCATGTTTACCAAGTTGCCAAATTCATGATTTCAGTTCAAGTTTTTAGGTATACCTATTTAACTGTATCAGGGTGGACGTGTACGATAAGGATCAACATAAAGTTTCACGCGAAGTTTCTAGATAGTGTTCTAAAAATCCCGAATAACTTCATAATAATAGGTTCAGAACGAATAATTGCAAATGTAATGTTGTTATCCTGAGAATAGTGGCGAGAGCTAGATAAGTCCTAAACTACGAGTGGTCCTCGCTGCGAGGCACGTGTGTGTGAGATACGTCGCGACGACGGCGTCGGTAGGGCCGTGCTGAGCCGTGCCCCGCTGACCCACTTGCCGAGTGTTCACTACGCAATTCGAGCGCGACCCGCTTCGCGGTGCACCGACGCACACACACATAAACACCGGCAATATGACGTGACAGGGACAGTCTACCGATGGCAGCGCACCCTTTAGCGACACATGTGCCCACGTACCACCCTTTACGAAATATCACATATACCTACAGTCAAGCGTAAGATTACTACCCAGGAACAGAGGGAACCGCGTTTTTTGCTCATGGTTAAATGAGGAGTGTCAACACAATATTTTCGTTAACCACCTTGAAATTTGAAACAAGGAAACTAAACTACGTACCTCGTTCAGTCAGTATAATACAATCCATCACTCATTTACCTACAACTGGGATTATCAGTTTCTTTCACGTAACTTGTGCGGTGACCCATTATATTTTTCCATGTCATCATGCATCATTTTATCATTCATTTCATCATTTTATACGAAAAGAACAATTATTGTGCTTTATTTTGTTACGTAGTAAGTACCTTAATCGCAAATTAGAAAAACCTCCAGGAAGTGTCAAACCAATGAAGTCATCAAACGTATTAAACATAATAATGGTTCGATCATCTGGCAACGCAATATACAAAATCATAGGTGGACAAATGAACGCTCACGGGATCAAGATTCACATAAAATCGCTCAAAAATCCCAATTCATGACGAAGCTACAACTACTAAAAATAGGATAGTAGGTACTCTAATAACCCTTGAGTGAAAACAGCTGATATAGATATTCAGGCTACCTCCCACAAATAATATTTGTATGTAGGTCGACACAAGCCCCATAACACACATGAAAGCTTAACTCAGTTCTATACATAGGTACAGTGCTCGAATTTACGTCTGGTTGAGACAAGATACAGGTCTGACCACTCGATCAACGGTAACAGTAACGGTACAAGAAACAAAAATCGTGCAGCGCAAGAAAAATCCTACGAAAACCCGGCTTCGTTGGTACTTAGGTAGGCAGTGTTACCTATACATAGCAAAGTAGTGACAGAAGACTAAAAGCACGACAGAAGACATTTCATAATCTTTTCGTCTGTTGTTTCAAAGTCTGACAGTTTTAATATTTTAAGATCCGCCTTGACAAGAGGAATGGTTACGACGAACGGGATCACTGCGCGTCTTAAATGTGATTTTATTTTAGAGATACATAAATGTAGCTAAACAAATATCAAACAAAACAATGTAGGTACACAAAAATACGGAAACTATACGATGACGCGCTAATCGAGGTCAAAGATTTTTCCCCAGCTCTTAGCAAAAATTTAGAATGGCAATACAGTAACATCTGTCCGTGATAAGGCAGAATATGTTTGTATGTCTATCTTAGCGGAATCGTTTCTGATCATAAATAGAGTAGCCAGGGTCTTGCAATACCTTCCGCAGTTCCGCGTGGTTACACAATAAAGGAACAAGCCGATATATGCTTATTCATCATTCAAACTGGCTCGTTCAATAATAAATAAGGTGACAAAGCAAATAGCCAGGACGGGAAGGACAATGACATTAGCATTAGAGGAAGAATTTTGCGTCATCAACTGCACAATGACGCGGCGACAACGAACACGCACGGCAAGATGGCCGCCGCAGCGTCAGCTGATTGCGCACACGCAGCGCAGCTGTGACACTCGCGAGCTCCACTCTCATATCACTGCGAGTATATCGCTCTCTCTTTCGTCCGCGCCTATTCAACACAATGGACGTGCTCAGTCATTGTTTGAAACACAATGCTCACTACACTGCTACTAGTTGCTAGTAACATACAACATTATTTGAAATAGGGAGTTAGTTGAACGCCAAATTTCATTTGTCAGCAGGTACTAAATTCTGCATCGGTGATTTTTCCAAAAGACAAAATGTCTCAAATAAAAATAATATTCACACAAAGCGGAATATTAAAGATATTCAAATTCCTAGAAACAGATTAAATTAATGGCATACCTACGTCTCTTTCCACACACAATATTATTAAGCGCAATAACAATTTCATGATAACACCAAGCGACACACTAAGAACGTGACCGAAACTATACGATGATCGGTCGAAAATTCATTCGAAATACATATTAGGTATGTAAGCAATGAGTTATCATGAATTTTGTGGTCATCTAAAACTAACGTGATAACTCCACTTTTCTTCAAGTTAACCACTACACCTCACTCCAAGAGCTGGTTGATAAGGATTCTATATCAGAACGTTAACTTTGTAATTTCAAGGTTTTGTCTATTTTAGCTTGTATTGAATTTTTCTAAATATCGTATGTGAATTTGTTAAGTTATACGTACCTATACGCCAGCTGTCAATCACTTAGGGTCTTTGGAGGTTAAGTTTTTGTGTAAATACATGTTATAAACGTGTAGATTATATTACCTACGCATATTACGACGACGGTTTATATGCAACCTTTGTTACAACTTTAACAATTATATTATTATCCAATAAAGGTAATGAGTTGATGACTTGATATTTTTAACATATCTAATTAACACCAATAAATGTATGTACTTACATTGTAATAAGTAGGTACCTGACCGACTTATAGTAAACGATAATTATGTTTTCAACTCATTAATATGGTCCACAGCCTTCATCGGTGTTAGCTAACTGAGCTATGTCAGTCTGATGCGACATTGATGTACGAACAATCACTATACACCTAGGTATGTACAGGCTACATTGTCTACACATGAATAGCACAAGTCAACCGAGACACTAATTGCTATCGCGGCATTAAAATATTTCTAAAACAATTGGATGTTACAAATTGCATAAAGTTTAGAACACGTGAGGACGTTGACCTTCTGACACCAAGGTCGGGGCGGTGGCCTTCAAACAGCCTCGTCTAGCTGGCGCACAGGCTCCTCTCAGACACATGTCAAAACACAGACACACACAAAAACAACGCACACTTAACTATATTACCTTCGAGTGGCAACACGAGCCCATGGCCACGTAGAAACTACGCTCGAAAGCGCTTTAAAGTCACAAAAATGATATCACTGACACATAAAAACGCAGTGGTGAAACACGGCGCACTAATTCGCACAATTATCTTGAAAGATAGGTGCAATAGTAGCACCCGATGTTAAAAACTATTAGTAACACGTAACGAGTGTATCGGCCACGCGCACGAGCTCCGACGCGCTCGACGAGCTGGCGAGAACTGAGCGAGGAGCGGCAGCGGTCGCGCCGCCCGCCGCCGCCTGCAACTATTCGCGTCATTCCATTCTACACGCGCACGCACTCACCATCACCAATACAAACAAGCCACTGCTCGCTGACAAACACATGTCCGATCCGACGCGATCACCCATCTCGACCGAGCACTACGCAGCACACATCGTATAGCTAGATGTCGCTCGCCACCACGACCACATTCTCAGAGCACTTCTTAGGCCACTTATTTCGATCAATCTTACAATAGTCTCTCTGGGCTTACCCAGACGATGCATTACTCACGGCTTCGTTTTGAGAAACATCTATGAGTCAGCACTTTACTCAAATCAATTTTAATTTCTGATTATTATAATGAGTAACCACGATATTCTTTTCATGCTATTTTCACGCTGCTACAAACTGAGCAAGACGATCACCTTGACAACATAACACATACGATTCATCAGTACATCACAGACATCCGTACTTACTTTTATTTTGATTTATTTACAACTGTGTTCTTGCTGGTCTCGCAATAACAACAATGATGGTGTAAACAAGAACCTGTTCCCACACCATCTACTTAACAAGTCTATCGATATATTACCTATTAAGTTAGGTTACGATACGATGGTCGATGCGCCTCGATTCAATTAATGGTTAACTATAATAACTAAAGCCCCTCAAGTATTTACCTAACAAACCAATAACAATAATATTCTATACCCAGGAAAACATTTCACAATGCACTAACACTTGAAAAATTCCAAGTCATGATTTGTTGAAACTTCAGAAGCAAAAATGTATTAAACACTGAACAGGTTCAATCAAATAATCGAAGTTGACATACCTACTATACGAGTAAAGATTAAATATTTGTTTTCGAAAGATCTTCAAAATCGGCATTATAAAAAATCTTTAGTACCTACCTACAATGCACCCTGAGATAAAAGTGAAATCACCAATAAATATCAATATTTGAATGTCGACGGACGTTCAACCTGGTATTAACTGCGTAGATGGATAAAACGACACTCGCCACGCAACTCGAGGCAGCACTAATTTTGAAACTTGATGAAAATAAATAACCTTAATGTGTTGAGGCGTTATTTACCTTTACCGTTTTGCGTATTTCTTGTCAATGACAAGAAGTTTTATGATAATGGCGAAAAGGTCGTGGGAAACGAGCGCGTACACAAACAAAGCCATGCGTGCGGAGTGGTCGGTTCGGCGGCGGAGGCGACGGACGCAGACAAAGCCGCGACGGAGCGAGTCGTCGATCTCCCCCGAATTAGTCCTGGCCGGGGCGGTGACCTCCGCGGCCACAAGCGCCCGCCGCCGCCACGAAACCGCTCCGCCACTAATCATCGCGGCGCGAGACACGCACCATGTCCATCCCTCGGCAAAACAAAACGCCCCCCGATAGACACTATCTTCATATTTAATGTAAACAAAGCGTGACTAATATCAAGAAGACTTCGACGTGATAATTGAGTCGACTCGACAAAGAGACAAAGACCGAGAAAGAACATTGAAGTAAGGTCAATGAAATAAGAGCACGTGGAAATCGAAAACGATTTCTTACTGAGGACGACGCAGCACCACATCACGTGTTTCGTAAAACGTTTCAGCAGTCGATTATTTGGCACCCACAAAAGGAGGGTAAAGAAATATACCTAGTACCTACATTCGACCAAAGCAACAAGCCAATTTACAAACGTCTATTATTAGGAACAGTTATGCTCAAAGATAACACTTTGCTGATATAATTTCCTTCAAGACGTATATAATATTCTGATAACTACGGATGCACGATTATGGTGCCAAACATTTATAAGAACAAAGCACGATTAGTCGAATACCATGTTTGTTTTCAGCACTTAGTGATGGTAGCATCGTGAATTTTGCAACTCATTTGCTAATAAAGAAAAACAAAGGAAAAATGTTCAGAAACAAAGAGGAGCCTTGAGATTCTTGAGGCCACACTATATTGAAGTGATTCAGATTCACAAGTACAGTGAGCTGCCGGGGAGTGGTACTTTCTCTTCACGGTCGTAAAAACTATACGAAGCTGTGGTTAAGGGGAGTGCATACCTGATGTTGAAGTGAATTTCGTACCAAACAAATGTCTTTCCAAGTGCGCAGGCCCTTCAGCTCACAACCAGCCGACACCACGTCTGTGCGGTTGAGGTCAGCATCCACCGGCATCACAATGAATGGTCACGCCACCTGAGACAAGTAATACAATCTATCTATTAAAACTAATGCACCTTTAATGTTTCTCGAAAACTAAACGTTCTGTTCATTGTTAATTTAGTAAGAAAATGTTTGAGCACTTCTCTGAATTTTCTAATATTGGAATTGTCCATCTTCGAGCTGTGAAAAATGCTATCAAGTCTCGTTGAATTACAATGCGGTGATCGGCCGATATTAGATTGCCAGATACATCATTTTTTTGTATAAGGCACATACTCACGACTGATCGAGCTACGTAATATTATTTCGCCTCCAACTCGCTCGTCATCATCGTACTAGTTTTTCTCGCATAGGGGTCCACTTCCGGTCTAACAACATACAGCTACTCTAAATATCAATTACTTATTCAATGGAGCGAGTGTCATCTGACCTTCGCTACCCAACTAGCGCGGATACCGGTATCCTAAACGAATTGTTTCAATCCTACTAAATATTTTCAAGGCACAGAGACAACCTCTACGAAAACTAGTATAAAAATTCAAATAAATACTTTGGCTATCTAATGGCAACCATAAATAAGATGCCTATAGTTATACTGACACCGCACGCCAATCCGATATAACGAAGCGATCGAGGCCAGTTTCCATTTTGTTGTTAATGGTTTTATGAAAAACTTTAATTAATTTTAGTTAAAATGCCATTAGATAATGCAACCTTATAAGTGAATACGAAATGTTCAACACTGCAGTTACCATTACCATAATGACATAATTGACTGAGTAGTTTGAAAATACCTACCACCAACGACTTAATGACGACAATTTCCCATATCCAATAAACTGATACTAACCCAGTCTAACCTTTGCTCAAAGATCGAAATAAGCTAATAAAAAAATCGAAATGATGGAAAGAAAAACCCATTATGTAACTTCAATGGGAATAAACTTCTTAGATTATTCATTTGAGCCAGATTCAATAACCCTCAATTTTGATTGCCAACACTGTTACATAACTAGGCTGTTTACAAATGTCATTATCAAGAAACAATACTTAGTAATGTAGTTACCTATTTAAAAGTTAGTCTTCGTTCTTTTATCTCTTGATATTAGTAGAAGAATGTTAACTATTAAAAATAGTAAGCCTTGTGAAATTTCAAATGGATCTTCATTCTTAATTGAATATACATTTAACTATATAACAATAGATTCACTATCATCAGTTAAAATAATCTCGTCGAAAAACTATCGTCAGTTAAGAAGACTGGTTCTGAACACAGGTACTGTCAAGCACAGAGCAGTAACAAAATGGAGTGCTTAAACACATATTTCCTAAAAAATCGCACTCACCGAAATTGTGAGGTCTGCGGGGGGGAGATACGTCTTTCATTGAACGATCGCCGGCGAAGACTCATTCAGCGTATTTCCGATTGGCGACTGTTGTGGTGTTTGTGTTGTCTTTAGCGCCCTTTTCCCGCACATTATCACTCCATTTGCTTACTACTCTGTGGGTAAATGTGAAAACTAAATAAACTAACTATTAACTCTCTACATTCATACAATCTAAACAATAAGTAGTAAAGTATACAATTAAAAGAAACAAGAATCAAACTACAAAGCTATAGTGGGCTCTAATCTACAAAGTATGAGTCATTCAAATGTAGAAATTACTCAATTAAGCTATTCATTTCAATGATCATTTACTCATTATGATAACTATTATACTTAACAAATATGAAAAGTAGCAAATCAAACCAATATTTCATATACCTTCTTTGGTACTATTTTCAAACTCATTTTCTTTATTTAACTTTAATTAATGTTATGAAACCAAATTGTAAATGGCAGTATCAGTTACTGTTCTGATCAGAAAAACAGTTAAGACCAATAAAAGCAGCTATAAACTTTATAGAAAACTGCCACATGTTATCTGCAAGTTATCATGCATGCCATTTATTAACACACTGATAACACTACACTTATCTCTCATGTTCCTATATAATACCTATGCAGCTAGAATTCACATACATTTGATAGGCGACTTTAAATATGACACAGCATTAACACGTAACCAGACTGTCACACTACAAAAATGTAAAGAAACATGTCTTATCTTATTATCAGTATACAATACATTTATTTACCGTATTTTAATAACTTATATGCGAGTTGTAATAAAAGAAACATGATCTCATAATAAATACTTGGTTTTCAATAAAACATGACTTTTTAATTTCAAATCACATCAAAAAAGAAATGAAAAAATACTACTTATGAGAAGACACCAAACTTTCATTACTTGTGGTGTGTGAACTCTGTAATATTTAACATGTGTTATGTAAAATTCGAACAATAAGCAACTGTCAAGAATCTTAACTATACTTATAATAATTGTGACTGAAAGAATGATAACATTGATGTGACACTTCAACCCCAAAATAAAATGCTAAGGCTCCATCCCTCTATTACACTATATTTGTTGGGAGTAAAAACACAAAAATAAACATATACAAGAACAACAAGTTTTATCATTTTTGTTCCAAATGTGGCTTTTGAGGTTGTTATCTGCTTGAAAACTCACCCTTTTACATAAACAAAAACCCTAAATGGAAATAAACAAAAGATAATATGAACAATACATGACATAAACTAGTAGGTTAGCACCACAAAAAGAACTAAGCACATATGTATAAAATTATTAATAATACTTTGATATTAAGAAACCTGCAAACATCTACTAATAGTATTTTTATTTTATTTAGATACCAACTTTATTTTAACCTTATTTTGTACGGGAACCATAATATTATAAAGGATACAACTGCAAATAAGGGATGGTAATATACCTGTATAGCTCCATCACAAGCTTATACTGGAATAGAGATGGATTTAATGACATATTAGGGGCCTTGACAGAGTTAGAGTTTATACCATAAACCACATCATGTATTCGCCCATTCTTCTCCATAGAGATCTACGCTTTGAAATGGGCACCTACAGTACTTTCACAAGTTATTATGCCTTGTGTCTGTGACTGTAGCTTAGCCTTCTTTGTTTTTCTGACATTCAAAAGTACCTATAATGGTCTAATTGAAATAAATGCTTTTGAGTTTGAGTTTTATAATGTATTGTTTTATCTGTGTCACTTAACATACACTTTTCATGATTAAAACATACAGAGCACAGATAACTTTTACTATGAAATATTTCAGTGATTCACTTGCACATGCTATGAATAAGCATTATAAATAATTTTTCTTATGCTACATGCAAAGTATATATATAGTAGGCAGCTGTACTATTAACTTAAATTATTTAATTAACTACTGAAACAGGGATAAATGATGAAAATTTAGAAGCATGATTAATAGATTAACTATATAAACAGTAAAGAAAAATTGTTTCACAAATATTAAAAACGAAAGATGAAATCCTAAAACGTAATTCTGCTGTCGGGATTCTGAACAATTTAGAAATAACTTTGAATTGATTGTTTTTTATAATGACAATGCCAGGGCAGTCATTACAGCTGCAACAGGCTGCATGAACAAAAGCTACTTTATCCAGTACATTAAACTGTTGTGTCATCACCACCTTGTGCATTGTTTTATTTTAATACATGATTAACTTTCAAATACTTGTGATACTGGTTTTCTGTTTTTCAAGTTAAGAAAAGTTGTATTTTGCAAAGAAAGAACGGGTACATGCCACTTAGATGCAGGAAGTATAACTTGTGGGCAGCTACAATAAAATACATAAAAAAAAATAAGTAGGTAGATACGCAGTTGCTAAAGCGAAATATTGTGAAATTGATAGACCACCATGATTAGGCAATGAGATACAGTTTGTACCGCCATTCAGCTTGGAGCACGGAAGAAACTACACTAGTATGCCTCCCAAGGTGGTATCATGCAAAAAATGCGTACCTAGTGAACAAGTGCACTCTTGGTTTCAGAGAATCCTGTGCACTTAAAAGTCTTTGGCAAAACATGGAGCTAAAGTTCTAGATCAATATAATTTACAGCTAAAGTCTCTTCACGGTGCAGAAACAAAGAAATTATTGAAGAGTTTAGTAATTGGCATTCACGAAGAAAATGGCGTCATATCACTAGTCACGGAACAAGGTACAATTTCGTCATACGAATGCACGGGTCACAATCACAAAAAAACACCACAATAAAACAAATACATGCTGTACAAGTGATTTTGTTCATAAAATTACTCACTTTGAATAAAAATTCCAAAGAAAATCATCCAAAAACTCAAAGGACTGATGACAAGGCACTCCACTCACCGTTTGCAAAACCAGACTGGTATCACGTGACCTGGAATGTTACCAATATCGTAAAATATACTGATTTAGGTAGAAAATGTATCCTTAAAAATATTTTATCCCACATTTTAATTTAAAAAAATCCCTGGAGTCGGAGGAATCTGAATACATTTCAGATTCCTCTGATTTCCTGTTATAATATTCTTGGTTAATGAATTTTCATGATAAAGTCATTCAATAGGGTTAAACGAACTTTGAGGGTTGAATTGATGATTTTCATGATTGTAATTCTGTAACTACTTGCGTGCGTGTTACTGGCGCGGCTCATTTTTCATCAATATACAACCTGACACTAACCTGCAAATTGCAAAAAACCTAAGAAAATTTGAATTTCGCGGGCTACATAAAGAATTGGCTATGTTCATGACCAAAGGCTATGGGTAAAACAATAACGTTCTTGATTCGTCTTTCATGCATAAAGTGGTTAGAAGGGAAAAAAGTTTTCAACATCACTATCATCACTACATAATAATAATTATTATAAAACAAAGTCCTCCGCCGCGTCTGTCTGTCTGTTCGCGATAAACTCAAAAACTACTGCACAGATTTTTATGCTGTTTTCACCAATGCATAGAGTGGTTCTCGAGGAATGTTTTAGTATATAATTTGTCAGGTTTTTGTTGCGGGAACGGGATCCAAATTTCATGATTACTTTTGGTCGCAATAACCGACACCCGCGCGGGCGAAGCCGCGGGCAGCTATTTATTAACAAAAATATCATAATCCGTTTATGAAATGCATTTTATTTTTAATAAAATAAATGAACAATATTTTAAACTAATACTGATACCTACTGTTAATCTGCGTCATCCCACTCACCCACTGCTGTGTATTTACAGTTATTTCGATCCAGGGTTAATGTTGCCCACTGATCCTTGGCTTTGAAACTAATAACTATTATTCATTACATTAAGTTTACCCAGAGTGATTTTTTATTGCCAATACATAATGAGGGTAAACTTGATTTAAGAAAAATAACTGTATTTAACGTTATATATGTATACATGTAAATGTATATGTGTAAGTGTATGTGTGTAATGTATGCTATTTAACATAACATAACATCACGCCTGTAATCCCCGTAGGGTTAGCAGAGGTGTACCTAATAGCACCCCAAGTAACACAGCAAGCATTTTATCTAACAAATAGTAAACTTATATAGAACCTAAGGTCCGTAGAGACTCTTATATAAGGTCACCGAGTAGCTTGACGCTTTATATTGGTATTTCAAAACTATCATGATGCTTTACACTGTATAACGGTTGGCTAATGGCATATCAAAATACTTTTGTAAAGCCTTTAGTTTTAGTGCAGCAAGCCACGAGACAGCTGTACAAGTTGCAGCTGTTTTTAGTGCCTTTGGATTTACAATAGCATTTTAAAGAGTAAATAAATGCTTAATGCTGTTTAATAGCATAAACATGAGCCATTATAATGCCACGTAAATCCGCTATCCAGCTTTCAGCTGTTTATAGTGCCTTAGGGCCTACAATAGCATTTTTAAGTGGTAAGTCAAAGCCTAGTACCGCTGAACAGCATAAACGTGAATCAATGTAATGCTTGCATTTTTAAAGATCAACTGAGTTCAGTTGTACAGCTAACAGCTCTTCAAGCAAAGACATGTGAGTTATTATAATGCGTAAGGCACTACATATACATTCGTATATACGTTAATTTTACTGTATACGTAAAAAAACCATTTGTCAGCCATGTTAGGGAAAAGCACATATTATAATATATGATCAACAAAACAACAACAATTTTTATGGAGGCTTTTTTTATTTTCATTACTTCTTGATTTTGAACAAGTTACCATTTTCCTTCCACAAAAGAAGTTAAAATAACTAACATTGTTTTCCGTCTCACTATCATCTGTACTATTTTTTACGGCATTGTATAGTTAGTACAAAAATTAATTATTAAAAAGCATAAAAAAGATAATAGTGCGTTTTCTGAAGTTTTTGACCATTCTAAAGCATACAAAATTCTGAAATGATCCCCTATCCCTGATCCCCAAAATTGCGTTCAAGTAATGACACTATTTCAGTCTACATCAAGTCTACTGGCATACTGGTGAACCCATATAGAACTACTTTATGAACAATGGCACAACAGAGGTTCATCAAAAGTTTTCTCTCTGGCCTCTGGCTTAATAATTGTTCACGTGTGAGTATTTATACTACTGGCGGCATTAATTAGCCATTTTAAAGGCTCACCGGGCTGTCATAGACCGACACCATCTTGTAAATATTTTTAAACCAAAATATATTTTCATTCGGACCTATTTATAAAAGCAATAGACCTATATCATAATGATATAATAGAGATTTATTGATTTAATACAGCCCAACCAATATTATTATGTTAATTATGCAAAATTCGTTATATACTAGGAATACACATTTGTTATATACTAGGAATACACATTTGTTTTGGTTATTTCATATATATATTTTTATATCATTTTTTAACAAAACCACAAAATATCGAAAGCGCGTGAAAATTTTCAATGAAACTTATATAGACATTTACAGTAAACTACACTGCGTATAATATTTGAAGGCATGAAATAGCAAAAAAGTCAAAAACTTATTCAGTATATTTATATTATAAAATTTGTTTTGATGCAAACAAATATGGTGTCACTCAGTCAGTTTGAAGTAGTTAAATTACAACGTTCATTTTATTATAACATTTGTACCGTGTATTAGAGATGTTTTTGCAATGTCCATGTCAATCATGTAGGGCTTATTTAAGTTCTAACTGTGAATGTGTGTAATGCGATTGGCATCTTCATTGACCTTCATAATGCTAATATAATTCGCCTGTAATGCAATTAAACAACTATTGTGAACCTATTTAGGATCTAAAGCCGTATAATTTGTGCCCAAATAAGCATTACAGTAGCCGTATAATCGTTTGTAATGATATTAAAAAACTCACTCAAAATGCTAAAACGATACAGAAATGCTGTAAGTCGACCGTTATACTGCTTTGATGTGTTACTTAGGACACGCACATTTCGCCAGTTATGTTTAAATCCCATGTAATAGGGGGCGAGCTTATTGCCATCAACCGGGCACACATCCAGATTCCATGGCTGCTACTGAGAAATTCCTGATGGAAAACCCAAAAGCACTTTGCTCAACCTGGGAGTCGAACCCAGGACCTCATGCTCAGCAGTCGCACTTGCGACCAATCGACCAACGAGGCAGTATGTTATTTAAATTTATTCAAATATTTGAATAAATTTTGTTATTATTATTTCTTACTTATTATCATGGTGATAACCGTGATAACACAGTATGTGCTTTAAATGATAAAAGGTTGAAGAGATACACTTATTGTAATTATACCCATTTAAATATGCTTTTCAAGTTATTGTAGGATTCATTATAGGTTTATTCAGAAGGACATTCACAAATTAATTTATAATATTAAATGTTAGTAAAATAATCAGAACTTACTTAGCTACGTCGATATTTAAATAAATATACCTAACCATATTATGAAAAATTTGCAGTGAATCACAAGTAGTAAGTAATTGCATTTCCAGGCAAAGAGTAATGTAACGGTAATGCAATATACTCGACAGAGTTACTTAGATTTTCTACCAAAAAAAAACTGATTCTTCATCTTTTGCTAGGTCACGATATTTTGTAAGTACATACATCCATGATGTCATTCAATGGCATCAATCAAATAAAAAACAAGCCCTGTGTTGCCATTTTTATATTTGATTGAACTACTATCTTCGAGCTGATATTTAGTGTTGATGATTTTGTGACGACTTGTCAAGCTGTCAACGTCTGAATAAAATACACTCAAAACAAAATTGCATTTTTGGCATAATAAATTATGATTTTCGATTGTCGATCCTATGCTTCCTCATAAGACGGAAAGAGACAAAACATGATTGAAATGCAATATTTTATTTTTATTGAAAACGTTGACTATTCCACTTCAGCTGGTTTAGACCAAAAGGAAACGTGTATCCATGTAAAGATTTTAAATAAATAAATAAATTTAGTCATATATTATTTAATTTAAAATGCCGACAATATCAGTAAAACGCGACGCTCTTTTTGCCGCACTTGGCAGGACTTACAGTCAGTATTTCTTATTTTACCTTAGACTTATTTATGAACTTTAATTTGGTGTAAGGACTTTGATTATAAAACTCTAAAAAATGTGTTTCAGCTGACGATGAATTCCAAGACCTTTGCTTTGAGTTCGGCTTGGAGCTCGATGAAGTGGTATGTAATGTACCAGTTATGTGTATTCAAGTATAACCTATATGCCTACAGCAGTTCAAGATGCGAGTCGTAGCTTCATGCACGTCTTTCAACTCTTGTTAATAGTTCGGCCATCATCGTTCTTAATGCTAAATAAAAGATGTAACAAATCATGAGTTAATGTTGATGAATTCTTTAATTAAAAAGATTTTCATGGTTTGCAGTCTTCTTAAGTATATAAAATAGTCGCTTCTAATATCTACCTGTATGCCCCTATGTTTTTCTAACTGGTGTTACAGATTTTAATACAGTTTTCGCTATATCATTTCGAGGATTTACTCTGGAAGCTTTATTGTATATAATACATTAATAAAGAGATCTGGGTTGGTAAATAACTATAGTATTGTAGTAACTGAGTCTAACACAGTAAGATATAATAATAATAATATAATAATATATAACTGAAGGTTTTGTCTGTGCGATTATGGACGAAGTTATGTTGACGAACAACTACCGGAAATATATTATGAAGGACGGGACGGTTGACGTGTGTCGGGCATGCCACCGTCCGGGTGAGTCCATTAGACATATTATTTCTGGTTGTTCTCGTCTGGCTAACGGCGAGTACTTGCACAGGCACAACCAAGTAGCCAGGATTATTCACCAGCAACTTGCCTTGAAATATAAACTTGTGGAATCTGAGGTACCGTACTACAAGTATGTGCCCGACCCAGTTCTCGAGAAAGACCATGTCACACTGTACTGGGATCGGTCTATCATTACAGACAGGACTATTGTTGCCAATAAACCTGACATAGTGGTGATAGACCGATCAGCGCGCCGCGTAATGATAATCGATGTCACCATCCCGCATGACGAGAACCTCTAAGCTGAGAAAGAGAAACAAATAAAATATCTTGACTTGGCACATGAGGTTGTCGACATGTGGAATGTGAGCTCGGCTATCATTGTGCCGATTGTCGTAACGGCCAATGGCCTTATGGCTAAGAGCCTCGACGACCATCTTTCGAGGCTCTCCTTAGGCAGTTGGATCAAGGGCCTGATTCAGAAGGCAGTACTCCTCGATACGGCTCGCATTGTGAGGAGGTTCCTGTCTCTGGAGCCCTAACCACCGGTAGCTTGGACCCTGTTCCCGACACCGGCGGACCGCTATTTTTTTATATTTTTAAATTTTTTATATGGATTTTTTAAGAAATATTTAAAAATGTTAAAAAATGTGTATATATAAATGAATAAACGGAATATAATATAATAATATCTTGGGACAACCAACACTCTGCCATCTGAACCCAAACTAGGCAGAGCCTGTACTATGGCAACCACACAACTAATAAACATACTTATATATTTCTAAACACATACATATTATAGATAAATTACACACCCAGAAACAGAACAAATAAACATACTCATGTGTGGGAATCGAACCCACACCTTCCGTCCTAGCAGTCAGGGTCACTAACCACTAGATCAACAGGTCATTCTCAGATAACATGCAACATGAGATTTTCAAAAACATGTATAAAATGTATTTGATTACAGACTACGGAAAAGCAGATGTTGATGAAAGAGCAAGGTGACCACGCTGGAACTGGAGTATCTGAGGAGATCCTCTACAGGATAGATATCCCCGCCAACAGATATGACCTGCTCTGCTTAGAAGGATTGGTTGATGGCATCTTAGTTTTCCAAGGAAAGTTAGTATGAAGACTAAAATGTAGTTGGGTAAAGTAGACTGACAGACAGTTTTCATATTTGCACAGCCTGGATGTCTTATAACAAGTTTTTAAGACTGCCCAATATAATATCCATTCATATTGAAGCCTATTGGTTAAATATAATAGAAACAGCGGCATGGGTCCAGCTCCAAGGTTAAGCAGTGCTTGCCAAGACTAAGGTCTGTCGATGGGTGACTGTCCATTACATACCATTAGTTTCCTCTGTGCCTCGGAAACCATCTTAACCTCTTTTGTTGTCATAACAGGTAGTCAGTGGCCCAAAATTCTGACAACGAGCCATAGCAAAGGGTATTGTACTATTGTGTTGTGGAGGTCAGATAGGTAATCAAAAAACCGGGATTCATGTAGCCAACCTCAATACAATTGACAATAGTGTAGACAGATGATGATTGAAGCCTTTTGGTAAAATCTCCATAACCTATCAGTTCCAATGTTTTACTATATAGATGAGTGCTATCTGCTCAAAATTTTAATAAACTCATTTCAGAAAAGCTCCACCTCAATACGCCCTCAACAAGACTGAAGACGGTCACTCTCTGCATTTGACACCTTCCACCGGACAAATCAGACCATATGCAGTGGCCGCTGTGCTCAAAGGCATTACATTTACTAAGGAATCTTACGACAGCTTCATAGATCTGCAAGTGGGTAATGTTTTTATATTACATCAACGCTAGGCCTGTAATACCTGAAGGGTTAAGCAGAGATTTACTTATATTCTGGTACCCCCACAATGCCTGTTATGTTGAAGCCCCATGTAATAGGGGGAAGCCTATTGCCATCAATCAGGTACAAATTTACCACACTGCTACTGAAAAATTCCTGATGAAATACATTGGACCTAAGACCATGCATTCATGCTTGGAGTTGAAGCGGTGCTTGTGACCATTAGACCAATATGGTAATGTTTTTATTGTGGTTATTTTGTTTTCATTACAAGTAGAATCCCTCTACACTAAAATACTCGTTTACTACAGAAATATTCATCCAAACCGTCTTACAGTTCATAAAACCATCAAAATTCAATGAAGCAAATCTTCCATGCATACTTACTGTTATAAATGCGAAAATAACCCTGTTTGTTTGTTACCATTTCATGACAAAAATTTTCACGCCAACGATGTCGTGGGCAACAACTAGTTTAATAATAATTAATCATTGTCATTGAGAGCAGCTGTGGCCCAGTGGCAACCCCGACTTACGAACAGTAAGTCGTGGGTTCGAACCCAGGCAGGCTCATTAGTTTGTGTAATTTATTTCATCACCACTGCTCTCAAAAACGGTGAAGGAAAACATCCTGAGGAAACCGGCATGTCCTAGAACCAAAACTTCGAAGACAGTGACATCTACCAATCCGCACTGGGCCCGCGTGGTGGATTATAGCCCATTCCCTCTCAAAGAGGAGGAGGCCTGTGTTCCAGCAGTGGGAACATTTATAGGCTGATGATGATGATGATGAATCATTGTCCTTACAGGACAAACTTCATCACAACATATGCAGAAAGCGAACATTAGTGGCTATCGGCACCCATGACTTAGACACAATAAAAGGTCCATTTGTGTATGACGCGCTACCACCGAACGAGATTAAGTTCAAGGCACTCAACCAACAGAAGGAAATGACTGCACCGGAACTTATGGAATTGTACTCGGTAAGTCTCCATCTATAATATAAATAGTATGAAACAAAGTCGGTTTCCATCTAAGTTACCATCAATCTAAAGACGACGTAGGCACACAGAGGGCAACACCACTACAAAAGGTACTTTATGTAGCTCTCCCAATAATCAGATTGTCTGTTTGTGCCAAGAAATATTTTTCAATTATATTACTAAACAATTTAAATGTTTAACAAGTTTAATAAGATAATACATTCCAGCAAACAACCAGTTTTATGTTCACATATGTTTCCAGACGCACGCCCAACTGAAACAGTATTTAGGGATTATCCGGGACAGTCCTGTGTACCCCGTCATTAAGGACAAGAACGGCATAGTACTTTCCATGCCGCCCATCATCAACGGCGACCACTCCAAAATCACGCTTGACACTAAAAATGTCTTCATTGAGTGTACTGCTACAGATTTGACTAAGGTAAGGTTACATTCACACCATTCGTTACATACATTCTTGAGCAGCATGATGTTGAAGTTGTGATGTTTTAAGCTATTAACCATTTGCCCAACTTTGAAAAGATCAAGATCTTTTAAGCACAACCATAAAAGTGTAATATTCTACTTTCCAGGCGATCGTGGTGCTAGATACGATAGTGAGCATGTTCTCGAAGTACTGCAGCCGTGAGTACGAGGTGGAGCAGTGCAAGGTGTTCGCTCCCGACGGCACCTACGAGGTTTATCCCAAGATGCGGAGCCGTGAGGAAATCATCAGCGTTCAGAAGGCTAACAGTTATATTGGCATCAAGTAAGAACAACTAACAGTTAAACCGATTGATTTAATTTTACTTCTTTTTGTATAAAAAAGTAGATAGCATTGAACAGTGCAGTTATTATTTTAGCAATGTAAAATGAGGCATTCAATTAATGTTTACTTTGTTTAAACGAGTGTCCAAATAATAGAACAGTTTGCAACATTGGCAAAAACATTCGGAAATGGTAATTTTCTAAGATATAGATAATAGACAGCTAAATATTATTTTTATTCAGAGAGAACGCTGACAAGCTAGCAGCGCTTCTGTCTCGCATGTGTCTGTCGACGACGATCACTCAGCACGACACGCTGCATGTACGCGTACCGCCTACCAGGCATGACGTCATCCACGCCTGCGATTTGTACGAGGACATCGCTATCGCTTACGGGTAAGATATTTTTTTGTACCAGTATATTTTCACAGATATTTTAGCTTTGACAGTAACCACATTGTAACGGGAATAAGATCACTGCGATTTCGGCAGTACTGTGAAAGAACTGTAGAGCAAAGAGCTCTCTATACAGTACTCTCTCAGTCGAATCATTGAGATGTTCAGGGAAGTACGGACACGTAGCCCTTTCTGTGTTTCAGTTTGAAGTCGTGTGAAACTGAAACATGTGCAATGTGCATCCCATATTTCCATGTTGCACAAAAGACATAATTATCAGTTTTGTCTCCATGATAGCAGAAAATCTCTACCTCAATTATATATTAACCATATTAACCATATACCTGCCCGTGTAGCATGACCACCGTAAAAACTGACGAAGAATCGACAAAAAATGACAGATTGTGGAAAGATTTCTATTCTCGCAAGCATGACGATGTTAGAAATGTAGAAAAGAAACGTTTCTATTCTTCGTCGACAAAAGTCTACAATGTAAGGCACGGCGACATTTTTTTTTCTACTTTTGACCCATAAAGAAAGAATTTTTCTTCTCAACAAAAGTCAAATAGCTTACAGCACATTGGACCTAGACAAGATTATTTTTATAAATATTATTGGTGTTTGTGAGCTACTTTGATTTTAAAAACATGTCGGGGTCCTACCGTCGCCATCTCCTCTGTTTTTATGCCGAGAAGAATGAAAGGAAGGCCAAAAGGAACATTTTGTTTATTTTTGCATTGCCACAATGCGAAAATAAATAAATAAATAAAATGTTTATTTCAATTACAATGGGCATTTCGGTACATATTGTTGGAGATTACTTTTTAAGCAAGGGATTGCTTGTATTAGGAGACTCCGGACTTCCATATTATCATTTTTATGCAATTGAATTTGAGAATAGACTATGTAAGATTAAACATGCAAGATTAAAAATAAATGGGTAATTTAAAATTATACTAAACGGTTTTGCAAGTTATGAGCGTTATGAAGAAAAAGGCCGGATCGCGCGTGTATGTGTGATACATGTGTGAAATGAGTGAGTGTGTGAGTGAGTATGGGTGAGAATGTGAATAGTGAGGTTGTGTGAGTGATTATGGGTGAGAGTGTGAATAGTGTGAATAGTGAGGTTGTATGGTATGGGTTATAATAATTAATTAATTCATATCCTGTCCAGCAACCTACGAAGGAGCGTTCTGTTTATTTATATTATTTGTTTATAAGTTAAGCTTTCACGCCCAGACTGCTGATCAAATCTGAATCTGAATGTTTGGGACTTTGGTAGATCTTACCTGAGTTAGGACACAAGAATAATGCCAACCCGACATAACCATTGGATCGAGCCCATGCGGGTGATACCGGTAGGCGATGCCAGTATAGGTTGGTGTAAATGTCGGTTTCCGGTTTTGACAGTGTCTTGGGATCGAAAGAAGCGAAATAAGGCTTCTTTCAGTAACCATGTGCACAACAAATCCCAAATGTAATGTTACGTCGGTTACTTTACGAGAACATTCTAGATTACATGCGAGTCTCGAATGATCTAGTATAGAAATTTCTAGAAGATTCGAGAGAGTTGTGAAACCTTCTCGAAGGACAGTATTCACTATGGAACTGTCTAGAACATTCGAGAAAGATGTCGAAGTTTCTAGAAGGATGATGTTCCATTGTGTCTCTGTGAGAAGGTTCGAGAAGGATCGGTCGACCTATAAATAGCCGTCATGTTTGCGGGGGCAGTCATCGACCGACGTCTCTCCTTCAGTGAGCACATAAAGACGGCCCGTTCGCGGGCCGCTTTCGCTCTCGGTAGGCTCCACTCCGTGCTGAATGCGCGCAGCAAGTTGTCACTCAAGTGCAAGTTGCGTATTTTTACAGCGTGCATTCGGCCAATCATGACTTACGCTTGTCCCGTGTTCGCACACGCCAAACCCCACCTTATCCATAGGATGCAGACTCTCCAGAACCGATTTCTCCGCAACGCCTCGGGTTCTCCTTGGTTTGTTAGGAACGAACGCCTCCACCTAGACTTCAAAATCCCCACCATCAAGCAGTGCATGAAGCGCCTCACCAAGCGCTACATGGACTCGGCCGAGAAGCACCCCAACCCCCTCATCTCATCGGCCGCCCGATACGTCCCCTCTCAGATCTCTAGAATCAGACGACCTAGACAGACACTTGACGAACCTGACGACCCTATCACTCTCCTTCAGGAAGCCAGTAGGGAAACCAGCACATTACGTAAAAACAAATACAAACCGCGATTCCGTACCCGGCCTCGCCGTCAAGGCCCACCGCGACCCTCTGTTAACGTCCGTCCCTTGCTCGACAAGCCAGCCCGCGACGCTGAGCAAGTAGCTTTAAATTCCCCTTTAAATAATATAGACCCAGCCAACCCTTGCTGCCCTCCCCTCAATGACGCACTGAGCCTAGGTCCGAACCCCACAGGGGGTGCCCTCAGTGATCGGTCATTTAATTGAAATCCTTAGTTTGTAAGCCCTGGCTGGGGGCCTTAAAGTAATTTTTGGCCACCACAGGATTGTCCGGTTAAGCAGTCGACAGCCTCTCTAGGCTGAACTGCGAGTGGTCATATCAAAAAAAAAAAAAAAAACGGGGGCAGTCAGTCTGATTTTGGCTACGTGGTAATTAATTTATCCCATACCCAGCTCCTAACAGTAACTAATTTGGTTATTGCAAAGTAGTGTTTTTTTAGTATAAGTTGAAGCAATTAAAGCTATCTTACAGACAAAAGATCAGATAATAGGTAGAGGCTGTGAGTGGAGTATCTATAGGGTTTAACATGACAAGGTTCTCTGCGCTCTCTCTAGTTCTAGAAATTTTATTTTTGTTGTCCCTCCTTAACAAGGCCGACAGTACTTGAGGATAGACAGGCCCAGTGATATGTAGACCTTGTAGACCTGCTTCAGAAGTTGCTTTGAAGCCGCGTGTCGCAGAATTTTAAAAGTCCATATCAGCTTCCTAACTCTGTTCATAATAAGTTCGGTGTGTATGTGCCAGGACAGGCGCTGGTCAATCATAACACCTAGATATTTAGTATGCTGTAACCTGTCAATTTTTAAGCAAGAGCAGTCGGGGGCTGGGGTTTGGGACAGTTGTGGATCCTTATTTGGAAATCTTGGCAGGGTTGCGAGTTATTATACTTAGTAAAGCAGATGTAGTTGGATTTGGAGGCATTTAGTGTTAGAAGACTATGGTTTAGCCAGGCTGCTATCCTTGCAAGGCTACACTCGGCGATCCTACTAATATTATCCCAAGTCTTAGCAGTGAAGACAATGGCAGTGTCGTCGGCGTATGAGAGAAAGAGTCCGCCATCAATCTTCATGTTACAGAGGTTATTAATGTAGATAAGGAATAAGGTCGGCCCAAGAACACTACCCTGACCGACTCCGAAGTTGACGGTTAACTCGGAGTTGGTGTATTCGGCAATTTGATCCGTTTGTTTGCGATTGTTGAGGTACGATTTGAAAAGTTCAAGAGCGGGACCCCTTATGCCGATGCGTTCCAGCCTATGTAAAAGTAAGGGGACAGACACTGTGTCGAAGGCCCTTTTGAGGTCAAGAAAAACAGCTAGACACTTGGCTCCACTATCCACACCATCTATCAGAGCAGAAGTTAGCGACAGAACTGCATCCTCAGTAGACTTTCCTTGTCTAAACCTGCGAGGGCGACAGTATTTTATATTTAGCAAGGAATTTAATTAGACGTGAGTTTATAAGTCCGTCTAGGATTTTTGAAATGGACGGTAGGACCGAAATTGGTCTATAGTTAAACGGGTCAGACTTATCCCCAGACTTATACACAGGCGTTATAAGGGCTACTTTCAACGCGTCGGGGAAAAGTCCCTGCCTGAAGCATAGGTTAATTAAGTGGGTTATGATTGGTACAATTAGTATTTGGGCAAATTTTAGAAAATTGACATGTATTTTGTCCCAACCGGGAGCGCTATCCGATTTCAAGCTCATTAGTGTTGCTCGAACTTTGTCGAGGTTCGTATCGAGAAGAACAAAAGATGAAGCCAAAGGACTGTCTGTTGAGAATGAGTCATGGTAGATATTATTTCCTGCTGAAGCTGAGGACTGAGAAGTTGTGATATTTTCAGCCAGAAGTTTGCCTATGGTACAGAAGTAGTCATTAACCTTATCAACAGAGTTTTGTGGGGAAGTGAGTACCTCTAGCAGTTCCGAATTATTTGTTTTTTTTTGGGTTTGCGCTATGTGATATTGTTAATAACGTCCCATGTTTTTTTACGATTTCTGTGCGCTTTAGAAAGTTGATCTCTATCATGTTTACGTTTTTGTTTTCTAATAATGGTATAGCAGTAATTACGATATCTTTTGTATGTGATTTTTAGCACCTCGTTCTGTGGATCAAGCTTAAGACACTTTTGCATGCGATTTCTATTAAAAATACAGCGCAACAAGCCCATTGTCATCCATGGTTTTAAGATTCTATTTTTCAACGGTATATTCAGTGTAATTGTACTGAGTGTGACACAATTTTGCAGAATTTCAATTAGGTTTTAATTAGGAAAATTAACAAAACAAACTACTACGATTTTACCTACTGAATTTTCAATGGTGATTCTTTTGTTGGCACTTAAATGTATTATGATTATAATACAACAGAACAGAACCTGGAACGAATAAAAAAAAACAAAAAAAAAACTTTGTCTGATTAAGTTTCTAATAATTTAGGTAGGTTCGTACGTAACGAATGAGGTGGCGCCAAACAAATAATCAAATAAGGTCAATCAAGCGCCCATAATTTTACGCTATAAGTTAATAATTTTCTTGTGTATACAAATACACAAGAAAATTACTGAAAATTAACGGTTTAATTTTTTATAAAAAAGTGTTTTCAAATAAGTCAGCAAAATTAGTAAGTTCTATTTCTTTATGAACAATGTAAAGAAAATCGAACTTTTTTGAGATCTTGCATTTTATATTATGTTGCGTAGATCTATAGTTGCGTCCGTAGGTGGTAAACAAAATCCTTCCAAATCTTATTTATTTATTTATTTTACTATTTATGTACACACAGTAGACAACACAGGAGAATAACATTATAAAATATGAGTACAAAGGTACTGCTTATTTCTTAAGAAATTTCTGCCAGCAGACCAAATTTCTGCGAGCAAAAGGAGAAATGAAAAAGAAACGTAGACAAAGTGTGTGAGAAAAGGACAAGAATAATGCGTTTATGTGCCTTACCTAACTTAACCTATAATATTAAATATAATTACACATATTAGTAAATAATAATACATACTTATATAAATACATAATGCTAAGATATATAAACTAGTAAAAATATATATGTATATAATAAATTATAACACTCTGGCTTTGAACAGTGAAATGGTCTTCAAATCACGAATGCTAGGCGGAAGTGAGTTCCACAACCTTACAGCATGGACGAAGAAGGAGTATGAGAAATAGCTGGATTTATGAGGATGGGATTTAAGTAGGGATCTAAGGTGCGATCTACACGGTGCGTCAGTAGAGCAGGCATAAGAATAACGCTCGCGCAGATAAGAAGGATAGGACGGGTTGTGCAGGATATTGAAGAGAAGACAGAGGATCCTAGTGTTCCTGCGAAGGCGGATTGGGAGCCACTTGAGTTCTTTGCGAAGGTGAGAAACGTGGTCATATTTACGGAGACCAAAAATAAAGCGAATACATAAATTTTGCAAGCGCTCAAGCTTATTTAATAACTCCTCAGTAGCATCCAGGTAGCAAGCATCGGCATAATCTATTATCGGCTGAATAAGTGTTAGAGCCAAAGTAATTTTAGTTTTCAAAGGTAGGAGACTTTGAAGGCATTTCAGCGAATGAAGAGAGAAGTGTACCTTACGGCTAACCTCATTGACTTGAGCTCGCCACGACAGATGGGAATCAATAGTTACACCCAGATCTTTGGCGGTATCTGCATAATCGATGCGAACACCATCGAGGTACAACGGCATCAAAGATGCAACAACGGCCGCACCACGAACAAATCGGCTGCCAATGATCATGGCCTGAGATTTAGTTGGGTTAATTTGCAAACCAAATGACTTAGCCCAGGCGCTGATACAAGCCAGGTCACGATTCATAGCAGCAATGGCAGAATCAGCATCTGCTACTGTAAAGTGCCGGTAGAGCTGCAAGTCATCTGCATAAAGATGGAAGTTGGAAGAGATTACACTGGTTTTGTTGTTGTTGTGTGTTTGTCATGTTTATGAAAATTGAAAAAAGCAAAGGAGAGAGAACGCTACCCTGAGGAACGCCCTCGGTGAGGCTACACCAATCAGAGAAAGCCTCATCAAGACGAACACACTGAGAGCGTCCCCGTAATCTTCTTTTTTTTTCCTCAACCTCCTACCCCCCTCTCCCCCTAACTCAAAAGTTGGCACATGTATAAAATAAGTAAATGTGTGTATTTTATCCAGATACAACCGCATAGCTCGTCGTCCCGCAAAGGTGGTAACAACAGGAGGACAAGATCCCGTCAACAAACTGACAGAACAGTTGAGGCAAGAGTGCGCACACGCAGGGTACACTGAAGCGCTCACATTCACACTTGTAAGTATTTAATAATAATATTTTTTAAGATAAGAGGGAAGACAATAAAACGTCATCCAGCGTAATCACAGTGTTCTTGTCACACAGTATTATTTATTTATTAAAACTTTATGCTTATGCACAAGTAAAAACTGTTCAAAGACGGACTTAGTTCTTTCAAGCAGTGTTATTTTAGGAGAAAAAACAATAATCGTATTAATTTACAAATTTTCTTAATAAATACTAAATCTTTGTCGGCCCGTGGGATGAGACAGGGTGGCGTTAACCAATCGTTGAAGCTTAAGTCAGTTGCCACCTTCACACTAATCAATAGTCAGTACCAAAAACCTTCATAAAATCCATTTTCTCTCAGTGCTCCCGAGACGACGTGGCTTCTAAACTCGGCGTAAAGATCGAAGACGTGCCAGCAGCCCACATCTCGAACCCAAAAACGTTGGAGTTTCAAGTGGTGCGGACGCTGTTGCTACCGGGCTTGCTGAAGACTCTAGCGGCTAACAAGAAGATGCCGCTGCCTCTGAAGCTGTTCGAGATTAGTGATGTTGTTTTGCAGGATGAGAGTGCAGGTGAGTGTTTTCTAAGCCATGCTAGCCTAGTAGTCTAAGATACGGCTGCTGGAATCTGCAGGTATCTGTTTTGAATATAAAAAGAAAATGAAAGATAGACCTGTAATTCCTGTATCGAAACAATTCTAACGTGTCCAAGGCAGGGCGTAAAAATATTTCGAGCCCACTTCGCTCGTTCCTGCAGCCTACTTCCTCTTGAATCTAAACTTGGTCTGTAAGTCGACCAAGTAACTCCCTGTATCTAGGGTATCTAGGTATATAACCCTATATACCTAGATACCCTAACAATATACCTAGATACCAAAACAATTCTAACCTGTCCAGGATAGGGTGTTATGAGAGGGTAGTACATCTGCTAGTCCGGTGGTAAAAGGGGGATGGTGGGATCAGGTCGTGCAGCTCCTGCGCACACTCACCGAAGTATAGTCTGTAGAAGACCGACATGCAGGCAACATTACGTTCATGAGCTAGGCTGTGAAGTGTAGCCACCAACGTCTCGTCGTCTATAAAAGCCTTTTAGCTCTGCGCTCTGCCGAGTTAGCAACTGGCTGTGTGCAGCAAGCTGGTATTTTCTTGAGCCTTCCCATAAGTGTCTGCAATACTCCATACAGGAACGGACCTGTGCTTTATACAGAGTTACAGACTTAAAAGCTGTCCAGATATGAAGTACTCCATCACCCTATTCAGGATACCTAGCTTCTTGACTGCGGTCTGAGCTTTTGAGTCGATCGTTGAGCCGAAGTTGAGATCAGATGTCAACTCCATGCCCAAAAGCTGTAGGCGGTCGGTAACTGGTATAGATGTACCTCGGAAGTAGGAGATAACTGGAACTGGCTCCTTATACCAGTGAAAAGACCCCCACTGGGAAACGAGATTTAGGGTTAAATTCATTCGCTACACCATGGACTCTCTAAGAGCAGCTGTTTCCTCTGCTGGTTTATGCATTGGACAGGTATCTTTCTGCGACAGTGCTGTAATCTATGAACCCGATTGCAGTAAGCTGTAGCAGGTCGTTGATGTACAGCAGAAATAAAGTCACAGAAAGAACAGAACCCTGAGGAACACCGGCTTCAATGGCCTTATAGTCCGAAAAGCAGCCATGTATGACCACTCTGATAGATCGGTCACTCAGGAAGTCGGAAATTCAGTTGCAAAAGTCAACAGAGATGCCGAATGCGGGAAGCTTATCCAACAGACTAGCGTGCCAGAACCTGTCAAAGGCCTTTGAGATATCAAGCGACACAGCAAGGGCTGCACCGTGATTTGCAATGGCCTCGCCCCAACAATGCGTAACATACACAAGAAGATCTCCAGCTGAATGAACACGACCGAAGTCATACTGATTGTCACTGCGGAGCTCATTTTCATCGAGGTATGCTAGCAGCTAATTATTAAGTACCTTTCCATCACTTTGCACAGTATGGAGGTTATGGCGATTGGTCTGTAGTTGAGTAACATCTATATATGATTAAAAGGATTAAAAAAGGTAACTTTATTGAAGTGGAGACCTTACATGAAGTAACATCTATTATCAAATAACTTAAAAAATTAGTAACTTCTATATGAACAAGTATAGTAAATCTAACCAACCCGAGGTGCTAACATGTTTGAGGTGGCTTTTGTATTTTAGATTCTTGAAGAACTTCAGCTGCACCCGTAAATAGTAAATTTTTATCCTTAAAAGTCAGTTTTTTGTTTTCTCATCTGCATTTAGACTCAGCATAACCATACATACAGACGAGTATATACCATCAGTTATGTTCGTACACCCTCATTTCGCCGTACTAATGTTTAAATCCCATGTAAAAGAAGACAATTTTACTGTCCTTCAGGCACAATATTCTAAATAACGGGCATACGAAAACTAACCCTACGACTGTAGTCACCTGTACTTCTCTTATAAAACCAAGCCAAATTGCAAAGCCTGGGCAATTCGAACATATTAGTAGTCGTTAGAATGAAACGACTGTCAGTACTTTGACTACAAAAACACACGCATAACTACTCATCGCGCACCAGCAATAGACCTGTTGACCCAGTAACAGCATTCTTCGAATATTGTAATAATCTATAATTGCGATCACGATATTTTTGTTTGTCCCCAATGTGTTTTCGGCTTATAACATTTATATTAATCTAGGTAGTCCGCTTGGTTAAGATAGAATCAGCGAATGAAGAACATACCTATTAAATTTCCTATTAAATTTGAAAATTCTACCCTGCACCTCATATGCGACTTGTTAATCACCATTCTCCTGACCTAATTCCAATTTATTTGAGGTCGGCGCAGTAAGTCCAGTACCGTCTTTACTGGTGCAACATAATTACGCTGTCAGTTCAAATCGCTGCCACTAAAGAGCAGTTGACTGTAAACAATTATCCATCATCCGCAAAGTCAGTATTCCATCTTGTTTCACATAATCCATTCAGCCCATCGTTCCCTCGAAATTATAATTTCATAAACTTTTCTCTATTTTATTAGTATTGGATCTTTGAAGGTTCCAAGCTTCCGAGTTCAGACAAAGTCATAGGCGTCGCCAAGGGGGTAGAGGATCGTTACGTCACCGTGGCGCACCGCGACACCGCACCATTTCACGTTAACGACGTCGTGACTTGGTGATGTGAACGAGGCCTTAGATTCTTAGAATTTTAGCTACATTTTAGTGAGTTTAACCATTAATTTTTTCGTATGGGAAGTCATCAAATGACTTCTCCCGCTCTGGGCGGAGCGGAAGGGAGTGTCAGACTTGTAGTGACTAAAACCCATCCATGTTCCTTCCTTGCCCTTTGTGTTCCAGGGCCGCGGTATCTCTTTAACCCTGGGTGGTATTTTTCCAAACAAACGCTCTCGCCTGTTTTCGTTCTGGTTTATGACTTTAAAGCTATGATTTTTTACAGTTAAATAAATAATAACATCTTCTGCCCCTATGCTTTCTTTGTTGAAGATACATAATCTGTATAAGCACTTGGACCTTTGCTCAAAGTTGCCTATTTAGATCGCCTGTCAACAAAGGCCTAGTGTACAAATTTGACAACTATTGTCCTTATGTCCTTCTTATTCAGTTTATGAAATATCTTTTAAATTGGTCGAATATTGGAGGAGGAAATAATAGTCGAGAGCCAAACCTCGAATTATGAAATTTTACTATACTTAGTTGTCTTTATCGTATCGAGAGACAGCGATAGTTTTTTCAAATACCTACCATGTTCCCAATAAAATAAGTTTTTGTGTCGTCTCTCTACCCCCCCCCTAGCTGAAAAGCTGGCGACGGCGCAATTAAAATTATTCGCGTATTTGGTGCTACTTTACTTTCTGTAAGTCTGTTTGCCAGTTGGCATTGGCCTCCTCCAACCTACTCCATGTTATGCCTGATATAATCGTCCCATCTTTTTTGTTGCCTTGGGTACCATTGTGTAATTATTTTGCTCCATTTGTCCTTTTCTCTGATCGTGTGTCCCGCCCGTCGACTTCCATTTTAGTCTTTTTATTTTTAGGGTTACGTCCTGTTCCTAATGTTGATGTTTCTTATTCTATCCCCCTCTTTACTCCTATCATGCTTCTCTCCATTGCTCGGTGGCAAATGGAAATTCTATTGGTTGTGTTTTTTGTTATGACAAATGTTTGGCTTCCATACATTAAGTTTGGTAGAATGCAGACATTGAAGGAAGAATATGAAGGTTTTTGTCTTTTATTACTTCCCTTAGACCCCAATACCTTTTCCAACTGTTTGCTATCTTTCTTTCGATTTCTTTGTTTTTGTTATCTTTAGGTGATATCAGCTGTCCGAGGTATAAATATTCTTCAACATAGCTAATTTGTGACTTGCCTACATTTATGCTGCTTTTATTTCCATTTGTCATTACTTTTGTTTTTTTTCGGATTTAATTTTAGTTCAACTTTTTCACTCTCAGGTGCTAGTTCGTTTAACATTCTATTGAGGTCTCCTGGTGTTTTTGCGAATAACACAATATCATCGGCAAATCGTAATTTTCCCATTCAAAGCTTCTGGAGATCATTTCCAAAACAGCGGAGAAAAGTTTTGGAGAGAGAGCATCTCCTTGCCTTACTCCTTTTTGTATCTTAAATGAATCTCCTTTCTTTTCTAGCTGAATGTACGCCAAGCTGTTTTTGTATACATTTCTAGTCCGCCTTATATATTTGTGTTCTATGCCTTATTCTCTTAACAGCAGCTTCTTAGGTGGCAGTTAGGTACCCTATATCAGTATTTAACAAATAAATTTCCTCAAGGGACATCGACGCACAAACGCTTACCACGTATTCAGTACATATTGCACTTTTGTAGGAAACAGCTGCTTTTTTTTTAATTGTCCATGAAAAATTTCTATGCGGGTGGTTCGGAATGATGTAAGTTAAGTTGTTTATGCGTCGAAATGCCTTCCACCCTGTATATCCCTACTACTACTGGGGAGAAGTAGTGAATGTAGATGTGATATTTATTAGTTACCAGCCACGGAGCACAACAACCAGTTACCAGCCAACCACGCAAACATTGTTCTGCCATATAAATCATGGTGTGAAATATACGTTACGACCTATTCTCATATCTACCAAACATACATAAAAAAAATCATAAAAATCGGTCCAGCCATTTCGGAGGAGTGCGACCACATACACCGTGACACGAGATCTTTATATATATATAGAAGAAGACAATTACGTATTTTAAGCTTGTTATCAAATTGAAGTTCTATTCGTTTCAGAAACTGGTGCCCGCAACGAGCGTCGCCTGTGCGCGGTGCACTGCGGGCGGGCGGCCGGCTTCCAGTTTGTGCACGGTCTACTCGACCGCGTCATGACGCTACTCAGGGAACCTTGGAACAAGGACACCGGCTATTACTTGCGGCAGTGCGAAGGTATGGAGATATTGCTTGCTTGTAGTGTAATCAGTTTAATGTTTCCACTGCTGGAACACAGGACACAATCCCGGATCTACATTTTTTTCCAACCGGGCAGAAACTTGATAGTGGCACCCCTCTCTCTAGTGTTTGAGATAAATTACGTAAAAAAAACTCAGAAATATATAATGGTTGGCATTTTTCGAATTAATTTATAATTGAAATTAATGAAATTAGTTCAAATAAAATGTTCAAAATTATTTTTTTAAAAGCTAAATTACATCAATTTCAGTTATTGACACCAGGGACCGAAACCGGTACGATCAATACCGGTATTTTTCGGTTACAACCTTTATTTTTTTTACAGGTATTTTCAAAGGTTACCTTAATTCTTAAATACTGAATACAACCTGTATTAATACCGGTTACCGAAATAAAAATTACCTCTATCTTATGTACACGTGCCGTCGTCTGCATTAGTCAAAGGGCGCGCATCGCCTGTGTGTGTCAAAGAGTCGAGTCTACCCGCGCGCGCGTCGGCTAACGACGACCAATGACAGCCCTGGCTGGCACGTGGCAGGGCGCGGCGACCGCGACGTGTCTCTCAGTTTGCTTGCTAGCGAGTGTTGGTCGTGTCTCGTGTTGGATTATTTTGTTGGCTTGGTAAATTATAGATATAAATAACATTATTATTATACTTAGAAATGGGACGAAAGCGAAAAAATCATGTTTATGCATATTTTACCTACCAAAGGGAAACAAATACCTCTAGATGTGATATAGAAAATTGCAATAAAGTTATAAAGGTAAGTACTTAAATGTATATTTTTTCTTTAGTATTTAGGTGAAATAAAATATCTGGGCGAAGATTTTACTTATCAAATAATGTGCGATAATGTGAAACCTACGTCTAAATCTGTTTATCACTACAATATGTCGTCATTACTGTGGCTAACAGGTTTTTTTTGTTGCAATTTATGCTTTCGGGCAAGTGAAGGTAGTCAAACAGGACACAGAGCGTGGCTAACAATACCTAATTGTGCATCTGTCGTGGCCAGATCTTAGAATTGATCATTTTATAGGTGTTCGACCATTTCATGAAATAGAACATCGAACGCTCGTGATGTGGTTTTAGACGCACGATACTTCATGATGTGATAAGCATTCGTGATCATAATTATCGTAAAATAGTTAGATTATTCGCCGGTAGAGGCGTTGATGTCGCTTTGCTTTTGTTGTGCATCATGGCGGCGGCATACAACAAATCGAACAAAGTAGGGTGACCACGCAAACGGGCGAACGAATATTTTATTCAATTGAAAACTCGCGCGTATGCCCTATGTGTATTCGGCATAATACCGAAGCCACAGAGTCAAATATCCAACTTCCCGCGCAAATTTTAGCTTGGGACTCAGGTAACCCTGCGCACGGTACTACTTTTTTTTTTGGGATTAAAAGTTCCCGTGCGCGAGTTAGCGGTTGGAAAAAATAATACCTACTTGATTGGTAATGGAAATAAACATAGAAATTTTATGGTTATAATAAACTTTTCTTATAGCCATAAAAAAATTATTGAAACCAAAAACCCATACTACGACAAAAACGACAACTAAAAAGGTTTAAACAAGACATCGTAACAAAATAACGTCGGTTTTCGTATAACTGGTCACACGTAATCTGTACGATGTATGCCTTAGTGATGGGTGACTCCGGTTATACAAAACCGATGTTATATTGTTAAGATGTCTTGTTTATACTATTCAGTTGGCGTTTGTGTTGTACGTAGTTGAGTTTTAGTTTTCAACTTTCTTTTTTAATTCAATTATTTCAGGGTAAAGGATCATTGAGATTTGATATGATTTGTCAAGCAGCCTACGTTACATCTTAGAAGGATATTTAGTGTTATTGAAAACAGTCATGAGTGAAAAATAATTTCACAATTTTTTTACAGGGTAACCATGGAACTAATTTGCTCCATCATCTTTCTTCGAAACACGTTACAGAATATAATATGGTCATGAAATACAATAAGCTAGCCAACGACGATGAAAACAAAGAAAACTGTGGTGAAGGAACATCAGGTATGAAGCCTACAAAATCGTGCGCACTACAAGAGTGCGTTGACCTCGTAACAGTGCATGGTCGTCCATTCGAACTACTAGACGACACCGCCTTTCGAAATATAATAAAACTAATCCCTATGACTGGAAGGGAGCATCAATCTTTTAATTCACATAAGATAAAATCAATGGTGGAAGAAAAAGCCGATGCTGTTCGTTCCTCTATACGTCAAGAGCTAAAAAACCAACTGATTTCTTTGAAAGTAGATTGTGCGACACGTCTTGACAGATCATTTTTTGGAATCAACATACAATTTGTTAGACATGCCAGAATTATTATTAGGAACCTAGGAGTTGTAGAAATGCACACTCGCAGCACCGCTGAATTTTTGGAAGAAAAACTCTTATGGGTGCTTCGCAAATACCATATCGAAACATAACAATTGTATAGTATCACAACTGACAATGGATCAAACATGATGAAGTTAATAAGACTTATCAACGATCATTTATTACAACCAAATGCAAATTTGTCAGTACAAGATGAAACTGACAGTGGTGATGAAGTCGATTGGACAGATTTGAGTCCAACAATTTCATCTTTATCTACCGAAGAGGGTCTACCATACTCAGTACTACCAGTTAGATGTGCCGCTCACACTTTACAATTAGCGATAAATGATGCTTTAAATAACGAAAGTGCCTCTTTAGGTATCATCAGAGATGCACGTGCAGTTGTTCGAACTCTGAGAACTCCAACATTCCTTAATATTTTTCGTACGACACAAAAAAGAAAACCTGTTTTAGACTGCAACACCCGCTGGCACTCAACCGTTGACATGCTGGAAAGCCTTCTTAATTTAAAAGAGTGTTGCTCTACTGATCCTAACGACATTCTATACTTAAGTGAAGCAACTTGGTCATCAATCCAAGATATTGTAAAGTCTTTGTTTCCGGCTCGAATACTCGCCAAGCGCTTACAGCAAGAATAACTTACATTCACAGATTTTTACTGTGTATGGATGAAATGTACTATAGAGATCGAAAAAATTTCAACACCTTTGGCTGCCCATTTAACAATTACCATGAAGACAAGGCAACAAAGTTTATTAAATGAAAAATCATTTCTTATGGCTATGTATTTGGATGGACGTGTAAATGTAGTGCTTTCTTCGGCCGAAATTGAAGCAGCTATACAGCACCTAAAGGATTTGTGGACACACATACAAAGCGTATGTGTAAGTGAAATTGATGAGACCGATAGTAATGCATCTGTAAGTCAAATTCAAGAGGAGGAGGAGGAGGTGGAGAGAGGATGTGATGAATTTGAAGCTATGTTGATAAACACTAGTATTGTTAAACAAAGATTGATTCAACAGAACGAAAATGGAGATATTGAAAGTCTTTTAAGAGCATTTATTACGGAACCTCGTATTCCATCTTCACATAATATTTTGGAATATTGGGAGAGCCAAAAAATAAATCGTCCTAAATTATATGCTTTAGCTAAAGTAGCTCTAGCAGTTCCTGCTACACAAGTAAGTGGGGAAAGATTATTTTCCTCACTAAGATTTGTCCTGGAAAGACTTCGATATAATCTAAATGATACCACTGTCGAAAATATTTTAGTTATACGAAATAATAATAAGAAATAATAGCCACTCCACTCTACATTCTTATGGGTTTATTGGGTAAAGGCTCTTAAATTTGAAACAAAACTATCGCTCAACAAATTTTAAAATACATTTTACAGCGAGACTTACTAAATAACTAAACAGCCGGTCTATTCTGTAAAAATATCGAACCGCGAAAACATAGGAGATGTGAGTTTCAAGTGAGCTGTCATTCCACTTGATGCTAGGGATAGAGTCTATTGACAGCTCACTTCACCTAAGTTTTCACTGTGAGATTTTTACAGAATAAATCAGCAGTTATTCAGTAAGTTTCGCTTTGTCTTAAATAAATTTATGACTGGTGACTCCTGATTTGTGATTAATCTAAATTAAAGAAAAGACGATGATTAATAAAACATTGTTTCTATTATATTTCTATTTATAATACAACTTTCTTAAAGTGTTACTGCTAGAGGCGTGGAAGGTAGAGTGTATACAATGGTTCTTCAATTAATGTGATACTTACAATAATTATAATTGTATAATGATTATGTTGTTGATCTCACTAGATAATAATTAATAAGTAAATTAGAATGTTACTGCAGTATTTATGCGTTCATTATTTAAATTTTGTCAAACGAAAGAAAAATTAAACCTATTACAGAAATTATATAGTACTTTTTATTTAGTTTTGTCAAGCTTTGGCACCTAATGTCTAAATATTAAATGCTACTCAATTATAAGTTAAGTCTCGTGTTGTCTCTATCACTTTATATCAAAGTGACTGTTACACCACGAGACTTAAGCCCTATTTACACGTTGCAAGTTTATTGCCTGTAGCAATAAATATCGTGTACATAGGGCTTCAACGGCATCTTAAAATCCAAAATCTTAAAATATACAGGATGAAAAATTGAATTCATGGGCATCCTCTTATGGGGTAATTGTACTCATCATTATGAAAAACTTTCACTATGGGAGCAACCCCGATATCGCGAAAACAAAATCAGCTGCTCCTTACATTTTGACGAGTGATATGTTCACGTATTGTAGAGAACATCTGAGTACAATGACCCCTTAAAAGGATGCCCATGAATCCAATTTCACCCTGTATACAGGGTTATTTTGCAACCATCATCCAAATTTTTACAGGGTGTTCTACCCATGAATATGAACAACTTTCACTATGGGACCAACTCTGAAATCACGAAAAAAAATCAGCTGTTTAATACTAAAGTTCAATACCTACTTGACCAAAATTTATGAAACAGCTGATTTTTTTTTGTGATATCAGAGTTGGTCCCGTAGTGAAAGTTGTTTATATTCATGGGTAGAACACCCTGTAAAAATTTGGATGGTGGTTGCAAAATAACCCTGTATAAATAAGTACTACTTACATATATATTTTAATATGTGTACATTACGGGTGTTGGTATTGAGCTTGAGCTTGTTGTTCCTGAGCGCTATCCATGATAATGTGAACTATTTTATGCATACATTCATAGCGTCTTTTGTTGTCTAATTTGCACAAAGGTTTCGCCATTGACATTAAAAAAGAATAACATTCATGAATCTTGTCATCTTCCATACTTTGTACTGAGTTTGGCAGGTTTCCGTTTTCATTCATTACTTTTGATGAATTATCAAAAGATAAATCTGGGGCAGAGCAATTTGAATCTAATTCTGGAGTAGATGCATCTGGATCCAAAGTAGTAGATACCTGTATCAGTGGTTTATTTGAAGTTTCCATACTCTTTACTTCATCAGCAGAATGGATTGATTCATTTTCCTCACTGCTTCCGTCACTCTCCGGTATGATAAATCAATGTCCTGAAAAAATATAGAAAAGAAAAAGTGCCGTAATATTTCTATTTTTTAAGTAGTGCTAACAAACTACTCAGCAAACATTAATTTTAAGATAACGGCGGAAATAAAAGTTAAAAACTAAAACCCAATTACGACAAAACGCCAACTAAAAAGGTATAAACAAGACATCGTAACAAAATAACATCAGTTTTCGTATAACCGCTGTCACACGTAATTTAATAATAAATAATATTCATGCCTTTTTAGTTGGCGTTTTTTGACAACCGTCCTCGTAGTTCAGACCATTCACTATAACTTGTCCCTTGCCGTCATGTTGGCACCATAGCTTGCCAAGCTTAGGCAGAGTACAGACGAGCAGCACTTTGCTGTTGACAGAGCGAACTTCTGCTGTCGACAGAGGCAACTGCAGCTGCCGCCATTGGTCGGCGTTTGGCGATGACACGTCGACAGCAAACGCCGACCAATGGCGGCAGCTGCAGTTGCCTCTGTCGACAGCTGAAGTTGGCTCTGTCGACAGTAAAAACAATGCTGTCAGCATGGTGGCGCCGTGAAATGCAATTATGCAACATAACACTTACTAAAATAAGTTTAAAAAAAAAAATCACGCCCCTTGTGGCACCCCGACCAAATGGGTTACGTTAGAGGTGTGACCACCCGCGGGCGAGAGGAGCGTATGCTACTTCCAAGTTGGTCGAAATCTAATAAAAGTCCATCGACATTTTTGCGTGGTCACCCTACTTTGTTTGATTTACGTTTTATACCGCCGCTATGATGCACAACAAAACAATTAGGGTGCCTGTGCTGACTGCTGACCACAGCATGATACAACCATTTCATGAAATGGTCGAACACTTCATGACAGTGTTTTAATATAGGTACTTAAAAAAGTGTAGGTGGGTAACGCGCTCGAAAAAATTGCAAGCAAAAATGTTATGGGCTTTGTTTACGAGTAGTGCCCTCTAATACAAAAAAGGGCGTGTAAGTTTGTCCGCAAGTTAAATAAACAAACTACCGAGTTAATTTCTATGATGAGGGAAAAAGATAAACAAATGGTATTTTACCAATTTACAATGTAGGTAGGTACTTAATATTATCTTACTTACCTTTGTTCATTTCCTTTTTTTTACTTCAACTCAAATACCTACTCCGCAAAAAGGCGCACTAAAAACACGTAAACAGTACTGGTAGGTACAGCACGCATGACGGTCTCCCTGCTAATGTATTTTCTAATGCCAACAAATTGCCGGCATTGCGATATTCTGTTTCTTTCTCGTAATCAAGGTCATTTTTAGGTAACCGGTATTAAAACGGTAACTTAAATAAAGGTAACATGTTTCTTCCCAGATAGCGGTTACCCTAACCGTAGAGGTAACCAAAATTCTTCGATACCTGTACCGTAATTCATAAAGGTTTTCGGTCCCTGATTGACACGGCATATCTTGAGTCCACCACAAGTTCACTTGTGGTGTGGGCTAGTGTTGTGCCTTTTTCTTACAAGTCGACGGTGAGCCAACCAGGGTTTTGTATACTAGGCGGTTTTTTGAGCAAGTTTTTATTTTAATCATATTATATTATGATTTTGGCCCCCAGAAACGGCCGCCCGGGGTTTGCCCCCCCCTAGATCCGGGGCTGTCAGGACACATCACGGAATCGCACTTGTCCATGCTCCTTTCCTCTTCTGTCGCTCAACCTCAGAACCGTCATTAATTGAGCCAATACAAACCACTTTGGTTTAATGGTACAACAAACATGGAGCTGTATTAAGACTAATATAATGTTTAAATAACAAAAATATAAACAGCGTGCTGCCGATCGCAGAAAATAATAGCAGCATGGAAAAATGCGATTCCGTGCTGCTAGATGAGGTGCTACCCTTATTGTCTGATTGATCGATTAACATCAAAACATTTTTTTGGTTATAACTTTCAAACATTATTGGCATTTTTTTTTATTTATTACTTTATTAGTACTCCAACCTGGGTTAGTTCCATAGAAGTTTTTAATCAGTATTAGAAACAGGATCGAGTAGCATCAAAAAAGTTTTGTGTAAAGTGGCCATTTTCTTGCTAACTGTAAATTTTTTTGAAAATCTGTAAGTGGCAATCAAAATTTCACAAAAAATTATGGATAGTCTCCTAAGACCATTTTCGTGTAGCTGCAACGGTTAAGGTAGTTCCAGGGTAAGGTAGTTTTAAAGGATTAGGGTTCCGTGCAAGAAAAATAAAACTGAAATTGTTTACAAAATACCTACGATTCAAATAGGGAAGAACTATTTTTATAATAATTTCACGCAGACGAAGGTGGAGGCACGGCTATAGATAAGCTAGAGTTATGATGATATTCATTGCTTGAGCTTGAGAGTTTCCATGGCGTGCGCTACGTGAATAGTTAAAGTTACAAGTAAATAATGTATGGCTGCATTGTTTCTCACAAAAAGTTCCAAGTAAAAGACAGCATTATGTTTTCATTTTTGTTTTAGGAAATGTGGTCTAGAATAATTTAATGCTTTACCGGGATGGTAAATAATAATCCTTGTCTAAATAAATATGTTAGTCATCTTAAGTATTTAATTTAGACCAAAATTACCCTTTACCTCATTTAATTTAGACGAATGTCTTAGGAAATATGACAGAGTTAGAATTTTTCGGGCAGCGAAATAATCGCGAAGAAATGCGTCGAACGTGATCTTCTTCATATCAAATCGCTGACGCTGTTGTACCAGTAGGAAGATGCGGTATATCTTGTGTCGCGGCAGTGGGTACAGTATCATAAGCTCCGTGTAACGATGCGGCAGGTTATACTTAGCGCTATGTCGACTTCTTTAGCGTGGTGGGAACAATTCTCATTAAATCCAAAAACAGGGGCGAGCCTCCGAGACTATTGCCATCAACCGGGCATAAATTTAGATCCCGGGCTACTACTGGTACTGAGTTAATCCTGATTGATTCATTTTCCTCACTGCTTCCGTCACTCTCCGGTATGATAAAACAATGTCCTGAAAAAATATAGAAAAGAAAAAGTGCCGTAATATTTCTATTTTTTAAGTAGTGCTAACAAACTACTCAGCAAACATTAATTTTAAGATAACGGCGGAAATAAAAGTTAAAAACTAAAACCCAATTACGACAAAACGCCAACTAAAAAGGTATAAACAAGACATCGTAACAAAATAACATCAGTTTTCGTATAACCGCTGTCACACGTAATTTAATAATAAATAATATTCATGCCTTTTTAGTTGGCGTTTTTTGACAACCGTCCTCGTAGTTCAGACCATTCACTATAACTTGTCCCTTGCCGTCATGTTGGCACCATAGCTTGCCAAGCTTAGGCAGAGTACAGACGAGCAGCACTTTGCTGTTGACAGAGCGAACTTCTGCTGTCGACAGAGGCAACTGCAGCTGCCGCCATTGGTCGGCGTTTGGCGATGACACGTCGACAGCAAACGCCGACCAATGGCGGCAGCTGCAGTTGCCTCTGTCGACAGCTGAAGTTGGCTCTGTCGACAGTAAAAACAATGCTGTCAGCATGGTGGCGCCGTGAAATGCAATTATGCAACATAACACTTACTAAAATAAGTTTAAAAAAAAAAATCACGCCCCTTGTGGCACCCCGACCAAATGGGTTACGTTAGAGGTGTGACCACCCGCGGGCGAGAGGAGCGTATGCTACTTCCAAGTTGGTCGAAATCTAATAAAAGTCCATCGACATTTTTGCGTGGTCACCCTACTTTGTTTGATTTACGTTTTATACCGCCGCTATGATGCACAACAAAACAATTAGGGTGCCTGTGCTGACTGCTGACCACAGCATGATACAACCATTTCATGAAATGGTCGAACACTTCATGACAGTGTTTTAATATAGGTACTTAAAAAAGTGTAGGTGGGTAACGCGCTCGAAAAAATTGCAAGCAAAAATGTTATGGGCTTTGTTTACGAGTAGTGCCCTCTAATACAAAAAAGGGCGTGTAAGTTTGTCCGCAAGTTAAATAAACAAACTACCGAGTTAATTTCTATGATGAGGGAAAAAGATAAACAAATGGTATTTTACCAATTTACAATGTAGGTAGGTACTTAATATTATCTTACTTACCTTTGTTCATTTCCTTTTTTTTACTTCAACTCAAATACCTACTCCGCAAAAAGGCGCACTAAAAACACGTAAACAGTACTGGTAGGTACAGCACGCATGACGGTCTCCCTGCTAATGTATTTTCTAATGCCAACAAATTGCCGGCATTGCGATATTCTGTTTCTTTCTCGTAATCAAGGTCATTTTTAGGTAACCGGTATTAAAACGGTAACTTAAATAAAGGTAACATGTTTCTTCCCAGATAGCGGTTACCCTAACCGTAGAGGTAACCAAAATTCTTCGATACCTGTACCGTAATTCATAAAGGTTTTCGGTCCCTGATTGACACGGCATATCTTGAGTCCACCACAAGTTCACTTGTGGTGTGGGCTAGTGTTGTGCCTTTTTCTTACAAGTCGACGGTGAGCCAACCAGGGTTTTGTATACTAGGCGGTTTTTTGAGCAAGTTTTTATTTTAATCATATTATATTATGATTTTGGCCCCCAGAAACGGCCGCCCGGGGTTTGCCCCCCCCTAGATCCGGGGCTGTCAGGACACATCACGGAATCGCACTTGTCCATGCTCCTTTCCTCTTCTGTCGCTCAACCTCAGAACCGTCATTAATTGAGCCAATACAAACCACTTTGGTTTAATGGTACAACAAACATGGAGCTGTATTAAGACTAATATAATGTTTAAATAACAAAAATATAAACAGCGTGCTGCCGATCGCAGAAAATAATAGCAGCATGGAAAAATGCGATTCCGTGCTGCTAGATGAGGTGCTACCCTTATTGTCTGATTGATCGATTAACATCAAAACATTTTTTTGGTTATAACTTTCAAACATTATTGGCATTTTTTTTTATTTATTACTTTATTAGTACTCCAACCTGGGTTAGTTCCATAGAAGTTTTTAATCAGTATTAGAAACAGGATCGAGTAGCATCAAAAAAGTTTTGTGTAAAGTGGCCATTTTCTTGCTAACTGTAAATTTTTTTGAAAATCTGTAAGTGGCAATCAAAATTTCACAAAAAATTATGGATAGTCTCCTAAGACCATTTTCGTGTAGCTGCAACGGTTAAGGTAGTTCCAGGGTAAGGTAGTTTTAAAGGATTAGGGTTCCGTGCAAGAAAAATAAAACTGAAATTGTTTACAAAATACCTACGATTCAAATAGGGAAGAACTATTTTTATAATAATTTCACGCAGACGAAGGTGGAGGCACGGCTATAGATAAGCTAGAGTTATGATGATATTCATTGCTTGAGCTTGAGAGTTTCCATGGCGTGCGCTACGTGAATAGTTAAAGTTACAAGTAAATAATGTATGGCTGCATTGTTTCTCACAAAAAGTTCCAAGTAAAAGACAGCATTATGTTTTCATTTTTGTTTTAGGAAATGTGGTCTAGAATAATTTAATGCTTTACCGGGATGGTAAATAATAATCCTTGTCTAAATAAATATGTTAGTCATCTTAAGTATTTAATTTAGACCAAAATTACCCTTTACCTCATTTAATTTAGACGAATGTCTTAGGAAATATGACAGAGTTAGAATTTTTCGGGCAGCGAAATAATCGCGAAGAAATGCGTCGAACGTGATCTTCTTCATATCAAATCGCTGACGCTGTTGTACCAGTAGGAAGATGCGGTATATCTTGTGTCGCGGCAGTGGGTACAGTATCATAAGCTCCGTGTAACGATGCGGCAGGTTATACTTAGCGCTATGTCGACTTCTTTAGCGTGGTGGGAACAATTCTCATTAAATCCAAAAACAGGGGCGAGCCTCCGAGACTATTGCCATCAACCGGGCATAAATTTAGATCCCGGGCTACTACTGGTACTGAGTTAATCCTGATGGAAAACTCTGTAACACTTTTTCTGACCCTGGAATCAAATATAAGACCAACGAAACAATTGTTTCTGAAATTCACGCATTAAAACATACAAATTACTCAACTCTACACTACTAGTAGAAACGCAACCTTTACTTACAGGGTGTAAACGGACTCTTCACAAAGCTGTCAACCAAGCATGTCGTACATCAAACTACGTAACGCAAAAAATATTGCTGGGACACGACTTTTTTTGGGGTGAAAAACCACACATTACGGTAGGACTCAATGTAACCCATTTAAAACATTGTGATGAGGGACGTATTAAATAGTACGGGGGTTGTGAAGGTGACTTAAGTAAAAAAAATACATTAAAACATGTATTTAAATAAAAACTTGTGAAAAAGTTGTAACTTTGACCCCCAATATCTCCGTAAACAGAAGGTTGCCCAGGTATGGTCTATTACAAAAAAAAATGCAATGACGGGGAGAACAAGTACCTTTTTGCTTCGTTAAGATTCTTTTTACATTTACACCCTTTATTTACCCTTAGTGTACGCTTACACCCGTATCTATAAACAAGTCAAAGTTTTAGTTCAGTATAAGTCATTATTTAGGCCCTGACTCCACCAAATCGTAGACGGAGATTTGTGAAGCGGAGAGGAGAGGATATGCGTAAAAGCTAGTGTGTATCCACAGTACCCACCGAAGCTGCGGACATGTGCAAAGCGACATGCCTCTCATCACATTCCACTCGCCGCACGCCGCTCATGTCTCTTCTCGTCTCCGCTTGTCTAAACAATATAATTACGAGACGTCTCTCCTCTCCTATCTGCTCAACCGTTTCCACTAAAGCTAAGCGGAGACGAGAAGTGTAAATCTCGATATTCTATTCTATTGGTGGTTTACAACACATTTCCTCTCCTGTCGTTTCCGCCTTGGTGAAGTTTAGTACTTGTTTGAAGTTAGAACTGTCAAAAGTTAGAATTCTTAGCTTTGCTTTCTTTGACGGTTCTTACTTCGTTTAAATTTTTATCTATTGCATAAAAAGTTTGTCATTATTAACATAACTATAGATACGGGTGTTAAAACGCGAAGTAAAGAAAGGTTGATATCGCACTAGTATGCTACTCGTGTTATGTGTTGCCCACTATCCCTTTAGATAACTCCTAAAACCTCATTACATGACTGCCCCATCCATCCACCAGAAGGCATCTTTATTACTGCTACCCGTGCGAAACCGGAGCGGGGTGTAAGTGGATTAGAAATATCCACCAAAATTCCTCGGATTGTTATAGGAGAGGATCCGAGCTAAGAAACGACCTTCATTGATCTGTTTAATGGATGAAAATCATTTTATATCACGATTAGTATGATAAAAAATATATCGCATGTGGGTTGGTTAAAACATTCCTGGCCAAGCTATTATTTATTAAAAATTGAAACTTTTATTAAACAGTCCACACATGAGTTTAATGAATAAATTTAATACCAACCAAAGGTATGAAGCCTGTAAAATAATAATAAAATATGCAAGCGTTGGGTTATCAACCTTTTTCCTGGCATAACTACTGGGTTGGCAGGTATAAACAGGTATATCGATTATTATTTTCACCCATTTGTTTAATAAACAAATCATATATCAAATATAAGCGCAGTTTCATTGCGAATACTATTATAGGGTTGCCTGCAAAAAATCTGGTTTGAATGAGGGTTGTCGAGTAAATAATAGCTTGGCCAGATTTTTTTTTTCCCACTTGCGATATATTCTTTAATTTAGCAAGAGGTGCCAGAAAAGTTACCACAGGGATAACTGGCTTGTGGCAGCCAAGCGTTAATAGCGACGTTGCTTTTTGATCCTTCGATGTCAGCTCTTCCTATCATTGCGAAGCAAAATTCGCCAAGCGTTGGATTGATCACCCATCAAAAGGGAACGTGAGCCATACTAAATTTGATATAAAATAGTTTACATCCATTAAACAGATCAGTGAAGGTCGTTCTTAGCTCGGATCTTAGACTATTATTGCAAATGTGATACGCTGTTGGGGTGCAGTTTTATAATCCCGTCTGTTCTCCTCAGACTTCGCGTACTTCCCCGGTCGCTGCGCGTCGGTGGTGTTGCGCGGGCAGGTCATCGGCAAGGTGGGCGTCATCAGCCCCGCCGTGCTGGGCGCCTTCGACCTCACCAACCCCTGCTCCGCGCTCGAGATCAACATACAACCCTTCGTTTAGAACTACCTACTCTATTTATTTGTATATAAAATTAATAAAATTTGATTTTATCACATACCTAACAATTGTTTTGTTTTCTGAAATTCCAACACCAAATACAATCAGCCAGTAAAAAATAAGTTAAACCGGGGTGCAGATAGGCAAAGAGAATGTGTTACATGTTGATAAACAGGACATATAATCCAGTTATTAACAAACTCTTAGAATAAACTATATGTAGGTACTTGCATTTGAAAATACATTAATTTATTGATTATACTGCTGCATATTATAAATTAAGTATCATAATAACTCAGTGTATGATAAATTAATAATGATTGTGAATAGTTTATTATAATGGTCTTTTATAGCCAAATTATTAAAGTAATCGTGATCTATAAAAAGCTTGACCAGATTACATATCAGATTACATCGCATCGTTATCGTCGGCGTTATTTATTCCTGATTTTTTTATCAACTAAGTAGGTATCTTTAGCATAGAACGCAATGACTTAAGTAGAAAATAATCTTAATAACATAATTACTAGAAGCCACTGCTATTACGATTGGGACGTGATTTTTCGTCTACACTACCGCAGCAATTAGTGTGATTGCAACCTTCAAGTTATCAGGAACCTAATCCATAGAACTGAAACATTTATTAATTTTTTAACCATGAGGTTCTAAAATCATTTACGCATTAAGTCATCATAGTCGATCAATGGCGCAAACAAGTTATTTAAATATAAATGAGGTACTTACCTACTTTGTTTTACCTAATTCTAATTCAATTACATAGGTGAATATTGTTAGTATCAATATGCAATTTATTGTAAAGTTAGAGCCTTTGAGGTCTATCTATACCAATCTAATATTACTTGCACTACATTAATTAAATTCACTGTAGTGCACCGACCGAATACCGCCAACTTTAACCTACCATCAATCAAGATGTGCAATACATTTCTACAAATACCTATACTCTTCCCTAATGTTTTGAAAATTATCATGTGATCTAATTTATAGCATCACCCCCCCTCCCTCCCCAAGCCCCCAGCCTAGCCTTTTCCCAATTATGTTGGGGTCAGCTTCCAGTCTAACTTGATCCTATTAATTTAACTCCTACAATGTATTTACTGCTACGAGAAAGACGATATAATATATTATGTTGATGAAAACAAAAAAAGCTGTTCAAAATATAATTTATTATTCGTACAATAAAACAGCACAAACAAATTAATTAACTAATAAAATCACATTTGATACAAGTAGAGAATATAATATAAAGTTAATTTGCAGAATTTTCAACCAATAGACATTGAATTTATAGTTTAAAAAAAACGACACTAGCACATTTTAAAGTAAACGTAAGAAATACTAAATACCATTACGGTAAATTATTCTAATACTTATCATATATTCGATTTCGTCACAAATGTATTTACAGTTTGTATAAAATGTAGTAAATAGAATTTATTTTAATTACAATATAATACCAATGTCTTTGTTACAAACAATTTTAATGATAAGTTTCAAGGAATAATAATCAGCATTCTTTTTTTTATTTTAGTTTAACAGCTTTTTCAATTAAGTAATTACAACTTGTGTATAGCTTTTATTAGTAACTGGGACATACAATTATCATTCATTCTTATATTTAAATATTTTCGCTGTCTGTCGAAAGAATCTCCATATGAAAACAACATTAGTAAAACTGATAAGGCACTTCATAACGTAATTGACTATGATTCCTAAACAGAAAGGCGGAAAAGTAACATTTAAGTTATGTAAAATGTCAAAACATGTTAAGGTCACCATTGCACCGTCAATTAAATAATGACAGGCCTGCATATTTTATTCAGCGATAGTGTAACAGTTTACTTTTATTTCGTAATAGATTTCAGTCCATAGCTGAATTTAGGTACCTTACTCACTATGCCAGGCAAAACAAGCTTTTAAACAAACAACCAGCAGCTATGTACTGAAACCTTAATCAATAAATATATACTATGTAGATGTATCTAAAAGTTATGTAATACTTCTTAATTTTTAAATACTGAAGGTTTTTTAAAACAAATTATTAGTTGATACATACACCATAACACAACCTACTGACAACAATTAATTTTATCGAACAATCTGGGTTTGATGATTTGACATCACTAGTAAATGGTATGGACAATTTCATAACTACTTAGTTCTTCTTTATTTCAAATTGAAATAGCTAATCACTCAATAAGGAAATGCTCTCTTCAAATTGACATAATGCTGCAATTGGTCAATTAACAATGAAATAAATATTAAATGTAAGTTGGACGGACCTAAGCTGCCTTGAGTGTAATCACAACTAATTCAATCAAGTAACAACTGTATTTTAAACATTTTCTCTAGTTCTGATCTGTTGAAGTTGGGAGCTATGATAAATGGACACAGATAGAATGAAAGTTCTTTGAGATTGGGTGCACTTGTTTTTATGGCCTTGGCTACCTGTATTGTGACATGGAGACAGCGAGAGAGACTTAAGTATGTCAAGTTTTGAAATGTATTATTAGAAAAATATGCAAGGAGAGCACTTGTTGAAAAGTAACCATGACGTAATTTTAATGAATGCAAATTCTTTAGTCTATTTAAGTGCAACAAACTTGAATCAAAAAGGGTTTTGCATGTCATGATGTGTAGTACTTGTAGTACCTTACAGTTAGATATGTTATGAATTATATCATCATTTAAAGTATCTCCATATATATGTAAAGCTCTGAGTGAAGACTGTTTAGTTCTCAGTAGAGATTCAAGAAAATCTGCTGGAATATTCTTCATTTTCTCCATATTAATACTGACTAAATTGGTGCACTGCAACATGTTGTACAAACTATCATGAGTTAGGGCAAAATTCGACAGAATAAGAGTCTCAAGGTTTTTCAATTTATCAAATGGCAAATGATAAACAAAGTTACCATTTGCATTCTCCGGATTTTGTACTATGAGTGAGTTACGAAAACTCAAAAACTTTAGGTTTGGCCAGCTTACTAGATCACCAAATATACAGCTATCAACTTGAGATATACTTATTTCTAAATGAGTCAAATTAGGACAATAACTTATTAAGGAAGCCCTCACTTGCGAATATAACTTGAAATACTGTAGTTTAACATTCTTCACATACTTGGCGACAAAAGGCACAATGTTTTCACTAATCCTCACATAGTTCTTCATACATACTATGAGGCGGGTGTTGTCCCAAACGCAGGGGGTCAGGCATAGTTGTTGCCATCTCATACAAACTTTAGCAACTGCCAATAGGGATTCAAAATCTACCATAGAAAATATGTAAATAAGTATTTCATTAGGCAGGTCGTTTATGGCGAGAGTGTTGGGGTATAGTTGAGCACCTGGCACGTCGAGGTGCACCATGGTGAGCAGCGGAGCACGCGCCCGCACTTCTGGAAACAGGCGACGATTTGTGTATGCGATCACTTACACTGACACTTATCTTATCACACAACTCTTCAGACACCACATGTTCACTGGTGGACCTCTAGCTAGTTTATTACCATTTAAATTCTATTTTAAACATTTAACAGGACAAAGAATATTAATTAACCCAGTAAGGTCATGAACCTTGAACAAGCATGATAAGTATTGGAAAAACCAACATTAAGCATACAAATAAAGTAATAATACAATTGGTGAAGTAATACATATAATTACCTCAGGTTTACCTTGCTTACTATTCGAAAAAATTGTAATGTTTGCTTTTGTAGAAACATAACTTATGTAAATTTTTGATTCAAACGCATACACTACATCCGCATGGTTAAGTACTCATCAAAACTCTGCATTTACGCTTAAATCGTTCATTCAGAAGTATGGTACAAATGTACAATAATTTAAAAATCAATTTTTAAAGAATTATTATAAATAACTTTCATCTTTGATGCTATTTTTGTATGACGTTATGACGTTTTACATTTGTATGCTTTTGACGTTTGACTGACTGATGTTTTGCGTTTTGTTTCGTTTCTTCATAACACAAGTGATTGATAATAAATTAATAACTCAATAACTGTTCATTTTTTTTTTTTAACCTAATATAATATTATTAAATTTTGTAAATAGCTCCAAAAATAAAATCAATAAAATAAACAGTATCAAAAAAAAGTGTGTGTGTACTTATTACGCACGTAAGAAGTTATACTTCTTTGGCGTATAAAACTAAAATGTTGACTAGCTAACTTCAGGGTGTATGTTGACTAGCTAGCTACAAGGTGTCGGTTTTTAGTGACGGTGTGCCCGCGCATCGTAAAAAAATACTCTTATTTTTCCCTAACGCACCAAAAGAAGTATAACTTTAAAAAGTCCTCAACGCTATCAACTGGTTAAGTGTCCAAAAGGCAGGCGGCATTGCCACGTTGTATTAGAGTTGTATGGCACTGCTGACCTTTGTCCAAAGTAAAAGCTAGCCGTTGGGTCACAGGAAGCGTCAACTAAACGTTGAATATTTCCTTGAATAATATCACATGATATCACACTAGAGACTTCTTGTGGTCTTCTAAGTACTAGAAACGAAATTGCTCAAGAATTTGTAGACTTTTTCACTAGTATCCCACTTAAAACAACTGAAACCTTAAATTCCTCACCCTTGCTTTCTATTGAGTTATTAAGAGCGAACGTTCCGGCCTGTCCGGTTGAGTTTCAATTTAAGCATATAAACCCCATAGCAGTCATTAAAGCTTTTAAGGAAATAAAAATCAAATTAACCGAGGATCTATGGGGAATGTTGGTTAAAGTTTGTCAAGCTATTATTGAGACTATTGCACTGTACTTAGCCTTGATATTTAATTTGTGTGTGGACCAAGGATTCTTCCCGGACCTTATGAAATACTACTGTATTTAAGTAAGTAATACCACTTTTCAAATCCGGGGGCAGAAAAGACACCAATAACTAAAGACCCGTATCCGTGTTGCCGGTTTTCAGCAAGGTCTTTGAAAAGGTTATGCTAAATCAAATGCTCAACCACTCTAACACCAATAAAATCTTACATGAGAAGCAGTATGGTTTCACCAAAGGACGTTGTATGACTGACGCCGGTGTTACCTTATAAAAACACATATTTACTGCGTGGGAAGAGGCACAAGATGCCATAGGAATCTTCTGTGACCTCTCGAAAGCATTTGATTGCGTAAAACACGAAACCCTACTCTTTATACTCGAACATTACGGTTTAGGGAAACTTGCGCTTAGGTTAGTGAAATCGTATTTAAACAATAGACATCAGCAAGTACACATAAATAGTATCAATTCAATGGGTTTAAAAGTAAGTATGGGTGTACCGCAAGGTTCAATATAAGGTCCTTTCCTCTTTTTAGTTTATATAAATAATCTACCCCATTTATTTAAAAACCAACCACAAATGGTTTTGTTTGCTGACCATACCTCTTTAATATTTAAGGTAAACAGACGTGCCACAAATCTTGACGACGTAAATAACGCCCTACTGCAGGTCCATGATTGGCCCCGCAATGAGGACCAGCAGCGGCAAAGCCAGCCCATGCCGTTGGAGAACCAGGTCCTGAGCCTGGTTCGGCAGGAGCTGGCTGCCTTCCAGGCGCGGTTCGCCGTCCTGGAGGGCATCGTCCTGCGCCCTCCCCTGGCGGCAAACAAGGCGGCTTCGAGCCCGAGGACGGCCTCATATGCGGCTGCAGCCGCTGCCTTCTCCGAGGCGGGGCCGTCCAGCCAGCCCTCCGGCAGGGCCGTGCCGGCGCCAAAAAAGCCGGCTCCGGCGAGACCGCCGCCGGCTAAAAAGTCGACGGCCCCAAAAAAGGGCAAAGCTGCTGCACCGGCGGTGAATGTGCCAGCGCCAGCAGCCAGCCTGCAGGCGCAACCGCCCCCCCCCCCACCCCCTAAGCCTCCCGTGGCCGAGGCCCGTTGGCAGGTGGTCGGGGAGAAAAAGAAAAGGCGGAAAGCGGCCAAAAAGGCCCGAAAGGAGAAGCGGAGGCGCCAGCACAAGGCGCGGAGCGTCGCGGCTAGGCTCCGCGCCCCGAAAACCGCAGCTGTAGTGATTAAACTACAGCTGGACGCGGAAAAGAGGGGCGTGTCCTACCGCGACGTACTCGCAAAAGCGAAAGCGGCGGTGGATCTCGGGGAGCTCGGGATCACCGGGAGCCTCCGGCTCAAGGTCTCTAAGACAGGGGCTCGAGTGCTGGAGATCCCTGGTGAAACCAGTGGCTCGTCCGCTGACGCTCTGGCTGAAAAGCTCAGAGCGTCCTTTGATGCGGACGAGGCCCGAGTGTCCAGGCCCGTCAAATGTGCAGACATGCGCATCCTGGGCCTGGACGACTCGACAACCAAGGAGGAGGTGTTGGCTGCCGTAATCAAGTCTGGGTGGTGCCCTGCGTCCGGACCTCACGGGCACGCAGACCGTCACGGTTTGCTGCCCTGTTACGGCGGCCAAAAAAATTGTGGAGGACCGAAGGCTCCTGGTGGGCTGGGTTGCAGCGCAGGTGAAGCTGCTGGAGCCCAAACCTCTGAGGTGCTACCGCTGCCTCGTGGGACACCACGTGTCAGTGAAATGCACTTCGGAGGTGGACCGCAGCGGACTTTGCTTCCGCTGCGGTCAGCCCGGTCACATGGCCGCGGTTTGTTTCGCCACGCCGCACTGCTGAGTCTATATTTATTCTGCAGAAAAGAGCTTTCAGAGCCTTATATCATCTACGTAGGCGTGATTCTCTAGGAGAACTGTTTAAGGAAATTAACATCATGACAGTACCTTGTCCATACATCTATGAAAACATCATGTACGTTAGGAAAAATCTGCATTTATTTAGTAAAAGAGGTGACAGGCACCACTATAATACTAGAAATAGGGACCAACTAGTACAGCCAGGTTTGAGGCTAGCTAAAGTAGACTCATCTTTCATGGGGTACTGTTTTAAATGTTACAATAAAATACCTCCCCACATTCTAAAACTAAATGAGACGAAATTTAAATCTTGTATAAAACGCACACTATGTAGGCAAGCATATTATAAGTTGGGGGATTACATTGATGATAAAAATGCTTGGCTCAATGCTGGTCCTCCTCCACAACCATAGGGGCAAATTAATTGATTACCATGTGAAGTTATTGTGGAAGCTGCAGAAGATTGTAATAATATCTTTGCATTGTATAGACTCATCTTAGTATTATATAATTGCATAGCACATGTGTGAGTACTATGAACTGTAATGCTACCATTTACATTTGGTTTTCTTTCATTGACTTGAATTTGCCCTGGTGGGTGAGAGAATGTCATGCTCACTAAAATGTCTCGCTGATGGTGGCGGGTGTGTCGGGTCATTTAGCTTCCTTCAATATGGTTGAGCTGAATGGGGCTGATCCATGCGTCATACTCGTGAACGGTCATCTCTAAGCTGCCATGGTTTATTTTAACTACTTACTTTGTTTTTAAATTGTTGATATAATATTTTACTCTGGACGCTCTTAACGTGCACGTATTTCTACATCGTTCTCACATATATGTATAATCTCAATATGAATGATGTAACCAAGATTTTGTAACAATATTTTGATTGAAAAGAGTGTCCATGCAGTGCTCATTCTTCTCCATAGAGATCTACGCTTTGGAATGGAACTACAGTACTTTCACAAGTTATTATGCCTTGTGTCTGTGATTGTAGCTTAGCCTAATTTGTTTTTCTGACATTCAAAAGTGCCTGTAATGGTCTAATTGAAATAATGCTTTTGAGTTTGAGTTTTGAGTTTGAGTTTGAATAAGCTGTGAGCACTCTGACGCCACATGTACAGACGCCAGCACATCAAGCTACTACAATCTGTCAGATTTCTTTAATAGATTTTCGACTTTATTGCTAAAGTATTAGGTTCAAGGTCAATTGGGAAAATCTGACAGTTTCGGGTAGCTTGACCTGCTGGCGTCTGTACATCAGAACCGCGGGTATACTTTTCAGATCTGCCTAAATTTATTGCAATTATTTGGTACCTTCTGTGTACGTTTACGTACCTCTCTTGAAAATCTGTATACCTACACCCGTACATATTTTAAAAATTAGGTACACTTGCCATCCTGATGTCAGAACCGCGGGTGTACTGCTAACCAAAATATGTAGCTAAGTACACTCTATAAGTAGATTTGGTACCTCTTGTGTACCTGCAGAAACAAATAATAAATAAACAAAATACTGTCAGGTTGCTGCGAAAAGTTAAAAAAATGATTTTCTTTCTATGACGTGGTTATTATTTAAAAAAAATCAATCTTCAGTATTAATAACTTAAGTTAAATATTTAAAAACTTAAAAAAAAAATAGTTTTCACTGCCTCGGTGGTTCAGTGGTCGTAATATGCGACTGCTGAGCACGATGTTGTGGGTTTTGATCCCCACATAGAACAACAATTTGCGGATCACACGGGAATTGAACCCAAGACCTCGTGCTCAACAGTCGCGCTTGCGACCACTAGACCACGAGGCAGTCTAATTTTCTACCTCTCTACCATAAACTGCGGATTGTGAGGAATCTACGCCGATCAGGATGTTAAACTGATACTTCTCTAGTTCTCAGATTACTCATAAACGAATGAACCACTCATAGCAAATTAAGCGCCATATAGGTCTTGTTATGATTTTTTTTATTTTATTTTTTCAATATAAATGTATCTTGTCTTGTCGTAAAAAATATAGGACGAAGAAAGAAAAAGTACTTAGTTGTCGCAGGCTTTTGGCTTTCTGAAATGGTTTCACAGCGCCCACTTTTAGCAAGCGAATGACCAGAAAACAGCGTTTGTTCCTGACACTTCGTAATAAAACTGGGTAGTACAGTTTTTCCGATGCACGTCTTCCGCGGTCTTCCTTGTTGCAGATTTTCTTGTTACCACTATGTCATGTCAGATATTTGACATAATGGGCCGGGTGCGTCCTGAACTCTTGATCCATCAGATCAGGTAAGATCTGTCTCTATCTAGTGTATTTTTACCTATCCCATCAGACAGTTACAACGTAATTTTCTTATAAAAAATGAATAACCAAACAACTTTAAAGTTTGATATCTCCAAAAACAACCCAGTTTGGACCCCAAGTTATCGGGGAAGGTATTTCAAGGAATGCAGCAATTTCTAATCACCTGTATCACTTGATTGTTTGATCAAGCGAGCAAGTGACTTGTTAAATATTAAAAGAGTGTGATCATACGGCACGACGGTTGCCTCGGTTAGTACACGCCTACACGGGCTAAGTCTAAGCCTGGGAGGTGGAATACGCTACGAGTTGGCCGACTTACACAGAGATGTTTTCTTATTTTATAATCATTACACAATCTTAAATAACTATTTATAAATATTGTGAAAATTGTACAAAATTGCAAAACATGGATAGGCCGGATGGGCCGCTCCTTAATCAATGATGATAATGATATTGATTAAGATAAATAAAACTGCTTATTGCTATTTTTATTCAAATATTTTAATATATACAATCAATTAAATGAAAGTTATTGTAATATGATGCCACAAAAGTGTTAAAAGAACGACGGTGGTAAGTACGTTGATGCAGGTGTGGAGACCGTTCCAGAATTAGTTCCTGATGGCGGTATGTAACCTGGTTGTGGTAAAGGCGCAGGTGCGGGTGCCGGTGCCGGCGCTGGTTGAGGGCTGGCATATCCTGGAGACGGAGCCGGTGACGGTGGGGACGAAGTATTTGGTGGTAAATACGCAGAACTTGGTACTGATACTGCACCACCTGTGCTTGTTTGACTGTTCGTTGATGTTGAAGTCACGGTTTGGCCAGACTTTGCAGTATTAGAGGTTCCCAACGGTGGTAAGTATGACTCAGTGGGAGTTCCCACTGGTTCAGTTTGCACTGGTCCTGAGCCAGAAGTTACAGAAACGCCAATGTTCACAGTGCCACCAGTTGAAGTACTTCCACCTGTGGCACCAGCTATTGGTGGTAAGTATTTAGGAGCGCTTGTTGAGACTTCTGATGAACCCTGGAGAGTCGGGGAGAGTGTAGGTGACGGAGCGTTAGATGGATAACCAGAACCACCTTGAGACGAGCCACTGTTATAGCCAATTTGTGTGCCGGTTACAGTAGCTTGTGATCCAGTGGTAACTTGAGACCCAGTATTACCCCGAGCCCCAGTTGCCGATGTGCCATAGTTGTAACCAGCGTTAGCGCTACCAGTAGCGGAGGACCTGTAGTTGTACCCGCCGCTGGCGGCGCCTGCGGGAGCGGCGGTCGAAGCAGTGGTCGTGGTCCCCGCAGTCTGTCCTATGTAGACGGTGTCGCCGCCTGCTGGCACGGGGTACGCGTAAAACATTTGCTGCGTCAGCGTCCTGTCAACATTCGGTGCTTGAGTGGGTGCAGGAGTGGACCTACTCTGCGGCAGGTCAAATGATACACTCGGCTTGTCGTACACGTACCCGTCTTGCCGCCGTACTCGAACGCGAAGACTTTCTTCAACGAGCTCGCTCGTAGGTTGGACAGGAACCGTCGCACTACATTTAAATAATAAAGAAGGGAGCAGAAAATAAAAACATCTCAACTTCAACTGCATTTTGTTTTAGAAACTTAGAAGACAAGCTATAAATTGTAAAAGACAATTTTAGCTTTGTCTACTAGTATTTATAATAATTTCGAGGAAGTCACGAGACCTCGGGGTTCATTTCAAAATCATTATTTAGTTAACCCTTCTTTCGCTCATAGTGATACTAAATGTTAAGGTAGGTAGAAACTCAACCTACACTTTTTTCTTTTACGGCATGCGAAAGGGTCAGTTCAGACAGAACGGAAAAATGCGCGAGCAAATTAATGGCTGTATTGAAAATAAGGACTATTGTTTAAAGGCGCGCGATCGAGTCGCGCCTTTTCGTATTCAACTCTTTGGAGTCGCGAGCCTGCATTAGGCGACGCTTCCCGTCCACATCGATATTCATACAATTTTCTATTTTAAGCAATGGTTTTACGGTCCTTCTTCAATGCAGCGACGAATTGTTGGTTGTGTCTACCCCGAAACCGTCGCGCTACATTGCCAATCGTCCTGGCCCAGTGATACATAAACTAACGTCATTGTCCTGGCCATCATGGATCAATGTTATACGTATAGACCTACCTGTCTGTAGGTATACAACGTGTAACGTTAAATGCGCAGAACCTCAGACACCCCAAATGATTTTTAATACAATTGACCTAATTCTGAGAGAAAAAAAAATGTAAATGTTTTATAATTATGTTGTTTTATTTTTACTGGCAATTCTGATAGTTTCTTGCATCTGCGACGAAGCTCTGTCGCGGGAAGAGTCGGTGGGTAGGTATATCTCTGGGCCGCTGCGCCCTATTAATAAATAGACAGGGCAATATTTTTATTGAAGATTTTTTGAAAAATGTGACCTATATTAAAAAGTAATTCAATTGATTCTGCTCGTTATTCTGATCAAACTATTTTCAGGTTTTGCACATTTAACGTTACACGTTGTATATCGAGATTTGAATAAAATGTAAGTACCGACCTTGTTTGAATATGATGATGATGAGTCTTGGAAAACTCTGTTAATTCCCCTGGCGCAATTTATTTGAAAATATTTTTTACAAGCAATAATAAAATATAAAATTTAACTTAATTATAAACACATTAAACTAATAGGCATCACTTTTGGCGGGCTGGTTCCGAAATAGAGAAATTTACATTTTTGTGGGCATGGGAATCAAATAAATTGCGCCAGGGGAATCAACGAATTTCAAGATTTACCCTTAGTTGTGTATAATAATATTGCACTGCATGTGGGTTTACATAATGATATCAATGTTCAGTAAGTTTTTAGGGATATGTTTGTCCAACTTTACTGCACCGCTTACGCATCGCAGCCTGTTTAGGGTTATTTCCTCACCCATTATTATGTGGTTTTCTTAAATTACAGAAATGAAATTAGATTTTCTTCTCCGTTAATATCAATCTCACGACCTTCCGGAGTGTCTAGTTTACTGAGTAGGTACACCTACAACCAGTATCAAAAATAAATTTACCTAAGTAGGTACTTACATGAAGTTTTAAAGAACGTTTTTTAACGGTAGGTAGGTAACTTGAATTAATCTTACCTAGTTATAATTAAATCCTGGCTTCAGAGCCATTTTTAAATTGACACAATAAATACCTATATGTACTGGAATAATAAGTTGTGTTTACAATTCCTTGAAGGAACGAGCAACAATTAGTGTAAAGGATTAGGATAAAGTAATCTTATCTATACATTCATAAACACACTGCTCAGCTGGTCTTGTAAATAAAAAGTCTTACATATATTATTGCGTTACCGTTGAATAAAAGTATAACTGTTTGCGCATAGTTGCTTATGGACCGGACCTGCGATATTTAAAACTGTGTATAAAATACCTAAGTCACAGTTCATTGTACAGCCTAGCAACTAGAAGGTACTTTCGTATGTAGCATACATAACAAGCAAGTGAAAGGAAGTAGTTGTACGCGTCGCAGAGGCCGGCCCTCCCACCAGTATTAGCCGTGGTATTAGGTTCAGTCATAGATTAAGTTTCTGTGTCAAACGCTGAACACGTTCCTCGGAGTTCTTAATAATAAGACCGGTATGTATTAATACAGTATTTATTATTTGGAATAGATAAATATATCAGATACCAAGCTAGTCTGGTAACCCGCTTAGTTTATTCGTGATATCCTTAACAGAAAGACGGATTCACTTTCATAATCAGACGATCCAGAAACCTGTCATCGACTTTTGGTAGCCTATTTTAATTATTGGTGCAAATTCCTTGGCTTATTCGAGTAGGTTAGCAATGTTTGGCCAAGATACAAGAAGGCGGCAACCACAATACAATTGCGTCGTAAATTCGTGGTAGGTAATGCACGGCCCTCGGTGCATTGTGGTGTTTTATAACTATGTAGTGTAAGCATTAAAAATCACTTGCATTTATTTATCAGACAAAAATACTCACACACCGGTCCACCAATAAGAGCAAAAAAAAAAACCAAAGAATGGCAGTAACTACAGGTGGTTGCGTTTGGGTAACCCGCGAAATTCAAATTTTATTTTGTTTTTTTGTAATTTGTAGGTCAGTGTCAGGTTGTACGTTGAAATTACAAATATTGACGTTAACTGTTAAGGTGGTTGCGTCAAAGTAGCCTGCGAAGTTTTCTTACGTTTTTTGCAGGTTGTATGTTGAAGAAAAATGAGTCGCGCCAGTAACGCGTATGTAGTTACAGAATTACAATTATGAAAATCATTAATACAACCCTCTAAGTTCATGTAACCCTATTCAATGAATAGTTCATGAAAAAGATTATTTTGTATATTGATGATTTTATGATTGTGATTCTATATCTACATACGTGTTACTGGCGCGACTAATTTTTCTTCAACATACAACCTGACAATGACCTGCAAAAAACGTAAGAAAATTTGAATTTCGCGGGCTACTTTGAGGCAACCACCTTGACAGTTAACGTCAATATTTGTAATTTGCAGAACCATGGTACTAAAGCTATACTACCTGGAGGATGGACCACCGTCTCTATCTTGCAGACAAGTCCTGGAGGCGTTGAAAGTGCCTTACGAGAGGGTCAACGTCGACTTTTATAATGGAGAGCATATGACCGAGGAATATGGAAAGGTATGAAATTATACATAAAGGGCCTTGGTGTACCACAGGTACTAAGTATAACAGCTATGCCGACGACCGAGGCACAGAACTGACCATTGTGCCACTGGTTTGGGGAGGCCAGAATTGGACACATTTCTATTGAATATGATGAATGACAATAGTAGCAGCTAAGATGGGTAATTCATCGCTGGTTTCCCAGAGATTTATTTATTTTATTTATTAGGTCTACCAACAATCGTTTACATGAGATGATTGTAGACCGACGTTATATCTAGACACGCGGTAGCGTGTCAAGCCAAGCTCAAGCTAACAGAACTGGCGAGCAGCACCGTGTGTGTAATATTACACGAACCATTTGGAGCCACTTTTGACCCCCTCACAACTCAAAAACTTTTTCACATAAACTTGTCAAATTTCGCTCATATATTGAGACTTGCGAGATACATATGTGTTCTAAATTTCATAAACATATCTCAAGCGGTTATTTAAATATTAACGTCCAAAAATCGTCATGTTAATCACTAACTGACCTATAGATCAAAACTCTAACCCACTTCCAGATGACCTAGAAAGCTCAAATTTGGCATCCAGATAGGTTGTCGGGTGAATACAAAGGAATAAATCAGAAACTAGTAAAGTTTTATCATTTTGTTATAATTTTCCAATTAATTGATTCTATTAGGAACACTTAATTACTTAGATAGTGCCTGTAATGTAAGAATCAGCAATCAAAATTGATGACAGCCAGTCTTTATGTGGATTTTAAGGTCTTCACGTGAATATATAACGAGTGGAATACCCTCTTAATTTTATTTTTTATAGAAAATTACACAAAAAAGACAATTATACCCCGTACCCCGTAGGGAAATACAGTAGATTGACAAAAACCATTTGGCATTATTTTATTATGAATAAGAATAATAATTTCTGTAATTATATTATAGCCTTCGCAAGTTCTAAAGCTGTAAGTTCTTATATTATTCTTCCGAAAATATGGCTTGCTGGTAGAATATTTAGCCATCGAACATAGGGCTGTTCCATGACTGTTTTAGTAGGTACTTAATAATAATTCATATATGAGAACTAGCCAAGTCAGAACTTTAGCTTCAATATATTGTCCTAAGTTATAAGAAGAAATGATATTATAAATTATTTTATAATATTTTATGTTGTTATAAATAAATTTCAGGACTGACCATAGAACTTGGCACCCATTAAGATCTCACTTCTTTTGTCGTTGAACTTAGCTCTCATTTCACATTTATGTTTTTGATGGGATTGATATCTAAAGAATACAATACGATGTCAGGTAATTCAACATAACACGTTTAGCCAGAGCTAGGGAATGCAAATCCGTTCTGTTTTAACCCTTAAATTGGCAAATGAATTAATTTCCAAAATTTTATGATCTTTTGTTATTTCCTGGTTTATTATGATCCCAGAAGACTGAAAAAAAATGGTAAAAAAAAAACTACTTATTACGGTTTTCGCGAAAATCTATGTACTCCGTGGAGTACATTGCCTACTATAGTGTAAAGTATGTCTTCTTGTGTTTGTACTACGTGGAGCACGGTGCCAAGATATCAATTAACCAAACCTTAGTTAATTATTTGCTTTATTATTTATAATTATTACTAAACAATATTTTTTGGGTTTGAAATTGGCGGAAACAATTTATTTTGTTACTTTTTCCTACCACAAAACACAGTAATTGCACTTCACGCAAAAGACTTTGGTTCTTACCTCTTTGCAAAACCTACAGCGTGATTGCTTATTTTTCGATTCTGAAAAATTTCGGACAGCATCATAGGTATCCGACACTGTCCACCGGCCTTTCAGCAGTAGGTTTCTCAATTATTCTCCCCTTCAACTTCTCCATACTTCCAATTAACTTAGAGATTTTTCCAGCCCGCCAGAGTCCTCCAAATAAATCAAGCCTTTTTTTTTCGGATGGGAATTCATCAAATGACTTCTCCCGCTCTGGGCCGAGCGGAAAGGAGTGTCAGACTTGTACTGACTAAAACCCACCCATGTTCCTTCCTTGCCCTTTGTGTTCCAGGGCCGCGGTATCTCTTTCGAACAGTCCCGCAGCCCAATAAATCAAGCCTAAACTCTCTCCCAAACGGTCTCAAGAAGCTAGCCGTTGTTTACGCATATATCCGGCGTTTGCGAAAATATACCTAAATACCACCGTCTGCTCTTGAACGGGGTCCAGTACAAAGATAAGACGCATATCTGCCAAATCTACGCCCCCCATATGCTTATTGTACTACCAAGTTATATGCATAGTTTTCTTAGCTTTTTTTGCTGGAGGCTTCTTGCGTTCAGATCTAGCGATAGGCACAGGCCAAGCTTTTGACGTGTTAGGAACTGGTGACTGCAGAAGTTCTACAAATGGAGTGGGTAATGATTGAATTGAATTCAATGTTGGTATGGCATTATAATATTATTAGGAGACGGAAAAACCTCTTGAAGCGTTAGTGTTACTGGTACATCATCAATTTTACAGTCAAATACGTTATCAGAGTTATTGTGATCGTCTTCTAGAATGTTCAGTCTTTCAAATGAGAAGTTTTATGAAGGTGGGTCAGAGCTGAGTATAGCTGCAGATAGTGGAAGGAAGTGTGATTCGTCATCCGAGCTAGAACTGTCATCGGAACACGCTTTTTCTTTCGGGATAAAAGCTAAAATCTTATGCGATCGTGTCAGGTAGGAAAATAACATGCTATACGACATACAATCTACACCTCCACTGATGTTATTTTTTATCAAAACAAACAAGAAAAGCCAGTTTGCATTTCTTTGTGTACTTGGCAATGTACTTCGTGCATACCGAAGTCTATTTTGCATTCTTTACTATGTACTTGGCAACGGTATTTACGGAGTACACACAAAGTTTCGAACTCATAAAATTGCCATCACGTAATTTACACATAGAATTACGCTCGATTGATATTGTTTATAATGTCCCTATGCAATGTAAAGCCTAATAACCACAAGTGCCACCCAAAAAAGCATAGAAATACTTGAAAAGCCTAGTCGTGACGCAGAGACACCAGACCGCTTCGAACACATTTTGAATTTGACGGACAATTTTCGATATTACCACATCCTAATATTTTGTCTAACAAAATACACAATTACTGCAAGCTAAAAATAATAATAAAGGGTATTTTCTTTAAATTACTACTACAATAGATTTTCTCAAACTTTATGTCTTTGATGGAGTACACTGCCAATTTAAGGGTTAAAATCCGGATTTTTAAGAACGGATTTTCGGTCCAATCCGGATTATCCGGATTTTACATAACAAATATGCCTATATTAGTTTATTGATGTGATATTTCTTATATTTATGTAAATGGGTTAAAATAAAAACACAGGAAAATCAAATCATATGATTTTTAATTTTTTTGTTATATGGAATTATTCAAATCATCATCCTCATCATCAGCCTATTGCCACTGCTGGGACACAGGCCTCCTCTCTATGAGAGGGAATGGGCTATAATCCACCACGCGGGCCCAGTGCGGATTGGTAGATGTCACATGACTTCGAATTTTTGGTTCCAGGACATGCCGGTTTCCCCACGATGTTTTCCTTCACCGTTTTTGAGAGCAGTGGTGATGAAATAAATTACACTAAGTAATGTGCTAGCCTGGTTTCGGCCCACGACTTACTGTACGAAAGTCGGGGTCGCTACCACTGGGCCACCGCTGCTCAAATTAACTACCATAATTTTGGTATTATAGCCAGTAACTGGATGACCGAGCTTTACTCGGTAACACAGATAAAACGACGTTCTCTGAAAATGAAACCTAGCTAGATCAATTTTATCGCCCCCGAAACCCCCTGTCCTGCATACTAAATTTTATGAAAATCGTTGGAGCTGTTTCAGAGATTCAGATTTTATATATACATACAATATACAAGAATTGCTCGTTTAAAAGTATTAGATAATATTCTTATTATTAAAATAATCAGTCTGTGACTCATCCGCTAAGTAACGTTAGTAAAATAATTAATAAATACAAATTAAAATAAACTCTGAAGAACAAAAATAAAAAACAAATAGACACCTTGACTAATTGTGAAACAACAAAAGTAACAAAACAATTTAATACTTATTCTTATTCAAATAATCAGTCGGTGACTCGCGTGGTGAGTAAAATAATATTAATACCTAATAAGGTAATAATGGTGGTGGTGGTTTTAATTTGTACCTATTAAGGTACAAATTAAAAGAAACTCTGGAGATCAAAAATAAAGACAAATAGACTTCTTGTCAAATGATTAAACATTAAACTTCACTTAAATGAAAACGGCATTTAAACTAATAATGGGGGATGGATGATCGCCTAGAAGGTGTGTATGATACTGTGCTTGGACTATACGGTTGTACAGGGGTGTCTGTCCTGTCCGTCAGTCTGTCGCCATCGTCAGTGATTTCGGCTGTAGTATCTTTGTCGGTGGGACCCCCCTGTTGAGTCACCATTTTTAGTGGGTTTTCCAGAGCCTCGTTAGCCACGCCAGTAATTTCTCATTAGTGTGTCCGCCCCCCCCCCTCCTTGATTAGATGGTCAATCAGGACGTGTGGTTGTTTATAATAATGCAAAATAAGAGTAATAATAGGCCCCCTGCCTATTATTACTCTTATTTTGCATTATTCAGAAAATCCGGATTCGACTATCGAATCCGGATTTGAAAGTCGGGCAAAAATGTGCGGATATCCGGATTTTTCGGATTACGGATAGTCCGGATTGCATTCCCTAGCCACAGCACACAAACATGCGATATTTCGGTGGTTCACTTGTCTTGGAAAACCGAGTTCATTGTAATTAGGCTGAGATTACAGAACTGCCCTAGTCCATATTCTTGTGTAGTTACGTAGGTAAATAATACATTGATAAATCGTTGACATTGGCACAAACATCGGTTTGCTACTGTCAGAGAAATGCCTAATGCTCAATTTGGGAAGGCAAAGTTTTAAAAGAATCAAGAATCATAACATGCTTATGATTGTTTGGTTCTTATTACGAGACATATGCATTTGAATCTTCTCAATTTTCAGAAAAACCCACAAAAGGAAATCCCGGTGCTTGAAGACGATGGGTTCTTCCTGAGCGAGAGCGTCGCAATCATTCAGTACATTTGTGATAAATACAAACCTGACTCTCCTCTGTATCCGAAAGATCCTAAAGCACGGTAATTAGCTCACCTAAAGTGCTTTTTTAATCCTAGAGACTAAATTGACATTAGCATGTGTCAATTTAGTCTCTAGGATTAAAAAACACACTTTAGATGGGATCTTTTTTATACATATTAGATTAATACATATTAGGGTAATCTGGAAGTAACTGATTTATCAGGAAATTTTCTCGGAACGTTACAACCACATTTTGACATGAAACCATTTGGTAATTTAAAGTTTTTCCCGTTTAAATTATTGTGTCGTTGCCGTCTTAGGTACCTACTCATTATTAGTACCTATTACGGTTGTAATTTTCTCTTTATTTAAATTAAGTTAACCCTTGAAAACTGTGATATTTTGAGAGGATCATTTACAAAAGAAAGGATTGTAAGCAAAATACTTACATACTTACTGAAAGAAATTTATGTTATTTTATTATTTATTCTAGGTTTTATAATTTCAGGGCTATTGTGAACCATCGACTGATGTTCAATTTGAGCTCATACTACCCTGAAATACTTTCGTACTGCGTAAGTTTTGTGATACCAACGTACTACTATTCCTATTTCAAATAAACAATGTTTTTTTTTAATGTACCTAAGTATTTAGCTAAGATTTCTAAAACATTTCGCTATCACCGGACATTAAAACCAATTAACTAAGTACGTACCTACTCCTTCGCTTTTGTTTCGGCCCTACCTATTTTCTTAATATATAATTCCAGATCATGCCCATTTTCTTCGACTACAAGCGAACTCCTGAGGGTCTGAAGCGCGTCCACCGGGTGCTGGACTTGTTCGAGACGTACCTGGAACGTCTGGGTACCAGTCATGCCGCTGCTGACCATCTGACCATTGCTGACTTCCCTCTCATCAACTCCACTATGGCTCTAGAAGTTATTGACTTTGATTTTTCGCAGTACGAAAGGGTTGGTAAACGTTTTATTTCTTGTACTTAAAGAAAATACCTAATAATAATTTTGAAATGGATTCGTTTGCTTATTCAATTTGAGTATCGTTGTCTCGCAACGCAATCTATCACTCAGCTTCAACCTAGGTATACAAAGCTGGAGAGTTATCCATGATCCCTCGAGCTAGATCATCAATCCCCAGAATCGACCACCATCCAGCTGGATGGTTAGGTACCTACCTATCTTTATTCAATAAATACAGGGTGTAAACAGACTCTTCACGAAGCCGTCAACCAAGCATTATGTACTAAAGTAACTTTACGCAAAAATTAGTGACGGGCAACAACTTTTTTTGGGGTGAAAAATCACGTTTTACGGTAGGATTCAATGTAACGCACTCAAAACATTGTGCTGATGGATGGATTGAATAGTAAGGGGGTCGTGGAGGTCTTTAAGTAAAAATCTTACATTAAAAACATGTATTTAAAAAAAAAAAACTTATGAAAAAGTTGGAACTTTGACCCCCAATATCTCCGTAACTAAAAAGTTCCCAGGCATGGTCTATAGCAAAAAAATTATCGCAATGACGGGGAGAACAAAACAAGTGCCTTTTGGCTTTGTTAAGAGTCTTTTTACACTCTTTATTTAAATGGTTTTGTCAAAATTGAAACAAATTAAAAATGTATGTACATACCTACCCTGGGTAGTCTACCCATTCCTTAGATATTCACATATACCTTGTTAATGTTTCACAGGTTACCAAATGGTACAACGATTTCAAAAAAAAGCACCCGGATTTGTGGAGGGTTACTGAAGAAGGTATAAGGCTTATGAAGATCTTTGCAGCCAACCAGCCGGACTTATCGCACCTTAACCATCCCCTCCATCCTGCTAGGAAAACTAAGGAATAGTATTTCATTACGATATTTCAATGCATTAAAAATATAAACGTACCGCTGATCCACTGCTGTATTTATTTTCATTTTATGCCAACAGAGGGCGTTAGTTTGTCAGTGTATTTTTTTTTTAAATTCATATTTAGAAAATGCAACTTTCTCAAACCCAATTTAACTACAACTATATATATATATATATATACGTGGGTATGTAGGTATAAAAACAGAACTGTGTCAGCAACACCAGTGAAACGAGACAACTTGGTACTTTTTGCTTACGTAGTAATCTTTGTAGTTCCTACCTCCACCATTAGATGGCAGGATTTAAAAGTCAACGTTGATACTAAGGAAAACTACATCATCTTGATAGCAGCTGCACAGGGTCTTCAAAATACTGCCACATTTATAAAAATTTTCCTCATTCTGCTCATTCATAATCTTAAACAAATGTTAACGACACGATTGGTGCTGTGGCTGAGTGATCGACTGGTGCGCTGCGTGTTACGGAGACGGACGAAGATAAGATGCCGGAAGTTGATGGTTGTGGCTCTGATGGATTAAGTTTAATATTTTTGTTAATTTGACTGCTTAAAATGGTTTTATTCGCCATTGAGCTTTCGATATAACCCTCAGCTACTCTATCAGACCTCCAACCAACGTGTCTTTTTGAATCCGCCAAGAAAGTCGCCGAAGTTCTTCTAAAGCAGTGACCGGTGTAGAGATCAACATCTTTAAGTTTTAAAAAAATTGCAATTTCCTTTGGCATATTGCAAATTTTATTTTTGCCTATGGCTTGTCGGGTACATTTCCCATTCCGATAGTTTATAAAAAATCTATTGTTTTCCATGTTGGTGGGACGTAATGGTATTTATGAATGATTTTAGTATATATTGTCCTTATACAATGAATGACCGATTTTTCTTTTTAATTTTTCCACATTTTGAGTCGGAATTGTCGGATTCCATCAGTGCAAATGCTGCCGCAATTATAAATAATTTGCTTCCAACAAACTCCAAGGAAAATTATTTAAAAACTTATGAAGAATTTTCAACGTGGAGAAGTGCGAAAGGCCTATCAATTTCAGAATCAGTACTTCTTGTCTACTTAGATTATTTATCCAAGACAAAGAATCCGAATACACTTTGGTGCATATACTCAAAACTGAAAGCTACAATAAGCATCAAACAAAGCATTGAAATAAATAGATTCACGAAATTACTGGCTTTTTTAAAAAGAAAATCAGAAGGGTATTGCGCAAAGAAGTCTTAAATTTTTACGACTCAAAATGTGGAAAAATTTCTTAATGAAGCTCCTGACGAAATTTTTCTGGCCACAAAAGTAAGTACTTATACATGATTTGACTATGAATATTTCGTATCTTAGTAATGGTAATTATTCTATACATTTACCTTTTACTTTTTATCTTTGTTATAGGTGGCCTTAATTCTTGGACTCAATGGTGCTTGCCGCGGATGTGAACTTGTAAACTTAAAGGTGGAGGACGTTGAAAATCATTCCAATGAGTTACTGCTGATTAATGTAAAGGAAACCAAGACAAAGAAAAATCGGTCACTCATTGTACAAGGACAATATACTAAAATCATTCATAAATACCAAGCATTACGTCCCACCAACATAGCAAACAATAGATTTTTTATAAACTATCGGAATGGGAAATGTACTCGACAAGCCATCGGCAAAAATAAAATTAGCAATATGCCAAAGGAAATTGCAATTTTTTTTAAACTTAAAGATATTGAACTCTACACCGGTCACTGCTTTAGAAGAACTTCGGCGACTTTCTTGGCGGATTCAAAAAGACACGGTGTTTGGAGGTCTGATAGAGTAGCTGAGGGTTATATCGAAAGCTCAATGGCGAATTAAACCATATTAAGCAGTCAAATTAACAAAAATATAAAACTTAATCCATCAGAGCCACAACCATCAACTTCCGGCACCTTATCTTCGTCCGTAACTCACGATGCACCACCACCACTATCTCCGACGTATACTATCTACAATGAAACGCAAGTTCCTCAGACGCAAGAACAGAGAAATACTCAAATCAACTCATCAACAATAAATGTACCAAACGAAAATGTAAATGTCTCTATCAATAATTGGACCAATGTTTCGAATGTTAACTTTTACTTTTAATTGTCATTATTTTTAATAAATGCTTATCTCATATTATTATTGTGTTAATTTTTTCGCAAATGGTACGAAAAGTAGAGTATTTTCCTCGGTGATAAAGCTGTCTTAGTCTTGGGTGAACTTAAATCCCTCGCTACACTCAGGACTCGTCTTAAATTGCGAGCGAAGCGAGGGCGCTTCGCTCGTGATTTAAGTTTTTAACACCCTCGCTACGCGTCACCCGCGACAGAAGACACTGCTTTATCCCCTTGGTTAATAATCTACTATTATCGCATCTGGTATTTAAAGCAGATAAACTTTGTCTTTTGCACTACATCATTTGGACAAATATTTGAATAGTTATGACGATAAAACACCGAGTGCGCGATATTGGTGCAGTCAGGCGGCGCGCGAATGGGACGCGCGCGCGGGCGGTAGGACGACAGCAACGGAGTGGGGAAAGAGGTCGCTCATCGCTAAGTGCGGGACCCGAACGCTGGCAAACTCGTGAGGGCAGACGAAACCCTACCGTGCAACATCAGTAAGAAAAGTGCCCGCGGTGCCCTGTTGCAACAATGTAAGCTGATCGTGTCGGACGAGATCACAATGTCATACAAACGCGCCATCGAGGCGCTTGATCGCTGTCTACAAGACATTCAAAGCAATCTAAAGTTGATGGGTGGTATGGTAGTGTTATTGACAGGGGATTATAGACAGACTTTACCTGTTATCGACAGAGGCACTGCAGCAGACGAGATTAATACTGCATGTCTGAAATCATCATATCTGTGTGTTATATATCTATGGACGTATTGTCAAATATGACTTGCACTATCCGTCATTCAATAAATTACTTTACATGAAAATGTGATTCATTTTATTGGCGACGAGGATGGGATAAACACCGATTCTCCTACGTGGTCACTACATATTATAATGTGGTGGAGCAAAGGAAACATGCAGATCACATGAGCCCGCGACTTGCTCCTACAGCCGCGTTACCTGAAAGTGTTGCGATAGCCTCTACGTCCTCATGCTTGGCACCATCACCTATGTCAATTCCTTCTCCATCTACACCGTCCTCTCACATTCCACCCACACCAGAACCATCTGCATCTACATCATCATCCTCATCTCCAGCGTTTGAAACACCGACTGCACAGGTTGCAGCACCTCTTCGGCGCAGCCAGCATGAGGTGCGACCTCCACGGCGTTTGATTGAAGAGATCTGAATCAATCATAAATGGGAAGGAATGTTATATATATGGACGTATTGTCAAATATGACTTGCACTATCCGTCATTCAATAAATTACTTTACATGAAAATGTGATTCATTTTACTGTGGACTAAAGTTGAAAAGCTTTATCTTACCACTAACATTCGAGTCCAGTTATGCTCAAATATGCTCAAAAACTCCTAGAAGTTGGTGTAGGCCATCGACTAAGAAGTAGTATTATATAATTGCATAGCACATGTGTGAGTACTATGTACTGTAAAGCTACCATTTACATTTGGTTATCTTTCATTGACTTGAATTTACCCTGGTGGGTGAGAGAATGTCGTACTCACTAAAATGTCTCGCTGATGGTGGCGGGTGTGTCGGGTCATTTAGCTTCCTTCAATATGGTTGAGCTGAATGGGGCTGATTCATGCGTCATGCTCGTGAACGGGCGCTGTCTGTTGGGACTGGTCATCTCAAAGCTGCCACGGTTTATTTTAACTACTTACTTTGTTTTTAAATTGTTGATATAATATTTTACTCTGGACGCTCTTAACGTGCACGTATTTCTACATCGTTCTCACATATATGTATAATCTCAATATGAATGATGTAACCAAGATTTTGTAACAATATTTTGATTGAAAAGAGTGTCCATGGAGTTTCTTGCCCATTCTTCTCCATAGAGATCTACACTTTGGAATGGGCAACTACAGTACTTTCACAAGTTATTATGCCTTGTGTCTGTGACTGTAGCTTAGCCTAATTTGTTTTTCTGACATTCAAAAGTGCCTGTAATGGTCTAATTGAAATAAATGCTTTTGAGTTTGAGTTTGAGTTTGAAGGTATGGATCTTTTCACACACGAATTTTGCCATGTCGTGGAATCGGAAGACGAACTCATTGATCAAGTTTTTCCGAATCTGCAACAATATATTTTTGAGGAAAATTGGTTGTGTGAAAGAACCATACTGGCACCAAAAAATGAGACTGTTGCGAAAATAATTTAAAAAATCTTGGATGAAATAACCAGCGAAACATCAGTGTATAACTCCATCGACACAATTATGTCATCCGATGACGCTACGAGCTACTCCGTGGAGTTCCTAAACTCTTTGGAGTTATCTTGGGTGCCATCACATAAGTTAGAATTAAAAGTAGGTGTACCCGTTTCGCAGGGTCAAACCTTAAAGGTAGCAGGCATACATTTGGGTAAGCCATGTTTTTCCCACGGCCAGCTTTACGTGGCTTGCTCACGCGTTTCTAATTCTTCATGTTTATGCTGACCGAAATAAATTGTGTAACATATTTTAAAGGAGTATATTGCAGTAGCTACCTATAACTTTTGCATTACTATCAATCATCATTACATCCGTACCTATCTATCCTTACAAACTATAGTGTTTATAATACCTATTAGTGAGATCATCATAAAAAATACTATGTTCCAATTTACCACTCCTTCCCTTCCACACTACTAAACCGCACTACTGGTAGTGCCGTGGGTATTTTTTTTTCCCTTCTGCACTACTGGTCCAGTGGTATTACATACATTACACAATATAGTTGTTCGAACACTTATAACTGGCGAACAGCTGGACCGCTTTTTATGATATTTAATTTGTTGGATTTGTCTCCGTCCTGAATAGCAGAATAATATAAAAACATTGAAAAATTTAGGACAAAATAAAATACTTTCTATCATTATCACAATTTTCCATCATCGCGCGGGTAAAACCGCGGTGCGCAGCTAGTAATTTAATAAAGTAAAGAAAACACGGGTATTTAAATAATAAACACTTTATTGCTCAGCCCACTGACGATCAATTCTTAAATAGGTACAATATATATTTTTGAATCATTAATCATCACGCTTTTGTAGCGCTTCCGTGATGTTCACCGAGGCCAGGGTTGATGGTTTTCATGCTATTATGCAGAAACGGTGTGCTTCTCTTCTCGGTAGATTGCGTGCTAGCTCCCACAGCATTCTGAATGTTTTGTGTGATAGGTGGGACAGCCCTATGCTGGCTCACTGGATACGGCTGCACATGTAGGTGTGAGTCGTTTTTATAATTTTTGTGTCTAAAGTGTGTTTCATTTTATTTTATTTTTGTTTTACTAACATTAGGTTAAGACTTTTACTAACAACATATTATGGATCTTGTAATCTGAATTAAATAAATATTATTATTATTATTAATGCTCACTAAAATAATTGTTTTTGAACTTCATAATTAAATACGTCAGTAATAATAGCTGACAGATCATACATTGAGCTCATTCGTCTTCAACAAATTCCTTTGCTGAAACGCATCTCCGCATGTAACCTAGACAGGCGTTTGAACAGCAGTCCTTATGGTTGATACACTGCAAAATAAAATAATTGGTATGGTTAATAGTAAAGCAGAAGAGTGCAGGTTTCGGAAGGAGGGTAATATGGTCAAGTACTACTTATCGAGGGAAGAACATAAAGTGATAATTACAAACAAGATGTCGGAGCCTTCACGAAGCATTCTGTAACTCTACCCAAACATTATTGCTGGGAAACGACTTTTATTTGAGGTGATTGATCACGGTTTACGGTGGACTCAATAGTACAGACATGAATTGAATAGTATACCTAGGGTTTATGGACGTATTAAAAGTAAAGTTATAATGTTAAAAACTTGTAGTACATACTAGAAACGTACTAGGTATAAAAAAAACTTGTCAAAAAGTTGGAACTTTGACCTCCAATATTTCCAGGTACAGTCGCGGCCCTTTCCGCCTGATCATTAAAAAAAAATCGCTTGAATCATGCGGAGACGCCCCGCCCGGCTAGAAAGTGCTTAATGTTGTGAGTGCAAGCAAAAAGCTTAGTGGCTTAGTGGTGGATCTGGCGGGAGTGTCCTCGATGTACCTAGAAGATTCCCGAAAAAACCACAACAAAAAAAAAAACGCAATGACGGGGAGCACAAGTGCCTTACGGCTTCGTTAAGGGTCTTTTTACACCCATTATGCAACAACAAGAACCTTCCCAGACGGCCCAGACCCATACGATCCCAAGTCCTCTAAATATGAAGAATTAAACTGAATAAATCTATAGTAATCCGCACATAACAAGGGTAAAGCTAGTTCAACATCATGAAACAATAAGTATAAGTAATAATTAATTAAACTTAATAATCACAAAGCAGTGTTGAGTCAGTTTCTAATAACAAAGAATTCGTCCATAACTATATCTGGCCGCGTGGTCAAACACAACCAATACCAATTCAATCAAACATCGGCTGTTAGTTTTAATAGGATTGAAAATCTGCTTTGTGATGATGATGATAGATCATAACTTAGTTTAATTGCATTGTTATTCAATCACCAGATTAACAAAGGACTGAATTGACTTTAAATATCTCTAAACAAATTGTTTTTTTCCTTGCCATCATCGACAAAAACAAAACAAGGAAAATTATTTTAAAACTTAAAACTTACAAATTCTCCAACTTTAGCACATGCCACGTTCTCCGTTACACTATTTGGGTTTGCGACTTCATCAATCGGTGCTACTGGTCCCACTTCGGGTTCAGCAACACTGTTTTCTGTTTCTGCATCTTTCATCGGAACATCCTTCGTGACTATGCTACATGTCACGCATGCTGAGAGAGCAAGGAACAGAAGAATGGTAGTGAAGCGACGCATTGTGGTCAGGTGCAGGTCTATACTAACGGAGCTCAGTGTTCGGGTACAGATATAGGGTCAGCTGGCATTCGCATTAACGGCACCCGTATGGCGCCCGATAACGGAGGTATGTATCGTAAACATTGTTTACAGGACGTTGTTTTTGCCCTTTTTGTATGTTTTATTGGTTCCGTTGTTCTTTCTTTTGTTATTGTGGGCACTAAAATAAATATTTACAGCCATACAAATAAAAATGTGCTATACCGCATCTATTCCATTCTTATACTAAGTATAGTTATACCAGTTATAACTTAAAAATATGTCGAAAATATTTTTTTACAAATAAACCAGGTATATCTTTGGTTTAACAACTTTTCCGTTATGTCAAAATGCACGATTTGGCAACAGCGCGACCAAAGAGAAACTTCTAAAAAACAGCTGTTTGACTATGAAAACTGTATCCCTTTGTCAACTTTTGACGTTTCTCGACCGTTTTGTTTGTTCTATTCTTTGCGCGCGTACTGAGTAAATAGAGTTTTTTTAAATTTGTTTATTTTTGTGGATAAAGAAATATAATTTAACAGAAGATAATCCACCTCCGCGCGTGTCCACATTGAGAGATCTATCAATTAATTGGTCTAAAAACGTAACACCACCTTTAGAAAATCGATATTTTAACCGAAACTGCTCATCGTTATATAAATCAAAAGGATTTTCTCTTTTTTTAAACGTTTTAACTTTTCTTTGAACCTGCATTATACTTATAATGTTATTTACTTGTTCTACTTCTTCTATTGCATTTAATTCCATAATCAAAACGAACGCAAAATACTTAAATGCGCGTTAACAAACAGAACCGTGGTATTTTTAAGATTATATTAGCTTCAAACAAGGGTGGAGGCGCGAATAACTTCGGAATAGCCGTTGTACGAATACTAATGTCAAAGTTATACTTGGTATAAGCTATTCTTTGTTTATTTGTAGACATTTTGCTTATTCTTAGTTTATTCTCGAGTATAACTTTTATACCACGTTTATTTGTAAGGCAATTAGGGTTCTTTCTGCACCAGTTTACTTTGTATTATAAATACATTCTTTAGCTGAGCCTCTTCGTTCAAAGGAAATATGTAAGTAACAAAATTATGAAAAGATAAAATCAATAAGACTATCACGAAATACATTTAAATTAACCTCTTGACTTCGTCGTATTAGCTACAATTTATTTTTTAGAGTCTGATATCTGAGTACCTATGAGCCTACACAGCGGCGGCCTTAGGGGGTGGACTGAAGTTTACCCCACTATCGAAATAGTCCTGAGAATTATTGCCACCACACCTGTTACAGTTGCGTCTGCTGAAAGGAGTTTTTCGAGGCTTAAAATTATTAAAACATATTTGATGAATAGCAAGAATAGCAAGGGCTGAAAGCTGATCTTGTGTCATCGAGACACAAGATCAGCTTTCAGCCCTTGCTATTCTTTCAATCGAAATGACGTAGCTCATTCGTTAGTTTATTATGCTTTAATTAAAGTTTTTAGTCTTAGGAAAAGCCGCAAACATCAATTTTAAAATTTATCATCTCTGTATTTGTTAAATTTCTAAATCTTTCATTTTAAAATATTTTAAAACTCAAATTTCATTTATTTGTATAAATTTAGCATTTCTCGTCAAACATGACAAATACCTAAACCAAACAACCATACCCACTTTCGCATCACATACTTTTCACGAAGGACAAAGGGCCTCACAAAGACCTGCCGCCCGGAGCCTCGTAATGGGTAAGGCTGCCGCTGAGCCTACCTACAGTTTTTTGTTGTGTTAAACAACAAGAGTTAAGAATTTAAATTAGATTTTAATTGAGATTAGCTGTTGCCCGCAACGTTCGCGTGAAATTATTATAAAAAAACCGGCCAAGTGCGAGTTGGACTCGCGCACCGAGGGTTCCGTATAAACTTGTAGGTATTTTGTTATTTAACTACATATTTATGGTTTTCAGTTTTTTTTCCTTTACATGTGCTATTATAATATATACGACGAATAATAGACACGACGAAACTTTCTGCGAAAAAAAACAAAAAAACCCTAATACTTTCCGAAGTCGGTGGCAAAAAGTCAATGAAACAAACAAAGAAACATCCGAAAGTAAAGTTATTTTAGACTTTTTTGGGAAGTCAGTTTTTTTTCGCAGAAAGTTTTTTTACGTTTAATTAGAAGTTTGATTTTCGGGAGCTTCATTCAATGGGCGGATGGATGGTTTTAATTTCAAATCGATATCTCCACACATTCCCGAGATAAAGAGTCTTGACAGACAGACGGACAACAAAGAGATCCTATAAGGGTTCCGTTTTTCCTTTTGAGGTACGGAACCCTAAAAATCTTACTTCCCTTTTTGAATCGGATTTTATTACCAATTTCAAGGGTTTTAATTTTTTGCACGGAACCCTAATTCCTCCCTTATTCTAAAATAAAAGTAGCATTAGTTTCTCCTTATAACATTAGCTTTCTGCTAGTAAAAGTCCCGTCAAAATCGGTCCAGCCGTTTCAGTCAGTACAGACAGACCAACAGACGAACAAAAAATGGGTTGCATTCAGCAAAAAGCTGTTATTACAAACAGACTCTTCAATTTTATTTATTTTGCTATTTGTATGTATGTATGTAAAGAATTAAAGATACATAGATTATGTCATCATGAACTAATCACTATGAATAACATCCTTCTAGTTCCCACGATGTTCTATAAAGTATTGCATGCAGATCAAAAGATCTATTTATTATTAAATGAATGTATTCACAACTGCTCTACAATAGAAACCGGATCGAAATCCTTCATAGCAACAAGATGAATGAATTCAAATATTCCTTCTTGAAACGCAAGATTTGTACTAACACGTTTCTTTTCATTCAAGAGTTGTTTTTCTACTTTATATTGTAGCAGACCAGTAACTTCGTGTGGCATGGACCGCTCCTGGTTTTACACGGTGCAACCCTTTTTTATGCAAATTGGCAAAAGTGGCGTTCCAGCTGTCTAGTTATATGAAAGAGGTGGGACGGGATCAGCTAGGCTAGGACCATAGGTACAAAACTTAATACCAAAGGAATTAAATAACAACATTCTAGTACCTATTCAAAATAATCATATTAATTTATTTTTAGATGTAGGTAAGTATTTGACTATGGTATGTTAATGTCTTCTTTCTTTTATTATAATAGTAATCATCACAGACATAATATTCAATTTCTAGAATAAGTTAGGTTCATATTTCTTAGTCTTCGTTTGCATAAACATTATTAAGTCACGCATCTTTTCGCGTAGCCCAGGCAAGCCCGCGAGCAGCAGTCATTGTGGTAAATACACTGAAAATAAGAAAACAATAGGTTCAGTCCTCATTATCAAAGAACACATTTCATTCTATTTAAATACTAGCTGTGCCCCGCGACCTTCGTCCGCGTGAATAGAAATTTGTTTCCCAGTTAGGGAGCGTCCATTAATTACGTGAGACAATTTTGGCAATTTTTCGGCCCTCCCTCCCCCCTTGGTGAGATGTCGTGAGATTTGACTTGACCCCCTCACCCCCCTCCTGATATCACGTGAGATTTATCAAAATGCGTAGTTTAGTATAAATACGGTAATGTGTGCTTGATTGTTTTGAATTCATGTAAAAAACGTATATTATATGTTTAATTATTTTCACTGAAAATTTATTATTGAATGTTATTGTGTACGATTAGGCCATATTTTAGTAAAGAAACATGTTTACTTAATTTAACCCAGTTAAATCGCAATTTTACAATGTCAAAAATTACGTGATATTTGCCGAGACCCCCCCTCTCTCCCTCGTGAGATTGTGTGAGATTCGGCTCGACCCCCTCTCCCCCCTAAACGCCTCACGTAATTTATGGACGCCCCCTTACCGATAACCGAAAAGGTTTTTAATTTTTTCCACATAACCATAATTCTTCTTTTTTATAAAACTAGTCTAAGTCAGTTCTTATAACAACAGTTATATGCCAGACAAAGTCCCGTCAGTCGAAATCGGTCCAGCCGTTGCTGAGATTAGCCGGAACAAACAGATGAAAAATTAAAAAAAAAATTGTTACAAGTACCGTTCGCGTTTTCATATTTCATAATATGCATTCAGTAAAAAGCTATTATTTTGAAATAACAAACAGACACTACAATTTTATTTATTTGGATGTATGTATATATGTATAGATTACACTGACAAGCAGCTCTTCGTATTCTAATAAATTCCCATCTGGAATAAAATTTGGTGTATGCGATTTGTTTCATTGAGTAGAAAGACAACAATGTTTTCTCTCTTAAATAAAGACGAAAATATTTATAAAATTTGTTTTATTAGAATGTAAGTAAGCTGGGTTTAGTTATATGTGCGTACAAAGTTCAAATTAAGATATTACATTTAACTGTTAATATTTTAATGTTATAAAGTACACTTACTAATGTAAATATGTATTCGTATGCCGCGTCTAGCGGATATGTCCCATGTTCAACTTTATGAATACGTATCCTACGAATAAATATCTTTATCTTTGTCAGTGCTTGGGATAATAAAATACCTATATGACATTGGTCAACCAAATAACAGAATAGAAAGTTAGCTTGTGTGTTGAATTCTAATGGTAAATGTATTACATGTGTATTTAATGTATATTTTGTCCTATTTATTGATTTACTAGCTGATGCCCGCGGCTTCGCCTGCGTGGATATCGGTTATCGCGACAAAAGTAATCATGATGATCCCATTCCCTCAACTCATGGGAACCTAGTTTGCCCATTTTCAAAGTATTAAAATGGATATAGTATATTATCCTTAAGAGATAGACACAAGCCATAACGGATTTTTCTGTAGACCTATATAAGATATACAATTCTACCATTCATCATTTTGTTATATCTTAAAGGGTAGCGTTTTGCGTTGAAAGCTCCCCCAGACGGCTTATTTTTTTCCAACACCTCCAACAAATATCATTATATTTTAACCAATCTGTACAAAAACTTGACAAATTATATACTAAAAAATTCCTCGAGAACCACTCTATCTATTTAAGAAAACAACATGAAAATCAGTGCAGTAATTTTTGAGTTTATCGCGAACAGACAGATAGACGCGGCGGAGAACATTGTGTTATAATATGTAGTGCTGTTGGGTTCGGCATGCTATGCATTCCAGTGCATCCGGATGCAGCTGAATACCAGTATTTTACATGGAACGACTGTCTATCTGCCCTCCACAACCCAGTTAGTTCTGGGTAATACGATACCCTTTGGTAGAAATACAGTGAAATTTGTGATAGCTTTAATTTCCACAACCTGATGTGGAAATTAAAGCTATCACAAATTTCAGATCTTCAATTTTTATACGTCAACAGAGAGTGCTCATCAGGCTGAACAACTTTTGCTAAGACGTCATTCCTATGTATATTATAGTGTAACTGGGCTCTTGGAGCTCCACGACAGGTGTTCCACATCTTCAATTTTTATACGTCAACAGAGAGTGCTTATCAGTCTGAACAACTCTTGCTAAGACGTCATTCCTATATATGTTATAGTGTGGCTGGGCTCTTGGAGTTCCACATCAGCTGTTCCAGATCTTCAAATTTATTCTCTTAGCAGAAAATGCTCATTACGTGGAACAATTATTGCTATGGTACCATTTTTGTATCTCTTATAGTTTAGCTGGTCTGTTGCGGTTCTGCATCAGGTGTTCAAGTTTCCAAGGTAAATTATAGCCTATATGTTGCCCAGACTTAATACCTATACAACAACAAAAAAAATCATTCAAATCCGTCGAGTAGTTCCGAAGATTAGCGTGTACAGACAAACAGACAAACACACTGAATTTTTTTTTTGGATTCGTGCTCTATTACTGTTTCTAAACAACCCCCATTTTTTTTAATATATTCAATGTACAGACACATTTTTTTTACTGTCTTATTATATGTATATATAGATAGATGTGTAAGTATGTTAATGAGTCCTTGTTACTTGAGTGAATAAATGAATTATTATATTATTATTAAACTTGACATTTAACAAGTAGGTCTTATCTTATATTAGTTACTAATATAACAAACAACACATTTAAAATAGGTACTTACAGATTCTCCAATTTGAGCGCATTTCAAGTCACCAGGCACAGAATTTGGTTGAACTACAGCAGGAGTATCAGGTACTGGTACATCATCAATCTTCTCGTTTGCTCCAACTTCTTCAACATCTTTTGGAATAGTACTAGCAGTGGTTACATACAGTGTAAAAACAAAGAAAAGTACAACTGTAGAAAGGCGACGCATTGTGGAGAAATGAATGTTGATACTAACGGAGTTTCTTGGTTGCAAGTAAATATAGTTTCTGATGAATTCACATTAACGGCACCCGCATTGACCAGCGATAACGGGCATTAAAATATTCTTTACAGGACGTTGTTTTTGTGTACAATTAATTAAAGTGCAAGCCAAAAATACGGCAAGCCAATGAGCATAGCAGAAATAATTGAGCAGGCCAAAGATTCAGATTCGGACTAGGTTATTTTTCTACTTGCTGTAATTACCGTTTAGGTACCTTAATTTCTAGAGACGGCTCAACGTTCTGTGTTTGGTTGGCACAGTTGGCATTTGATAGTCTTGATCTACCTGGACTGTGGTGTATCGGCCTAGACATATCTATGTATGTTTGTTCCTTTGTGGCTCTCTAGAGACCAAACGCATGTGCCGATTTTCATAATTCTTACGGCAACCGATTTGTTCTGCAAATTTCACTAATTTGCATTTTTGATGTTCATTAGGCCCCTTTGAGCGACACTTTTCGCTGTGGAGTTAAGTCATCTTCTTAGGGGTAGTAACTGTAACTGCTATTTAAATATAAACAACCTGTAGATTTTCAAACAAAAAACACTCAATTAACCTCATCAACATATTTTTCCAACTAATCTGTTAAATGGGATAGTGCCATTCGTAACCAACGATTTCTTATCTACTTATTCTAAATACTTGTGCCACTTTGAAACAATTATGTATGACAAATTGACCTTCATTATAGGGAAAACTAATAGTTTTCTGTGAATCATCGGACATGGGTTTATTAATGTTAATTTAAGCTGACGACTTACAGGTGGGGCACAGAATAGAGCCTTCAACTGTTTCTCAGTAACCAAACAAAAATATGTAAGACGAATATAAATTAGGTGATGGTCTCATCGTACATAATGCCCTCTGCACAAACTTTTTCGTCCAGGCAGATGTTTTGAGCTCCCTAGAGAAGTTAGAAACAATACAATTGTGGTAATGATTTGAATGAAGTACCAGATCAGACAAATTAAATGTTGATAATATCCATCATCTAAAACAAAACTGAGTAACACAAACTTTTGGTTCCCAACCTATTGTCTGAGCTTAAATTTGGGCCGTGACAGGTCAAATTTTTTTTTCATTATAGGTACTTCCTCCTACAACTGACTTTTATCGCACTTCAATTAGGATGATGAATCTCAAGAAAATATTATTTTTGTGGATACTTGAAAACCTGCGTGCACCGCTCATATTTTTAACAGTATTTATAAGGTATGTTCAGGTTACAAGTTTCTTATTTGAATTACTCCAGATAAACGTTGAGGATGATGATGTACTAAAAAAACTACACTTACTAAATACTGCTGTACTGTACTCTACTATGTGAGAAAAATGATTTTCCAGCTTAGGAAAATGACGATATGTTGAGGAAAGTGATATTAATGCTCATGAATTTAGTTTTGTACTTCTATAAACGATGAAGGTAAATGAAAATTAAAATAATTAAGTATCTAAATGATACTTCCAAGTTCTTTTTATTAACAAACTACTTAAGTAATAAAAAGATAAGCTTGCGATTAAAAATTTTATTTTTTTGGTATTTAGGATTCGGGATTTACTATGGCGTAGTTCGTAGCGCGTAGCGACTTTTTAGCGATATGACCTGTTTATACACCATCATACCATTCAGCCCTCGGCACATGCTCACATTCACGAATCAAATAGAATTAACATTCATACAACAAATGGAACGAACTTATTTTCTCAAATCTGATGGGGTTGCATATGGATATTATCTAGGACCAAAGTACTCATCAAGACGAATCAAACGAGCTCAAACTAGATGCGGTTACGTCGTTAAATTACGGTGATCCTATGGCCACCTTCCGACTTCATCATAAAACGCTGGTTACCATTTAGGACCAAAGTACTCGTCAAGAACAATCAAACGAGTCCAATATCGATGGGGTTGTGTCGTTTCATTACAGAGTTCCTATGGTCACCTTCCAGCTCCATCATCAGATCAGCTTTATGTCATCGTAATATTGCATTATCACGCGATATGCTTATGCGTGTAAAATTTCAATTCAATCAGACACCAGGAAGTGTGTCAAATTTAATTTGCAAAATTTGATGACAGACACACAACGGACAGGTGAAACTAAATAAAAAAAAAGCTTGTAATAATTAGAATTTACTCGCACTCTAGTAGTTATAGCACATAAAGCAGTATTGGGGCATGAGGGCATCCATTAATTTCGTGAGATAATTTTGGCGAGTTTTCTTCACCCGATGTGCACGCAGCGTCGCGTTGCGTTGCGTCTCGATGTGAACTGACCCTCATGCTCTCAAAAGTATGAAACAAGAAAATATTCTCGTCTGAAATTGTTGTGAACCTACAAACCGGCAACAAATATTTCATCCGGCCCCGCCAATTCTCTTGTGATACTTGAGTTTGATGAATCAGAAGTGGAGTCTTTTATTCTGCAATTGCGAAATGACTGTGCAATAAGCTGGGATGGCATATCCCCCCTAGTGCTAAAGAGTTGCCGCACCATTGACGTATATCCTAAACTGTTGACTTCAAAAATGCATCTTTCCTGATGTACTAAAACAAGCTATCAGCCATCTGATTCATAAGGGAGGAAACAGAAACTGTGTCAATAATTACAGACCCATATCGGTCTTACCAGCACTCTCTAAGATACTAGAAAGGATCCTGAGTAATGCCTTAAATAAATTCCTCAACAGACATCAGCTCATAGCTGATAATCAGTACGGTTTTCGCACAGGAATCTCAACTGAAGATGCAATTCTTGAGCTGACACAATTGGTTGTCTAGGGATCTTCCTAGACCTTTCCAAAGCATTTGACACAGTCTCTGTTCCCAAACTTATCTCTAAAATGGAGCTCCTAGGGGTACGAGGAAACACCCTCGATATTTTCAAAGACTACTTTAATAACCGGACCCAACGAGTAAAAATTGGAAACTATATAAGTGACGAAGTATCAACCACCTATGGTATGCCTCAGGGAAGCATTTTAGGCCCCACCCTCTTCCTAATATACGTCAATGAGCTGTGCAGAATGATCATCCCCAACTCCAAGATCATTGCGTATGCAGACGACACCGCAGTCATAGTTCACGGACCAACTTGGGATAGAGTTAAACGATACGCAGAAGCGGCAATAACAACTATCATGAAATTGCTTAACCTAAACCTACTTACCCTAAATTGCGATAAAACATCGTACATTCCATTCTCTATCCGTCTTAACAACTTACCCGACAAATCTTTCTCTATAACAGCGCATGCAAACACACGCAAACACACACACACACATCACGTATAAAATATATAATTAAATAGCTGTATTTTCTTCAATCGCTCAGGTAGATCGACACAGTCTACTATCATACTTATAGATTCACATCTTAAGTTGAATCACTGTCTCTCAGGATACAGGTTTATACCTAGTTTGAGAGGCAGGGTTTTCCATACTGTGTACAGATTTCAGTCCTTGATTGTATTGCATTATGTTCCTACCTAAGCTGATTTAAACTTTCTTTATAAAACTTGTTAAATCTGTTTTTTTTTTATATATATATCGTTTATTAAATAAACTACTTACACGTTATACATTTTAATGTATTAAATAAATATTCTTATTGATGTTCAGACGATAGCCGTATCAGGTGGGATACGGCTATCCTAAAAAAGCAATACATTCTACCAGTACTAAGGGATCAGGATACACTTAAAGGCAAGTGGCATATATGACCACGGCTATCCTCTGAACATCACCATCCTGTATAATAGGATTAATAGGGTCCTGTTGGCACCCTTTGGGTACGGAAACCTATAAACGAAATTTAAGCAGAAAAAGCTTCTAGAGTGTATTCATTTATCGAAGGGCTAGGCAAAGTGACTTGTTTATAGGTAGATCATAAAGCCGATGAATGTAATCATCAAAGGATCAGATTAGGGTACTGACGGAGAGGAGCATGGCGAGAACATTAGAGAAAAAATACAGTTGAAATCGTTTAATCGAAGTTTTTACAAGTTGGTCTTTGAATGCGTATTTTATATATGCATTCAAAGACCAAAGGTGCAAAAATACCCTTAACGAAGCCGAAAAGCATTTGTTCTGCCCGTCACTGTCGTCACTGCGGCATTTTTGTTCCAGCTACGGAGAATATACCTAAATAAATACACGTTTTTAACTTTGTCACTTTCAAATCAAATCAAATCAAATCAAATTTATTCGTAAATGTAGGTTTACAATAGGATGTTATAAATATGGTCAGTTCGCTACATTTTACTCGAGAGCATACAAATAATTATAAACTTGCACAAACACACATTGACAATAAAATAACTAAATTACTTACATACTAACACACAATTACCAATGTCAACATAATAATAATAATTAAAAACAATAATCAAGAATAAGAACTATAATAATGTAATATTAATTTTATAATCTAAATGTCAGTTGTGTCCTCCATAAACTCAGCTGTGGAGTAATAACATTTATAAATTAAAAATTGCTTCAGTTTCCTTTTAAACATATTAATATTAAGATTTTTTATGCGTCGAGGAATTTTATTGAAAATGACTGGAGCCATTCGATAAACACTTCTACGTAGGAGGGCTGTTTTATTGCGATCAACACAAAGAATGTTCGAATCCCACTTTACTTTAAATATCTCCATGACCCCTGTATAATTCATGCATCCCCAAGCACATCGTTTGAGTGCAGTATAGGTACCGCAACCGGTACTGTAAAACGTGATTTGGAATGTCACACCAAAAAAAAAGTTGTGCCCGAGCAATAATTTTTGTGCAGTATTACTTTTTGATGTACAGAATGCTTGGTTGATGGCTTTGTAAAGGCTCCGTTTTCACGTTGTTTAATATTACCTAAAAGCCAAAAAAGTAGATAAGTACCTATATCACCTATATCAAACTGGTTATTATTGTGGCTTGTTTGGAAGATCTATTTTAACTTGACATTTATTGGCGTATTTGTGGCATCGGAGGTTGTTGCAGCATTGACCGTCGACAGTGCACTGGAAAAGACAAAATAGTGATAAATAATAGTATTTCAATATTAACATGCTCAGTTTCTTGCTGGAAATGCTGGGGTCTACATACACAATCTTGTACATTGGCTTGGCACATATTGCCTACCACTAACAGCGGAATTAATTTACAATCTTGCCACGAATCCAACATCATCAGCCTAGCCTTTGCCCAAATATGTTAGGGTCGACCGTCAGTCTAAGCGAATGCAGCTGAAAACCATAGCACCTATATAACATGGAGCGACTGTCTCTTTAACCTACACAACCTAGATCGTACATGATATAAGATATCCCTTGGTAAGACTGGTTGTTAGACTTTTGGGCCACTGATCCATAACGACTGTCAAAAATCTACAATTGACAACCGCGACCAACGTCTAACTCAGACTGCTATTTAGGTAAAATCGATCACTTAATCAGTCCCTACGTAATAGAAATCTTAATGCAAAGGGTAAGTAAAAGAAGAAATAGAGCGATTTGCTGAAAGTCTTGCCCTTATTGATATTATTGATTTATTGATTTTGGAGAAATTTAGAATTTCTAGCAAATATTTTAGGACAGAAAAATTTATAAAGCACTTACATCGTCACCATGTTTGCCACAAGTAAGACGCGGTTCTGGAAGTTCGCCGTACGAAGCCGTCTCGACCAGGTATTGAGTGAGCACAAGGAACAAAATAATAGCACACGCACGACGCATCTTGATCAATATTAGACTAATACTGAGGGAATAACAATCTTGCTTCTTGATATAATTCCTTATGCAACTAGACTGCTATTAATACTACTACGTAAGTACGGTCAACCGATAAACCGGTTTTCCTGTTTTGACTACAGCCACAATACGCAGGCAATTAAAACATTGTGATAACACAGGTCGATCCTTGGAATTGTGATCTGAAGATGTGTAAATAAATGACGTACGTATGTATAAAATGTTTTATTAACTTATCCAAAGATTTCATTTTGACATGAGTAAGTATGTAGGTAGTAGGTACCAGCTACTTAATTTTAAACTAAAAATCAATTTTGTAAACAAAAGAAGTGTTAAACAGCATTGTATTTTGGTACAATTCCACTTATCATCTACGTGGCACCGTATTGATTTGTAGACAAAACAAAATGTGAAACATTCATTTTTTTTAAATTTGAAATATTATTTAAACAAAAAATCAAAAGGTAGTCTAAAAGGTGCTTGAGTAGTTCGTGGTCTTTGAGTCTGTCTTTGAGGAGCTTTGGTTGGCTGCTTGCCAAACAGCCCTGGGACCAATGGCGCATTGTTCTGTCCAGGCAACTGGAGTGGTAATTGCCCTAGTAAGTTGCCGAGGATATTCTTACATAGAGCCCCTGTTAATCTATCTCCCATGTTGCCCCATAGACCTATCTGACAGAATCTGAAAAGAAAAACAACATTAAGATACTGAAAAGGGCGCTTTACATGATTGTTTCTTTAAGAGGCCTCTGGACCTCTTCTTCATTTTTAAGCTATTGTATAGCTTCTATCGCGGGCCTTGAGCGTGAAGACTGAATCCAGAAATTCCGTAACGAAAATAACCTAACACCTAGTGCCTAACACGTAGTCGTCTACTGCTGGAGCTAGGTTAACACGTAGTCGGGAATCAAAGCGGCTAAAATCCAAAACAAATAACACTCTGTACTGTTATGGCATCAATCGATACTAATAAGAATCAAATCTCTCTAACAAAAATAATAAATTACATAAACCTTGAAATCTATACTTATAAATTCAATGGGATAAGATAAAAAAAAAAGTATTTAGATTACTTTTCCTCCAGGTGACGTTGAAAAATTCGACCCTGCATAAGTATACTTTCAGTGCAGTCAGTAAAAAGCAGTTATTTGGAAATTACAAACGGGCACTACAATTTTATATATATTTTTAGTAAAGACTACAAGTTATTAAGAGATCATCATTTCGTCAACATAGTCGAAGAAGAAAAAACCTAAAACGTAGCTAATTCCTTTTAGCTAAGTCGATCATTGTTTTGCAAAACAGTTTTTTATTTTATCCTTTTTAGGGTTCATTCCGTGCCGTAGCCTAATGGCTAAAAGGGAACCTTTATAGATTCGCCCTGTCCGTTTGTCTGCCTGCCTGTCTGTTTATCTGTCTGTCTGTCCGAGCCATTTTATTTGCTTCTATAGCCGTAAAAATGGTGTGTATCCCTCCTCTAATTCCTGCGCGGAGAAAAATTCTGAAAAAAATTAGGTCTGTAACAAGTGAAACCTTTCAACGAAAATTGTTTTGAATAAGATTTGTTATAATTTAGTTTTTTGAGTTATGTAACAGTAACTTTGTCTTGCATTAACATACTATTAAGGCAAATTTAGTTTTGCTGATGAGTGTATTATATAACTAGCAGTTAGCCCGCGACTTCGTCCGCGTGGGTTTCGAAAATACAACCCTTGGAAACCAAAGATAATGTTTCTCACTGGGACTTGTTAATAGTCAGGGCAAATTATGTTTTTACGGAAAACTGGAGTTGCTTAGAGACTGCCTCGTTAGTCTAGTGGTCGCAAGCACGACTGCTGAGCATGAGGTCCTGGATTCGATTCCCAGGTCGAGCAAAGTGTTATTGGGTTTTTCCTTCAGGAATTTCTCAGTAGCAGCCACGAAGTTTGGATTTGTGCCCGGTTGATGGCAATAGGCTCGCCCCCTATTACATGGGACATAAACATAACTGTTACTACCATAAGGTACACCTCTGCCTATCCCTTCGGGGATCACAGGCGTGATGTTATGTGTGGAGTCGCTTAACCGATATACGCAGGTCCATGGGAATCACTGGAATTCTCGGGATCTGCGCCAACTGGCCTGCTCCTGGTCCGATAAGAATGTACCATACCTATCTAGTACCTACCCTATCTACCTACCTAGTACCTACATCCCTATTACCTACCTACCCTACCTACCTCCATAGTACCTAGCTACCTACCTACGTGACGTGAGCTATCAATTGCGCTAATTTAAAAACGCTTTTATTTATAATTGTAATAGCTCCGTGTATGCCACCAAGTAAGTTGTCTTCGGTCATCTCTTCTTCTTTTCGGTATTGCATTGCACCACGCTCTTATGTGATTTCAACGTTTTTTGAATAAAATCGATGTGGTTATTTTATGGGGCAATTTCGATGAAAGTCCAGTAACAGTGTAACTGTATTTTTTTCCTTTTCATTGTATTTAAATTTGATTTTCTGAGACTAAACTGATATTTATTAAAATAAAATTGGGATCGGAAAAAATGTCTTGTCAATTTGACACTCGGGCCACAGATTTGACAGATTGTGATAAAAACTTTTGTTTTTTATGGAGTACTCGAGAAAACTAAAAAAAATCCCACTTAACGTGTAAAGGAGATACCCTAAAAAGTACTTTTATAGATTTTATTTTACCACTTTGGCGGCGTAACTAATTTGTATATTATTATGTATGCCATTTCTATATTTTGTATGTTTTGTATGCCAAATTACAGCTTTCTAGTACTAAGAAGAGTCTTTGAGCAAAGCTGCGGACAGTCAGACGGACAGATATGGCGAAACTATAAGGGTGCCTTGTTGACTACGGAACAATAAAAATACGTATTACAGCAGATAACTCATAAACTACCTAAGCAAAGTTAATTAATAACATTTAAATATATAGGACCACCGTGCGAGATTCTTCTACCAAATGAAAAAAGAATCAGGTAAATCGAAGAAATCGGTGTACCTCTACCTACATCACATCAAATATCACATCATCAGCCTATAATGTTCCCACTGCTGGGACACAGACCCCGTTGCCTCCCATAGAGAGGTCTGTCTACCTACATGCACTATATAAATGAAAAAAATAAGAATGCAGGCCGAATACATAATCGATTAAAAAGTGAAATTATTAGTAGGTATATTGTACACACCTGAAATCCTTATCAATTGTCAAAGATTCATCGATCTTCAAAAATTGATCAGCACTGTTAGGGAACAGAGCACCAAAAGGACTCGAAGTGTTCTTCCCTTTGGATTCATCTGGTCCATGTGCGAACTTGGCGATAAGCCCCACAAAGTTTTCCCGTACTCGAGCATCAGTACTGGAGATCTCGCCGCCCATGGGCTGACCGTCAGGACCTAGAGGCTCGAAGATGTACGCTAGTTCGTCGCCGTGAGAGGGACCTTGCGCTTTCTTGGGCTTTACTATCTCCTCCTCACCAGATTTCTCTGAAAAAGTATTAAGGTTTAGGCAAGTTTACAGTTGCATTCGTTGGAAACTTTTTGCTATGTGAATACCTATTATTACTTTACACCGCGCGTTTAATACATCTTTTGTAACGTCTACTAAGTTGCCTCTTTCCTTCTGGTCCTTTCCATTTTGTAGTTTTTATGGTCCAACTATTGTCTGTTAGACGGGGAACATGACCAGCCAATAGCGATTTCATTTTTAGTGCATCTAATACTTTTGTTTTGGTTCTGATGATTTTACTTCTAATTTTATGGATTTTGATGGAGGGGCCCGCAAGGGCCGATGCCTGCTAGGGCTGAGGCCTGCGGGCTGTTCGAAAGAGATACCGCGGCCCTGGAAGAAAATGCAATATCGGGTTTTTCGTGAATGTTGGAGAATTCTAACTGTAATCGGTACCTACATAAATTTTTAGGTGATGATACTGACCAGCTAGGGCTACTCCAGGTAAGAAATGCCATCCTTTAGAGAGGTTTCCAACGTGTTCAAAACTGTAGAGGAAGGCATCGCCGCCATTTTTCCATTGCTGGACACTCTGGTACGCCGGAAAGTTGAACAAAGCATCACCTACGGAATGAAACGTTAATGGCGGTTAATAAAAGTGACACATTCGATTTTAGCTAGGTAGTTCCAGATCTAGAAATTGGATGGAATGAATTTTTTCTTTGACGACATTATGTTCATTTAAATGCTTATTTTTATTAATTAAGTAGGTACCTTATTTGTTTTGAATACTCTACCTAATTCTTTTCCTATGATATTTTTTATTATTGTATTGGTAATTTGGTACATCCTCATTATTTATCATAAATTTTCGTGATGTTATTATCTATCCCAAGGGTTTTTGAGTTTCACCAGATAAGAAACTAATTAAAAACTAGCTACATATTTATTATGAATTAACATTACTTATATGCTTTATCTAGAGTACAACCAATTTTACAGAATTTCAATTAATCGCATTTAAATATTGCCGCAGTCCTCTTCTTTAAATATTTTTTGTCTACGCACAATCGCACCACTTAGCAAAATGTATTAGGTGTTTTCATTCAATTACAAAATCATAACTCAGCTCCAATAAGTGATACAAAATATCGATCAGTTGCTAGGTAACCCAAACCCTAACAAAAAATCGTTACCTACGAAGGGTAAAAAGGGTCCGACCCTTTGGTTAGGGGGCTGGATATAGTGTAGGGGTCCGGGAATGATGCGTTTTTTGATTTGCAGCTGGCGTTCTATTCTTTCAAAAAACATAAAACAAAAATTCGCTGTAAATTGGTGTAATAGCAAAAAATATGTCGCTATTTGAACATGACTGTAATCAGTTTTAACCGTTCTGAGGTTAAGTCCCAATACGATTTTGTTAATAATTATTAGATTCACTTAGTACTTTTGACTAGTTATTTTTGTTATAAATATTTACAATTCGGAAGACCAGTTAAATTTTGAAAGTTTGTAAAGTTCTTCTATAATGGCATTCTAGATTTTATTATTTTGTTACCTGTAACCTCGACGACTTGGGAGAGTCCATCGACTATATTGGAAGCCTGTTCAAACAAGCCCTGGTAGTAGTCAGATATTGGCAGCACGGCTTGCACGTTGGAAGCCAGAGGGATAAGACCCTCGACTCCTTGCACCACATTCTGAAGACCACTGATCAAGTCTTTCTTTAAGAAGTCCTTCACGGTTTGAAGTTGGTTTGTCAGGAATTTATTGAATTTGCCTGTCGATAAAAGTACTTATACTTGTAAAGTCATTCGGAAGACTCTCGAGGGCTGGGAAAAGGGGTTTGCTGTTGGTGGAAAGCGCATTTCCAATCTGAGGTACGCTGACAACACCGTTCTTCTTGCTACAACATTAGGCGACATGCAGGAGATACTACACAGATTGGAGGTGGAAAGTGGCAAATTAGGGCTTGCAATAAATAAGCAGAAAACCAAGCTTATGGTGATAGATCGTGCGGGAATGTTATCGGGCGCCTGTAACATCCAAGGCATCGATACTGTGGACAGTTTCGTTTATCTGGGCTCTGATATAAATAATGAAGGTAGTTGCGTCCCAGAAATAAAACGGCGGATAGCCATGGCTAAAGATGCTATGACACGCCTCCAGAACATCTGGAAAAATAGTGGCATAAGCTATAAAACGAAGGCCCATTTGGTCAGGGCACTAGTTTTCCCGATTTTCCTCTACGGAGTTGAGACGTGGACAATCCGAGCAAGAGAAAGACAGAGGATAGACGCATTCGAAATGTGGTGCTGGAGGCGGATGCTCCGAATTCCATGGACAGCCAAACGCACAAATGTGTCTATCCTTTCCCAGCTCGATATCAAAACTAGATTGTCTACGGTTTACCTACAGCGTATTCTGACCTATTTCGGCCACATAATGCGAAGAGGAGATAGCAGCCTTGAAAAACTGGTCATTGTTGGTAACACCGAAGGCAAGAGAGCACGAGGCCGGTCGCCAACACGATGGTCCGACCAAGTAAAAGACGCTATATCCTCAAGCAAATTTCAGCAGGTGGTGATGGCAACTTTGGACCGGAGTCGATGGAGACAGTTTGTCCATTTAAAGGGGTCCAGTGACCACGATCCTCAGTAATGAGGGACCGACTGAAGAAGAAGAAGACTTGTAAAGTAATTAATTTGTACTCTTTAAATACAGTTCTTCAAAAAGAGCACCAAGCAATGGTATGATGCTGGCATGCTGCTGAGTTAAGAGTTTACAAAACTAGCAAAAATGTAATCAGAAAATATTTGACAAAAAATCCTCACCATACACAGCTCTAGAGGTCTCGGCAGAGGTGACACCAGTGAGGAGTGGTACACGCTTCTGTTTCTTACTGAGTGACCCGGCTGGAGCTTCAGCAACAAGCGGTGGCAGACCTCGGAGGTCGTCTGCACCTTCCACTCTTGCACCAGCACCTAATCAAGTATTCAACATACTTTATTTTGTATATATAATACTATTATTGACTGAAACATGGCATTATTGCCGGTATGATATTCTTACTAGTTTATCCAAATATTTCATACTACTCACCGGAACGTCCAGAGATTTCTTGTAAAAATCTTTGTGTGTCCATCATGTCCATATTCAAATCCTCATCCGCCTATAAACATTAAATATTTTAAATCTAAGTTGTGTTATTAAGATGTACACGTACAGTATATGTTGCACAAAGTTGGTCACTTACTGAACAACATAAGTCCGAGCTTAAGATTTGCCAGCGGGCGATGGAGCACAGCATAATAGGTGCCAAGCGATCAGATCATATTAGAAACACCACCCTGCACTCCATATCTCAAGTAGCTGTTCATAGAGTTAATCACTGCCAAGCTAAAGTGGGAACGGGATGGCAACGTCGCACAGATGCACCCGGAGAGGTGGGTGGTGGGTCATCACTCACTGGACGCCTCAAGATGGACATCGCCGACGAGGTCGATCGCGGCGAAGTTGGTGTGACGATCTGATCATGTTCGCGGGGCATTCGCGGGAAATTGCACAAAACAGAGAGATTTAAAAGGAGAAAGGGGTGTCCCTTACCCAGCAGTGGGACACAATATAGGCCATAAAAAAAGTTATTAAGATACTATAACAATACATGTACATATCGAACTATTAAAGTATGCGGTAAGTTACCTGCACAAGTTCTTCCACAGGCAGTTGCCTTAAGCATATAAGTAGACTTTCTGCTGGTTTTTTCGGGCAACCTGTACGTTCAGCAAGTGCTTCGGCGTGTTTGGCCGGGTCTGGTCTCACGGCTCCCGGAGACAGAGGTGCTCCGGACAGTGCAGCCACTCCCGTAGCGGTGCGACCTTCGGGAGACATTGCCAAGAGGGACGCAGCACTGCCGCCAGAACCTTGACCCATTACAAGCACTCGTTTTGGATCGCCACCGAAAAATTGAATGTAATCTTGGATCTGAAACAAAGCCATAAGATCTTTGACAATTTTAAGCATAAGCCCAAAAATTATGTTTCTGTGTAGCTTTATCAAAGGTAGGGTTCCAGGTACCATTTTCCAAAATGACGCAACGAAACATAAACTTAAAAACCCCGGACATTTCTAGGTGAAATTGAGTTTTTTCCCAGCCACCGCTGAAGAAAAATACAACAAAATATCGCGAAACGCAAACTATGATAATAGTGAGTCCGTGAATCCACAAAAGCTCGGATGGAGGCATTCAGTTATCGGCTATTTTGCAGCACCAGAATTGTCTGAATTGGCTTTAAAACCCCGCCCGGACCTAGTTTGTGGCCTACAAAGAAATCCGGATACAGACAAATCCGGGGAAACCCGGGCGGATGGCCAGGGCCACCCTTTCAAAGGGCCATCTTGAAATTATTTTAAGTTAAGGTGGTTGCGTCAAGGTAGCCCGCGAAATTCAAATTTTCTTACGTTTTTTGTAATTTGCAGGTCAGTGTCAGGTTGTACGCTGATGAAAAATGAGTCGCGCCAGTAACACGTAGGTATGTAGTTACAGAATTACAATCATGAAAATCATCAATATAACCCTGTAAGTTCACTGAACCCTATTGAATGACTTTTTCATGAAATATTCATTGAATAGGATTACATGAACTTAGAGGGTTGTTTTGATGATTTTCATGATTGTAATTCTGTAACTACATACTTACGTGTTACTGAATTTCGCTGGCTACCCTGACGCAACCTTAGAATAACTTACAATAGGCGTTCATTATTTTCGAATAGGTATAGTAACAAATTGTTCTGTAAAATACAAAGGAACAGTATTATAATTTAGTCCTTCGAGTGATCGATTTAAAAACAGATATTTTTTTTAAACACTAAGGAATAAATGAAATAATATTATTATAATTTTAGACGTTTAAGTTAGCCTTACCCAGATCATAGCAGAATGGAGGTCAAAAAGACCAACATTTCCTCCAGCATCCCTTTGTCCCGTGCTGAGATAACCAAGCGATCCAAGGCGATATTGTGCAGTTACCAATATCGTATCCTTCTGAACCAAATGTTGTCCCTTGAAACAAATTGATAGTTAGTAGGTTAACTTACATGATGGCACGCCGAACCCGAATGTTTTAGTAAGTAAATAGAATTTTAATTTAAGAAAAAACTTACACCATACGATGCTGTCGATCCAGATCTGTAGTTGCCACCGTGGATAAAGAACACAACTGGGCTTCCTGCAAATCAAAAATTAGGGAGTGTAAGACTCGACAACATTCTTTTTCAATAACGAAACAGAAATAAATGTCCCCACCTTCCTCCGTAGCAGGCATTTTGGGAGCGTACACGTTAAGACACAAGCAGTCTTCATGGCCTATGATCCGTCTTTGCTGGTACGGGTCTGGTTGGGGGCACGGAAGGCACTGCTGGGTGGCCATCATCTCCCCGGCAAGGTAGCGGCGGATGGGCCGCTGGAACCTTTGGGGTCCCACTGGTGGTTCTGCATATCTGTTAGTTAAAAACAGAGGGCACTGATTTAGGTAGGAATGCAATTTATGCATAAGTCATGTGATTAGGTAGCGGAATGAGTCATGTGATTAGGTAGCGATCTGTGCTGGCACGAATCGAGTTTCGACTGAATATAAGTATTCGGTGCATGCATTGCCCCTTCATCCGACATTGTTCCGACAGACATGTTGCTGTACCAGTGTCGGAGAGAAGGTATTAATTTTCTTTTTTTTTGCGATAATGACGATCACCGCTACGAGGAGACGGCGGTGCTCCGCCCAAGCGGGGCAGACCTCCACCGTGTCCTGTCCTGTCCTGTCCTCACAGTGAAAGCGAGATCATCCTTAGATGTTGGTCGAGGCTACTGGCTATTAATCTATTGGCTGACACGACTATCGGTATAATAACTGCTGTACTCACATCCCACATGTCGACAACCTCGCGAGCCAGATCTATATATTTGAACTGCTTATCTTTTCTGCTTTAACGAGGTTCTCGTCATACGGGACTGTTATATCAATCATTGCGCGGCGCTCCAATCGATCTATCACCACAATGTCAGGCTTATTGGCAACAGTAGTCCTGTCAGTGGTGATAGATCGATCCCAATACAACGTGATATGACCATTATCGAGAACTGGGTCGGGCGCATACTTATAGTATGGCACTTCTAATTCCACAAGGCTGTACTTCAAAACTGCTGCTGGTGGATAATCCTGGAAACGAGGTTGTGTCTATGCAATTACTCTCCGTTAGCTAGACTAGAACACCCAAAAATAATGTGTCGGATCGACTCTCCCGGACGGTGGCATGCCCGACATATGTCAACCGTGCCATCCTTCACAATGTCTTTCCGATAGTTGATCCGGGTGAGTTGTTCTTCAGTGAACTTATGCATATTTGTAGCGACCAACAATGGTCATGTATAGACATAGATATGCTAGGGTTAGACTCGGGTACTTTTACTTTTGTAAGTGATGTGCACGAGACTAGCAGCTGGCTGGACCACTGTTTAGCTAATCACTCGGCTCAGCAAGTTGTTGTCAATGTAGATGTAAAGTATGACACTCTGTGGCCTGATCATCTCCCACTTGTAGTTAAGTATAATTTAAAATTACTGTCCCCTAAGGTCACGTCTCAAGTTACGAATTTAAATAAAGATGTACTGTGGGGTATAAAAAGTGAGGAACAAGTTTATATGTGCCAAAGAGTTAAATGAATAAAAAATAAGCGACTTAAATGAATTGACTTCCCTACTGAGTGTGTAAGCTGTGCTGATTGTTTTTGTAGTGACCCTGGCCACAGGCATGTTCTGGATACGCTTTACTCCGACATTGTGACGGCCAAATCGTTGATGAAAATGTTCCTTGATTGGGTGTTATGTGGTAGGCCTAAGTCAGGATTTTTATATAAAGAAATGTGCGATAGCAGAAGAGTGTTCAAGTCTCGATTAAAATGATGCCAAAATCATCAGGGCCCAATAAGAATGGACGCTCTAGCTGTGAAACATGGCAAGGGGGATTTCCGCGGTTTCTAGAAGAGCACCAAAAAAGAAAACTTACGCCCTGGCCTTCCTGTGAGCATCGATGGTGTGAATGACCCGAAGGAAATTGCGAAGCTGTTTAAGAACCATTTTTCGGTGAAGTCTCCATTGGGTACAGCGACGCAGGAGCTCAATGCTGACGTAAACAGTCGGATGGGGACTGCTTTCAGGGCGAAGGAAGTAACTAAAGCCATAAGGCTTATCTCGAGAGGTAAGTCCCCGGGTCATGATGGGCTCAGCATTGAGCACTTGCAGCACGCCGGACCACACATAGCTAGGGTGTTGGCTATGTTGTACTCGCTGTGCGTGAGCCATTCCTACCTGCCAGCCGACTTTATGAAAACAGTGGTACTGCCTGTAGTGAAGAATAAATCGGGTGATCTTACGGATAAGAGTAACTACAGGCCTATTTCTCTTGCCACTGTAACTGCTAAATACACAATAATACACAATTAAATAGATCGATAACTGCACGATAACCAGTTCGGTTTTCGTCCCCGGCTGTCCACTGAAAGTGCTATATTGTGTCTCAAGCATACCGTCAAATACTATGCAGATAGGAAAACACCCGTGTACGCGTGCTTCCTTGATTTGCCCAAAACTTTCGACCTTGTAGCGTATGACCTGCTGTGGAGCAAGCTAAGGAGCATAAATTTTCCGCCGGAAGTCATCAGCATATTCCAGTACTGGTATAAGCACCAGTCTAATAGTGTTAGGTGGGCGAGGGCAATGTCGGATGCGTATCGGCTCGAATGCGAAGTCAGGCAGGGTGGCTTAACATCTCCTACGTCGTTTTATTTGTACTTAAACGAGCTGATCGTTGCACTCAGTAGTCAGCATGTCGGTTGTCACATTGACGGTACATGTGTCAATAATCTAAGTTATGCTGACGACATGGTGCTGATGAGCGCTTCTGTCTGTGGCTTGAGGAAGCTGTTACAGATATGTGAGGAATATGCTTGTGGTCACGGTTTATATTATATTGTAAAGAAAAGCCAGTGTATGATCTTTGAGACCGCCAGTGCAAAATGTCCGGTAAGCATTCCGTCGATTAGACTCAATGGGGTTCCTTTGCAAAAGGTGGAAAAGTTCACATACTTGGGGCATGTTTTGACTGTCGACCTCAAAGATCACGCTGACATGGAACGGAAGCGGAGGGCGTTGTCTATTAGAGCTAACATGATTGCCCGCAGATTTGCGCGTTGCTCCATTGAGGTTAAGGCTACGCTCTTTAGAGCGTACTGTACATCGCTGTACTCATGTAGTCTGTGGGCTCACTACTCTAATAAAAGTTACATCGCCATCCGCGTCAAGTACAATAACGCGTTCAGCGCATCGCGGCAGCGCGTCGGGTATGTTCGCAAAGGCTCGCACCGATAAGCAATCCACGCGACCATGCGCAAACGCGCCGCGTCCTTGGTGCGCAGGGTACAGGGTAGCCCCAACCCAACATCGTACTAGCGATGTTGATCCAGAAGTGGTGCAGTCCGTCTGGCCCAGGAGATTTCCAGTTAGGTAACGGATGGACTGCACGAGCTACTTCTTGGGGGCTGATGATTTCCCCCATTTCTGGTATTGGATCACACGCTTGTTCAACCTCCCAGGCCCAATCGCACTCAGTGTGACTGACTGGCACCGACCAAATGCTGCGCCAGAATGAACCGGCGTCATCATTTGGCAGGCGCGTGTCAGTTACGCCTTGGTACGGTCGTTTCCAAGCCCTATATACCCACTTTTTATCGCTTTGGAATGTGCGATTCTGAGTGTATCGCTCCACTCGCCACTTGTACCGATTATTATTATTATTTTGGGAAAACATACATTGTTTCTTAGCTCTTATTATTATTATTTCCTTTATTCATTCAAATATAAAACAATATAAAAAACATTTAAAAATATAAAAAAGTAGCCCACCAGCATTGGGAACAGGGTCCGAGCTACCGGAGGTCAGGGCTCCTGAGAGAGGAACCTCCTGACAATACGCGCCGTGTCCAGAAGTACTGGTTTCTGAATCAAGCCCTTGATCCAGCTGCCAAGCGACAGCCTCCTTAGATGTTATTATTATTTCCTTTATTTATTTTAATACGTATCAATTACATTTTTAAATATTCAAATATAAAAGAATATAAAACATTTGAAAATATAAAAAATAGTAGCCCACCAGCATTGGGAACAAGGTCCGAGCTTCCGGTAGTCAGGGCTCTTGAGAGAGGAACCTCCTAACAATACGCGCCGTGTCCAGAAGTACTGCTTTCTGAATCAAGCCCTTGATCTAGCTGCCAAGCGAGAGCCTCCTCCTCCTGTTGGTCGAGGCTATTGGGTATTAAACCATTGGCTGACACGACTATCGGCACAAAACTGCTGTACTCACATCCCACATGTCGACAACCTCACGAGTCAGATCTAGATACTTGAACTGCTTATCTTTTTCTGCTTTCAAGAGGTTCTCGACATGCGGGACTGTTATATGAACAATCATTGCGCGGCGCTCCAATCGATCTATCACCACAATGTCAGGCTTATGGCAACAATAGTTCTGTCAGCAGTGATAGGTCGATCCCAATACAACGTGATATTACCATTATCTAGAACTGGGTTGGGCGTATACTTATAGTATGGCACTTCTGATTCCACAAGGTTGTACTTCAAAGCAAGTGGCTGGTGGATAATCCTGGCAACTAGGTTTTGTCTATGCAAGTACTCTCCGTTAGCCAGCCTAGAACATGCAGAAATAATGTGTCGGATCGTTTCTCCCGGACGGTGGGATTATTATTATTAGGTTATACTGCTCTAAAACTGCTATTATAGAATATAAAGTTATATAAAATCTCATTAGAATACCCTAAGCCCTAATCTATGGAGTTGCAGTTTGCAGTTGAACGACAAAACAGAGGACGATGAGAAATGTTAAAAAAGTTACTAAATCGTTTTTATGAGTAAAAACTTGATATCGATAACATGACTGTACCTACTATAAGGATAATCTGCCGACCACAAAAACAACGGAAACCACTATCAGTCAACAGCATCCGCCAAACTGTCCATTTACAATTGGATTTGATATTATTATTCGATTGTATTTTAATACGGACCACGTTCTTTAGTTAGGCTTTATAATTATAATTCCTACTGATTTTTTTTCACTTTTGTCTTTATCACCCTCTTCTAGAACAATAACGGCATAATTTATCTACTTATAACGGTATTTTGCAGTTGATTTTCACGATTCTGTGGTCTGTCTCACCGTATCTACACGGATTCAGGTCGCCTCTTAAATGAGTCATCTGCAATTACACATTGGGCTGCTGGAACGAATTTCGTAAGAGACGTCTAAATTTTGTTTTATATTTGAAAGGATAAAGAATCTATGGCATTATTCTCAGCAGCTGTATTACGCTCCATACCAATGGACTAAAAAAGGACAATGGGCAAAAATGTGTGGAAGCTGGTACACCCCTCCAATAACATACACATACACTTATAAGTCGTTGGATAGACCTATCCAATGAGTTGATTGTTGTTGATTTATACAGATAATGATTAAATACATTAGTAAACAACATCATTGGTGTTATTTTTTCTCAGTCACTAAGATATTACAGTATTAATGGGTAAGTATTAATTTTTACCTTGGTTTTTAACCTATACCTCAGAATGGAGAAACATTTCAACAAAGCTGTCATAGTAAATGTTGTTCAAGTTAAAATACCTATCCAACGACGACTATGTTATAGCTATTGGAGGGGTTTACCAATCTGTCCCATTATCCTTTAGTCAATAAGTCAATTAACAAGTCACAAATGAGAACAACGAAACCATTACCAAAAATGGCAAGTTTTCTCAAATCATAATAAACCCATCGAGGATTCATAAACCTACTAATCGTCATAAAAAATACTTATATATATCTACCTTATGGTTCGTTTACTAAGGTACTGTAGGTACCTACCTACCTAATTAAGACTCAGCTCAAGGAATAACATATTTAGGTACCCAGTCTTATCTCATAAATTCGACATTGTTCATAAATCTGACCTGCAGCAGCTTTAACAGACTTTGTCATCATTTAATTTATAAAGTGATAACATACTTAGATGACATAATTATGTAAATAAATCCCTTCAAATAAGAACCTAGGTTAATCTTTACCTACGAGTACCAAGCATTAGATAATAATTATGTTTAAGACCGTTTTCCTTAACACCAGGTGAAACCCAACCGAATGCCTTAATAAAAGCATAACAGTTGGATTTACAAGTCTCTGCTTATCGGCTCGGCGTCAGTTAAAATTTAAATAGAGTGTGCATAACACAAAACCATACCTTATTCCAAAGAAGCTGTAATATCCAAGTTTATCATCTTTAATTCCTTCGATGCGGGCGCTAAAGCCGTACCGCTGGGTAAAGACCACCGCAGCGTCGGGTTCAGGTGGCGAAGCAGGAGCGCCTCCAACCACAGCCTGCGTCGGCACACACCAGAGCGCTACCAGCGCAAGCGCTACACACCACATCTGAAGCCGATACATCACTAACTCCTGTGACAGTCGCAGTCGGAACCAGACAACCCACGACTTGTGGTAATCGCCAAACCGTGTTGCTAAATACCTACCAGCCAATGATAATTTTTGTTGAATCGACAATCGTGATCCTGTTTACTGACAAAAATGATACCCGAATGCTTTATTTAATATTTAAACCATAAAAGTAGGTACCTATTTTACAACTCAAAAATTGAATGCCGAAAAATGGGGTGAATAGGGACGCCAGGGTCAATAGGGATACCAGGGTGAATAGGGGGTAAAACTCGGAACGGGATTTCAAAGTTGTTAAAATAATTTGTGAAAAGAAAATGTGCCTAGGTATTGTAATAGTTCTATAGTCTAGCTTTATAATATTAGTATAGATTCTAAACCAGGGTTTCCAAACTGAGCGCCGCGGCGCCCTGGTGCGCCATGGAGAGTACAGACTGTTTACTATTTTCTTCGGAAACTAATCTTAATTAAGTATTCGATAAAAATCTAATGAGCTTGTTGTCTCACAAGAGTTAATGTCCATTTTCACAGAAAACCTTTCTAAGCTCACTTAATGGTTTTTAAAATACTTTGCCGATGACGATGTCGAAACATTTATATGAATCCAAAATCCTTTCCATGCACAAGATCCACCAGAACTCACTTCCTAAGAAGAAGAGAGTCTCATTGAACTCTGGCGACAGCAGCCTTAAAACAAGGTTCACGTGTTCCAATTTGGTGGAGTTTTGGATATTGGTCCAAAATGAAGATCAAACTTTATATTCAAAAACTCTAAGAATTCTCATTCCTCTTGCAACATCTTATTTATGTGAAGCCGGATTTTCTGATATATATTCTTGTAATATCAAAACTATTACGAGTACGACTAGCTAGGGTTTCGAGGTAACCTGTAAGTGCGCCGCAAACTGGAAAAGTTTGGAAACCCCTGTCCTAATATTATTATAGCTTTAAAGAAGAGTTTGTTTTGTTGAACACGCTAATCTCAGGAACGAATGGCCCGAAATGAAAAAAAAAATTGTGTAGGATAACCCATTTATCGAGAAAGGCTATAAAACATCACGTTGCGACCAATAGCAGCGGAGCATCAATGAAAAATGTTGCAAAATCGGGCAAAATTTATTCCTTTTGAGAGCTTCCGTTGTGTGTGGTGCGTAAGCGGTTAAAGTTACGCAATAATCATCTAAAACGGAATTGTTTGATAAATTATATAAATATATATATTTTTCTTGTTAGTAAGAACAAAATTCTTAACAATTAATTACGATCTAGCCTACATAAAAGACTAATAAGCAATTTTACTCTAACTTAATATGGTACAGTCAACAAAACAGATAGGTATGCAGGGTCGAAAGATAATATAATTGTTTTTTTCTTAAAAACCGATCAATGTTTTCGAATGAAATTAAAATTAAATAAAGAAATATAATCAATTGGTTAAATTAATTCAAAGTCCATTAGAAGATGTGCAACAGTTTCTAAAAAAATTAAAACTATATCTTTCGACCCTGCATACCCATCTGTTTTGTTGACTGTACATGATAGATTATGTTACAATTAAGAATAGTGTCCATTTGCACTTTTACAGAAGTCCGTAGCACTTTCTTAGAGTCTGATATAATTTATAAAAACACTATGTTCACTATGTTATATGTATAGCACAACATTGTCACTATTATTCATTCGCTTTTTTTTTACACTACACTAATTCAAACGGTTTAGTTCTTTTTAGCCTACGCACTAAATCTGTGTTGTCTAGGAGCTGTATAGCCTCAACATTCACGTGTCGGTGAAGTCTGTGTTCGTAGGCTTCAGCAAATTTTTGGATGATGGTGGTGACGAATTCCATTTTAAGGTCACGGTAAGGTCATCATTTCTTATGTACCAGGGTGCATTCACAGCTTTCCTGAGTACTTTATTTTGGAATTGTTGGATTATTTTGATATTGCTTTGTTTTGTACAGCCCCAAAGTTGGATACCATACGTCCAAATTGGCATTAGTATAATATGCTTGTATAGGGTTATTTTGTTATGCATTGATAGACAGGGTTTCCTTCCAAGTAGCCAATACATACTTTTATAACGTTTATCGAGCTCCTGTCGTTTCTTTTTGACATGAGCTTTCCAACGCAACTTCGCGTCGAGAGTTATGCCAAGATATTTAGCTGTATTTGCATAAGGCACTTGCATGCCAGTTATGTAGATTGGGTGATAGTCCAAGTGTTTGTTTGCGAAGTCAATGTGAATGGATTTTGACTCATTCAGTTTGATCTTCCATTTTTGTGTCCAGTCATAAACTTTGTTTACAGCTAGTTGAACTTTTTCTACTGCTTTTCTGTGGCTTGAACCGGTAGCCATAATTGCAGTATCGTCTGCAAAGGTCGCAATGGTGTTGTTTTCCAGTTCAGGGATGTCACATGTGTATAACAAGTACAAAATTGGGCCTAGCACGTAGCGTACTGTCGTAAAAACACAAGCGTAGAAAGTTAAGTTTTCATTATTTTCTCAAAAAAACACCTGAATTTAACTGAACTACAATTTTTTTATGACTTTTAACTTTCAATATGACTGAAAAGATAATTGAATTCGTCAAACTGGTTGAAGACATCACCTACCTACCGCCTACCTACCGCCTACCTACCACCTACCTACAACCTACCTACCACCTACCTACCACCTACCTACCACCTACCTACCACCTACCTACCACCTACCTACCACCTACCTACCACCTACCTACCACCTACCTACCACCTTCCTACCACCTACCTACCACCTAAATGAGTCAATATTTTGTTATTATTTTGGAGGTTAACTCAAAAAGTTTTGATTAAACTTAAAAACATAATATGCATCATTCAGTAGTTAATTTGGCACTATAGTAGAAAATGTAAAAAAAAACAACAGGTTGCACTCCGGTAGTGCCGGCAGAAGTGAAAACTTGAAACAACGCCATCTAGCTTAAATATCAGAAATTTCAACAGTTTTCAGCAAGAACGAAAGATGTCGCTGCCGTAGAAAAAAAAACTTGAAACAACGCCATCTAGCTTAAATTACACGCACACTCGCGCAAGCGCCCTGCGCTGCCGATTCGATCTGACGATCTGACGCGAGTTTAACAGTTTTTACCCATCCCAAAAGTGCACAACGTCGGTAAAGAAGTTTTCATTTCACAAAATAATGGTAAATGTTGTGTAAAATTTCGTTATTTCATATTTTTTTAGGTTCTTTTGCTAATGTTTCAGGAAAAAATATTCAGTCATTCGATGGCTTCGGCGTTTACCTATGCAATACGGTCAAAATGCACGTCTCTAGGTCTCTTAGAGTCAAAGATTAGCATTTCATTAAGTAGGCTAGTTAACAAGTTCAAAAACGTGTTAATTCTTGATCTCGCTCCTCAAAATAAGAGTTATGACCAGTAATAGATTGATTTTTGGTACTTGTATCATAAATGCCTTATTCATTAGCAACAAGATTAAATCCGCCGATGATAAAATAAAGATGGTTTGGAAAATTATCAATAGTGAGACTAAAAGAAATAAAAAATATAATAATGATATCACACTAGAGACTTCTCGTGGTCTTCAAGCACTAAAAACGAAGTTGCTCAAGAATTTGTAGACTTCTTCACTAGTATCCCACTTAAAAACACTGAAACTTTAAATTCCTCACCCTTGCTTTCTATTGATTTATTAAGAGCGAATGTTCCGGCCTGTCCGGTTGAGTTTCAATTTAAGCATATAAACCCCATAATTAAAGCTTTTAAGGAAATCAAAATTAAATTAACCGAGGATCTATGGGGAATGTCGGTTAAAGTTTGTCAAGCTTTTATTGAGACTATTGCACCGTACAAAAAAGCCTTAATATTTAATCTGTGTGTGGACCAAGGAGTCTTCCCGGACCTTATGAAATACAATAAAGTAATACCAATTTTCAAATCCGGGGACAGAAAAGACACCAATAACTATAGACCCGTATCCGTGTTGCCGGTTTTCAGCAAGGTCTTTGAAAAGGTTATGCTTAATCAAATGCTCAACCACTTTAACACAAATAAAATCTTACATAAGAAACAGTATGGTTTCACCAAAGGACGTTGTACGGCGGACGCTGGTGTTACCTTATTAAAACACATATTTACTGCGTGGGAAGAGGCACAAGATGCCATAGGAATCTTTTGTGACCTCTCGAAAGCATTTGATTGCGTAAACCACGAAGGGTTCCCTCTATCTGGCAGAATCTTGATGCTCTGAATTTTATTTGGCATAACACGCTTGGCATAATCTCCTTTAAACGAATATTTTTAAGGCATAAAAATTATTTAGTATAAATATATTTTGGTCGAATGTTTATATGTCCGAATTTACAATGGCATACTTTTAAGATGGCAGAATTTTACTTGGCATAATTACCTTTGGCATAATGTTTATTTAGCACGAAGATTGTTTAGTATAATTTCACTTGGCATAATAGTATAATGAAGATGGCAGAATTTCATTTGAAATAATGTTATTAAGCATATTGACATATGTATAAATAAGCATTTTTTTACCTTCAATTAAAATGTTGTGTTTAAAAGTTTATATGTTGTGCTACAAAAGTTAGTGACAGAAACGATTCGCTGAAAAACCGACTCGACTCTACGTAGTTTTGTCAGCCCTACCCCGAGAGTGTAATAAAAACCCGCCTAGGCGCGGAGGGGTGAGGTGGCCCGCGAGCTGAGGAGCAGGTGGTTCTAAAGCCCGCGGTGGTAATGGTGAGCATTAAAACCATCTGCGACGATAACTCGCGTGGGACCGCCGGAGCCCCGCAGTGCCGGAGCCGTGACAGAAACCATGCTTGCTTGCATGCTGCATGATTGCTTGCATGCTACATGATTGTTTGCATGCTGCATGCTTGCTTGCATGCTGCATGCTTGCTTGCATGCTGCATGCTTGCGTGCATGCTGCTTGCTTGGTGCATACATGGTGTATGCTTGTTGGTATGTTTGCATGCTTCTTACAGGGAAATAAAAACTGCATAATATGTTCACTAACAACTGTTTTAATGAATGATAATAAAAATACATGCAGAAAGATAAAAAAAAAAACAGAATAATTAAAAATCAAATTAAATTTAAATTAAAATCATAATTCAAATTTACAATCAAAATTCAAATTTAAATCACATAAAATTAAAATCATAATTCAAATATGATAGTTCTGCCTATCGATATTGTATGCCAAAAGACGATACCGACTGTAAACTTTCTGAGAAATGATATTTCTGCCTTTTAATGACTATAGATATGAAATTTATGCCGAAAGATGATTCTGACTGTGAACTTTTTGCGATATGATGGTTCTACTTTTTAATTCTTATGCATATGAAATTTATCCCTAAAGATGATTCTGACTGACAAAATTATGAGTTTTGACTGGATGATAAATGAGTGTCTGCCAAACGATTTTCTGCGAAATGAAGTTGATGTTATCCGTTACTATGCAAAATAAAAATATGACAAAAAAGTTCTGTAATAAAGGGTAGACCCAACCACGAAACCCTACTCTTTAAACTTGAACATTACGGTTAAGTGAAACTTGCGCTTAGGTTAGTGAAATCGTATTTAAACGATAGACATCAGCAAGTACACATAAATGGTGTCAATTCAATGGGTTTAAAAGTAAGTATGGGTGTACCGCAAGGTTCAATATTAGGTCCTTTCCTCTTTTTAGTTTATATAAATGATCCAACCCATTTATTTAAAAACCAAACACAAATGGTGTTGTTTGCTGATGATAGGTACCTCTTTAATATTTAAGATAAACAGACGTGTCACAAATCTTGACGACGTAAATAACGCCCTACTGCAGGTTCATGATTGGTTCACCGCGAATAATTTAGTATTAAATGGGGAAAAAAAACGAAATGCATAAGATTTGCTCTACCGAATGTCAAAAGTATTGTTAGTGACATAGTATTGAATCAAGAGAAACTAGAATTTCGTCGAAGATACTGTTTTTCTGGGGATCACGCTCGACTCAAGGCTACAATGGGGTTCGCATATAACATCTCTTGCAGGACAGTTGAGTTCAGCAGCATATGCTGTTAGAAAAATCCGACAATTTACTGATGTGGATACCGCGAAGCTAGTCTATTTTAGTTATTTTCATAGTATTATGTCATACGGTATTTTACTATGGGGACGGGCTGCAGACATCGAGTCTATATTTATTCTGCAGAAAAGAGCTATCAGAGCCTTATATCATCTACGTAGGCGTGATTCTCTAAGAGAACTGTTCAAGGAAATAACATCATGACAGTACCTTGTCAATACATCTATGAAAATATCATGTACGTTAGGAAAAATCTACATTTATTTAGTAAAAGAGGTGACAGGCACCACTATAATACTAGAAATAGGGACCAACTAGTACAGCCAGGTTTCAGGCTAGCTAAAGTAGACTCATCTTTCATGGGGTACTGTTTAAAATGTTACAATAAAATACCTCCCCACATTCTAAAACTAAATGAGTCGAAATTTAAATCTTGTATAAAACGCACACTATGTAGGCAAGCATATTATAAGTTGGGGGATTACATTGATGATAAAAATGCTTGGTTCAATGCTGGTCCTGCTCTACAACCATAGGGGCAAACTAATTGATTACCATGTGAAGTTATTGTGGAAGCTGCAGAAGATTGTAATAATATCTTTGCATTGTATAGACTCAATATCTTAGTATTATATAATTGCATAGCACATGTGTGAGTACTATGTACTGTAAAGCTACCAATTACATTTGGTTATCGTTCATTGACTTGAATTTGCCCTGGTGGCTGAAAGAATGTCATGCTCACTCAAATGTCTCGCTGATGGTGGCGGGTGTGTCGGATCATTTACCTTTCTTCAATATGGTTGAGCTGAATGGGGCTGATCCATGCGCCATGCTCGTGAACGGGTGCTGTCAGTTGGGACTGGTCATCTCTGAGCTGCCACGGTTTATTTTAACTACTTACTTTGTTTTTAAATTGTTGATATAATCTTTTACTCTGGACGCTCTTAACGTGCACGTATTTCTACATCGTTCTCACACATATGTACATATAATCTCAATATGAATGATGTAAACCAGATTTTGTAACAATATTTTGATTGAAAAGAGTGTCCATGGAGTTTCCTGCCCATTCTTCTCCATAGAGATCTACGGCTACGCTTTGGAATGGGCAACTACAGTACTTTCACAAGTTATTATGCCTTGGGTCTGTGACTGTAGCTTAGCCTAATTTGTTTTTCTGACATTAAAAAGTGCCTGTAATGGTCTAATTGAAATAATTGCTTTTGAGTTTAAGTTTGAATGTTCACAGAAATAATAACATGGATAAGTCATTTTCCCGGAAAGTAATTCCGGTTTTTCCGGATCCAATTAAATATTGTTAATGTTGGTAGTGATATTATTACTACTCAATTCATTTAAAGGAAGGTACCACCGCTTAGAGCACCACCCATGATCCTTTGCTCTGATTGGTCGTTAGGTTGTGTCAAATTGTGACTGAGTAACGTTAAAAAAAATTATGAACACTATAATATTGCTCATTTTAATACAATTCCTACCTAATTTCCGTTTTTTTTTAATAATCAAACAATTCCGAAAATTCGGAGGAATGTCCATATTCATATATACATTTCGGATCAATAACCCCAATTCAATCTATCTACTCCGATCTATGGTAATGACTCATTCGATTCGGAATGACGTCTAGAAAAATGTATCGGTAATTAATATTTAATACTTAAAAAATACAATTATTGTTAACAATTGATAAAGATTAAAAAAGATGGCATTTGGTTTCTCGTTAATAACTCAAAAACGGTTAATATTTATAAAAGGAATTTTGAAAAAAGATCCTTAAGTTAATGTTGCGGAATTTGTTAAAAATACTGCAATTATAGGCATTTTTTTTAATGAATAGTTATACTTCTAGTGCTTCTCTTTGAGCTATAATTTGTTGCAATTTATTTTCAAACTGCATTTTTTTCTTCTTTTCAATTTTGCATTTCATTGGTACTATTTTCTGTGTTGTTACTAGATCTGTTCTTTTATTAATTTTCTAAACTTTATATTTAAGTAAATTCCATTTTTAGGGTTCCGTAGCCAAATGGCAAAAACGGAACCCTTATGGATTCGTCAGGTCTGTCTGTCTGTCCGGCCGTATGTCACAACCACTTTTTTCCGAAACTATAAGAACTATACTGTTGGTAAGTAGATGTATTCTGTAAACCGCATTAAAATTTTTACACAAAAATAGAAAAAAAAAACAATACATTTTGGGGGTTCCCCATACTTAGAACTGAAACTTTAACCGACTTTTTTTTTCATCGAACCCATACGTGTGGGATAGGTCTTCAAAAATGATACCTATTGAGGTTTCTAATATTATTTTAATCTAAACTGAATATTTTGCGCGAGAGACACTTCCAAAGTGGTAAAATGTGTCCCCCCCCCCAAATCAAGACAAGTATTTTATGTTATCAGGAACTGGATAAGATGAAGATGATTATTATATAATATGACATATTTTTACGGAAGGCAAAATTCAATTTATTTAAAAATAAAAGAACCATTAATTGAATGAAGAATGCGATATCGTTCAATGCCTTTAGAATGTTTGATGTGTTTTATTAATATTAAGGCATGTACGGTACTCGTATTAATTGCTAACATCTAAAAAAATGTTTTTGATATCAATTTATAGTAAGTGTTGTGTGTCGCCACCGGTATCCTGTAAGACTTCAACCTCAACTCAGAAATAAAACCACTTTTATATGGATATTCTTCGATATAATTCTCAAAAGAAAAATAACAACGCTCAGTTCAGCGGTTCAATTCTCAAGTCCCGCGCAAAACGTGTCAAAATCAAACTATCACACTTTCAGTATGATGGTAGCAAAAGTCACAACTCTATACTTACAGCCTAAATAAGTTCAACAAAATTATTTTACATAAGTAGATTACTACTTTAATGATGGGTATCTGTCAACGTTACGAGACGAAAAATATAAGACTGTTTACGTGTCTTTATCAACTGACAGATACTTGTCACTGTTACAAATAATAACAATTAGATATTCCAAATCGTGAATATAATATTAAAGCCGTTAGCCTTACAGCTCGGCCATCCTTTAATAAGTGAGTCCCCTCACTTTAAGAACATAAATATTCAAAAGCAATTTTAGTACGTATACAATAATAAATCAATGTATTAAATTACTAATATTGTTATCTATACTACATTGTTAAAAACATCATTAAAATCTATAAACAGCAATAAAAATAATTAAATTAATAAATCTAGCACATGTTATCAACTTTTTTTTTTCTTTTGTTTTCCTAAGGCTTTCATCTGGCATGATCCACTATGTTATGCAATCATCTGTGCGATATCTATACTCGTTTTCATTCGTTTCTGCACTAATTGCTCATAGTCTATGCTCATAATAAAGCTATCATAAACACACATCTTGCATGATCTGCTACGGTGTACAATCATCTGTACGATACCAATTAGTTGGTACCATTCGTTTCTGTACTGATTGTTCATAGCCTGTGCTCATATTACTATTTCAATCTATGATTATAATCTGTGCGGAACTATGTCTATGTCAGTACTTAGGTCACTTAGTAACTCCCGACTTGAAAGATGATGCAGACATCGAACGGGAGCGAAGGGCGCTGTCGGTCAGATCGAATATGGTGATCCGTAGGTTCGCACGGTGCTCGGCTGATGTTAAAATTACTCTCTTTAGAGCATACTGCACAACTTTATACACGTGCAGCCTATGGACCAACTATACGCAAAGGTCGTACAGCGCCCTTCGAGTCCAGTTTAATAATGCGTTCAGGATGTTGTTGGGTCTCCCCCGTTACTGCAGCGCTTCGACAATGTTTGCGGAAGCGCGCGTAGATTGCTTCTATGCAACGATGCGCAAGAGAGGCACCTCGCTGGTTCGTCGAGTGCGAGGGAGCTCCAACAGCATGCTGGCCGCACTCGCGGAAAGGGTTGATTGCGCCTACATCAATCACTGCTGTAGGTTACACATTTGACGCAGGTGATGTAGTGACACTGAGACAGGCCTATTATATGTACCTAGTTATGTGTTTGTTATGTTTTTAATTCTGATATTTTGTAATGTGTTTTGATTATGATTATGTAATGTGACTGAGTGTGTTAATAATAATTTTATGAGTCTGTGACACTTGAAATAAAGTATAATTTAATTTAATTTTTTTTTATGTCACAGTTCCATTCATTATCTGCACGAATCATTCCAATTCTCAATCTCAATCATTTTTATTCATATCAACATAGATATTACAAAGCTCAACTATTATACAACTACATAACTATAACTATACGAATGGTAACGGTCAATCATCTTAAAAATGTATTCATTATTTAATATCTTTGCATTGTAATAACAATAGTAACAATAGGAATTAAACAATACTTCAAAATTCAGTAATTACTTATTATTATTAAGTATTACTGCTTAAATTAATCTCATTAATCATTGTCAGTTTCACTGTCATCATTATCATTTTCGTTTCCATCGTCACTGGAATAATCATTAAAATTAAGCCAAGGATGAATTTTATCAATTTCTATTACGTTTTCGTATCGTTTGTTTCCTTTTCTAGTTAGTGGGGTGTCCTCTACTAAGAATCTATCGTTGGGTAATGCTTTTACGATTCGGTACGGGCCCTGAAGTTTTGGTATAAGCTTTTTAGATTTACCTAGATGCTCTTTATCAATGACAGTCCTCTCAATTCTAACAAGATCTCCTACATTGTATGATTTTGTTATTTTTTCGGTTTTTGTCAAACTTGGCCTTCGCCTTTTCCTGATCCTTATCGATTTTCTCTTTAGCATCGGACCTCAGTTGCATTAGGTCGTCGCCACTAACTAATTGAGTTGTTTTAGAAATCGCGTCTCCCAATATATTTTCCGATGTTGAAATTAATTTGAACCCAAATAATAATTCTGAGGGACTCTTGCCTGTCGCTTTACTCACAGTTGTATTTATACCTAATTGAATATCTCCTACATAATCATCCCATGTATTTTCATTGTTGCCATTTGGTGCTCAACGCATCAGATATAGTCCGATTGAACCTCTCGACCTGCCCGTTCGCTCTAGGAGTAGCTACCGCGTTCAGTATGTGTTTTATGTTCAGTTTTTCTGTAAACTCTCTGAACTTCCCACTAGTATAACACGAACCTCGGTCTGTAATTAGCCTTGACGGAGCACCAAAGTAACTAAAGTACTCATGAAATACTTTGATTGCAGTTGACGTTTTTGTATCTATATCACGGCACGTATATTGTCAAATTTTGTGAGCGCATCAACAATAACTAAAATATACATATTGCCCCTCGAGATGATCCGCATGCAGTGTATGGAATGGGATTTCTATTTTTGGGATAGGGTGTAATAACCCTTCCTTTTGGCCTGATGGTGCTTTATGATGCGCACATTGTAGGCATGATGATACATATTTCTTGTGAATCGACGCATTTTTGGGAACCAAAATGTTGCTTTTAACCTACTCAGCGTTTTATCAAAGCCGAAATGCCCTACATGGTCGTGGTTCATGCGCAAAACTTGCCACCTAACGCCTCTAGGTACCACCCAACGAATTCCATCATCTAAGATACGATATACGTAGTCACCCTTAAGTTGATAATTCTTTCGTACATCGGCAACGAAATTTGTTTCATCGTCGAGAAGAATTTCTCTAATTCGTTTTATCTCTTCGTCGTTACTCTGTACGGTCGCAATCCAATCGGTTGTATCTACATGCAATACGTCAATTACATGTGTACTAGTATCATCAGTGTGTTCAGCCACCGGAGCACGACTCAGGGCATCCACATGAGCCATACGCGATCCTAACCTATATTCGATAGTACAGTCGTACTCCTGTAGCTGCACCCACCATCGCGCGATCCTGGGTATGAGATCACGCTTCGTCAAAGTCGTCCTCAACGCATTACAATCAGTTACTATTTTAAATCGTAACCCCAGTAAATAAACACGGAATCGACTTAAAGAGGCGACGACAGCCAACGTCTCCAGATCAAAAGAGTGGAGTTTTTGCTCATCTTCTGAATTTTTCCGACTGTAGTAGGGTACAGCTCTTAACTGGCTGTCACTACCTCGCTGCATAAGAATGCCTGCGATGCCTATCTTTGATGCATCGCAGGCATTCTTATCTTCATTCTTTCTTACGAGGCTATTATAGGTCGTTCTACGAGTTTTTCTTTAAGCGTGTTAAAAGCAGATAACATTCTGCAGTCCATTTCCACTCAAATTTGGATTTTAAAAGATTCGTTAATGGGCATGCTATTATTGCAAAGTTTTTGACGAATCTACGAAAAAATCTTGCAAGTCCTATAAAACGTCTTACTTCATGTACGTTTTAGGTTCAGGAAAATTGGAAATTGCAATTGTTTTACGGGATCCGGGACGTATGCCATCTCCAGATACACAAAACCCTAGAAAATCTATCTCCTTTTGGAAGAAATGGCACTTCTTTAATTTGAGAGTTAGCCCTGCATTGACCAAATGCTGGAGAACTTCCTCTAAACGTCTTAAACCCTCATTAAATGTACTAGATGGAATCAGGATATCATCCATGTAAATAACAACATATTTCAAGTCAGAGAGAACTTTATTCATCACCCTTTGGAAAATTGAAGGGGCATTCGCTAAGCCAAAAGGCATCCTTTTATACTGATACTGACCGTCGGGTGTTACAAAAGCTGTGACCTCTTGTGAACCCTCTGATATTGGAATTTGGTAGTACCCAGATGCAAGGTCAAGACTAATGAAAAGAGAATTGCCTGACAACCTATCCAATTGATCGTCGATCAGCGGTAAAGGATAGTGCTCTTTACGAGTCTTGTTATTTAGGGCTCTGTAATCGACGCAGAGCCTTTTCTCACCCGTTTTCTTCTTCACAAGAAGGATAGGACTCGCATAGGGTGAGTTAGACTCACAAACGATATCGGCGTCGATCATTTCTTTTACCATTGTTCGAACCAATTCACGTTCCGGATATGAGAGGCTATAAGGTCGGTAGACCACTGGCTTCGCGTCGTTCAATTCTATCTCCATTTGTACTATGTTAGTATACCCTAAATCAGCTAAACAAAACGAAAAACAACCCTCGTATCTCTTTAGTAGAGACTTCAATCTGAATATCTCATCATCAGATAGGTGACTGCCATAATTCAGATCCGAACACGTATCATCGTTGCTAAAATCTAGCATGTTGATTTCAAAACCTTTTTCAGATCTGTAAACTCGACTAACCAATGTATTTTTATTTAGTAAAAGTAAATGGTCGCTAAAATTTTGTACTAGAAGTGCTCCCAAACTATTTTCAAGATAGGACTCACCTGGCAATAAGTGAAATTCCTCACAAGGCTGACCTCTTAATGAACCTCTGACATATACAGACCCAGAGTAGCTTCTATCGGAAAAAATAGGAATCATGGTCATTTGTTTTGGTTGAATTTCAACATCCGCCTTAAGGAATAACCACAATTTATTAATGTCTTCCTTGCTAAAGATCAAGGAATTAGTGGTTTTTGTAATAATGATTCCGGGTTTTTCTGTAAAACTGTGACCAACTAACACGGGATATTTAATTATCTATAATAATATATTTAACCATCTTCAACTACGTAAACATCAACCATCTCTACGATATTATTAATATCTATTTTTACACGCGCCATTCCAATTGGTACGACGAAATTATTACCTAATCCTCTCATAACGGGTAACTCGCCTACTGACCAACTAACTCCTAATGATTTTGCTACACTACATTGTATCAATGTGCATTGACTGCCTAAATCTACATACCCTTTAACCAGAGTATCGTTAACCTTTAGCGAGATCATATATTTCTCATTACTAGTATCATCAACATCGACTTTCATAACTTTCTTTTCTGTACTAGAAGTGTCTTTAGCCGTTTCGCTGGACAGCTGCGGGCAATCGATCGTTACATGGCCAAGCTTTTTACAAATGTTACATCTCAGCAGTTTCTTTGTACATTTATTACTAAAAAGAACCTACTTCTTTACAGTTGAAACAAGTTATAGATGAACTAGGTCGTGGCTTATTCAACTTTGAATCATCCCCAACCGGCTGCTTAGTATTCGAATTCGTATTACTTAATGGTAAAGTCTTTTTATCTTGGCTAATCTTAGACTTGTCAAAATCGCGACTTTGTTTAATAGACTGAAAGTAATTAAGAACCTCTTCAGGCCCTTGACACTTGGCTGCTTTAGCACCAAGTCTCAAGGAACGATCCTCAATGCCATAGAGCAAACAATCAACGGAACGCTTCCCGAAGATCTCGCATCGATTCAACAGATTTAATTTTTCATAATAATATAATTTTTCATAATAGACAAAACAGGGCAGCTCAAGTAAAATCATTGAAATATCAACCAAGTTCTATACAAATCTTTATCAGGATCAACAGAAACAGCCCCGACACTTCATTTACTATTGCCCTGACTCCGTTCATCCCATAAGTCCCTATGAGGTTCAACTTGCTCTTCGCGAGATGAAATTCAACAAAAGCCCTGGAGTGGACGGAATAACAACCGAAGTTTTAAAGTTAGGGCGAAACGTTCTTGTCCCTCACATCACATCCTTCTTCAACACTATATTACACTCTGGCCAAATTCCCCCTGAAATGTGTCACTCAAATATAATTCTACTTCACAAGAAAGGAGACAAAGCAGACATCTCTAACTATCGACCCATAAGTCTCATTTCACACTTATATAAGCTTTTCATCAAAGTAATAGAAAAACTTATCGCTCCGACACTTGACCTGCACCAATCCCCCGAGCAAGCAGGATTTCGTCCCCATTTCTCAACAACAGACCATCTCCATACTCTCAACCAAGTAATCGAAAAATACAACGAATACAACAAGCCACTTTACTTGGCCTTTGTGGATTATGCCAAGGCATTCGACAGTATACACCATCACTCAGTCATTAATGCCTTGGAATCTCAAAATATACTACACACCTACATTGATCTCATTGATACCATCTACCAAAGTAGCTCTGCGAACATCAAGTTGCACATTTCGGGTTCAAATTTCAATATAGAAAAAGGTGTCAAACAGGGTGATCCGCTCTCACCCAAGCTATTCACAAGCGCACTGCAGGAGGTTTTTAACAAGCTGCCCGATTCGTGGCAATCACGAGGCATAAAAATTAGCGGCCAACACCTAACAAACCTCCGCTTTGCCGATGACATCGTTCTATTCTCCACATCAGCTCCAGAACTGGAAGAAATGCTCCAAGATCTGAGCACAGCAAGTCTTGAGGTTGGACTTTCCATGAACAGATCCAAGACCCAGATCATGACCAACAGCACGAAACGTAGGGTCGCGGTAGACGGGCATACGCTGCAATATGTCGACGAGTATACCTATTTGGGCCAGATAGTGTCGTTCAAAAACAGGCAAGACAAGGAAGTCGAAAGACGAATCCAAAATGCTTGGAAGACCTTCTGGGCCCTGAAGGAACATATGAAGGGAAGCCTTCCACTTACACTGAAAAGAAAACTCGTCGACATGTGCATCCTGCCCGTCCTAACCTACGGTGCACAAAGTTGGGCACTTACTGAACAACAGAAGTCCAAACTCAAGATTTGCCAGCGAGCAATGGAGCGCAGCATAATAGGTGTTAAGCGAACAGATCGCGTTAGAAACACCACACTGCGCTCCATAACTCACGTAGCTGATGTTGGAGAAAAAACAGCCACGCTGAAGTGGGAATGGGCAGGCCACGTGGCACGGATGCACCCGGAGAGATGGGCAAGGATCGTCACACACTGGTCACCTGAAGAAGGACAGCGCCGTCGAGGTCGACCTCGGCGAAGGTGGCGTGACGATCTGGTTGTGTTTGCGGGGCTAACATGGCCGGAGATCGCACAGAATAGAGAGGTATGGAAGGAGAAAGGGGAGGCCTTTGCTCAGCAGTGGGACACCATGTAGGCTAGAAAAAAAAAATAAATAAAAAAAAAATAATAATTCTAAAGAGTCATAGTATTTCACGCGTTTATTTAACATTTCGGTAAATAATTCTGCATAATCATCACTACTAGGAAAGGAATCAATCAATTTAGTTTTCCACTCAGGCCACGAAAATGACATTGAAGGCAAGGCCTGGTACCATGTATTTATTTATTTATTTATTTATTTATTTATTTAATTTTAGGAAAACTTACAGCTAAACAGACAGTGAGTAATAGTTTAAACAAAATATGGCCAATTACAAGTTTCCACATGTAGTATGTAAATTATATAAATAGAAAATCCTTGATAGACTAAATAACACCAAACAGAACGCTACTTTTACTACTATTACCACTACTACTATTACTATTATTACTACTACTACTGCTACTATTTACGCTTGAAGAAGCTAGTACATAAAATTTTCTTTAAATTAACCAAATTAGTACTGAAGAGGTCGATCTCAGCTTCCCGGCAGATTGCGTTGTACATACGACTCGCTCTCACCATGTACGAGTTCCGTCTGTACGTAGTGGTTACCACTGGGGTGTGCAATAAATGAGGTCTACGCAAGAACACAGACGGCACTCGCAGCCCGATTTTATGTAGCAACTCGGTAACACCAGTTGTTCCATTGGCGATCTTGAATAGAAACACAAGATCAGATATTTTACGCCTTTCATAAAGTGGAAGGATATGAAATTTTTTGCAACGGTAGATATAATTCGTTGAAAAGGATTTAGACCGATGTTGAATGTGCCTTAAAAACTTTTTTTGTATGCTCTCAATACGATCTATGTAGACATTATAATTGGGGTTCCAGACCTGAGAGGCATACTCCAAGTGACTACGGACAAAGGAACAGTATAATATTTTAATAGTTTTAATATTTTTAAACTCGGAGGACACCCTGAGAATGAAACCAAGTGCTTTTGATGCTTTTTTGACTACATTGTCTATGTGCGCATCAAAGAGGAGCGTAGCATCAAAGGTAACTCCCAGATCCCTAATAGAGTTGACCCTGTTTAGTGTTGTATCTAAAAGCGTGTAGTTAAAGACTATCTGGATAGGTTTCCGAGTAAAGGAGCAAACATAACACTTGGAGACATTCAAATCCAACTTATTATTAATACAATAGGCTTGAAAACTATTAAGGTCTGCCTGTAATAGATGAGCATCCGCCAGGGAGTTTATTTGTCTCATTATCTTAATATCATCAGCGTACAGTAACAATCTAGAATACCGGAATGAAGAGGAGATATCGTTGATAAATATATTAAATAACAGTGGCCCCAGCAAGGATCCTTGGGGAACCCCCGATGGGACGTTCATAGGCTTAGAGCAGTATCCATTCAGAACTACAGTCTGACATCTGTTCTCCACATAGGACTTGAACCACCGGTAAAGATCGCCCCTGATACCCACCGACAAAAGCTTACGCAACAGGATCACATGATCTATCCGATCGAAACACTTACTGAAGTCGGTATAAATAACATCAACTTGGGACCTTTGAGACATACACTCGGAGAGGTAGTCGCTACAAACAACGAGATTGGTCGAGGTCGACCGACCCTTTAAGAAGCCGTGCTGGTTGACACTTAAGATGTGTATGATGTACGAGCAACACCCGCAAGTCTGGGCAGTGCGTAGTGTATCACCTGATCATCACCCCAACGGTACAGCTTCGCACATTCGTCCACCTTATTAAGCCAAATGTGGACCGTCTGGTCCTTGACCATGGGGTCAAATTCAGGAATAACATTACCTAGCATCGGCAATTTATTGCCTTCTGACTTCGCATTCGACAAGGATTTAATTAACTCGTTCAAAAATAACTGAGTCTCACTGTTAGCAAATATAGATTTTCTTACTTGAACATTTCCGCGTGGTTCATCACTTACTGCGGTGTTTGATGAGCTACTTCGGTCAGACGGCCGCCTGCGGCATCTGGTATGCCGCTGCTCACTCCGCTTCCTCGTCAGGTTTCGGCGCGAATGATGCTCATCTTCGCGGCTACGTTTCCGACTTCGTCGACGCCGCCCATCAGTCCGTGTTAGAGGTCGACTCCTCTCGTCCTGGTCACTCGAATCGCTAGGCGATACTATACTCTGGCGATTTTCACTGGCTTCATTATCACGGCAACGCTTACGTTCCATGCTCACAGCGGATGGAGTAAAATGGGACCGGCTCCTATGGTCACGGTCCATATTTAACTGATATTTTCTAGAACTTGTGGGTGTGTTGTACTAATCCAACTTCTGAATTGTATGACTTCAACCTCAACTCAGAAATAAAACCACTTTTATATGGATATTCTTCGATATAATTCTCAAAAGAAAAATAACAACGCTCAGTTCAGCGGTTCAATTTTCAAGTTCCGCGCAAAACGTGTCAAAATCAAACTATCACACTTTCAGTATGATGGTAGCAAAAGTCACAACTCTATACTTACAGCCTAAATAAGTTCAACAAAATTATTTTACATAAGTAGATTACTACTTTAATGATGGGTATCTGTCAACTTTACCAGACGAAAAATATAAGACTGTTTACGTGTCTTTATCGACTGACAGATACTTGTCACTGTTACAAATAATAACAATTAGATATTCCAAATCGTGAATATAATATTAAAGCCGTTAGCCTTACAATCCTATTTACAAAGACTAATATAAAATACCTACCTAATGCCAAGTTAGTTTCTCGAAACTGGCCAAATGTTATGTCGTATTCAATAACGTAGGTAGTAGGTAAATCAAAAACATTTTTATTTTTGATACACACAAATAACAGAATTGAAAGCAATGTGGGTAATTTTTGCTCACAAATAGCAACACTGTATTGTGATAAGTTAGGTTATTATATTTTTTGTTTAATGATCGATTTACGTAAAAATAATGTATAAAATGTAAGTACATACTTAGATCATCATCTGCCTAGCCTTTTCCCAACTATGTTGGGGTCGGCTTCCAGTCTAACCGGATGCAGCTGAATACCAGTATTTTACATGGAGCGACTGCCTATCTGACCTCCACAACCCAGTTAGTACTGGGTAATACGATACCCCTTGGTAAGACTGGTTGTCAGACTTTTTTGGGCCACTGACTACCTAACGACTGTCAAAGATCTTCAAATGACAGCCGGGACCAACAGCTTAACGTGCTTTCCGAGGCTCGGAGGAAACTCGATATGTAATGGGTGGTCACCCATCCACAGACCAACCTAGGTAAGCACGGCTTAACCTAAAGATCGACCCGAGCGGCTGTTATTATTTAGCCACGAGCTCCTCCTCGAGTACATACTTAGATGTGAAATGTAATTTGATCACATTTTTGTGTTTTCCTGAAGTGCTATGACATCCTTACACGCTACAAACAGTCATTTTCAACTATTTTAAATAATTTACTGGCGAGCTGTGTTCGCCGGAACGTGACCTTGAGTACTGACGGCTCGCCGAGAGAAGTATGCCATGTATGGCATAGCTTTAGTTGCCTCGGTTTTTGCACTCGTACTAGATTTATATGCGTTATTATTCTAATGCTACGTCCAGACTTGCAGGCGAAGATTCGTGTTCGCGTTGTCGCGATAAAAGTTCGTGTTCGCTCTATGACGAATTGCTTGGCCAGGGCCACATCAAAAAAAAACTTCACTACGTCGCGATAATCTAGAACGTCGCGATAATTAATTTCGCGGAAAACGGATGAGGCGGTTGCGCTGTATCACATCGCGGCTAATCATTATTTACTGCATCTTTATTATTTGAACAAAAATAAAAAGGTCAAAAAGAGGAATAAAAGGCGATGGTGGATGTTATCTATACACAAAAGTCGGACAATGTATTAAGTACCTAAGTACTTTTATATTGTTTAACTTTGCCGAAATTTGCTAGTTTAGTCAGCCTATCAACCAATAATGAATGAATGAACCCGTATGAAATCTAATATCCTCTCATTACTCCAATCCATGTTTAACAAGTTTAATGAAACACGTTCAAACTGCTCGGCGTCTCGCAGTTAACTAAAGCGCGCGAAGTGTGGCCAACTGTCCGCGTCCAAGCACGCGGGCACTGAGTCCCGAGGAAGAGACGGACGGGGGCGACCTTCCTAGGTCGCGGGCGTTCCAACTGGCCGCCCTCGGTTGTCTAGCTTCAAAGTGAGGAGGGAGGCCAGGCCGTCAAGGACGACCAGCTTCACGTCCTGACCCTGCCTGATGGCCCTAATCAGGTCCATCAGCAGTTGGATGGCGCAGGCTGTGAAGTCCTTTGATGTGACGCCGGCAGCTGGACCGGCGCTCGTGGAGGCTTCGAAGTGGACGGCTTGGGCCGTTGGCCGTGCCGCGCCGGCAGTGGCTGCCGGCCCGCCCGTCGACTTCGTTGTGGTAGGCGGATGTTGAGGTACAAAGACAGCCTGCGCCGGGGTCGGGATAAGGTCACCCCTGCGGTTGTCTTGAGACTCTGCGGGGGGCGCGGGTGCGCTCCCCTTGCCCCCTTCTTCTTCTTGTTTTTCCTCCGTCACTTCGAGGAGGAGGGGGCTTGGCCCCTGTCGGTGGGCCCGTTGGCCGCCGCCATCAGCGACTCGCCATGGGCCTCGAAAGAGGCTACGTCGGGCTGCCTGGCTGGAGCCGACGTGGCTCGGCGTGAGGTAGCTATGACGGCGACTGTGCCAGCTCGTCTGTTCCGTATCTCCCTCTGGAATACGGGGCAGCGCACGTTATCAGCGGGGTGATCACCCCCGCAGTTGGCGCAAGTCGCCGGCTCTTCGCGTGGGCGGGGGCAGTCACGCGCAGCGTGCGCTTCCCCGCAACGGACACAGGCGAGCGGCCGGTGACAGTGGTGCGACAAGTGCCTGAACTTCTGGCACCGGTGGCACTGGGCGGGCCCACGTTTGCCCCACCAGACTTCAACTCTGACACCCCTCATTTTTTAAAACACGGAGGTGTCGAGAATCTTGCGCGCGTCCGGATTCCTTTTCAGGATAACGTGGAACACGCAGCCGGGACGATCACCGCGCGCCTTGATGTGGCGCACGTACTCCGGCTCGTGTCCCAACGTTCGGAGCTCCTCCTCGATCTCCTCCGGAGTGGAGTCTGAAGGCAGCCCCCTGATGGCCACCTTGAAGCTTCGGTCTGCTGGGAGTGAGTAGGCAAACCAGGATATGCCTTGCTCTTTCTCCAGGATGGTCAGGTACCGCTGGACCAACCTGTACTTCTCCTCGCTCTCAGGCGAGAAGCGTACCCCAGCGCCGTAAGGACGGGCGTTGGGTGGTCGGCCCAGATGCGCGGTGATCGCCCTGAAGTGAGCGGCCCATCCCGGCAACCTCTCCACCACCAATGGAGGATACCTCTGCCGCTTCTGCTGCTTCGGTTTGGACAGGTCGGTGGCCGCACTCTCAGCGGTAGTCCGGGCTGCAATCTGGGAAAAAGAATCGTAAATATTGTGTGAGACACTCACCCCGTGCTGTGTCTCCTTAGGACTCATGGGCGTCGTCGATGATGGCGACGCAGGAGGTGAGCGGCGAATGACTTAGGTGAAAGTGGGCGATTCGACACCGCCCGGCCGCGGGGGCGCGCGCGATCACGCTGCGGGCGCGGCGGGTCGAGGCAGTATCGCTTCGCCTCCTCCTCTTCCTCCTCGTCCGTGCTTCGGCGCCGTCGTTGTGGCCGCAACTCCGATTGGTAGTCGTAGCCACCGTGCAGCGACGACGTCGGTGAGGCCGTTGGTGTGCGCCGCCTTGACTCGGCCCCGACTCATAGGAGCACGCGGACGCTACCGACATGTTCGAGCCGGCTTGCGACGAACATGCCGACAGCGCCAGCGGCGAGTCGTAGGCCGACATGCGTGGCGGTGCCGGCGAGTCTGGTCCGGTGAGCACCGGGGGCTCAAATCGAGCGGTCAGTGCGCGCCGCTTGCGCCGGTCCGGTCAGCAAGCTGTGTCCGGGGCCAGCGATGGCGGTGCGGGACTTCACAGGGGTGCGGCTGGGGGCGCCGGCGCAGGTGTTCGCGCAGGCACAGGCGGCGCGGTGCCACGCACTGCAGCAAGCGCGACAGGCGCGGCAGCGAGCGCTGGGGGCGCACAGTCGCGCGCGGGCGGTGTGGCAGCGCGCAGGTGCGGTGCGCCGTTTCGCTCTGCGGCGCGTGCAGCAGCGCGGGCCTGCGACGCGCGATTGGCGTACGCGGTGGCGGTTTCCGGGGCCTGGGAAGGCACCGGGCGGAACGCGGGAGGCCGCACGGCAACAGGCTGCGAATGGCTCGACGATGGCACCGGCGCAACGCGCTCTGGCGCCAATGTCGTCGGCGGGTCACGCGCAGTCGCCTTCGTGCTCGGCCCTGCTACCGCTTCCTTCTTCTTCCTCGGCGTCCTCTTCTTCTTCCTCCTCTTCCCTTCGTAGAGGAGGGGGCCTTTGGCTTCCTCCAGCATTACACCAAACGGTGTCTTGTCGGCACAGACAACGCTCGGTCCAATGCTGGACGGTCTTCAGCGTAGATTTCGTCGAGGATGGCTTCACGGCGATCGTAGTCATAGTACGGACCGCAGTCGCCAGTCCCCGACATCTTCTTGGCTTCGGTGTTGTAGGGCTTCAATTAAAATAGTGACCCCGCGACCGCAACAGTGGGTGGAGCAGCACGACGTCGGCTTCCCCTGTGCTCGCACCAGTGCTAGGCATTTGCACGAACACAGGGAAAGTGAGGCGAATTGACGGTCCAGGCGGAGAGAGTTTTGTCAAAGTACCCCCAGTTGGAGGCACATTTGACAAAATTTTCCAGGAGCTGCTAGGGCGATGGTGGCGACACGTCCGAACTCCTCGGATCACTGGTGATCCTGAAAGGGACTCGGGGTAATTACCCAGTATTTATGTTGCTACTACAGAGCGCGGGTAACGTATCTATAGTTTATATATCATTGAGTGACGTGCCGTACGTACAAGATGACAGCGTAACTAAAGAAATATATTTATCTCTCTCTAACAACAAGAATTCCGTAGATGACATTTAATGTTCCTTCTCTTTCTCTCGCTACCAATAAGTTTTACGCTGTTTTCGAGTGCCGTGATGTTCATGCATGACGCGTCTATTTATAATACATCATTGATCCACGGTGTATTTCATTTTGTCATGGCGCGTTCCATTCAAAACCCTCTCTGACTGTGTTAAGAAACGAAATACTTTTTAGACGCACCAGTTTTATGGGTTCAATTTGGATGCTTTAGGCCCACTTGTGCCAAAACTGTGAGTTAAATAAATAACTCGAGGTTTACTAACTCGGTGTTAACGTTTTAAATTCGTAACTGACAGTTTATATTGCACCAGTAAAAATTAACCCAGAGTCAACTAACATGTCATATTCATTTGTCATGTTCATTCATTCTTTTTACATCCGGCAAGATATGGTAGATCGAATGCTGAATGAAATAAGTGTACTGCTCTCTCGCTCCACAGTACTTTGAATAAGTCTATCCCTTTATGTCAGATTAGAAATGACATGTAGTTCTTTGTCGCATTATATTGACTGTTGTCCTTGTCTGTTGTGACATAAGCGTGTTGCATTTGCATTAGGTACCGATGCTGTTGATTAATTCTTCTGTTATAAAAGTCTGAACTAATGTATTCGATGATCTCTTCATCATCATCCGACAACCACCATTAATTTATCATTGTTCGGGGCAAAATAAAAGCGATATCACTGAATGCAACAAACACAATAGTCCGGGAGGTAGCGTTGCATATTTTAAGCTAATGTTTTACGCCGATCGGTTGCCATTCTTTTCAATAGGTCTCGATTGACTGATAAGTGAACCAAGCGTCAGCTGACGCACCCGCGATGGGTGTTGGATTGGAAGGTCCCGGAAGGGGTAAAAAAAAAAGAATCAAGTCATAGTATTACTGAACCATTTTTCATAAATAGTTTACATCATACTGAGCTTAAAAACAATCAGTCAGCTGGGTGCGGAGAGGGGAGTTCTGTCAGCTGGACCCAGAAAGAAACTGTGAATTACTCGGATAATCTGTATCTTTAGTGCGTCAGCTGACGCTCTTTCCACCACTACCCACGCAGCTGATTGTTGTTTCCGTACTTTTGATAATTTAAACAATTAATACTTAGTTAACTTTCATCCGGCGTACTATAACTTTACGTGTTTTTTTTACAAGTTCATGCGAGCGGCTGACGCATAATCCCCCCTCCACCATGCAGCTGATGATTTTTTTTAAGCTCAGTATGATGTAAACTAAATTAACATTATTCAGTATGATGTTATTTCATTTATGAAAAAAGTAACAGTAATACTATGACTATTTTTTTTACCACTTCCGTGACCTTCCAATCCTACACCCCCCGCGGGTGCGTCAGCTGACGCCTGGTTCACTTATCAGTCAATCTATTGAAAAAATGGCAACCGATCGGCGTAGGTACTTAAAAACATTAGCTAAAAATATGCAACGCTAGCTCCCGGACTATTATGTTTGTTGCATTCAGTGATATCGTTTTTATTTTGCCCTGAACAATGATAAATTAATGGTTGTTGTCGGATGAGGATAAAGAGATCATACATTAGTTCAGAATTTTATAACAGAAGAATCAATCATCGGTAATGCAAATTATGCAACACGTTTATGTCACAACAGACAAGGACAATTTAAAACGTTAACACTGAGTTAGTAAACCTCGAGTTATTTATTTAACTCATAGTTATGGCGCAAGTGGGCCTTAAACACATGTAACACGAGGGGGTCAAAAGTTACGAAAAATGTAAGAAATGTAACCTCCTGGCAACACTGACCCATATCTACACGTGCCGGAGAAACAGCTGTAGGGTACCGGAAAATTATGGATAAAAATAAAATTGCACGAATTGTGTTGAAGTTCTATGAGCTGGTAACATTTTAGACATAAAAGCACAATCGGCGTACAATAATTTACCATACCGCATTCTGATACGGTCTAATTTTGATTAGCAGTGTTTATATGAGAGATGGGAATACTCCTCTCTCTTTCTGGAGAGTGGTAAGGCTTATGAAACAACTTTTATACTTAACTTTATTTTTAGTCGAAATGTTTGAAATTACAAGTGCCGTTTATAAGTTTATAAAATGTTTCAGCCATGTAATATTTTATATTATAACTATTGTAAAAACGTCTTGGTAATATGATTCAAAACGACCTTCTTTGTAATGTAAGATAAGAAGCTACTCAAGCAAGTACCGAGTTCAAGTTAGGGTCCTAAGTCCTAACACATACATGCACGTTTCTATTTGCAATAAGATAATTTATGATTATTTTATACTTTTAGGATGGTGGATTTTGTATTATATTTAAATCGAGGTGCGATTTAAATATAATACAAAATTAGTTTCTATAGATATACAATTATTCAAAGAATTACTTTCATTGATTTTTCTATTTTTATTACCAATTCCTTAAATCTTGTATTTCTCTTTTTTACACAGTTGGTTTAAGTAAGACATCACGTCGTCTTGCCACAACACCTAAACGTGCCGTTCGCCAGTGCCTGAATTCGTACATGTCGAAATAGACAGAATCTTATCAAATATTTGATATCAGCAAATGTGCAAACAAAAATACAATTTATGTTAGTATCCCAAATTACATTTTTTTCACTTTTTTCTACTTAATCGGCTGAAATACTTTTCGTGCAATTCTTCGTGCAAAACGCCCCGTTGTGACGACACAGTTTACGTCAAGTTTGCGTCATCACATCGTGAACAGCGCTCAAACGGGGAGGACGTGGGATGAAAGTGTGTGCAGTGCATCATTAGAAACATAGTTTTATTATTTTTTCAAATGTTTCTAATATCGGAATTATAAAGTACAAAGTTTAGGATAGGTAAATATGTTCGGTTCATTAATTTGTTGCTTGGTTGGTGTTTCCTATGTTGTTTAAACGATATTTATTGGTCATTTGTGTTGTTTCAGGTTCCTTTCGGGGTCGCCGCCATCATGGCGTCGGACGAACAATTTTCTCTATGTTGGAACAATTTCCACGCAAATATGTCAGCAGGCTTTCACGGCCTGCTGTCGCGTGGAGATCTAGTAGATGTTACATTGGCTGCCGAAGGCAGATTATTACAGGCACACAAATTAGTTTTATCAGTATGTTCTCCTTATTTTCAAGAAATGTTCAAAATGAACCCAACTCAGCATCCAATAGGTAAGATAAGCATTTTCAGTATTGATTTTTACTTTTTTGACTTACTTTTATATGTACTAATAATTGTTCCTTGTTTCAGTATTTTTAAAAGATGTTAGTCATTCAGCATTAAGAGACTTATTACAGTTTATGTACCAAGGGGAGGTTAATGTTAAGCAAGAAGAATTAGCATCGTTTATTAGTACCGCGGAACAGCTTCAAGTGAAAGGTCTAACCGGAAATCAAAATGAAGAAAGTTCCACGCCATCCAAACCAAAGCCGACCTCCAGGCCAGGCCCGAGGTCGTCACAACAAAGGCAATCCGTAATGACTAAGTTAGAGACTGATTTAGATTCTAAGCCCTCCTCCACTCCAGTAGCGGTTAAGCGACCAAATAGGCCATCAATAGCATCAAATAATTCGTCGTCTTCACAAAGTGGACCAGCGAAACGAAAATGCGTGGACCCATTAGAAGCCGGACCGTCGGGATCTGCAAAAGAAGAATTTGTTACGATACCGGATGAGGACGAAAACAACGCCGTGGCACCCAAAATGGAACCTGAATTCGTCAATGAAAGTATGTGGGATGATGACGATGATGGCGCTAACAATGAAGAAACTAACTTCGGTGAAGACGATTCTAATATGGAAATGACTGGTAAATATTTTTCGTTAACGACTCTGTATTTTTCTCTTTACCACGTAAATACTAATACTGCTTTGTTTCCCAGGCTTTGATGGCTCGACTACTGGTGATGGCAATATAACTGGCGGTGCTGAAGGAGGGGCTGTTGGAGATGCACAAGGTAGGTTTGCAACTTCCTAATGTAAGACAGTTTGTCCAAGTGAGATCCTTGGACAAGCTGTCTGATCCGGCTTATGTAATCACGATTACTGAAGCCTTTAGTTGTAGAATGAAATTTGTAAGTTAGTTGTAAGTAGTTTAGAATAGTATTGGTAATTTGATGTTTAGGTAATGTGGTAAGGTAAACCGGTCTGGTTTGACACAGGTATGGTGTAAAGGTTTCAAGGTTTGGTAAAGGTTCTCTGGTAACATGTTTCAAGGTATGGTATGGTATACAGGTAATTAAGTATGGTAAGAAAAAGTAAGAGTTCGGCAGGTATTAAAAGTGGTAATTTAAAAGATTGTAGAGGTTTGGCTATGCAGTGGTAAGTTGAGGTTGGTAGGTATTAAAAATGGTAATTGGAAAGATGGTAGAGGTTTGGTTCCGCAGTGGTAAGTTTTGTGAGGTAATAATGGTACATGAAATTTAGCTTGCAGGATTGATTGTCCTTGTACGCAGACGGCTTGTGGTAATGTAAGACTACTTTGGGTAACTTGTCGGTGTGAACTGTTAAGACTGCGAATTTTATAGCTTTAGCGGTGGCGAGCTGCGCGTAATTATGATTTGGACAAGTACCTACCTAGGTACCACTGGTAGGTACCTACTTTCAAAGTCAAACCCATGCGTCATAGTATGAGACTTGTGGGGTGTAAATGTTGGCGAGGAAGTTTTCATGCTGATTTCCTGCGCGCTATGGTATGCTGCGCGCAGGTTGGTATCCATGGCTATGGTACCTGTATAAAGGTGGGTATACGTTGGTTTGGCGACTGCCTATTTTTTGCAGACTCGTGCGGGAGGGCGCTAGGTAGGTACCTACTACATGTGTAGGTACGGACTTAGTGCCGGTACACACGATGCGCCGCGGCGCCGCACTGCAGATTTCGCCGTACCTAACGGCATCGGCATGTGCATGTGGATTGAGTGATTCTTCAATCTTTACAAAAATATTGAGGAAGATTTAGCAGAATATAGGTAGTTAAAACATTATGGCCTAGGTAAAAAAAATGTTAAACCTGAGATAAAAATTAATAATATAGTCAAGAAAGTGGGTCACTCAAACCGCGCGCTTTGAAAAAACTTCATATATCTCAATATAATTATTATTATAGCCTTTACACTTCTAATTTTATTTCAATATTGAAAATATGTTAACACGTTCACTGTGCAGCTAGGTATGATGAGAGAGACTACCTACCTACCCTATAAGTGCAAACGCAAATAATTATTGTAGAAAATATATTGCGTTAGGTATAAAAATGATATGATACAGCATTGTTTTATATTTTATATAGAACCCCTTTCATTTAAAAAAATATTTTGTCCCATGTCCCACCCGAGGGTCATACACGTATGATCTCGTAACTTCATGCCCCATCTGTGGGTCATACACGTATGATCTCGCAACTTCATGCCCCTACTGTACAATACATGGCTTGCAATATGACCTCTTGCATGTTCTTCTTTATAACCATTTTACGGTATAATCTGTGGTTTCTATAACCAAAATACTTGACAAGTAATACTCCTACTCCTTCAGCAGATCTACCTACACCGCGTTCTTCTAGGTCCAGTGTATCAATTGAGCAATCTGGAACTTCTAGACTCAGCCATTTCCTAACAAAAATACCCAGACGTGACCCAAAACGAATGATTAGAAAACGTTGCTCTGGTTGCTACAAAATTTTAATTGAAGCAGGCCGTACACCAACGGAAGCAGCTAAAAAAACAAAAAAAACAGATATGGAGTGTCTAGCGTGCCAAAAAGCTTTTTGTCTTAATTGTTTTAATAGTTCCCATTAAATTAAATATAATAAAATAAGTCTTCTTTTTTATTCAAAACATCCCAAAATTATCTCATTTTCGATAATCGAACACTGGTAACTCTATTAAAAAAGTTCCTCCGGTCTTTGCGTAATATTTTTTCTTAGTCCATTGTTCACACGTGTGAACCAATAAAAGTGGCTAAACTCATACGTGTTTGAGGTTATGAGCCTTTCAATAATTGGCGAACAACTCATGCCCACCCGTGGGTCATGCACGTACGATGAGCAACTCGGTATGACCCACCGGTGGGGCAAGCACAGTGAACGTGTTAAGAATAGTTAGCAACTATTAACAATTATTTGAGAAATCACTGACACGTCCGTTCCAAATTTTATTTATTAAGGTTAATTTGGATCACTCATTCCGCACACGGGCCGTATGAGTATGCTCTTGAAAATCATTACTATATACTGAACAAATACGTGTTATTTTTGTTGTGTAGTATGACTAAACTTGAGATTGAATTTGTTAAAGAATGAGTGTGCCAAAATTTACAAGCTGAAGGAAGAAAATATGAACCTTTATTTTTTCCTACAATATGCCGTCTGAGTGTTCCATACTTCGACCTGTAAAAATGATTTTTAGGGTGTAATGTGAGGCGATATTTAATTTTGCGCCACATCCTGTGGGATATCGTTGAATAGGTCTTTTAAGTTAAAATCAGTTGTCTAATGAATAATAACAGATAAATAAATATAAGATAATATATCAAGTTATAGTAAAAAACAATTAACAATTTTGGATACAATCGTAGTCTGCCTACGCAGTATATATAAGTAAATAGAGGTCGAATTATGGAACACTTAGACGGCATATTGTAGGAAAAAATAAAGGCTCATTTCTTCCTTCACCTTGTAAATTTTGGCACACTCATTCTTTAACAAATTCAATCTCAAGTTTAGTCATACTACACTACAAAAATAATACGTATTTGTTCAGTATATAGTAATGGTTTTCAAGACCATTCATACGGGCCGTGTGCGGAATGAGTGATTCAAATTAATCGTAATAAATTTGGAACGGGACGTGCCAGTGATTTCTCAAATAATAATTGTTAATAGTTTATAACTATTCTTAACATATTTTCAATATTGAAATTCGAAGTGTAAGGCTATAATAATATATTCTGAGATATACATTGACGTTTTCTCAAAGCGCGCGGTTTGAGTGACCCACTTTCTTGACTATATCATTTTTATCTCAGGTTTAACAAATTTTTTACCTTGGTCATAATGTTTTAACTATATTCTGCTAAATCTTCCTCAATTTTTGTTAAGATTGAAGAAAGGATCACTCAATCCACCTGCATATCCTAACGGCGGGCATTGTGTTTTTAAATTGCCAGGTAATTTCTAGAAGTAAATGAAACTAATAGTTTATTACAAAAAAAAATCTAGGCAGGTATTTCAAAATTCATAATAAAATACTAAATGAGTTGTAATATTAATAAAATTAATTAGAATAATTGTAATGGGGACAAAACTCACATTATAAGCGAAAGAAATTCATTTACTTAGAAATACATCGCTAGGTTTACTTCTTTGTATCGTCTCTTTCAACTTAAAGTAATGAATTTTATAAGTATAAAGTAGATAAGTAATTAGAGTTAATGTAGAACTAATCGCCTATCTAGAATTGGTTTTTTAAAGTGCGTAATTTAAAAGTACATCGCGGGCTAACTGTTATAGAAGAAGTTATTATTTTTAAAAACTGAAACGGAACAAATTGCGTATTATGCATATTTCGATAGAACAAATATAGATCTAATTATTTAATGTATTCGTTAAAACGCAGGGCATGGTCAATCGGTAGGTACAGACACATGTGCACCGGCACTTACGAAATGTAACATTCAATGTAACACGCAATGAAACAAACCGGCATAAATCCTAGGATTTCATTTCGCGAATTCCCAGTGTGGTCCCTCAGTTCACACATACATCATTACGATTGCTCTGCCAAGTTATCCAAAAGGAAAAAAACGAATTTGTCACAAAATCGAAGGCAGGAAGGAAATGGGTAAGGTCATAAAAAAATGTACTATTTATAAGTTTTGAGGTGAGCCCATGTTTGATTGTGAATACCATGCGCTAACAAATAGTATGTTAATATTATTATTTTATAATATATTGATAATCATGCTTAGAATAATGTAGAACTAACCAGAATATTCGAGAGGCTTAAACTTAAAAAATAAAAATATTTTTGAAATCAACAAAATAAAGCTGCATATATGTATAAATTTATTTGTCTCCTATCTACCAAGAGGACGAAAAAATTGCATCAAAAAAAAAATATTGGGATTATGGTTTTAAATTTAAAGTACCTATACTGTTACAACAATAAACATGCTGTGTGATAATGTGTAAATTATTGTAATAATACAATGCTAGTGAACAAAAAACCGATTCTAATTTATGTCTCCAAAAGTTATCCAGTGTGTTATTCCGATTCGATATGGGGTAGATTTTTGGTGTTCAACAGTAGGCAACTTTACTTAGCTAATTTTGATGTGGCAACACCTTAATGTAACTGTCAAATGTCAGTTTTGACATATTTTTTTCATTTGTGGTCGAGGCAGTTATTAATTTGTAAATTCCATAATTAGTGCGCATATTTCGGAAAGTGTATCTGGGAATTCTACGCGGTAAGTACAAAGATATCGTTTACTAGGTTCCTAATTCGAAATTTATAGTCAATGACCTGAGTATATCAAGTTTTACTAGAGAAATCGCGCTTGATTTGTGACCGTTATTCATTGTTGAAGTTAGAATTTTCAAGTGTGTTTGTTCCAGTTCGTTATGTGTGTTATGGTGTTTGTTATGTCACACACTGGAATTTTATAAAAGAGACTGTACACATAACTATATTGTTTTGATATAATTTAATTTTGATTTGACTATTTATATTACGTATACCTACCTATTAACATAGTTTAAAATATTGTACCTACTAACAAAATATGGATTGTTATTGTCCTAAATAAACGTTTTGAATTAAATTGAACATGGTTAAATGCATGGTTAAATTTTAATTTCATGAGAAAATAAATAATTCATAATATTTTAAAATGTATTTTACTTGACCTATTTCCATGTGAACATAGACCTTTACATTATTCCAGTGCGTTATTGTGTTATTGTGTGTTATATCTTCCAGTCCGTTATATTACATTTTTTGACGACCTTACCCAAATAAAGAAGTTAGGTACCTACTTACCTATCTTATCTTTTACCTTTAAACGAGCAATTCTTGTATATATGTACCTATATAAAGGGCGTAAAAAGACTCTTAACGAAGCCGAAAGGCACTTGTTCTCCCCGTCATTGCGATCATTTTTTCCTTCTAGACTATACCTGGGAGCCTTCTAGTTACGGAAATATTGGGGTTTATAGTTCTAACTTTTTCGGAAGTTTTTTTTTTTTTAAATAAACGTTTTTAATGTTTTTTTTACTTTACACACCTTCACGACCCCCGTACTATTCAATCCATCCATCAGCACAATGTTTTGAATAAGTCACATTGAGTCCTAACGTAAAATGTGATTTTTCACACCAAAAAAAAAAGTCGTTTCCCAGCAATAATTTTTGCGTAAAGTTACTAAGTTTGATGTACAGAATGCTTGGTTGACGGCTTCGTGAAGAGTCTGTTTACACCCTGTATACAAGAATTGCTCGTTTATATATAATTATATATATTTTCTGAATCTCGGAAACGGCTCCAACGATTTTCATGTTAGTATGCAGGGGGTTTCGGGGGCGGCAAATCGGTTTATTCCAGAAATTCCCACTAGTTAAATAAACTCAGCCTAGTGGGGATTTTAAGAAAAAAATATAACAATCCCCACCAGGTGTTCTAGGTTTCATTTTTAGAAAACGTCAAACAAAAAAATGAGGAACGCTCGGTCATCCAAGTACTAATGATTATGGAACGTAGGTAAGGATTACGCGGTCATGGAAATCTCTGCAACTACTTGGGTTAGAGAGAGATCTAATTCTTTTTGTCAATATTGAAGACTGAATTTGTCAAAAAAAGAATTATAAGCTCTGGACCAATATCATCATTTCATCTGAAAGACGTCCACTGCTGGACATAGGCCACTTAGCACCTAACTAAATGAAATAGGTGTTGTACGTGATAGGGTTCCCATCCGTAACACTAGTGGTATATAATTAAGGTCTGGAAAGTAATTATAAATAAATTTTAAATATTTAAGTTGTGTTTTTATAGAAACTATCAGTGATAAAAAATGATTACTAAAAAAAAACTTTTATGGACAAATCAACATTAATTTGTGTTCTAAACTCAAAAATATTTGGATTTTAAATTTTTCATATTAGGCTATTTAGCGGCTTTATACCTTTGCTTCTCCTCTAATCTGCGAAGGTAAAGCGCGGGGAAAAAAAGCAATTAAAGTCTTATTAATTAATTTATGTTATTTGCGAAAAAACTTCGAATTTAAGTTTTGAAGAAAATACTTGTATAGATTCTACCCCACCAGATATTGTGATTGAGGCACAAAATGCTTGTGATAGACTTATTGCCATCTAAATCGAAGCTAAAGTATATCATAACGACTTTGCATAATTTTCTTCAGTGGAAAATCAATAAATCAATAATGCGTCGTCATTTTCGGAGCAAGTATTTTTAGCATATTTCAATGAAAATGACCATTAAATATAAGCCTAACACGCTATGGAGTATTTATTCCATGAAAAAAGCACGGTTCTGCAAAAACACGGTGTCGACATAAAAGCATATTCCAACCTGACTGCGTTTCTAAAAAGACGATCAGTTGGTTATTTTGGACAAAAATCAAAGGTATTGTCACCAAATGACGTCGTAATGTTCTTGAAAGAAGCTTCAGATAGTTAGTATTTGGCAACAAAGGTCAGTAATTGAACAAATATCTATTACGCCTACCCTACGTCCGTACACTAAACGATCTATACCTATCTAAGCAGTGTTTTATCTCTTTCCAGGTTGCATTCATATTTGGAATAAATGGTGCATGCAGACGTCAGGAAGTTTGTAATATAACTACAAACGATATCGAAAATCATGGCAAATTGCTTCTAGTCAAAAGTCAGCCATACTCAACACGTACGCAGACCAATTAAAACACCTCCTATATTCCGTCATCCACATTCACTAACACACAAAACGGTGAAATCAATGAAGTTATTAACAATAACATTTCTCAAACCATGACAATGCCAACAAAATCTGCTGCGTATCGTTTTCATAATAGCTCCTTGCCAGATGGACCGACGACATTTTATAAACTGCAGAGAGTCGCTGGTTGCAGGTGACATTGGACCGGACACGTTAGAAATCTATTGGGGAGGCCTATGTTCATCAGTGGTCAGCAACGGGCTGAAATGATGATGATGATGATGATTTCAATAATTAAATATTTTAATGACAAAAATACTTTTTTGTTCTATTATTTTATTTCTTCGAAAGTGTATAAAAAACGTCGTTTGATATACGTGGGCAATTGTTATTGCATTTCTCGGCTCCATAATACCCTCGCCTCCGGCTCGGGTGTTAATTCTGCCTTGAATGCATTAATAAACTTTCCCCCCGGATATCAAAATGTACTATATCCTACCTTCACACTGGTGTGAAGGCTGGGAAAGAAATTTCTCCACAGGTTCTAGAACCTTTACAAAATGCTCAAAATAGGGACCCATATATCCTTCTTAAAGAGAAGAGAAATGTGTAAACCTTGGAAGTATATACACATTTATCGGGTATTTCATCATAATTTTCCCATTCATTTCAATGGGCTGCGAAGAAGATGGATGAAAAAAGATTGCTTGTAGCGGAGATGAGAAAGTTGAGGTGGATGTGTGCTGCGACAAGAATGAATAATATAAGTAACGAGTATATTAGAGGAAGTTTAAAAGTTGCGCCAGTTACAGAAAAATTGAAAGGGAATCGACTGTTGGTATATGGACATGTGACGAGGAGGGACGAATCACATGTGAATAAAAGAGTAATGAATATAAATGTTCATGGATAGAGAGGGCGAGGAAGACCAAAGAAACGATGGATTGATTGTGTGAGGATTTGGGGAATGATATGAGACATAAAGGAGTAGATGATAGCGTGACGGTTGACAGAGGAGAAAGGAAGAAAAAAACGTGTTGCGCCAACCCCAAGTAACATGGGACAAGGGCAGGAAGATGATGATGATGATTTTCCATGTCTTTTGTATGCGATTCAATATATTGTAGAAGAAAATATCTACATGGTGAAAAATTTACATATTGAATTCTTTGTGTGGATTGAACCTAATAACATTTAGGAACATAAATATGAATATATTACTTTCTGTAAGACATAAAAAAACATAGATCCCATATTTGCCGCCCCTAAAATCTGCCGCCCTAGGCTTCAGCCTACTCAACCTGCTAGTCAACCCACCACTGGCACCAATGCGAAATCGCGCTCGCAGAGCGACAGCAATAGCTTCTTCAAATACCTACCGCATTTCCTCTTAAGGTGGAGAAGTTTCTTTCCCAGCCTTCACACCAATCTATCATAATCATCTATCTGATTATGAATCATCAAAAAGGAAAACATATGGACCTAGAAGAGGTGGATATTTATTTAACTGTAAAAAATCATAACTTTAAAGTCATAAACCACAAAGAAAACAGGTGAGAGCGTTTGTATGGAGAAAAGACCACCCGCATTTCCTCTTAACACTGGTGTGAATGTTCAGTGTGGGGGTGGGTCGGACGCGGTTTAATTTTAAACTGTTCTGTATACAATGCTTGAGGTTGTTTTATTTTCCGGTACCAAATAATCTGATTTTCGGGTGATCCAACTCGTGATAAACCAACATATCATGGTCATTTATAACCATGGGTAAAACATTCTTCTTTTAGGTAAATGCCAACCAAAGATAATGTTTGTCACTAGGACTTGTTAATAGGCAGGGCAAATGATGTTTTTACTGGAAATAGGTCGTCGAAACGTAGCTAGGACACGGATGCTAGAAAATCTAAATCGGACCCATGGAGAGCCCGAAAGCTCCTTGCCATGCCAGACTTCCTTCCATCTCTCCTCAACCGGAAGCCTAGACCTGAATCCTCTAGCAATGTGCTTAGAGGATTCAGGGCTAGCCCTGAACCAAAGTGGACTCAGATTGTCGCCCTGGAATATTTCCCGTTTAATCCATACAGGCTCATCGTTCCCCTGGATCTGTCCACATCCTGGATATCGAAGGACCGTTCTCTATTGACCCATACACAACTCAAGGAAGGCGCGTAGAGTTGCATCTATCTTGTACAACTCCAGCACCCTCAGAGCCATGTATGTGGCACGTGGCACCGAGTCGTAGGCCTCTTTATAATCTATCCAACATGACGCCAGATTCTTGCGAGAGCGACGAACCTGTTGGTTTATGGCTATGTCGATGAGGAGTAGTAGCTCCTTAGTACCGCGGGATCCGTTCCAACATCCATTTTGAATGACAGACATAATGGAGTTTTTGTCAATTTTCAGGACACAGCCTAAGGACAAGTAAATTAATGGCTATCACATATTAGTGCCATGCTGGGGACATGGACGGATCGTGCTACGTCAGGGGCTTAAAACATATATCGATGCGTGCGTTTTATACGACCTTAGGAGATGCAAGCGTGCACTTGCGATTAGGCCTAAGACAAAAATTGAAAACTAAACATGTATGAGGTATCGTATAGCTCTGGTGGGGTTATATTTTTTTGTCAATGTTACCGAATATCGCAATAACTTACCGGTGAAGTATTAGGGCCAGAAGACTGCGTTTCTCCCACCAGAGATTTGCGACAAAGTACAGCGAGTGATGTGCGCAAAACTAACCAATCACATCCAAGCCTGTCCTTGGATCTTGGTCAACATTAAGTATATTTCTTAAAATGTACTCTTCTATTCTCTGCAAAATACTACGACGACAACCGAAACTGTTAGCACACTGCTTTACACGTTCTTTATTGAAAAATTTTTTTTTCGTTCCGATAAACAGTGTGGAAACTTGAAGTTTGCCCCGAAAATACTTTAATTAATTATTTTTGCTACTATTTTTTACTTAAATTAGAACACACACATTACTTCCAGAATTAAGTAAAACAGCAGGCTTAAAAAAAAGGAAAACAATTAAGTCTCGTTTCACTAACACTAGGCAACACCTAAATGAATGCTTCTCTTCCAAAAACACGACTAAATTCTGGAATAAAGTAAGTGCGGTGAGCGATAGCCGAGAAAAAACGAACTAAGTGCGAGTAAGTAAGTACTCAAGTGATACTGCAGCTCGTTTAATTTTCAAATTTTGGATTGAATTGAATGAGAATGTTGAGGTGGATGTGAGGCGTGACCAGATTGGATAAAGAAGGGAATGAGGTATATCACGACACGAAGGACATATCCCATGTGACAAAAAGAGTGATAAATATAAAATGTAAATATTTTTTTTTTATAGAGGAAGACCAAAGAAACGATGGATGGATTGTGTGAGGAATGATATGAAAGAAAAAGCAGTAAATGATTGCGTATCAGTTGACAAGAGAGAAAGGAAGACAAAATGTTTTGCACTGACCTCAAGTAACATGGGACAGGGGCAGGAAGATTTCACATTCCGCTATAAAAATAGCATTCAAATATTAATAAACACAAAGATTAAATTAGGTAGGTAACTAAATAGAGTAGAATATTACCTACTAAGTTTAAAATGAATGAAAGATGATGATGAATTTAATGAAATTCAAAATACTTTGAAGTAGAAGAGAAAAAAGCATGTGTGTAATTCACACGTGGTTGAAGTGAAACCTTCAAAAATTTTGGCTTCAAGATAAACACTGTATAATGCATCCTATCTCATTTTCTCCCACTTTAAATCTTATGAATTTATGTGTCTGTCTCTTTTTAATGTCGCTATTTCGTTTCAACGAGTTTCAAATCACAACGATAATAAAGAAGTTTTCACTTCAAAAAATATTGCCAAAATTAGTACAGTTATTAGACCTTAGATGTCGTAAGCAGTCATCTGTATTCATCATCATCAAAGATAATATTATATTGATATTGTGACATTTTTTTAACAAAAGCAAGATCGATCGTGGTTTTAATTTACTATAAATTGTGTTAATTGTGTAAATCTGCCAAAGTAACGTAGATAGAGTACAATGTTACAGTATTCAAAAAAACCAACAGGTTTCGTTTGTTTGCTAGAGGTCGCTAAACACACTGATAACAAATGGAATTTATTGTTAAAAGAATAGATTACCATTTTAATGCTATGAATCTTCAATTTTAAGTTAGTACACTGTTTGAACGACTAACAAATGTTTGTCTACAAATTCAATACAAATTTCGTTGAAATTGTGTTAGTATGTTAGTACTACTAGTTCACTACTAGATGGCGCTTGGGAGGCTATCGAAGGATTTATGCGATAACTCTAACTCAAATACGACCATAGTCGGGAACTATTTTGTTATTTGTTTTGAATGATAAATTACAAAAAAGGGCGTTTATTTGAGTTGATGATTTAGTATACCTACGACTATGACTTTAATAAAAATTACCTGCCTGCTACCTATTATTAAAGATATTTTGCTATTTACACTACCATTTATAGCAACTAAAGAGTTTACTACGAAATTAAACAGTTTTAAATAATCAATTAACAATTAAATTACCAATTTTTATTTCTATTAAATATTTTGTTTTATTTGGATCCAGCGCACTCTAACGTCACAGTAGTGTACTCAACGCGACATTAATTTATTTTACTCATGGCAATACGATGTGTAATGCTGCCCTATTTACTTCACTTTAAATTAGACTTAAGTTTTTGGTTATGATCAAATTTATCAAAATGGCTTTGATAAAATGTTATAAATACATACTTATTTTTCAGAGCAAGCTTTCAATAATAAATTATTATTTATGCAATTAATTACGTTCCCAATCACTTTATCATGCTTTACGCTGATTAGCAGAGCAGCAAATTTTAATAGGAATCTTTTATTACCATAATGCTAAAACAACCTATAACTTTCTAACCTTTATCTAAATTACAGTAATTTTCGTTGAAATTTTGAAATCGAAATCTATAAATGTGTTCATAGTTTGTTATTTTAGCCATAAATAAATACGAATAATTTTTCAATTAATCGTTATCAGCACACAAATTTTATTAATTTAATACGACAAAGTAATACGATCAGATAAATTGGACTTTATATAATACCCAAAAGCAGATAAATATTATTTAGTTGTAGTTTTAACGTATCGTGGAACGTAATTCCGTTATTTGTGGTTGTCCGTCTTAACGCCGTGGAATCTATGGTTGCAATTGTGTCACTCGAGGATTGTTTACTATTTTGGGAAATAATAAAAGTTTGTTGTGTTTTTTACTAATTATACAGGTGAATTATCAACGGAGTACTACCCGTGGACTGCAGTGTCAATATTATGGAATATTATCTCGTGATAAGGACACATGTTATAGAATCGCATTAGCAGGTGTTTACGTGATGATATGAAATGTTTGGTGCGCTAAAAAGTGATGAAATAAAGTGAATTTGTGATAAATAGTGCTATAAATGCTGAATACTTATTTGGTATGTATAAATTTATTATTCCGAAACTGAGAACTAGGGAAAGTAACACGACATGTAAACGAATGCAGGTTGTCAACTAGAGTAGGTACCAGGTATTACGTTCTTAGCTAAAGTCGAACTAGTTCAAAGATGTAGTTGTTGTTTTGCATGAAAATGGTAACTGATACGTTTCTATTATAGCTTTTACAAAAATAAACATGTTTTCCACGCACTATTTGGCAGCTTGTAAACATAACCTCTAAATTGAATCCAATGTTTAGATCAAACTTTTACTGCGCTTGTTTCTTGAATATAAATTTTGATATTACTTGAGCAAACAATGCAGCAATGATTTAAAATTGGAAAAAATTGTAATATATCTAGAATTTTACTGTTAATTATTGTATCTCTTTATAATGTATCTCATCAGCAAAGTAAGCATGTACTTATCATTGAGGTGAGTAATTTTCCATTTTTGTAAATAAATGTTAATGCATTGATATAATAATTTTATAACAAGAAAATTGTCTGTAATAAGGGTATGATGGGCATGATGAGAAAAACTTGTTTTATTTCTATAGGTACCAATTCAAAACACAAAACATTACTCTTGAACATAACAGTTTGTCATTCTATAGATTTATGCGTTCCTAACAAGAATATTTAAATTACTATGTAATCACCCCCACAACTACATTTTCGCTGTTAACCTATTGTTGTCCACTACTGGACATAGGTCTCCCCATATCTCCTACAACTACATTCACTATTAAAATGGTCACAGTGTAATAATCATGTGAATATATATCAAAAATAAATGTATCTAGTATCTTGACTTGGCTCGCGAGGTTGTTGACATGTCGGATGTGGACTCAGCGATCATTGTGCCGGTAGTCATATCAGCCCATGGCTTAATTGCTAAGAGCCTCGACCAATACCTGAGGAAACTCTCGTTAGGCAGCTGGAAAGCGGTACTTCTGGATACGGCTCGTATCATTAGGAGGTTCCTCTCTCTGGAGCCCTGACCACCGGTAGCTTGGGCCCTGTTCCCGATACCGGTGGGCTACTATTTTTTATATTTTAAATGTTTTTTTTATATTGTTTTATAGTTCAATATTTAAAAATGTAAATAGTATGTATGAAGTTGAATAAAGGAATAATGTGAATATTAAGTATGACATAAACATAAGACATGTTTTTAAGAAGGCTCAAATTCATGCAAAAATGATGCATAAGTACATAAAAATATCTACTTTTTATAAAACAAAACAAAATATTTAAACTTCTCCATATAGGCTATGTTTATGTAGAATTACTAATCGTATCTTACAAAATTAACCGATTCATTGCGGCACTCAGTTTCGAAAATGATTTCATGACACGACTGGCGTGCCATCCGCAACAAATCTGTTAAGTCATATTTTGTTTCTTGTAAAAAATATGGGGCACATGTCCTCAGTCATTCATGCATAGCTTCATGGTCTTCAAAAATAAGTTCAAAAACTAAAACCTGCATACTGAACTATTATTATTGACACTATTTGATATCTAATTTTGTGCTTAATCTAGACTTGTTCAAATAATTTGTAAATGCCTAACCTGGTGGCCGAGTTTTTATGCTACCCATGGGCCCCTGACTTGGCTTTACATGCCGTCGAGAAATATCTCTCAGGCATACTGGTGTCCTCACAATGTTTTCCTTCACATCCTTATTGATACCAACATTATTTGTTAAATTTTATATGCCAATACACAGGCAGAATATACCCGGCACATTATATTTTATAACTACTTTTGTACAATGCCTACATTCATACGAATAAATGATTTGATTTGAAAAATCACACTCTAAAAAGTATGAAACAAGAAAATATCCTCATCTGAAATTGTTATATATATCCTATAAACCATGCAATATTTATTGTATATTAAATAAACAACTTACACGTCATATATTTTAAGGTATTTAATAAATGGTGATGTTCAGAAGATAGCCATGGTCATAATATGCCACTTTGCCCTAAAGTTTATGATTCCTTACTACTGTTCAAAATCATAACCCTCCTTTTTTCTTTGTGTCAGTCAGGTCACAAGAGCAAAACTGAATTTAAACAATTAACAGAGCAATTTGCTAATACACAACAACTATAACTACAAGAATTTCACAAACTATTATAATGTTGTGTAATTAGAGTTACCATCCATCCGGATTTGTCCGGACATGACCTGGACATGTAGACTTTTGTCCGGACTTCGTTGGGATTATTTGTCTTAGATGGAATACGAGTAATAAAACTTATATAATATCAATTAAGTATGAGTCCCTGCACCGTCCCTCTCGTCGCGAGCGTCTACTATCATACCTACCATACCACTGTAACTATGTGGGTAATGTTTTTCTGGACTTTTATTAAAATGTCAGGCTTTCTGTCAGGACTTTTCAAATTTCTAAATGGTAACCCTAAGTGTAATTAGTAAGTACAGTTGTTAACCCATTAAAGATAGACACACACAGATTAACTGTGCAATTTTTTGCTATGACTTCTTAACAAGACCAAGCAGTTAGTAGAACTTGCTATTTTGCATTAGTCAATTAAACAAAACTAAAATTGTATTAAAAATGCCACAAGGTGAAATGTTACTTTCAAACCCATACTTTCTAAAGATTGTCTTGGATATAACTGAGTTATGGTGAAGGAACATATAGACAGTAAACATTATTCTAGTTCACAACGCCACGTCCAGACCACCCATTTTGTGAATGGGTAGGAAAATCAATAATTTAATCCACCCCAGCTTCTCGAAAGAGGCCAGCGCATGTTTAGTGAATTGACATAGACCTAGGTATTCTTCTTTTTTGTGGTGTATTAAATCCAGTCTAAATTCTATTTGTATTCATGCATGTAAGCATTTACTTTTAACTATGTAATTATAGCGGACTTAGCATATTATTAAACTATCCATGGAATAAATAATAAACTGCAACACATACAATTGGACTTTAAGGACTAAGTGTGGAAACCAAAACCCTAACATAGCACACAGAAGGTACTGCAAAGCTCAGTCAGTTCCTCAGCAGAAGATTAATAAAAAAAAATCTATAAATTCTTACAAGAATAGTGATGTGCCTTCTGACTGGAGCATGTTCTCACATGTATCCTACATCGTGGAAATTATATTTTTCCTTCTCCTCTGCTATTCTTTTCTGATTCATTTCGTTGCAGGATCCAAAACAGTTTAATTGTTGATTCTGGGTTTCAGGAATTCCAGTGGTTTGGGAATAGAGAGCTTGTCCCAAAAAATTAAAAATAAAATTATGTATTTTTATTTCTACATGCAAACATTATTATAATTATGATGTTATTAATGTGTGTTTCATTAAATAATTGTACATAATCTGTTTCACAACATTCACATACACTACGTCGATGATTTTCAAGTTGTCTATAACAACATACGTGTTACTGGCGCGACTGCAAATTACAAAAAATGTAAGAAAATTTGAATTTCGCGTACTACCCTGACGGAACCACCTTAAAAAGGATACATAATTATATCATATTTATGTACCTACTATTAGTGTGCACTTAATAATGACACGGCAGGAGCACATTAACTCAATGACGTATTAAAAATAGACGCGTCATGCATGAAAATCACGGCACTCGAACAGCGTAAAACTTATCGGTAGCGAGAGAAAGAGAAAGAACATTAAATGTCATCTACGGAATTCCTGTTGTTAGAGAGAGATAAATATATTTCTTTAGTTACGTTGCCATTGTGTGGTGCATGCTCAGCCGGCGCTTGAAGTAGGCGCCGGCTTGGCGCCAGCCGCCATAAGAATGCATTAAAAAAATAAAATTAAAACTTTTTTATCTTTATTTATTGCAGAATAATTTTTACATTTCCTAAAAACACAGGATGGCATTTTGTTTTTGGTTTTGAGGAAGTTATTCACACAAGTTAATTTAATATTACGTGCAGCTGCGGCACTGGTTGGTACGCGACTTAAGGGACTCAGGACAATTGTCCGGTATTCATGTTGCCTCTACAGAGCGCGGGTAACGTATCTATAGTTTAAATAATTATCATTGCATTAACTACAGTACTTGGGCGCATTTATTTGTGCCGAATGTCTAAATTTGAAGGTTTTTGTGTAAAAACTGTTAATAATAAATCCACGTTCGCACTTGCGTTTTTTAATGTGCTGTTTGATTCTCAACCCTCGCTGCTTCAACAAAATTTTGAACTCCGGTCAAAATCCAGTGCGGGTAATAAACGTCGCGTTAAAAAAGCGCCCTTGCGAACGTGGAGTAACTATGTGTTAAATTATTCTGTGCAGCAACAGTAAACAAAATTGTATTATATGGACATTTTGTGCAGTTTTACAGCCTACAGAATAATAGTGTTCATACTTGAAGCAACCTATTTTTTATTAGGACTCAGCTGCCATTGTAAATAAAATATTAACCTTTATGGATTAAGAATAATATCTATTTTATACGTTTTATTAATAAAAAATCTCTTAAAAGCAATAAAAATTTAAAATGAAAATGAATTTTACTACCCTGCAATGACATCTGTATCTTCTGTAGCTATGATAATTCAAATTGAGTCAGCCCAAAATTTTAGCGACTTGTTTGGCACTTTCAGTAGCCTCCATAAGCTACTAAGGTGTGCAAATAACAGGACAGGCAGGACACGTTATCAAGTGCTCCATCGCTTGTGGGAACATCATCGCTTGGTGCAACACCTACATGAAAATAAACAAAAAAAAATGCTACGGCCATAAACTAACAATACCTACAATTCTTTTTCAGTAATGGGTGCGTTAAACAGCAACATAAAGAGTGATCTACATTTTATTCAAACGAAAAGTGGTCATCTGCAGTTGATCTATGAACCTTACATATTTGTAACAGACAGTGTGCGTAGTGGTCGGACTTTTTGGAGGTGTATGGACTACGGGAAACGCTGTCGAGCCAGAATAACGTCTAAAAATAATGTTTTAAGAATAACTAACCCAGTACACAACCATTTAGAAAATCACATGTCGAAAATATCGCGAAAATACGAGTTAGGCGAAGTAGTTACCTGTCCTACAGTATAAGGAATTTTCGATAGTAGTACAAGCAATAAAATTCAAATTATTGTGACATTTTGTGCGTTAGTATTTTAGGCCTAATTTGGATTTACTGCCATATTTTTCTGTTCTGTTACGTTCTCGTTTATTTGTACCAAATCCCCTTTTTAATACATTCTCAGTTAAGTTGTAAAAAATGGTTAAATGGCTATGTTGGCGGAACTTCATTCCGCGTTCTCAAACAGAACTAAGGATAATAGAGTTTGACAATCCTTTGGCTATAGTACCATTGCCGATTTTAGACAGATGTATAATTTATTTTAAGTAACAACTTGTTGCAAATATTGTATCAAGTTTTCCCAACATTGTGCATATACAGTTTTTAGTTGTATTGTAACAAGTGTATGATTTTAATTTTAATAATGTAATTCGATCGTAAATGCATGAGCGATGTGATTTTAGTTTACGTTGATGAAATCGTCATCTAGTATTTTAATCGATATTATAAATTTTCTAGTTTTGTCTGAACATTGTGATCAAATAATGTAAGTGCGCTAGCCTTTAAGATTTCAATAAATATTTCAGATTGTATTGTTGGTGCCTTTCTTTTCGAATAAAATTAAAGGCAGCAGTGCACTGCTCCGGTGCTTATTAATAAAAACTGAGTACAGATTGATGATCGCTGATTGAGGCTGTTGGTAATGATGGGTGCGACAGGATCTGACGAGGCACGAGTGTGTTACACGGTGACGCGGCGGGGTGCTCCATCGCTGCTGGTGGATGGCTTCGGCTACGTGGCACGCAAGCGCCGCGGACCCCGCGTTTACTGGACGTGCCGCAGCCGCGCGCAGGGCTGTCCCGCCCGGGCTCTCACCGCGGACGGCAGGCTCGTCGCACGCGCCGGCAGCCACACGCATACGCGACACGCACCTGTCATCGACGAACATGCGCGCATAGAGAGCCTCATTGAAACCATCACTGCAAACAATTAAAATGTCTACTACTACTCATTAAAATAAATTATTGTAATATATATTTTTATTTTGTACGCGTGCTGTCATAATTATTACGATGAACTTTTGTTTTAATGCAAAACTGATCTCAACTAAAATGCAGAGCTCCCATTCCGAGTGTTCTCTTACTACTTAAAGTACTATCAGAGGTAGCTATCTGCTAGAGCTAAGTGACTAAGATGAAGGGATAGCTAATTAATCAATCCACTAGCGAAGCCTTAATGTCATGTCATGCATGACTGACGATATACCACAACTGGTATATCGTCAGTTATGCATGACATGTTAAGCGAGAAGAAGTGAGTTTGGATATCAGCTAGATGCTACAGATGCTACTGTTACTTACACTGTCGCTAACTTTAGCAACGCCTAACCGCAACCCTTTCTCACTAGGCTACTAATTCACTCCCCTCGAACCACTCATCTGCTTTGCCCAACTCTGGTAATTGGTCACCTTGCTTTTTTTATGATATCTGAGTCAAATTATAGTTGTTAAAGATCAGTCTTATTGAAACGAAGTAAATGTAAATTATCGTATATATATCATTGCATGCATGAATTACGTGCTATTTTATAAGGTTACGAATAGTCATGGTGATGGTGTTTAATTTACAGTTGAATTCGTCATATCAAACCGTGGGCGACGTCATATGCGGCTTGATGGGTTCTCCTTTTACGCAGAGAAAGTCTTTCCAGAAAAGAATAAAGTGCGATGGCGGTGTACGCGAAGGACCTGCCGCGCGTACGCACACACACTGCACGATAAAATTTTCGCCATCAGCAACGTACATTCGCACGAACCTCCAAGCGGGGGCCATGGCGGGGTCCCTGCTTCAGAGAGGGGCTCGAGCAGAGGCTTCACGAATGCGAACCTCGCTGCTCAAGCCAAGGCTGTACTCGACGAGTAATACTATTTTATCTTCCACTAACGAGTCTAACTAATTGCTACTAAATACTTAACTATTCTATAATTAATATGATTATTTGGTGTATGGTTCTCTTATGATCGAATGTAATGAGAGTTACTCCGGAATCAGATCGCATTTATTAGATTCGGTCATTATTAACCTTAAGTATTAATGTACAGGGCATGTTGAAAGTAATAAGGGCATGAAGGCGGGTGTTACCTTGGACTGATAGTAATTAAGTAGATAGCTTGTAATATGTCTGAGCGATGTGCACAAATAGACCATTGTGAAGTTATCTTATATTGATCTATAGTAAGTAGGAATCAATCTAGTCACTGAAATATAATGATCTCATTATGCATAACGGTACAAATTTAATTAAATTGATATAAAATAATATTTTAAGTAACCTTTGTGACCGACTGCAATAATTTAAAATATATTGATAATCAAAATGATTTTTATCGAAACTTGGCTGCAATATCCGAGATTGAAACCTATCAAATCATGTAATTACTAAAATGACGTTGAGTATGTATATGTATCTAACCATTATTTCAGTTTATATAGTATCATGTTTCACCATAAATAATGAACGTTAATTTTTGTGCTTATACTAATTACAATATAACATTTTCACATTTTTCACTGTTAATGTTTTTATGAATGCTTGCGAGGGTTCGTAACACTAAGCTTGTTGCATGTGCTGACGGCATGACCTCCAATTTGTTGTACACAAAATCGATTAAATGTGTGGTTGTGTTGTTAGGCGAAAACAAGTACGTTCGGCTTTGCGTGGGGCCGGGCGGGCGGCCACGGCTATGGGTGCGCGGGCGCAGCTTCTATGCGGCGCACACGATGCGCTCCGGGGTCGTGCGCTGGCGCTGCACCATGGGCGGCTGCGGTTGCAAGGCCTACACCCAAAAAGGAACCCTACACAAACTGGTCGGCGAACACAACCACGCTGGTCGCTGCGGTCGGCGACCCCCGAACATCATTCCTCCTACGCAGCTGATTACCTCTATTTCAGCACCACCATCAGGCTCCTCTTCCCCCCCTACTCCTTTGCTAGTCCCTCGTCTGCCGAATTTCGACCCCAACGCTTGGATAGTACGTTATTAGTACTATCTAGTAGAAAATTGTGGTTAGACTCATATCAAGAAAGTAGCAATCAGTTCCGACTCGTGGAACCCGTATTAGCTTTCATTTGCATTCTGGTGTTAGAGATAATTTTTATAAGATTTGACTTCTACGTGTAAAGAAAGATGTAGGTCAAGACTCAATTCAATCGAATTGATATGTAGTAGTCTTGAATAGTTAATGTGATCTCGTTATTTTAGTTCGAATGTGCCATAGAAGTAATTCTAGTGAAAATAAGTACAATGATTTACTTACTTACCAAACATTGTGATAATAAGCTCATACAACTACTTATAAACTATGATCTCAGTTTGTTGTTAGGATAGGCTATGTTGACTTGTATTATTTGTGTCTAGGACGTTATTCATAAAATTAAAGATGCTTGTTATTTTCAAAGTATCAATTACCTCATAGATAGATAACATATTAAGTAATAGATAAGAATAGAAATAGTTAAATTCTAGTCTTCCCAACTTTTTAGTGTTATGTTTGTAAAAGTTTCGGTCTTACGAAATTTGCTCATCGTTAAAAGAACTAATGCCAAAAATCTGTGCCAAATATTCTTGCTCATCAAATTATCGCTTCTCCAAGAGAAATATAAAACAGTAATTTATCTCTGAATAATGGTTTATTATAATATACGAATGGTTCAAGAACTGTGTAATGTATTGTAAGTGTAAATGTGCGAAATAAAAATAATGACACAAGCAGGTTTTTCATTTTGTTTATTTTAATAAAATAAAGTTATGAATCCCTCACTTTGGTTTTATTTCGTTCCTATTTTCGGAGTCAACTGACTGACTAATCTGCAAAAAAGTTTGATGAGTATGAACACTTGTTAAATCTTTGGTAATCGATTTATGTATAGGTGCATGCTTAGTTTTACATCTGTTATCTCACGTAAAATGAAATTGTCTGTTGTTTATTACAGCGATTGGTAAAAGACTAACATTTTACGTGAAATAGCTAATAGGGATAAGGTTTCGGTGGTGGTAAGCAATTACTAACAGTTGTGTTTTTTTGGTACAGCGCGCTTCATCCGCGCAGGCAAGGGTCGTCTTCTTCTCCACCGCGGTTACACTTTCCGTCTGAAGAATAACTTGGCGCATGGAAGGAAGCAGTGGTACTGTTCTTCGCGGCTCACATCTCGCTGTTTAGCTGACGTTAATACCGAAGGCCCTGAAGGTCACGAGCGCATCGTACGTTCTCGTTATGCGCACAATCACGCTCCACCAAATGTGCGCCGCTTCGCGGACGGGCGCTACGTGGTGCGCACGCCGCATCAGTCAGGGCACCGCGCGCCTGCGCCGCTGGACCCGCACCACCAGCTGCTGCAGCTGCAGCACGCCCTGGCGCTGTATGCCGCCACCGCGCACGCCACCGCCACCGCCAACGCTAGCGCCGCTGTGAGTGCGGCGCCCGGCGGGCCGCCGGCGCAGTCTTCACCCAACGCGCTGCCGCCCACTGCGCAGCACAACAACTCTGCGAAGCCACTCCTTGTCGACACCCCGTGCAAGGAGGAGGATTAGTTAATACATGAGGCATCACGAACATCGATCGATTTTAATACGAGTTCACGATTAATTTATAAGCGATTTTGACAATGATAATCGAGTATTCGATATTTTCTAACCGCCTTTTGGCGACTGTAGCATAATGGATGTAGATTTAATATGATTAGGTAAGTTAAGAGGGGATAAGGTGTCGTTTATTTAAGATTCAGTGAAGGCTATTGTTGGTTATTCAGTATGGTAATGTGAATGTATGTCAGCATATAAGTAGGTGTTGTGGTGTATTGGATGTTACGACGACCAGTGACGGGAACACAGGAGACAATCAGTAATACGAGTGAACACGTCGTGGCGTAATAGGTTAGGCGGTCTCGTCGAGATCCATAAAGTTATCCGTATAGGTGTGGGCTATTTATCAAATCGAATAGGGCTAATAAGAATGTTATATATTTAAGAACTTCTGAATGTATAACGGTGTCAGCTCGTATTGATGTCAGGTTTAGGCAGGTGGTTATTATCCGGAACACGGCCGCTTTAGCGTTTGATTTAATGTTTACGAGTTTACGACCCGTGCAGTATGCAGTATCATCCAGTAGCGCTAGGCGGACATTGCGCGATATTCACAGCTGGTTATGTCAGGCAGGGCAGGTTGGTGCGCCATGCGAACGCAGCCGAGTCAGCTGTCGACACGAGTGTAAGGTAAGGTCGGCGACCGCACGCTGCGGTCGCTGACGACGCGTCGGTGACTGATTTAGAGAAAACTCGTTCGAAATTAAGCAATATGACGTCCCCTGGACTGTACTTAGAATTACTTAATTTATTTTGAGAATTATAAAATTTACACTTTTCAGATACTTATTGCTACTAAGACATTTAGATGTCCGCCTCTTTAATCTATAAGAATTTTACAGTAGATATTCGAACGGCATTTGTCTTGAGCAACCAACGTTTTGCTCTTTAGGATTGATTTAAAAAGTACTTAAGCTCAATCATCTACCTCTTCACTTTTATACGGGTTTTACATATTAGTTTAAATTTTAAATTATACAATTTTATACAAGAATGAATACTCAGAAGCTTTACTCGAGTAAGGTGTCGTAGCGTAAGATTAGGTTAGCGTTAGACTAGGATCTGGCGCGCCGGGGCGGCTCGCCGCGCAGGGTCCGGTGCGCCGAGCTACCTCTAGTTATTATCGAAACTCAACTACCTCTTTACTTAGTTTACACAATCGTTCACTGTTAACGACTTTATATTAATTAAACTTTAATAGGCTCTTTTTGAGACTTGTCTGAATATATTTTATGAATTGTTTTTAACTACTTTGTTGCTCTTCGAAAGATAACAAATTCAAAAACGAAGGCGATGAGAAAGAGGATCCGCTTTGTATGTATGACTCTGATTTAAGTACAAATTTTTACTAATTTTAATTGTTATTTAGATGACTTAGTTCTACTGGGGTCTAATGTGTGTGAATTTACTTAATATTGACCATTCTTATATAAGCGTTATTATAGACCGTGTCAGATTTTTAACAGTGATGAAATAACGGAAATGTTACACGGATTTATTTCCGAGTAAGAAAAAATCGTGCAGCGAGTTTCGCAGTGTGTACTTACTCTAAGAGTGGCGTCAGATAAAACGATGTCCCAGTGTGTACTGTATCTGTGTGGTTTTGTGAAATTAAATGCTGCTGGGCCCGTTTCGTCTGAAGCTCTCTGGTCATCAATATGGTCATCGTGTATGGTCAGCCAGTGTTGATTGTTTGGCACGCTCTAGCGTACCTGATTACTGTCACTAAGCCAAATAATATGGGCGATATACGTTATTATGAAACCGTGGCGATAGTTAGTACGTAAATGTAATTATAAATGTAATACTTGTAAGTTTAATATGTATAATATATTTTAGAGCAATGACAATATACGTCAATTATATAAGATACGATTTATGAGTTTATATGTACGTATAAAGACTATTGTGGGGAGTTTTACATCTTTTGCTGTAAATATTGTTTATTTAAAAACTGTTTTAAGCTTTCACGGTTTACAACTATACTTATATTGTCACAAAAAAAGAAAATAAACACAAACACATAATCACGGAGAACATCCCGTGACAATATAAGTATAATATTGTTTATTATATACACGCAATATTTACCTCGCATTTACTGTCTCTCCTTAACTTTTTGCAAATTTTTCGATGTTCGTATGTTCGAGGATAGAGCCACGTGCTGTTTCTATGTTTGCTCATGTTGTTAATATTATGAATCTCGTAGGTAGTGCATGATACCCGTGTGTTGATTGTTGACCCTACCGCCACGGCTTCGTCTTATCTACCGCACATCGGACACTCTGCTCCTATTTTAAACTATCTACCTCAAAAGCTCTAAAGTGTTAACTACTCTTATACAAGTCTTATATAATTTATTAGTGTAATTTTATACTTATACCATTATATCATAGGATTTTTTTAGTTCATGTACGGGGTATGTTTTTGTGAAATCATATTAAATTGTACTTATAAATAACCGCTAGTTTTATTTTAGCCCGAACTTTCCATATCCTAGGTATCCGTTACGGTATGTTTGGTTTCGGGTCACATCACAGTGTGGGTCTACTTCAGCTATTTGACGTATGCTTCTCCCACAGGTATTAAGTTTCTGAAGTCGCGGCGCGGCAAAGTGATCATGATGGTGAACACGTTTCCCTTCTGCGAGGAATCCAAGTTGAGAGACAAGGTCATATGGCGTTGTACTTCTAAGAAGACTAACTGTAAGGCGAGGATACACATGTTAGGGTCCAACGTGGTGGCCGTGAAGGGGATGCATAACCACCCGCCGCGCGCCCTCTGTCTGCCTTCTCGACGGCCGAACGCGCGCAAAGGTGTTGAGACCAACTCTGCTCCTGTGGCTGCGGCAATTCCAGTGACGACCCTCGACGCCCTCGCGCTGCAGTCGCCCGAAATGGAATAACCTCTTTTGTTAAATTGTGTAAAAAATGCAGCATTCATTTCCCATAATGCTATCGTACTGAGCGTTAGATATTTTTAAGTATATTCAAGCAATTTAGACAATAATTTACATAGCTGTTAATGTAGAGATATGAGTTACGTATGTTTGAGAGGTACAATGGTTGACTACTGTTTAGGAAACGACGATTATCGCGATGATTCCATTCCATATCACAGGTACACTGCCGTCTCAATCGCTTACTCTGGTGCTTTGGAATTCATAGATTGTAATTGTACCTAATATGATTTTTTTTAATGAACTGAACTATTCATAATTTCACCGTTAATGTTAAAATGGAATGTATAGATATTTTGTTATGCACTAGTCGTTTTGATTGATACGTTTCGATGGTCGCTGAGCGGTAAAAAGTCGGTGACGCAATCTAGCGAGGATTCCATCGAAGCTGTTAAAGTTCTCTTAAAACGTTAAAAGACATTAAATAAGTACTTTACATGCGCTGTCAATGCCAACTTGTGATAAGATACGATCATTAGCTAGAATTAGTGTTTATATTAATTAAGTTTTTATGTACTTATGGTAAGGTTATAAACTCGAGTATTTATTACACGTTGATATTTGGCGTATGTTATACCCTAAATTTAAGAAAAAGTGCCTTGTGTGTAACAACGGGACCATATTGTCAATTAAAATAATTGATGTACTGAACATTCCCTATTGAAAATATTAGCTGTGCTTTATAATTATACCTAGGTACTGTAGTTTTGATATTATGTTTATAAATATCGATTTGAAAGACATCGTTACTTTTATCGAGAGTATTACTCCTTAAGATTTAAATAATTAAAGTTTATATTTATACATGGTGTTTTTGTTTATTTAAATAATTTATCATACATCTAATGCATGATAAATGCATTAGAATAATTTCCATGTTATGTCTTCCTCGGCATTCAAATTACTCATCATCAGAGAGCTAGTTTAGACAAGCATGTTTTTGTACCGTGTAATGTTTTAATAGAGCCTTTTGCCAGGTCCCAAATCGGAGTTGTCGCAGTTCAAATTTGGGAGGACCTCACGGCGACAATGTCCAGTGATTTCTACAGGAAAATTTACGTTCATGAAGGATAGACAATTCCCTAATGGAAAGACTAGATGGAAGTGCTCTCACTCTGAAAAGTGTTCAGCCAACATTTACACTATTGATGCTGATGTGGTATTGTTTTATGATAAGCATAATCATGAGTAACCTGAATTTTAGGGCTGTCTTCTGTTTGTGTTCCTTATCTTATCCCAAAGCGAAACTTTTTATGTTCTGGCTACATGTTAATTAACGAAGGGCTTTCCCTTTAACCGGTGATGCTACATAAATCGTGCACATTTGTGTACTTAACTATCAATATCGGTTTAATACGTTTAGGAGCTACGATGCCACAGGTAGACATACAGATACACTCGTTAAACTTTTATCACCCCGCCTTTTGCGTCAGGAGTTAAAAATATACCCATCCAAAATGGTATGTACTATGTATGGTCGCTATTATATTTTAGCACTTAATTAAAATACGCAAGTTTTATTACTGGTTAAAGGTTACGCTGCTCATCATCAAGTTATCCGGACCAGGGATGTGGCGGATACAGATGCAGATCTTAATTTTTTTCTTAAGAATCTTCGTTTTTGCATCATTCTTTGTTTTTGTTATTGCATATTTTACAAAGAGCCGAATTTCCCGTTGTGTCGGTGGTGACATTGTGAATTTACTTGTCCAATAAACTATTAACTGCACAAAATACGCTTAACAGACAATACTCACTGCATACTCACATTAACACTCAAAAACAGCAATGTGCATACGATAAGCGCAAGTAAACACTTTATGATTGATTTACGAGATACAAAATACTATGATAAACAATAACAAACGCGTCGGATCTTGTCACCGATATCTTCGCTCCTATTGGTCAATCAGCATGTGCCCACGGCAGGCGCCACCTGCGCTACATCTGCATCCGCATGAACGTCCGCATCGATTATTGCGTTTGCGGATGTCAAAATTGATGCGGAGGCTCCGCATTTGCGAATGCGGATGCAAATATCCGCAACATCCCTGATCCGAACATACAACAAGCATCTTTGGGTGGACTATCTTTTGGAGAAACTAGGTACCTATATCTCGTGATGTTTAACTTTTTTGATGAAATTTTCCTGGATTCTATATAACTATTGGTTTGGCGCTCCGACATCATCCCGGTTGTTTAACAAGCAGGATATCGTTAGTCAAATGCGGCCCTGACTAAAAGTAGGCTGGGGCTTACCAAATTATGTGTTTACTTGTCATAGCTACGCTTCAGTAGCAAGAAAAGATCTGTTTTTGTATCCATATGATTATATACCTATTATTTACATGATTCCTTTAGTTTAGATGCTTAGATTTTTTAGCTCTTTTTAGATAAAGATATTTTTTTTGTGAGACTTAGAACAATAAATATACTAACATGAATTCATCACATTTTATTTGTCACTAAGCTTTTCAGTACATTTTTCTTGTTAAATAAGAAACCGGTTGCTTTTTAATTCCGTTATTATTGTAGGCAAGGTAAACGCAGCGTACATACCGACTGGCCGGGGTAAGAAGAACTTGATTCTTGACGGATTCTCGTTTTCTGAGACACCTCCTGGGTACTGGGTGTGCGCCCGTAGGAAGAACCTCAATTGTCGGGCGACGGCCCGTACCAACAAGCGAGGGGAAGTCATCCGGTTCGACAACACGCATAATCACCCGAAACCCAAGTTCTACAGTAAAACTACTAAGAAAATGTTCACTCTTTAATTTGTAATAAAACAAAACATTTATTTTGTCATTGCTTTGTTGATTTAGGTAGAAATATATTTGTATGAAAATTTTTTTAGAACAGTGGCTGTTATAATTTCTATAGTTAATATATTAGAAAACCTTCGTATATTTGTTTTTTTTTTATTTATTTAGGCAACCTTTTTTTGGTTAGCAATCCTCAGTAGATCTAGCGCAGAAGATACAGCTAACAGCGTTTGTTTTACATGTTAATGCTGTCCGAATCCATGAGTCACTTTTAGTGACAAAAATTATAAAATTGTTTTTAGAACTTATTGACATGTCACCAAAAGCACAAAAGAAAAAAAGAAATAGGAGACGATTGGGAGCACGACCGTATAGAAACTATTCAGAAGAGATGCTGTGGATGGCGGTACATCTAGTGGAAAATAAAATGATCAGTTCTCGCGATGCTGAAAAGCAGTTTTGTATACCGAGACGCACACTTGAAAACAAAATTAATAATCGCCACCCCAATAAACCTGGCAGAAAAAAAAACAAACAATCTTCCCAGTAGATTTTTTTTGGATTTAAAGAAAAAGGTACTCATACTACGGCTTACACATTCTCCTTTTCAGAATCGTGCATACCTATAAATGCTGCAAATACAAACAATTTCATTTCGACGGCGATAGTATTGTCAATATCGAGAACCGTCGCGTAATTTTTGGAGATTAGTGGTGGCCCGGTAAAAGCCCCGACTTACCTACGTAGGTGTTAACCTTGTGCAATTTATTGCATCGCCTCTGCTCTCAAAACGGCGAAGGAAAACATTGTGACAAACAAGAAGAAAGTTAATGTTATCGTTAACCTTATTCGATGTCTAATAAATAATCTACCCATGTTTATCGTTTTCTTCACATGACATTAGAGTAATTGTGTTAAAGTTGCTATTATTGTAACTACTCCTGTAATCTGATTTTTATATTAATGTAACGTATTTTTTTGCAGAGGCCTTCTTCTTGCCGTCCAGGGCTGGGAAAATGGTTCTTATATTCCGAAACAATAAATTTTGGGTGAATAATCAATATCGGGACAAGCTGAACTGGGCATGCCGTGATAAGGACTCCAAGGGTTGTCTATGCAGAGTCCAGACTACAATGGAAGGGCGTTTCGTTCGCGTGAAGGGTCACCATACACACAAGCCAAATTTTACCCCTGATAACTTCAATGCTACTGGTCTAGTCGAAAGCAAGTTTAAGGAATGGAATGCTCCTTTGATCGGCAAGGTTCGCCACGACCTGAACGCTTTTGAATGATGATGTCGTTACTGGTTGAAAACATCTTAGAATGTTTATATCAAGTTAAGACAACAGGAGAATAGTTTAATGCGTTTTAGATGATATTTTATATAAGCACCGTTGATCCCTTTATGTCGATCAAGAAAGGGCATGGAAGTCCCATCCCTGTATGCTGTAATGTGGCATTTTTGGCCATATATGTTGTTTACCCAGTGGCTTCAATGGCTGTGAAAAACCATGACGTAGTAATCGTGATACATATTTACAAAATGCATTCCTTTAGAATATACGTGTTTTGTCTTAGCTTATTAATACAATCAACTAATCTACTCTGGAGAAGATTTTCAGAAACCATTAGTAGTTAAGTCACTGACTGATTTGTAATCCACATTATTTCTTTTGAATTGAAGCAATGCTAAAAAGAGGAATTTAAATAGGTAGGTACTTCGTAATTGTAACTGATAAGAATAAATAAGCTAACAAAAAATACATATATATTAATAAGACACTTGTAATTCAGTATTAATTTTGTAAATCATGTTAACAATCGCCGATTTTGATTTTAAACATATTTGTGTAATGTCTTGTGTAAGAGCCGATTAAACCGTAAACAAATATTTTGGATTTCATAAATTAAACGATTCAGTAATTTTAATTTGGTAGTATTTGAAAGTGGTCTACAAACAGTTTCTTATTGATCGGTTATCTTATATATCCCAGCTTATCATATACTAGGCACGCCTTACTCCTCACCAGTTCGAAGATCCGTTTTTATTAGAAACGTTATTTCTTAGACACGTACCACCTAGGCTCGCTCGCAATGTTTTTTACCAAAGTGGTTCCGATTTTGGGTGTAAATCAAAATTTTGTGTAATGTATGTCTCCGTGTCATATAAAGCGTAAGCATCTTTAAAAAATGTTATTTAAAAGAAGAGAGTATTAAACAAACATTTTGCTATTGTGCACAATTGTTCCATTTTACTAGGTACGCTTCTTTTGAATTTCAGTTTTAACCTTTACTAGTTTTTTTATAATAAGGTTCGTAATTATATATGTTAGTCCTGGTCAGTACTGGAACATTCAATCAAACAATAGTTTGTTTTTGTCAAACAAGTATGACATTTTTGTCCAATACATTATGAACATAGCTTTTCCCTTATGCCATTGAAATATGTAGTATCTAATGGAGAAGGCCCTGAATCCGATACCTTGAAACGACCAATTCTTGTATGCATCTCAGAAACGGCTCCAATGATTTTCATGAAATTTAGTATGCAGGGGGTTTCGGGGGCGATAAAACGATCTAGCTGGTTTCATTTTTAGAACACGTCGTTTTATCCGTGTTACCGAGCTGAGCTCGGTCATCTAGGTACTATTATTATTATTTGACATCTTATGTGTTTTGAATAACCTGTTCTTATTTATACTTCTCAATCTTGTAGAATTTATCTGTATTAGGAGAAAACGTGCAAGATATATTATATTTTAAGATCTCAAGCAGTATTTAAAAAAATATGTGTTTACTATACAAAAATTATAATTTATAAGTACTCATTAAAATTTATAGAAATAGACGGTAACAACATTTTTAGAAGTATGTGTATACGTAAGTAAATAAAAGATATTTTTGTAATGGATCGTTTAATTTGAGCGAGGAATCCTACCACCTCGATCCTCGATATGGTCCGATTAGAGTGGTAGCGAAAATATGCTTTCAGCGCAATGGAGTGTGTCTCGATATGGGAACCCAGTGCTGGTGGTGGACGGCTGGCGGTTCAGGAGGAACGGGAAAGTGTTTGCAGGCCGAACCTCCTGGCTGTGCATCAAGTCCGACCACGGCTGCAAGTGCTATGCCATCACCAGCAACAACCGCATCGTCGCCATGGGTTACCAGCACGAACATGGTACCATCAAAAAACGCAAGCGCGTTAAACGGAATTCGGCCATTCAAGTCAAAATGGAATCGTACTTCATGTAATCCATGTAGTTATTAAAACTTGTCTTGTTAACGTTTATATTTCCAATTGATCGTAACTTTGTAAGTACACCCCAGTTTGGCGCTAGTCGATATTACGAAATTGCCTTTGAGGAGCTAGAGGTGGTTTTAAGTAGGTAGGTCGACAATATTTATCGTGAAATATTGAATTATAATTGGAATTATAAAGCGAATTATCCAGTGCTTGTTATCTTTTTTATACTTAAATAAATGAAAGATATTTTTTTAAGATCAACGTTCACATTTTGTTTTATTTGTTGTTATACCTGATGTCTGATGAAGTTTAGTTTCGTCACGATAGTAGGAGAACAGATGTGGTAATTGATTATTTTCTGGTCATTTAATTACAAAACGTAGTTTGAAGCAGTGAAACGCATACAGACATTAACAGTAAGGTGATTAGTTGCAGGACACACAGTAACACCCGCCCAGGAGGCGCCGCCGACGCTGGGTCTACCGTTTCCGTTTCCGTGCTTCCCGGGACAGTTCCGTTACTGCTTGAGCAAGAGGGGTAAGCCTGCCATCGAGGTGGGCGCGCACAGGTTCTGCTTCAACGGGCGCGCAGCGAGCGGCAAGGTGTGGTGGCGCTGCTCACGCAACCCGCGCTGTCGTGCCGCCGTGCACACGTTCGGACTGCGCGTCGTGCAGATGAACAGCGCGCACACGTGCGGCGTGCGCGCCACGCCGCTCACCCCCATGTTCTGAGCACCGCTAAGCGCGAGTACGACGGGCAGATCTGATTAGTCAATTTATCTGTCATCGAAACGACCACCGGCGAACTAAACGAGGTAGGATACGGCACAGATTTTGATCTCAACGCTAGATACGGACGGAAAACGTAGGTTAGGAGTAATCATGATCAGTTGTTTGAAGTATTGAATGTCATTTAGCTGGACTTAACTATTGTTTCGAGTGGAAAGTCAAATTGCTCTTGTGCCTTTCCGCCGGTGGTCTAGACTTGAACATTGTATACGCCTTGGTCGATTACATACATGTATACGCAATTGAGATTTTGCGAACTATAGTTTGCACGTTTACTCTCTTATCTTATTCTCCAAAGAGATTATTATGATGTATAACCTATATTATACTGTATTCAGTAGATACATTTAATTAGTAGATATTTTTGCGCTGTGTAAAGTATACGACTATATAATAAGTTCTAGTGAAGACCGTCTGGGTTCAAATTATTTGAGACTGAATTTTTCTGGTCCAGGTATTTGTGGCCTCTACAAACGAAGGTAGCTTTTAACAATTTAAATTAAAACAATGTTTGGAAAGTTTCCTCAGCTACTGTTCGCGTTAGCCGCGAGAAGTTCTCTCAGTTGGCTGTAGTACACTTGTGCAGCACTGGCCAGCAGAGGCCGCCTGTCTCAGCCCGCTCTTCCGAACCGGACGGTCTAGTTGTAGTGTACTGTACAAAGTGATAGTTCTCTTATGATATCCTAAGTATTTTTATACATTATTTTTACATTAATTTTTTTACAATTTTATTCGTGAATTTGTACATTAAATTTACGAATGTTGGCATCGGAGCGTAGTCTCCGAAGTGGTTGGTTTCGGTTTGACTATACGAATGTCAGGTTATGTTGTCAGCGGGCGCTTAGGTCATAGAGGGAATGTTACGAAGTCATGTCATGTATACGATTAGGAAAGTAATGTATAACAACTTGTTAAAGTAGGAACTGCATTTATTGAACAGTTGACTAAATAATAATACTCATGTATACGTTGTAGTTGTAAGTTTGTTCTTTAGTGAGATCTAAATATTTTAAGATTTATTTTACAACTTTTTTATTTTACACTTTTTATATTTTTTTTGAGTACTTACTTAAGCGTTTATTAAACCGTTGGTTGTACTTACGGGGAGTGTTGTCACAACAATTAAGTTAACCACACCAGTTAATTTAAGTACCATACGAAATGTATACGATTATATTATGTGTTAACCTTGAAGTATTATTTTTAAAGTATTATTTTTATTGTGATAAGATATTTTATTGCTATTATTACGTTTAGTCGTGAAAGTATTATGGTAGCTATAAGCGGCGGTTGTCGATCAGAGAATGTTTATGCTGTGTAGCTGGTAGTAGAGAGACGCGTCTCTTCTGTATAGGTACAAAGAAACGATTATATTGCGCTGAAGTAACTTTGGACTTTCATTTTGACACCTAACTTCTGATTTTTTTTTGTTTAGGCTGTCATCATCAGCAGGCATCGTACTCAGAACATTCATTGTTTACAATAACAATTTGTTCACCGTCTTTTCAACAACAATAAGAACGAAATATTCCATTGGAGATTTTCTTTCTGTTCCATTTTTTTAAGAAACTGATCGATATTAGCACATTCGTACTGCATTCAAGAACTGTCAGTGTCAACATTTTTATAGCGCAGCGTGGTTTTTGTGGCGCTTGAATGACTTTGTCGGGAATTTTTTTTCGTGAAATTATCTGTGGAAATTGTATTGAAAAAACAAGATGGCTGCGTTGGTTCAGACTATGACCGCGCGCCGGAAATTGCCACTGAATATTTTTGAGCGCGGTTTAAATGTACTGATCGATTCAATTTCAATATAGAATACTCTACGAAGCGTGAGAGTTTACTTTCGTATTCGTCAACATTTTTAGCGATTAATGCATGGGTGATTTCTATGCAAAGAGTTTGTACTCTCACGAAGGGATTAAAACATAGACATGAGATCAAAGGACAATATTAATATTTATTAGTAGTGAGAGCTTCTTAAAGCACATCAAATTAATAAGACAAGAGAGACAAATTAATTTAAGTTATAGAACACCCTCAGCAGCCATCTAGAAACGTCTGCCATTTTATGCTGAACCATCGAGATTACAAATAAAAGAATGTCAACTAGAAAATTGCTAGAAAATATAAACTAAGTATACTTGAGGTTTCACAATCAGAAAATAAAATTAGCTAAATCGATGGCAAAAGAAGAAAACGGGTGTCAATTCAAGGTATTTCTTGTTAAACGAATGATTTTATGTATTGATTTTCCCACACCCTACAATAATTTAATTGGGTAATTTTTGTAAAAAAAGGTTATAAATGTGGGTTTGACGCAACAAGGTCTAACCGTGCCGTCGTTTCAGGATGGTTCTACATCCGCTCAGCGCGCGGAGGACTGCATTTGGTTGCCGACGGACACATATTCTACGAGGACGGAGGTTCGCACCCTCGCCGGGTCACATGGAGGTGTGCGAGGTCCTACCAGAAGGCAGAGCGTTGTCAAGTTGCCTTATGTTTGAGAGACGGACGTCTGGTGTACTTTCGGGGCTCACACAATCATCCGGCGACGTATAATCCCGCTAAGCATGAGTCGAGGCGTTTCCAAGTGGATCCGATGGGCAAGTATAAGATAGTTGCTAGCCCGGAGTCTCGCGCAGGCGGCGTGGTGGCGGCTCCGGCGCCCCTAGTGCCGCCGGCGCCGCACGCCGCGCTGCTGCTCTAGGCCTGGCGCGACCTCCTCGTGCGCGGCCTGCTAGACGGCAGGCACTAAACGCGCGCGAGGAGCGTCGCACCACCAGCCCGTCACACTAGTGACCAAAATTTGTTATTTACTGTTCTTGCGTTATGAAGGTACAAAATTGGCTCATACACTTCAAGTACTCAAATAAGGAATTGGAGCTTAGTTTTGTTTCTTTGTAATTTTGGAAGCCTTATTATTTTTACGTAGTTATGCCAAAGGTCAATGTAATTCCTTTATCTATGTATACTATTCATGTTTATCTAAAGGTTTAGTTCGGTAATATTATTAACCTTTACTGGATGATTGAGTTCGAATATTAAAGTAGAGTGGGTCGTTCTCGCTAGCTCTGAATGGATCTCGGATACACAGTGTGGTGTCGTAAATGCAATACGTTCGTCGAAATGTATCTTGACTTTCATCAATCTTCCATTAAACATAGATAGTACGAGGAACCTTTCGGGTTTGTGTGATATCAAACTAAACGTTGATATAGATTTTTGAGCGTATTTATACTTAACTATTTGAAAACTAGTGGAATCAATCAAAACAGGTGGCTGTAGACGCTTTAACGTCGCCTTGTTATGCCTTAGCGGCTATTTATTAGGAAACTACACGATAGTATATATATAAAAAAAACAATGTATAACGTGAATGTGCAATATTCTCTTACCAAAATGTTTAGAAATTATGTATACAAACTGTATAGCTTTAATAATAGCGTAGCCGTCTTGTTGATGCTTTTTTATAAAAAAAATCTATTTATTGACCGCAATGTAGTGTGCGGAACGACTGATACACGATGTTATGAAATACTCCAATATTTATGATTTATATTGTATTTAGCCGTAGAGGTAGACTGTGTAGACATAATGTACCAGCTTATGAACAAAGTAATACGAGCATAGTTTTTATATTAGAAACTTATACGACCATATATTATTGTAGATATGTACAGTAGGGTGGGAATCGTAGGGCACTGTAACCGGTTTCCCGTAGTAACGTTCGTATATTGTATTTACGAAACAGAATTAGGTTAGAATTTATTATTATTTAAATACTCGACTGGAACTTGTTAGTTAATACTCAGTACCTTTCAAGATCTTATTTCCTATGCCAAAGTACGTTAGACTTTAGTTATAGTTGTTATATTTTTTGTTGAATGTAAGAGTATTATTGTACTGATTATACATTTTATTTATTATCTAAGTTAATTATTATGAATTACGTAGTTTTTGTTTCCTATATTTATAAAAGACGTATACTGATCATTGCGTTTTTTTATTTCTGCTCTCAAAAAATCCTTAGGGCTGTGTTATTGTTACGCATATATATTCAGGGAGCGAGAATCGATTTTGTTATCAGCATTCGTAGGAAGTGGGTCCCTACATATTTGAGTCGAAGCCAATGCGTGCATTTGGGATTTTATATTGGAATAAGGTTGCCAACTTGCCAAAATATGTAATGTGATTGTAACTTCAATACATCTTGAACAATCGAATGTTTGACTCTGTAACTTGTGTACAAATTCTTGGGCAGTTTTACCGTCGACGTCGATTTCGGAGGACACAGAAGGCGAGTTGCTGAAGATGGGCGGGTACTGGTACAAGCTGGACGGTTGCTACCGGAGCAAGCGGCGCTGGCTGTGCGCGCGCGGCTGCGGCGCCCGCCTGCACACCGTCGGCAAGGCCCTCGTGTTCTCGGAGCTGAGGCATTACTGTACAACCAACAACTACACCATTTGATGCTCTTGCGCTGTTTACGCCACGACTGACTCTTAAGGAAATGAAATAAGCTCTCTGTTGAAAACTTTTTACCTCAACATATTTGCATCAATGTTGCGATCAAATATAACATTTTTTTTTAGCTCTGAGAGTTGTAAAATATTATATTTTCATTAGTTAAATATTATTAACAGTTATGGAAAAAGAAGTACTTACATCATCCACCGGAGTAACTATCATAGACTTTTTTATATTTTAGTGTTGAGTTTAAAGACAAAATGTTAAACGTTTAATACTTCGTTTTATTGTTACAAATCTGTGGTGTAAGCTGATTCGAAGGTAATTGTTTCTAACTGTTAAAAGATTTGTAGTAGTTAGTATGACTGTCGAGTTAACTAACAATATTACCATATTCCAGTGAAAGTCATACACACGCACACTGGTTACCCGAAACTGTCGTTGAACGGTTACGTGTACCGGCCGCATAACGCGTATAGGAACCAGCCGCGAGTGCTGTGGTACTGTGCAGCCAGGAACAAGTTCCAGTGCCCGGCCACCCTGCGCACCTACAACAACGAGGTGATCGCGGTGTCTGGCGTGCACAACCACGAGCGCTGACCGCAGCCCGCGCGGCCGCCTGCTCGTCCGCGCGTGCACGACGTCACGGCGCACCTGCGCACGATCTTCAGACTGTATGGCGAACGGCTCGGCTTGAGTAGCAATCAGAGCGCTGTATAGATAGAACACACTCTTGTCCAGCCAATGGATCTAGCTATAACGCCACCCTAGTTGCGCTCCCAGTACTCTATATCGTGTACATACATACGACGCGCGCCATTGTTGCAAGAAATTCATACAATTTTATCGACCCATCCCAAAATCAATTTGAGTGAGAGTGAACCCTTGTCCCAAGACATGCAAAATTTTCTGTCCTGCCCGTCTAGCACAACTACCTGCACCCCCCAGGACTTCAATGAGGCAATTGCTGTCCAGGTTGCTGTTCTACCTAAATTTACGTGATTTTCATGAGAAGAAGATCCGTTTTATTAAGAGTGTCCTAAGCGCAGTGTACTGGGGACGCAACTCGGGCGCATGTTAAAACAGCTAGTTTCAGTTGTGTGAATTACAAAGAAGATTTCCTTCAATTTCTAGGATTCACCTTATTATTTACATAAAATATAACTAACAATTATCAGCCTGCTAGCAATATTGGGAAAAAGGGAAGTATATACCTATGTGTAGTAGATTAGGAAAAGCTTTTAATGACAGTATATAGTGATTTATTGAATTTATATCGTAATATGGTAAGTAGAGAGTTCAGCAGTGGACAGCAACGGGCTGATATAATAATGATGATGATGAAGTCAGTCTAGATCTCTGAATTACAATAATTATTTTTTTTTATCTCGAATAAAACGCCAGTTTAGAACAATTTGGAACAATTAGTTGTTGTAGTATGGTTGGTTTTCTAAAGGAAATACATGAATAAGGCTAATAAATGTTTATTTTTAGTAAATAGGTTTTTGAGAAAAGTTAAATTACTAGGCAGGTACGTGTGTACCTATCATAATTTTAGGTTATATAAACTGTATGTTCCTAATTGCCATGTTGTTTCTTGTCACGTTAAATATAATATAGGTATTGTTAATTAGTTGATGTGTAAGAAGCAGTCTTAGAACAAATAATAATGTAAAATGGTGAGGTTTCATGCATCGCCCGTGCCATCGCCTACCTAAGCTCGAGGATTCTTCACTGAAAGCAATAAAACTATGCGATAATATTAAGCATTTTGATTATTTATACGTTATGTTTAAATCTATATGTATATGTAGAATTGTATAATCGAGCAAGTCAAGTTATTCAGCGGTACCTAGAGGCAGTCTGGGAATTCTAGTTTAGGTAAAGGTGTACTTTGTGTATGTGATCTTAGTATTTTGGTCAATATGTATGTATGTAAAGCTAAAAGCAATTTATATAATTCCTCAAAGGAATTACCAACCTAATTTACCGAAATTTCTATTTGATATTTTAAATGCATCAAATCATATTTTATGTAATCGTAGCTTAATATAATGTAAAAGTAACAAATGATAGAGTTAACAATTATAACTGTATTAATACTGAGATAGGTTTTGAGGTATTTTCCCCTGTTAGTAATTCTAAATAACAAGTAAAAATAATTACTTTTCTATTTTCTACAGCTTTAAACTTTGTAAGTAACGTTTATATGTAAATATTGATTAAATCTTCTACATATTTGTGACTATTATTCAATTGTACCAAAAAATGTAGTTATTTAATGTACCTTTGATTATTAGCGAAGTAGCTTAACACTTGATTCTAGTCGAAGAATGTTTGAGGGGATCGCCATGTATTTGTGTGAGCCTTCGAATGTTCACGCACCACTGTTGCGGTATGTTCAGTCGGAAGTTAATCGGTACGTTCGGTTGACGGTGTTCCGAACGCCGTTCACCGAATGTCGGTGGTCACATGTTGGGTTTTGACGCAGTGCCAGCAGTGTACGTGCCGTCGCGGACGGGCAAGTCGCTGCTGCTGCACGACGGCTACACGTTCTACCTGAAGAACTTGCAAGCGCACGGCAGGAAGCAGTGGTACTGCTCGTCGCGCGACATGGCCGGCTGCCGTGCTGACGTCATCACGGCCCCAGCACGCATTGGCACCGGAGACGTGCTGTTCCTCGTGCGCGGGCGCCACATACACGCCCCGCCCAGCTACTACTTCACGCCCGACGGCAAGTACGTGAGAAAGAAGGACGTCTACCACAGGTATAGGTAGCTCATATACACGATAGGGTTCAATTAAGTTTTATTTTTACACATTTTTTTTTACAAAATCAGTTTATATATTTTTTTGTCCAATTTACGTTTTTTTTAATCTTTTATTTTGTAATCTGTCTTTTTATTTTGTAATCGTGGTTAACTTTTTGTATAGTTTGGGAAAAATGTGTAAATTGAGGTTCCTAAATTTTAGAAGACCGAAGTGTTTTTTTAAAGATGTATTTTGTTTAACTCGGTACAAGTTAAATGTTGATATTTTTGCTAGCAAAGCGATTGTTCAATTAACGTGTCGTTTGTCGTTGTATAAGGGTGAATCAACTTATTTTGCTCTCGGTTGACCATAGTTTTTATAATCTTTTCTATAGGCAGAAGCAATGGTCCAAAAAACTGCACTCTAGAAATTCAATTTCTCGTCCGTTAAATTTTCTAGCGATTTTGCTAGTTAAGTAGAATTAACTTACTGTTAAATTGTACAAACAGCGGCATATAAAGCTTTACATTTCCAGTATAACGTGGTCTCGCTTTGTATATATTTTCTGTACAATGAAAGATCCGCATAAACTGGTTTTGTATAGCTTGATCAACCGTCGTGCGTACCTACAATAAATATAGAGACCATAACAAAAACATCATTATAACTTTGAGCACAAAGGTACTACTTATTTCATGAGATGTTTCCTCCAGCAGACCTGCGAAAGGACGAATGAAAATAATGGTGTACCCCCTACAAATAAATAATAATGTATACTTGTATAAATACATAATGCTGAAATAATTATGGATCTAAACAAAAAGGTATATGATATTTTAAATTATTACAATTGAGAGGTATTTCACTAGTTTCTATGCTAGATAGGAGTGACTTCTACAATTTTACAGCATGGACAGGAAAGGGATACGAATAATAGTTGGTTTTTTGAGTAAGGGATTAAAGCAGGGATCAAAGATGCGATCTAGACGGTGTGTCGCTAGGGTGAGAGTAAGAGAAACGTTCATGCAGGTAAGAAGGATAAGGCGGGTTGTGCAAGATATTGAAGAGGAGACATAGGATCCGAGTGTTCCGGCGAAGGCGAATTGGGAGCGACTTAAGTACCTTGCGAAGGTTAGAAACATGATCATACATGCGAAGACAAAAATAAGCGAAAACATGAAGTTTTGTAAGCATCCAGGTAGCAGGCTTCGGCGTTGTCTATAATCGGCTCAATAAATCTTTAAAGGTATTTCAGTGATCGAAGACGTGATCGAGGGAATGAGGACAGTGTTGTGAAGAATGTCAGGAGTTTGAATGAAGATGAGTATAAGAGTAGAGAAAGACCAAAGAATCTATGGAGAATTGTGTTAAAGTTCATGCTTGTCGTGTCATCTCGCCACCACCCTTGGTTGACTGGTAGAGAATGTCTAGAGCGTTTGTGCCTTTTTTGTGTGCAAAAGTTTTAATAAATAGATATGGTTATGGCAAGAAGGGGGCGACTACTGAAATGACTATAGAGGGATATGGAAGAAAAATACATGCAGATAATATTCTTGTTCGTAACTAACGCAATGAAAGTTTATTTGTTAATATACATATTGTGAAATAAACGTGCCTAAAAGTATAGTAATGTGATGATGTTACCATTACAAAATAAGTTGGATTCACCCAAAAAATGAAATTTTAAAGTCTGTTATGATGAACTCAGAAAAAAATAAAATTACTTATTCTAAAGCATTATGGATGAGTACTTATAGTTGTCTTAAGTTTTATTTTCTCATATTAAAGGAAGACTGGATCATATTTTACAAAAAATATCTTGTATTGTACTATACTGACAGTATGCTAAGTTTGTTGTAGAGAATGTAAGAAAAGTAGGTTTACGTAAGTATCGATTGCATGATATAAGTTTTTGTGCTGTGAAGTACATTTTTATGAAATAATTCTAAATCCTAAACGGCGGCGGGTTAAAACTATTGGCAGCCGTTCTTCGATGTATTCATACTTTCTATGTAAACGTACTTTTGTGCAGTTTATACGCCCGTAGTTGGTTATTTTTTGCAGTGTTAACTTGTCTAACAATGTTCGTTATCCTGGGTGGAGCCAGGCTTGTATTTTCTCATTTCAATGTTTCTGTGACTGAGCGCCTCTCTATATGGTCGACTTGAAATACGTTTCACTGCGATCGGTACTTTTTTCCTTAAAATATTATCATGTTTGTGCCCTTCATACAATTCGACGTAACTATTTTATATTATTTAGGCATGTGTAAACACGTGGCAGCGCTGAAAGTAAGAGATAAACCTGTGACTCACTAATTAGCGTTGAATAATTCAATTCACAGCGTAGCGTTTATTAATCACGCTATTATCTACATTTAGCATGGAATCTTATAAAATATTATATAATCGGTAGCTGAAATAGCATGAAATCTCATGATTACAACATTATTTATGTTGGTTGATCTACTGAGGGCGTCACCGCCTTCATTAAAAACATATTTTTGGACTAATCCATTATGACCTTTAATGTTTTATTCGGAATGTCAGGGGTTATCTGAAACTAATAATAAATGTTACTTTACTCTTGTTGCTCATTTTAGAATCGGGAAAAATTAGTTAATAAAAATATAGAGGAGTAGCTAAAACCTTGGAGCGAAACAGTATTTCACTTGTAACTAGCGTGCTGTGAGCGACAGCGGCGCATACAGTCGAACATATGGAGCGGAGCTCATATTTAAACGCCTATTAATTTGTGTTTCGACAATATAATTGACTAAAGTGAAGTTATTATTCCTAAGTAACGACGAAATACTCTGTAATAGACTAGAAAGTTTTATTAAAGGGTATGAATGAATGAAGTGTTTCCCTTAGGCCCACGCAGTGGAACGTGATCGGGGGTAGAGTGGGCGGCTGACGTAGTAAGGCCCTACGACTGCGTATTACGCAAGGACCACGGTTCGTTTTGTTTGTATACAATGCTCGGAAATTGAGAAAATTGTTCCTTTTCAGGTGGGACTTGGGTTAAGATGGGTAATTAAGCACGGTGATCAGTGGGGGTTGAGGTGTTGCTTTAAATGTCATTTTTCTTAGCTTTTGCAATAAGTTTAGTACCATGTGTGTAAGTTTTCTTTTGGTTTCAATACAAAATTTTAATTTTAAGGCAAGCTCTGTTTCTGTAAAAAAAGGGTTTTTTTATGTTTTAATCATTTTCGTGCTCAAACCATACATTTTCAATTCATTAGTATTCATAACAATGAAGTTATCAAATCCAAATAAGCTTTATTGTATATTTGACTCCATATTATAATCCCAAATAAAGTCTCAAAACAGGCGGTATAATATAATACGCGCGGGCCGTTACTATCGTTGCAGTATCGGATGTATTCGAGAGGACATGAATTGCGCAGTTGTGACGGATCAATACCTACAAAGTTATGAAAGAAGAAAGTTCCGCAGGGCTCGGGGAATCGCATGGGCGTGCCCTCCATCTCCCGCGCTATAGCCTAGTTACGCCCTGTATGCCCTAATTTGACGTACTACCCCCTACCCACCCCATCGGCGCGCCCGCTGCGTGCGGGGTGCGTGAGTAAACAGCGCTGCGTAGTAACTCGTGACGTAGCGTGTTTTGATACATAATGCTACTATGATTTATTTATAGATTGCCGCTCTCTACTACCAACCGATCGCGATGTTTACGCTTATTAGTTCTGTTGTGGGAACGTAACAGCTCATTCTCAATTAATGAAACATTATAATGAGCATCTAACGGTGCTGCGACCTTCCCGGAGAGCATTCGTCCGGCCTACGAGTTTTAGGTTTATCTGGTTACGTGAGCGGGTTTTTGAATTTATGTTAGTTATTTACATTAATGCTAAGTAGTCATGGCATGGGAGCGTTCGTGGTGCGGTAAGTAGGGTAGCGGCACACAATACGAGCTGCGGTCGTAGAGTAACTCACAAATTACTTGCTATGCAGATTTGATTAGCTACGTCTCGTAGCCTGGTACGTAGCTATACGTAACTGAAAAAGGTGTTCCCCTCGCTTGGTTTAATAGTGAATAAAGATGGGAGGTGTATGTGTGCGTGCCCTGAGCCGCCTGAGCGAGGCATGTAGTAGGTCGTTAGATCCGCGGCTAGACCCGGGAGCACGCCGCGCGCCGCGCGCCCCACGCGCCACCACGCGGTGCGCGCCACGCTCCAGACATGCGCGCGGCGCCACTCGCATCCTGGTGATGGTGCCCCAATCGATAATGCCCCAGAATCTTACTCCGAGTGCCCCTTCCCGCTCCTCTCCCAGCCCTAGCTCACCATACTCGTCAAATTATAACATCCCATTCTAGTAATAAGGTCGTTTTTACATCCCCGCTTCCGCTAATGTTTCCGTTATGGTTAATAGTCGCTATAAAGATACTTTTGAAGAAAACGTTGTTTCTTTGTGTTTCAGTATTTTTAGAATAGAAAATAGCCTATGTTCGTTTTATATGTACGTATGAATTATTAATGTAATGTTTACTTTCGTAGATTTTCAAAGGAAATGTTGAGTTTGTGACTGTATAATGTAATATTATAAGTTTTGGAACGGGAGTTGTTTTTGTTTTCCTTGTTTGTTTGTTTACACTATAGTACGACGATGGTTGGTGTAAAGCGTTTAGTGGAGTTGTGTTGGTTGGCTTCTAGCGTGGGTGACGTGGGAGTCGTCCTCGTGGTGCGTGCGGGTGCGGGTGCCGGCGTGGCGCAACCGGAGCGTGTCCATCCTGCATGCGCCCACCTGCTACGTCAGCGTCCACAACAGACACCTGTGCGATTGTCTCCTGCGACGACTTTGATCCTGCTGCCTGCTGCTTTGCTTCTTCTTTTAGTAATAATGTGAGCTATTTATGTGACAATTTCATTTAAAAGGAATAGCTATCTCACTTGATGGTATGAATGATTAATAATTTTGTTTACATTTTTGGAAAAGAAGAATGTATTTGCAGCTTTTTATAGTACAATTATTTCACAGTAGGTACCATATCATACCTACCTATCACTATGTTTAAGGTACAAGAAACCTATTATAAGTACTAGGAAAAACACGAGTAATCGAGCACGCACATTAGATTAACGAAAGTGATGTAGGTACGTAGGTGTGTCTACGTTTCATGATTAGATATTTTTAATGGAAACAGCGTACCTACCTACCTTATAAAGTCAAATAAGGTATAGCCATATGAAAAAAAAAATCTGTTTTTTTTAATAAAAAATTAAGGTACACAGTCTATGTTAATCGTAAGTACCTACCTACCTACGTTATTTTATTGTACGCACGACTGCTGATCAAGCTGTACTTAACCAGTTTATGCGGACCTCTCATTGTACAAAAAGTATATACAAAGCGAGGTCATGTTATACTGGAAATGTTAAGCTTGATGTGCCGCCGTGTGCACAAGTTTCCGCATTTGAGAAATTCCTCATGATACGTACGTATAGAGTTATCATTTTCATAAAACTATGTTTTTAATTGATACTTCAATAACATACATTTTATCAGTAAATACCTAATAGGAAGGAAACGTTCATAAATGTTATTTTTAATTCGTTCCCTCGAACTCGTTCCACATTTTAAAATGTCTTCTACCTATTTGTGTTAAAGTAGGTGATAAATGTGGGACGAATATGTGGGTATAAATTGTTCCATATAAAACATTTCAAACTAACCTAAGAGCACTTTTAATACACAATCACGTTGTAGAAGTTTCATAAAGTGTTAGGTTTATAAATAAGAGCACCGAGCTTGCCACGTGGTTCCAAACGAAGCTCCGATGTGCCTACGTGAACGACAGTAGGTACATGCTGTCGGTACCGACTGCGTACACCGCGAATTACCTAATAGATTCTACAATGCCGCCCATATAGGTACCTCTATAAAGGTTAAAAACAATTCAATTGTGTAAATGTTTAATTAATTAACACGTATTTAGTTGTTTAATATAGATTTTTGTAGTTCTACGTTAAATATAGTAGCTATACATCGTTTTGTTAGTAAATAATCTGGCACAAGTACAAGTTCGAATTAAAATTACTTAATTAATATTTTAGTTTAATTTAGTAAGATACCAGTGTTGTAAATTCAAAAGACATGCTCTGCGAGTTAGCTCAACATTCATAAGTACATAACATATAATATTTGGGTGAGAAGCAGGCGCCCTAATCACGAGCAAGATACGCCGAGAGGTCACAGCTCAGTCCCTACACGCCCTTAGTTCAACGTTCTATTTTTAGTACAACTGAGGACGTACAGTCGTACAACCGACTGTAGTACCTACGCACTGCGCATGTCTCACTATCAATGAAATTATTTCTGAACATTTTTATAGTACTACGCAGGGCTCCGGACCTGTTTTTCTATCGTTACGTAATCCATGACTAGCTTGTTACTATACAGATGTGTTTTGTAATATTTAAACATATTTTTCGAACCTTAGATTGGAGTTCTATCAAACCGGATCTCGGTTAAGCTGTAGGTTTGATAAAGCCATGGCATATATTATCCCATTCCTCAATTCCGTATTTAGAATAAGAATATTAGGTAGGTAGGGACTTACATACGTATTTTTTTTAGTATTGCTTGATGTATAAAGTTCTGAAAACAATCATCTAAACTTCCAAAATATCATACACTTGAATTCTGTTTCGTCGAAAAGGAAACCAGGGTGACAATGAATATTCTTAATTTATATTCTAACTAGGCTTCTAGTTGCTACTTGTGCTAACAAGTGATGCTTTGATAAACAATAGAACAGGAGAAACACGATTGTAGTATCTAAACACACATCATTACTATAACAAGATAAAACGTAAGCTTGGTTTTGCTAGAAAAAATCTATAGATAGCACTGTTACTAAGAAACAATCATACTTGAATCTCTACCAGCAGATGATTCACCAGATATCGATAATGAACTTTTTATACCGTTTCTTTCAATAAAACAATTTTATTTTCACACGAAGTTTTCCGTACCATGATTCCTAATGTGTGTAGTAGATGAATAAACATAATTTGTTGAACTAAGCTGATTTCTATTTTACCATTTGCCCTAATTTGTTATTGTGAGGTACTCGATACTGGATTACGTCGCATGCTGACTCTTGTACCACATGGGGAATATGTACTTTGTAAATTGTAAAAAAAGGCAACACAAGCCTCGTATCCTGTTGTACTGTGTTAGTAGAAGGTCCTAGAACTGGCTCGCTTCAGTGTTGACATACCACTATAAAATCGTTGGACAGCCGCCCAAATACACACGTCCATCGAAAATGGTTCACTTACCATTTTATTAGAGCTACTGTATTTTATGATCAGCGTGTGGGAGCAAGTTTGTGACATTTACAAGTGTCTAGAAATGCCGAAGCATCTTTTTATCCTAGGGCGTTTGAATATAAAATCGAGGTACTTAAACCATTTGATAGAGACATTTTATGGGCATGAGGGGGCTGAAACACCCACCGCACCCCACCGGTCATCAATATCCTCCTAATACCAAATCTTTTTACCAATTACCTGTCATCAGGGGAGGAATAAGTCGAGGACATTCTGTTAATAAATTAATATCAATATTGAATTAAGATAGAATTAAGTCTCTTGTGCCAAAGTTTATGGGTTTATGGCAAATACCATTGTTGTTTAAATTTATCAATCAAGATTTAAGGGATTCATTTATTTAGAGAGCTAATGGTTGATTCCCTCGATTTGTCCCCTTAGGTCAGGCGATGACCTGTCCCGATGATAAATGCAAGATAAGTATTGTCAGTCACATACTGACAATTTATTATAAAAATGTTGTCAAGTGGTTGACAATGTTAATTTCAACTTTAAATATACAGTAACATTGCACATGCAGTTGAATTTCTGCGGGATGCCTAGCCTACTGGTGAGCACAAAATCATATACATATATCAAATTTTGCTTGCATATTCGCACAAAAAAAAAGCGTGAACAGCTCTAACGAGACAACTTAACTTTAGTGGACCAAAATGTATTGTACCTTATTTCTTACTAAATATGTATGTACAGTAAAAAGTTTTAAATCCGAGCAGCATTTCTAGTCCGTAATAATACTATCTCGACGCATCGATCCGTACGTCTTTGTACAGATTTCTACCTGCCCGTTCTGGGAACTTAAAAAAAAAGAACGTCTAGACGTCCTGCCTTTTGATGCTTTTTCTATTTAAAACATGTTTTTATGGAATACTTTGATTTCTTTAAATGTTCTAGCGCCAGGTGCAGGTAGACAGACCGGCTTCGAAAACTTTTATTTGGATGTAAAGATATCTTTCGTTAGTTTCACGTGCCTAAAGAATTCTATAGCGTTATTTTTTTATGCTAGTCCTTAAGGACTAGCATAAAAAAGTAACGCTTTAGAACCAGTCCCTTGCTTTCGTATTGTTAGAATTCAACAGACGGAATACATTCAGATGAGAATTTTAAGTTAGTGTATTGTTCACAGGGAGGGGTACATACCGATTTAACAATATTATTAGCATATTGCAAACGGTATGATTATGTTCTTTTGCCCTTAGAGATTTAAAATAGAAAAAGCGTACAGATCAGTCAACACAAAGAAAGGCACAACGTAATAAGAAAATGGTGTGCTTAGATAACGGAAGTTAAATATTTGTCTAGCTAACAGTTTGTTATTGAAGAAGATGTTGTATGTGTCGCAGTTTTCCTCATCGCCCCAGCAGCTTCAGCGACGCAAACAATCATGAACGAACTGTTTAGAGTTTGGTTAGTGCAAGTGATTACTTGCTAAAGTGGAGAAGAGCATTAGTCAGTAACAGTTTTTAACATGGTCTACTGTTTAAATTTAAAGCAGGCTTGCTAAAATTTACTCACATTAATTGGCGCCAAAGCCTTTAAGTTTCTTTGAAATAATCAGCATGGGTTATTAGTAATTTGAAGTGCAAGCATGTAATAACCTTTCTCTCTCACAGACAAACTGTTGAAGATAGTAAACAGCGGATGCATTCTGTTTTACTTACATTCCAAGTTTGTATTCAAACATCAAGATAATCGCTATTCACTGAGAAAGAATTTTTAGAAAGCGCTCCGTAATGTACTAGAAGAGTATTATTGTGATAAGGGCAGACAGTATTCAATTATAAGTACAGTTGTGAAGCTTAATAGCGTAGCTCTTCGAAGTAGTTGTGGAGTGCCTCAGAACGATTTCGTCATGACCCTATTGCCCGTCCAACTAGTAAACACCTGAAGAAGTACCTACCACAGGCATTCTCCGTACCGTTACGGTGAACAAACTGGACAGCCGACCACTTGTTTAGCTCAATTGAAATGTTAACTTGATTACATTTTTTTCTCAACGGCAACACTGATGACTTGCTGCTATGGAAGATCGATTTTGATCTCTATGTAAGGAGTGTTACCGCCTATCCGCCTCCACGATCATATTTTTAGCTCGCTGATTCGAGTTTAATGTACTAAAAGTTGTTTACAAAGGTTAGTATATCTAGAGTCATCGTACCGCCAAATCTTGGGTTTTCCGCGACCGCACACGCGTGTTCCTACCTATCTATGTAAGTGTAGCAATGACCTTAATGATTTTCGTTACTATAATAGGTTGTTTTTTTTTCGTAATGCTTATTTCGTGTGTTCATTTTTAGCCCTTTTAATTCTAACGAGCTTGTATTGTGTGGTCTATCGAATGTAATGAAATGGTCTTTTGATATATGAATATAAGTACGTTAGACAGATGAAAGATAGTACAGTAAGAAAGTTTTTGGAAGAGGCGAATGTTCTTCATGCATTATCTTCAACGTAGAAGGACAGCCAGACCGTGGGCGGCCGCTAGTAGTTGGTGAGTACTCAAGATATGTGAATAAGTTATTGCTTATTATTATTGCACTAATAAATTCACAGTCTTGAAAGTTCACATTAAACATTTTAGAGCTGATTTAAGAACATGAATCTTTATTGTGTGAATTGTGTCTGATAGTAATGTTATTTCTTCTAGGCCTAGGGGGAAGCAGATGCTCATCGATATTATACGGATGTAGATAGATACACCTACAGTTAGCTACTGTTATTCGGGTGGCATGGTTGCTAGGCATGCTTCCGCCCTAATATTTTTGTTCACATTAGGGAGCGTGGGGGCACAATGCCAACCGTCTGCATTTAATAATGCCATATAGCCATACATCCTGAATACAAATAGTAGCCAAATTTAAAGGATCTTGGTTCAAAATAAATGATGAATGAGTCTAAATGATGCTACCGAAAGCGACAAACTAGTGGCTCAGTTCTGGGCCCACAATATAGATTGCCATCGACAGGCTAAGAAGAAAAATGAGTCTGAAGAAAGAGAAATTCAAAAAGTTAGTCTTAATAGCTGGTGATTTATTTTGCGTCAAATGTAATAGTTTGTTCGTTACATAGGAACACTTTTTAAATGTGCCCTTTTTACCCTTGCACTTTAAAGTTACACAATCACAATATTTGTTTGATTTTGAAGACGTTATGGCCCCTAATTATTCTGTTTTATCTACGAATATAGATATCTACTTTGGAGTAAAGTCGGATGTGAGTTGACTATATTATTATATAGTTTATATTTTACCTCGTGTTTTTTGACACTAGCCTTATTCTATGATGCTGTTCTCGCTAGTTAATATGCAGAAAGACTAATTGCATTGACGTCAATGAAATAGCGTTAGCTTTACTAGTGCGAACGACCTTGTATGTAGAAAAAACACTCTTATTATAGTTTTGTTCTTTATCTGGAAGCAATACTGCGGAGATAGGCTTCTGATAATCAATATCCGGCCTTTCCCATTGTATTGTATCCCATCAAATTTCGGTTTATTCGACTTTATTTAATGGCTCCCGTGCACAATGACTGATGTTGGCCCAGCGTTTATTGATGGTTGATTCTATCTACTTTGAGTATTTTTGATGCTTAATGGAAGCAGGGGTGTTGAAGTGTTGCTCACATGAAATTGTGTACCTAAATAGTATTAGTATGGTGTGCAACCATACTATTACTTTTTAAAAAACCTAATAATAGCATTTTAAACATGAACAAATAGGTACGGGCTCGGCTCAGACATTTCCTTAGATACGAAAGCAATAGAAAAACATAATTTTCTTTCAATAACAGAGAACCGTTAGTTAATAAGCGCATGATTTGTCGTTTGGTCACAATTCAATAATCCAGTAATGACAGATTTCTATGAAGCTAATGATCTGTATTATTCTGTGTACAGAAATTGCGGCTTTCCTGTCCCGATGTAACGGCATCACAGAATCATGTCTACTATTATTCTGAGTCTGTACGGACAGAAGAAAACAATAAATTATTTATCATGGAAACAGTGTAGACGTGTGTATCGTTCCGTGAGAATGGTCGTGTGCCATTACAGCCAGGTAGCCGCCCCGTTACTTATTGTTCTGCCTGGGTATCATCTAATAGTGCTTGCCTACATTGTCTTCCATAATTGCTTGGCTCAGGTACTTGGCCGTTGAAGTAGGTTTTTTTGTCGTTGCTCAAAGCTAAATTGGTTTGTTTGAACAATATACTTTGGCTTGACTTAGAAGTTCAAAGAGATACAATTAAAATGAGGTTGAGGGTGAGGGGTGAACAAAATAATGGTACCTACTGTTGAAAGTCTTAATTTGTGATTTTAGAAAGATTACAGATATGATTCGGTACTAACTTAAAATACTTAGGTATATCAGGTGCCTTTTAAGTACAAAGTGCTCCACATTTTTTGACCAGAATCTCAACAACCATAATGGTCGAACTACACCGGCATTTCACTTGCATCGCATCACAGTAAATTACCTACAATGTAACAAAACATCGATTCTACAAAATGAAGAACATTTTCCTCAAGCTTAGAGCTAAAAAAACAGGTCAGCTAAAGCCGTGGTTAACCAAATTCCATTAAAGAAACTAAAGAGCTGCTTCTGTGACGGTCGTTAAGTGAAGCATTAAGGTATGATGGTAATCTCTCTAACGGTAAAACTGCATTTTTTCAACTTGTTTCTCGTTTACTACAATCCGCATGTCGGTCACGTAATCCAGGTAATTATAAATACACTGTCATGCAGGAATGTTACATTCAATATGAATAAGAAATCTTGATATTAAATACTGATATCGATATAGGACATAGTTGGAATATTAAGGAATTTGCGGCACTAGCGCCCTCGGACGCCGTGGTGTTATTCGTTGGAAACTGAACGGGGGAGTGTCTTAGTGTTTCTCATGGTTGTAATGTAGATGGCGTTGGGTGTTCGCAAACTAAGTGCGTCGAGACGTTTCAATTTTGGCGCTGCTTTACTACAATTGTTAGTCTAATTCAGAACTCTTGGGTTGATAGTAGATAAGAACAATTAAATTCAAGTAACTAATGTTGATACATTTACAACGTCAATAATGAAGTTAGAAAAGAGACGGAAAAGAAAAATGTTATAATGAAAGTGGGTTTACAACTTATCTCCAAGCGTCGATAGATGGCAGTAGTAGTTCTTAAATAGCATGGTTTCTTACAAAACAATAAGTAAATATATTTTTGTGTATTACAAAATGTCCTTGAACATAATAATTGACGGCCTCTTATTCTATCTATAGTCGTCAGCACGACTGATTGTGTCCGGTCCGGGTTCGATCCCTGAGTCTGGCAAAATGGGCGTGATGCTATATTATGATAACAACATCAAACTCTCTCCAATAAATTTTGCAGGTACGATCTTCGTGATGTCTCGTCGAGGTAACCCTATGATCATATACCAGGGTAAGAACTTCATCAGGGAGCGGTCGCGGGGTCTGCGCACGCGCTGGGTGTGCGGCAAGAAGCGGCGGCTGCAGTGCATAGCGACGCTGACCACCTTCGACGGAGCTGTCATTAAGGAGTATGGTTACCATAACCACAGTTAGCAGAGACTCCGTCGTACCGCTTCGTGTCGAGCTTAAGCAAAAAGCGCGTTAGAATAAATTAAAGAAATTGCTCAGAGTATGTCACGCAGGAGTTACCGCGACATGCGACGTATTTGCACGCGACGTAACTATGCAAGGAAGCACGCGCATGTCTTTGAAAGGACCTATCCATCCCTACATGAACTACCATATTTTATAATTTCTTTATCTTTCTAATTTATGTTGCTGTGAATGGCCGACTGTAATGACAACAGCCAAAAAATCTCGTGGTATGAGTTTGACTGCATATACTATAGCATTTTTTTTTGTGATGATAAGCTTTTCAGGTTCCGGGTGCAAAAATTTGCAGTAAGTATTTTTCTAATAATCATACTGAAGAGTGAAGCTAAGGAATACATACGTATTACTAACATTAATACCCTATTAAAAAAAAAAAAAAATTATATAAGTAACAAATACAAAAGCAGTTAATTCTATAAGAATTACTAAAATTATTTAAAATATAGTCTTACATTCCACCAATCTAATTGAAAAAGAAGTTGGTGCTTCAGGTGCTTATCTTGTATATGAACAGATTAAGAGGGCTATCACAAAAGTAAAGAATTCAGTTTAGGTAAATTAGACGGCATGCGGCAGTGGATGCGCAAGTGTGCATCTAGCGAGGTATACTAAGCACACATGCAAACAGCTATGCCTCGGATTCCAGGAACAAACCAAAATGACCAAACAAGCCAATGACCGCCCGTTCCGAGATTTGTATTGATTTTTAGCATTGCATAAATTGTTTTCAAGTAGTATTTTACTTTTAGATGGTCTAATTTTTTTCAAGGTAAGATAGTAACCTTAATTATTAAATATATTTTCTTTGAATTTGGATTATATCTTCATAGATAGAAAATATAATTTCGGACGAAAAAAGGTCAGTATCTTTCTGTTTTACGGACTTTTTGTTTCTGTAAGAAACATAAAAAATTGATTAAAGCATTCCAAAGTACGCCACTCAATTGTACCATGGACATTTTTATATAATTTAATATTATTATATCTTTTATGTAACAAAGCATCAAAGATGCCCAAAAGTAGGATTTTATGAAACATCCTTTGCAGGGACAAGGTTTTTACTCATTTACGTAAACAAATTGAAATATTTGTTTTAAACATTGCCATGCATAATTATAAAACAAACAATTAAAAATATAAAACTATCATAATCAATCAATGGTTAGGGATTGCCTGAAAGTAATTTCTTTTTTTTGACAAACCCGTTTTTAGCAGCCATATTGATGAAATTCAGCCGCCAACATTTTTTACTTTCTGCTAGTCTATTTGATGATGATGTGGCCAATTATTTTCCGAAACTTCGGCCCCGCAGAAACTCGGCAGTCATGAATTGTCATGCTTCGTTCGGCTAACTTTGGCTGAGTTCGTACCTCGTGCATGTGAAACCCGGTTTTGGTCCCATAGTAAAACCCGGGGAATACCGGTTTTAATATGGGATCGAAATCCGGTCCCGCATCGTGATCGCCTATAAATTGATAATTTAACAACAAATAACATAACCCTTCCTTAGCAGTCGGGTAAAAATACAAACCATTTTGGTTACATACATTAATTATTGTTATTTTATTTTTTTAACATGTTTTATCTGTCTATTGTGAAAAAATGTGCTAGATATAAAAAGTTATAAAAAATATTTTTAATGGTTTAAATAAGTTTCAGTTTTGGTTTCGGCCGAAAATCCTGTTTCGGTCGGACACTATTCATTTTATAATTTAACTATAAAAAACTACTGACCCACTGAACTAATTGCCCGTATCAAAAACCAGTTTTGTTCTCACTCGTAGAGGTATGTTTCAATTTCACACGTCCTTCAAAATTACTCAATAAAAAACTAGTTTTGGTTTAACAGATCCTGAGTAGGCCCTATTTATGGACCTTTATTATATTTTTTATTACCATATTAATAGTTCTTATTTTCGTAAACAGGTAGGTCCTGGATGTACTTTAAATAATTAACTGATTATTATGTATAATTAATTCAGTTCATAATAATAATGTAAGATTCTAACTTGAAATATAGGGTTCCCAACTCAGTTTAAGATGTTAAAACAGTTTAAGATATTATTTTCACTCTTTTGCCTATACGGAGGTTTAAACCTAAGACTGATAGGTACAGATGGTAGGTAACAAGGAATTGTGTGGCCTATTCTTGGCGGGGACCCATGCTCGGTAGTAGGTAATGATTTAATCATCATCATCCTTTTTAATGTTCCCACTGCTGGGACACAGGCCTCCTCTCTATGAGAGAGAATGGGCTATAATACACCACGCGGGCCCAGTGCGGATTGGTAGATGTCACATGTCTTTGAATTTTTGGTTCTAGGACATGCCGGTTTCCTCACGATGTTTTCCTTCACCGTTTTTGAGAGCAGTGGTGATGAAATAAATTACACAAAGTAATGCGCCTGCCTGGGTTCGAACCCACGACTTACTGTTCGTAAGTCGGGGTCGCTACTACTGGGCCACCGTTGCTCTCAATGATTGATGATTTATGAAAATGAAATTGATGAATGATTTAATAAAGGTTCGATTTTGATTCCTGTTGTACTGGCTACGCATTTATCCATATGGTGACCGGCTTGAGTTATCTGCCACCATGAAACTGTACTGTTGTCCGAGTCTAATTAAAATTAAAGTGCCTTCTGATAATTCGTCCACATTACTTTAGAAAGTATACATAATTGAGCCATCTGTCCATTCTGTAAGTAGTTATGCTTGCAGTGTTCTACAGAATGCAATGCTGGTTACAAGTGGCATTAAACCAACTTGCTTGTTTAGAGAAAACGTGCTCTTGGATCGGTTGTTATGTTGCACGATGTAAAATAGCTACCGATCGCATTGTTAATTGAAAAATTATGTATGTATTTAGTAAGCAACCGAGATTAATCGTATTTAAAGGTTTATGTGCAATAGAATTAAAATAGCGAGAACGTAAGACAACTAGGCTTACCTTCTAGGTCCAATTAGGTCCAGAACGAGATAGTTAGTATATATAATTAAAACTTACCCGTTGTTGACATTTAAGACTGAAGATAGAACGCACTTAGGTATAAGTATTAGGTACCAATGTGTTAAAGGCGTGGTTTTTTTTAAATACCGACAAAAATTGTGAAAACCTTAAAATTGTTACATTTCTTATTATTTCATAATAATAAAGAGAAGAGTGGTGTTAAATAGGTAACGTTAAAGAGAACGCATCTATGAATGAAAATTTAGTATTGATTATTGAAGAGTGATTTGAAGACCAATAACCATTGAAATAAATCACTCATTACTACTTACACTTAATTAAGGAATAAAAATTATATTATATTATTTACTATTTGTTTTTCAAGTAATATTAATTACATATATTATTGTTAATAACGAAGTTGAAATTATTTTAATATTAGCTATACAACATAAAGTCTCATGTACATCTTTACTTCTTATGAAATAAACAAAGTTTGATAAGTAAAGGACAAATACTCATATAGTGATAAAAATGACTTCTCAAGTTTAAAATGTTGACTGAAAAATTGTGATTACTTTGTTATGTCGTAATTCTCCTGTAAAATCTGTTCAAGTGTCCCTGAAAATCTACAGAATTATATAACTTTTTTAAATTATAGTTCTTCCTATTGTCATACTGTATCAAATTCGAGTTACTCAATAAAATTAAATGTTTCATAACATTTAATTTATGTTTCGTAACATTTAATGTATTCATAATAATCTCGTGTTTTTGTAAGATTCTAAACGCTTCATGAAAAAATATTATTTCATTTATTATAGTGTTAATTAAGCAGGAAATTTATATACCCAGCGTTGTAAAAAATATACGTATAATAATATAATTTGAAAATAAATGTTTGTTGTTCTTATTATTTTACTTAGCAAATTAAGAGTTAAAAGATTATTTTAAAAATTATTTTATTTAGTCTTCTTTCTTCTTTATTATAGTGTTAATTGAGTAGGAAAATGATATACCCAGTGTTGTAAAAAATATAGGTATAATTATATAATTTGAACATATCTTTTTGTTGTTTTTATTATTTTACTCAGCAAATTAGGAGTTAAAAGATTATTTAAAAAATTAAGATATTATTTTATTTATTCTTCTTTCAGATGAATTTGAAGGGGACCATGGGGAACCATTTCGCGGTCGATTATACTCGTTCTATGATCTAGAAATTGCGTTACATAATTGTTCAAATGATTAGCAGTGAGCGCTTGGATTAAATCACAGCATCTTACAAGTATCTTGAATAGTGAAAGTGTTAACTTGCATACTGAAATTTTCAAGTTGCATATTGAAAATAAATATGCATGCAAGAATACATTACACTATAACGAGCCGTGCCTTGCCTGATTGCAAGATATTTGAAATAAGCAACTAACGTCCAAGAAAATTGCATATTAAACGCCGCTTAGCTTGCATTAGATTGCGGCTAACGCAAAAAAACTTTTTACAAGACTTATAAGATATGAGATATTAACGGATTGTAAAAGAAATTATGTCTGAGAAATAGAAGTTAGTTTACCAAAGAGAATTGCTCGACAATAGTAGGTACTTAGTACAAATAATGATTAATTTTTTGTTGATCGATATTTAGATCACTTAAGTATGTCCACTGTCCATTCATGGAGCCTTATGATGTACCCGTTTTAAAGATAGCAAAAGTACCACCGTGGAGTATGGATGTTCATGAACTGTCAGGATGAACGACATTGCTATTATGAGAGTGTTACTCAATTAGGATGCAATTTTGTTATATAATTGCACCCCGGCTATTTACTAGGTTACGTTAAGTATTTTTTAATGGCTATGGGTTTTTTTTTATGCTACAAGACATCATCCAAGCCATCAGCCATAATAGTTAATTAAGTTTTATATTAGTTTTAATTAATCGACAACCCAGTGACATCACATTTAATTTAAGTGTTTTCCTTACAAAGTTATTATTTATAAAATTGTTATATGAAATAAATCATGCAAAAGACAGTATATTATTCCTGATTATGTTTTATTATCAACCAATAACTTGTTGGGTGGTGTACAGGCACTGCCAATATAAGTTGGTTATTAATAAATAAATAAATATTGTTCTGTATCTAGTCGCTTCGCAATTTTTATTTGATTTTGTAACAGGACAAATACAATTATTGTCTGTTATGGTAGATAATTACTTAATATTTATGTTTTCAAAAATGTTATCGCAATGTAATTTTAATATTATTGAAATCTTTAGTTCCTTTTAGGGTTGTGAGTAAAACGAACTTTATATTGTATATTATTAGATAATTAAGTTACTTAACTATAAGATTATTATATTTTCAAATGCCATTGATATGCCTCAACTTTTCAATATGCAACGATTCTTGTTAGTGTTAGTATACAAATAAATTATACATATAACCAATATTATGAAAGATATATTTACCCCGAAAAATTATAAAACGCTTATTTTCACATATTATTGATAGTAGGAAATAATATACAATAATAAATAACTATTGAAAGAATTTTAATATTTTTTTGTGTTTTTCATAGTTAGCTAAAGATAGTTAGCGAAATGTAATAATGTAAAGTACCTACTGACCTAATAAAAGCAATGTTAGTAACTTTATGCAGACGCATGCTTGCACAACTTTAGAGACGTGATGAATGACAATAAAACAAAAAAATCGATTTTCTTCACTTTCTTTCGCAGCTTATCGAATAAGGAATAATTGGAAATAGAGATAGGGAAATTAATGTGCTTCCATTAATTAATTAATGCTTATATTATATTTGTACGCGTGGATAAGTGTTCTCAGTGATAAATACTTATCATTATAAAAAAATCAATTTTCTTGTCAATGCATTCAATTGTATTATTTTTTTTTTTTTTTTGTGTGATTTTTAATAAACGCTTGCCATTAAACCTCCTTTCTTTTCTCGCACTGCAACATTTTGTTGTTTTAAGTGCAGGGTGCAATTTATTTTTGACCAAAGTATTAATAGTAGGTAACTCAGGCTGCTGCTGTAGTGGGTGGGTTCGATTCTCATCTCAGAAAATATCTCGATAAGGAAAGACAATAGTACTGATTCGTGGATCGGGGCCAAGATCTGCGCTCCAATACTCTAGTAGTGTAGTAAAAAGTAGTAGGCCAGTTTCCAATGTTGGGACACAGGTCTTCTTTCCAAGAGAAACGTACGTAACGTGTGTAGAGTTTAACGCATGTTTTTTTGTAGATAAGTGTAAACAATTCTTGGTAGACCTAATAAATAAAATAAAATAAGAGAAGGAATGAGCCACCCAGAGAATCAGTAACCCACGCAAGCCCAGTGTGGGTTGGTAGATGTCACATGTCCTCGAACTTTTGGTTCTAAGAAATGTCGGTTCCCTCACGATATTTTCTTTCACTGTTTTGAGAGCAGTGGTGATGTAATAAATGCCTTGTCCGGGTTCAAACCCTCGTCTTACAACTAGTAAGACGAGGCCGTTACCACTGGGCCACAATTGCTTTTTTTTTTCGTATATACAGGCTGATCTCATCATAGTGATGTACTAACACGTGGTAACCGTTTTTACGGCGATATTAAGTGAGAAAACCAGCATGCCTGAGAGATATTTCACGACGGCATGTAAGTGACAAGTCAGGCCCATGCATGGGTGGCATAAAAACTCCGACACAGGTTTGGCACTCACCAACCGAAAGAAGAAGAAGAAGTTAGTGGTACATAATGATTGATTGGAAGTAATGGCACGCACCAATCATAACATCATTAAGTGGGCCATGGGGTATCAACACGTGAGAAACCTCTACTGCTGATAGCAATGAGGTCTCGACACTTGCGCACGAAATACTTGTTACTGTGAATAAGTAAACCTTTATAACTGGGAATGCATTTGTTAATTTTTATTTGTTTACACACAGGTTATTGAGAAATCCCAATCAGGGTTACATATAAGTAAGACAACAATCAATAATGTATGATTTTGAATATAAGTCTGGACAGGTCGCGACACGTTTGTTATCAATTTTTTTTTCGATCTGTCTTAGCTACAGCATGCGGAACCCGGTTTCGGTTATATGGAATTCCGTATGACCTAGTCTTAGCCCGCTATATTTTCTATAAGAAATCTTAGACAACTGTCATTTTAAACTCGACTATTTGAGGAACTTGGTAACAGGTCAGGTGTAATACGCCCATATTTCGCCTGTTATGTCTAAGTCCCATGTAATAGGGGGCGAGTCTATTGCCATCATTCTGGCATACGAGCTACTGAAGAATTCCTGATGGGATGAGCCCATAACAATTAGCACGACTTGGCAATCGAACCTCATAGTCAGCAGTAGTGCTGACGACTACTCGACCAACGAGGCTGTATCGTGTTATTGAACCGTGTCTTGGAGTAAATCACAAGATTCAGACTTACCCTAAAAAATAGGAAACTTGGCACAAATTTCTATGCTCGACACTACACACTTTTCAACCGACTTCTAAAAAAGGACGAGGTTAACGAAGAACAAGTGATTGAGCGCGCAAGTGGCTACAAAAAGAAGCTATGATAGATTAGCGGCTCCAACAGGGCAGCAGATCACTCGTCTTAAAATAAAGGATCAGGAGTGGGACCAACGGCTTAACGTGCATTCCATGGCACGGGGTATCATTTCGCCTACTTCCAAACTCCGGGCTGAACTGAGAAATTCTTAATGAATAAGGCCCTTGACAAATTTTCTGTCCCTTAATTATTGCGTCACCTGGAAAAATTGGAGTCTTCCCCTTTTATTACTCCAGGACTATTTATTGTTAGTGTTGATAGGAGGATGAGCAACAAAATGCCATTGATTTTTGGCGTACCTCAGGGCAGTATTCTATATCAGTCGATAACGGTGACACACGCCTCTTTATGAGAAGGAATGGGTAATATCCACTATGCGGGCCCAGTGCGGGTTGGTACATATGTCTTCGAACGTTTGGGTCTAGGACATTTGTTTATGTAACAATGTATATACAGTGTATACATAAATTGTTAAATAAATAACTTACCTACAGAAAGGAAGAAAGGAACAGAAAAATAGTACAACAAACGCAAAAATCTGCTTTTCGGATATTAACGGCATGCACCGCAAACGCGCGTTCGTGGTTAACGAAGAACATCATTGGAATGGATTATCACCATTCAATGGAATACGCGTCGTCGGCGTCGGCGCTTATTTAATACACCGTGTGAATACGACCTTTAGTATCCTGTATAGTCAGAAACTTGTGATGGTAGAAGATCCCAGGAATCGGAAAATAAATTAGATCTGGCAGCCCTGGAATCTTGATCTATAAATAAGTAAGCATAGAGCTGCCAATTTCGTTATTAAATTCCGATAATCGATGAAAAATGATGTCCAAGTCCAAAGAGTCAGTAGTTTTCCTATTCATTAAGTAAAAATTTGTTAGTGTTTTCATGTTTTTTTTTACTTGCCCATACAAATGACCGAATCGGACCTCCTGCATGTTTGGCTTAAAAAAAAAAATAGTGTTCTGATTTATGATTCACAAGATTTTTCTCAATTACATACCCAAATCATGAATTTATGATGTTGAATCATCATAGATTTGACGGAGTGGATCTTAAGTTTGTGGGCCCAAGTCCGTAGCAGTATCATGTGTTCACTTTCAGTTTGCATGACATCTGTTTTAAAATAAGTTGATGATGTCTATGGTTTTGGCCCTATTGATTACCCAGAGTGTGGAAAAGGTTGATGAGCAGAAAGCAAGCTGATATGACGACATATCCTGGTTTGACGAGTTTAGACCGGCAATTTGGATTACGAGGTTCTTTTTGGTGTCCTGAATTTCAAGTCGGATATTTTTTTGTCCATGTCGTAGAGACACAGCACAAATTTTCCATGTAGTTTTTGGCAGTCATGGTAGACAGTGCAAATATTCACCCCAAAGTAGTTAAAGTATGCAATTTTTGACGAAGTTCGTGACAGAATTATGATACTCTAAATGTAAATTATATTAACCACACATTACAGTTACTGTTGGAATAGTGCAAGCATCGTGTCCTCTTCGTAGCCATTGCATTCATCATCATCATCAGCCTATAATGTTCCCACTGCTGGGACACAGGCCTCCTCTCTGAGAGAGGGATTGGGCTATAATCCACCACGCGGGCCCAGTGCGGATTGGTATTGGCCATTGTATTTATTACGACCAAATCGACAGATATGTTAAGTAAAACTAAAAAAATATGAACTTACCTCCTAAAAATGTAGAATGTTTTACTACATTTTATATAATTAAATCTGAAGTATTTTCATTAAGCTAAGGTTGGTTAGAGTCATGACTATTAGGTTCAGAAACGAAACTTGTTAGTTTACACAAATACTTCTATTTATATAACTAGTAAAGAAAATACTACAAAAATACATACGAATTTCAACTATGCTTGGCATTGGGATGGAACCATCAAAATGTCTGGCGGCTTAGGTAACGATCAACTTTTCATAATATCCAATTGTTCTTACCTATGCTAAGGTACACAGAAAAAGTTTCACATTTTATAAAATGACGTAGATCTGGCATTCATGGCATCTTGGATCTGTATCCCAATAATCGTCTGAAAACATGGTAAAGCTTAAGTGTGATTTTATTAGTTTTGATTTACTAAAACTTCGTTCTCCTGTATATTCGGGAATACAACTAATTATTCTGCCAATCATTTTGAACAACATTGAAAACGCTGAAGAAGATTTCGGGCGTTTTCGGCGCCCCCCGATGACGGCGTCTAGTACGGACGCACCGCTCGCGTTGAAAGCGAAAAGTATCCGACTTCTTGCTAACTCTTTGCTACAATAAGACAAGGGAATTGCTCCACTCAAATGAATAAATCTCATCTCTCGTAATATACCAATTAAATGCCTCGATGGCCTTAGTGGTCGCAAGTGCTACTGCTGAGCATGAATAAGGTTCTGGGTTCGAAGCCCAGTTTAAGTAAGTACGCCATACTATTCCCAAACCACTGCAACTCCTGAAAGCCATAATTAACAGTGGCGACCACCAGAAAAGCACCGAGACAATGACACCCCATATCAGAACAAAAAAAAGCAATATGTATGCGCAAAGGGACGTTTACACTAGAATAAGTCCAATTGCCAATTGTCCAATCGCGGGCACACACATTCACATTTCCCCGAGAATGTCACCGAAACGTAGTCAGGATGCGGACGCTGGGAAATCTATATTGGGTCCATGAAAAGCCCGTCAAGGTCCTTGTCTTGTTATATCTTCTTGCAGTCATTGGTAATAATCTCTACCAGTCTGCGCTAGTTCTCTTTAGCCATGGACAGCGGGGTGAGTCCCTTGTCCACTGCGTCCACATCTCGGAGCATTGGGTATGGCTTCTAAAAATATTCGCTTTTAAAAATATTTTCTGAGACATCACATATTTAAAAATCCTCGAAACCCGCGCTTCCGCGGAATGTACGGTGATAGCATTGTTGGTCGTGGTGGGTAATCCATCCGGTTTGTAGTTAGCAGTGAACGGACCTTCCTATTCAAACCGTCGAGTTCGGTCGGAATCCATTTGAGTGTACCGAAGGAGCACTTACATTAAAACCGGCATGAGCAAACCGGGAAGGTTGAAGGCGTGCACCTTGTTTCCGCCTGAAAGAAGGCTATTTAATACTTTCTTCAGGTGACCAAAGAAGCGATCCCTCAACGATTGATTCACGTCTTCAATGATTACTTGCATCAAACGCAGTGTGCCAATCTCAAGAGCCCAACAAAGACCAATTGGCATGTAAAGTCTATGGCGCGCTAAAGCTGACTACGGTCCCTTTCGAATGTCGCGCGTCGTCAGTTTAATTTTTGCCGTGCCAGCGACACGAAGGAGGATGATTGCTTCGTGTTCATTATTATTTAACTGTAAATTTGCATAATTTATATTTCATTGAACAAGTATGTATGTTAAATGCAAGCAATGTAGAGCTGACGTTAAGCCTGTATTTTTTTAATATGACCACGCTTAACTTTATACCGTGTAGCGATTTGGAAGATTCTCTACCAAGTAGAGAGAATTTATTACGATTACTGTATGTACGCGATTTCAACCATTGAGTGTTGTGACCATTGTATCTTCTGGTCAGTGGTTCGTAAAAATGACTCCACTGACTTAATATAAAATATCATCATTTGATAAATAACATACTTCGTCATTGCATCGTTTTAGTATAATTATAGTTTATTATTTTTGTCTAATTTCAGGTCCAGGTTGAATGGTTTCATACGAGTCAATACCTACCTACGTCAATTTTCATTTTTTATAGAATTTGTTCACTTATGAGTCATGCAGATATATTTCAGTTTCTTATAGTTTTTATCAATAGATATATTGCATAAAGTGGTTATTCCGGTACAAGAGCTTTGTAGGATTATTATTTGAAAAACTTAACACCTTTTAGGCTGATCAATCGAGGTCCCCGGAATAGTTTCTAAATGTACACTTGTTACAGACGTCCAGTTCATACCTACGGAGAAGGGTAAATACATCCTCGTGCTTCGTGGCTACACGTACTCACAAGTTGGGGGACGGTTCTTCTACTGTTCGTCGAAGCACATGGGGTGCAGAGCGCGGGTTCGGCTGATATCGGGGAAGCTTGTGGCGTCTACTGATGAACACAATCACGCACCCCCATCACACGCGCGTTGCGGTAACGGCGCCTTCGTGCAACTTCGTCCCAGAGGTCTGGCCAACTTCTCGAGACTATCCTCGGCTATTCTTCCTTCCCCAACTGTAGCAGCTCTAGCCCTCCATGCCCTCAACTTCCCTAGAATACTTCCCAAAACGGACTTGTGGGCGCGACCCCCTAATCCTGAAGACAAAAAGGATCCTTTATAAGTTAAGAAGAAATATATTGAGCAATAAATCGTATGACATAGATCCCCTGTTCACTGATACGTGTCGGGACCGGATTGTTATTTATAATTGTAAATTGTTATGAAAGATACGATTGATAATAAGGCAAAAAACCATTATATCAACCACCACCATACAATCATATATTTTTTTCTTTATTATTTTAACGTGTCTTTTTATTTAAGCTGACCGCAATTCATCTGTATCTTTAAACCTTCTTTATTTTAGGCTACATCAGTCGGATGGTACTGGAATTGAAATTGTTCCTCCTACTCACCAACAGATGGCGTTACTTACACCGATCAGCTAAACGTGTAAAACAAAAAGTTCACAAATAATACTGAACTCAAATACTAAACCGCGTTCAGTGACAATATTCCACAACAATGATGAATTAATGTTGCATAAGGCTAAGGATTTGTGTTCTGGTTTCTTGTGTTATTTTCTTCTGTGGTCTTGTCAAAACTCTGCGAAAGTTCAAATTCCATCGTAATTTTTACCATTTTAAGTCCAACACAATACTATATCTTTTTATAACGCCCGAAGACTCATGAGTTATTATAGGGTATTAAATGTTTCTCGAATATGAATATTAGGTCTTAGAATGAGTTATTTATGTCGTAACGATACGCATCGGTGGACAGTGACAGTGACGTTTACTTAATATCAGACTAGTTATATCTTTATAGAAATCTAATGTTTCTTAAATTTGTTGATCTCTAAAATGTATGTATATTTCGAAATGTTATAAGCTTCGCTTTCAGTGATAATTCAACACGATACGTAATTCGGTGATATTTTTTAAGTAATAATTATAGTTGTATGAGCCTTATTATATCTACGATTATTCTATTTATAGTTATTTACCTACATGTTAATACTTAATATTTCTCTTGTTTATAAAATCGAATTTTTAATTATAGACTGCTACTTTATGAGTGATTATATCCTGCTTAAAAATAATGTTGACTTTTTTAATTTGCCATCCTGGGTGGAAAATAACCTAAGTAGTATTCATAATATTCTTTTCGTTAAGGATTGGAGCGGGAACAATGACTAAATCATTAAAGATTTGACCAAGATTACAACAAGTGAATAGGTAGGTAATAATAATACAATATTATGTCAAAACAAGCGACCCGTGGCTATGTGACTTTGACCAATTATACCACGTTTAAACAAAATATGAAAAAATAACAAAAAAGTGAGTACACATAAGCTCAGTGTCGATAGCGCTCATTTTAATGATCCCCTTTGACAGATATCGCTCTGGATATGACAAGGTCACGTTTAATACCGATGCCGTTAATGCCTTCCCTTGGCCCCAGCAGTAATCTAATGGATTTAATAAAAATACATAAACAATACAAATCCGTTTATGCCATAGGTGTACGATTCGCAACAAACCGACTGGGTTCCACGAACTTGCTCGTAGAAGGCTACAGCTTCAGGAAAGAGTACTCTTCAGGAGGCAGGGTTTCGTGGAGGTGTTCCAAGAGAGGCTGCCCAGCGACTGCCGTGACTATTGACAAGGAACTACTGTGCACCAGGTACTGGCACAACCACTGACTTACGCTGGAATGAACGAGACACACAACAGAAATATTATTTTGATTCCGGCTAAAGCCGTTCAGTTTTTAGTAGAACATGTTAACTGGTCTGTTATTTATGATTTGTGGATTTCGGCGCGCTGCTGTTGGCCCAGGTCATGGCTTCAATCTTGGCTATAGGACGTCAGATCAAGAGACTCTTGTTTGAAGTAGGTAAGCTAAACACTTCTGACGGCCGGTCGTGTGACTTTTGGTTTGTTCTTTGTGTTCGTTTATGCCATTTATCTAACAGAGTTACAGTAATCATGAAATTTTTCATACACATTGATATTTTTTACAGTTATGGATATTGTTGTATTAATAACTATATTTAATTATTATAACGTGTCTTTTTATTTATCTGACCGCAATTCATCTGTATCTTTAAACCTTCTCTATTTTAGGCTACATGAATTGTACTGGAATTGAATTTGTTTCACCTACTCGCCAACAGATGGCGTTACTAATACCGATCGGCCAAAAGTGCAAAACAAAAAGTTCACAAATAAAACTGAACGCACGTACTTAAACTGCGCTCAGTGACGATATTATGTTGTGTTATTGTGCTAGTAGAAACGGTAGAGTTTGACATTACGGGTCGTGGTGAGATTGGGCCATTTAATGGTCATAAATTCTACAAAAACTACCAGGGGACTGACAGAACGGTGTCATGGATCTGTCGCTACAAATATCTTTGTAACCCTCGGATTATAACCAAGGGTCCTGGGACGAACTATTTTTGCCTACTCAAATGATAATTTAGACTCTCCTAGATTTCAGATATAGTTGAGAGGTTTACAATCATTGTAAAACTGAAATACTAGATATGTGTGCACATAATTTTGATATATGATTATAACGATAATAATGATTTGAAATAGGATTAGCTTGGTAACATAGTATTGGTGGAAGGACATCGTGTCCGCCTAATTTAATTGATTGAATGCGATTTTACTACTATTGTTTCACTGTTTGGATTTTTGTATCAATTTTTGGCATTAAAATCATGCTGGTCGTCGATCAAAGCTCTTGGGTAAGTTTGAAGGCCCACCTATACCAGTGAGCTTAGCATAAAATCTCTCATGTAAACCCTGAAGGATTAGGCAAAGTAGTAGGTACCTAATAAGTAGTACACCAACATTTTTAGTAGGGGGGAGCCTACTGCCGAGCCTGCTGGGGGCTGCCTATTTATTTGCAGATTTATACACCTACCAGTGTTTGTCTCTCCATCACCCAAAGGTTGACTGGTAGTAAATGCCTATGGCATTTAGTCCGCTTTTGTAATTTGTGCTTGAAGTGTTAAATACTGCCATCAACCGCGCACAAATCCAGAGTCCGTAGCTGTTACAAGAAATTCCGGATAAAAACCCAAGATAACACTTTGGATCCCAAGCATCCCCCTGAGCAGTAGCCCTTGCCACCACTAGATCACTTTCCAATCGTGTCTTATTTCTACAACGACTTACAAAAGGATTTCTTATGGTTTGTAGCTGTTTCGGACAGTTTCGGTAGCTTATGTCCAAAATGTACCTATTGACATTTTTGACTTATCCGTCAACGCTGCGCTGGTAGTATGACACTTTGTCTTGGCCTTCAGACTTATCTTGCAGTGTCTAACTATAACCAGCTACACAACTTATAAAGTACTAATTCATATATATATATATTATCTATCGTAAATATATTTTCAGCTTTATTTATGAGTACGACGAAAGCGACAACCACGCTTATGTACTTCGTCTCAACGGGATGTGATTCTCGAGGAACTACCAGCATCAAGCAAGCGGCAAGGTGTCTTATCGCTGCAACAAGTTCTGGCGCTTGGCTCGCATCAGTACCCTCGACAATGAGATCGTGATGCTGAAGAATTAACAAAATCATATACATAGATTGAAATTAAAGTTAGGATTAGACAAGAGCAAGAGCAACTAAAGAAGGAGAGATAGACGAGATGCTGAGGGTGTGGTTTTTGACTTTGTGTCTCCGAAATTTTTACCTTTTGCTAAAAGTCATTTGTTTGTTGTAGATCTTAAAGCAGAACAGCACTAGTCAGGTCACAGTAGTAAAAATAAACAAATAATTATAATAGGGTGCAATAATTGTAAATGAGTGAGCCATTTCGATGTAACCAAAGTGTTTGACGTTCCACCATTTTTGCAGGTGCGGACTCCGATGGATCCGAGCATACCGAAGAATATTACTTTGCCACAAGCACACGTGGGAACCCGTTACTGGTGCTTTCTGGGCACCGATTTAAGCTGATGAAGGACTTGGGGAAGTACAGACGGTGGATCTGCATCAAGACCAGGGAGCGATGCAACTCTTTCATAGTCACTGAGGGTGAAAACATTGTTAGAATGAATATTCGACATACTCATGAGTTAAGAAAAAAAGCGGTAAAGAGCGAGTCGAACTCGTACATCGAGGGTTCCGTACCTTGGTAGAAAAATCACTTAACCTACATATTCAGTGATCCCTTTTTAAAACAACATACCACTTGGGCCGGATCCGACCTGGTGTTGTGGTGCACCTTCGGAGAGACCCTTGTCCAGCGGTGAACCGATCCCTACTTTACTATTTTGGCACGGAATCCCAAAATCTAACATAACTAGTGTGTGTGTTACAAAGTGTACCTTGATTATAAAATTATATTTATACGTACGTCGTATTGATAGCAAACAGCTTTAAGGTGGTTTGCTACAAATGTATTGTTTGATTCTAGATTTTTTTTTAATTCAGGGAATAAATTGCTTTCATAAAATTATTTTGTTGTTTTAGTGTGTTTTCCTTGTGATTTTGTAATAATTAGTAAACAATAAGAAATCAAAATATTCTACTCCGTATTGCGTGCTGTTTTATATGTTTAGTAGTAGTAAGCAAACCTAATTAAAAATATGAATGCGAGCCCTAAGCATAGAATTAACTACGTTTTAATGTTTCAGCGGCTTCAGTAAATCCTCTCATATTTGGGACTACAAGGTTTGGCAACCCTATCATAACTTGGGGCAGGTATCGGTTTACCAAAAAGCTGGAGCGACGTGTGAAGACCTGGTGGGAGTGCACGGCAAGGAAGAGTTGTGGTTGTCGATGTGTTGCTGTTACTGTCAACGATAGGCTGGTCAAGCTCAATGGATGGCACAACCACTAGGATACCACCATACTGTACAGTGCGAATATACAAAAGTTTAAGAACAAAATAATGGATGATAGCTGAATGTATCATGATAGGTAAAAAAAGAAAAAAAAAAGAAATTCCTTTGTTATATTATACGTAGGTATAATATAGGTATCATAAACAATTTCTATTATCAATGATTTCCTAAGTGTTTGGACATCGTGATTGCCAAGTTTTTTGTCTAGTAGTCGCAATGTGATCCGCCTTATAGACCAAGGCATAAAATCCTCCTGTTTTTGTAGCCATGTACGGCAGAACGGAAATTTAGTTTTTTTTGTAAAAAAACTCGTAGTTACTAACTTGCTACCACTAGCCAAATAATGCGGTTTGTATAATGTAATGTTTGTAAAATTGTAATTGCTTTTTTGACTGTTATGTCATAAAAAATAGAACGTCTATGAACAATTGATTATAGTATTTAGCTGTAGGAATACAAAATCAATTAATTTATTAAGTAAAATACCTGTAGCTAACTATAAAAAGTTAATTCTCATTGGTAAAATTATGTCTTAATTATGTATATTTTATCAAAGTTTGATATATATTCGCAAAGAATATATCCTTATCTTTAAAATTGACATTCTTTTCTATAAGTCTAGGTAAGTGTCACAAGATGGCCCTTTAGATGGGGTTTCGTAACTATTTAGGTTTAAGGTAAAATTTATGATTATACTGTCAAAGGTGTGGCTTCATACAAAACACAGAGCAAGACACACTGTACACAGGAGGTTTTAGAATAAAAATATAAATGTGTGGTTTTGGTAAAATTTTTGTGGTTGACGTATTTTTGTCTTTTTATGCCAGGGACACATTAGTACATCGTTCGACGGATAAATTTCATTTTAATTAATCTTATCTGGTCTGGGATTCTTCTAAAGCGACTACTATTTATTTTATGAGGGAAAAATATATTGGCTAGATATGAAAATCGAAGTTCCATTTAATATCATTATTATAATTTCATGTGATCTGTATTTCACTATATAAAATGTTGTAATCTTTATAATTAAAGTTATTTAAATAATTTGTATTTTCCACTTATTATTCCTGTATTTATTATCATTAGCTAGTGAAGGGTTAGTGAATGATTATTTTAATAAAGGTACCTATCTCAGAATTTGAAAGTTTATTTTGCATGAAGATTATCACTAACTCAAAATGTTACAAAAGATATTAATATCTCTGATATATTTCAGGGCAATCAGAAGAGCCAGCATTTGACTTATCTCAACGCGGGAACCTCGTAGTACAAATAGGGCCGTGGCGGTTCAACAAACATGCGTGTTGGGGGTCCAAGGTTCGCTGGACTTGCATCAAGAAGAAGAACGGCTGTACTGCAGCCATTACTACTGTTGACAATGTCATCGTCAAGACTCTTGGCAAACATAATCATTAATTTTTGTGGTAATCGAAGATTGAAAAAAAGATTTCTTATAGGCCGTCTGCGGCTGGTAGTCAACAGCTGGTTCCGACTAAGGCATGTGTGTACATGCCCTGAAAGCCTAGCGTGAGTATGAATATGTAGAAATTCACGCTCATTTATATCAATTTGTATGGAATTTTCGTAGTTCACATATAGTTGGCACCGAACAGCGAACTTCAGTATCCTACAAATTGAAATTACAACTCTCACTAGACCAATTGATCACTAAAAACCAATTGCCAAGTTACTTGTTGATTTCTTCACGTCTTTCTTTGACAGTCGACTCGGAGAGTGATTCTTATTAAAAACTTCCTACTGTAGAATAGTTTGAAGGTAGTTGTAAAATAGTTTCCAACACGAAGAGTTACACAATTACAAAGCAAGTTATTGTTTTTTTTTTAGAAGATTTCAAAATGGAAATGTAACCTGTGTACAAACTGTAGTACTGTGTAGTTCATAGATCGATATTTATTAGACCAGCTGATGTTCTGATTTTGTTGTTAATAATCAAACAAAATAGAAGATAGAACTTTTTAAACCGAGGCCTGCGGTTAGAATAGCGAAACCGATGTGTTACTTTAAAGCAATAAAATGGACTTTTTTTTTGACATGTTTTCTTATGAGACGATCCTATTAATGCTTCTTGTCAATAAAGGGCATGTATAATATTTACTATTAAGGTTATTTTTAATTTAACTTAGCTTATAAGAATGGTGATAACCTGTATTCTTCTTTATCGTGTGGTAAGTGCCTAACCTGGTGTCAGAGTTTTTATGCCGCCCATGGGCCTCTGACTTGGCTTTACATGCCGTCGAGAAATATCTCTCAGACATGTTGGTTTCCTCACAATATTTTCCTTCACCGAAGCAAGTGATAATTATACAATACGCACATGAAACCGAAAAATCAGAGGTGCGTGTAGTTTGAACTTGAGACCTATTCCGACGGTCACACCTAGTAAGCTATCACTACTTTTTTACCTGTATAAAAAAATAAAAATCAAATAAAAAACAAACAATTTAAAACTAATAATATTTTTGTATTCAAAACTGCCATGTAGCAATTTTACCGCCCTTTTATATTCTTACAAATACGTGATAATGATTGTATTCTCAAACTTCAAGTATATTAAATATTTTAATGTGTTGTATTCTAGCAGTTACATAATTATAACTAAACTCACTCACTGAAACTCAGGTTTCATAGATCATTGTTAGTTTTCAATAAATTGTCCTGTCACATTTTTCATTATTAACTATAAATATCATTGACAGTGAAATTACGGCAATATTGAGTGCTAAAAAAATTTAACGCAGTTTTATTTTGACCTTTCCACAACTATGTTGAGATTTCTTTGGTATGGTTTAGGTAGTGTGTATTATCTTTAGGCTTAAGACTTTCTGTAAGTTTGCTTGCTGTCAATTAGTTTCCCTAAAGTTCCTAAAACGTTTAAATTTATGTTGATGTACCTAATGGTAAAAACCTTTCAAAACCTGTTTTGAATGGTTTCGTATTTTTTTATAAATAGAGTAATTTAGGGTTATTAATAAAATTCTGGTTGTGTTATTTTCTGGTTTTTGTGTTTATTCTTATAATTTTTCAGAAGATCTGTAACGTAACTCATATTGTATAATAAAATAACGAATAATGATTACATAAAGAAGTCGTCTTCCGTTAACTACTGCCTACTTCTTAGTAAACAAATCAAATAAAATAAGGTGTTTACGATTTTTTAGCTATATGTCACAAATAAAAATAACATAGGCTTATACTGTACCTTAGTTGTAGCATTAATGACCCAGCCTTATATTTAAAACATTCTAATCATAGAGTTTACGCGTTATTACTTGAATGCATAAAACATTACACTGTAGGTAATAATAATAAATATATTCAATTTTCAAATTGTATCTTTTATTTGAAGTGTTGTCCGGTGGCCCCATTTTCCTTTTAGCTTTTCTCGCTGATATACCATTGTGGACAAGATATATCCGTATCCGTCTGTCACATTTGACAGGTGTTTGTCAGGTGTAACATTAATTTGAAAATACCTGTGTCTTCAGACCATTAGGGCACGTGACTATTTGGCAGGTCTTATTTGAGATTCCTTGGCTGCATTCTTCCATTGGCATTTGAATCAGGAATGGATATCTGTTTTTATAAGTATTTTTACAGTACTTTTGTAAAAAAAATTGGTATTATTCTGAGTATATTTATTTAAACATTCACGACCTGGTACTAAAACAATGTTTGTTTTCAGATCTGAACCCGGTTTTTGCGCAATCTCAGCGAGGTAACCCGGTCATCATGATCGGTCAGTACCGATTTAACCGAGTTAATAAACACGGCAACAGAACAAGATGGGTGTGCGTCAAAGCTAAGGCTGGCTGCAGAGCGTCCCTGCACACCATGGACAACGCCATCGTCCGAGTGTGGGGGTTCCATGACCCGTTAGCTCACACTACTGCTAATAGATTCTAGTACAGAATTTTGATCGCACGTTGTCGGGGCTACGGGCCCCAGATTTAAGACATGTCTCCTTTTTGCCAGAAGTGTGCAATGATTCTTAGATCGTAAGGCGTTGCTGTACGTAGAGATATATGTTATTTTAATATTCCGATACTGTACACATTCTGGTTACGGATATTAAAATTGACGGTTTGGTAGCTCCTATGGATAATTCCAATAAACAATCGGCGGTAAAGCTTGCTTTTCACTACGAGATATTTATTATAGTAACAATCAAAGTCGAGACACAACTTATCCTGCGTTTCTAGAAGTTGCATCGAAAGTAAATCTTTTCGAATTAATGGAAATAATTATGACAAAAGGTGCTTCCCAATAGAGGTTTCTAGTTGCAAAAGATTACATATTGCGAGTTATAATATTTTTCGGTGGATGAAATCAAATGAATTATGATTGAAGTTTATTATATAGCAGTATTTAATTACGTTTTAGGGTTGGTTTTAGTAAATAAGTGTTACGAAATAATGTAAAGATGAATTTTTAGCATCGACTAACTTCATCAGTATAAAGGGTGTAAATAGACTCTTAACGAAACCGAAAGGCACTCGTTCTCCCCATCATTGCGATAATATTTTGTTATACACCATACCTGGGAACCTTCTAGTACGGAGATATTGGGGGTCAAAGTTCCAGCTTTTTCACAAGTTTGAAAAAAAAAAAGTGTTTAATGTATTTTTTTTACTTAAGACACCTTCACGACTCCCGAACTATTCAATCCATCCATCAGCTCAATGTTTTGAATGCGTTACATTGCGTTCTACCGTAAAACGTGATTTTTCACCCCAAAAAAAAAGTCGTTTCCCAGCAATAATTTTTGCGTAAAGTTACTTAGTTTGATGTACATAATGCTTGGTTAACGGCTTCGTGAAGAGTCTGTTTATACCCTGTATAAGCTCTCGCACTACAGTTACTAACATAAATATTACTTAGGTTTCGGTGGTGGATAAAATAGAGAATCTTTTATTCAGTATTTAATCAGGAGTAATTAATGTTTAGGTCTTCTCCAATAGTTAACTACTTAATGTATGATTATATTGATTATACGTTCATTATTTATGATTTTTTACTTTCTAGTTTTATTCTGTTCCCGGTCCTACTTTCCACTGAAAATCTACAAATATCTGGACAAATTATAAATAATGGTGGGTTATTTTTCCATAGTTCATGTGTACCTGCGGTCACATCTTTTGTGTACACTGGATGGAATACCTCCTAATCGAGTATTTGGTCGGAATTTTTTTTTTTTAAGTTATAATATAAAGCTACACATGTGGTTGTGCCGTGGGGACGGATCTTGCAATAGCATTACCGACTGCACAACTAGTTGTGCTATTCAGTTAGTCGGTGGGGAAAGACAGACTGACAGACAGGACGATTCTATAAGGCTTCCGTTTTTGCTAAGTATTTGGCAACGGAACTCTAAAAACCCCTTCTTTTTTAAAGAGAGATATTGGTTGTTCTAAGTCAGTGTTCCGCAAACTTTTTGCGTTTAAGGTACATCTAGGAAATCAGAAAATTTTGGAGGTACAAACACCATATGAATGAAAAATCTATTTTTACAAAATATTAATCTGCATTTACTATTAAAGTTTTGCGGCTGTTTAAGTAGGTATTTTTCGTTCCTATGTCGATTTAGCATTAAGGCCGCTGCCTCGAATTTTGCGGGCAGCGGGGCGGCGGCGGCGGCGGCGCCGCTTGACTGGAGTGCACCGCTCGTTGCCCGCAGCCGCGCCGCTGTTTTCGAGAACCGGTCCATTTAAATGTACGCATAAGATCCTGCCGCTCCCGCGCCGCCGCCGCCGCCGCCCCGCTGCCCGCAAGATTCGAGGCAGAGGCCTTAGATATAACCTTATTTTTTCCAAGGCACTCCAAGTAATGACCACGGTACACCAGTGTGCCGCGGCACACCCTTTGCGGAACACTGTTCTAAGTAACTAAGTTACTTTTAATCAGCACGTCTTTAAATTATATGAATCAATAATAACCTAACTCAACACCGATTTATGTCCCTTACTGTTCACACACATTTTTTCAGTTTCTAATCTTTATTAAGCACGTTCACTGTTCGCTTGTGAGCAAGTAGTATGTATAAAGTCTATAATAATATGTATTTTGAGTGAAGATTTTTAAGGAAATAGGTTTCTTCCTACATTGATTAATTAACTTCCAGTGTCAAGTTACATATCAAACAGAGGCAACCCAATATTAGTGGCGAATGGTTTCCGTTTCCACAAGGAGAAAGCTGTCGGCTTGAAGATAAGGTGGAATTGTGGTTACAGGAAGCGATACAAGTGTAAGGCCTTCATCACAACCGTCGATGGAGTTGTTGTTAAAAACAGTTTTAGACATAATCACAGTTATAAATAAATAAAAAAGCTTTCTTCTTCTTTCATTCCAACACGTACCTACTTTAATCCGGTGCTTCAATACGGTGCTTTTAACACGATGTTTTTTTCTTAAACAGATGCGTCCTCTCGCAAATGCTGGAGTTTCATGTTTTTATTTGAAAGGGATTCTTCCTATTTAAGAAGAAGAGAAGTTAAACACCTAATTTTAGCTGTTGTTATTTCTAAATGCATTTACTCCCATATGTGGTACAACATGAATGTAGGTAGATATCTACGCAGATTTTAAGTAAGGTACACAGTTACGGTTTTCTTCCTACCTTGATGAATTATTAAACATCACATTTATTTTCATTTGTTTTAGTGTCAAGTTATATATCAAATAGAGGCAACCCAATATTGGTGGCGGATGGCTTCCGTTTCTACAAGGAGAAGGCTATTGGATTAAAGATAAGATGGCAATGTGGGTACAGGAAGCGCTTCAAATGTAAGGCCTTCATCACGACCATCGATGGAAAAGTTGTTAAGAATAGTTTTGGTCATAATCATACTTAACCAATGGTTGGTTAAGGAAGAAACTAGCGTTGTATGATTTTAAGTGTAGCTTAAAATTCTGTATAGCTCCATCTCTTTCTTTACGAGGTGTTGGTGCAGGCACGGTTATGTGTTACCTGTATCAAATACTGTACGCTTCGATGAGGTTATTTTTTGTGTTTAATTTTATGGTTTTGGTTGTAGTGGAATCTGTATTTATTTATTGATCTGCATAAAAAGATAAAGCTGTCTTATTTTCTTGAATTGTAAAACTATGTAATGTTAAATTAATACAAACTTTTTTAGTATTCTAGATGTTTTTTGTTTTCTGAACTATTATACGTTTTTAAAATACATATTCTTTATTTACAAAACTACAAAGTTTTGATAGAGAATTAATAGGATTAAAGGAAATATTAATTTAACCAATAACAAAATTGTCCCTTTCAGTAAAGTTGATAACAACAAAAAGAGGTCGTTTGGCGTTAGAAACTGGCGGCTATCACTTCTACAAGTTCAGGGTTACTGGGTGCAAGACTAGATGGCAGTGTTGCACTAGACAATTCACTAAATGTAAAGCGTACGTGGTTACTATTGAGAGTAACTTAGTGAAGGCTTATCTTGAACACAACCATCCTGTACCTACGTTTTAAACAACACACGCGGTGTAAAAGTACTCATTACATACCCGTCAACCAAGCAACAGGGGTAAGTTGTAAGTTGTTTAATTGAGCCTACTATTTTGAAACCCTACACAACATACGTTGGCACAATGATACACCCATGATAGAGGCTAACACACCTGCGACAAAGTTTTTTTTAAGTCCACGCAGCCTCTGTCCATCGCAGTGTCAACACGAATGATACCTCATTTGTTAAAGTCTATCACGGTGTTTTGGCTATAAAGCGTACCAAAGAAATAGACCTACAAACATAGCGTCCTTCTGGACACTCGAGTAACAATATCTGACTGAGATCCACCTTCTACACATACATCTGTCCTTCTTTAGAGCACTATTATACAGCACTACATTCAAATACCAGAAAGCTCTTTATTCAACTTTTTTTGTATTGCCATTTTATGGATTTCGCGACAGTTCCTGGGATGATTACGAAAAACTAGTAAAAGTTACTAACTAACTAGTAGTAGTAGTAGATTGAATACCAGCTAAGTACACAATCATCATCTTATGTATATACATTTTTTTTTCTTATGTATAATATAGCTTTTACAAGTTGCGGAGGCCAGATGGGCAGTCGCTCCATATAAAATACTGGTATTCAGTTGCATCTGGTTAGACTGGAAGCCGACCACAACTTAGTTGGGAAAAGGCTAGGCAGATGATGAGATGTTGATATAACTTTTGCGAACAAAGCAATGGATTAGCAGCTTCCTTCAAAATCCTTCGAATTGTGTTGATGATGGTAGTAAAGATACAGAATTTAAAAACAGACAATAAAAAGAATTAGGTAAAAAACTAAGACTCTGCTTATTTATCTAGTCTGTCATCTGAACCCATTAAAACTTAAACCTCATAGTTATGGTTTATGATTTTAGTCAAAGCGTTATTGACAATAGAAGTAGTAATTATGCTAGAAGTTAGTGGCTATTACTGGCACTAGAAAATATCCTACCTACCTAAAAAAATAATATATTTGATCATTCGGTAATTTGGCCTTTTAAGCTATCGTCTTTATCAACAAATAGCCCAGTCAAAATAGACATTGACCCTTGCATAAATTCTGATACAGCTGAAACTTTGCATGACCGTTAGGTTACCATTGTAACAAAATTGTGAAAAGTCCCCATCGATCCCATGAAATTTTTTATGCGAGGTCAAAGTGCGCAAAAATGGGTTTTTTGTTTTTTTTTTCGAAATGGTTCGTTTTATGAGACAAATAGTTCATACAAAAATTGTAGATCATTTAACTATCTATAAAATTGTCGTTACATTTTTTTCTCTAAAACTCACCATTTAGGAGAAAAAGCGATTCTAAAATTTACTAAAGTTGTATTCTCCTTAATATGCACTCGTTTCCATACTTACCACCTATGAGGTAGTGTACATGGCGCGATTTTTTTTGTGTGGTTTTTCCGGTAGGCCTACTCTACGGTTTATTTTACTGAAGTTAAATTAAATGTCAGGTCTTCTTATTCTGCTTCTTCTACTTCTTTTTCTTCTACTTCTTCTTAATCTTCCTGAGTCGACGCAAATTGTTGTAATAGCGATACGTCAGTTGTTTCGTCGTTGATGTAGGGATCTTCGTCTTATCAAGATTCAACATTTAAACACCACTGGCCTTGACAATTGGTGCATGCTGGTGAAAAATAAGCCTTCTTCTTTGCAGCAGCATTTCGAATTTCACCCGTTTTTGCAATTGCAAAAAATAATATTAAGGAGTTTTTCTGGTGAATTATTAATTAGTACATTATTCATTAGCTTCTAACCCCATTCTTCTGGGTCCAGTTGATTACCAAGCTACACTTGAACCTGGTAGTATACTCGATAAAAATGTTAGTGAGCAGAAGCCGAGGTTGGAGGAAGAAATCAAAATCAAAGCATTTATTTCAAGTAGGCCAGTTACAGGCACTTTAGAATTGTTGACAAGATAACAAAGTAATGAAGCCACAGTCACAAGGCATAAAAACTGTAAAGTACTGTAGTTGCCCATTCCCTAGTGTAGATCTTTCTTTCACAAAACCTTGGTTAAATCATTCATGTTGAGATGGTACACATAAGTGAGAACGATGTTGCAAGATGTGCACGTTAAAAGTGTCCATAGTACGAACAAAAAAAAAAACAAGACAAAAATAAAATAATTAATTCAAATAAGCCGTGGCAACCAAGAGATGGCCAGTCACAACTTACAGCGCCCGTTCACGAACATGACGCATGTATCAGTACCATTCAACTCAAGCATTTTGAAGGGAACTAAATGATCCGACACACGCGCCGCTATCAGCGAGATAGAATAAAATCTCGAAAAAATATTTGCTTTTAGGGTATCTCCTGTACACGTAAACGGGGGAAAGTTTTTTTTAATATCGCGTCCCCCTAAGTCGTTGCATAGATGTTTAAAATATATTACGAGTTTGTTTAAATAATTTTTCGATTAAGGGATTCGTTTGCAAAATATTAATTTATTATTTAAAGTGCAAATTTTTGTTAGGTTCAAGTGCCTCTCCCCTGTACCAGCTAAACAATCGTGTTTGGGTGTGTGCGAAAATTCACGGTGGTAGTATATTATAACAAAGTTAAAACAAAAATTACAAGTTTACGAGCAATAGTCGACCAACTTATAAAATGTACTTGGGTAACATATTTTCCTAAACATAATGTATGGGAGCACAGGTTTTTTATCTGTAAAAGTAAGTCTGTTTCTATTATTGAACTTTGACCTTGCATAAAAATTTTTGCACACTTGGGATCGATGGGAACTTTTCACAATTTCATTACAATGGTATCCCTGACGTTCATGCAAATTTTCAGCTTTATGGGAATTTATGCAAGGGTACCCCTATTTTTATGTCTATTTTGACTAAGCTAAAAGGGACAACCAAGGCTAAATATGATGGCATTAACAAGATAGTTACCAACCATTAGAAACTATTTTTTTGAGTTTCTGGTCAGACAGCTATGTTGTGTTCAATTTTGAAAGTAGTTTATTTTTTTTGACATTGTAATGTGTAATTCTGTAGTTTGTGTAGATGTAGAATACGATTAAATATATGTATTTTCTTTTTAAGAAAATGGTTCGTCATGCAATATGTTTTTTTTTTGTTTTCTTAAACAGTTTTTTGTAGAGATTTGTGATTTCTGCCTATCCACCGATAGTGTGATATGATATATCTGCATCATGCGCATAAGGAAGGATTTAATTGGGATTTCTTGGTATCTAAATAAAAAAAAACTTGATTTATTCTTTCCAGTGACAAAGTACAGGACAAGTAGAGGCACAGTAATGTTGCTGGTTGGAGGGTATCGCTTTTCAAAGGAGAAAACCACGGGTTTGAAGATTCGATGGCAGTGTTCCGTGCGATCCCGGACGAAGTGTAAAGCGTTTCTCACTACTATCGACGACCAAATCCTGAAAAGTTATTTGAAACACAATCATTTTGAATAACGGCAGTAAACAGGCTGACTTGAATTTCATTACGTTAAATTTCAGGTAATGAAAATACTCATCAATCTGATCAACTTTTCGCATGGAACAAATTCTTTAATTTTCCTATAAATCATCTATTTCGTGAGATTCGATCGTGTTGCATATTGTATGAAAGAGACATTTTTTGCTACACAGACTTATCTGCGTGATAACGCAGTCAGCCAGTCAGTCGCTACAAAACACAGAGTTGGCTCAGCTCCCTACGTATCTGCTAAGCCTCTTGGCTGCTTGAGTCCGTGCTTCCACAGTGATTAGTATCACCAATGTTGCCAATATTTGTGATAAAGATTTAAAGTTTCTTTTGCCGCTTGGCTGTAGACGGAACTAAAGCCGCCATCTTGTTTTGTCAATACAATTTCCTAGGCAATTTCAAATATATTTTTGTTCACCAACACCGCCCTGACGCAATGTCATCTAAAAGAACCATACTGCACTACTTTTTAACCGACTTCTAATTATTATGATTTATTTATTAAAGTTAAGATGCACGCACGCATCGATGCTATGATAAGAAACTATTTTTAAAATATTAGTAGTAATAGTATAATATTATTTAAGTACTATAGACAGTGCAATATCGTGAATATCGCTTATGCAGATTCTCGCTACAAACAGGGCCATAAGCTCTTCTTTTAACAATGAATTAAATAAATAAATCAATTATAGATGTGCCTTAATGTGTTTTGACTGTTGTCACACAATGGCAATGCCCAAATTCAGGGACTTTACCGTGCATTCCGAGAGGCGACACATTCGCGCAATGCAGTTATGTTGTAACTAGTAAGTAAGTAGTATGTTTATAAGAGAATTTGATATCAGCTTTGTAAGCTTTGTTTGTATCTTATTTTGATTCCAACTTGATAATAATGAAAATAAGAGCATGAGCAATTAATGAGTAAAATAAATAAATTTTTTTATAGTAAGATAATATAGGCTAGCTAAGAAAGTTATATTTTTATAGTAAGATAATATAGGCTAGCTAAGAAAGTTATATTTTTATAGTAAGATAATATAGGCTAGCTAAGAAAGTTATATTTTTATAGTAAGATAATATAGGCTAGCTAAGAAAGTTATATTTTTATAGTAAGATAATATAGGCTAGCTAAGAAAGTTATATTTTTATAGTAAGATAATATAGGCTAGCTAAGAAAGTTATATTTTTATAGTAAGATAATATAGGCTAGCTAAGAAAGTTATATTTTTATAGTAAGATAATATAGGCTAGCTAAGAAAGTTATATTTTTATAGTAAGATAAAATAGGCTAGCTAAGAAAGTTATATTTTTATAGTAAGATAATATAGGCTAGCTAAGAAAGTTATATTTTTCTACTAGTTTATGCAAGCGGCTTCGCCCGCGTGGAGTGTGGTAATTTACCCACGGGATAAAAAGAGAGAGAGCCTATGTGCTATTCCAGAGTATAATCACCACCTTATTAAGCATTAAGTCCGCCTTTGTACAGTTTGACTTGTGCATAAAGTTTTAATAAACAATAAATCAATTTAATCATCTGTGTGCCGGATTTGATCCAGATGCATTCAGCTAATCCGGCGTGATTGAGTCCATCCATCCAAACTTTCGTATTTATAATAGTAAGTTAGATTTTAATATGAAATTGTTAAATATAATCATTGATTTTTGTACCTACATTCATCATCATCTGCCTAGCCTTTTCCCAACTATGTTGAGGTCGGCTTCCAGTTTTACCGGATGCAGCGGAATACCTACATTAAAAGAAGAAAATAAAATATTTTTACTAAATATCTAATATCTTTTATTAATACAAACGAGGACAGAACTAATAGGTAAAGAGATTTTATATCCTAAATAAACAATAACACAAAAACAAATGTCGTTTATTTAACATTTTGATCTGCATATCTCTAGCCTGTATCTTCTACCGTTAAACTTCTTTGCATAATATTTTTAGAATACCTAATCTTATATCAATGGACATGTTTTTGATGTAGGTAACTAACTCAATTACCTTAACAATAAATAATCATATCTTTATACATTTTGTAACTAAATTGTTATTTTTATTCAGTTTTCCAGACAGAAAGGGGAACTTTGCTGATGTATTTGAACGGGTTTCGCTTTTCCAAAGACAGCATTGTTGGAGGCAAAACAAGATGGCGCTGCTCTGTCAGGTACCGCACTAACTGCAAGGCCTTCGTCATCACGATTGAAGATAACATCATCATCAAGTCTTGTCTCTATCACAACCACGAGAAGACGCACTTTAAGAAAATCTAGTTCGAAATGGGGACTCTTTTTAATAATTGTGTCAACTTGATTTTTTTAGTCGCTAGTTTTATAGCGTGAAGATTACAGAAAAACAAATGTTGGCTTAGCCTATGCTTATCTAATTATAAGTTGCAATTCTTTCACTAGGTCATAATTTCTAATTTTTAAAATCTTCCAACCCCTTATAAAAAGCTATTGTTTTTCTATACTACATTTTATCTGGAGTAAATAAAAAATTGACAGCGTAATGTGTTTTTTAATAGTAATTACCAACCTTTTTAATTTTAATGATTTTTTTATCTCAAAAAGAAAAGAATTATATGTAAGAGTACATTTTATTTTTTACAGTTACAGAAGTATTATCAAGCAGAGGAAAGATAATGTTGCAAGTAGGAGGACACAGATTTTCCCAGCAAAAGAAACTTTTAGGCAACGGCAAGGAGAGGTGGCAATGTTCTGCCAAGACCAGGACTAGATGTACAGCTTTCATCATCACGTACGGAAAACGAGTCGTGAGATGCGGATTAGAACATAACCACGGCATTATTAATTTATGAGAACTGCTGGGTTTGGCTGGAATTCCTACAGCAATAAAAGCATAATCCTAGTGTTTTATAGATTCATTTTACTAAAAACAGACTGTCAACAATATTTTTTTTTTCGATATTATTAAATCTAATGGAAATAAAAAAAATGCGATTATTACAACGTGCTTTTAATTTTATTTTGCCTTACAAACAAAATAACCGGTAATGTTCTGCTGCAAAAACAAATTAAATTTATATTATAGAAATGCTATCAGATATAGGACTTGTAATGTGAGGGGGTCGAGGCACCTGATTTTTCAGAAACGCAGCAGGCTTTGGCACATAAATTGTTTAAATTTGAACCAAAATGTAATGGCTATTACATGCAAGAAGTTTTTGTTACGCATTAAGTACGAAAAATATTTTTCAGCTGTTATTTCGGTGCAGACTGCGGAATACACACAAAGAACTAAGCCAAGATTTTTTATTATATTTTAGCCATTTTGGACTCAACGAAACGTTATTCTGGAATTCCAGACTGTTCCAGGTTTTTACGATGTTGCGGATGTTGTGGGTGGGTATCTAAGATACTATCAGATACTCATACAGATATCTCAATATAACAGTAGTGTTCTTTCACATGTATAATTAGTTCAATCTCTAAAACTTTTTTTTTTCAGACGAGTGGGGCTTGCTACTTGTTACGAGTAGGAGATCACAAGTATAGTAAAGCTCCAGGGCTGCGGGACTGTTCGAAAGAGATACCGCGGCCCTGGAACACAAAGGGCAAGAAAGGAACATGGATGGGTTTATGCCAGTACAAGACTGACACTCCCTTCCGCTTCGAGCGGGAGAAGTCATTTGATGATTTCCCATCCGAAAAAAAAAGTATAGTAAAGCTAAATGTTGGATCAATAAAACTCGTTGGGATGCATGTAGTTTTAGTGTTTCCGGAACATATTCCAGAAACACTAAAACTACATGCATATCGTTTGTTATCACAGTACAAAATTATATACAAGAGCTTTCATAGACAGTGAATCCAGTGAAGGTAGCAACAATTAAATATTTAAATCATGAAAACTTTTTGTCGTTTACTTCAAGCAGCTGTCTCCGTAAAATGTTTTTGTTCATTGCGTAACTGCCAATGAATGGAAATTTCAGCTATGATTTTCTCAATTAAATCATCTTGTGATTGCTTTATTTACAGCGTGACTGAAGATTTTTTTTTTTAATTTCAGTTAAATAGATACAGACCAGATCCGGTTATCCGATGGTGAAAATAGGAAGATACAAATTAAATGGTCTTCTACCTATAATAACAAGATGCTTTGGACATGTTCAAAAAAGTTCCGAACTAGATGCAAGGCGTCCGTCACAACCGTCGATAATTTAGTTACAATGAGTTATTTGAAGCATAATCATTGAATTTAATTTATACTCGTAATGTGTCGAGCCTCACGACGGCGACGCGATGGTCTTCATTCATTTTTTTATCAACCTTCCACGTATTGTTTATAATAATGATAATCTTCGGAACTTATCAATCCCAAAAAAGGCTTTCATTGTTGAAAAGCTTCATTATCTCCGAGTGTCATAGACCATTTTCAATGTTCCCATCTGTCAAAAATTATCTAGTTGTGACCTTTTTGACTCACAGTGGAAAAAGTAAATGTATCATAAATAAAATATTTCTAAAATGTACTTCTTTTTGTCATTTACCTAATTTAAGCTGCTGTCTCCGTAATATGTTGGGTTTGTCTACCTTTTTTATTCATTGTATGAATGCCTATCAATAGTAACTTTAGTTATCATTTTTTTCAGATCTGTCAACGACAACGTTCAATTTCTTTAGTTACTGCTTGACTGACGAAAGATAATGATTAACGCACGGCTACTTAAAGATTATTTTAAATTTCAGTTGAATGGACCCAGAGCAGAAAGGGTAATCTAATGATGAAAATAGGAAGATATAAATTTTGCAAGTCTAAAACACTACAGAACAACAAAATTCGTTGGGCATGTCCAAAAAAGTCCCAAACTAGATGCAAGGCGTTCGTCACAACGGTCGATAATTCAGTTAGAAGCAGTTATTTGAAGCATAATCATTGAATTAAACATAGTGTTTTAATCCTTACGGTGGTGGTTCTGAGTGTCTTTAAAAAGCTTTAACATATAGTTAAGAAAACTGAGCATTAACTCCCCATTTATTCCGCCAGTCCACAGAATACTGACTGATAGGAAAACGGAGCTCCTGGTGGTGAATGGATTTCGGTTTGCTCGCTCCGGGGTCATTGGACGGAACGGTCATGTCCGATGGCAGTGCACCACGAAGACGAGAACCAAGTGCAGAGCCAGGATCACTACCCTCGGGGAACTAATCGTCAAGTCTAATTTAAACCACAACCATTTTTACTAGCAACATGTTACAGCCCGGTGTCTGGACAATGTTGGACAATCTGTGAGTGAAACTATTTTGTGTTCGATTGAGTAAGCCTACTTCTTCAAAATAATTTCAAATAAACGGTTTCAAGGTTCTTACCAAACAGAATAATTTATTTTTTGTAACTGGAGATGCTATAACCATGCTATTTTGTTATAATATTTGAGTCATTAGTAATAACATAACATGTTATAAAACATGATTATTTACCATGATTCAATAGAGAGATTAGCAATGTTGTGTTATATAGCAAAAGTTTTTAAAAATGTTACTTAATCTGGACGCACCTTAATGTCCAAGTGATAATTTTATTCTAAGTATTGAATTATGATAATGCAATATTAAAATATATTTTGCTGCTGTACTACACAGCGAAAATATTTGTTAGAGTTATTTTAAGAATAATTAAGTGTTTTATTGAATTGTCGACATTGTGCTACTAGCTGCTATCTAGATATTCCATTGTTATTTATATATGTATATTAAAAATCACATTTCTATTCTGTTTCATTTTCCGAGTTCATTTCAATTTGCAGGTAGACTTTCAAAAATTAAATGTGTTGTGTGTGTAACTTTGACTTATGATCAAACAGAATTACTTTTAATAGTTAAGAAGTAAGTAGGTATAATAGGCGTCTAGTATTGTTTGTATATGTAAGTGATAGACGTTTATATTTATTGATATTATTTTGTGGTTAATTTTTGTAGTTAGTTCAGTAACTTTACAGCAGGTTTATGTTGTTTCTCTGTTTTTCTTTATTTTTTCTTAAAGCAATTACTTTGTTATACTTTATAGTCCATAAGTTCAAGGTTGTATCTAAGTCAACAGCTCACTAACTCCTATAATACAAGCTTGACTTAGTTTAGGAGTTAGAGAATTATCATCCTATGTGACAGTGTACAACCACAAAACTAAGTTTCTAAATTGTTATTAGATTAAGAAATTGTTGTACCTACTACTTTGATGGAAATAAATAAATATTTATTATTTATAATTTTGAGATTTTGCCCAGTTAGGTGTTGACTCGGGGTTATTTTAATTCGCATTGCCTGTGTTTACTGAAAGTCGATATGGAAAACCTGTCATAGAACGCGGACCTTTTCGGTTTACGCAATCAACCGGACCTACAGCTACGTGCGGCCCTCGGCGGCGCTGGACTTGTTCCAATATATCGTCGGGCTGTCGATGTCGGGCCGCCATCGTTACTCTCGATGACGACATAGTCAAGACAACCAATGAGTATCAGTTCGTAAGCGCATTCCGATTTGTTCAACTATTTATTATCCTAATTGAACGTGTTTTGTTTATTGAATATTGAATTATTTGTGTATTTTAATTTTATTTGGTCCAGTGGCGTAACAGAATGGCATGATTGGTTTTTCTGCTTTCAAAGTTTAATGTCTTATAGTAGTAGCGGTATATATAATAAGATAAGATATAAGTAGTAGCGGTTCTTATGTCATCGTGCATAATTTGTAAATGCACGAAAAACATTAAAACGAAAATCAAAAATCGTCGTGTTACAGTGCATAGGCACTGTGATCATGTAGGAACATACACGCGCGGGTACTTTGATAATGTAGTCACTATAAAAGTAGATCGACAAAATATTGTAATAGGCTACTGACACCATCAACCGTTAATATACTTTTTGTAAACTGTCAAAACGCTACTTTGTTAAAGATTATTAAAATCTAATGCAATTTGAAAGCGTCAACAAAGTGGTTATAAGGTGGTCCACTTACTTTCATTATTTTTTTCACAACATGTTGCACCTTATGGATCTTAATGAAACTTGGCATGCTATTAGGCAAGGTATAGACAATTATTATATATTTTTCAAAATGGTAATTCAATTCGATCTGATAGAAATCAATAAAAAAATAATTTATTTGCATTTTTTTAATATTTTTATTTTGGCTTGGCTCATGACAATTTATATAAAATAACCTGTAAAGTGTACGATAAACACTAGTTAATTATAAAGCTAGACTTTGAAAAAAGTCGTCTCCGGACACTTTTTCTCAAATAGCTCCTCAATTTACTAATATATATAGCTAATATCTACTCGATGAACTACTGTTAGTACCCTCTACAATATAACATAGGTTACGATATAGGTTCCTATAGGGGGCAGTTTGCCTATGGAAGGACGGCTAAACCCTTTTATATCTATTCATTCAAGTCTTTCCACATTTCAGTAGGTCTGAGCCCGTTACTCACGAGGCGCAAAGTTTGATACCGTGTAGTTTAATTACATAGAGATGGATATTGACCAATTTTCAGAAGTTAATGCAGGGAATCTTAAAATCAGTTTTGTTGTTATCTTTAAGATTTTTTGTCTTATATTAGTGAGATAACTCCCAACTACTTTAGTGAACATATTTCCTTTGGTGAATGTTCAGTCGAGATACAAAGAAATAGGATTGCTATGAATAGCCTTCTTTTTGTCATCTTTTGTATTAAATTTGTTCATTTCAGTGTGTACCTCTTCTGGTTAACCCATATGTATAACGTTCATTTGATATCATAAACAAACGATTTTGCTTGTGCTTCGTTCTTTATAATTGGTGACTAGATTGGGAACTTGTGGCCTTACATAACTTGATCAAAAAGTAAATACACAGTTATAATATAAACGGTGGCGCATATCATAATATTTAATTTCACTCAAAGAACGTATTTTGTGTTAAATGTAGACATGTTAGTTAATAATTCACGGTTAAACCAAATCCACTTGAATGAAAATAGATACATGAAAGGCAAGGCCTAAGAACCGTGGATTGTTGCCATTTAATGTTACAGTTTTGTATTATTGAGTGACATCTTATTTTAGTTATTTTTTATAGCGATTAACATCACTGATAGTTATAGTTGTTGTTGAGCAAACTATAAAGGGAATAAACAGATTCTTAACGAAGCCGAAAGGCACTTGTTCTCCCCGTCATTGCGATCATTTTTTTGTTCTAGACCATACCTGGGAACCTTCTAGCAGGTCCAACTTTTTCACAAGTTTTTTTTAAATACATGTTTTTTATGTAGTTTTTTTACTTTAGACAACTTCATGACCCCCGTACTATTGAATCCATCCATCAGAACAATGTTTTGAATGCGTTACATTGAGTCCTACTGTAAAACGTGATTTTTCACCCCAAAAAAAAAGTCGTTTCCCAACAATAATTTTTGCGTAAAGTTACTTAGTTTGATGTACATAATGCTTGGTTAACGGCTTCGTGAAAAGTCTGTTTACACCCCGTATTATTGTTTTTCGAAAGACAATACAGTACATTTGAAATAAGTTAACTTTACGTTTTCTTTTAATTAAATTAATAGTCTTCTTTTTAGGTTGTAAGAACTTACCTTCGATGAATTTAACTACCTTTTCACAATCTTTATTTTTGAATATTCGGGTGATTATGTCTGAAATAAAAGGAGACTGAACAAATGTTGGATTAATTTTGTGTTAAAGAAATACATTGAACTTTTCATATCCATGAATAAAAAAAATCGAAGAATCTTTTGAGTTTTTGACTCCATGGATCTGTTCAAGAATAGCGGAGGGCAGTAAGAAAACTCTTGAGTTATCGAAAACAGAATTCTTAGAATTTTATAACCATAGTTGACTGATCAAAACTTCATGGTTTGATGTTTCTCGGCTACGTTATGTATGCCATATAGTAAGATACTTTTTTCTATAGTTGCTGGCAAAGGAATTATGTCAAAACTGCCAAAATTTCACATTGTTTAGTTGACCATTATACAGATGTTATATTCTGGCTGATATATATCAGCCAGAATATATAATCTGTATAATGGTCAACTAAACTGATATATATCAGCCAGAATATATAATCTGTATAATGGTCAACTAAACAATGTGAAATTTTGGCAGTTTCGACTTGGACATGAATTGAAGAAGTTCGTGGCTAAATAATAGCTGAACATTAATTATTTTTCTGAGACATTGTAAACACATAGATATGAACAAATCGTTTTGTGCATAATTTCATGGCCTCAACAATTTGAGATTTACAGATTGGCGTGTTGACTTCTGTCCTGACGATAATCACTTCGTGCCTTGCCAAATTTTCGTTTTGTAAGTCTTTAATTTGTCTTATTATTTTCAGGTTTAGTGTTTTTGCAATCGAGGTATGGGAAACCTGTCATAGAGTACGATGGGTATCGTTACAATAAACGAAGTACTAGCAAGGGTCCCAAAGCGTGCTGGGTCTGTGTAAAGGTCGCCGTCGGCTGCAAGGCCAGGATCTTCACAATCGACAACGAGATTTACAAAATTGATCAATTACATAATCATGATCGTACTGCTACGTTCTTTTAGCAAGTTTCCTCCGTTTCTTTGTTGGTGTGATTTTTTTTAGATGTTTTGTGAAATAAGCTTGTCTGGTCTATTAGCGATAAGACCGTCGATGTAACGTTTTTGCAAGGTAAAATGATAATGTACAATAAAGTGTATTCGTCTATTTATCTGAAACATTGTTGTTAAAATTTTCTTTTAATTACAAATGTTAGGGGAAGCTGAAGGTGTAGACAGAGAGAAAGAGATAGTTGAGAGTATTTCTTTCAAAATTATTTGAAATCTTAGATACGTTTACTTTATAGAATTTGGTGTCGTATCGTAAACTGTTGAAAAGTATCGTTGGGTTTTAGTAATTCTTCAGTTATGAAATAAAACAAGGGTAACAAACAAAGTTTATTTCACAGGCTACAAGTTCGAATGGACACGTTTCGGCAATCCTGTGATAGTGGTTGGGAAGTACAGATTCAATAAGTGGAGTGGCAGCAAAGGAGCCCAGGTTCGGTGGACCTGCGTGAAGAACCAACAAGGTTGCCGAGCCACGATCACGACCATAGATAATATTATTGTTAGAACTAAGAACTATCACACACATGAGTAACTTCTCATTCTTTTGACAAATGAAAATGTCATAGTTCATTCATATGTGCAGCGTGTGAGGCTTTTTTGCTTGTGAACTTCAGGTTAAAATGATAATAAGTATTTCTTACGTCAAGCATGTAGGTAATAGTCTGAAATGATTGTAGATTCAATTTGCCAGCCAGTCTGCATTTGAGATTTTTCTGGCTTAGAGCAGAGGTTGCCGTATTTAGCAAGGACTGAGAATAATTATGTCAAATTTTTGGCAAGTTAGCTAGGTGTATTAAGGCTGATTGTACATGGTAATTACGCAGGAGGATATTTTCAGGTATCGTCATACAAAGAGGTTATTCCAATGCACGACAATGAGTAAGTTAACCAATTAGATTAGGTGCCTAAATAATTGATAGACGTGCTTGTGTGTTTGCTTTAAATTTAAAGCATGGTATCTAAAGTGGTCTGCCCACTACACCATATCATACTATGGCCGTGCTAGGAATGTGTCAGTGAAAAAAAACCTTTATAAACAAAAAATAACACAAAATTTAGGGTTTAACTGCGTATGGTGATCGTTTTCGACCCATTATAAACGGATTTGGTGACCGTTCGGAACCCGTTATAAGCGGGTATGATACGCTGATGATACGTTATACGTGGGCAATCTGTGTCATGTTTTTTCTGTGCCTGATACGTTCATCGCACAGTCAGTACGGTGTAGTGGGTAGATTCTTTTATCTATCTATCTAATACTTTAAACGAGCAATTCTTGTATATATAAATATATGTAATCTGAATCTCGGAAACGGCTCCAACGATTTTCATGAAATTTAGTATGCAGGGTGTTTTCGGCGATAAATCGATCTAGCTGGTTTCATTTTAAGAAAACGTCGTTTTATCCGTGTTACCGAGCTAAGCTCGGTCATCCAGGTACTGATATATAAATAGGACGCCAAAACAGTTAGAAATCTCAAACAGAAGCGAGCTCAAAACATGTTCTATCAGGATAGTGCTAATCGAATAGATGGCTGAATAAGATACTAGTATTCAATGCCATCCACCTAAGGAGAGGTGAATTAGGAATGCATTGCCAAGTTAGACTTTAAAATGCAATATACATAGATGTGTGTATTCAAAAACTATCTATTATATTTAGTGATATAGGAACTAAAGCATAATCTTCCAGAAACCTAACTTTGTGTTGTAAGCGTTTTTTCCCTAGATATACGGGGTAAATTTTTCATCGGTTATTAAAAAACAAAACAGCAGTTTCCTAAAAAAGTGCAATACTCACACGGTCAAAATGTATGGAACAGCTGATTAAAAAAAAAAACCGTTGAATAATTTCTATGTGGTGGGGCTGAGAATGATGTACGAATTTGCGTCAGTGTCCCTTCCACCCCGTATGTATGTTTCAGTTATCTCTCTACTAAAGTAGGGTTTTTGTGCCATTTAATTTTAAACGGGAGCAGCTTTCCTTTTGTTTTTGTTTTTGAGTATTAAATTGTCATCTTATGTTTTAACAGTATTAATAATTATAATGTTGACTTTATTGTGATGTGTGTACCAAAGAGTTTATGTTTCCGACATGGGAACAGATAATATAACATAAAAAGTATTTATTTATTGAAGTGTTGTTTTTATTTCATTGTTATAATCTGAATTAAAGACTTTAATGTGGACTGGTTTCATAGAAACCCTTCGGAGTCACTCATACTTAAATTAGGTCCTAAAACAATATCATTTATAATCATAATTGATTTTCAGAAATAAGGTTCACGACATCTCAACGAGGGTTTCCGCTACTCGTCATGAGTGGGCATCGGTTCAACATGTGGGCCGGTAGCAAGGAGCCCAAGATCCACTGGGTTTGTGCCAGGAGAGTCGCGAGCAAGTGCCGAGCGAAAGTAACCACTATCGACAACCAAGTTGTCAAGGCCATGACTGAGCATAGTCACAATTGAACACTGTTTGTAGAATAAGGAGCCATTAAAAGAATTTCAAGATTTTGACGAGTTTACTTTTAGAATTTCGAAGCTTTAGGTTTCATAATAATTATGTAACTGTTAAGTACAGCAGTCCACACGACTACCGGCACAATTGCCGGTTGCCAAAAGCATCGAACGTCTGATGGGGCTCTCGCTACTACTGCAGGTCCATGATTGGTTCACCGCGAATAATTTAGTATTAAATGGGAAAAAAACGAAATGCATAAGATTGAGACATAAGAAATTAACATCATGACAGTACCTTGTCAATACATCTATGAAAACATCATGTACGTTAGGAAAAATCTGCATTTATTTAGTAAAAGAGGTGACAGGCACTATAGTACTAGAAACAGGGACCAACTAGTACAGCCAGGTTTTAGGCTAGCTAAAGTAGACTCATCTTTTATGGGGTACTGTTTAAAATGTTACAATAAAATACCTCCCCACATTCTAAAACAAAATGAGACGAAATTTAAATCTTGTATAAAACGCACACTATGTAGGCAAGCATATTATAAGTTGGGGGATTACATTGATGATAAAAATGCTTGGCTCAATGCTGGTCCTGCTCCACAACCATAGGGGCAAACTAATTGATTACCATGTGAAGTTATTGTGGAAGCTGCAGAAGATTGTAATAATATCTTTGCATTGTATAGACTCAATATCTTAGTATTATATAATTGCATAGCACATGTGTGAGTACTATGTACTGTAAAGCTACCATTTACATTTGGTTATCTTTCATTGACTTGAATTTACCCTGGTGGGTGAGAGAATGTCATACTCACTAAAATGTCTCGCTGATGGTGGTCGGGTCATTTAGCTTCCTTCAATATGGTTGAGCTGAATGGGGCTGATTCATGCGTCATGCTCGTGAACGGGCGCTGTCGGTTGGGACTGGTCATCTCAAAGCTGCCACGGTTTATTTTAACTACTTACTTTGTTTTTAAATTGTTGATATAATATTTTACTCTGGACGCTCTTAACGTGCACGTATTTCTACATCGTTCTCACATATATGTATAATCTCAATATGAATGATGTAACCAAGATTTTGTAACAATATTTTGATTGAAAAGAGTGTCCATGGAGTTTCTTGCCCATTCTTCTCCATAGAGATCTACACTTTGGAATGGGCAACTACAGTACTTTCACAAGTTATTATGCCTTGTGTCTGTGACTGTAGCTTAGCCTAATTTGTTTTTCTGACATTCAAAAGTGCCTGTAATGGTCTAATTGAAATAAATGCTTTTGAGTTTTTGAGTTTTTTGAGCTTAGCAGTTGGATCTTGGGCTAAGAAGCTTGAAAGCAGTACTTCTGGCACGGCGCGTTTTATTAGGAGGGATTCTCGATGAATTTTAAGTTTCCAATTTTTTACGCAATCTGGTTTTCTGTTCGTTTTTCAATATTTTTTATTTGACGTCTCAAGTTGAACATGGTCACTTTTACAGTATATTTCTTAAAAGCAACATCATCATCAGCAGCCTTCGAAGTTGTTTTCGTAATAATGCTTTTTTCGGTTCACCCTTACATACATTTTAATATGAATACGTATACATAATAAGTATTCAGTAGTTTACTTTGTGCTTTATCTGTCAGTCAGTTAGACATGGAAATCAAAAAATATATCTTATTGTAGAAGCTTTCTTTACAAAGACAAGGCGGCTTCCCATAACTTCAATTTGGAAGATATCGGTATCGTTCGTCCGGGGGCGGTAACAACTGGCCATCTAAAACTTATTGGCATTGCATTCGCAGCGTCTCAAATAGATGTCCCGCGAGAAATACTACTATCAACAATTAATGAATTAATACTATCAAATATTCTTGCACTAACACAATAATTGATAAACAAATATCAACTCCCCGTAACCTAAAAAAAATAGGTATTAAACGCTTTATAAGTAGGAGGCGGAAGCAACTTTTCACTACGGGACCAACACCAAAAAAATCAACTACTGAATACATTTTGTGTCCGCATAAAATTGATAAAGTATTCCTTATTCTTTATAGCACACAACAAAAAGAAAACAAATTGCAATAATATAGGTTATGTTCAATGGCGAACTTTTTTCGAGAATTCAGGATTGCTTTCATAGTAAAAGGTGTCCATACTGATAAACATAGTGATGATTAGTAATAGCTGACACCCTAGATAGAGGCCATTGCCTGACTAGCTTGTTCAGGATTTAGTTATTATGTAATCGTAATTTTTTTCACTGATAGTCGCCAAAGTTTTTTTGGATGCGTGGACCGAGCTAGACCAGCCAATTTTTAACGCCTACATAGCAAGATGCAACCTCAAGCGAGAGCAGTTTAAACCCCCTGACAACTTCTACGACCCATCAGAAAATGTTCCACCTGGACACGCGTTGCCGTGGGTGACTTGGAAATCTATACTCCGAACCCAAGTCGGCTAGAGCAAAAACAATCTCTGCAGATATCATAATCATGGACGTCTCAGACCTCAAGTGCGTATGCATCGTCACCCCACAGACAAAGGCCTACCTTCCATCTTGCACTGCATGGCCCTATCACCTGCGCACTTTATTATCTATTTACTGCATCAGTGAGGGGATTTTACGTGACTGAGTTTTGGGCTAAATACATTTGAATTTTTGCCATCGATACGCTAAGAAGAAGATCGGTTTTACTCTCAACGATATGGTAATGATAATTTAAAATATGTATATCCTAATAATTGCAGATGATAGTAATCCAGTTTTTTCAACATCTCGATACGGGAAGCCAGTGATATTGGTAGGAGAACATCGTTTTAACAAATGGAGTGGCAGCAAGGGTTCTCGCGCTAGATGGCATTGTGTCAAGACTGGTTATGGCTGCAAAGCTACCATCATCACCTTGGATCATACTATTGTCAGATATGTTCACGATCACAATCATTAACACATCAATGGAAAACGTTAATATTTTCATGTTTCTTATTTTTTTTTAAAGATTCTGTAGTGATTACGAATATTATTTGATGTGTAATTTGTTTGAGTTTAAGGGAACAGCAACACCCGCTAATACATTTAATGAGATATAAATTGTATGTCCCACTTTGATGTAGGCAGCTATCACATTGCTATCTGATATTTTTTTTGGCATTGACAAGTGCCACAAAGTTATGTACTTAATTATTAAAACATTTACTAGTTTAATTTTAATGTATCTGATCAGTGACGAGTTTTATAATGTGTTATAACCAAATAATTGAAAATAGATATTATCACAGATGATTATATTGCGTGTTTATTTTGTCCATTTGTACGAATGTATGTAATAAATACTCCGGTTCTCCGTAACGTCTTGCTGCGAATTTAGCTGGTCGCTAGTAAAATGATGCATCGTGCTCATTTCTGGGTCCTGTTATTTCCACATTTCAGGTCCTATATTGTCGTTATGGGGGAAAACCACGATCGAATGGAATAGTTATCGTTATAATTTGAAGTTTCGCGTTACGTCGCTTCGTGTAAATAGAGGAGTTGAAAGAAACATAAGGTTTTTTGAGATAATTATTTTATTTGCTTCCATATTAAGTTTTCCAATGACATAAGAATACGATGAATGTTCATAAATAGATTCGAAGATATAAATGCTTTGCTGTATATTCTATTTAATTTGTTTATGCTTTGTCATTGTTTCAGAGCCAATATTTTCAACGTCTCAACGTGGTAATCCAGTTATAATAATGGGCAATTATCGTTATAATAAGTGGGTAGGCAGCAGAGGTGAGCGCGCGCGCTGGATATGTGGCAAAGTTAACGCTTTGAAGTGTTCTGCTTCCTTAGTCACGATTAATAACGTTATTGTCAAACAGACGCCTCACAATCATTAGACTGCTTTAGTTATATCCTGTCATTCGAATAAATGGCCTACGAATAAAAGCTTTTCCTTAACTTGAAGTGACGAAGAAACTGTCAACTCTAAAATGCCTAAAAGACAGGTGAATTTTTCAAGTGTGCGTGGGTGGCCAAATCTGAAACTAATAGGAATAGTAAAAACTACTCAAAACTCCTTAGAGTAGTTTTCAGCCCGATTTTAATTAAAACTTAAACTGCATCATTGGATTTTTGAAAAATCAGTATTCCTAGCCTGGAATCGAACCCATCTTTTGAGGTATTTTAGAGTTCAAGGATAGTTTTATTTTAGATTTTATTTTAGAGTTTAACGAAGAGAGAAAAGTAAATGGTTTTGGTTTTTCGCGGTGACCTACATTCTCAAGATCTCAAGGTCTGGCTCGGAGTCGAGAGAAGTTCAGAACACGATTTGGTATGCGTGTTAGACGCTTGGTATTTCAGCTCTTTAAATATATTATTATTATAAAGACTTACCTTAAAAAAAATGTAGATCTAGAGAAATACTTAAATTTATTGATTATATCAGCGCAATATAGTGAGTATGAAGGCAGTGTAATAAAACTATTAATCAGTTGCTTTAGCTTTATTTTAATTTTGTGCTTATGTGTATTTTTTTAAGTTTTAGTAAGTTGTGATCCATTGTGTAAATGTGAAAAGGCATCATGTACCACGATAATAAATGTGATGAAACTGAGTACTGTATGTTTTTCATTAGAACTTTAGTAATTACGACTAAACTGGCTTACTCTAGCTAGCATATAAGCGCTCACGTTACGTTTTATATGTATAATTTTTGATTTATTCATAAAAATGTTAATCATCATAATAATTAGGGTTGTCATACTATGACGGATATTTATTGATAGTTTTGTTCCAGTTCCGGTGTTCACCACGTCTAGGACTGGTAGACCAGTTATACTCTTAGGAAAGTATAGATTTAACAAGGATAGTAGCTGCAAAGGAACCAAGTTAAGGTGGAGATGTGTTAGAACCAGTTACGGGTGTAGGGCAACCCTCGTTACCATTGGAGATGACATTGTGAAACTCAATAATGACCATCAGCATGAGAATCAAGTTTACAACATACCAAAACATTAATATTTGGTAAAATTGACGTCCTTACTGTGGATCGACTCGTCGTTTGGTTGCATTTTTAATTCATGTTGTACTTCTTTTTATTTGATTTGAAGCAATCTTGACTATGGAATCGTTATTTGAGCTGTGCTTCGCCGGACCTGTGGACGGTGAGTAATGGGCTAGCTCGCCGTCCGTCCGTCTTTTGACGACAGGCCGTGTGACGGCGCGTTCGTGTTCCACGCGCGCCTCAAAGAGATGTCAGCAAATAGGGAGGGGCCCGCAAAGGCCGATGCCTGCCAGGGCTGCGGGCTGTTCGAAAGAGATACCGCGGCCCTGGAACACAAAGGGCAAGGAAGGAACATGGATGGGTTTTAGTCAGTACAAGTCTGACACTCCCTTCCGCTCTGCCCAGAGCCGGAGAAGTCATTTGATGATTTCCCATCCGTAAAAAAAAAAAAAAGCTTGCTTCGCCTTTTGATAACTAACCTTAGGAGTAAAGTTATAAGTTCGTAGCCGACTGCACACAGCAGCAGCAGACAACTGACTTTGCGACATGTCGGAGAGACACGTCGCAGTGTCATGACGTTGCAGTCATGATTCCGAACCCAACCGGAGATGGCTGCAGCAGATGACAACGCCGTATTCCATTTAGTTAAGATTCAAAGTGTTGTCGCTCTAGCGTCGGTGGCACTACTGATCTGCGCTCGGACGACGTGTAGTCGGGCGACGTGTCGCTCGCTGCGGAAGGTAATTCATAGAAACCAGTCATGTCGGAGCGACACGTCGTCTGCTGCTGCTGTCTGCAGTCTGCTACGAACTCGTACCTTTAGAAACGATCTAATCACAATAGTGTGACAGTGATAACAGGAGAATAAGACATCATTTTCCCGGACTAAAGTACAATGTTTTGACCACCACTGATAGTACTTTAGCTCGACTTTTTCTCGATTATGGGCGTATTTATTTTATTTCGTATCAAACAATAAATAAATAATAATAATAAATAATAATTTCTAATGAAATAAGTAATACTTATGTGCTCTTCTATGTTAATGTAATTGTCCTGTTAAGTATTTTGTGTCTACATAAATAAATAAATATGAATTTAGATGTGTTTACGGTATTAAGTTTATATTATAACATACCTCAGTATATTTCTATGTATGATATTTTTTTACTTTCCAAAAGGTTATCACTTGAATTTTTGTTTCAGAACGGGTCGAGTTTGGTGTTTCAAGGTATGGGAAACCAGTAATTAATATGGGACGGTTTAGATACAACAGGCACGCTAGCACTCCTGGTTCTAGGGCCAGGTGGTACTGTGTAAAGGCGAGGTCTGGCGGCTGCCCTGCGTCACTGATCACCGTTGATGACGTCATAATAACGTTTAAAAATAACCACACACATTGATTTCTGTTAAATCTTAGTGAATAGTGGTGAACCAAGATAGTGAGACAACTGGGTAATACGCGGCCAACCCTCCCGCACTTTAACCCCGTACGAATCCGTCAAAGGATGACCTTAAATTGTCTAAATGTAATGTACCAGTCCAGATTCGAGCGTTTCATCAGTGAGGGAGGAGAACTGCACATAACAGTGTGCAACCTGTGACGATATAATTTCTAACAATCACTTGTTTCTGTACAAAATCGAATCTTGGTCACATTACATGCGAATGCTTCGGTGGATAGTAATAATTCTTTTGTACAGTATTGCATAGTTTATATTGTGAATGTCATCTACGAAAATATTTGGATTGTTAATAGTAATAATGGATTAATAAAAATATAGAGTTCACACGTGAAAATTTATTTGCGGATTTCATTTCGTTTTTCCTAAAACGTAAAAAATTGTTGAGAATGATTATGTACTCGATTTTTGTGTGAATTGCGAAGAGCGGGCGTGGGCCTGACAAGATTTTGTGAAATGATATATTATAGAATAGAATAGAATAGAATTTTTCTTTTATCAAGTATCCATGACTCAAAAACTGTTAGTAAAACTTAAGACTATGTTAGTAAGCACTGACAAAACAAACAACACAACACGTTGGATCACTGCTGTGACAACCCATGAGTAATTGCACAACAGCGACCCACATAAACCCAGTCAAGGCGACTAGCAATCATGCTACACACTATGCTATTATGACTGTCTTCTACAGTTTCCATGGGAACCACGGATGTCTGGAATAAACACGTCAAACTGAGGTAAAGGACATGATACACTGATGTATGTACTTCTATCGTTATTGAAAAAAAAAACACTTTTTTTAGGTTCTGTTTTTACGACATCACGTCGTGGCTACCCTATATTGGAGTTGGGTGGTTACAGATACTTACGGAAGAGCGTGAAGCGTGAAGGAACCTTACGAAAGGGTGAAGCGAAGAATATATTCAGGTGCAACCGCTGGTCTCGCGGGTATCGGACTTTTTTTTTTCGCATGTTGAATCATCAAATGACTTCTCCCGCTCTGGGCGGAGCGTAAGGGAGTGTCAGACTAAAACCAATCCATGTTCCTTCCTTGCCCTTTGTGTTCCAGGGCCGCAATATCTCTTTCGAATAGTCCCGCAGCCCTGGCAGGGTGTCGGGCTCTCTTCAAGATTGTAGAGAAGAAAATTGACAAAATCAGCGATGTTCATAATCATTAGACATTGGTTGTGTTTATCTTAAAACTAGGTAACAGTTAATAACAGGTAATATTTGCAAAATATAGTCTATTCTATTCTAACTTGTGTTCTAAAACTGAACAAGAAATATCGTTATTCTTATTGACATGATAACATAAATCTTGAATTTTAGTGGTATCTACTTATGCTTACGTACTACTACTTACTAATCGTACGTCGTAAGATTTATCGGTATTAGTACTGAAACAGATACTTAATAACGGTCGTAATTGTATGGTATAGTAGAATTAGGTAGTACCCATTTTTGGTTACCAATTTCTTATGTTGTATTATTTTTCTTATTTCCAGAGCCGGTTTTCATTTTATCGAAAAAAGGAAATAAAATGTTATCCTACAAAGGAAATCGATATAGTCTGAAAGATCCAAGATCGGGCATCAGTCAAGTATGGAGGTGCATTAAATGGGGCAAAGGTTGCAGAGCCAGAATCATCACTTACAATGAAGAACCTCATTCTATTAATGATAAACATAACCACTAAAATTATTACCTATGTTAAAAATAAGAGTGCCTTATTGTGTGAAATGTTTGAGTGCCTAATAATAAAGTTTACTTTTGACTAGTTACTGTGTTCTTATTTCATACTTATTTACAATAAGATGATATTTTTATTCCACTTAAAAGACACAAATATTTGACTAATTTATTCTACAAACACAATTGTTTTCTGGTATTTAACTTAGATTCGTACTGATATTATAAAGTATACACATTCAATGCTCGATGATGCACACGTATAAGCACGGCACTGCACCGGATCGGTATCAACTCATCTCATTTTCTCTAGATCATCCGAATCAGAGGTGATGCCGTTACGATAGATACTCATAAGTGTGTGCTTCGCAGTATAGAGTTAGGTTAGATAGAATGGTGGACAGTTCGAGTTGAGGCGATGCTGTCCCGGTGCAGTCACTATACGTGTGAGTTGACTATAAAACATACTCTTTGAAAGAATATAACACTAAGATTCAAGTACAAATATTTTTATTCCAGCTATATTTTTGACGTCGTCAAGATATGGGAAACCGAAGCTGGTGTATCAAGGACAAGAGTATAACCTGTCTAATCCAAACTGCGGCGCAAAGAAGGTGTGGCGCTGTGTGAAGTGGTCCTCAATGTATCGCTGTCGCGGCATGCTCGGGACCATCGACAATGATATTGTTGAAACTAGGAAACACACTCATGACTAGAAATGAGGACATTCTTCTAGCGTGCTCTTTTAATTATAACTATTCATTTATTTAAAGTTAACTATGCCCCATCTTGAAGTTTAACTCCTCTAGTTAAACTTCAAGTTGGGGCACAATTAATTAAACTTATAATGCTTTACCGCAGAACGTAATATGTCTCATTGACAGCTCATTATTATGTGCTTCATAGAAAATCGTTGCAAAATTTGGGCTTATTGATTATCATCTGCCTAGATATTTCCCAACGATGTTGGGGTCGGCGTCCAGTTTTACCGAATTCGGCTGAATACCAGTTTTCATAATTGACCCATTCAATGGCAATGACTGACTGACCGAACAACGCAAGCTCGCCTTATTATTTGTTTGATTTTCCTTTATGTAGCCATTTAATGAAACAGGTATGCGACATAATTGAAAAATCTCGGTAGAAAAGATTTCGTTTAACGAAATCCGAAAGTAAAGAAATAAATAAAAATAAATACTAAGAATGTACTGGTACTCGGTGTCCATCCTCGTGCTTTGTGAAAAAATGATCAAAATCACCATAATCACCCGACTTCACCCGAGTGAGCTCGATTATGGACACAATTTGGCTTATAACAAGTTAAGTCTAAGAATATTTAAACAATGGAATAATATATTTTATCTTTGGTAGAATTATACTTATATTTTAACTTAGTCGCTCGAAAAAAACTTTTTTGTCAATGAAGGTAACTAAAATATAGTCATAGGTACATTATATTATTTTTATGAGGTGTAAATAATAAAGAGAATAGAAGAGTAGATTTAGTAATCCCTGTTCCATGTACAGTAATTAAATAAATAATATTAGTTGAAGTAATGCGTGTCAGAATAAATAAATGCATTAACAAATTAATCGTTTTTTTTTACTTTAATGACTTCTTTTCCCGTTTCAATATAGTGATCACTGTCATACCTAAGTGATTGTGATAGCTAACCACTTCTTTTAGTTCAAGATTTCCTTGTCACGTAGGCTGCACATAGTCCATTCGTTTACTACTATTGACTTTCTCACCACACTCTTTCTTTTCAGACTTCATTTTCGCGAAATCCAAGTACGGCAAGCCAGTGATCCTGTACGATGGCTTCCGCTTCAACCAGCACAGCAACAGTAAGGGAGAGCGGGGCTTCTTCGTCTGTGTCAAGTGGGGGACGGGCTGCAGAGCGGCCATACGGACACATAATGATGAAGTGGTCACTGTCAGGAACTTGCATAACCACCAATATTAGACAAAACAAATGAGTGTAAGGTCATTTGTCACAAAAAATATGCACGGAACTGCATGTTGCAAATAATTTACACTTTTAAGTTTCGATCAATGCGATACAGACATATTGCAGACGTGGGCTCCGGACACCCCATTCTAACATACCATGTACTGAATTATCTGACACTGTCCGCAATTTAATTTATAATTGGGTGGTGGTAGAGAAGACTAGACTTCTAATCCAACTAAACAACTTCTTTCATTAAGTGATCTTCGTTCCCATTACACGAGTGTCGCTTGCGCGTGAGAAAGTTTGTTTGCGTCAGCACAGGTGGAAGCTACATTGTTACTGATAATGTAAAATTGCATTATAAGGAATAGAGAAATTGCTACACCATGTGGGATGATTATAGGTTCGATCAAACCAGTACAGATAAATTACGGGTGTGACTCGGAATATCCTGCCAGGGTTCGGTATCTGCGCCCAGGTCGCAATTTGTTCTTCGGTTTACTTGTCGTCATAACAGAATCGATGATTTGGTTTCGGGGTTAGGTGCTATTTAGTTATGAACAAAAATAATTGTTTTAGTACGTAATATTTATTTGTCAACTTATTATGGGAATCTAAATAGTAAGTAGTTTTTAGGGGATCAAGTATATGTGATAAATTGTTTTACTTTTTACAAAATATATGAATGATCATTAATAAAATTAAAATGGTTTTAATACAAAATATTAATCTTCATGTTTTCGTGTTCATGTAAATCAAAATAAATGAAGATCAACACCAATAAGTAATTTTACATTGAACTAAAGGAATAGTAACTGAAAAACAAAATAACCGGATAAAATTCCGGTGGAATATGATTCATAATAAGGAGCTGAATGCACCCTGTCAGTTTAAACTTAATTTCATATACATATTCATGTGATTGCGTTCCACAATGTTCATAAAGGTGTTACAATAGGCTTACAGGTAAGATCAATCATGGACCCTGTTAAAATTTAATTTTATGAAGCTAATGAAATCATAGACAACCATATTTATAAATAGAGGGTTATGAGTAACATACTTAGTACAATTACACGAAAAAAAAAACATAAAGCAACATTATTATATCAATATTATTTATAATTTTACATACGAATTAAATCTAATTTTACTGCTTTACCAATTGTCTCTTTATACATAAAATAATTTAACAAAAGTCTCATTGTTACAGCTATAATAAAGATAGTATCGCGACAAGGGAAGCCGATGTTACAGCGGGGTCACTACAAGTACTACCAACATAACTGCTATAGAACTGGGCCCAGAGGGCTCTGGCTCTGTCTCAAGAAGCAAAGTGGCTGCCCATCCTTCATCAAGACTATTGACAACGAGGTTGTCCAGTTCATTGATCAACATAATCACTAGACACGCTGGCTGAACCAACAATATCGGAAAATGCAGGCACCCATGTTCATCATCATCAGTTTCTATTACCATCTACTTATCTACTGCTGGACTGAGGTTTCTCCAATTTTGGTTACTCTCAGCCCGATGCACGATGCATGTCAACATGCGAAGATCGTCGCTCAATTTAGTCCGAGTTCGTATACAACCATTGTTTTTGTTCAGTTCATATTTTATGTTCATATAAATTGACGTAACGTATGATGAGCTGGTTTTATTTCGTGATTTCAGGGTTGTTCATTAGTAACGAATTTCCATAGTGAAAACTGCAATGATCCTGTAATGTAAATTGTAACTTGTACTACTCTGTCAAGAAAGTACCGGGAAACGGTCAATAATACACAAAATGTTAGTTATTCATCCAAAGTTATTTTATTGCCTTCAAAGTGTGCTCGTTGAGAAACGAATAATCCAATCATCAAAACATTTTTAAATGCTTTTTCCGGAATTGAGTTTTCGCCGCGAATTCTCCTTTATGTCTTCTACCGAATGAAAACGGGTGCCACGAAGTGATAATTGGAGTTTAGAAAGAAGAAAGAAGTCGGCTGGAGCCATATCTAGCGAATAAAGTGGTTGCTCGATGGTATTTGTTGAGTTTTTGGTCAAAAATTCGTTCACTATGTTGGCTTTGTGCGAAGGCGCATTATCGTGGTGCAAAATCCAAGAATTTGATTTCCACAAATCTGGCCTTATTCGTCGAATTTGCTCTCTTAAACTCCGCATAATGCTCAAATAATATTCTTTGTTTACACAACGATATTCAAAGAAACCAGTTAAAAAGGCTTTGACTTTTGATCGACTTTGGCGTGGTTTTTTCGGTTTCGGTTCAGTTGGAAGGCGCTACTTGGAAGCTTGTTGACTAGTTTCCATGTCAAACGCGTAAACCCACGTCTCGTCACCAGTAAAAATGCGTTTCTTGAATGTTGGGTCGGAATTGACACAATCTCCTCAGCGACTCTTAAGCGATTGAGTTTTTGGAGAAAATTCAGGTCTTTTGGGACTAGCCGAGCGGCAACATGTTTCATACCCAAGTGATTATCTAAAATGGTACGGATCGACTCGTGAGACATAGAAAGTTCAGTTGAAAACTTGAATGAGGATTTTCAATGGCCTACCAAAGCGAGGCAAATCTTCCATCACATCTCGACCGCTTTGTACCACTCACAAGCACGGTTTTGGTGTTTTTTTATAAAGTCACAAGCACGGTTTTGGTGTTTTTTTATAAAGTCCATTCACCGTAAGCCTTCTGAAACATTTTCAGGGACTCCGAAAACGAAATTCCATTGGCAATGCAAAATTTAAAACAAACTCTTTGTTCGATGTTTTTGTCTTTTTGAAATTCGCAATACACACTAGATGTGCACTAGATATGCTAGAGATGCAACTCAAAGTTAGCGCCAAAATGGAAAACAGTTGTGCTGGGACACCACAGATTCAACCGGCGCAGTGACAGCAAGGGTCTGCGAGCCCTGTGGCTATGTGTCAAGTGGTCCTCGACGCACAACTGCCGAGCTACTGTCACTACGTACGATAACGTTATCATCAGCACTTCTGGTAGAGGACATACTCATCCGTAGTGTAAGGCGGTGGGCGGACGCAGAACCGGCGAGTCGCAGGCAAACAAATACCCAATTTAATAATAGTTAATGTACAAATATACTTGAGGCAGTACGTTGGCTGTCAGTGACTGTATGAATCTAAGATTTCTGTGTGAATAAGGGAGAAAGACTTTTTAGGTTCAATGAAATAAAAGTAGTCAGTGATATTGAAACTATTCTAAAATATATTAAGTTGAAAAATGGAACAATATATTTGTTTTTACAAATATATTGTTAAAATATATAAAAGAAAAACGTTAATAAGTTATGTAAATTTTATTTTGATTGAGCTCATATAGATATTTCTATTTTTTTTTTTATGTGTTGCTTTAATTTATGTATTCAATTTTTACTTTACCTAATTTATTTATTTAATTTTTTTTCTTCTTTACAGTTCCAGTGTTCTCGTCATCTAGATATGGCAAGCCAGTGATCATTTTGAACAACTATCGGTATAACTGGTACAAGCCTCATCGTGAACACCATGATCAGCGGTTCACCAGGAAGCAATGGCGGTGTTGCAAGTGGACCAGTAACCGCTGTAGAGCCAGTCTCATCACCATCGATGACGCAATAGTCAAATTCAGGAACGAACATAATCATGGAATGACTGCAGAAGAAGTTGCTGAAATTGAATAGTTAATCTCTATTTGTTTATTTACGTTAAAACCTACCATGAGAAATATTTAGATGATAATTTTTTACACTTTTAATACTAACTAGTTAATCGTGTTCATAATCAACAGCCGATTGTGTAATATCCATGTGACTATCATATTTATGTGTGTTCTGTCAGCTGTGAAGCTACCTTTCATAAAATAAATATAATTTATTAAACGAATGTTAATAAATAAATCATTCAAAATGTTTTTTAATGCAACAATTCATATTATACCCAGGGGTATGAATTGTAATAAGATATTGAGGTCAAAATGATAAATCAAAGATGGCGAATGTGAAAATTCTCAAAATATCCGCATGGGTGTCGATTTCGGGGTTTTCAAGGGATAACGGATGGTGGTGGTTCTACTATGTTATTACACTACACTATGTTTGATTTACGTAACTTCGATGGACAACTTCAAAGACCGAATTTTATTTTGAGACCTGCTGATATTCACCACTTCAAAATATATTAGTTATTTACCTACCTGAATCAGAGATCTTATACGAGAACTATTGTAACCGAAGGTGTGGGAGGAAACTGCTACCTTACCACAAGGGGCTTTAGCACTGTGTTGGATGGCGAAATAATATATGTCATGCGAAGCTTAATATATGGAAAACACAACCTTTAGGAGGTGTTTGTCAATTAAATTTGGGGTATTGTTTGGAACCTAGACTATCTAAACTTAATAATGTCTCAGTAGAGTTTTAGGTCTGTGTCTCCAAAATGTTGTTTCTGCTTTGTTGAACGGTGAGTTACCAAATAATTGATGAGTGTCAAAATATAAAATTATTAATTCAGCATACCTTGTATTGTTATGGAGCCAGTAATACAAGACAGAATTTTAGACATTTTCAAACTTATTAGTATAGTACTTACGGCGTCATGAAATGCAGTAAGAGCATCACTGGTTTTGTCAATGGTACTACACTATACAATCATTAAATTTTCTTGCAAAATTCGCAATTCGTATATGACGTGTTGTTTTGTAGAATTTGTTTTTTCCCTTGCAGCTGTTTTCTCTACGTCTCGTTGCGGCCGGCCCGTCATCTTAATTGGAGTCTACAGGTTCAACAAAAACAATAGATGCCGAGGCCTCAATGGGTATTGGACCTGCAGCAGAGCCAGGAGCAGTGGCTGCAAGGCCACCATCACCACTTATAATAATGTCATCATCAAGTGTAAAGGAAACCACAATCATTAGTTCAAATACAAAACGTCTTAAATAATTATTAACTTATTTTTCAACTTTTAAACCTATGAATCAGTATACTTCATTCTTGGCGGTTCTTTAATAATTATTGTATCTGCATTGCGGACAGTTTATGTTGGTGATTATAGGATCACGGTCATTTTTGGTCATTTCTTTCTATGAACTCTGGTCGTAAGACCAACTGAATTGAAAGATACCCTGGGTAGTCATAATCATAAAAGAGAGTAATAAATGAGAGTTTATAATTTAACATACTAAGTTTTTCATTACACGGCCGACTGATTTTGTTTATAGGCAATTATCGTTATTATGAAAACAGTAGAGGAGCATGTCGAAAAGCCAAAGCAACGTGGTTCTGCATGCGAAGCAGCCGAGACGAGGGGGAACCAATTTTGTATGTAAAGCATCCGTTACTACTGTAGATGGGACCTATTTATTGTTCATTAAAAATATTCCCATAATTTGTAGTAGACCGGTGCCATAAGGTGCAAATATTCTTTAAATCTCTGAAAATAATTCTGATCTCTTGTTTTGCTTAAACATTTTGAAAATCATTATAAAAACCATGTTAATAAACAAAATGTGATATATAAATTATTTTGTGATTCTTACCTATTAAAAGTAAATTAGAAGTTTAGTAAGTAATTTCCGTAAAATATTTCCTTCAAATAGACACATAACAAAGATTAATTTATTTTATTTTAGATTGGCTGTCGTCGGATGAAGATACTGACACACAAGATGCTAGCGACAGCTTGTTCGTACCAGTAACCAAGGAAAAATACGCAACAGCCTATGAAAATTTCATCAAATGGAAAATCTGCTCAAATGCCCGCTCATTTACAGAAGATGTATTTTTGGCTTACTTCAATGACCTGGCAAATAAATACAAGCCTAGCACACTGTGGAGTATCTATTCCGTGTTGAAAGGCACAGTTTGGACGAAACATGGTATTGACATCAAACCATATTCCAACCTGACTGAATTTCTAAGGAGACGTTCAGATGGTTCAAAAAAACAGAAGCCGAAAACATTGTCAGCAAATGACGTTGACAGGTTTTTGAAATCCGCTCCGGATAGTCAGTACTTGGCCACAAAGGTTAGTTAAACTGCTTAAGGTTAACACGCTCATATACGTCTGCACAGGATCGGCATCGTCGAACTTGAGCTGATCAGGATGATTTCGATTAAACTCCAAACAGAAACGCAATTTTAAACATCGTTACTGCACATCGTGCTGCTTTGTCTTGAGATTAGCTAGTGAAAAGCAGTCACCGAGCTTAAGGTGAAGTGGCTACGGCTCGGCAAGCTGAGCTGATCCGGTAAGGAATTTAAGTTGGGTTAGCGCCTAATTGATGATGAGACGAGTGAGCAGAAGCAATGCTGATCCAGTGCAGTTTTTTGACCGAAAAGAAAATGTGTGCGATGACTTCTCTTTACATACATATACGTACTATGTTATTGTTAATTAGCTTTACGCAATAAGTGTTTTTCTCTTTTCAGGTTGCGTTAATATTCGGAATCGCTGGTGGATGTAAACGTGAGGAACTACGTAACATTACTACAGAAGACATCGACACTCACGGCAAAATGCTTGTAGTCAGAGTCACCAATACTAAAAAAAAGCAACGATCATTTCCTATTCACAGTCCGTTTTATGAAATAGTAAAGAAATATGAAGCTCTTCGTACGCCAAAAGCAAAAACCAACTTTTTCTTTCAAAACTATCAAAAAGGAAAATGTTTGGCTCAACCAATTGGTTTGAACAAATTTAGTGCCATGCCAAAGGAAATTGCTAAGTTTTTGGGATTGCCAGGTGCTAACGCTTACACTGGACATACCTTTAAAACAACTTCGACTACATTGCGGGCTGATTCTGGAGCGATATAATTGATTTAAAAACGTCATGTTAGGTGGTTATCTATCAAAGTCGTAGAATTGTATGTCAGTGACTCCATGACATTCGCCATACTAATTTTGGTGCCTTTCAGAATTATTAAGTGAAATTCCAGTCAAAAGTCTGCTGACTTTGACACTCAAGTGAGTTGACTCACGTGTAAGCACTGCTAGGGATCGGCATCATCTCATCAGCTCGTCGCTGGGTCAAGGTGGCGACAAATCTACTAAAGCGAGACAACGGCTCGCCGTAAGCGGAGTAATGCCCCGCCATAATTAGCTACACTGATCCCGTGCTGTGCTTATACGTGGTTGACCTTTTTGTTGAATAAATATGCTTTTAAAAGGTACATGTAATAACTGTTTTTATTTTATATCGAATCATTATTTTTAAATGTAATAATTACTTCTATTAAGCCTTCATTGCACTCCTGCTTCTGATTAATACGAGTTTGTAATAAAAATAAGGTATAAATGACTTAAAAAAATATGGAACTTCTTATTATTTCGAATGCAGGTACAGTTTCGGGACAAATATTTCGGTACAAGTGTTAACACTATTAACTTAATCTTTTTAGTTCTGATATACACTAAGACGCGCTATGGTAAGCCGGCGATCCAGGTGGGGAAGTACAGGTTTAACCGGAACAACCGCAGTTCTGGAGCCAGATCCTTGTGGATCTGTTGTAGGAACAGCATGGGATGCAGAGCCACCATCACTACCTTCAATGACGTCGTTATTAAACAGAAATGTGTGCATAACCATTAAGAGCCAGTTACACCCCTAAAACTGAACGTGATCAGGACACCACAATCGGGGTTAAGAACTGCCAGTGATAATTATTTAATACTAGTTTATGCCCACGGCTTTGCCCGCGTGGAGTTCGGTAATAATCCTACGGGATCGTACTACCCTATGTGTTAATCCAGGTTATAAACTATCTGTGTGCCAAATTTATCTAAATTCAGACTGTAGTTTTTGCGTGAAAGAGTAACAAACATCCAGACATGCATACATCCTCAAAAACTTTCGCATTCATAATATTAAGTAGGATTCTATAAGGACAATTATGACACTGATGGCTCTTGAGTGTGGTTTAATTGTAGTGATCGCGTTTAGAATCTTTGGTGAACTTCGCTTTAAAATTATTTAAGGACGGAAGTATAGCTTGACCGCTGGACCTTGCGTTTGAGTAGTAGCCATTAAAACAATCGGCGTTCCTAGCTTTTCGACTGCAACGATCTGAACTGGTCGCTCAGAATTGAATTTCGAACCTTTAATCGAACGTCACAAAAGGTTCATGCGGCCTGTCAGAAGAAAAAAACAGCAGTACATTCATCTTCATTTATGGACGCTACGTGTGTTTCCTAATTAAGGAATCTTTTAATTAGTGTGTTGTGTATATAAACCCAAGAACAAGGACAGGACAGGACGCAAGTAAACTTAAAGGTAAAAAATTCCTTTCTCTAGGCGAGCGTTCTGATCGTTGCAGCCCCTTCGAAAATAATTCTTAGGCTGCCCCCAAATATGTGGAGACATTGTGCTTCGCACACTGGGTATTCCTATATCCATATCCCACGCACCCCATCCGATATGGTGGCAGTTTTTACCTAACCACAACACAGGTGCTCGAAGCAGAGTGTGCAGAAGCACAGTTGATACCAACATTGTGTATCGCCGAACTCGTGCGGGCGAAACTGACAGCTATGTACAGGGCCTCTCTGGAGTTATGTGCTTATGGCTCTGATGATTTTTTTAAAACCATAGGTTATATTATATTATACACGGAGTAGTCTCATAGTTTATACATTGTTATTGATGTACATGAATTGTATGGTTTTGTTTATTTCTTGAAACAAACCGTGCTCAAAGACCGATTGTTGCCTATAAAATAATATTTGCTAGAAATTTTCTTAAGAACTTAATAAGTAATTAAAGATCGTACACAAAGAGTAGAAATGATTATAAAACGAATGATGAACGATGATTATCTTTTGATGGTAAATTTCTTTTCATCAATTAATCGGGTGAATAAAAATTTAATTAGCGACACAACACTACAATACCCTGAATGGGCGACTGTTACTATAGAAAGTTAGTCATTGCGGTAAGGAGAACAGAAGAAGAAAGAGCGAGCGAAGCGAGCAAGGGACCTTTGGCAACCCGACTTGGACAGTTTAGGTTCTCAGGGGATGGTGGGTTCTGACCCTGGCATCCCCTTCGTGTTAGGTTGCTTTAAACCCTGCAAACTGAAATAGGAGCCTCACGCAGCGGGATACGTCGATTACGCCTTATCTACAATGTAGTGGTTATTAAGCTTGTTTTAGTTTTTTTTCTGAGTTCCTGAATTATCAATTATCAATGATCGTATTGAACAACTTTGTAGTAGGTAACTCAAATTTGTATTTTCAAGTTGACGTTTAAAACATTTATTTTCGCCCACTGTTTGTTGCCCGCTTAGTATTTTAGTAGCCCACATTTATTGTTTTTGATACCTTTAATTCGAATTTATTTTCGCTCGTTTAAATATCACCCATCATCATCATCATCATCAGCCTTTTTAATGTTCCCACTGCTGGGACACAGGCCTCCTCTCTATGAGAGGGAAATATCACCCATTTATCAGAAATACCTTTTTATTTGTTACAGTATCTTATTTTATTGGCTTATTGTTATTCCAATATATTATTTTAGTTGTTTTTTATTTGTGCATAATGGACCGACCATTATGCACCAATCAAATATTCTTTATACTCTTATTGTTTAGTTAACATACAACTTATTATACCAAGAAAAACATTGTATCGAGTGACAGTTTCTAAATGTTGTGTGTATTTTTGTGTGTTTTGTCCTGTGTGGACTTATAAATACTTTTTCTTTGTCTTTCTTTCGAAATAAATGCATATAAAACTGAAATTTGTGGCAATTATTATTTAAACACACTTGTATACTTTTTATATATTATAATTTTACTTGGACTATTTTATAATTGAAAACACTGTAGGTTCATAATTGTCAGAGTGCCCTAATTTTTCCACTGAGACCAATTTCGAAGTAGCTGTTCACAGTTCTAACCTAACCTAACCTATGTGGTCGGAGTGAACGGAACATTTATACGGCGTAGGGCTATTTCTGTCTGCAGAGTTTAAAGTAACCTAACACGTCTAGTTTTACATTTTAGTTGAAATAAAATACCAGGGAAAACAATATTCGTTAAAAAATAATTCTACTGTTTGATAAGCTTGTTAAATAAAAAAAATGTGACTATAAAATTCATTGAATTGTGTTTCTGTGAAATATTTTTCATTCAAGTAAATAGTAGTTAAAAGAATAATATTTGAAATAAAAATATAAGGAAGGGTATTACTTTAGTGGAAGTGTGTATAAGTTGTATTATTTCAATGATAAATTTTGCATGCCTGAATTGGTACAATACAGCGGACTGCGCATTCATTTGACATCTGGAAATGTATAAAATTGTACTGTGTTGAGCAATAAACGTTTGAATTTGAATTTGAATTTGACCAAGTATTATATGAATCATTTTCTGTGAAACGTAATCCTAAGAAGTTTCTGCAAAACATGGGAACACCATTTAAAATACAGAGGAGGAGGACAAACAGACAGTCGCTCCATATATACTGGTATTGAGCTGCATCTGGTTAGACTGGAAGCCAATTAGGTGACTCCAACATAGCTAGGAATAGGCTAGGCAGATGATGGTGACTATTCTAAAATATTATCTTAATGTTATAGTGGAGTGCACAATTTGCAATCTCTGATACCTTGCTCTCCAACTCGGTCACAGAAACTAGAATGCGAGTCCGACGACACGAGGCTCCACGCCACCCCGCTATCGATTAGTAGCGATTTAACTCCGGAAGCGAGCACACGCATCGCCCGCGCTCCGTGCGGCACCGCCCACGTGGTTCCCGCGGTTGAAACTCAGTTTTCATGTTCCGACGTGCCCTTCGGCCGCTTCCAGTTAATTTTTGCAAGACCTGTGTCACTGCGATTTACTAAAGAAGAACTGAACTTGGTGGAAGGATCTACTGGGTATGCAATAAGGCCTCACAAGGATGCAGGGTGTGTATGGTTACCTATGATGACGTTCTTATCAGAGTCAAGAATGAACACAACCATCTATGGATATTCAGGATATTCAGTTTTCATATATGAAATACCCTGTTTTTTTAAATGAATTGAATCCATTCTTTAATGTTCAATGCAATTTCGGCAATCTAGGTTATGTTTTGCATTAGTGAGTGTAATCATTAATAATAGTATTAAAATTATAGCTGTAAATTAGGAATTGTCTGGCAATGCTTTATAAAGAATCGTGGGTTGTAAATGTCATAAGAGGCGTTCGTAGCGTTCGTAGCGATGCGCTACGACGTAGCACGGAGCGTAGCGAGGCACCTCTACGAGAATACGAATGTATGGACCAATATTATAGAGAGAGGATTTTTATAAAAATCTTATTATAATTTCTTTATTACCTATTAAAAATTTCTATGTAGTGGGGTTCAGAATGATGTACTGAATACGTGGTAAACGTTTGTGCGTCGGTGTCCCTTCCAACCCTACATGGTATTATTATTCTACTTTTTTTCGTGTAACCGTCGAATATAATATAGATTATTATGTATTAATCAATTCAAATAAATAATGTCTGCCTCGTTGGTCGAGTGGTCGCAAGCGCGACTGTTGAGGATGAGATCCTGGGTTCGAATCCCGGGTCGGGTAAAGTGTTATTGGGTTTTTCCATCAGGAATTTTCTTGTCTTCCGGTTGATAGCAATAGGCTCGCCCTCTATTATATAGGACTTAAACATAACTGGTGAAATGTGGGGTATTATAATTGTTTACATCTCTGCCTAACCTTTCGGGGATTAGAGGCGTGGTGTTATGTTATGTAATAAAATATTTTCTTAGCATGAAAATTAAATAAGTAAAAATAAACTCTATGGTTTGTTTTATCTTTCTTCTCTCAAATGACGAGTTAACGAAATAATTTAAACAAATTACTAACTATTATTCAATGTAGATAGATTGTATTACAAACTAAATGAACATTTGTTTAATAAATATAATTTTGTTGCAGCGGTCGCAGGACCTTCATCGGCCCCTCCGGACGATCCCAATTGGCTTATCAAAGTGTGGACAGGTGCTATAGAATGGCGCCAACCTGATAAACCACCAGGTGAAAAAGTGTCAGTGGGTTGCGATATTTTAGCCGACAAACATACAACGGAAGATCTGCAAGTGGACGCTTGGTCAGATTTGTTGCGACTATTTTTGTTACCGGAGGAAGCATTCGATCGTATCGGAAGAAATTTTTTGGAAGACCCTCAGTCCATGTTATTTCAAATGAGCCCATCACCGGAACTCGATGAGCTCACTGAGTCTTTGGAGAGTGGATTGGTCGGGGTTATAAGATTCAAATGTACACCTGGCGGCGTCGCCAATTGGTTGGTGGTAACGTACACACCTGACACAAACACGTATGAAGGCATTGTACCCAACGATCAGATCGGGTTTGTCTCTGGACTTGAAAACCTGGTGAGAGCAGAACAAAGAAGATTGCAAGAAATTCTGTTGCGAAGAAGAGCGTAAAAAACTGATTCAACTAAAATATATCAGTGTAGGGTTCTAAACTAAACCTCCAAAAAAGTATTTTTTTTTATGTAAAGAAATGTAGCTACGGCATGTCGTATTCTTTAGGTTCTTGAAATGTATTCAAGTGTCTAGCACTTGTGCAGCTTTTAAGTGTGAAATGTGTTGTTCGAATGTAGTCCTATAATCGTAATCTTTTTAATATTCATATTAGATGTAGCGCTCACAAATTATTGGAGTTACTATTTAGATTGTTACAAGTAATTTATAATGAACCGTTACGCCGTGACCATAACAAATACTATTGCTTTTTATCACAGTTCAGTTTAGAAACTTAAAATTATAAATAAAATAATTATTATATTATTAATTTATACTATTACACAGTTGCTTTTTGTAATATTACGAAACTAATAAATTTCAAATGGCAGATATTAAAGTTTATTATTATAGCTTATTGAGTTTAATAAATTGATATTATCTCAACTTTAATATATTGTGAAAATACTTAACATAACAGAAAAGTTAACTGTTCCCATAGTATTCCTGTTCTTCTTGAAATGTAATACTGTCACAAAAACCAAAACTTAACCTAACCATCAATGTGAATATTGTACTTAAGAGCTTCTGTAAATTATGTACTATTCAATGTCAACCTTCTGGAGGCCTGCTAATTTTATTATAGTACTTACTAAAAAGTTTTTAGTATGACGAAGTACTTTCATGTTAGAGTTAATCCATAAACAAAGATAAGGGTTAAGCTCGCCGTCGTACAGGCGCCAGCACATCAAGCTACTACAATCTGTCAAAATTCTTGAATTAATTAGTTTTCAACTTTATCGCTGAAGCAATAGTGGATTGGGAAAATTTAACAGTTTCGGGTAGCTTGATGTGGATGATTTTTTCTGATTTTCCAGTCTTACCAAGGGGTATCGTACTCAGTACTAACTGAGCTGTGGAGGTCAGATAGACAGTTTATGTAAAAAAACTGGTATTCAGCTGCATCCGGTTAGATTAGAAGCCGACCCCAAAATTTGGGAAAAGGCTAGGTAGAAGAAGGAGATCTTTTTATTTTGTGTGCAATAAAGAATAAGATTTCCATAGTTTGAGAGAACAATGATGATGAGAACGAAAAATGTGTATTGAATAGTCACTATTAATTTTAAGCAGTTCTCATAAATAAACCCCAATGTACAAATTAACCTACCTTCGTACCCCACCTTACCTCTTACTTCCATGTATTATTATAAGAAAATTTCCAAGATATTGTACTATTGTATTGTCTATCTTCCATCGTTTGTAGTTGTTCGTAATTCATCATTAAATACATATTATCAAAATATTTCTTTTAATTACGTACGACTCGTGAAAAGAAACTTCATAGCTTTGGAAAAAGAGCTCTTTAGGAAGGGGCTCACTCGAGGAAGAACATGCGCAATAACTATTTCTGCAGCTAGGATGTGTGAAGTGCGGGTGACATTTGATGACATTAGACGCCAAGACATGTATAGTGGTGGGATGTATTGCTATGATGGATAGACGATATTTTTATAGAAAATAAGAAATTATGCAATTTTATTTTATCTGTTTAGATCTGTGTTACGATTCTCACAAGTACTCACAACAAACATTTCGTTTTGATTTATTTTTATTATGTAATTGATTTTAAAATATCTATTTAATACAAAACATTAAAAAACACATTTAAAGCACAACCGACATTAAGAAAAAAAAATGTTTCGTGGTATCATTTTTGCCATGGCAAAAATCGTAGTTTGTCGGCGGCAATTTTGCTTTAGTAAGTGTGCAAGCGCCTTGTAGAGGATACGTATTTCCATTTATAATTCCGTTGTTTGTTTACTTTTGTGTTAAAATTGATTTATGTTACAGACGTCTACATAAAAAAAACTTACGGTAAACTTCTTTTCCTATAAAAAATATCGACTTTCCATTATACTTATACATCCCATCACTAAACTCACGTTACGTTACACGCATAACACTTTGCTTTATTTTTCTTTCAATTTGATTTTATGTGTAGTCCATAAAATCTTGGCAGAATAAATTTAATATATATTAGTCTTGACGTAATTTTATTAGACAATATGTACTAAGCTTACTAACATACATAGTAGATAGTGATATATGTGGGGAAACTTACCGTTCGCCTGACCCGTTTGGACAGACCTTCACTGTGGCCGAAAGTACGGACAGGCATCGTCGAGTGTAAACGAGACAACGGGACTAACGTGTCACTACTGTCTTGCACTGTCGAGGCTTCCTATAGCCCACCGCCAGATCTAAAATCATAAGTATAAGGATTCATTACTGCTTCACTTGATTCCGAAGGAAACAGTCAGAAGAGTTGAAAAGAATTGCTTGGGAAAGACGTGCAGAAAGTATAATTTAAATAGACCCGTGCATCGACCTCGGCGAGCTCTCTAAAGCCCTGCAGAATGGGATGGTGGGCAGCATGACGTTTGCTCTGTCTTAAACTACGAGGCCTGTATGTTAAGTGGCAGTGATCGGCCAGAAATATAACGGCGGTAATAAACCGGTAAGTTTACAAGATTGAAAGCAGGGCGATGTACCATTTTAAATGAATAATATTAGTATTAATCAAATATGTGGAAGTGTGTGTGAGAAGGAAATGTGTATGGATACACGTTCATGTGTGTTGTGTTTTTTTGTAAAGAGGAAGAGGATTATATCAAGTTTATTGATTTGGTCTCTGTCTAGTTCATTCTATATTACATACATTTATCAATTAAAATAACCTAAAATAACTAACTTAATAATAAACTTAAAAAATGGCATCAAAAAACTCCTCAACGCTGTTAACTGGTAACACTTAGCCTCTGGCCAAGGTAAAAGCCAGCCCTTGGGTCACAGGAAGTGTCAACTAAGCGTTTTGAAATTTCTTTGAAAAGGCTGTGAGCACTCGGACACCACGTTTCTACAGTTTCAACCCCAAACGGCTCCAAAATATAGGTTCCAAGAAGATTACTATATTAACGCCACTTGAGGTTCTCCACAGCAGCAGCGGCAGCCCCAGTACAGCACTGTGAGCTAGGAAGATGGGATGGCGAAAGAGTATCGACACATGATGCGTCCCACACTAAAGGCCTACCAATCTTCCAAGAAAACAAAGAAATGCCGTCCAGTCTTTTGCCATCGTCGCGTGACAAGCCATTGGGTTCTAATACAGCTGGAACGCCGACAGTGACAAGAGCTCGTCGGATGATGTCGTTCTTTCTGCTTCCTTTTAAAAACTTAAAGGCATAAAACATAATATTAACGTCTTGCAAATGAGGTTTTGTACTATATACCTCGGGAAATATATGTACTCTTCCTTGCATCAGACGAAGGTAAGCGGACATGTATCCTCAGGACAGGTTTGAGAACAAAGAACTGCCGAACTGTCAGTACCTACTCTGCAATCAGCGTATAGTTGCGTTGTAGGGTATCTGGAGGGTTTCCTTAACATAACTTTGATTTTCTTCATTACTTTGCTTTCATGCAGTCATTGCAGGACTTCAAATGCCAATCTGGATCCAGAGCTGACCAGCGTATGGACAGGAGTTTTATACTGGATACGGCATGACAGGGTGGTGTTTGAAAACATATCACCACTGCTTTGAGACGTATTTGATCTCACTGAAGAGTGCAAATGAAAGTATTATTTATTGGTGAGCAATTGAAAGCGTGACACTTTCAATTTCTTTAGATATTCGTCAGTTAGTTTTTAAAGTAAAAAATATCTGTATAGGTATTGAATTTATTGTTAGATCGTAAGTATTCATATTTAGCAGTATACAAGGTCGTGACGACAATAAATGAAAACACTGGTAATACTAGTTCAAAGGATTTTTTTAAACCATCAAATAAATGACAACATCGAAATTAAAAAAAAAAAAACATACTTAATAGCATAAAACTGTTAACGAAATAGAACACCATTTATAAATATTGGGTTATTATTTTATTAACCTAAGCTATAATTTGCACTAATTCGCACCTGGAAGTAACAGTTAAGGAATGTATTAGGCAAAGGTTTTTGAAGTAGTGAGTTGGCAACATGTGTTTATACCGATACGGGGGTCGTTAACCTGTCGGTGCTAGCCTATTAACCTATATCGTGTAGAAAAATCTGTAAAGGAAATATAAAATCCTGTGACTAAACTACTGGATTTATTTGATTGAATTTTTGTATGCAGACTGGGAACGTCATGAGGTATACGCAGTTTAATTTATTGTCGTATTGTCGGCGCCACCCTGTGTAAAGTTTTGGATTGTGGTTTGTTTGAAAAATTACAAATTATACAGAATTGTGTGCAGTGTTAATAATGTTTGTGCTCGTTTCTCTGTTGTAGGACAAGAAAAGTAAAATAAAATGGATTGAAAAAAAAATATCCGAGAATGCAGTCATGTTTTACAGTTAATGAATTGCATATAACTTTATCCTTATTTTTTACGACACGACATACAAAGTAATCGTATGTTCGATTATGACATAGTCAAATATACGATTTGTAATGTACAAGCGTTTCCTACCGTAATAAACTTCTTAAAATTTACAAGAGAAGTTATTATTACGGTAGGAAACGCCCTCAAGTTGATCACAAAGAGACTTTTGACGTTAAATTAGAAATTGACAGTTTTTTCATGATGTTTTCTATTCTTTTCAGTGATGTTTATATCCCATGAAAGTGGAACGCAACATTTGTATCACATGGGATATTGTTATACAAGGAATTCGGGACGGAAATGCGGAAAATGCTTTTGGGTTTGCAAGTGGAGAAAATCTAAAAATTGTAAAGCTTCTGCTGTTACCGTAGAAGATTGCGTTGTCAAGATAAAAGGAAATCATACACACGAGTCATGTGAATAATAAGTAATAGGGCCAAACATAATATTCCTGCATTTTGTATTAGCAGGCCCTTCTTCAATCCTGTTGATGCGCCGTTCAGACCTCAGACGAAATAAACAACCAAGACATAGCACTGCGAACAATTCAGTGAAGCATGCGCAAAACCATGCCTCGCTCTGTGCGTATACACTCACACGCACACATTTACATCAAACTACAATTAAACTACGCTCAAAAACTAAGCTCACCGTGCACATATGTTTACGAAACCGGCTTCACGTCACTGCTGACAGTGCTGTGTCTTAGTTTTTTATTTGGTCTGAGGTTCAGACAGAGATGGTTGCAGTTGACAGTTGCGACATTGACATGACTTTATCTGATATAAATGTCTGTGTACGTCTGTCATATTTACGGAGTGTCAATTTAGGTTTAAAGCATTTTAAAACTTATTAAATGCGTGTATTTACAGTATTTAGTCAATTAGTTAGGTATGCTTGATATTAATGTTAATGGGTACGTATATAAAATGTAAGGATAAGTGATGTAGCTATCTTGTTTACAAATAAATTCTTTCGAACAATAGTTTGTGTTATACTTATAAAATGGTATATTCTATATAAAAAGGAAGCTGTGTCAGTCATTCTTGGTTTGTACTTAAGATGGGTTTATGTCCATCATAAGCCATTCATTTATTCATAATATACCTGTTTTGCGCTACTAATAGAAGATTTTAGAAATAGCCTGAAACTCTCTTAACCCCCAATTCAACAACCTTTTTCTATCTTTTACAGTTTTCTACAAAAACTACTGCGGTAGGACCTATCTTTGGTACAAAGGTTTCTGGTACCGAAAGTACAAAGAGTTAGGGACTACCATCTGGTGGGTCTGCTACAAGAAGTCCTCGTTGAGGTGCACCGGCTCCATCATCACAGATGCAGGGGAATTGGCGAATGTCTCTTGTCATTCCCATGAGCAGAATACATGGCAGAAAGCCTTCGATGGGCTTCTGAGCTGAAGACTGGAGTAAACAATTATTGTTTTAAACTAATTTGTAGCGTTGTATTAGTTTTGTGGATTATTTTACTGTTCGACGTATGTATTTTTCAGGATCACCCCACTAGTTTTGGACTCTAATAGAACTTGTGTTTCATTCGGGACACAATATCGCAACCAGATTAAATCGCGTGAAGGAAGGTTCCGATGGCTTGAGGTGTTCTGACATCATATAATGTACTGCGATATCTAAAGTTTTTAATACATTGTAGTACATTGAATTGTAGTCATATATTCATCTTTCTAGTGAATACTTAATAATGGAATATTTAACAATATTTTCTTTGTGATATTATCTAGAATTGGTGCAATCATCAAAAGAATTCTAAAAACTATACTGTTATTATATATCTGTGAAGTAGTTTTTTTTTTAGGTCAATACAATTTTGTATGTCTAGTTAGTACAGTACCTAAGATCAGCTATTTCTTAATGTATTATTTATAAATATAAGTTTTGAGCCAACCAGCTTTAATGGCAGTTAACGCGAGTTTGGGTTTTATGTTTATTCTACAAATCTACAGAATATTAAAATGCACCAGTTGGCAGCTTACGGTTGTAAGCTGCCAACTGGTGAATTAAATCTACATTACTTACACTCGCTTGTACTAAAAAATACAAAATATGTTTAGCACTAAAAATATTTAAATCGTCATTCTGTTTTTGTCTCTTTAAACAATTGGCAGAAACAGAATGATGTTTTTAAGTCGTTTAGTGGTATTAGTGATTTGTTTTCAAAGCTATATTACAAGATTGTGGACGCGGTTCATATTCGACAACAATCACAAAGCGTAAATCTCAATTCATAATTGACTGATCATAGCATATTGAAACTACAGTGATACCGATAGTGTTTTAGTGGTTCCGATTAAGGTAACGCTCCTAAAGATCCTGGAATTCAGGACGTTTTCATAAAGTTTCACGCTAAAGAATTATTTCAGAATACGGACCTTTTACGAGTCTGTAAAAGTAGGCAGAGTCAATCTTCCTCTTCTCTAGTCTCTCCCAATAAACTAGTTTAGGTAAATACTATAACCAATTTCTTGCACTGTAGCAATGATTGTAAGTTTTGAACTTTTGTTAATGAAATGTGTACCAATTTATTGTCTGTAAATTTCGAAGGTGTCATTAAACTTTTCAGTGTTTTTCATCGTTTTATTGCTGTATTCAAATTTTAGCTATACAGGCTGACCTTATGTGTTTAGCAATCTTTAAGGGGTTGAAAGTATTCATGAAAATATCCAAAAACATTTTTTTCTTTAGTAAAATATCGTAGTTCGTTTAGATTATTTTTTGTATCGTGGAGCTCTGTTACGCCTGATCCATAACTATAACAAAAAATATCTTACATCATGAAAAACTTTATAATGTGTAAAGGAGACGCTTTTTGTTTCCGAAAAACTCATATCTATTTTGGTAAACCAGATATTCTTTTTGATAATTTAATTTTAAACGATATAGGTTTTCAACAAATTCCTTCCAAATATTGAATGTTTGTTTGCAGGTGTTGAAGCAACATGTATGGAGGAGAACGGAAGATGGTACTTGTATTGCGAAGGTTATAAGTACAGGATAAACAATCGCGCTGGTGACAAAGTTTGGTGGATATGTACTCAAAGAACCGCTAAGACCTGTTCTGGCTCCGTGGTTTCATTCCAAGGTCACGTCTTCAAAAGATCTGCGCACACACATTGACAAGATTTGCATTTCTAGATGGAGTCTTAGATTTTGTATTTCGTTCCAGAATGGTGCCTACTGCTAAACATCGCAGGCTAAGTTAAAAGGTGGTTTATTTGAGTGTTGTCTATTGTTTTTCCGCCTTGTTTAATTCCAAGTTCCTGCTGTTTCACTATAAGTAAAGGTATTTAGGTGACAAGTAAAGGTAGTTTAAGTTTACTACAAGTAACGGTATTTTATGGTTACTACAAGTAAAGATATTTAAAGTTGACTACATGAAAAGGTATTTTAAGTTTTCTACAAGTAAAGGTATGGTATCGCTTTGAAAAGTAAATCATAAGCTAATTATATAAGTCAAATAAATCGTTGAAATTTATTAAATCTATTTGATTTTTGTGTCTGTCCCAAAATAGTATTTTTCGTCATATGACCTATTCATACATAGTATTTTTCACAATGTTATTTTTCAGGATTGTACTTGACGGAAAACAATGGCAGAGCGTACATACATTGCGATGGATATTCCTACAGAAGAAACAATGTTTCTGGTGATCGAGTGTTCTGGATCTGCACCAGCAGATACTCCAAGAAGTGCTCTGGTTCCGGAGTGACATATAAAGGATTATTTATAAAGAAGAAGGGTCATACACATTGAGTTTAAGTATTAAGAGTTTTGTTTGTTTATGTAATAAATCTAGTTAGTCCAATTATTTTGTTCAATTATCTAGTTAGTCCAATTATTTTGTTCAATTATCTAGTTAGTCCAATTGTTTTGTTCAAAATATTAACAACGATGTTACCGCTCCTTAAAAGTGCAATGATAACAAAAACTATTAAGGATCGGACAAATTGCGGACGTGGCTCCGATCACGGATTCGGACAGATATTGCAATAATAAACAGTACCTATTTATATGGAGGTGTTCGTGTCTGAAGCTGCGGACGGTAACCGATCAAGGGATCGGTTCACTCGCTGTTCACTTGTTATTGGCCTCTAAAATGTTGATCACTTTTTAAGTGGTTTTTCTAGTTCTATAGAAGTGGTGCCTATATGTATGTTACCATAGAAACTGGTAGAAAATATCAGGAATGCGATAGCTACATTTAGAGAAAGAACTGCATTAAGGGGCCAGCGGACAGTGAATTTTCCATACAAACGTAATACCAAAATCATTTTCAGTTTCAGCATATTTCCACCTTATTATGCTGTTATTCGGAACAAGACAGTATTCATCTACACTCGCGAGCAAAAGTATGGAATCCCTTATTCGGAATTGATTCCGCGCGATCTTGAGTACTTAATAACTAGTTAAGAATAACAAAAATGGTACCATTTTAAAGGTTAAATTGTTAACTTTAAATTGATAACAAATTCATTTAAAGCACGCCAGGATTTAAAGAGCTATGCCGGTTAGAGCGAAGAAGTTAGGAAAACATAAGGATAATGGAAAAATAATAAATGAAGAAAACAACAAAAATTAAGTGATAAAAAATGTAATTGGCCTTAAAATTAATTTTCAATATTTTGTGTTTCGTCCCCTCGCCCTAATTACTGCTCGAAGACGGTTCTTCATTGACCTAATCAGCTTCTGAACCGATTCTTGCGGGATACCTTCCCACTCTTCTATCAAAGCCAATTTCAGCTCATTTACACTTAAAAGAGCAGGATTTCTGGAACGAACCCTCCTCTTCAGTTCATCCCACACGTGCTCAATGGGATTCAAGTCCGGGCTGAGCGCTGGCCAGTCCAATGTGGCGATACCGACTTCTCCGAGGTATTCAGTTGTGGCACGGGAAGGGTAACAACGAGCGTTATCGTGCATAAGGAGGAAGTCATCACCGATATATCCCGCATAAGGAACGACATGTTCCAGCAGAATATCGGAAATGTAGCGGTCTGAAGTTAGACCGCCTCCTCGTCCCCCGCCAGGCACGAAAACAAGCTCCGTTTTACCGTCGAAGGAAATAACGGCCCACATCATACAAGAACCGCCCCCATAAGCCACTGTCTCAGCGAAACAGCACTGCGCAAATCACTCCCCAGGCCGCCTGTAGACCCGACCCCTTCGATCGCTGCCGTGCAAACACATTCTGCACTCGTCGGAGAACAGAACTCGCCTCCATTGCTCAACCTCCCAATCAAGATGGAAGCGAGCAAATTGAAGGCGTGCTTGTCGGTGACCTGCTGTCAGTTTCGGGCCTGTGGCAGGCCTTTTTGGAGTCAAATTAGCTTGCTTAAGTCTTCGACGAACTGTCCACTCGCTGGCAGCTACCCCACGAACATTTCGGAGCTCCTGTTGGACGTTGACACCAGTCATATGTCGATTTCGGAGAGAGGTTGACACGATAAAACGGTCATCTCTCTCCGATGTGCACCGGCGCCGTCCAGATCTTGGTCTCGGGTTAAAGCCACCAGCCTCCCGAAAGCGTTTATAAACTTTCGAAACACAGAATTGGCTTATGTGGAGCTGACGTGCGACAGCCTGCTGGCTGAGCCCTTCTTGCAATAGGGCGACGATTTGTGCTGCTTCTGTAGGTGTAGTATCCATTGTCTTCCAAGTTCAAGGGTAAGAAGTAGCGGAGTTGTGTACCGGTCAACGTGTGAAAGCCGCCTGTAAAAAAAATCCGATAACACGTGCTTTTATAGGGGGTCAATAGGGTGCAACTCGCGGCGTATCAAACAATTGAAACATATCTTTTTCCTTACTTCTTCACGTATTCCGGGATAGCTTCTTAAATAATGGTATGATGTGGATGTATTTGGTATTAATTTAAAGTTAACAGTTAAACCTTTAAAATGGTATAATTTTTATTATTCTTAACTAGTTATTAAGTACTCAAGATCGCGCGGAATCTAGTCCAAGTACATTGTGTATTCCATACTTTTGCTCGCGAGTGTAGGTTCCGTTTCATTTCTTACATTTTTACAGTATAAATAAGACGTTTTCATCTCATCTGTTCTATATTAAAAACGGTTATATTGTTAATATTTTTTATTTCGAAACATGGCTTATATTGTTAAGTTACACAATATAAAAAAAAATATGGAAAATCATTGAGTTTTCATTCATCATTTTTGGCATTACGGCACACATTCAAATTAGTCACAAAAGTTCAGCGGCAAGTAGTGCTATCGCATCAAACATTGAGCTACAGCGGGGCGCGGGACAGAACACTGTGGATGTGTTGACGTAGTATGGTGACAAATGTAAATGTGTGCGAGAGCAAGCATGACTAGGACTAGGTGACTACTCTACACACACAGCTGTCGCACGCGCGTTAGCTCGGTTCATAGACCATGGTATCTATGTGTAGGATGTGTGTCGCTTCGACAGGTATTCACACTAGCGCAATGTGCATGTAGATCGTAGACACCGCGCCCGTCCCGCACGCCATCCGCGCCGGGCAATTGTCAAAAAAAGATTGTGCAAGTATTTAATTATCATCATGAATGCAAACAAAAATACGGAAAATAAAGCAGTAATAAATGTAATTTTCAAAAATTAAATCAACGTTTTCACAAGGGAAAAAATGATATTTCTTTAAAATGTTATACAATTTGTCGTTCACTAAATTACAATAATTTTATTGTAATGTTTTACCTGACATAGCTCTCATAATATCATGTCAATTTTTACAACTGCGTAAAATGAAGCAGAGAAGAAGTCCAAATCTTATAAATCAAGTATGTTTTATTTTTCACAATCATTTAGCAAATATGGTCACCGCACACGATTTGATTAGAATCACGTTTCGTTCTTTTTTTTTTAATAAATGTCAATCTTTATTACTTACCTATTTATGAATAACAAAATAAATGTGTACCTTTGGAAATCCTTGTTTTTTATTTTAATCAGTCTTAGCCGAGAAAGACCTATCCCCCTATCCTAGGGATGTAAAACTTATGAGCCAGTCCACACGGCGCGTTTCGTCGACGCAACGCAAATATTTTGACGCATAGCCGGCCACACAGGCGCTGCGTCACCGCAGCGTTACTACGACGCAATAATAACGTTCCGACATCGCAACGGCGACGCACAGTTGCGGCAAGCATTTTATAAAAACATCGCATCAGTCTAAAGAAAGCCTGGATGGACACGGCGCGTTGCGTCTCCGTTGCGTTGACGCAGCGCTGCCGTTACGTCGTCACAATGTTTACACCCCCGCCCGCTTCGTCTAGGGGGCTGCAGTTCCGTCGTGTGTGCGTTGCGTCGACGCAGCGCACCGTGTGTACACTATGGTTATTAGTATGTAAAATGACGCAACGGAGACGCAACGCGCCGTGTGGACTGGCTCTATGGCGGGCCGCGTGCGTAGGTACTAAGTAGGTAAGTAGTTACTTAGATTTCAGATTTTCAGGCGAACCGTATACTTATTCGTTACATTAGTGGTCCAGAAAAAGTAGGTAATTAACCCAGATTATTTTCTACAAAGCCTAGATTTTGAGATATTCTAACATTTGAGATAAAAACATCGTAGACAAATTTCCTAAAAACGCATAACTAATCTGCACAAACAGTAACGATTGCCCAAAGTAACTAACAAAAATAAAGCAAATAATGAACATGATAATTACTAAAAAGAAATGCATTTGTCGTTATGAATGAACACTATTCACACACGCTCACGCGCGGCTTCGCAACGCGCCGGTAAGTGTGTAACAGAGATAGATGGATTTTTGCCTTCGCTTCGAATTGCAGTTGCGAGTGGTCTGCGCCGCGCTCTTAAGAGACGAAGTGTTTATGAGCGAGCTGTTTTTGAAGAAAAAAGGGACACACACATTGACAAGTTCAAAGTGTTTCTCATTCAGAGAATGATTTAAAACGATATTTCTAAGTGCATGGCGTTATAAATCAAAAAGAAGCTGTACATCACTCGCTCTTGGACATACGCTGCCTATATTATTAATTTCATATATCTCTAAAAATATATAAGAATACATCAAGACAAAGTCAAACGTTATTTCATTGAGTAGTTTATTTATTTAAGACAATAACAAGATAACCTACCTACTTACATAATTAAAAAAAAAGTAAAAATATTACTTTTCTTTGCAGCTACTGGCGTGGACATGCAGAATTGTGGTGAGAACACATACTTATGGTTCCATGGATACCAATACTCGAAGAGCACCTTATCTGGAGACAGGACCTGGTGGGTTTGCACCAGACGCAAGTCTATGAGATGCCCTGCGTCCATCATCACGTTCAATAACCATCCGATAGAGATGAGTATCAAAAAACACACGCATAAGAATTATTGATACCTGGATTAATATTGTCCATTGTGCATTTTTTGACATATTTGCTAGTTGATGTGTTTATTTGTATTAAATCAATATTAAGTATGTAAAAAATAATTTAAAAAAAAAATGAAACCGCCTTCGAAAACTTACCTTTTATCTACACTAAAAAGTTGTGAATAATATTAAAAAAAAAATGCATATTATTGAAATATTTAACATTAATCAGTTATTTTTGCAGCACAGGTTTTTTAACTGTAAATGTAAGTTTGTTTTTATATTACAATAAAAACCATCGTTGGGAGGCAAATCTGATCGTAGGAAGTGTCCCAATATTTAGATGGGCCACTACGGAGCCCTATATTGTGCGTGGCCTGACACGCACTAAATATTGCTTAAAACAGCATGAAAATGCATTTATTCATATTTAATGCCTGGCTGTTGGGATTTTTGACACAAATGTTATGAAATATTCATTGTTATTGCGGTGTGTTGTTGAAGACTAAAGTTGATAAAGATTTATTTTGTTTTATTTGGATATTCAAAATTACGTTCAATAAAAGAATTAAATTCTGGCGAATGTACCTTTTTTCAAGCATTAGTAAAACCGCGTCTTAACGTACGTACTGTTCTTGCAAACATTTTGTATGTTTAGGAAGATTGATAATTTTATGTTCATTTTATTTAAAATAATGAAGATAATGATGCCTCCAAAATACATACAATGAACTTAAGTATGGTAAGTTTAAAAAGATTTTAAGAGTAATTTGCGCAAATAACAATCAAATACTACCATTTCAGAACCCAGATTTGGGGAATCTATAAGAGGGAACCCAGTGATCCTGGTTGGACAATTTCGATTCAATAAGGAACGCAATATTGGCAGGAAAATCCGCTGGTCCTGTGTCAAGAAGAGAAGTCTTAGATGTACAGCGTCACTGACAACCGTGGAAGGAGTCATTATCAGGACGAATGGAGTACATAATCATCAATTATGAATTTACTTTAAACAAGATGTAAATTATTTAAAAATAACGTATAATTATTGTAATGTATTTTTGGGGTGATTTGTGATGAATAAAATTAAAGTAGCTACAAAAATATATCACATGATGGCGTATGGTGAAAGCTGTTTTATGTATGGTACTTTTTAAGTGTTATTTATTTGTTAAAATTACATTAATATTTATTAGTTCTTGGTCTATACAGTCTGCTTTGTTGTTAAATGAACATTAAGTGCATGTTTAAGTATCTTATTAAAGATATAATATATCCGGTTAACATCCATTCCGTGTAGTGTTTCTTCTCACATCAAATTGAAAGGTAAGTAGGATTAGGATAGTATAGCCGAGTGCAATTGGAAAAACCACTCAAAAGGTTGAACGAACTTCAATATTTTTCTAGTTATTATGTCTCATCAGAAGGCTAATAAAACGAGGATTTGAACAATAATTTTCACACGCCACGGAGTCTGGATTTGTGCCCGGTTAATGGCAATACGCTCGCCCCCTATTTCATGGGACTTAAAACATAACTGGCGAAATGTGGGTGTACGTACTATAAGGTACACCTCTGCCTAACCCTACGGTGATTACAGGCGTGATGTTATGTTATGTAATGTGTGTTATCTGGTTGTTCGACTCTTCTCGTGACCAGAGGGCTGGCCTATTTTTTGGTCGAAGAATCACCATTGCCATCCATCGTAGCAATGCGCCAGCCTTCTGGGCACTATTTCTGATGACAGCGGTGTGGACGAAGTTTCCTCATTATCTTGAATTTGATTCTGGAAGTCTTAATGGTAGAAGTGTCCCCATCATTGGTATCACCTCACCTCATCGACTAGCCAGTGAGCAAGTAACCAGATCGCTATCTAAATCTCTCGTTGCTGGGTGAAGGTGGCAAAGACACAACTTTAGCGACGCCTTGCCCTAGCGGCGAAATGGCGATACTCTGCCAATTCATAAAAAATCCAATTCCTGTAAATCCTATGATGTACCTAATGTGGTTATGGTGGATATTTTTTTTTCTCGGTGTAGAAATCCACAATGGACGTCTGGGTCTTCAGGAGTCTGTAAGACTCGTACTGACTAAAAACCCACCAGTGCTCCCTCGCAAGTCGCACACTTACCTTAACCACCATAACTTGTTAACAATACTATGTTTAAATGATTATTACAAAATTGTTATTTAAACATGGGTATTTAATTTACTGACTTCTGACTAAGTGACGACTTTAATTTGTTATTGACACAAAAATTGTTTTAGTTTTTAATAACCAAATTGTTAAAATTGCAGCGTTTTTCGGGACAACAACCTATGGCAAGCGTTGCTTATACATGGGGTTAAACAAGTATACTGTACATCAGAACGAGGGTCCGAAGACCAGGTGGCGGTGTGTGAAGAAGAGCGACGGCTGCCAAGCGTTCGTGATGACCATCGACAACATCATCATTAGACAACGACAAGATCATAATCATGAGTAAATCGTCATCACTTACTGTAATAATCAACGAAGATTGTAGGAACGGAAATGATCGGTCTTATCTAGTGGCGACACGAACTATGAAGTTACAGCTATACCGTGATAGAAGTATTGATCAGTCAGCGAGGTAGCGAGGCTGAATGCCCAAGAACGTACCTATTCCTATTTTTAAGTATGTTTATGTTTATTTATTGATAAATAATGCTTTTATTGTACACATCCCTTATGAACTAGATGTTTTAAAAACAAATCTCACAAACATGTTTATTGCAATCAACTATTATGTTATAAACATATTTTTACTGAAAATTTTATTTGTGTCAATTATCCGAATAAGCCTACAACTGAATTAAAACAAGCAATCAATTTAAGTGTTTTAAAATTTAATTTGAAAGAATTTTGTAAAATAGATTACTTTTATTTATTTTCAACACGTAACAATTATTGATAAACTAACTATATACATTTATAATTAAAAACTATTAAATAAACTAACAAAAAACTATAAAAGGGCATCAAAAAACTCCTCCTCAACGCTGTCAGATGGTAATGTACCTAAGAGACTGGCGGCGCGGCGTTGCCACGTTGTATGGCACCACTTAGCCTCTGGCCAAGGTAAAGGCCAGCCTTATCTCAGCATTTCCTTAAATAGGCTTTGAGCACTCGGACTCCACGGCCCCGGAGTTTCAACCCTAAATTTTGTAAAATAATCAGATTAGTTTATTATAGCTAATTATGTCTGTGAATTTAAAGTAAAAAAATTCTTTTTTTTTGCAATAAAAGTGAAGTGTAGACTGTATTTTATTAATTCACATTTTAAAAACTCAGAGCAGTTATGTAATGTAACTGTGCTACTGTGCATGGTTAAAACACTGTATCATAAGATACATTGTTGACGGTGTATGTTAACATTTACCATGGTGAATCATAATAATTTAATATTTTCAATAAGATTTTGCTCATCCACCACTTCACCAGTGAATGTTATCTTACGATGACGAATTAATAAATCTCCATTATCTTCATTGTAATTACTGCATGATTTAGATATGAAAGTTATAGAAATATATCTTGAAGATGATGACGTGCAGAGCCGAAACACGTGTCGACTGATTTGGTTGTATGCAGCAAGTTAACTCTCGCTCTTCTTATATGAGCAAAATTATATTTTAGCAAATGGGAAAACGGCGCTGGATCCTGCACCCAAGCCTGGATCTATAAATAATAGCAATATTACCATTAAAATTCCCAAACCCCATTAAATTTACCCCTTGATATCAGAATAATAATTATCGTGTTTTGTTACAGATTGTGTGAGGGAAAACAAGAAACATATAGAAACAATGAGAGAATTAGAGCTCAAAAGAGAAATGGAGTACAAGACACGAATAGAATTAGAAACGATGAGGGGAAAAGAAATTATTAGAGAAATAGAAAAAAGGAGAGAATTAGAAAAAATGGCAGGAATTTACAAAAAAACAGAAATGGAAAAGATTAGAGAAAGAGCAAAAATTAGAGAAATTGATAAAATGAGAGAAGTTGGAAATATTAGGGAAGCAGACAAACGTAGAGAAGCTGAAAAAAATAGAGAAATTGAAAAGAATAGAGAAGCAGAAACAAATAGACAAATTGAAAATAAAAGAGAAGCTGACAAGAGAGAAATTGAAAAGAAGAAAAATGAAACAAAAGAAACATTCGACGAAAACAGAGCAGTGGACGAAGAAGTTGATGATGAAGATGTAGAAATTCAAGAGGGACTAATTTTAAACAGCAGATTCGGGCGACAAATGCTCGTTGTTAATGGCAACAAGTATTTCAACGAGAGGGAACGTGGCTGGAAGATTGAATGGAGATGCTCCAAACGAATCTCACTTGGCTGTAAAGCTAATATTGTGACTGTAAGGGAGAGAATCGTTCGTCATCAGGACACTCACAATCATAGCAACGATCCTGACTTTTACACTAAAAAGTAATTCCTCGAAATAATGTGTTGTAGATCGATGTTCATTTTTTATTCGAATCCCAAGATATGATCCCTTATTATCTCTTGCATAGGTATAAGGCGAATGTAGTGTGTACGGAGTCTACACTACCAAATTATACGCCTTTAAACTTGAACTCTTTATATTTATACTTTTAAAATATTTTTACATTCATAGGTATTTTTCTATACGAGTATATCCTTCTCATATTCGATACCAATACGCCATGAGTTATCGGGCTTCTTAACTAACACAACCAGTGCTGCGTATGAGCTCGTCGACTCTTTAATCACAGTAACCGAAACGAAACAAAGGTTTGGGTTGTAAATGGTCTTTCATCACTTGTGTAACTATAGCATACGTTTTTTTCACTGGGTTTCACGGGAATCGTTAAATTACTTAACAATTCATAGGGTTCATCGCCCATTGCCGCGATTAATATGGGTAGCCATAGTTCTTCTTTTATCTCGTTCACTTTAAAATACATTTCCGCTCGTTCAGCATACAATGTCCAATTCCCGGAACGCACACTAACTTCCTTAGAGTGATTTTGGCCGAAAATTAACAAAGTTCAATTCCGCACGCTAATCCAATCCTCGTTAGCCACTGTGGTGTTTATTGAAATGAGACACGTACAACCAGTTCAACCGTTTATTGTGGACTGCCCGTGCAACAAAATACGCACACATGCGTGTGCCCGCTCATTGGTATACTACACTTTGTCAAAACATTGTTCCAAAATAAATGTGACTATCTACGTGTGACGTGTTTTGACCGCACGCTTGGCGCAGTGGCTGGGCGATTGACTGCTGCGCTACGTGTCGCGGGTTCGATTCCCGCATGAAACAATTATTTGTATGACCTACAGATAGTTCCTACGAGTCTGGCTGTTTATGTATGTGAGTTTAAATGTTTGTAAACGCACCTACGATTCAGGAGAAATTCCAAGTGTGGGACAACGTGTTAAAAAAAAACGAAAGTGTTACCTTTGTATCTGAATTGTATTATGTATTAACAATGGAATTGTAGTTTGTTATGTACAAAGTGTTTAAGCGTTGATGTTGTATGTACCTATACGTATGCCGACAAATCAGTGTATTACATAATAAAATAAATGAAAATAACAAAAGGCCATTGAAGAATAATTAACATTTTTACATTATTGTGTTTATCATGTATACAAAGTAATAATTAAAAAAAAAGAGTTGTTTTAGTAAAATAAAAATAACATCACTACTTGGCAATTTGTATGTTCATTACCCATGATAATGTTTCTACAGATGCAACATGAAATAACAACGTTGATTAAAAATATCCATTACTTTTACTAAAAGTTATCGAAATAACTTTTCATACTTACGATTCTTTTTTATATTCCACGAAAATAGGTAGTAACTATTTCATTTTCTTGGTTTTAGATTACGTGGTAAACACTCCTCGAGGCTGTTTTCTGATGGTAAACAATCAGAAGTTTCACAAGAAAAGGCAGAGAGGGCATAGAATTGAGTGGAGGTGCTCGAAGCGCAAGAGCATTGGCTGCAGGGCTAACGTCACCACCATATTTGAAACCATCGTGAAAAAATCAAATGCGCATAATCATGAATAATTACTTCAAGAATATTTACTTAAGTTGCGATGTCCGTTGTCAGGGTCGCATTTTAAGTTTTTATGTTCAAAGTATCAAACCTACAGGTACAAGATTTTGTGATATATTTCTAAACTCACAACAACATGTGGTGTGGTACTGATGAAAATATATTCTTTATCTGCCTCGATTTTAATAAACTTTGCTGTGGGTATTTAATTTAGCATTTATGATTGATTCCCATGAAAAACTGTAAATGGAAATCTTGTATTCGGTATCATGGTAATTTTTGTCATGGTTTAAAATGACTGTTTTCTAGTTTTTGATTAAAGGTTTTTGGGTTTAGAGGTTTTAAATAAATAAAATAAATATGTATAAGTTTTTATTTACACTTGAATTCATTCTTGCTCAAGTAAAGGTAAGATAATCTAGATTAGTGCAACAGAACTATACTTTCCCCTTTTAAGCTCTTTTAACGTAGACCAAAAAAACGTTTGGGTAACGTAAAGCTAACATTTGATATATTTCCGTTTCAGAGAAGCATCATTTCTTCATAAAATCTGGGCGGGAAAGCGTGTTGGTCCTGGGCGATGTCAGATACTACAAATATAAGAAAGCTAAAGAAAAGAGCTACTGGAGGTGTGCCATGAAAACTCAGGGATGTAAAGCGTCTGTCATTACCGCGAACGATGAAGTCTTAGAATTCAAGAATTTCCATAATCATTAATATTACAATATTAATCATTATCGGTTTTACATAACTGTCGCTCTAATGTAATCAATGACAGCGAGGAAAATTCAATTACTCTCTGCTTTTCCTCGATCCAAAAATAATTGTGTATCTAGCAGATCTACATACTATTAAATCGTAGCAAGATATTTTTAATATAGTGATATCACTATCGTTGTATGAATTATTAAAATTAACAAATCTTTGTATTTTGCTCAAAAAAAAATCTGAGGAGAAGTAAATAATTAATATTTTTCACTTTGACGGACGCCTAGCTTCGTCTAGGTTTTTTTTTTGTTCTTGATTTTAAAGTTAGTTTATCGCCTTCGTTTTTGTTATGTACTAGACATTCTTCTTTAATGACCGCAGAGGTTGCTTTAGAGAAGTAAATGTCCAAAGTACCTACCTTATCATTGAGTTTATTCAGTAGTGTGTGTAGTTCGTAGGGAACGTTGACGAGGCATCTATCATAGTTTAGTGGCATAGGATATATATATATAATAGAACATCTATGTAATACTTCTTCTGTGTCTCTTTCGCAAGAATTTTGATTCCAAAGCGATCTCAATGCATTGTAATTAGTATGTACTTATGTAGTACTATTTATTATTACATTATTTTTGTGTGTAAGTAATCTAGTCGTGGCCTTTTATCATCGTGATGAATATATAACTCTAGTCATAGTATTAATGCATTTTTTCCATTTCAGCATTCGGTGAAACTCTATATGATTATTAAATCAAGACGTATTCTATAACGTAGTGGTTTTACTTTTACGTTAAGTACCCACATGCTTAGTTTAAAAAACTGGAACCTGTTCAAGGAATTTTTGATACTTTCATAATATTAATACGTCTATATTTTCCAGAAATACATTTTGTGAATAATCCTTACGGCAACAAAACCCTGGTATTTCAAGATCAACGTTACAATAAGGACCGCGAACGGGATGGACGCGCGTCGTGGCGATGTGTCAAGAGAAACACTGGCTGCAAGGCAGTAGTCATCACATACCTGAACACCGTCGTACGTTTCACAGAACACAATCATGGTGCGAAAGTTAAAAGGAAGGAAAAGTTAGCCTTTTCCGCGGATCAAGATTAGTGTGTTTGAAATGTCGGTGCCCAAGCGCTTTTGGGTGACAACTGCAACGATCATCATCATATTTGCAAAAAACGTCCACTGTTCGACATGCCATCTGGAAATAAAAACAGTTTCATCCTATCATGCTCATGCCGTCATGCGTATGCGTGGTTCAGATTGACTTCTTGTTAAAGGGTCAGCCAAACTGGTACGTACTAATTGCGTAAGCGGCTTCGGACAGTGACACCTTTTTTTTTAATTTCTTTTTTTAATATTATGGTTAGCAGTAGGTAAACGATGTACTTAAGCCATTTTTCTTGTCTATGTAGCTAATTGTAATTTACTTGAGTTCATTGATAGTACTTAGTAGTTTATTTATGGTGTGCTGATATAGAAATGACTGATAAAATGTGAACTACTTGCATGTGAATACTTATATTTATAAATACATATTATTTGCAGTTACGTAGGTACAGAAAAATATATGTACGCAAAAATATTGTAGTAAATAAATAAAATAAAGGATGAAATTCTATTGTTTACATTTTAAGACCAAATATCCTAATGTGGTCCCCTTAATTTATTGGACCCCAGTTTGGTTCTGACGGAAAAAATGAGGTACCCAGTATTTCTGGACTTTCAACTTTAGTTGGTTAATTGGTTTTATATTAATACAAAACCATATTTTTCTACAGGACTTTTGGAATTTTAGAGTCTCAATAGTTTTATGGTTTTCGGATTTTTAAATACAGTACCTTCATAACAAAATAAGTGTAAGTAGTTTTAATTTTTTTTGTGTCAGGTAATGCATCATTTATTCCGAAACTTGCTTACAGAATTGGTAGCATCGCTCCTGCGGGCGCGTTTCTGTGCCAGAGAGACTACAAATATATACATCGGAGGACACAAATTCTTCAGACACTCCCGATCACTCGTTGGCAATAGGATAAGATGGACATGTGCTAAGAAACATAAACACAAATGTAAAGCTTCAGCTGTTACTATCGACGGGATTGTGGTATCTACTAGAGGCTTGCACTCTCATACTTGAATTGTACGTGAAATATTACACCCGGTTACTGCATTGAGAATTTGCTGTTAAAAACTATGCATCTATTCAAGGTTCCTTATCAATCTGCCGGGGCTGCGGGACTGTTCGAAAGAGATACCGCGGCCCTGGAACACAAAGGGCAAGGAAGGAACATGAATGGGTTTAAGTCAGTACAGTCTGACACTCCGTTTCGCTCCGCCCAGAGCGGAAGAAGTCATTTGATAATTTACCACCCGGAAAAAAAAAGGTCCCTATCAATTACGCGGTCTGAAAACAGAAAATACTACTTTATTCAGCTCAAATTTCTCAATAACCATAAAGTATCTGGTATGTTTCATCATGCACAGTTATATATCACTTATATGTCTAATAAGTGTACCCCGGGCGAAAATAACAGCAACGAGCTCACGCATCGGCTTAAGGCATTATTTAAATATTTTATTACAATTAAGCAAGTTGTCAAAAAAAGTATTATAGCGCATTATTGTATCGGGTTTTTTCAATGTGAATCACTACTAATAAAACTACACTACTTAGTAGTGTTGTAGTTTTTTTTACTACTACCTACTAGCTACTAATTAAATTGATTTAAAAAATCGTAGACTTACGAATATACTATTTTATACGCCCAGTATGTACGATTTTTTATTCAGATTATAATTCATTACCAAAAAAGCTATTGAAAAACCTGGTGTTACGTGCTTACGGAAAAACGTATGTTTGATTTTTATAATTAAAAAATAATTTATGTTGAGTGGTTATCAAAGTTAAAATTCGTACACTTAATAGATATATGACTGTGCATAAAAAAAATACTAAATACCTTATGGTTTTTTGGAAAGAGCTGAAACAAGTAGTATTTTCTGTTTTTAGACCGTTGTGATAGGGATAAACATTATTTAAGATGATTTGAGCTTACGACTATATCTATAACGTTTTTCGCGTAAAAAAATTGGAATTTCAAACAATCGTATTTTTTTTAATACATCATTCTACATCGTGTCCCACTGCTGTGCATAGGCCTCACATTACTCCTTCCATATCTGTGTATCCTACGCGATCTCTGGCCATGTTAGCTCCGCAAACATGATCAGAACATCACGCCACCTTCGCTGCGGTCGACTTCGACGGTGCTGTCCTTCCGCAGGCTTTCAGTGTGTGACGATCTTTGTCTATCTCTCCGGAGGCATCAGTGCAACGTGGCCTGCCCAGTCATAATAAATAGTGTTAAAGAGGAGTTTGACTATTTCTCAACTTCAAATTTTCAATTTAAAAACTGCCTTATTGCCTGCTTATCGACTTGATGCGAATCAATCAATAGTTCGTAGAAACAAGTGTTTCCTTTTGTTTTGTCATTTATTGACGGAAATCATGTTGAATCTATTGGAGGTTATATCATCTGAATCTTGAAAACGATTTAGTGGTTTAAGCTCAGTTAAAGTGGAGTTTCTAGAATGTAACTTGCCTTTTCCATATCATATACATTAAGATCTTATATTGTTAAGAGAAGAAGGACCACGAGAAGCTACGTTTTGTGGACGTAAAGATATTGTTAAGAATTTTGACGTGCCTTGTAAGTTCTGAACTATATATTTATCAATAAATATCAAATGACATTATTTATGATTATACGTAGGATTTGTCAAATAAATAAAGATACTATTTACAACATGGTGAAATCGAATGGAACTTTAAAATAAATTTAAAACTTGGAATGGGATTTCAAGAAGACACATCATCATCATCATTTCATTATTTGGTCGTGGGTCTTTGTTATTTCAATATGACCTACTATTTCAAAACGGTAGAATAACAAAGCGGCAATATAAAATTAGGTGTATATGTAAGAATCACGGTGTATTTGATCTAAATGTAATATATTTTATAATATATAATGTATTGAATTTCAAATTCCAATTACAGAAGTACATTAGAGATTTAAGTTTCGTTACATGTTTGAGATAATCGTTGTTATGAAAATGATATAGAATGTTACCAAAGGAGCTTTAAAATTTACTGGGCAACAGAGTCATCATAAAATTGGTTCAAAGTATTTAAATTGTAGTATTTAGTTTATTCACCCATTGTGTCACCGTATGTGATATGTTTTTCTTTTTATAAATGTGATGTGTATGGTATACATAATAAAAAATATTCTTTTCTATTTATTGTCTTGTAATGTTAAATATTCTGGAAAGTATTGTTATATTAAATTAAGTATTGTTATTTTGTGATTGTAAATAGATTTGTAAGTAGGACGTGTCTTTATATTTGTATGTTTATTGTTTTGTTTTTGTTATTTATTGTTTTAGTACTTTGCACGTTTGTGTTTTGTTTGGATCGTGCTTTTTTATTATAAGGTCACTTTAATGTGTATTTTTCAAACAAATCTTTCAAACTGACAGTTTTTTTATCGATGCGGACATTAGAAATTACTCCTGTATCGTGGGTGCGTTTACAAACATTTAAACTCACTAACACAAACAGCCAGACCCGGATCAACTACCTGTAGACCATACAAACATTTGTTCCTGTGTGTGGGAATCGACCACGTGCAGCGCGACAGCCAATCGACCACGTGCAGCGCGACAGCCAATCGACCACGTGCAGCGCGACAGCCAATCGCTCAAGCAAGTATAAACAGTTACAAACGGTTATAAACACTGATCATAACAATTTATAATCCGTGCCATTTTAAAATTTATTAAATGTTATGAAAATAAATTAATTGTTGTCATCTTTATCCCTTTTTATATATATATTTTTTTTTCCTAATTACGATGAAGCATAGATTTTATGTCTGTGCCCTTCGGGAAAAATCATAAAAATATGACCCGCCGAAGTTGATGCGTTCTGCGCCGGGATTTAACATATTTAGGTAAGAGTTATAATTTAGGGAAAACCATGAAGATATTAAATGACATGTATTGAATGGCTTGTAGAAATAAGACACAAATGTACGTGAAATGCTGGACTTCATAGTTTTATGATCTTAGGGTCTCTGGAAATGATCTCTTTTTCCTTTTAATTACCTTTATTACAATCGAAAATCGTGATATTCGTAACCCTAGATTAAGTTGGAAATTTTACATCAGGCACATGAAATCTTGTTTGTTATTTTATAATTACTTAAACGTCATGATCTGTAAATTGTAATATTTTGTTAAAAAAGTATTTAAACGTAACTTTCGTATTCGAAAGTTACGTTATACTTTTTCAGTGTCAAAATAAGTCATGGACCTTAATTACTATTAACACTCAATTTCTTTAGGATTTCATATAAAGTTCTTAGTACCTATATGATAATTCAAATCAATTTAAAGCATCAACAAAAAATGTTGTAACTTGAGGTTTTTTAATAATTCAATAAACGTATTGTGTATCTTATTAGTTGTTGTAATTGTTTTCTTTATGCATTCGAGGATCAGGACCCACTTGTACATACTTACTGACACAAATCACACAAAGATATAATAAATACCCTAATTTTCGGCAGTATCACAACATTAGACATTATTGCATGTTTCCACTTCATTAATTCCCTCTTAGGACTAACAACTAGCACTAATATGCTTCTTCCAGCTAAACTAGGAAGAGAACGTCACTGCTTGCTAATGGCTACCTGTACAATCGAAAGCATCACGCCAGGGACGGATAGCGGGGCTGGTATTGTTCACGATGTGGGTACCCCTCTTGAAAGCACCTACTTTCCCAACTGGGGTACCCAATTGATGCAGCCCACCGTACGAGGTACCATCATGGGCAGGGCTTCTGCCATCACCGATGAGAACCTAGTCATTAAAGCTTATCGAGCGAATGGAAGTCATGTAAGTTTTCTCCATATTCATGTTTTTTTTTTAGACCAAGATAACATCATAAACTGGCTTTTGTAACTAGGTTTTATAAGCGGTCGAGAGGGAGAGGGACTACAAAGAAAGATGGATTGTGTGAGGAATGATATGAAAGAAAAAGGAGTAATTGGTAGCGTGATGGTTGTCAGTCGGCTAGTAAATAAATAAAATTTAAAATTATATTAAAGAACGAGAATCATTAAGAATGTGTTCGTGTACAATAAAAAGTAGTGGTAGCAATCTAATCTTAAAACTGAAAACATGCATTCTGCTTTTTCTTCGCATCAGGGTTTTATAATTTACATATAGTAAGTACTAACTTATAGGTCGCGATTGAATAAACGTTACTACGTCACTCATGTAGCACTTGCTCTGGTTAAACATTAATTCTATGACTGTCACACTACTGTCAATTTACTAGTGCAAAATGGGGAACTCAAAGCACATGCTAAATAAACTTTATTGTTACCATAGATTTCAAAAAGATTGTTTACGCTAAAGTTGACATATGGTTATTAAGGATAAAGTCATTTACATTATATACATGTGAATGTTAAACTATTTTAATAAGATAGACGAAACTTAACCTATAGGGTATTCGTAATACTTTGAGTAAAAAAATAGTACTTAAGTATATTTAATAAGAACATGCATGTTGTATTTCGCCATAAATAATATAACGGATTACGTGACATCTGTCTAACATAATGTAACTAACCGTTTGTCTATTTATTTTTATTATTTTGTTTTTAGTTCATTTATTGTACATATTTTGCATGATAATATGTATTTGAAAGCACGATTTTCCCACTGTCCAAACATTTTATACTCACAAAAACGTAACCTGCAGTGATTAATGTGTAAACATTATTTGTACGCCTTGTAAGGCAGCACATAGTGAGACATAATTTTTTCTTATAACACCATGTACCAACTTACTTTTACCTATGTGTCACAAATAAACATATTTGAATTTGAATTTGAATATTTGCCAAGCTATCGCAATTATTGTCGGGCCAAGCGGAAAAAAATACCTCTCAAAACAGAGTTTTTTGCTTGCGCTGCCTAAACCGTGGTATATAATTGAAAATAAAAATAATGTAAGGCAACCCGGTCCAGGTTGCCTTACATTATTTTTTAAATAATTTTACAAAAAAGTTATTGTTTTAAATAGTTTTACAAAAAAGTCTGCGATAATATATTTCTATCTTTTATATTTTAGCAGATATAGTAACTTTTATGAATTAAAAAAGTATTTTTCGACATACTTACATTTGGACGATTTTTGAAATTACAAAATATTAAACTTTATACAAAAAATATTTTTATAATCACAAGGACACATAGAGATAAGATTTGCCTCTTACAGTATGTCGATCGGTTAAATAGTTTCGAAGATAATATAAAATTAATAAATCGCAAAATGCCATCCATCATTCACGAACCGCATTAGAACATACCTTGGTCAGTTGTTATAAGATTACGTCACTGATAATATGGGAAGAATGTACCATGAGTCAAGCTCACTTTGAAGCAGTGGATCAAACACTTAACATGAGAGATCGGCCTGTGTCCCAGCAGTGGGAACATTATAGGCTGATGATGATGATGATGATGATGAGAGATCGGAAATATGGTTAACGATTTTCCTTAATAACTGCTCAAAGTAGGAGACGGGTCTTTTTCTTCTCCAACCTTGGGCGTTAACGCTGCGGAAATCGTTATAAAAGAGAGTCTGGGTAGGATAGTTCACAGCTTGCAGCAACTAGATAGAATATAATAGATGCAGTATATCCTGACCTTGAATATTTAATAGATAGAGATATTCATTGGCTTTGTTCAAGGGTTATCCTCTCACCTAAGAACGATACAGTCAATGTAATCAATAATATACAAATAACATAACATAACATCACGCCTGTAATCCCCGAAGGGTAAGGCAGAGGTGTACCTAATACTACACTTACGTTTCGCCAGGTATGCTAAGTTCCATGTTATAGAGGGTGAATCTATTGCCATCAACCGGGTACAAATCCAGATTCCGTGGCTGCTACTGAGAAATTCCTGATGGAAAAACCCAATGACAACCCGGGAATCGAACCCAAGACCTCATGCTCAGCAGTCGTGCTTTCGACTACTAGACCAACGAGGAAGTCAATAATCAAAAACATCAATAAAATAATTTTACAAAAAGTCCCCGGTTTAGTCAAAACCTACAAGTCCATTGATACTGTGTGTCATATCAATGATGCAGTCCACTGTTCGCAAGAATGTCCCTCAATCCATTTGACCTTACGAACTGCTATTGAAAATCGGAACACCTATCGTACTTTTAAGAAATTTAAGCCCACCAAGTGCAATAACACAACGCTACTAATAGAAGATAACTTAACTGTAGCGACTATTCTCATCGGACCAGGAGCTGGCCAGTTGGCGCAGATCACGAGAATTCCAATGATTTCCACGGACCTGCCTATATACATAGTTTAAGCAACTCCATTTTCCCATAAAACATCATTTGCCCTGTTTACTATTAACAAGTCCTAGTGACAAACATTCTCTTTGGTTGGTATTTACCTAAGAAAATAATATTTTACCCATGGGCAGTTATATGGGCGGTTTATCACGAATTGGATCACCCGCAAATCAGATTATTTTGTTACCGGAAAATAAAACAACCTTAAAAAATTCTAAACAGAGCAGTTTTAATTTAAATACCTATTTAATTTCATTAGGTGCCTACCAGACTTAAATTTTATAAATTTCTTTCACCTATAGAAAGTTACAATATCGAGTAATACTTATGGGCTGTATTTTCGAAATTCACGCGGACGAAGTCGCGGGCGAAGTGCTAGTTTATTAATAAAATGAAAATTCTTGTTTCAGAGATGCCAATATTTATTAAGAATCGGCGAGGACAAGTGCAGTTACAGTTAGGACCTTACCGATTTGGCAGGGGGGGCAAATCTATGGACGCGAAAACTAGATGGCGCTGTGTTAAGAAACACGAGAAGTGTCGCGCCGCTTTGTATACTATTGATGATACTATAGTTAGTTTTGTGTCGAACCATAATCATTAGATAAGCATAATAAAATGTAGAAACCAATAGAAGGTCTTAACGTTACCTTGAGTAAATTGTAAAAATTATTGTGTAAGTTAATTTTGTTTGGTTAAAATAATAAAATATAGCATCCTAAAAAGTTTTGATTAATTAGGAATCATTTTTTTTTCGTTTATGGAGACAGAATATGCGTGTACCTAATTTCGATACATACGTACAATGTACATAATTACTTATTAAAGTTTTGTATTATCTCAGTCCTTATCGAAATATATTAATGTGTAGAAATTATTTTTACATCCTCTTTACATCATTATTTTGTAACTAAAAGAAAGTAAAATGTTTTGTTTCTCGAGAAAAAGGTTGATGTGTACTTATACTTAAATTTGTTGAAAACTCGTGTTTCAGAAGTGCCAATATTTATTATGAGTCAGCGAGGACAACTTAACTTAGAGGTCGGACATCACCGATATCACAGGGACTACGTTGTGGGCAGTAAAACTAGATGGCGCTGTGTTAAGAAACGCATTAAATGCCGCGCGGCTTTATATACCGTTGACAATGTCATAGTTATGTTTAAATCTGAGCATAATCACGACTGAGTGACTTGATTTCATCTTGACTTGATCTAATCGATCTCCAAATACTTTTCATTTTGATTGACTAATACTCATCGATCGTCTAACTGTGATGTGCTTAACCTAAATCCATAATTTTGTCATTAATAAAGGGTGTAAACAGACTCTTCACGAAGCCGTAAACCAAGCGATATGTACATCAAAATAAGTAACTTTACGCAAAAATTATTGCTGGGAAACGTCATTTTTTTTTGGGGTGAAAAATCTCCTTTTGCATGACTCCATGTAACGCATTCAAAACATTGTGCTGATGGATGGATTGAATAGTACGGGGGTCGTGAAGGTGTCTTAAGGAAAAACAAAACATTAAAAACATGTATTTAAAAAAAAACTTGTGAAAAAGTTGTAACTTTGACCCCCAATATCTCCGTAACTAGAAGGTTCCCAGGTGTGGTCTAGAACAAAAAAATGATCGCAATGACGGGGCGAACAAGTGCCTTACGACTTAGTTAAGAGTCTGTTTACACCCTTTATTCACAAGAAAAAATATTTGTGCTTTCGCTTGCTTTGATTTCATGCATTACACTCAATGAAAACTTAATTATGATTTATTTTTATTTGAATATAAGTAGTAGTGGAAAAAGTAAGATCATCATTAAAGAAACATATAAAAATAAATTTATTTAAAATAAACAAACATTAAAAAAAATATTTACTTACAATTTTTTTTTCATCCACTGTGTTCAATGACATCATCATTATTCTCCTGCGCTTTTCCCAATGTATTTGGGGTCGGCGCAGCATGTCTTCTTTTTTCATACTTCTCTATTACTCGTCATCTCAGTTGTCCCTCTCTAGCCATCTGGATGATATGGCTTCTCACAGTCCATCCATATTCATTTAAGTTCATAGTCATAATAAAATATAGTTACAGCCATGGATTTGCTTATAATTGTTCTATACTTGCCAGTGTCTGTCAGTTCTATGCTATCCCCAATAATAACGCGCAAATGTTTTTTTTCACAGTAAAATGGTACCTAAAGCCAAATGGTAAAGAGATAGCCATAGTACAAGGGTACACATTCTACTTAAAAACCGGTCGCAGTAAGACAACGGATATGTATGTTTGCTCCTTGGGAAGCACCAAATGCAAAGCTCGTTTCGTCGTCACCAAGGACAGGACTTATATGAAAACCTCGCATTTGGTACACCGTCATCCAGCCCATGAGTTTGTTATACGTAACGGAGTGTATATCAAGATGTGAATACCGTAGCATTTTATTTTGTTGGAGATAAATGAAATGTTACCTATTTGTGAAAACTGCTTAGATTTTATTTTTATTAAATTTAGTTTAATGATAACATAATGTACATTAGTGCATTATATTAATGCGTTTTTTTCTGTTTTGGCATTAATTTATTCCTTGTTTTTGTAAATATTTAGAACTGTATGTGTTATACATTAACTATATCCACGACATAGAGACTAGACTGGGTGTGTAATTGAAACGTTATTTTGCGACAATAATGCATAAATTATTATTCAATACTTTTCCTCGAAAACTGCTTCTTATCGCACTACGATTAGGTTCAACATGCAATGAGTAGTGGATCTTTTCATTTATCACAACGTGCAGAAATAACAATTTTCACAGAAAACTATACTAAAAACTAAGTCCATCATCATCATAATCATCATCATAATCATCATCAGCCTATAATATTCCTACTGATGGGACACAGGCCTCCTCTATATGAGAGGGAATGGGCTATAATCCACCACGCGGGCCCAGTGCGGATTGTAGTAGACCCACATTTCGAAAGTTAGGTATGTTAAGTTACATTCTATTGGGGATAACCCTATTACCGTGACATGTAGTATTAACAATGTAAAAAAATGCATAGCAAATATTTGTTATATAAATTTAAAAAAACCTTCTCTCTCATGTTTAGCGGCTTCATATCTTTGCTTCTTCTTCAACCTGGCAAAAGCAAAGCGTGGTAAAAAACGTAAATTAAATCATAGTTAGCTTATAATTCATGACAAATATACTTTTCGTTCTATTATTTTATTTCTTCGAAAGTGTATTGAAAAACGTCGATACACGTGGGCATGTGTTACTGCAGTTATCGGCTCCACAACCTCGCGTGCTCGGATGTTTATTCAATCTCGAATGCAATAATAAAGTTTCCCCACTTATATAAAAATGTGCTATTGTAGCACAATGATGTACATAGTTAGGCTGCATAATATTTTTGAAGTTATACTTCTTTAGGCGCGTTATGAAAAAATGATGAGAGTGAAATTTTAAGATGCGCGCGCATCTGTGACACAAAATTAACAGTATGAAGTTAGCTAGTCAACATACACCCTGAAGTTAGCTTAGTGTCAGATATTGACAAGCCTAGGTTTTTTATTTTTAATCTACTGCTGGCTGAGATAAGGCGACAGATAATTTTTTTAAAAAGAAGTATAACTTCTAACGCGTGTACATAAGTACACACACACACTTTTTTGTTTTTTAAGTGAGTTAAAATCAATAAAGAGTTTATTTTTTATAATTCTTTTACTTGTTATTATTATATATAGCACTCACGTCACGGCGCCAACACGTTCTCCGAGAGCTACTATAATATATTACTATAATATATAGTTATACTGTAGCTGGTGTTTAACGTATAGATGTAAAATAAAATATTTTTTTCTATGTAGGTATAAGCTCCTACTATATCTTTTTTTTATTAACGCCACTACGTAACGTTACGTCTTTACAACGCAGACGTTGTTCAAACGAGGTCTGCGATGTTATAAGGATTACGATCGTTACAAATTTACAACGATGCCATTAATTTGACAGTTCATCAACAGTTAATTTTTATTCTTTTTTCACATTTAATGAGTCTTTTCCTTCTCTTTCAGGCACACTTTTAAAAAATTGGATATTTTGTTTAGTTAGGGTTTAATTATTAAAAAAATATATATTTTACGAGAAAACCACAAAAGGCTTTTGAGGAATAGAATAAGGGGGTTAGTTTAGTAACCAACATGGTGGTTTTCGCAACACACAGTCAACAATGACTTTAAAAAGCATAATACTCCAGCGCATCGTCGATAGATGACATGGAAATAAGTGACTAGAATAAGTGGTTAGAAAACTAATCAGTTAATCACCAAACCTGAAAGAGTTAATTCATATTTCTGTATCTTGTAGCAGAGATAATGTTTGTCTTTGTTGTTCTACAGTCAAGTGGTACCGCAAGGCGAGTGGGAAAGAGATCGCTGTGCTTCATGGATACACATTTTCGTGTGACGGTCATAATAAGACAACCGATTCGTATATGTGCTCACTTGGAAGAAAATGCAATGCTCGCTTCGTCGTGACAAAGGACAGAGAGTTAAAATCCTGTCGTCTGGAACACAATCATCCACCTCCTTCATATTTAATACGTAACGGTCTTTATTTTAAAACAAATTAAAAATAGTTCTGTTTTAAAAAAAATTTAATTTTCGAGAAAATCTGTTTTAGTTGTTCAAAATACAAGTAGATACAGTTTACAGATGCACTTTGCTTTGACAAACTACTACTAAAAAAAAAAAAAATGTGTAAGTCCTAGTTTCGATAGTACGTTTGATAGTACGTCTACAAAACTGACACCCGGCTTATGAATTGAGAACTTGTCAAACTTTACTTTAGCATTACATAAGTAAAATCGTTGTTCTTTTTCCTTCCCACAAAAAAAATAAATAACTTCGCGCGCTGCATTGAATGAATCACTTCAATTTACGCTAAAGTACAGTTTGACAAGTTCTGAAATTCAAGTTCTCGACCCAGAAGTCGAGTGCACGGTGGAATAATAAGATTAACAATAAAATATAACTTAATTTACATTTTTTTTAATAAGAACTTGATCAGGTTATTTGTTTTTTATTGTATCTATCTGCACGGCTCACGTTGGTTACTCTTCATCCTATTCTCATGCAGCCTTTGAAAATTAATTTTATTTGAACGTTACCAATTTTAATTAGTTTGTAATACAAGATTTATTTATTAAAAACTATTAAACTAAAATAAATAAACTAACAACAAACTATAAAAAGGCATCGAAAAACTCCTCCTCAACGCTGTCAGATGGTAATGTGCCCAAGAGACTGGCGGCGTTGCCACGTTGTATGGCAACACTTAGCCTCTGGCCAAAGTAAAAGCCAGCCCTTGGGTCACGGGAAGCGTCAACTAGGTGTTTCGAAATTTCCTTAAATTGGCTATGAGCACTCGGACCCCAAGGCCCCAGAGTTTCAACCCCAAACGGCTCGAAAATATAGTTACTACAAAGGTTTCTATATTTACGCCGCTTGAGGTTCTCTGCAGCCGCAGCGGCAGCACCAGCACAGCACGATGAGCTTGGAAGATTAATTAGTTTGTTAGTTAAAATGTTTGTAGAAATAATGTGTTGGCTTTGATGTACTTTCAATTATTTTTCCTCAAAGTAATAATTACAGGAGAATATACAGTGTGTCAGGTTAAACGAGGGACATACTTTAAGGGAGTGTAGTACACATGAAAATGAACAACTTTTACTAAGAGACCAACACTGAAATCAAGAAAATAAAACCAGCCGCTCTATACATTTATATTCGCATAACTGGACAAAATGTAGGGAACAGCAGTTTTTTGTGACATATTGACGAAGTTGCGACAAGATTATGAATATAATTTAATTTTGTGGCATAACGTCATCTTCTGCCAAAGACTATTTGATATTACTAAAAACTAAAAATAAACTGTATGAAATAATGTTTTATTTTGAAAAAGATCTGTTATTTTATGGAAATAATGTTTTTTTTTTGTGTGTTTTAATGCTTAATATTAATTGTTTCACTTTTTACAGTTACATGGTACCGGAAACCGAATGGGAAAGAGATAGCCATAATACATGGATACACATTCAGTTTTGACGGTCGAAATAAGACAACCGTGAAGCACAAGTGCTCACTACACAGTAAGTGTAAAGCTCGCTTCGTCGTCACAAGTGACAGGAAATTCATTAAATCAAGTCATCTAGTACACACTCATCCACCTCCTAAGTTTCTGATACGTAATGGTGTTTACATTAAAATTTAAGAACCGTTTCAAAAGGTGGATGTCAACGTCATTGATTTAAGAAATAGGTTATTTTTGTCCTCACTCTATTTACTGTAAGGGAAAGAATGTTTTTCTTGGACATATTTCTAGGAACACCGTTGTATCGTAGACTTTTGCCTAATAACAATAAATGTTCTTTGGCACAATATGACTGTATTGCTATTCAACGTGGCAATTTTGGCAGTCTTCTAGACCTATTCCAGATGACAGCGATGTAGTTGTAAGTACTGTGAATTACTTCAACGACTAAAATATGTTATTTTGTTTTGTTTGATGGTAAGATGTTAGTTATTCATTTCTTTAGTACCTTAGTTAAATATACTTTATGAGGTACTGTTTCTTTATATTTTAATAAAACTTACGTTTTAATATAACTTCATTTTAATGACTTTCCGATTAAAATATCTGCATTACTTGGTCTTAAACAATGTCGTAAGTGTGCTGAGTTTGTCTGTTTACTCAGAAGCGTTGAAGTCTTTTATATTTACTTCACTTTTAAGTGTAGAATATTTGATTGTGTGCGTAACATACGCACAAAATCAATCAATCATATTGAAATTGTAGTGGAAATAATTATATTTCTCCCTCCTGTAAAAACTCAACGAAAAAGTTGTGTTATTTTGGGTAATTTCTAAAGTGACTGGTTTTTGCGAGTCACTTTAGAAATTACTTAGTTATTTTTTTGGTATATTTTTCATTACTTATGACTAATTTGTTTAATTTTCTACAGTTAAATGGTACAGAAAACAGAATGGGAAAGAGATAGCAGTGACACAAGGATACACATTCACTGTCGACCGTATATGTCAATCAACCGATATATATAAGTGTTCCGTCGGGAATAAGTGCAGAGCGCGCTTCAGTGTCACAAAGAACAGAGAGTTTGTCAAATCAAGTAATCTGGAACACAATCATCCACCCGCTAAATATATAACACGTAATGGCGTTTATTTTAAAATTTAGGAACAATACAAACAAGAAACTCCGTCTTTAAATGATGTACAGTCAACAAAATAGATAAATATGCAGGGTCGAAAGATAAAATTGTTTTTTTCTTAAAAACCGTTCGATGTTTTCGAATGAAATTAAAATTAAATGAAGAAAAATAAACAATTGGTTAAATTAATTCAATTTCATTTGAAGATGTGCAACAGTTTCTCAAAAAACTGCAACTATATCTAACGACCATGGATACTTATCTATTTTGTTGACTGTACCTAATTATCTGTATAAGTTCAAAATTAAACCAGCGCTGATGCCAATTATAGCTTTAGACATTCAACTTTCCGCAATTGTGCGACAGATAAAAACTTGCCTTGTATAAGTTCTTTTATTTCAAATACGAAATAAAATAAATTTCGTACATGACATAACATCTTTAAGATATGGTGGTACTAACCTGAAACAAACAAAATATAATCTTTGTTTTATTTTCTACAGTCAAATGGTGCCGAAGACAGAATGGGAAAGAGATAGCCATGCTTCAAGGATATACATTCTGGTGTGATACTCGGAAAAAGTCAACTGATTTCTACAAGTGCTCTTTTGGGAGCAAGTGTAAAGCTCGCTTCATCGTCACAAAAGACAGGAGCCAAATGAAATCCTACCACCTGGAACACTGTCATCCACCTCCTAATTATGTTATACGTAATGGTATTTATTTAAAAATTTAGGAACAGTTGCACGTATTTATTTAAGGACGAGATTTTTTAGAATTAAAAATATCAAAAGCCAGCGATGGCGTTAGACACTTCATTGTTAGGCGCTTCACACTCAACTAAACCCTCGTGTGCGATGAAGATGGTTTTTTTTGTGTCGAATAATGTACACTTTAAACAGCTTTACGAAATTTATTGTGATCACAAATTTTAGGGTTGTTACCATCGCGGGAATATCGTGCATGAAGCTGGTACAAGAACGTGGAGCTTAAAGAGCAAAAAGAGGCCTATAGTCGGCTGTGGGTGAAGTTGGACAGTACACGACGACGACGAAGAATTGTAGATAATTTAATATATTTCTACATTCGATTGTTTTATGACAATGGAATAATTGTGCTGCTAAAACCGAAATGATTCGATTTGTGTGATTGGGTTCAATAAAGCTGTCACGTAATGGCGGGCGACGGCATTTGAAACGATATTGTTTTGTTGATACTCGTTGAAGTCGGACGCTCAATTTGTCTACTGCACTTTTTTGTATATTTAACTAGCTGATGCCCGCGGCTTCGCCCGCAAGGATGTCGGTTAACGCGACCAGAAGTAATTAGGAAATTTTGATCCCGTTCCCGCAACTTTTTTTCCGACATTTCCAACAAATATCATTATATTTTAGCCAATTTATACAAAAACATGACAAATTATATACTAAAATCTTCCTCGAGAACCACTCTATCCATTCGTGAAAACAGCATGAAAATCGGTGCAGGAGTTTTTGAGTTTATTGCGAACAGGACGGCGGCGGAGGACTTTGTTTTATAATATGTAGTGATGATGTAGTAATAGTAACTGAAATATAAAATTGTTTTTTATAAAATATGAGTATTTTTATTCTTTCTTTCTCGTGTGGTTAGTGCCTCTAAATTTTGGTGTCAGAGTTTTTATGCCACCTATGGGCTCTGGCTTGGCTCCTTAATATTATTATTATAAGTTGTACAAAAATAATTACGTTGTTTTGTCTTTGACTGAGTAGTTTGATTTGAAAGAGACCTACACGCAGCATTCGGTGGTCAAAGGTTGAAGAAGAAGAGTAGTTTCTATTGCAATACGTTTTTTAAATGATTCCTTTCTTTTATATAAGAATTCTGTTCTTTGTCGAATCATCATCATCTTCCCTTGCCCTTGTCCCAAGCTACTTGGGGTCGGTGCAACACATTTTCATCTTCCATTCTCCTCTGTCAACCGCCACACTATCATTATTTTACTCTGTTTGTTCTCCACTGTCAATTGCGTCTCATATACAGGGTGTAAACGGAGTCTTCACGAAGCCGTTAACCAAGCATTATGTAAGTACATCAAACTAAGTAATTTTACTCAAAAATTATTGCTGCGAAACGACTTTTTTTGGGGTGAATAATCACGTTTCACGGTAGAACGCAATGTAACGCATTCAAAACATTGAGCTGATGAATGGATTGAATAGTACGGGGGTCGTGAAGGTGTCTTAAGTAAAAAATCATTAAAAACAAGTATTCAAAAAAAAACTTGGAACTTTGACCCCCAATATCTCCGTAACTAGAAGGTTCCCAGGTATGGTCTAGAACAAAAAAAAATATCGCAATGATGGGGAGAACAAGTGCCTTTCGGCTTCGTTAAGAGTCTGTTTACACCCTTTATTACATTGAAAATATGTATTAAAAAAAAACGTGAAAAAGTTGAAACTTTGACCCCCAATATCTCCGTAACTAGAAGGTTCCCAGGTAGGGTCTTATATAAAAAAATGATGAAGTGCCTTTCGGCTTCGTTAAGAGTTTTTTTACACCCTATTAATTTAATTTTCTTATTGCTTCTTAAAACAATCTCAAATCATTTTATTTTCTTACCTATACTTGTTTACAGTTAAATGGTACCAAAATCGGAACGGGAAGGAGATAGCTATGATACAAGGATACACATTCAGTCGTGACCACCAAAGTAAGACCACCTATATGTACTCGTGCTCCAGAGGAAGAGTATGTAAGGCTCGCTTTAGCATCACAAAAGACAGGAGTGTAATAACGTCCGGCTTTTTAGAACACTCTCATGCACCCCCTAATTACGTAATAAGTAATGGTGTTTATATTAAAGTCTAAGATCTCACCTGGTTGCTGGACCTGCTTTGTTGTATAAGGTTGAGATACCAATTTAAGAGGAAACACGGTAGGTATTTGAAAAAACTATCGCTGTCTCTCTGCGAAAGACAACTATAGTGAAATGTCATAATTATAGGTTTGACTCTGGACTATTTCCTCCTCCAATATTCGTACAATTTAAAAGATATTTCATAAACTGAATAAGAAAGATATATAATGTGTCCCTATTTTTTTTTGTTTTTCATTAATAGTTGTCAAATTTGTACACTAGGCCTTTGTTGACAGGCGATCTAAATAGGCAATTTTGAGCATTTTGTAAAGGTTCTAGAGGTTATACAGATTATGTATCTTCAAAAAGGAAAACAATGGACATAGATGATGTTGATATTTATTTAACTGTAAAAAATCATAGCTAAACCCTTAATAAGGCAAAGGGCAATTGCTTACCACCTCAGCTTTTTGACCATAGAGAAATAAACAAAAAACGTAAAAATAATAACACAAATCCTGGTTTTTCAATAATTTTTATATTTTTATTAAGGGTTAAAGTCATAAACCAGAAAGAAGACAGGCGAGAGCGTTTGTATGGAAAAAGACCACCCACATTCCCTTTTAATGGCCTGTGTCAGTTCGGGATGTTATGTATGTTAAGCCATTTAAGTATTAAGAAAAGAATATTAAGCTTAGTTATTAAGTAAAAGTTGTTTTATTCCAAATTAGGAGTTTTCTTTTTCTTGTACACCTTCTGCAAGGGTTTTGGTTACTTACACATCATCTTTATAACATATCCTACTTATTTTTGAGTGTTGCCATGGTGTGTTTTCGTTACGATCTTCATGTACTTTTATCAAGATTTTCTGACCCATGATGTTTTGCATTGCGCGTGTAGTCCGTAATAAAGAATTAACCTATCATAATTCCGTGATACTTCGTCGCTTTAGCGCTCTCGCTCGCTAAGTCATGATTTCATTCGTATTCTTTCGTTTCCTGAAACATTATGTTCCCTGTTTCATTTACGTTGGTAATTAATCGTATTTTTTTACAGTGCAATGGTTCCGAAAGAAAAGTGGTAGAGAGATAGCCATGCTACAGGGACATACATTCTGGTGTGATGGCCGTAGTATGTCAACTGATCTGTATAAATGCTCGTTTGGAAGAAAATGCAGAGCTCGCTTCTGTATTACGAAAGACAGGACACGAATGAAATCTTGTCACCTGGAACACTGCCACGCACCCCCTAGTTATATAATTCGTGATGGTTTTTATGTTAGACTGTAGTCAAGAACCATTATATTACCTCATGTTAATTTAGGGTCAAGAGTACCCATTATTTAATTAGTAGACTAGCGACCCACTTGCACTTGCAATTGATTTGCACAGTCTTTGTATGTTAAGATTTATTTGATATATCTAATTAAAATATTAATGTTGTACACTAACTCAACTATCTTCCGAAATAAATAAACAAAGGTCTCACAGACGGACACGAAAAGCGATTTATAATGAGAAATAATATAGATTTAGAAATAGGTAGAAGATGCAGATCATTAAGTACCTACATTACTTATCAGCTTTGTTTGTAAGTTTCTTTTTGTTTTAATTTCGGTAAGTACTAACATGGGTAATAGGATATTTTTAGTTATGTATTTTTTGAGTTATCTTAAATATATAAAAAAATAAAGAATTACTATTGCGTTTATTTATTTTCCTAAAATAATTATGTTTTGTTTTAAAATACTTAGTTAAAAAAAAAAACCTAATCATTATCGTTTAATTTTCAGTAATAAAATGGTGCCAAAAGCAGAATGGAAAAGAGATAGCCATTATACAAGGATACACATTCTATCTCGGCGTTCAAACTAAGGCAAATAATGTGTTTAGATGCACAACCAGAAACTGCAAAGCTCGCTTCGTCATTAGGAAAGACAAGAGAGTCATGAAATCTTGTAATCTGGATCATTTTCATCCACCCCCTAGTCACATAGTCCGTAATGGTGTTTATTTTAGAATTTAATGATAATTTTAAGACAATCTAAATCAGAGCAAAGACAGTAAGTTCTTGTGAAACAGTGCGGCTATTTAATTCTTATCAGTATAATTTTGTATCTGAGGGCTTAGTGACACTAGATCTAACTAGACTTTAGTTAGATATAGTGTCATTCTATCAGCGATGGACATATAAAAAATGTATTGGACTGACGACTGTCTTGATGTCTCTCTCTGCCCTCTCTACACTTTAGATAGCAAACTGTTTTGTATAGTTTCTTGTTAGATTTGTTTTTAAGGGGCCGGCGAACAATGAATTGTCCATACAAACGAATACCAAAATAATTTTCAGTTTGAACATATTTCCACCTTATTATGCTGTTATTCGGAACAAGACAGTACTTACCTAGGTTTTCATTTTTTTTTTGCAAAATGCCTAAAACGAATTGTAAACAAATTGAATTTCTCACATTTTTACAGTATAAATGTTTCATCTGATCTGTTCTATATTAAAAACGGTAATGTCTTTCGTTTTTCGAAACATGACTTATATTGTTAAGTTACACAATATAAAAAAATATGGGAAAAGCATTAAGTTTTCATTCATCATTTTTGGTATTACGGCAGACATTCAAATTAATCACAAATGTTCAGCGGGGATATGAATGAATGATAATTATAGAATAGTAGGTAGGTTAACACTATTCACACGTGCTCACGCGCAGCTTCGCAACGCGCTGGGAAGTGTAAAACGGAGATATTTCGATGGATTTTTGCCTTGCTTCGAATTGCAGTTGCGAGCGGCCTCCGCGGGCTCTTAATTCTACAAACTTCAAGGACTTAATAAATGACGGGGAATACCTACCAGACACGTCAGAGAACTATAATAATAGTCAACGAGTAATTATGCAGGTAGGGTAACCTTTTAACAAACTTGTAGGGGCTGCTGTTATTCACACCGCGGTACGTACACGCAACTGTTGTGATTGGTGGAGGTCGAGCCGCTGTCACTCGTGTTCACTCGTATTGCAAACACTAAAGTACTATGGTCAGTTCGTTTGTTACCGTGAGTGATACTAAGCGCTTGTTTAATATGTTCAAATAATAAATAATTTGTCGTTCCCGAAATGTTTGTTTGTACTTTACATAGATAAGTGTAGTGATGATTGATATGTCGGTATATTACTTTGTCGTTTTTTAGTAATGTAAAAATAGATTGTATTTCTATTTATACATAAATGTACATACATTCATAAACTCACGCCTTTTATCCCATGGGGGCAGGCAGAAACCACGGAATGCCATTTGCTACTATACTTACATACTGCTGTTGCCTTGTCCACGTTCATACATCTGGTAACACACGCCAGTGCCGGTTCGGAGTACTATGCACCTGACCTTTCTGAAGAACCTCACCAATAAGGTCAGTGTATGTCCTTCTAAGGCGCCCCCTTCCAGCTTTGTCACTCCTTGTCTGTCCACCTTGTTAGTCGCCTTTCACTCCTCATGACCAAACCATCTAAGAATACTCTTTTAATTGTTTGCTCCAACATTTTCTTTTAAACCGCAACGTTCTCGTATTATGATAAAATTATGTATGTCTAGTTATAGGTTAATTCATTCTAGCTGATGGAGGAACTTGGAACTCTTTCCTTTCAGGGCACCTGACATAAACTGAATTCATAAATTTCCTTTTATACATATTTTACTGAAGATCCAATAAATACAGTAATTGATCATACAATAACGTATCTTTTATTTAGAAAATCTTATGTAAGATTTTTTATTTCATATAAGTTATTTTCCTGTATCGTCTACCATGTGTGGTTGTATAAACAGCTAAATAAATAAATAAAAAATAACCTATTAAGGTTAAAGTCAGGGTGTGCAAAACTAGAAAACACTATGCAAAAACAAAAACAAATAGATTGCGTGGGGCCCTTTGACATCCTGCCCTACTTAAATGATCTGATATAATGCTTATGATGCTCTGTGTTGTTGTCCGTATAAAATATTCGCATTCGCTATGCTTCGCTGGTCCGTGTGAGTCTCATCCAGGTCTTACCCAAGTATTGTACCTGCCTAATTTTTTACATTTTTATATCTGTAATTTGTATCATGTTCATAATACTGAAGCATGTGGCGGTGTAGCTGGAGCTAGAGCGGAGGTCCAACTGTAAAGCTAGGTTCTCGTTCCAGTTTCAAGGTTCATCTTAAAATTGTCCGCACGATAAGACCATGGTGGTCGTACATGCTTCACCATGTTAGATGGTATTATTTATAAGTGTTTTTTTTTTTTATAAATAAAGGGAGTAACGAATTACGGTAACATTTTGCGCGTCGATGTTCCTTACCTCGTGACACGATTTGAGACACTAATTGTGTCTTAAGTTGTCATATTTGAATTTGACATACAAAAATGAACTAAACTTTTATTTGTTTTATTGACGAACTACGTAATACCTGCAGCTTCACTCATGTGGAGGTGGAAAATTATCCCAGGAGAACGTAGGTACTACTTGGAAAAAAAATCCTAGGTGTAAGCCCAGCTTACGGTCTATCAGTGCCCCATTAGCTACCTATTGAAATCAGTTCAGCTGTTAAAGCGTGAAAACGTAACAGACTGAGTTACTTTCGCAAAATTTTATTATTAGTAGGTACCGATTAGTACGGATTAATTCGATTTTTCGTTTTATATGAACAGCCTTAAA